>OX451741.1:1157135752-1158381052 GCA_948472305.1 Vicia faba
CAAAACAGTCAGTTCTCTTCCCACCGATCACAGAACTGGCGACTCTGCTGGAGATCTTTATAAGTGAGGTGTACCTTAGGATTAGATCATTGTGTTTTCAACTGTATGTTTGTATGATTTACATTTGTGGGTTTGTATCGGAGTTTTATAGATCCTAACCCGGATCTGGGGATACCCTTTAGGTAAGTAGAAATAAACTGTGAGGGAACTGTCCGGCATAGACAAACACGGTTGAAGCAATAGCTACGTTGGTGTGGCACTTTAGTCTGTACCGATATCCCTTGTGTTGGAACGAGGAGAATATGGGTCTTCTAAGGGGTCATTAAGCACCAACTGACCTTAGAACCTTAAATTGACCAACTTGGCCATAGAAAAGTAGCAGTATGCTACACTCATTGAGACTAAACTCTCGCGATGATTCCGGACGCAAGAAAAGGTTGCTAAACTGGAATTATGACCGATTAGGGGTAGTCAGTGATATTGAGATCCTCTAGAACCCGGTTAATATTTTTAGGAAAGGTTTAAATCAACTGAACTGAAAGAGGGTAGTGCCTAAGCTCCTTGCCAGCCTGAAATCTAAGGGCTCTTTTGTGTGACTTGTGTGCCTTTACCATGTTTGCTATTTGTGGATACTTGTGGTGTGCCTACTATAATGACATCATGACATCATAACATTGCATACATCTTGCATTAGGCTAACCTATTTCAAAGACAAAAGGGATTCATCTTTGTTCTGTTTTGTAGGTGATCATGATGCCCATGCATAAGAATACCATCCGGATCAACTTTGTCCAAGTCCCTACCTTGCTTAAAGAGTTGGTTGCCAAGATGCCTGACACTACTTCCTTCATCAGGGGGCATGGTTCTCTTCTCAGTTTGGTCACCTACAAATTGGATGAGCAGATGATGAGTGTCCTGGTTCAGTTCTATGATCCGCTATACCATTTCTTTACTTTTCAAGACTATCAGCTTGTTCCCACCCTAGAAGAGTTCTCTGAGCTGCTCGGTATCTCTGTTCTGGAGCAGACCCCGTTTACTGGGTGGGAGAAGACCCTTAGGCCCGAAGAAATTGCTGCAGCCCTTCATTTGACCAAAGAGGAGGTAATGGCTAATTGGGAGACTAGAAGTGGAGAAAAGGGCTTTCTGACTAAGTTTTTGGTTGGTAAGGCTAACTATTTCTGGGATGGTCTAGACTTCAAGGCCTTCGAGGATATTCCGGCTCTTCTGATTTATGGCTTGGTATTGTTTCCGAATCCTGACACTTTTGTTGATGTGAATGCGATAAAGATCTTCATCTCTCAGAACCCTGTACCCACACTCTTCGGTGACATTCTTCATCAGCTCTATGCTCGTACTGCCCGAAAACGGGGAACCTTGATGTGTTGTGCTCCTTTATTGTCGAGGTGGTTTATTTCGCACCTCCCTAAGTCAGTACTGAAGAACAAAGAAGGAATGAGTTGGGCTTATAGGGTGATGTCTCTCTCTCATAACGACATTATCTGGACTCTTAAGGGTATGTATGAGGTGACTATCATTGATCGCTGTGGAGAGTATCCTAATGTTCCATTGATAGGAACCCATGGAGGAATTTATTACAACCCATGCTTAGCTCTCCGTCAGTTTGGAAGAGCCAGAAGAGAAGGACCTCATGAGATGCTAATGCCTCATATCATCTTTGATTTTCAAGGGGATAGCGATGAGCAGCGTTGCAGATTCATAAGGGCTTGGGATAGAGTTCACCAATCTGATCCACATGAGTTGGGCCCAAAGACTTCTCTGCCGATGGAGTTATATCTCATATGGGTCCGTATCCGCGCCAAAAAGCTAGGTGTGCCATATGAAGTTGTCCGGCCTGTCACTCTTGAAGTTGCTAATGAAGAAGGGGTTCTTCCAACCATTCTCCATCCTTATATGCCCGCTGACATTGGGGCACTAAAGAGATCTTGGATGCAACTGCGGGAAGAACGGGATTCTTACCGAGAGAAGTTCAACGATCAAGAGAAGAAGATCCAGAGGTTTACTAGACATTTAGAGAATGAGCGGATTCTCAACGATTATGTCCGCACTGATAAGAAGAGGCCATGGGAGCATTAATTGACTTTTGATGATTTCCTTTCCAATTTTTATTTACTTTTAAGTATTTCCATTTTTGTAACGCCCTGAGGGCATCAATTGAACAATTTAAATTTTGAAGTTTAAATCTAATAAAGTGTGTTTCCTTTCTTGTTTACAAATTTGGATCCCGATTGTCTTTAATCATGCGCATTTCATCCCATGCACTTCATAAATATTCACCCATTACAGGTCTCTTATCTTCTTCGCTGTTTATTTCAGTACTCATCATGTCTGCTGAATCTTCAACTGAGCAAGCTATCAAGGCCCTCCAGGCCCAGAATGCCCAATTTCAAGAGTTGTTCATGAATCTAGCTAAGGGCCAGCAAGACCTGAAGACCTTGATTCTGAAAGAGAAGAAGAAGAAGAAAAAGAGGACCATCTTGTTTAACACAGGGCACATGTTTGGCAACAGGCTACAGAATGAAGTTGATCTGACCACCTCATCTGGAGGGAAAGGTAGTCAAGAGGAAAGGAGGGTTGTTAGCCCTGTGGTCTCCGACAACGAGACTGACTACGATGAAGAACAATATTCTCCTGCCGAGGATAGATACAAGCAACTCGAAGACCGGTTGAGTGCTATGGAAGTCCAAAAAGTGCCTGGTCTGGATTTTGGTGATCTGGGTCTATCATCTGGGGTAGTGATTCCCCACAAATTCTAGGCACCAGTCTTTGCTAAGTATGACGGAGTTTCTTGTCCGAAGCTTCACCTCCGGTCATATGTGAGGAAGATCCAGCCGTATACCGCTGATAAACACTTATGGATCCATTTCTTTCAAGACAATCTCTCAAGGACTCAACTTGAGTGGTTCTATCAGTTAGACGGAGCCAGTATCCGCAGCTGGGAAGATTTAGCTATTGCATTCTACAAGCAGTATCAGTACAACTCCGACCTTGCTCCTACGTGTACCCAACTCCAGGGTATGTCAATGGGAACGGGTGAAGGATTCAAAGATTATGCTCAGAAGTGGAGGGACCTCGTCAGTAGAGTACAACCACCCTTGGCTGATCGGGAGCTTGTTGACATGTTTCTGGGGACCCTGTCTGGTCCATTTTTCAACCATCTAATTGGAAGCTCTTCATCTGGGTTTATAGAGCTTATTTTTACCGGTGAGAGGATTGAGGCTGGTATTAAGGCTGGTAAGATACATAAGGGTGCTTCATCAAGCACCGAGAAGAAGCCATTTAAGAAAGAGTCCAGTGCTGTCTACAGTTTGAGAAGACAGAACAGACCTGAACACCGCCAAGCTGTCAATGCGGTTGTTATTTCAAAACCTGCTGGTGCTCCTCAGCACAACAATCAACAGAAGTACGAGAGACCTCAAAGGAAATTCACCCGTCTCAGCATGACTTTGTCTCAGATTCTACCACAGTTGCTGAAGACTAATCTGGTGGTTCTAAAGGAAGCCCCGAAGAATCCAAATACCACATCACCACTGAGGTATAACCCTAATGCCCGTTGTGCTTTTCACTCTGATAGCTCGGGGCATAATACAGATGATTGTTGGGTTTTGAGGAACAAGGTACAAGACTTAATTGATGCGAAGGAGATTGAGTTTTAGGTGCCCGAGAGGCCTAATGTTGTAACTGCTCCCATGCCCAAGCATGGAGTGAATGCTCTAAAAGAAGACTTGTTTGTAGTTTCTGTAGATGAAATTGTTACCCCTTTGATGATTGTAAAGAAGAACCTTTTGCTAGCCGGTTTATTTCCGGGCTGTGACGAAGGTTGCCATATGTGTTCTGTTTTACCTACCGGTTGCCCATTCTTGAAGTCAGGTATCCAAAACTTGATGGATAGTAAGGAGATCCTGTTTGAGAAGACTATTGTTCCCTCCGTTCCTACTGAAGAAGTTGCCATCACTCCCTCGAGGAAGCCTGTTAGAATTACATCTGTTCCGAGAACCGCACCTGTAATCATCATTGTTCCGGGGCCCATCCCCTACACCTCTGATAAAGCTGTCCCTTGGCACTATGGGGATGATGTTTATTTTCATAGAGTTAAGCAAGAGTTGGATGTTGGTACTGACATCGGCAACATTACTGGACCTGCTAAAGTCACCCGCAACAGAAGACTTTTCTCACCTGATATTGCTCCACCAACTGTCCGAAGACCTGTTGTTATTACACCTGCCAGTGTACCTGCCACTATTCCTGATCAAGTTCCTATTCTTAACCCTGTCACCGAGTCATCTGACACTCGGAGCAAAGGGATCACCATTGATGTGCTTGCCCAGACGGAGGCACCGAAGACAATTACTATTGAAGCTTCTAAGCAAGAGATGGAAGAGATCCTGAAGATCATTAAAAAAGTGACTACAATATAGTTGAACAGCTGGGGCAAACCCCGTCTAAGATTTCTATGTTGTCACTATTGCTGTGCTCAGAGGCCCATGCCAAGGCTCTGATTACCTTTTTGAAAACTGCCCACGTGCCACAAGAGACATCAGCTGATCAGTTTACAGATTGTGTGGCTAATTTGACTGCTGATAATGGGTTGGGTTTCTCGGACACCGACTTGACTGCTAAGGGGAAGAATCACAACGATGCCCTGCATGTCTCCATTGAATGCAGGGGCACTACTCTTGCACATGTATTGGTGGATATTGGTTCCTCATTGAACGTATTACCTAAAAAAGCTCTAGACCGGTTGAATTGTGAAAGGTTGGAGCTGAAACCAAGTAACATTGTTGTCAAGGCCTTTGATGGGTCTAAAAGGATGGTGCATGGAGAGGTTGATATCCCGATAAAGGTTGGTTCTCAAGTCTTCAACTCTACGTTCTATGTGATGGACATTCGGCCATCTTATTCTTGTTTGCTAGGTCGTCCATGGATCCACAAAGCTGGGGCCGTAACCTCAACACTCCACCAGAAGTTGAAGTACCCGGTCAAAGGGAAGATTGTGACAGTACAAGGGGAGGAAGAGTATATGGTCAGCCACCTCAACTCGTTCCGATATGTAGAAATGGATGGGGAGTTCATTGAGACCCCGTTCCAGCATTTTGAAGAGGTTCCCCAGACACTGGCATCTGCTGAGACTGTGGTTGAAGATTCTCCTATGAAAATGGCTTCCTTAAAAGATTCCCGGGCTGTTATTGAGAAGGGTGAGTATGCAAATATGGGCCGACTCCCTGATTTTACACAGAAGACTAACAAGTTTGGTTTGGGTTTCACTGCAGAAGCTCAAAGGGCTGTTCGGAATGCAAGGATCGGAATACCTCCTGTGTTCATCAGCAACTCGGGAGTGAATGCCATTGAAGATGATGCGTAAGAGTCCGAATTCGACAGTTGGATCTATCCTACGACCAATGGTGGACCAAGCAACTGGACAACAAAGGACTTCATCCCTATTACTTTTGTTACCCAGTAATGAAACTTTTGTTTTGAATTTGTAACAGACAATGTTTTAAACTTTATGGCCTGGTGTCTTACCCGGGGCACTATGGTTTCATTTGTGAGGCTTTATCTGTGTCATTTTCATATATCATTAATAAAAGCATTGGACGTTCTTGCATTTCAAATCTTGCGCTCCTTGTTTTTCTTTATTATATATTACAAAACAGCTATTTTACACACACTCACATATACAGGTCCACATCCACCCTGGATCTCACTGGTAGCGACTCTGCTACTGCCAGTTATGACTTCGAAAATCCGATCAACTTAGCCAAAGACGAAGGTGAAGATGATTGCGAAGTGCCTGGTGAACTTGCAAGACTGCTACTCCAGGAAGAGAGGGCTATTCAGCCACATGAAGAGCCGGTAGAATCAGTGAATCTGGGTACAAAGACAAATAAGAAGGAAGTCAAGATCGGTGCAAATCTGGAGCTTAGTGTGAAAGAACGGTTGATTCAGATGCTGCAGGACTATGTTGAGATCTTTGCCTGGTCTTACGAATATATGCCTGGGTTGGATACCAACATTGTGGTTCATCGCCTGCCTACCAAGAAAGACTGTCCTCCGGTAAAACAGAAGGTCCGCCGAATGTGCCCAGAGATGTTTGAGAAAATCAGGGCAGAGGTGATGAAACAGTTTGACGCTGGTTTTCTAGCAGTTACTTCTTACCCTCAGTGGGTGGCCAATGTGGTTCCTGTGCCGAAGAAGGATGGCAAGGTTCGAATGTGTGTTGACTACAGGGATCTGAACAGGGCAAGCCCCAAGGATGATTTCCCTCGACCTCATATCGACGTTCTGGTTTACAACACCGCTCAGCACAAGGTATTCTCCTTTGTGGATGGTTTCTCCGGTTATAATCAGATTAAAATGGCTCCCGAAGACATGGAGAAGACGACCTTTGTGTAGCGATAAAAAATGTAGCGGGGTAAATTGGAGATCGAACTATTGATTAATTCGTCTCACAAAAGAAAGAGTCGCCACCGCGCTTTATTATTTCCAAGGGAAAAGGGAAAAGAGCGAAATAAAACCCTAAAATATGCAATGTAAAATAATACTTTTAAAGTAATGAAAATACAAGGCGTATTTGAAAAGAGGTCTAAGGTTCGGGGGTTGGTTATACAATGGGAAGGTATTAGCACCCAATGTATCTATAGTATTCTATAGGAACCTTTTGAAATATTTGTTTATTAAAATTGTTTGTTTGATTAAAAAAACAAACTGTTTTGGCCAAAAATGGGTATGGACGAGTTTTTGAAGATACGACGACCTAATGTCGAAGTTTTGACTTAAAGGGTGTGAGTTTTGAAAAATTGAATATTTGGGAAAATTATCTTAAGTTTTTAACGTAATAATGAATGGATGATGAATGAGGTTATTCGCACAATGTTTTTTTTTTGATGACATGAAGTCGACAAAAAATTAAACAATTCCCTTGGATTGGCAAGCAACATGAAAATTGAAACTAAAAGTATAAACACTCCTAGATTTTAAAAGAAAACCAAAAGAGAAGCCATGGAATTAAAATTATCATAAACTCAACCAACATGTATCATGGGAGGAACATCATAAGGGGGGATAAATTCAAAGAGATAACTTGCAAACTTATCAATAAAAGACTAGTTAAAAAAAAACTAACAAAATTAACTAACATGCTGACCAAACGAAATATCAAGATTATAAAACTAAAATAATTAATTGGGTTTTACCCAAAACTATGTGATTATTTAATTTTTAAACCAAAAGGGCTAAGGAAATCAATAAAAGACCAAGAGTGTAAATTAAAATATAGGGTAAGGATGAAGTACTGGGCGCTAAAGCCTAATTGAAATGAGACCCAAGGTTTTGTTTTAGTTACAGCCAGCTCCAGATTTATAATTAACAAGGTATTTGGGAAATGAGCTGAAAACGAAATAAAAAGGTCCAACATGGGACTGAAATCGAAATTGAACAAGGCTCCTTTTGAACTCTCTTTTTTTCTTCTTCGAACTCCCTCTTTCGAACTCTCTCTTTTCTTTCTTCAAACTCCCTCTTTCGAATCCTTCTTTTCTCTCTTCGAACTCCTTCTTTCGGACTCTGCTTTTCTCTCTTCGAACTCCCTCTTTCGAACTCTCTATTTTCTCTCTTCGAACTCCCTCTTTCGAACTCTACTTTTCTCTCTTCGAACTCCCTCTTTCGAACTCTGCTAAAATGAAATCGAACAATACCACCAATGAATCCTGCTCCATCAATTCGAACTCCTCTCACTCTCTAAATCGAAATCGAACGACAACACTGCTTCTGGCTTTGAACTCCCTCTATTCTAGATTGAAATCGAACACTCTTCTCCCTCTTAATCGAAATCGAATACTCACTGCTTCTGGCTTCGAACTCCCTCTATTCTAGATTGAAATCGAACACTCTGCTCCCTCTTAATCGAAATCGAATACTCACTGCTTCTGGCTTCGAACTCCCTCTATTCTAGATTGAAATCGAACACTCTGCTCCCCTAAATCGAAATCTACACTTACTCTCCCTAAATCAGAAACGAACA
Organism: Vicia faba; assembly: GCA_948472305.1. Lineage (NCBI taxonomy): Eukaryota > Viridiplantae > Streptophyta > Magnoliopsida > Fabales > Fabaceae > Vicia > Vicia faba. The sequence continues at coordinate 1,157,143,788 of OX451741.1, forward strand.
ACAATACTGCCTCTGGTTTCGAATTCTTCCTAAATCAGAACGAACAACACCACTGCTACTAGTTTCGAATTCTTCTTAAGTCAAAACGAACAACACCACTGCTACTGGTTTCAAATTCTTCCTAAGTCAGAACGAACAACACCACTGCTACTGGATTCAAACACTTCCTAAGTCAGAACGAACAACACCACTGCTACTGGATTCGAACACTCTCTCCCCTAAATCGAAATTGAACACCCTACTGCTTCTAGTTTATTTCATGCAATTAAACATCAAATCAATAAGGCAACAAATATTCATGGTAAGAGAAACAACAATAACAATCTCAGGGGTTCTGGTTTATTGAAACATCAACAACAAAAAATACAGCAACAACAACTAGTTCACAGCATATGTCATTATAACAAGCATGGCAACAGATTTGAGAAAAAAATAGTAAGGAAACTTACAAGATCAGAGCAAGACTGATGGTTTCGATTTTTGACAATGAAATAATAAAGAAATCCAGAGATGAGGTAATATGCTTTTTAATTCCTCCTGCTTCTTGAAAATCTTGTTGAAAGATATTATAATAGAATTGATGTTGCTTGGTTCGAAATGGGCTTTGAGTTACGGTTTGTAGGTATTTTTTGACTAGGCTTGCTGTTTGCAGTTTGTGGTTGTGTATGTTCGAAGGTTTGAGCTTGTGGTGTGAGGACCGGTTTGAGTTATGCAGGCTAGTGTTTGGTTCGAAACAGGTTTTGCAAGTGTGAGAACTTGCAGGTTTGTGCTTGGTTCGAAACAGGTTTTGCAAGTGTGAGAAGGTTTCGATGCAGATTTGTGCTTCTGCAAGTTCGAAACAGCTTTGAGTTATGCAGGTTTGAAAAACTTGCAGGTTTTCTTGCTTGCAGTTTTGTGTTTTTCTCTTTTGTGAATTATCTCTTTTCACCCTCCTCTATGAACTCTACTAAAATGATTGCCTACTGCCTGTTTATATAGTGAAACAAGAATGAGGTTTTGGGAGGGAATTTTGGTGAATTTGAACAAAGGTGATAGTCTGTTTTTGACGCTTTTCTGATGCAGTTTTGGTGTGTGCCATTTGAGGCAATTCTTGGACAGATGTGCACAGGTTTTTTGGACTGGAGTTCAACAGTTTTGGTTGGTGGTGGAGGCAGCAGAGGTGACCGTTAGTTGGCATGGCTTGCGCAGGTTTGGCAGCATAAGGACAGATTTGGACATATTTATAGTAATCATAATATTAATAATAAACGACAATGACAATAATAATAAAATAAATGTTAGTAGAACTAAACTGAAAATATAAAAGTGAAATAAAAAGATATTAAAATTTTTTGGTTTTTTCAAATAAAGTGATGCAAAAATATAAATTATATGTAACTAAGATTTTTTAAATAATTTTAAATTAACATAAAGAAGTTGCAAAAATAAAAATAAAAGAATGTGAAATTACTATTTTTTGAGATTTTTTTACTAAATTAAATCTAAAAGACTATAATTTTAACTTAAATGATACAAGAACAAAAAACTAAATGAAACTTAAGGAAACTAATTTTTTTTGTATTTTGAATATTTTGAATAAAAACATAAATAAAAGGAAAATAGCATGAACTAAATATTTTTAGGATTTTTTTATGGAAATAAGAATAAAAGAAAGATGATAAAAAATGAAGAAAAACATGATTTAACAAAGTTAGGCAAAAACAGTTAAATTTCACTAAATTCACAACAATCTCTAACGTTTCTATTTTTTGGTGGATTTTCAAAGCATAATCATCTCTTGACTTGTAAATAAAAGTTGTAGTTGTTGCAGAGGAGAATCATATGTGAAAGAACCACTAAAAAATGTCGAAATTTGAAGAAGTTATGAACTTTTGAAATCTAACTCGAGAATTGGCAAAAATAGGTTGAACGCTTGTGAACGCTTGTTATGTAACAATGCAGATGGGAGGTGGTATCTTAGGTCAAAATTTGGGGTATGACAGCTGCCCCTATTTAAGTTTCTTCTATCCGGAGATATGAAGATTAAAATCTTCGTCTCGACGAGATTGAAGGTACTTAAATACATAATACGCAAATTTTTCCCTAAGATTCCGCCATTATGTTTGTGATATGAATGTAATATTTAAATTCACAAAGAATGATATGGTATGAGGCAAGATAATGCTGGAGAAAACAAACACCAACAAAACACAGGAACATAAATTATACACTACTGGGGAAATGAGCCATCGACTTCAAATGATAGACTCCTGACGGCGAATAAAAATTTGAAAGAAGACGACCTCTGACCCTAACAAAGAAGGCATCTTGCATAGGCCACAAAAACAGATTATTGACCCAAAAATAACAGTGAGTTCCTAACTCAAGGTCAAAGATAGACAAAAGATGTATCAAATTTGCTAATAATGGATTACCGACTTCTGAAGGTAAAGATTCATAACAAACTTCTCTGCGAGATTTCCGGAGAGATACCAATTAATGCTGAAATAATAATATGGTTGTAGATACACAAGCTGCTCAAATAAAGAAGCTGCCACTTGCTATCGTCCAAAACCTATGACATACAAGCTGCTCAAATAAAGAAGCTGCCACTTGCCGTCTTCCGAAAACTATGACATACAAGCTGCTCAAATAAAGAAGCTGCCACTTGCTATCTTCCAAAAACTATGACATACAAGCTGCTCAAATAAAGAAGCTGCCACTTGTTATCTTCCAAAAATAACGTACAAGTTGCTCATGAAGAGCTGCCGCTTGTCGTTTTCCGAAGGAATAATAACGCACAATCTGCTCATGAAGAGATGCCACTTGTCGTTTTCCGAAGAAAAATAACGCACAAGCTGCTCATGAAGAGCTTCCACTTGTCGTTTTCCGAAGAAAAATAATGCACAAGCTGCTCATGAAGAGCTTCCACTTGTCGTTTTCCGAAGAAATAACGCACAAGCTGCTCATGAAGAGCTTCCACTTTTCGTTTTCCGCAGGAAAAGAACGTACAAGTTGCTCATGAAGAGCTGCTGCTTGTCGTTTTCCAAAAGATAAAAATAACGTACAAGTTGCTCATGAAGAGCTGCCGCTTGTCATTTTCCAAAAGATAATCCAGAAGAAGATTGCGATACCATTGTCAGAGAATAAAATCTTCGTCATAGGGAACCATGAATCAATCCTTCTTGAGGAGATCAAATACTTAAATGTGCAAAATAAATGCACCATTCGTCCAGGTTGCCTAGCTTGGAGAAAATCACGAGATAGCCTATGCAAGAGACAACAACTCCCTCCAGGAATAAACCAGAGAGAAAACAGTCAAACAAGACTCCACCCAATGAGAAAATAACTTGATTGGGGATTCATCCTATCCGGAAATGGACAAGGAAGGCTAAATCAAAAAATCATCCACGAGGATTAGCTCAGTTGGGGAATTTAGAAAGGAAGCACATTTTCTGCCTAAGCTAACATTCTACTTGGAAAGAACATGTACATTGTCTTAATAAACATAAAATAGGTATACGACTCAAAATCAACGACAAATGCGAGTATGCATGCGTGATGTAAGTGTAAATGAATGAATGAATGTTATGCTGACAAAATAGGCAGGCGGAATATCTTGAAGATAATAAGATATCACAAAATAATAGATACTCGGCCAATCTTAAAGAGACAGAAAATAATTGGAACTGGAATCACAAAGCAACGTTATAGCGTATCACGCTACAAGGTTCAAATCTTCTGGGAGAAAAGGTATTCAAAACCAATCTTCTAACGCCAATAGACCACTGGCATGAGACAAAGCGTACCACACTTTAGAAATCTGCTCAAATGAAGATAACCAAAACAACGGTTAACTGGAAAAGCTGGGGAGTCACCAAACTTAGTACCCCTAGAAACAAAAGTTTACACAACCAACACCTCGTGATGATCTTGAAAGAAAACATGTTCATCATGCAAGGATAAATTACTGCATTTCATGGCTTGACCATCCTCGGAACAACTGTTAATATTCCTTTCATCATTCACGACACATTTTTTAAAATAAGAATATTTTAAATAACTCTGTTTCAAATATTGCCGTAAAAATTAAAATTTTGCCCACAAAAGGTAAATGCTCAAATTTCATTAATAAGATGGTAGTTCGCTAACAACGCGACTCCACGGTTTACAAAAGTTTGGGAAATAGTACATGAAAGAAAGGGTTACACGAAAACAATGATCACTATTCTCCCTAACAACTTCGAATTCCGAAATATGCTCAAATGCCACAGCCGGTCTGACCAAAAACCTGCCTAAGCCGCCCCCTCGGGTTTTCAACTTAGCAAATTGTCAACTCAAATCTAGGCGAAATACTTCTTGACTGCATCGGCGTTCACGGAACGCGGGAGCTCTTCACCGTCCATATTTGTGAGAATCATGGAACCTCCAGAGAAAACTTTCTTAACGACATACGGTCCTTCATAATTCGGAGCCCACTTGCCCCTAGAATCAGGTTGGAAAGATAATATCTTTTTGAGCACAAGGTCACCTTCTCTGAACTCGCGTGGTCGAACCTTCTTATCAAAAGCCTTCTTCATTCTCTGCTGATATAATTGACCGTGACACAACGTTGTCAATCTCTTCTCTTCAATTAAATTCAACTGATCATATCTACTTTGACACCATTCAGCCTCAGAAAGCTTAGCTTCCATCAAAACTCTCATGGACGGAATCTCAACCTCCACGGGGAGTACTGCTTCCATACCATAAACTAGGGAAAATAGGGTTGCACCTGTTGAAGTTCGAACTGAGGTACGGTATCCATGTAAAGCAAACGGAAGCATTTCATGCCAATCTTTATAAGTTACCACCATCTTCTGGACAATCTTTTTGATGTTCTTGTTAGAAGCTTCAATAACCCCATTCATCTTCGGCCTGTAAGGAGATGAATTATGGTGTTCGATCTTGAATTCTTCACAAAGCTCTTTCATCATCTTGTTATTCAAATTCGAACCATTATCAGTGATGATCTTGCTCGGGATGCCGTATTGACAAATGATCTGATTCTTGATAAATCTGACTACCACCTGTCTGGTTACATTAGCATAAGATGCTGCTTCCACCCATTTAGTAAAATAATCGATCGCTACTAAGATGAAACGATGACCATTTGAAGCTTTGGGTTCAATCATTCCAATCATGTCAATGCCCCACATAGAGAAATGCCAAGGTGAAGAGATAACATTGAGGAGGGTCGGTGGCACATGTATCTTGTCCGCATGACATTTCTTCACATATTTGCAACAATCAGATTCCATCGTCATCCAATAGTAACCAGCTCTCAACATATTTTTATCCATTGCATGTCCGTTGGCATGAGTGCCAAAGGATCCTTCATGCACTTCTTGCATCAGCATATCTGCTTCATGTTTGTTTACACATCTGAGCAAGACCATGTCATAATTCCTCTTATATAACACTTCTTGATTGAGGAAGAAACTGCTTGCCAATCTCCTCAACGTCTTCCTATCTTTATTGGATGCCCCAGGCGGGTACTTTTGAGTTTGAAGGACACGTTTAATGTCATAGAACCATGGTTTATCGTCGGTGACCTCTTCTACTAAGAACACATGAGCAGGTCTATCAAGGCGCATAACTCTGATTGTAGGCACATCGTTCCAAGCATTCACTTGAAACATTGAAGACAAAGTAGCTAAAGCATCAGCCATTTGGTTTTCATCTCTAGGGATATGATGTGACTCCACTTTGTTGAAAAAGGTTAACAATCTTCTAGCATAATCTCTGTAAGGGATCAAACCAGGATGACGAGTCTCCCATTCTCCTTTAATTTGATTAATTACCAATGTCGAGTCTCCGTAAATATCAAGAATCTTAATCCTTAGATCCACTGCTTTTTCGAGACCCATAATACATGCCTCATATTCAGCCATGTTATTCGTACAGTCGAACTTCAATCTCGCCGTGAACGGGATATGAGTACCTCGGCGAGTGACAATGATTGCCCCAATTCCATTTCCATAAGAATTCACAGCTCATTTAAATATCAAACCCCACGGGATTCAAGATCAGGTCCTTCTTCAGGTAACGGCTCTTCACAATCTTTAGCTTTCAAATACATAACATCTTCATCTGGGGAATCAAACTTGATGGATTGATAATCTTAAATTGGTTGGTGAGCCAAATGATCGGCTAAAATACTCCCTTTGATTGCTTTCTGAGTGTGATACTCAATGTCATATTCAGATGACAACATCTGCCAACGGGCTATTCTTCCAGATAAGGCGGGCTTCTCAAAGATATACTTGATCGGATCCATTTTGGAGATCAACCAAGTGGTGTGGTTAATCATATACTGGCGCAGACGGCGAGCAACCCAAGCTAAAGCACAATAGGTCTTCTCAAGCATTGAGTATCGATACTCACAGTCTGTGAATTTCTTACTCAGGTAATATATGGCATGTTCCTTTCTTCCAGTCTCATCTTGTTGACCAAGGACACATCCCATGGAATCTTCCAATATAGTCAGGTACATAATCAAAGGTCTTACTTCCACTGGAGGAATCAAAATGGGAGGTTCAAGTAAATATTCTTTGATGCTATCAAAAGCTCTCTGACAATCTTCTGTCCACACACATCCTTGGTTCTTTCAGAGAAGCTTGAAAATCGGCCCACAGGTAGCAGTCATATGGGATATAAATCTAGAAATATAGTTCAGTCTCCCAAGGAATCCTCTTACTTGTTTTTCCGTCTTGGGTGCGGGCATTTCCCGAATAGCTTTGACTTTATTAGGGTCTACCTCAATACCTTTCTGACTGACAACAAAACCCAAAGTCTTCCAGAACGAACACCAAAAGTGCACTTGTTGGGATTCAGACGGAGTTTATACTTTCTCAAACGCTGGAATAACTTCAATAAATGTTCCAAATGATCCTCTTCAGTTTGTGACTTGGCAATCATGTCATCTACACACACTTCTATCATATCATGGAACAAAGCAGTCATGGACCTTTGGTATGTTGCACCAGCATTCTTCAAACCAAACGACATAACCCGATAACAAAATGTTCCCCAAGGTGTAATGAAAGCTGTCTTTTCCATATCTTCTGGTGCCATCTTGATTTGATTATAACCAGAGAAACCATCCATGAAAGAAAAGACTTTGAACTTGGCAGTATTGTCTACCAAAACATCAATATGTGGTAAAGGAAAATCATCCTTTGGGCTAGCTCTATTCAGATCTCTATAGTCTACACACATCCGAACTTTGCCATCTTTCTTAGAAACAAGCACTATATTGGCTAACCATTGAGGATAGACCGATGTAACAAGGAAACCTGCATTAATTTGCTTTTGAACTTCTTCTTTGATCTTGTCAGCCATATCGGGACGAGTCCTTCTCAACTTCTGCTTAATCGGCGGACATTCAGGTCTCAACGGCAAACGATGCTCCACAATATTGTTATCTAAACCTGGCATATCTTGGTAAGACCAAGCAAACACATCAATATACTCTCTGAGAAGCTCCAACATTTTCTATTTGACCTCTGGGATAAGCAATGCTCCGACCTTAACTTCCTTTTTATCTTCTTCATTACCCAAATTGATCACCTCTATAGGCTCTTCAAACGGCTGAATAGTCTTTTCATCGTGCTCAAGTAAACGGGAAATTTCATCAGGAACTTCTTCACTATCTTCTTCCTCGGCTCCGAACACAGGGAATTCAAAGTTGGGAGAGGGCATAGGATCATTGTTTTCAATGGTTAGGTCATGTATTAATCTGTACATATGATTATGCTTTATTTTAGAAATCGATTAATATGAATGTTGTACAAATGAAACAAAAGATTATTATATTTTCCTATTACTACCAATTAATTTTCATTACTATTTCCCGGAAAAAGTGAAAAAATAAAACAGTAGTGGACAAAATAACATTTTTATTCATGATTGGCAATACTTGAAACAAAGAGCCCAGACATTTTCTATTTTGCCTTGGGCAGAGCAAAAGGATTTATTTTCAACATAGCCCGACACAAATACTTTTCGCCTAGGGCAGAGCGAAAGTTTTTTTTCAAAAATAAAACAAAACATTACTCAGAAATGTGCATCGCAACAGGAACATCAACAACAATCCAGTTCTGGAAAACCACTCCATGCGTTACAAAGTCGGGTAAATCCTCTTCAGAATCGTCTCCTATTATGGCATCAACTTCAGGAGGTGTCGGATGGATAAAACCTGTGCTTCGGAAAACCTCTTGTATCGGACGGGTAACTGTTTCCTGCCTGACTCTTATAGACACGGGATGAAAACCAAGACCTTCTCCAGACTTGTTCTCAGGCAAAGTCAACACCTGGCCCCAACCTTCAGCCGAACCACTTTCAACCACTCGTCGCGCATCCTCAAAATAAGAAATAGATGTCCCTTGCTTCTTCACTTCATTATTAGCAACATATAGAGCTTGGAATTGGGTTCCAACATCCTCGTCAGCATCAATAAAAGAGAAAGATGACAAATGGCTTACCACCATAGCCTGCTCTCCACCAATCATTACCAGCTTTCCATGCCTTACAAACTTCAATCTCTGATGGAGCGTGGAAGTAACTGCCCCTGCATCATGGATCCATGGGTGACCCAATAGGCAACTGTAGGCGGCACGAATATCCATTACTTGAAAAGTGATCTGAAAAGTAAAAGGACCAATTACTATAGGAAGATCCACTTCACCAATGACAGTCTTCCTAGAACCATCAAACGCTTTGACAATTACTCCACTGGGTCTCATGGGAGCACCTTGATATGAGATTCGGGATAATGTAGTTTTGGGCATTACATTTAACGACGAAGATGTATCTACCAGCACACTTGATAAAGTATCATTTCCACAACTGATTGAGATATGCAAAGCCATATTATGGTTCCTTCCCTCCTCCGGAAGCTCTCCATCACTGAAACCAAGATTGTTACACGAAGTAATATTTCCCACAATTCCATCAAACTGGTCAACCGCCACATCATGATCCATAAACGCCTGGTCCAAGACCTTCATCAAAGCTTCTCTATGGGCACCAGAATCTCTCAGTAAAGCAAGCAAGGAAATCTTGGAAGGAGTTTGCAATAGTTGGTCCACAATCTTGTATTCACTTCTCTTGATGAGCTTCAGAATCTCATCATCATCAGGATGTGGGATAGGTTCATTGGATCGGCCTATCTCAACCCTGGGTTCAACATTTCTCGCTGGAATTTCTGCCGGTATGGGCCTCCTGACTTGAACTTCTGGCCTCTTTAAAGGTACTACTGCAAAGACACGTCCGCTTCTCGTAACTCTACTCACATCAGCGATGTTAACAAAAGATGGCCTTGTTGGTATAGGGACTTCTACCCCATTCTCAATCACTGTGGCATTGTACTTATACGGTATAGCTTGGTCTGAGTTGTAAGGCACATGACCAGGTGGATGAATGATCAAAGGAGCAACAGGTGCAGTCTGACTATCGTAAATGATCTCTATCGGTTCAGGCAAGTTGAATTGTTGTATTATAACATTCACTTCATCCACTGGATCTCTGTCATGTGTAATAGTGATAACCCTTTGGTCCAAATTTTTTGAATATCCTCCTTCACAATAGTGCAATCAACCTCTCTTGAACAAAATTCACAAATATCATAATCATGCTGATGTCTAAAAAAGGCAAGTCTTCTTAAGCTCTGATGTAACCTGATCAACGAATCTCTTATGTGTTCAACTTGAAAAACTCGAAACTTTCCCGGACAACCTTCCACCATATTCACTGATGCTGACCCATGTCGAGGCAAAGGATTATCTCTAACATTCGGGTTAACATCCTTGAAAGACAAAATACCGTTCTTAATCCATCTCTGCACATCCACCTTTAGAGCAAAGCAATTTTCAAGGTTGTGCCCCGGCGACCCTTGATGATACTCATAAAACTGGTCCGCCTTGTACCACGGAGAAGTACTATTCGGTGCAACAGGAGGAGGCTTCGTCGTTATGAGGTTCTTTCTGATCAGAGTAGGGAAAAATTCAGTGTAAGTCATGGGAATGGCATCAAAATGCAGTTTCCTTTGTGAACGATTCTGGTTATTAAACTAATAAGCCTGTTGTCGAGGCTGCTGTTGAAATGGTCATTGCTGAGTTGGTGGGGTTTGATGAGTTGGGGTCACCATTGTTGGGCGGACAGCCGGAGTGACTGCTGCAACATGTGAGTAACTTCTTCTTGGTCTCCTGGAGAAAACTACGCTGACATCTTGTTCTTTCCTTTTAGGGAAAGCACTTCCAAACTTCTTGGTACTGCTAGACGGACTTCCTTCCTTAACCAAACTTCCTTCACGAATCCCTTCTTCCAACCGCATGCCCATGCTTACCATCTCGGTGAAGTCACTGGGTGCGCTGGCAATCATTCTTTCATAATAAAAGGAACCTAAAGTCTTCAGGAATATCTTTGTCATTTCTTTCTCCTCAAGAGGGGGATAGATCTGAGCAGCAATTTCGCGCCACCTCTAGGCGTATTCCTTAAAGGACTCTTTGTCTCTTTGGGACATCGCCTGGAGTTGATCTCTGTCCGGCGCCATGTCGATGTTGTACTTATACTGGTGAACAAAAGCTTCACTAAGATCGTTGAAATTACGGATCCGAGTGCTGTCCAAACCCATATACCACTTGAGAGCGGCACCAGTCAAGCTGTCTTGAAAATAGTGAATCAATAAGTCATGATTATCAAAATATATAGACATCTTTCTCACATACATAATCAAATGACTCAGTGGACATGAATCACCTTTATACCTTTCAAAGTCCGACACTTTGAATTTGGCTGGAATCTTTACATTCGAAACTAAACACAGGTCGTGAGCATTCTTTCCAAACAAATCTTTCCCCTTTAACGCTCTGATCTCCCTTTGCATCTCTTGAAACTGGTCTTTAAATTCTTCCATTCTATCGAAAAGACCCAGACTTTCAGCAGGCTCAGCATGATAAGCAGGTTCATTCATGTACGGCATAGAATGAACCACAGGAGCGACAGTCGTCATCACTGGTTGAGGGAAAGGTCCCACAGACGGGATTACAGGCGGCATAGCAGTGGTCTATGGTTGAGGAAGAGACACGGTAGGTTGAACCAAGGGTTGTACGACAGGTTGATACCCTTCTGGCACAAAGTTATAAGGCATTCCCCACGGAAAACCTTTTGGCATCTGATGTTGAAGTGGAGAGTTGATTTGAGTCATGGATGTTGGAACGGTGACAATCTCAGAAACCACAGTAGTCGAAGTCTGAATCTCAGCAGCTGCAGTCGATGGCTGATTCTGAGCAGCCATCAAACTTTCCACCTGTGCAGTTAGTTTCTCCATACCAACACGAAGGGTAGCGACCTCCTCACGAAGCTTGTGGTTTTCCTGTTCTAGATCTTCCATCTTTCTCTGGCGATTGGCTCGAGTATCGTATTGATGAGACAACTTGGTAATCTATCGGAGTGGAAAAGAAACAAAGATAAGACTCTAGAAAACATGTGAAGTGGAATGTTGGATGATGTATGATATGTGATGCGAATGATCGTTCATTTGATAGTTTTTTTTCAAGGAACTTCAATAATTTTGCACACATCAATGGTAAAGGAATTTAGAACAACAAAAACTCCTTTCATTAATCAAAAGCGGTAAATTACAACTTACAACTTTGGAACAATAAATTACAACCTTGGGACGACAACCCAATAAAAAGCAGTAAATTACAACTTTGGAACATGAAGCCCATAATAAAAGCAGTAAATTACAATTTTGGAACATGAAGCCCTTTTACAGAGTTTTACAAAATGACAACAGTAAAAATAAAACTAAGAACCAAAGATCATTTAGAATTAACTTCGAGTGTTTCTTCTTCCAAACTCCATAGTACCTGAGATGTATGCAAAAATCATTCTTAAGTTCCTTGAAAAACAAGTTTTTTTACAAAAAATGTTGATGGATGCATGGATGAATGATAATGCAACAATTACACACAAGTTCACAAACACGGGGTTCAAAGGTTCAACGTTTCGGGCATGGAGTCAAGGGTAAAGCCCACCTCAAGGTATGTACTAATGGTTTAATCACACCTGTAAGACAAGGTTCTAAGAGTTCCCGGAGTCTACATTCCTCCTTCGGATATTACCAACGTCTTGATTACTCAATAATTAGCAATATTCTCAAGAGAAACTCATCCGAGCGTAGCATCGCGTAACAACTACTTCCGGATTACTCCGTTATAATCTCCACGCTACACCTAAAAGGCCAAGTTGGGTTAGGGTTCTACGGTTCTCAATTTCTCTGGCTCCCAGGTCGAAAATAATAATGTCTTCCCGATTACTCGGTAAACAAATATTACGTTCAAAAGGGACTTCCATTGAGCGGGGGATTTCATGCCTCCTTCTTCGGGATTACTCCCTCAAAGTTAACATGACTATACCGCACGTCTTATCCTTAAGTGTAACTTAATCCGGGTATAGGATTCGTCCTTTGCAAAAAACCCAAACAACCCCAATACAAACATATAAACAAACAAATCAAATAATAATAAAACAGATAAAACAAACTAGGCTTAACCCACTTAGGGATGGACCAGCAAGAGGTCAATCTTTCCCCAGCAGAGTCGCCAATTCTGTAGCGATAAAAAATGTAGCGAGGTAAATTGGAGATCGAACTATTTATTAATTCGTCTCACAAAAGCAAGAGTCGTCACCGCGCTTTATTATTTCCAAGGGAAAACGGAAAAGAGAGAAATAAAACCCTAAAATATGAAATGTAAAATAATACTTTTAAAGTAATGAAAATACAAGGCGTATTTGAAAAGAGGTCTAAGGTTCGGGGGTTGGTTATACAATGGGAAGGTATTAGCACCCAATGTATCTATAATATTCTATAGGAACCTTTTGAAATATATGTTTATTAAAATTGTTTGTTTGATTAAAAAAACAAATTGTTTTGGCCAAAAATGGGTATGGACGAGTTTTTGAAGATATGACGACCTAATGTCGAAGTTTTGACTTAAAGGGTGTGAGTTTTGAAAAATTGAATATTTGGGAAAATTATCTTAAGTTTTTAACGAAATAATGAATGGATGATGAATGAGGGTATTCGCACAATGTTTTTTTTTTATGACATGAAGTCGACAAAAAATTAAACAATTCCCTTGGATTGGCAAGCAACATGAAAATTGAAACTAAAAGTATAAACACTCCAAGATTTTAAAAGAAAACTAAAAGAGAAGCCATGGAATTAAAATTATCACAAACTCAACCAACATGTATCATGGGAGGAACATCATAAGGGGGGATAAATTCAAAGAGATAACTTACAAACTTATCAATAAAAGACTAGTTAAAAAAAAACTAACAAAATTAACTAACATGCTGACCAAACGAAATATCAAGATTATAAAACTAAAATAATTAATTGGGTTTTACCCAAAACTATGTGATTATTTAATTTTTAAACCAAAAGGGCTAAGGAAATCAATAAAAGACCAAGAGTGTAAATTAAAATATAGGGTAAGCATGAAGTACTGGGCGCTAAAGCCTAATTGAAATGAGACCCAAGGTTTTGTTTTGGATACAGCCAGCTCCAGATTTATAATTAACAAGGTATTTGGGAAATGAGCTGGAAACGAAATAAAAAGGTCCAGCATGGGACTGAAATCGAAATCGAACAAGGCTCCTTTCGAACTCTCTTTTTTTTCTTCTTCAAACTCCCTCTTTCGAACTCTCTCTTTTCTTTCTTCGAACTCCCTCTTTTGAATCCTTCTTTTCTCTCTTCGAACTCCCTCTTTCGGACTCTGCTTTTCTCTCTTCGAACTCTCTCTTTTCTCTCTTCGAACTCCCTCTTTCGAACTCTGCTTTTCTCTCTTCGAACTCCCTCTTTCGAACTCTGCTAAAACAAAATCGAACAATACCACCAATGAATCCTGCTCCATCAATTCGAACTCCTCTCACTCTCTAAATCGAAATCGAACGACAACATTGCTTCTGGCTTCAAACTCCCTCTATTCTAGATTGAAATCAAACACTCTGCTCCCTCTTAATCGAAATCGAATACTCACTGTTTCTGGCTTCGAACTCCCTCTATTCTAGATTGAAATCGAACACTCTTCTCCCTCTTAATCGAAATCGAATACTCACTGCTTCTGGCTTCGAACTCCCTATATTCTAGATTGAAATCGAACACTCTGCTCCCTCTTAATCGAAATCGAATACTCACTGCTTCTGGCTTCGAACTCCCTCTATTCTAGATTGAAATCGAACACTCTGCTCCCCTAAATCGAAATCTACACTTACTCTCCCTAAATCAGAAACGAACAACAATACTGCCTCTGGTTTCGAATTCTTCCTAAATCAGAACGAACAACACCACTACTACTAGTTTTGAATTCTTCCTAAGTCAAAACGAACAACACCACTGCTACTGGTTTCGAATTCTTCCTAAGTCAGAACGAACAACACCACTGCTACTGGATTCGAACACTTCCTAAGTCAGAACGAACAACACCACTGCTACTGGATTCGAACACTCTCTCCCCTAAATCGAAATCGAACACCCTACTACTTCTAGTTTCTTTCATGCAATTAAACATCAAATTAATAAGGCAACAAATATTCATGGTAAGAGAAACAACAATAACAATCTCAGGGGTTCTGGTTTATTGAAACATCAACAACAAAAAATACAGCAACAACAACTAGTTCACAGCATACGTCATTATAACAAGCATGGCAACAGATTTGAGAAAAAAATAGTAAGGAAACTTACAAGATCAGAGCAAGTCTGATGGTTTCGATTTTTGACAATGAAATAATAAAGAAATCCAGAGATGAGGTAATATGCTTTTTAATTCCTCCTGCTTCCTGAAAATCTTGTTGAAAGATATTATAATAGAATTGATGTTGCTTGGTTCGAAATGGGCTTTGAGTTACGGTTTGTAGGTATTTTCTGACTAGGCTTGCTGTTTGCAGTTTGTGGTTGTGTATGTTCGAAGGTTTGAGCTTGTGGTGTGAGGACCGGTTTGAGTTATGCAGGCTAGTGTTTGGTTCGAAACAGGTTTTGCAAGTGTGAGAACTTGCAGGTTTGTGCTTGGTTCGAAATAGGTTTTGCAAGTGTGAGAAGGTTTCGATGCAGATTTGTGCTTCTGTAAGTTCGAAACAGCTTTGAGTTATGCAGGTTTGAAAAACTTGCAGGTTTTCTTGCTTGCAGTTTTGTGTTTTTCTCTTTTATGAATTATCTCTTTTCACCCTCCTCTATGAACTCTACTAAAATGATTGCCTACTGCCTGTTTATATAGTGAAACAAGAATGAGGTTTTGGGAGGGAATTTTGGTGAATTTGAACAAAGGTGATAGTCTGTTTTTGACGCTTTTCTGATGCAGTTTTGGTGTGTGCCATTTGAGGCAATTCTTGGACAGATGTGCACAGGTTTTTTGGACTGGAGTTCAACAGTTTTGGTTGGTGGTGGAGGCAGCAGAGGTGACTGTTAGTTGGCATGGCTTGCGCAGGTTTGGCAGCATAAGGACAGATTTGGACATATTTATAATAATCATAATATTAATAATAAACAACAATGACAATAATAATAAAATAAATGTTAGTAGAACTAAACTGAAAATATAAAAGTGAAATAAAAAGATATTAAAATTTTTTGGTTTTTTCAAATAAAGTGATGCAAAAATATAAATTATATGTAACTAAGATTTTTTTAATAATTTTAAATTAACATAAAGAACTTGCAAAAATAAAAATAAAAGAATGTGAAATTACTATTTTTTGAGATTTTTTTACTAAATTAAATCTAAAAGACTATAATTTTAACTTAAATGATACAAGAACAAAAAACTAAATGAAACTTAAGGAAACTAATTTTTTTGTATTTTGAATATTTTGAATAAAAACATAAATAAAATGAAAATAGCATGAACTAAATATTTTTAGGATTTTTTTTATGGAAATAAGAATAAAAGAAAGATGATAAAAAATGAAGAAAAACATGATTTAACAAAGTTAGGCAAAAACAGTTAAATTTCACTAAATTCACAACAATCTCTAACGTTTCTATTTTTTGGTGGATTTTCAAAGCATAATCATCTCTTGACTTGTAAAGAAAAGTTGTAGTTGTTGCAGAGGAGAATCATATGTGAAAGAACCACTAAAAAATGTCGAAATTTGAAGAAGTTATGAACTTTTGAAATCTAACTCGAGAATTGGCAAAAATAGGTTGAACGCTTGTGAACGCTTGTTATGTAATAATGCAGATAGGAGGTGGTATCTTAGGTCAAAATTTGGGGTATGACACTTTGTTACTCAGTGGGGCACCTTTTGCTACAAGGTCATACCTTTTGGACTGAAGAATGCTGGGGCAACATATCAGCGTGCCATGGTTGCTTTGTTTCATGACATGATCCATCATGAGATTGAAGTATACGTCGACGATATGATTTCAAGGTCTCAGACTGAGGAAGAACACCTGAACCATCTACAGAAACTGTTTGACAGGTTGAAGTTGTACAAGTTGAGGTTGAACCCGAACAAGTGCACCTTCGGGGTGAGGTCTGGTAAGCTGCTAGGTTTTATTGTAAGCGAGAAAGGTATTCAAGTAGACCCTGCCAAGGTGAAAGCTATACAAGAGATTCCAGCTCCCAGAACAGAGAAAAAGGTCAGAGGCTTTCTAGGACGACTGAACTACATTTCCTGATTCATCTCGCACCTAACTGCTACTTGTGAGCCAATCTTCAAGCTACTGAAGAAAGATCAAGTAGTACGTTGGAACGATGAATGCCAGGCCGCTTTCGAAAGGATCAAAGAGTATCTCCAAAGAGCCACCCATCCTGATGCCACCAGTTGAAGGGAGACCTTTGATATTATACTTGACAGTGCTCGATAACTCAATGGGGTGTGTGTTAGGGAAGCATGACGAGTCTGGCCAAAAAGAGCATGCAATTTACTACCTTAGCAAAAAGTTTACCGACTGTGAGACCCGATACTCACTGCTCGAGAAAACTTGTTGCGCTTTGGAATGGGCTGCTCGCCGGCTGTGACAGTATATACTGACTCACACTACCCTGTTGATATCGAAGATGGATCAAATCAAGTATATCTTCGAAAAGCCTGCCTTGTCCGGAAGAATAGCGAGATGGAAGATGATCTTGATTGAGTATGACATCCAGTACACGACTCAAAAGGCAATCAAGGGAAGTGTATTGGCAGACCATTTGGCACATCAGGCAGTGGATGATTACCAATCTATGAACTTTGAATTTTCGGACGAGAATATCCTGTTGATAACGGATTGTGAGACACCTGGACCGGATGAAGGACCTGAGGAAGGATCCTGATGGTCTATGTACTTTGATGGAGCTTTGAACGCTTTGGGTAATGGCATTGGCGCCGTGATCATATCTCCTAAAGGCTCTCATACTCCATTCACCGCTCGACTATGTTTCAACTGCACCAACAATATGGCGGAGTATGAAGCGTGCATTATGGGTCTTCGAGCAACAATTGACCCGAGGTTTAAGTTTCTAAGTGTCTTCGGAGATTCTGCTCTCGTGATCAGTCAGATCAAAGGCGAGTGGGATACGAAACACCCAAATCATATTCCTTACATGGAGTATGTATTGACGTTGCTTCCCCATTTCGAGGAAATAACCTTTGAACCCTTCCCTAGAAAGGAGAATCAGTTGGCGGACGCGTTGGCTACGATGTCTTCTATGTTCAAAGTCAATTGGGACAATGAGGCTCCCCGGATCATTACTGAAAGATTAGACAAACCTGCACATTGTTGTGATCTTGAGACTGAAGAGGTAACAGAAAAGCCCTGATATCATGAAGTGAAGAGGTATCTTAAAGCTCAGGAGTACCCTGAGGGTGCATCTGTTAATGATAAGAAGTTTCTGAGGAGGTTCGCGACGAAGTTCTTCATCAGCAATGACATCCTTTACAAGCGTAACCATGATTCAACTTTACTGCGTTGTGTGGATAAGAATGAAGCAGAAAGGATCATGACGGAGTTACATGAAGGTACTTTCGTAACTCACTCCAGTGGACACACCATGGCAAAGAAAATCCTTCGGGCAGGATATTATTGGTCCACAATGGAAGCCGACTGTTATCAACATTCTCGGACATGTCACAAGTGCCAAGTCTATGTTGATAAGGTACACGTACCTCCAGTTCCTCTTAACGTCTTGACGGCACCGTGACCTTTTGCAATGTGGGGCATTGATATGATCGGCGAGATCAGACCTACGGCATCTAACGGGCATCGTTTCATCCTGGTAGCGATTGATTACTTTACGAAATGGGTTGAAGCAGCTTCCTTTGCTACTGTAACCAAGAACGTCGTAGCACGGTTCATTCGACACAATCTGATCTGTCGATACGGTGTACCAGAGAGGATCATTATGGACAATGGTACTAATCTTAACAACAAGATGATCACTGAGCTCTGCAAGCAGTTCAAGATACAGCATCACAACTCTTTTCCCTACCGGCCGAAGATGAATGGGGCTGTAGAAGCGGCTAATAAGAACATTAAGAAGATTGTGCAGAAGATGACAGTGACATACAAATATTGGCATGAGATGTTACCATTTGCTCTTCATGGGTACCGTACCTCAACACGGACGTCAACAGGGGCAACACCCTACTCCTTGGTATATGGCATGGAGGCAGTCTTGCCTATCAAAGTTCAAATACCCTCTCTTCGGATCATGAAAGATACAAGTTTAAGTGAAGATGACTGGATTCAGACCCGGCTTGATCAGTTAAACCTAATCGACGATAAGAGACTTACTGCTATTTGTCATGGTCAGACATACCAAAAACGAATGGTCGAGGCATTTAACAAGAAAGTCAGACGACAAGAGTATCAAGTGGGGGACCTGGTAATCAAGCGCATCATTCTACCTCAAGGTGATCCCAGGGGAAAATGGACCCCTACTTACGAAGGGCCATTTGTGGTTAAGAACATTTTCTCAGGCGGAGCTATGATTCTAACCACCATAGATGGTGACGACCTTCCTCACTCCGTCAATGCAGACATAGTGAAAAGATACTACGCATAATAAAAGACCCACTAGGTTGATTGGCCTAGGAAAAAATAAGGGCTTCCCGGAAAACAAAAAGGGTTCGGGCAAAAATAAGGGATGAAAATGAAAAAAATTGTACACCCGGCAAGTCGAAAACCTGAAAAGGCGGCTTGGACAAAAAAGGGTATCTCGGTGGACTGAAAACCCGAAAGGGCGGTCCAGGCAAAAATTAGGGATTAAAGCGTAACACTATGCCTCATTGGATCACCTTGCATCCGGACTCCGGTATCGACTATCAAGCTCATACGACACTAATCAATCTGATCTACCTTCAACAAGTAGCAAAGTGATGAGATACTCGAAGACATAAAGGAAATAGCAGAGTTGGAACCCAGTGGGATTATTCACATAGCTGTTTTGTTTTCTTTTTACAAATTGTATAAATTCTATTTGTTTGGCGGCGTTCTCTTACTATGACATCAACCTCTTGTACAAAAACGCCTATTTACAGGCCAAACTTCAAAATCAATACAAATTCATTTTCAGACAAATTTCAAACTGTTTTCCTTTATCTGTTTTGTTTTGCAAAGAACGTCCAAAGTTCATTTTTGATATATGCATTTGACATTAATTGTTGATCATAAATATTTACATGCGAAACGAAAGATGAATTACTGGTAATAGTAGAAACAGGGGCAAATAAGAATTGTCCGAACTGTACAAGTTGCTCTGTCCACCAGGTACCAAGGTATATTCAGCTGAAGAATATGGCTAAAATACTTTCACTCCCCGCAGAATAAGGAAGTAATGGTAGCTCTCCCAGCTGAGACTTGCAGCTATATACAAATCAGCAATACTCTCCCCAAGCAGAGTTAGTCAACCATCAGCCCTAAAAAGGCTTGGTATCCCCAGAAGGTCTTAATATTCCCTACCGGAGTATAAGAATATTCCCCAGCAAGTATCAGAATATCCCCATCAAGTTGCAGCTGAAAGATCATCCCCCAGTGAAGTTCTTTCCTTTCACAAGCAGGAATTCAATCCTCAACAGATTCAATATCACCAGCAACGGTAATCCATCCCCAACAGAGTTTATTGTTGAAATCCCCAGTGGAGTTTATCGTTAAAATCCTCAGCAGAACATCTCTCCCCCACAGAGTAATTCCCCTCGTAGTAATCTCTTCATCAGTTTATTCCCCAACGAAGTTCTTTTCTCCTGCAGGTTTATTCTCACAACCATCTTCGTTCATCATCCCAAGCGGAAACAAAGAACTCAACTCTCTTCTCCAGCAGCTCCGGGATTTATTTTCCCCAGCTAAAACATTATATTCCCATACATCATGTGTTGTACCCCAAAATTTGCCCTCCCATATTCTTCAAGATCTGTCAAGATCAATCTTCAAATGGATCAAGGGGTTGCCCAGTCAAACATGCCTCCTAAGCCAGTCAAAATTAGGGTTTTGTTTCTTGCAAGGAAGTTGAGGTTTTCGAGGGTCCAATCAAGTCCCATATTCCTATATACATTGTCAAGCATCTACATGCCAAGTTTCAAGACTCACAACATCAAGTTGCACAGTCAAAAGCCCTAATTGGTTCACAATCAACAACAGGGGTAAAATGGTCATTTGGCAGTCAAAAGTCAAATATTTTGGTCAACATCTTATTTTGAGCTCACAATCATCATTTGATCAAGTCTTGATCATGATTCCACAAGAATGGCTCAAAAATCATCAAGATGCAAAAGTTTCCATTTTTGGACAGCTGAAAAGTCAACTGTAACTTGACCAGGGCATAACTTTTTCATGGTTCATCAGAAAAATCCCATCCAATGCTCATTTTGAAGGGGATGACATTTCCTACAACTCATCTTCACATTCCAAGTCCATGAAATTCTCTCACAAAAAGTTATCAATTTCTACATTATAGGTCATTTTCAAAAAGTCAACAAAAAGGCATTTTAAGTCAAAGACCATAACTTGAGATTGGTAAATCCAAATGACATGGGACCAAAGGCATTGGTTAGAGGACTTCAATACCTTTCCAAAATGTCCAAGAACATGTTCATATGATCAAAATTGAGCAAGATATGCATTGGAGAAGTTGGGATATTTTTGTGAAATGGCAAAAGTCAACAATCCTTAAAACTTCAATTTTTGACAAAAGGGCCCACTTTCTTCCACTTGATTCAGCCTTGTCATGCCATACACGTATCCCATGCTTAATTTCAAGATCAAACATTTATTTTTCCATTTTATTTAATTTTTATTGATTTAATTCATTTTAAATCCATAATAATTCAAATAAAATCAAAAAAATTAATGGAATAGTATATTGTGGTTTGAATAGCTTTCATGTATCATTTGCCAGCTACCAAATTCGTGCTAAGGCCATTTTGAGCATAAAATCCAAGTTTTGCTCCAAGTATGGAATGTCCTTTAATGGTGTTCAAACAAAATCCAAAAACTTAATTGCACAAGGGTCCAAGCCTAGCTGCTGACCTAATTTCATTCACATATACATATGCAAGCAAGCCATACCTAATTCACGACCCAAGCATAACTGAAACGGCCAAAAGCAAAACCAAAAATTGTCCAAAAAGTGTGAGATCAAAAACATAGTTGCAGACATTTCCATATCAAACTAAGCACGTGGCCCTCTTCCTTGCCATCCCCTGAAGCCAACACGACCCTTGCCAAGGCTTAAGACTCTCTACACAGCGCTGTAAGTATTCTCAAAGTCACCCCTGTACACGAAACATGGACTCTCTATTCTTGCATTGTTTCTCAAAAATATTGGCATAATCATGTTGCTTGTTTGATTCCTGACGTAACTGCATTATTCAATTCCATTTTTATGCCTTGTATGACAAAATCCGTGCCTAGGGTTTGTATATGTTGTTTTTAGGCGTTTTGTTTTCAGGAGAAATCAGGACAAACCATGAGTATGGATGTGATCAGGGGACCAAGACGAATATGCCCATGGCTTTAGGTGGCATTTTCATGGCCTGAGGACCATTTTTGAGGCAGCCTGCAAAACTTCCTGCGGATAAAATCCACAGGTAAAAAACCTGCAATTTTGATGAAGAAGACGATGATGTGTCTTCACGTCACTGGCTTGTTCAAACTAAACGCGTGCATTTTTATTTTATTTCCAGGATATTGCTTTTATTGTATATAATATTAACTTATTATTATTATATCAACTGGAACATACAGCTCAGATGGTCAAGGCTTGCAAGCATAATCCCTTGGGACCTGGGTTCGAACCCCAGGTCCCTCCAAAATTATTATTTCTTGTTTTTCTTCACATAATTGTGTGCAGGGCTCAAAAGAAACTTCACCATACACCTCCAGTCCACAAAGCGCCATGTGGCCTCAAGCGTGGATCCTGTGGCCAAAGATGCAGAGCACCATACACCTTGGTCAAAGCACACGCAACCAATCTCCAAAAGTCAATGGACTGAGCTCTTATTGGGCTTGAAAATGGCCAATACACCCTCAAATCTGGCCCAAACCCCCCTGGGTTTGCATTTTATTTTTGTCATTTTATTTTTTATTTGCTTTATTTTATTTTTTATTCTTTTTTTAATTATTAGCTAGATAATTATTTTTTCATAATAAACCCAGAAAACAAAATAATAATAATAATAATATTTTTATTAATTAAATTTAATTAGTCATTATTTTGTAAATAAACACTAATTTAAATTAATCTAGTTTAATTAGGTTTAACTTTAATTTTCTTTTACAATAAAATAAAAATGAATTAGACTTAGATTTCTTTTTCTTTTGACACTTTTAATTTAATTTTTATTTTATTTTCATTAAAAACATTAAAAACATAAAAAAATCCTTTTTCTTGTAAATATTAATTAATTAGCTATTAGGTTTAATTTTAATTACAAAAAAAGGACTAAAATTACTTTCTTTTCTCAAAAGGGTCAAAACCCTAAGGACGTTCCCGATTCAATCTTTCGCGCGTATTTATTCTTTTTAATTCATTATTTTTTATCTGCTCAGGAAATGTAATAATTAATTAGAACTTTATCGCTTTCTTTTAAATTCTCGCACTTTATTTTCCAAACGGGTTTTTGTTTTTGGCGATGTATAGACCCGCGCCTTGTAATAGCTAGATTTACCTTTTCCGCACTTTATTTTCCGCACTCTTAACTGTTAAAAAAATGCATGAAAGACTTGTATGGCAAATAAAACCAATCCGTAGCTCACAAATAACATGTACAAGATAAGCATTAACATGAAGCAACACACATGCACATGCCACTCCTAGGGTACACCTCACTGGTTGCCTCGAACGTGGTCATCAAGTATAGGGTGTCTTAGAGGTCGCCCTTCTGTCTAAAAGATCCAGTTGCCTCGAAATGGTTGCCTCAGATAAAAAGGATCTAGGACGTTAGGGTTACCACTAAGATGTCCTACCATTGCTTTGGTGACCACACATGTCCCGATAATCGAATTGACCCGAATAACTCTAACGATGGTGCTACCTACCTCTCAATGGTGGGATAGCACTATCTAAAGGACTCTTACACAGCCTAATTCCTTAGAGTAGGTAGATTTCTCTTAAGTACTTGCTCTTTCTAAAAAAAACAAAACAACTTTTCGCACCTACACTTTCGAAAGGTTTTCAAACAAATATTTCATACACTCTTGAGGACAGATACAAGAGTTACTTAGAAAATTTTCAAACGAAACTTTTTTCAAAACCCACACACACTTGAAAAGCAAACAATTTTGAAAACATAAGAGCAAGTACCTAAGAGCCCGTGGATTACCACGGATGGAAAGGGTGCTAAAACCTTCCCTTTCTATAAATCTACCTCCCGAACCGAGAAACATTCTCAAAGAAGGAATTTTGCTGTGCTTTTGTCCTTTCCATGTTGGAGAACATAAAAGACGGTGGCGACTCTTGCTTACCGCGACATTTTGCGAACCAGCTTAAAAAAAACAGTCAGTTCTATTTCCACCGATCACAGAACTGGCGACTCTGCTGGGGACACTAAAAAGTGAGGTGTACCTTAGGATTAGACCACTCTTATGTTTTCAATTGCTTGTTTTGTTTGCTT
This sequence comes from Vicia faba, assembly GCA_948472305.1. Taxonomy (NCBI): domain Eukaryota; kingdom Viridiplantae; phylum Streptophyta; class Magnoliopsida; order Fabales; family Fabaceae; genus Vicia; species Vicia faba. The sequence continues at coordinate 1,157,167,914 of OX451741.1, forward strand.
TAATATTGTGGGCCCGTCTTGGAGTTTCATAGATCCTAACCCAGATCTGGGGGATACCTTTTAGAAAGTAGCAACAAACTGTGAGGGAACTGTGTGGGGTATACCGACACGGTTGAAACAGTTTGCTACGTTGATGTGGCACTTTGGTGAGTACCGGTAACCCTTGAGTCAAGTCAAGGAGAGTACGGGGCTGCCGCGTGGTATCGTGAAGCATCAACTGACCTTAGGAACCTTACTTGACCATCCTGGCCTCTTTAGGGGTAGTGAGATGACCGACTTTGGTGCAGTCCGAAGTTGGTAGATACTCGATACTACACTCATTGAGGGTTGTTTTCTTGGAATATTTTGATCGCCAGTTCGATGGCTAAATCAAAATAATGAACACAGAAAACAACCCAATGATATTGAGCTCCTTAGAACCCGGTTACTTTTGATAGGACAGGTTTGAGCCCACCAACTTCAAGAGGGTAATACCTAGACCTCATGTTGGCCTAAACTCTAAGGGCTGTCTGGTGTGACTTGTGTGACTTATCATGTTTGCTTTTTGTGAATACTTGTGGTGTGTCCTTATCATAACATCATAGCATCATACAACATCATATGCATTTACTGACCACTTCAAGGGTTCAAATCTTCATCTTTGTTCTTGTTTTGTAGGACATGGAAACTATCCGTAGAAAGACAATTCAGATCAACCTTGTAAGGGTCCCTCCTCAGCTTAAGGAGCTTACATCCAGGATTCCCGAGAACTCTTCCTTCAGTGAAAGACATGGTAGACTCATCAGCTTGGTCAATACCAACATTGAAGAGGATATGGTGAAAGTGTTGTTCCAGTTCTTTGACCCTTTACACCATTGTTTTACTTTCCCGGATTATCAATTGGTGCCTACTTTCGAAGAGTTTTCTCAGCTTCTGAAGATTCCTATCCTTAGTCAACTACCCTACAACGGTACGGAAAGGGAACCAAAACTTGAAGAGGTTGCTAAAGCATTATGCCTACAACCATCTGACATCAAGGGACACTGGGAAATCAGAAGTGGTATCAAAGGATTCTTGGCAAAATTCCTGTTTGAGAAAGCACAAGAATGTTGGAATTCCCTTGACCTACAAGCTTTTGAAGAAGTTGTGGCACTCCTTGTCTATGGGTTGGTGTTGTTCCCGAATCTGGATCAGCTTATAGATATCAATACTGTCAAGATCTTCATGTCCAGGAACCCTATACCTACGTTGCTTGGGGACATCCTTCACTCATGTTACACTCGAACCATGAGAAAAAGAGGTGTTCTCATGTGCTGCACTCCTCTCCTGGCAAGGTGGTTTATTTCTCACTTTCCACAATCAGTTTTGAAGAACGAGCGGGGTTTGAGATGGTCACAACGATTAATGACTCTTACACATGCTGATATACATTGGTGTTCTCGGTCCATAGAAAATGTCACTATCATTGATCGTTGCGGAGAGTTTCCAAATGTTCCTTTACTTGGAATCAGGGGAGGCATTACTTACAACCCGTGCCTGGCTTTGAGACAGTTTGGATATGCTCGGAGGGATGGCCCTCATGACATGTTGATTCCTGACATAGTTTTTTTACTTCGACAACGATACGCAAGGACTTCGCCAGAGATTTATCAGAGCTTGGAGGATGCCCAACAGGGTAGATAGAAAGACACTGGGGCACAAGAATTCAATCCCCCTGGAGCCTTATCTTAAATGAGTACGAGCCCGCTCCCAGAAGCTTGTGATGCCATACCCTCATGTTCTCCCCGTGATCAAAGAGCTAGTTTTGGAAGGAGCGGTACCCTACACCATTCAACATCCTGATATGCCAACCTCCTGGGAAGAAATGCAGAAGAGCTAGATCCAACTCAAGGAAGAACGGAATTCTCTTGAAACCAGTCTACATGCCAGTGAGAAGAAGGTTCTGGAGCTCACCCGCCTACTGCACGAGGAAAAGACTCTAAACACTTACATAGCTCCAAAGAGGATGAGCAGTGTCTTTTTGGATTAAGTTTTGTAATGTTTTGCCCATGAGGCCCTGATGTACTGAACAAATTATTTCTTAATATAACGTGTGTTCCTTTTTTGTCTACAACGAATTTGAACTTTCGAACCCTTGAATGCATTGCATAAATAGCATATCATGCATCATGTGCATAACAGGTACTCTTTTTCTACAGGTTGCTTAATCTTCTTCGCTGTTTATTTCAGCGCTCACTCAATCATCATGTCTTCCGAGCCTACTACCGAACAAGATATCAAGGCCCTCCAGGCCCATAACGCCCAGTTCCAGGAGCTGGTCATGAGCTTAGCCCAGGGTCAACAGGAGTTGAAGACTCTGCTTTTGAAGGAAAAGAAGAAGAAGAAGAAGAGAACTGTGATGTTTAACATTGGACGAAGGTTTGGGAATACACTGCAGAATGAGGCTGATCAGGCTACTTCCTCTGCAGGGAAAGACAGCCCCCAAGGGAGAGAGGTTCCTAGCCCCGTGGTCTCCGACAACGAGACAGATTTCAATGATGAACAGTACCCTCCTGCTGAGGACAGGTACAAACAGCTAGAGGACCGGTTAAATGCTATGGAGATCCAACGTGTGCCTGGGTTGGACTTTGGAGACCTAGGTTTATCTTCTGGGGTGGTGATCCCACACAAGTTCAAGGCACCTGCCTTTGCGAAGTACGACGGGGCTTCCTGTCCTAAACTGCACCTCCGTTCTTATGTAAGGAAGATCCAACCTTACACTGCAGACAAGAACCTATGGATCCATTTCTTCTAGGATAGCCTTTCAGGGGCTAAACTCGAATGGTTCTATCAGCTGGATGGAGCCAGTATTCGAAACTGGGAGGACTTGGCTACTGCATTTTATAAGCAGTATCAGTACAATTCCGACCTCGCTCCCACGCGTACCCAACTCCAGGGTATGTCACTTGGGACGGGTGAAGGTTTTAAGGAGTACGCGCAGAAATGGAGAGACCTGGCTGGCAGGGTGCAGCCACCGTTGACTGATCGTGAACTCGTGGACATGTTCTTAGGGACTCTGTCTGGTTCATTCTTCAATCATCTGATTGGGAATTCTTCTGCCGGGTTTACAGACCTGATCCTGACTGGTGAGAGGATCGAAGCTGGTATCAAATCGGGGAAGATACAGAAAGGTGCCTCCTCGAGTACTGAAAAGAAGCCCTTCAAGAAGGAAGCTAGTGCTGTTTATGGTCCAAGGAGACAGAACAAACCGGAACGCCGCCAAGCTGTCAACGCGGTGGTAATTTCAAAGCCTGTTGCTGCTCCTCAGCAGTATAACCAACCAAGGGGTGAGAGACCCAAAAGGCAGTACACTCGGCTCAGCATGACCCTGTCTCAGATATTGCCGCAACTGCTGTCAACCAATCTGGTAACTGTCAAGGAAGCTCCAAAGGTTGTGAACACAACCTCTCCAAAGTACAACCCCAACGCCCGCTGTGCTTATCACTCTGATAGCCGGGGGCATTCTACGGATGATTGTTGGGCTCTAAGGAATAAGGTTTAGGACCTTATTGATGCTAAAGAAATACAATTTGAGGCGCCCGAAAGGCCCAATGTTGTGACTGCTCCCATGCCCCAGCATGGAGTGAATGTTGTGGAAGAAGACCGGTATGTAGCCTCCGTGGATGATATTGATACTCCATTGTTAACCGTCAAAAGGAACCTGTTGCTAGCCGGTTTATTTCCGAGATGTAGTAAAGGTTGCCATTTATGTGTTGTTTCACCTGCTGGTTGTCCTTTGCTGAAGTCAGGCGTCCAAAACCTGATGTATAGCAAAGAGATCTTGTTCGAGAAGATTGTTGTTCCTACTTTCCGTACAGAAGAAGTGTCTATTGTCACTATTTTTAACTACCCTCCTAAGGCTCCTTCAAAGAAGCCTGTCAAAATCATGTCCACTCAGAAGATTGCTCCCATCATCATTACTGTTCCGGGGCCCATCCCCTACAAATCTGACAAAGCTGTCTCGTGGCACTATGGGGAAGATGTTTATGTTCTGGGAGTAAAAAAAGAGTTTGATGCTAGTACCAGCGTCAGTAACATCACCGGGCCTGCCAAGGTTACTCGTAGTGGTAGGCTCTTCTCACCAGATATTGCACCACCAACTATTCAGAGACCTCTTATCATCACACCTACAAGTGTGCTGCTTCCCTGCCTGACCAAGTTCCTGTTTCTACCCCTGTTGCCGAGTCATCTGACGCTCGGGGCAAAGGGATTGCTACTGATATGCCTGCCCGAACAGAGACACCAAAGACAACCAATGTTGAAGCTTCCAAGCAAGAGATGGAAGAGATTCTCAAGATTATCAGGAAGAGTGATTTCAATGTAGTTGAGCAGCTGGGGCACACCCCCTCTAAGATCTCTATGCTATCACTGTTGTTGTGTTCAGAGGCCCATGCCATGGCCCTGATTTCCTTCCTGAAGACGACCCATGTGCCACAAGAAACGTCTGCTGATCAATTTACCGATTGTGTGGCCAAATTGACTGCTGATAATGGGTTGGGCTTCTCTGATGCCGATCTAACTGCCAAAGGAAAGAACCACAACGACGCCTTGCATGTCTCCATTGAATGCAGGGGCACTACTCTTGCCCATGTGTTGGTAGACACCGGTTCTTCGTTGAATGTATTACCCAAGAAGGCCCTAGACAGGTTGGATTGTGAGGGTTTATAGCTCAAACCAAGTAACATTGTTGTTCGGGCCTTTGACGGGTCCAAAAGGATGGTGCATGGTGAAGTTGACATTCCAATCAGGGTTGGTTCTCAAGTTTTTGATTCTACTTTCTATGTGATGGACATTCGTCCATCCTATTCTTGTTTGTTGGGTAGTCCATGGATTCACAAGGCTGGAGTTGTGACCTCCACGTTACATCAGAAGCTTAAGTACCCGGTCAGAGAAAAGATCGTAACAGTTCAAGGGGAAGAGGAATATATGGTCAACCACCTCAACTCGTTCCGGTATGTAGAGATGGATGGGGAGTTCATTGAGACCCCCTTTCAACACTTTGAAGAGGTGCCCCAGACATTAGCAGCAGCAGCGACTGTGACTGAAGAGGGTTCACCTTTGAAGATGGCTTCCTTAAAGGATGCCCGGGCTGTGATTGAGAAGGGTGAGTGTGCAAACTGGGGCCGACTTCCTGATTTTACTCTGAAGACTGACAAATTTGGTTTGGGTTTCACTGCAGAAGCTCAGAAGGCTGTGCGTAAGGCAAGGATTGGAAGACCTCCCGTATTCATCACCAACCCGGGAGTAAATGCTATTGAAGATGAAGTGGAGGAATCCGAATTTGACAGCTGGATCTACCCAACGACCAACGGTGGACCAAGCAACTAGACTGCGAGAGACTTTGTACCTATTACTTTTGTCACTCAATAATGAACTCCTTTGTTTTAAAGTTGTAACGAACAATAATCTGAAACTTTATGGCCCGGTGTCTTACCCGGGGCACCGTGGTTTCATTTGTGAGGGCTTTTGTGTGTCAATTTCATATATCATTAATAAAAGCATTGGACTTTTTTCACATTTCAAATCTTGCACTCCTTTTCTTTCTTTATTATATATTGCAAAACCACTATATTTACACACACTCACCCATACAGGTTCCAATCCACTATGGATCTCACTGGTAACGACTTTGCTACTGCCAGTTATGACTTCGAAAATCCGATCAACTTAGCCGAAGACGAAGGTGAAGATGATTGCGAAGTGCCTGGTGAGCTTGCAAGACTGTTACTCCAGAAAGAGAGGGCCATTCAGCCACATGAAGAGCCAGTGGAAACAGTAAATCTGGGTACTGAGACAGGCAGAAAGGAAGTCAAGATTGGTGCCAACCTGGAGCTTAGTGTGAAACAACGGTTGATTCAGATGTTGCATGACTACGTGGAAATCTTTGCCTGGTCTTACGAAGACATGCCTGGGTTGGATACCGACATTGTGGTTCATCACCTGCCTACCAAGGAAGACTTCCCTCCGGTAAAACAGAAGGTCCGCCATATGCGTCCAGAGATGTCCGAGAAAATCAAAGCTGAGGTTATGAAACAATTTGATGCCGGGTTTCTAGCAGTGACTTCTTACCCTCAGTGGGTTGCCAACGTGGTTCCAGTGCCGAAGAAGGATGGTAAGTTCCTAATGTGTGTTGATTACAGGGATTTGAACAGGGCGCGCCCTAAGGATGATTTCCCTCTGCCTCATATCGACGTCCTGGTTGACAATACTGCTCAGCATAAGGTATTCTCCTTCATGGATGGGTTCTCAGGTTATAATCAAATCAAGATGGCTCCTGAAGACATGGAGAAGACCACTTTTGTTACTCGGTGGGGCACCTTTTGCTACAAGGTCATGCCTTTTGGGTTGAAAAATGCTGGGGCAACCTACCAACGTGCCATGGTTGCTTTATTTCATGACATGATCCATCATGAAATTGAAGTATATGTCGACGATATGATTGCAAGGTCCCAAACAGAGGAGGAACACGTTGACCATCTGCAGAAACTGTTCGACCGTCTGAAGTTGTACAAGCTGAGGTTGAACCCAAACAAGTGCACTTTTGGGGTGAGATCTGGAAAATTGCTAGGCTTCGTCGTGAGCGACAAAGGTATTCAAGTGGACCCTGCCAAGGTGAAAGCCATACAAGAGATGCCAACTCCTAAAACAGATAAAGAAGTCAGAGGCTTTCTAGGACGGCTGAACTATATTGCCCGATTCATCTCACATCTAACTGCTACCCGTGAACCAATCTTCAAGCTACTGAAGAAAGATCAAGTAGTACGTTGGAACGATGAATGTCAGGCCGCTTTCGACAGAATCAAAGAGTTCCTCCAAGAACCACCCATTCTTATGCCACCGGTTGAAGGGAGACCTCTAATCCTATACTTGACAGTAATGGACAACTCAACGGGGTGCGTGCTGGGGTAGCATGACGAGTCTGGCCGAAAAGAGCACGCTATTTATTACCTTAGCAAAAAGTTTACCGACTGTGAGACCCGATACTCACTGCTCGAGAAAACTTGTTGCGCTTTGGTATGGGCTGCTCGCCGACTGAGACAGTATATGTTGACTCACACTACTCTGTTGATTTCAAAAATGGATCCAATAAAGTACATCTTCGAAAAGCCCGCCTTGTCTGGAAGAATGGCAAGATGGCAGATGATCTTGATAGAATATGACATCCAGTACACGACTCAGAAAGAAATCAAGGGAAGTGTATTGGCAGACCATTTGGCGCACCAGGCAGTGGACGACTACCAATCTATGAACTTTGAATTTCCAGACGAGGATATCATGGTAGTAACTGATTGTGAAGTACCTGAACCGGATGAAGGACTTGAGGAAGGATCCCGTTGGTCTATGCACTTTGACGAAGCCTCAAACGCTTTGGGTAACGGTATTGGCGCTGTGATCATATCCCCAAAAGGCACTCATACTCCACTTATTGCCCGACTATGTTTCAACTGCACCAACAACATGGCAGAGTATGAGGCGTGAATCATGGGTCTTCAAGCTGCAATTGACTTAAGGATCAAGTTTCTGAGTGTCTTCGGAGATTCCACTCTCGTGATCAATCAGATCAAAGGCGAGTGGGATACGAAACATCCAAATCTTATTCCTTACAAAGAGTATGTGTTGACGATGATCCCCCACTTCGAAGAGATAACTTTTGAACACTTCCCAAGAGAGGAGAATCAGTTGGCGGACGTGCTGGCTACGATGTCTTCTATGTTCAAAGTCAAATGGGACAACGAGGCTCCCCGTATTATCATTTGGAAATTGGATGAACCTGCATATTGTTGTGACCTTGAGGCTGAGGTGGTAACTGAAAAACCTTGGTATCATGAAGTGAAGAGGTACTTGGAAGCTCAAGAGTACCCCGAGGGTGCATCTGTCAATGACAAGAAGTTCCTAAGAAGGTTCGCTGCAAAGTTCTTCCTCAGCAATGGCATTCTATACAAGAGAAACCATGATTCAACTTTACTGTGTTGTGTGGATAAGACTGAAGCAGAAAAGATCATGACAGAGCTACATGAAGGTACCTTCGGAACACATTACAGTGGACATACCATGGCAAAGAAAATCCTTCGGGCAGGATATTTCTGGTCCACAATGGAAGCCGACTGTTACCAACATTCTCGGACGTGTCACAAATGCCATATCTATGCTGATAAGGTGCACGTTCCTCCAGTACCTCTGAACGTCTTGACAGCACCTTGGCCTTTTGCAATGTGGGGCATTGATATGATCGGCGAGATCAGACCTACGGCATCTAACGGGCATCGCTTCATCCTGGTAGCGATTGATTACTTCATAAAGTGGGTTGAAGCAGCTTCCTATGCTACCGTAACCAAGAACGTCGTGGCACGGTTCATTCGGCACAACCTGATCTGTCGATACGGTGTACCTGAGAGGATCATTACGGATAATTGTACCAATCTTAACAACAAGATGATCACCGAGCTCTGCGAGCAATTCAAGATACAACACCACAACTCTTCTCCCTACCGGCCGAAGATAAATGGGGCTGTAGAAGCAGCTAATAAGAATATCAAGAAGATTGTGCAGAAGATGACAGTGACTTACAAAGATTGGCACGAGATGTTACCGTTTTCTCTTCATGGGTATCGTACCTCAGCAAGGACGTCCACCGAGGCAACTCCCTTTTCCTTGGTCTATGGCATGGAGGCAGTCTTGCCTATTGAAGTCCAGATACCCTCTCTCCGGATAATGAAGGATGCAGGTTTAAGCGAAGATGACTGGATCCAGACTCGACTTGATCAATTAAACCTAATTGACGAAAAGAGACTCACCGCTATTTGTCATGGTCAAACGTACCAAAAACGGATGATCAGGGCATTTAACAAGAAAGTCAGACGCCAAGAGTATCAAGTCGGAGACCTGGTAATCAAGCGCATCATTCTTCCTCAAAGTGATCCCAGGGGCAAATGTACCCCTACGTACGAAGGGCCATTTGTGGTTAAGAACATCTTCTCAGGAGGTGCTATGATTCTAACCACCATGGACGGTGACGACCTTCCTCACCCCGCCAATGCAGACATAGTAAAAAGATACTACGCGTGAATCAAAGACCCGCTAGGTTGACACACCTAGGAAAAAATAAGGGCTTCCCGGCGAACCAAAAGGGTTCGGGCAAAAATAAGGGATGAAATGAAAAAATCTATACACCCGGCAAGTCGAAAACCTAAAAAGGCGGCTTGGGCCAAAATGGGTATCCCGGTGGACTGAAAACCCGAAAGGGCGGTCCAGGCAAAAGTTAGGGATTAAAGCGTAATACTATGTCTCATTAGGTCACCTTGCATCCAGAATTCGGTATCAACTATCGGGCTCAGACGGCACCGATCAATCAGCTTCATCTCCAACTAAGCAGCGAAGTGATGAGACGCTTGAAGACATAAGGGCGATAGCAGAGTTGGAACCCAGTGGGATTATTTTTCACATAGCTGTTTTGTTTTCTTTCACAACATTATATAAACTCTATCTTGTTCGGCGGTGTTCTCTTACTAGGACGTCAGCCTCTTGTACATAAACGCCTATTTATAGGCAAATTCAAAAATCAATACAAATCCACTTTTCCAGACAAATTGCCAACTGTTTTTCCTTTTTCTGTTGCGAAGAAAGTCCAATGTTCATTTTTGATATATGCATTTGACATTAATTGCTAACTCATAAATATTTGCATACGAAACAAAGGACTAATTACAGGTGACATCAGAAACATGGGCAATAATAAGTCATCTAAGCGATCTAGTTGCTCTGTCCACCGAGGTACCAAGGTAGCTTCAGCTTAAGAATGTAACCAAGTTACCTCAACTCCCCACAGAGTAAGACCAGATTTCAGCAATACTCTTCGAGCAGAGTTGGTCCCCCATAAGCCCTATAAAGGCACAGTATCCCTAGCAAGTCAGCGATACTCTCCCCAAGCAGAGTTAGCTTTCTGTCAGCCTTAAGGAAGTTGGGTATCCCCAGAAGATCTCAACATCCCCCAGCGGAGTATACAGATATTCCCAAGCAAGCATCCCCAACAATCTTAATATAAGATTGTTCCCCGGCGGAATACAAGACACCCTAGTGGATCCATTCCCCAGTACAGTTTCAAAAATCTCCCCAGGAGAGTTAAATCAATCTCCCCAGTAGATTCTGGAAGCTTATCCCCAGTAGATTCTGGAAGCTTATCACCTGCAGAGTACATACGCATCTCCCCGACTTTATTCAAAGGATATTCCCCACCAGAGCTTATAACTGGGTTATCCTCAGCTAATTACCACGGAAAGATCGTCCTCGACGAAGTTCTTCCTATCCCCCAGCGGAGTTCATCAAATTCCCCAACAAAACTTATCAACGGAATCCCCAGCGGAGTTATCAACAAAACCTCAGCGAAGTATCTCTTCTCATAGAGTAATCTCCCCGCAGAGTAATCTCTTCACCAAGTTTATTCCCCAAACAGAGTCATCTTCTCCTACCGGTTTATTCTTGCAATCATTATCCCCAGCGGAAACGAAGAACTCTACTCTTCAACGTCAGCCCAGGATTCATGTGCCCGGCATTCGTCAAGGATTTATTTTCCCAGACGAAATACATTCATAGACATTTCACATTTTATACATCCTGCTTACATACATGATAAAGTGCATACTACACTATCTCTGAACATCATGACATCATGCATCTCATACATCATGACATTGCATACAACTGATGTTTTGCCTTTTCAGGAGAAAGGTCAATCCAAAGATGATTACTATCAACTGTCGCAATTCCAGATTCGATTCATGTATCCAGCCAGGGCATATCTGTGAGTGACTGATTGTAGATTCGACACCTGTATCCAGCCAGGGCATATCTGCATGAAGAGTTTAAAGATTCGATTCCTGTATCCAGCCAGGGCATATCTGTAGACGACTAATTCCAGATTCGATACCTGTATCAAGCCAGGGCATATCTGTGAGTAACTGATTGTAGATTCGACACCTGTATCCAGCCAGGGCGTGTCTGCATGAAGAGTTTAGAGATTCGATACCTGTATCCAGCCAGGGCATATTTGTAGACGACCAATTCCGGATTCGATTCCTGTATCTAGCCAGGGCATATCTGTGAGTGACTGATTGTAGATTCCATACCTGTATCCAGCCAGGGCATGTCTGCATGAAGAGTTTATAGATTCGATTCATGTATCCAGCCAGGGCATATCTGTAGACGACCAATTCCAGATTCGATTCCTGTATCTAGCCAGGACATATCTGTGAGTAATTGATTGTAGATTCGACACCTGTATCCAGCCAGGGCTTGTCTGCATGAAGAGTTTAGAGATTCGATACCTGTATCCAGCCAGGGCATATCTGTAGACGACCAATTCCAGATTCGATTCTTATATCTAGCCAGGGCATATCTGTGAGTAATTGATTGTAGATTCGACACCTGTATCCAGCCAGGGCATGTCTGCATGAAGAATTTAGAGATTCGATACCTGTATCCAGCCAGCGCATATCTGTAGACGACCAATTCCGAATTCGATTCTTGTATCTAGCAAGGGCATATCTGTGAGTGACTGATTGTAGATTCGATACCTGTATCCAGCCAGGGCATGTCTGCATGAAGAGTTTAGAGATTCGATTCCTGTATCTAGCCAGGGCATATCTGTAAACGACTAATCCCGGATTCGATTCCTGTATCTAGCCAGGGCATATCTGTGAGTAAATGATTGTAGATTCGATACCTATATCCAGCCAGGGCATGTCTGCATGAAGAGTTTAGAGATTCGATTCCTGTATCCATCCAGGGCATATCTGTAAACGACTAATCCCGGATTCGATTCCTGTATCTAGCCAGGGCATATCTGTGAGTAATTGATTGTAGATTCGATACCTGTATCTAGCCAGGGCATGTCTGCATGAAGAGTTTAGAGATTCTATTCCTGTATCCATCCAGGGCACGTTTGTAAGCAACCTTTTGAAGTTCCAGATTCGATTCCTGTATTTAGCCAGGGCACATCTGTGAGCAATTAATTGTAGATTCGATACCTGTATCTAGCCAGGGCATATCTACATGAAGAGTTTGAAGATCAACACCTGTAACAGGCCAGGATATTATCTTTCTCTCTCATGTACGCAAGTTCGCGCTAAGGAATCTCTTACGCGATCGACACCCCCGGATGGCATCTGTAAGCCCATCTCCACAACTATCCATTATAGTTCCAAATGGCATCTATAAGCCCATTCCCGACAAGGTTCTTTCACATCTCCAGATGGAATCTATAAGCCCATCCTCCTATCCATCATATCTCCAAATGGCATCTATAAGCCCATTCCCGCCATCACACTACTGATACTCTACTATGCGAGTGCAAATTTCTGGGCACTCTAGTGTTCAATCATCTTCCACCTTCGGATCACGAAAGGCACGCAGGCCAATCTACATCCTCAGGTTTAAGAAGATTGAACAGGGGCAACTGTTGTACCCCAAAATTTGCCCTCCCATATTCTTCAAGATCTGTCAAGATCAATCTTCAAATGGATCAAGGGGTTGCCCAGTCAAACATGCCTCCTAAGCCAGTCAAAATTAGGGTTTTGTTTCTTGCAAAGAAGTTAAGGTTTTCAAGGGTCCAATCAAGTCCCATATGCCTATATACATTGTCAAGCATCTACATGCCAAGTTTAAAGACTCACAGCATCAAGTTGCACAGTCAAAAGCCCTAATTGGTTCACAATCAACTACAGGGGTAAAATGGTCATTTGGCAGTCAAAAGTCAAAATTTTTGGTCAACATCTTATTTTGAGCTCACAATCATCATTTGATCAAGTCTTGATCATGATTCCACAAGAATGGCTCAAAAATCATCAAGATGCAAAAGTTTCCATTTTTGGACAGCTGAAAAGTCAACTGTAACTTGACCAGGGCATAACTTTTTCATGGTTCATAAGAAAAATCCCATCCAATGCTAATTTTGAAGGGGATGACATTTCCTACAACTCATCTTCACATTCCAAGTCCAAGAAATGCTCTCACAAAAAGTTATCAACTTCTACATTATAGGTCATTTTCAAAAAGTCAACAAAAAGGCATTTTAAGTCAAAGACCATAACTTGAGATTGGTAAATCCAAATGACATGGGACCAAAGGAATTGGTTAGAGGACTTCAAGACCTTTCCAAAATGTCCAAGAACATGTTCATATGATCCAAATTGAGCAAGATATGCATTGGAGAAGTTGGGAAAGTTTTGTGAAATGGCAAAAGTCAACTATCCTTAAAACTTCAATTTTTGACAAAAGGGCCCACTTTCTTCCACTTGATTCAGCCTTGTCATGCCATACACGTGTCCCATGCTTAATTTTAAGATCATACATTTATTTTCCCATTTTATTTAATTTTTATTGATTTAATTCATTTTAAATCCATAATAATTCAAATAAAATCAAAAAAATTAATGGAATAGTATATTGTGGTTTGAATAGCTTTCATGTATCATTTTCCAGCTACCAAATTCGTGCTAAGGCCATTTTGAGTATAAAATCCAAGTTTTGCTCCAAGTATGGAATGTCCTTTAATGGTAGTCAAACAAAATCCAAAAACTTAATTGCACAAGGGTTCAAGCCTAGCTGTTGACCTAATTTCATTCACATATACATATGCAAGCAAGCCATACCTAATTCATGACCCAAGCATCACTAAAACGGCCAAAAGAAAAACCAAAAATTGTCCAAAAAGTGTGAGATCAAAAACATAGTTGCAGACATTTCCAGATCAAACTAAGCGTGTGGCCCTCTTCCTTGCCATCCCCTGAAGCCAACACGAACCTTGCCAAGGCTTAAGACTCTCTACACACCGCTGTAAGTATTCTCAAAGTCACCTCTGTACACGAAACGTGAACTCTCTATTCTTGCATTGTTTCTCAAAAATATTGGCATAATCATGTTGCTTGTTTGATTCCTGACGTAACTGCATTATTCAATTCCATTTTTATGCCTTGTATGACAAAATCCGTGCCTAGGGTTTGTATATGTTGTTTTTAGGCGTTTTGTTTTCAGGAGAAATCAGGACAAACCATGAGTATGGATGTGATCAGGGGACCAAGACGAATATGCCCATGGCTTTAGGTGGCATTTTCATGGCCTGAGGACCATTTTTGAGGCAGCCTGCAAAACTTCCTGCGGATAAAATCCACAGGTAAAAAACCTGCAATTTTGATGAAGAAGACGATGATGTGTCTTCACGTCACTGGCTTGTTCAAACTAAACGCGCGCATTTTTATTTTATTTCCAGGATATTGCTTTTATTGTATATAATATTAACTTATTATTATTATATCAATTGGAACATACAACTCAGATGGTCAAGGCGTGCAAGCATAATCCCTTGGGACCTGGGTTCGAACCCCAGGTCCCTCCAAAATTATTATTTCTTGTTTTTCTTCACATAATTGTGTGCAGGGCTCAAAAGAAACTTCACCATACACCTCCAGTCCACAAAGCGCCATGTGGCCTCAAGCGTGGATCCTGTGGCAAAAGATGCAGAACACCATACACCTTAGTCAAAGCACACGCAGCCAATCTCCAAAAGTCAATGGACTGAGCTCTTAGTGGGCTTGAAAATGGCCAATACACCCTCAAATCTGGCCCAAACCCCCCTGGGTTTGCATTTTATTTTTCTTTTGCTTTATTTTATTTTTTATTCTTTTTTTAATTATTAGCTAGATAATTATTTTTTCATAATAAACCCAGAAAACAAAATAATAATAATAATAATATTTTTAGTAATTAAATTTAATTAGTCATTATTTTGTAAATAAACACTAATTTAAATTAATCTAGTTTAATTAGGTTTAACTTTAATTTTCTTTTACAATAAAATAAAAATGAATTAGACTTAGATTTCTTTTTCTTTTGACACTTTTAATTTTATTTTTATTTTATTTTCATTAAAAACATTAAAAACATAAAAAAATCCTTTTTCTTGTAAATATTAATTAATTAGCTATTAGGTTTAATTTTAATTGCAAAAAAGGACTAAAATTACTTTCTTTTCTCAAAAGGGTCAAAACCCTAAGGACGTTCCTGATTCAATCTTTCGCGCGTATTTATTCTTTTTAATTCATTATTTTGTATCTGCTCAGAAAATGTAATAATTAATTAGAACTTTATCGCTTTCTTTTAAATTCTCGCACTTTATTTTCCAAACGGGTTTTTGTTTTTGGCGATGTATAGACCCGCGCCTTGTAATAGCTAGATTTACCTTTTCCGCACTTTATTTTCCGCACTCTTAACTGTTAAAAAAAATGCATGAAAGACTTGTATGGCAAATAAAGCCAATCCGTAGCTCACAAATAACATGTACAAGATAAGCATTAACATGAAGCAACACACATGCACATGCCACTCCTAGGGTACGCCTCACTGGTTGCCTCGAACGTGGTCATCAAGTATAGGGTGTCTTAGAGGTCGCCCTTCTGTCTAAAAGATCCAGTTGCCTCGAAACGGTTACCTCGGATAAAAAGGATCTAGGACGTTAGGGTTACCACTAAGATGTCCTACCATTGCTTTGGTGACCACACATGTCCTGATAATCGAATTGACCTGAATAACTCTAACGATGGTGCTACCTACCTCTCAATGGTGGGATAACACTATCTAAAGGACTCTTACACAACCTAATTCCTTAGAGTAGGTAGATTTCTCTTAAGTACTTGCTCTTTCTAAAAAAAAAACAAAACAACTTTTCGCACCTACACTTTCAAAAGGTTTTCAAACAAATATTTCATACACTCTTGAGGACAGTACAAGAGTTACTTAGAAAATTTTCAAACAAAACTTTTTTCAAAACCCACACAAACTTGAAAAGTAAACAATTTTGAAAACATAAGAGCAAGTACCTAAGAGCCTGTGGATAACCACAGATGGAAAGGGTGCTAACACCTTCCCTTTCTATAAATCTACCTCCCGAACCGAGAAACATTCTCAAAGAAGGAATTTTGCTGTGCTTTTGTCCTTTCCATGTTGGAGAACATAAAAGACGGTGGCGAATCTTCCTTACCGCGGCATTTCGCGAACCAGCTTAAAAAAAACAGTCAGTTCTATTTCCACCGATCACATCATGATACATGCATATACGCATCAGACGAATACAATCTCATTTATTTTGAGAACATCATTGCCTGATCCATATCATGCATTGCATATGACTGACCTTTACCTTTCAGGAAAGATACAATTAAAGTTCTCAGTTACGTCGAAGACCTGACCGGTTCTTAAATCTCAATTGAATTATCCTCGGTTGAATTTCAGATAAGGTTCTCAATCTCGACAGTTTCCCTACGTCAAAGTATGGACGAGTGCTATAACCTCAACGGTATACTATGTTGAGCACTAGTCAGTTCCTAGATCTTGATGCTTTCCTCCGTCATAGTGTGGACGAGTTCTCTAATTTCAATGGTATACTACGTTGAAGACCAGACAGTTCCTAGATCTTTATGAAGATGTTTCCCTACGTCATAGTGTGGACGAGTACTATAACCTCAACGGTATACTACGTTGAGCACTAGTCAGTTCCTAGATCTTGATGTTTTCCTCCGTCATAGTGTGGACGAGTTCTCTAATTTCAACGGTATACTACGTTGAAGACCAGACAGTTCCTAGATCTTGATGAAGATGTTTCCCTATGTCATAGTGTGGACGAGTACTATAACCTCAACGGTATACTACGTTGAGCACTAGTCAGTTCCTAGATCTTGATGTTTTCCTCCGTCATAGTGTGGACGAGTTCTGTAATTTCAACGGTATACTACGTTGAAGACCAGACAGGTCCTAGATCTTGATGAAGATGTTTCCCTATGTCATAGTGTGGACGAGTACTATAACCTCAATGGTGTACTACGTTGAATACTAGTCAGTTCCTAGATCTTGATGTTTTCCTCCGTCAAAGTGTGGACGAGTTCTACAATCTCAACGGTATACTACGTTGAAGACTAGACAGTTCCTAGATCTTGATGAAGATGTTTCCCCCCAATTGAATTATGGATAGGTTCTTAAGACTCAGTCGAGGCATTCTCTCAGTTGAAGTACAGGAAAGTTCCTAAATCTCAACAAAAGTTAGGCTTCCCCAGCGGAATCTTCTACAACAACAGGTATGCAAGTTCTCGCTAAGGAATCTCTTATGCGATCGACACTCCTGCAGATGGCATCTGTAAGCCCATCCTCCTACCAACAATCTCCAAATGGCATCTGTAAGCCCATTCCCGACATCACAATGTTGATATTACACCATGCGAGTGCAAATTTCTGGGCACTCTAGTGTTCAATTATCTTCCACCTTCAGATCACGAAAGGCACGAAAGCCAATCTATATCCTCATGTTTAAGAAAATTGAACAGGGGAAACTGTTGTACCCCAAAATTTTCCCTTCCATATTTCTCAAGACATGTAAAGAATAATCTCCAAGTGACTCAAGTTAGCTCAAGAGTTGGACATTCAAATCACCTCATAAGGCAGTCAATTCAAAATTAGGGTTTTGTGTTGCATCAAGGTCCGTACATCCAAATGGCCTCAAATTCTCCCCAATGTCCTAATATGTTCTCAAGTTCATCCATGTCAAATTTCAAGCCTTGCAGAGAAAGTTTGGTCAGTCAATTGCTCAAGAGGTCCAAAAATCGACTGTGCTAGGGCAAAAGTCAATTGTGACCTACAAACAGTCAAACCTCAAGATTTTTTGCCAACGTTCTCATTTTGAAGGATAATTCATCATTTTATCAAGGGTTGATCATGATTCATCAAGGATTGCTCAAGATTCATCAAGATTCAAAAGTTGCTAAATTAGGGTTTTATAGGAAAAGTAAACTCAACTTTGACCAAGCATAACTTTCTCATACTTTATTAGAAATGACCCATCCAAAGCTCATTTTGAAGAGGATGCAATTTCCTACAATCCATCTTCACAACCCAAGATCAATAAATGCTCTCACAAAAAGTTACAAATTTGGACATTATAGGTCATTTTTGAAAGTCAATAAAAAACACCTTTTTTGCCAAAGCTTATAACTTGAGCATGGAATGTCAAATTGAGATGAGACCAAAAGGGTTGGTTATAGGACATCTCAAGGTTTCTAAAAAGTCATGGAAAACCTCCAAAAGTTCAAAATTGAAGAATTTATGCATTGTTGAAGTTGGACTTTTTTGCAAAATTACCAAAAGTCAACTATCCCCAAAACCTCAAATTTTGTCAAATGGGCCCACTCTTTTCCACTTGATTTGATCTTGTCACACAACACACGTGTCCTATCTTCAATTTCATGACCAATTATTATTTTTTCTATTTTATTTTATTTTTATTAATTTAATTCATTTTTAATCAATTTAAATCAAAATAAAATCTCAATATTAATAACTTGTGATCTTTTTGATTGATACAACTTTCAATTAACATCATGAACACAATCAAATTCGTGCCAAGCCATATCATGCACAAAATATTGGATTTGGAAAGAAATTGGAAGCCTTTAATGGAGGAATCATATCAAATCTTGAATCATCAATACACAAGGATTCCAAGCCCAAGATTTAACCTAATACAATCCTTGTTCATATACAACATAAAGCACACAAGAACACGACCTGAAAGCTGCAAAATACACAAAACCAAACTTGGAAAAAAGCTTGAAAAGTGAGAAACTGAAATCAATATTGGAGGCGTTTTCAAGGCCAAAACTCAACGCTATCTTCTTGTTAGCCATTCACTGAAGCTAAAGCAACCATTCACGAGCCCTGAAACACCGCCAAATGCACTGTAAGTCACTTGAAACTCTGCCCTGTACATGGAATCGTAACCTTGGATTCTTGCATCTTTCTGACAAAACGTTGGTATATTCATGACTCTTGTGTAATTTCTAAGCATTCTGCAGTATTTGATTTCGTTTTGATGGCCTGTAACGTAAAACCCGAACCTAGGGTTTCCATTCCTTGTTTTTAGGCGTTTGCTATGCAAGAAAAATTGGGACAAATAATTTGTATATAGATGCTTAGGAAGGAGAGACAAAGTGAATCATGGCTTTGGATTGCATTTATATAGCCTATGGTTAATTTTAGGACGAACCTAGGAATTTAGCTGCAGATAAAATCCACAGGTAAATATCCAGGTTTTTCAACGAAGAAGACGACCATGTGTCTTCTCCCTATTGGTTGATTTAAATCTCGTGCTATTTTTTTTATTTTCCAGGCATTTGTTTTGTTTTCCAATATAATAATTGCCATCTGTTATACTAACAAAAGCAACAAGTTGGATTGGTGGTTAGTGCGTTTGTTCAAAGTCTAATGGGACCTGGGTTCGAATCCCAGGTCCCCCAATATATTTGTTTCATATTTCTTCAGATAATTGCATGTGGTTCCCAAGGCGTAGCACACCATACTCCTCAAAGATCCAGGCGCCAGATGGCCTTTAGGCCAAATCCAAGGGCCAAGATTGGACATCCATCCTACACTATAGTCAGCGTGCCATGGAGAATTGGAAAAGTCAGCCCAGGCTTGCTGCAATTGGGCCAAAGAATTGCAAGTCAAACCTCCAGATTGGGGCCCAAACCCCCATTGGTTTATTTCTTTTCTTTTCTATATTTCTTTTATTTAATTGTTTTGTTAATTATTTTGATTATTTAACTATCCAATTAACATTTTTCCTAATAAAAATCAAAAACACAAAATATTATTTTTTATTTATTAAAATTAAATTTGACTTTATTTTTGTAAATAAATATAATTTAATCAATTTAGCATTTAATTAGGTTTAACTTTTAACATCTTTTGCAATAATTAAAATCAATTTAGAATATTAGGTTTTTGTTAACATTAATCCATTTTATTTTATTTCCTTAAATATTCAAAAACCCAAAAATATTTTAATTAATTAATTAATTAATTTTGACCTAATTTAATTTCCATTTAATTCAAAAAATAACAAAAAACATGCTTTCTTTTCAAAAAGGGTCAAAACCCTAAAAACTCGCCCGATTAAATTTCTCGCACGCATATCGTTTTATCCAATATTGTAATTGCTTCCGGTATGTAACAACTTTTAATTAGGACTTTAATTATTTATCGTTTTATTTTACTTTTCCGCAATTTAAATTAAAGGGTTTGTTTTTGGCGATGTAAATACCCGACGCCTTGTAATAGTAGATTTAATTTCCGCAAATTTAATTTCCGCAACTATAAACTTTTAGATGTTTGATAATAGGGAATGCATGACAAAATCCAATGTATGAACTTAAAATCAACATAGCTCACCCATGACATGTACAAAGATAAAATTAACCGAAATAACACACTCGCACATGCGCACTCTTAGGGTACACCTCACATTGTTGCCTTCGAACGTGGTCATTGAGTATAGGAAGTCTTAGAGGTCGTCCTCTTGTCCAAAGATCATAGTTGCCTCGAAATGGTTGCCTCGAAAAAATGATCTAAGACATTAGGGTTACCGCTAAGGCATCCTAACATTGTTTTAGTGACCACACGTCCCTTAATCGAATTGACCCTTAAACTCCAACGACGGTGCTACCTACTCACTCATAGTGGGATAGCATTGTCTAAAGGATATTAGCACAGTTTAATTCCCTTTTCGAGTAGGTAGATGGTTCTTAAGTACTTGCTCCTTTCAAAACAAAATAAAACTTTTCGCACTTACAGCTTTCAAAGAAAAACTCTTTTCAAACCCACAAACACAAAGAAAAGCAAATTTTGAAAACACTTTGAGCAAGTACCTAAGAGCCCGTGGATAACCACGGATAGAAAGGGTGCTAACACCTTCCCTTTCTATAATCTACCCCCCGAACCCGAGAAACATCTCGAAAAAGGAATTTTTCTGTGCTTTTTTCCTTTCCTTGTTGGATAAAATAAAAGACGGTGGCGACTCTTTCTTACCGCGACATTTTGCAAAAACAAACGCAAAACGCGAACCAGCATTCCAAAACAGTCAGTTCTCTTCCCACCGATCACACTCCCTCTTCAACACATTCAGTCATTACAGAGTCATCTCCGGAAAACATATCTTCATCCGAGGAGAAGAACTCATCCGCAGAGGCATACTTATCATCAGACTCCTCTTCAGCCAAACAAACCTCAATCTCATTAACCTCATGGTAATCATCCCTTTGGCCTGTAACCTTGATAGTTCCATTATCCAATAACAACTGAATACCTTTCCTTACAATTGAACATCCTCGGGAGTCCTTGGAGCAAATTAGGCAAGATCCATACTAATGTTCTACCTGACCAGCCATGTGGAAGAAAGTAGCATGCAATTGTACAAGATCCTCATTCATATATTCCACATCAAAGATTCTGAACTCTCCAGGACATCCATAAACCATATTTACTTCCTCTTCATACTCTGCCTTAGGCCTGATTATGTGGATGAGGCCCTCATCCATCATCTTCTGCAAATCGGTCTTTATCTTGTCACAACACTGTATATCCGTACTACAAATAACACAATTGGCATTGTCATGCGTATAGTAGCTAAATTCACAGATGTCTGCATGCATTTTTACCAAATCTCCTCTAACCAATTTAATATCAAAAATCCGGAAGTCGCCTGGACAACCAGAAACCGTGTTCACAACATTTGCTCCTCCATGCTTTGGTAAAGGATTATCTTTCACATTAGGGACAACATCTTTAAAGGACAAGATACCAGACTTCACCAATTTTTGTACTTCAGTTTTCAAAGGACAGCAGTTCTGAACATTGTTCCCTGGCGCTCCCTGATGAAAAGCACATGTTTGGTCTGCCATGTAATACCAAGGCAATGGTGATAGTATAGCGGGAGGTGGTCTGGTCTGAACCAACTTCTTTTGAATTAACGCTGGGAGTAATTCTGTATAACTCATAGGAATAGGGTCATAACTCTCCCTTCTCTGATTATACCCTTGATTCCCTTGATGGAATGGTCTCTGATAAGCAACGATGGTTGGAGCTACACCAAAAACTAGGGTAACTGAGGTGACTTGTTGATGATGATGATAATTTCTTCTAGGAGGATTAACCCTCCTCTCTTGCATTACAGTGTTTGTATCCCCTTCCTTCTTCTTTGCAAACCCATAGGATGGCTTCTTCATACTTCCTGAACTTTCACTTTTTGTTAAATGGCCCTCTCTCACAGCCTCTTCTAAATGGGTACCCATTCCAACCATTTCAGTAAAGTCACTTGGCGCACTCGCTACCAACCTTTCGTAGTAGAAAGCACCCAGAGTATTCAGGAAAATCTTAGTCATCTCCTTTTCTTCCATGGGAGGAGTCACTTGGGCGGCTACCTCACGCCATCTCTGTGCATACTCTTTGAATAATTCCCTGTACTTCTTGACCATGGCCCTAAGTTGATCACGGTCAGGCACCATGTCTATATTATATTTGTATTGTCTGATAAATGCTTCTCCCAAGTCGTTGAAAGTATGGATATTGGCGCTGTCCAAACTCATATACCACTTCAATGTAACACCAGTCAAACTATCCTAAAAAAAGTGAATCAGCAGACGTTGATCATCAGTGTGGGTAGACATTCTTCTTATATACATCACAAGATGAGCACGAGGGCAGGTGTTGCCCTTGTACTTCTCAAATTCTGGGACTTTAAACTTCGCAGGTATCTTGACATTCGAGACCAAGCATAAATCATTCACACTCTGCCCAAACAATTCCTTTCCCCTGAGTGGCTTCATCTCCCTATGCATCTTGTCAAACTGATCTTGAAAATCATCCATTCAATCGTAGAGACCCAAGCCTTCACTTGGTGGAGGAAAAGGACGACACATATCATCATTAGCAAATGGGACCATATTCGCCGAAGGAGGTGCAGCAGGAGTAACATGCACCATAGGAGGTGCAGGAGTAACAATAGTCTGAACAACTAGAGTAACTTAAAGACCAAGATTGAAACTTTCAGGCACAAAGTTCTCTGGCATTCCCCATGGATAACCTTTAGGCATGCGATTCTGAACAACAGCTGGAGTAGCAGACACGGAAACAGTTGGAGTTTTAGTTGTAACCTTTGTCTGTTGAGGTTGAGTAATCGGTGGCTGATTCTGGGCAGCCACCAAAGATTCAATCAGAGCAGTGAGATTGGCAATGCCGACCTTCAGAGCAGAAACTTCCTCGTGCAGCTCGCGATTCTCTTGTTCTAAGTTGTCCACCTGGATATGCATAACAAATGCAATAAATATGTGCAATATGATGCATGATATGCAATGCACATGATTTATTTTATTAATATTTCAAGGGACTTAAAGATTTATAGACACATTGCAAATATCAAAGCAATAACACATTTTGAAATATTGAAATTTTTTATTATAATAATTTCAAAATGGATTACATGTTTTAATAATCTCAAGTACAAGATGAAAATAAAGTCTAAAACCCTAAGAAGTAAAGTTGATGGAGATCACTCTGTACGCTGGAGCTTCCCTGTAAGCCTGGCAATTTGAGCCTTCAATCTCTGGTTTTCTTCCGTGTATCTGGTGGCAACCTCCTTCCAATTACCTGAATCAAGAAATGAGAAACTAGCATCTGACTAAGGCTTAGAAGAAAATAAATCCCCTTGCCTCTCCATCATCTCTACAACCCGACTCTCAAGAATCTCAATCAATTCGTCTTTCTCCTTCAAGTCCGCTCCATAGAAAATTTATAAAGTTTGGCACTTATTCTTCCAAGCATCATTTTCCTGCTGCATCCTGATCAAAGAAAGTTGTAGCTCTTCCAGATCATCCAATAGGGGAGGAGTGGTCTTCACAAACAAATCAGACATAGGTGTTTCCCGAGAATGCGACATCTTCAACTGAATAGCTCTCGTTTGGACCCACTAAAGATAAGGCTCCAAATAAACACCCCCCCTAGGTCCCAAGTCTTTCCTACTCTTCCTATGAATGTGACGCCAGGCCTTCGCAGTCTGCTCCCTAGCTTCCTTATGGTCTTCTCCCTCCTTCAGGAAGAAACTGCTCAAATGAATACTATTTGGTTTATCCCTCATCAGATAACCAAACTATCGTCGTGCAAGAATATGGTTGTAGTTAATTCCTCCCTTTGTACCTAGAAGAGGTACATTGGGGAAACTACCACAATTGTCGACAATCTCTACATCATGGTAATCCCGATGATACCAATCAATATCTAAGTGAGTAAGTGCCATGATCTTAGGAGCCCAACGGGGTTCCTTCCTGACATCCAGAAAGCATCAGACTGAGGCATATGCGAAATAAACCACCAGTACAACAGAGGCGTGAAACAGATAATTACCCCCCCATGATAAGAATTCCGAATATGAATAGAGTAATAAGCATCACCCAACAATGTAGGAACTGGGTTTCCAATCATGAAGATCCTGATAGCATTAATGTAAACAAACTTGTCCACATTAGGAAATAAGAACAACCCGTAAGCAAGTAGAGCAAAGATGGCCTCAAAAGCGATTGTACTCTTCATCCTGGCCAAGTAACGAGCTTTCTCCAATAAGAACTGAGCTGGTAATCCTCTAATCCCTCCTTTAGTAGTTGTATGGGCTTCAACCTCAGACTTCCCCAGATGGATCAAAGCAGCAATCTCATGTGGTTTTGGATGACCCTTCAAACCAGTAAAAGGAACACGATCGGTAATAGGTAAATCCAATAGATAAGAATACTCCTCTAGTGTATGTATCAACTGATAATTATGAAAAGTAAAGCATCGATACATCAGATCATAAAACTGGACCAAGGTCGAGAGAATACCCTCCTTCATCCTAAGCTTCGTGAGAGGAATGATGGATCCATACTTCTTCTGAAAATGTACAGAACACTCAATCTCGGGAATTAGACTGATCAACTAATCTATCTTGGGATCTTTGAAACTTTATTTTCCGGTCTTTATTTTTCCAGAATCCATTGTCAAAAGGTACCTAAGATATTCACAAATGGCCAACTTTCAAGTCCTTTGAAATAAAATTTCTTCAAAAGATGCTTATGAGTGCATGGATGCATGATGCAACAATCACACACAAGATCACAAACATAGGGTTCATAGGTTCAATGTCACGAGCATGAGGTCTAAGGTACTACCCATAAAGTATGGTATAAAAGTTATCACCTACCGAACAAGGTTCTAGAGGTTCCCAGAGTCTACATTCTTCCTTCGGATATTACCAACTTCTCGATTAACTCGTTAATTAGTAATATTCTTAAGAAAAACTAGTCCGAGCATAGTATCGCGTGACAAATATTTCCAGATTACTCCGTCTTAGCTTCCGCACTACACCTAAAAGGCCAAGATGGGTTAAGTATTCTATGGTCCTTAGCTTCAGCAGATTCCCAGGTCGAAAGTAGTACGTCTTCCCGATTACTCGATAAACGACACTACAATCAAAGGGGCCTTCACTAAGTAGGGGATCTCATTCCTCCTTTTTTGGGATTACTCCCTCAAAGTTAGAATGACTATATCGCCCGTCCTATCTTAGATTTTCCCAAGTCTGGGTATAGGACTTATATGAAATCACCAAGCACCCTGAAAACCAGGAAAATCCAGACAAACAGATATACAACATATAATATATAACAAACAATAACACATATATAGATATAAACAAAGATAGGTTTAACCCACTTAGGGATGGACCAACAAGAAGTCAAACATTCCCCAGTGAAGTCTCTATTTTTCTATAGCGGTAGAAATGTTTAAGACTAAGCCATTGGATTGACTAGACTTACACAAATCAAAATAAAAATCGCCATCGCGCTTTATTGTTTCCAAAGGAATGAGAAAAGAGTGAGTAACCCAAAAAGAGGGGGAAAGATTCAAGGTAAGGGGGTTGGTTATGAAAAGGGAAGGTATTAGCACCCTAAACATCTACGGTACTCCGCATGAATCTCGTTGTAAAATCTATATATTTTGGTTATAAAATGTTGTATAAAAAATAGATGGTGGAGGTAAGAAAATAAGTATTTTTTATGATTTTTGCACCCGTCGCTGTTGCGAACCTTTAGTGCCTACGTTCCACCTTTCGTGCAATAGGGGATCAGGGTACACGTAGTTCACCTTTAAAAATTTTAAAACACAAGTGTGTTGGTTAATTTTATGAGATAAGACATCATCGTCATTTGTCCGTTCGGAAAACATACTTACTACCCACAATTATGAGAAAGAAGAATTTGAATCATCTCAAAGTGGAGGATATGGCTTGGATTTTAAAATCAATAATGCGTCACTCAACACCTATGTGGAAAATATCTCACTTCACCACATATTGTAGAATTATAGTTGTTTGCATCACTACAAGGATTGACAAGTGTTTAATATTTTGAGAAAGGTTTAAAAATAAAAAGCCAAAGTGGAAAAATGGTTTGAAATGAGATTGATGGGCTTTTAGTCTTCTCACAAAAAAATGTCAAGGTATTATTAAGTTGATTGAAGTTTATTTATGAAAAATGTTTTGAAAATGCATGGACCTAAGTCCAAGTTTATTATGAAAGTGGTTCAAGTTTAAAAACAAGAAGAGTTTTCAAAAGGAGAGAGAAGACTTTTGAAATTAAAGAAGATGGGAGAAGAAGAAGAGACTATCCTAAAGCATAAGGTAAAAGCTAGGGATAAGAACCATCTAACCAACAAGAAGCCAATACTTGACATTATGAGTCAATATATAATTCCCATTCTTTGGATTAAAACAAAGCAAGCAAAGATACTAGACCTCTTAAGAGAACCAAACTTCAAATGTATTAAGTCTTCACAAAAATTGGGCAGAGTAACGGCTGTATACGGGTGAATTCCAGATTACAAACAAAGTATGTAATCACAATAACCTGCACACAAAACAAACAAACAACCCAATGTCTTGAGGTAAACCTCAAGAACTCCAGACGAAATATCAATTAAGGTCACAAGGTCTCCAACATAGGCCAAGGTTTCTAATCCTAAGTTCAAGAAGTCCAATACTCCATAATACCAAGGATAGTAACCAAATAGTCCAAGTATCTTTAAAGTTTTTTATGGTTTATGTTGATTATTAAGTATCTTCAAAAAGAAAAGAAAAGCTCAAGTGAGCAAAGATGAAAATAGAATGAAATGTAAATGCTAAAGTAAATGGTACATAAAGCATAAAAAATAAAAGCATAAAGTAAAGTTAATTGTTAGAATTAGTGGTTAGTTGGATGACCATCTTGAAACTTGAATTTGGAACTCATTATAGGATTAGTAGAACCAAAGCCTCCACACAACAAGTTGCATTTGATTTTTGTCAAGTATATCATCCATTTTGGAATCCTCAAAAGTAACATTTAATGATCAACGATGTTTAAGTGATCCGCGTTGACTAAAATTGATGAAGATCCATTAGAGGATTGGTAGAACCAAAGCCTCCATACAATGAATCTCAAGGTTATTGGATCAAAGAGATCAAATTAACATACTTGGGATTGCAAACATAGGTTTGGGCTACGAATGATCATTTATTCGAATCGGGATAAAATTTAGTGCTATGTTAAGCAATCATAAGTGAACTTGTGTAGAAGTCGCACCTATTTTGAGACCGATCAATAATAATCTATGCACCATTTGTTTTGAGACATGATATAGAGATCATGCTCCGATAACACTTTGTGCAATAAGAAAGGGATAAGATGAAGAAGGGTGGGAAAGAATATACAAATCACATTTGAATTAAAAATTTAATCAAACTATTATTAAAATCATCCATCCATTTTTATGGAGTTAGACTCAACACTATGGATCCAATGATGTTAACAAAGTTCATGATAAAAAATTCAACCCAAGATCAGCCAGAAAATAATCACAAAATAATATTACATTTAATATATATATATATATATATATATATATATATATATATATATATATATATATATATATATATATATATATATATATATATATATATATATATATATATATATATATATATATATATATATATATATATATATATATATATATATATTAATAAGGGTTTAAAAATGTTTTAAAATAGAAATAAGAGAGAAAAATATCAACCATGTTCAGAAAAATCAGAAATGAACTCAAATATTTTTATAAAATTTTTGTTAATTTTTTAAAGTCAGAAACTATTTTTAAAATTTAAAGAAAATGAGTAAAATAAACCAAAAATGGTAAAAAACAACAAAATTAGAAATAAAAAATAAATGAGGTCACCATTATTTGTCACAATACCATTGGATCATTCCATATTTTTTTAGAATTTAAAAATGAATAAAATTATTTTTAAACATTTAAAACAATTCAAATAAAGTGAAAATTTATAAAAAATATCAAAACACAATAAAATTGTAAAATAATAAAAATCAGAAAGAGAAAAATCAAAAATGTTTTTCATAATTTTTTCATATATTTTGGACTTAAAATGAATTTTCTATGATTTTTTAAAGTTTAAAACAATTAAAATAAAAATCAGAAAATAAAATATCAAAACAAAAAGATATGGGCCATCTGATCATTGTCAAAACGCGTTAGTAAACAAATCAAGTGGACCGGGCGCGCTGTGCATGTTATGGACTTTAGTGAATAAAACACTAGATCACTAATTAAATCAGAAATTCAAAAAAAAAAACAAATAGCATGCCATCATTGGTTGGAAGATGACACGTTGGTCATCTTCAACCTCCAGCCAACAAAAAATACAGGTCTCTTAAACTTTAAAATCAGAAGCTCAGAATTATGTCATTCGCTTCGTCTCATCAAGACGAAGACAACCATACCTTCGCGAAAAATTTATATAAACCGTAACTCAAGCAATTTGGAAGGAAAATTTTGAAAAGGAATTTGAAAATTCATGGCCATAACGTGTTTCCAGTTAGAAGAAAGTGTCGCGACTAGATCCAGGGCAATGAGAGCTTCATAATGATATCAAAGTTTGGAAGAATTGATGGAGAATGTCAAGGAAGGTGAATTGATAGAAAAATGGATTGAAAAAGGCTTGAACACTGATTTCGAAGTTGTAGAAAAGTGAGTTATAGAATGAGTTTGGAAGGGTGATTTTGGATGTTCAAGCTTGAGAAAATGAATGGGGGTGACCATCTATTTATAGGAGAATGAATAGGATCCTTAAGCATGTGAAATGATGCAGTTTGGAAGGAAATCACGTGGGTCTGCAGCATGAATAAAGTGTGACTTGTTTAGCATCAAAACCCATCCAAATCGTGTGTTTCATGATGCTAAACGCCTTTGTAAACTTTCTAAACATGATTAGAAGCAAAAACGTGTGGAAAACTTGTGATTAGAAGCCAAAACAAAGATTTCAAAATCTGACTTGTGATGAAACTTCAGTTTCAAGTGACCAAATTAAAATCAATGGCATTCTCAACTCAAGGGGTCTTAGGGCCAGATTCTTGAAGCTTTGGAAAGATGAGGTTATAGGCTTTGCAATGGGAAAATAATGGAATCAAATGGATATTTGAGCTGAAAGTTGCAATGAGTCAAAGTTGGGAAAAAGAAGTTGACTTTCCATACTTAAAAATATTTCAAGTTTTTTCTTCAAAAGTGACCTATAATGTTTTGCATCCAAACATGGCCTTCCTATTGGAATTTTCTCTTGACCAAAAAAGATGGCATGAAATAGACCTCTTGAATGACATTTTGAGACTTAAACCATTCAAAATATCCAAAAATTGAGAGAGTTATGAATTGTTGAAGTTGGAAAAAAATCATGAAATGACCTATAATCTTTTTTATCCTTAAGGCATCCTCCATCCATTTTCTCACTTTTCACATAAAAGAAGGAATAAAGTTCACATCCTCAAGATCATTGTGGAAAATGAGTGGGCTCAAGGTGATAAAAATTGACCAAGTTATGATCATTCGAAGTCACACATGGGAAGTTGGGGGTTCATCTGGAGGACTTGTAATCTTTCTTCATCATCAAGTTTCTTCCACATTGTAGTACCCCAAAATTTTCCCTCTCACATATCAAGATTTTGCTCACAAAATCTCTCTTGGCTCAAGACTGCACTAGGGTTGATCAGCTCAAGACACTTCCTTAAGCACTAATAACCAAAATTAGGGTTTGAGATTTCACAAGTATATATGAACTTTCAATGCTTCATATGAATTCCATGCTTCATTGTGGACCCCCAAGATTACTCATGTCAAGTTTCAAGCCTTGGATCACACTTTTGCTCAGTCAATTGAGCACTTGACCTAAAAATCAGCTATATTGGAGAAAAAGTCAACTATGGCCAATTCATAGTCAAACTTCATAATTTTTTATCAACATCAACATTTTAAACTCATATGTATCATTTGATCAAATTTGGACCACAATTCCTCAAGAAATTTGATCAAATCTCCAAAAGGGCAAAATGGTCAAAATTAGGGTTTTGATTGGGAAAGGGCAATTTCTGATTTTTGACCTAGAAAATGATCAATTGGTTTAAGGCATGATCTCAAGTGCCAAATTCCATCAATTTGACCTAATGACATGGCCCAAAACATTGCAAGTCCAATCGATTGACAGATGAATTTTCAGTCAACTGATCAAAAGTCAAATGTATAATGAAAAGTCAAACATTGACTTTTTGGTCAAAATCAAATGTCAAAGATCCAAATTCACCAAAGAATGTCAAAATATGAAACTTATTCATCAATAAATCAAAAATTCAAGATTTCATTTTGAAAAGTTAAAATTTCTAAACTTAGAAATTTTTCTAAGTGTTGGAAATTTCTTATTTTTTCACAACTTTGAGAAATATTTTCACCATGATGCAAGATGATTCAGAAGAAACTTCCAACATGAAAGTTGTAGATATCCATGAAATATACAACTTTTATTTATACAACTCCTTCCAAAAGTTCTTGGATCTCAAGTTATAATTTTAAGAATACATGGTCATGAAACAAAACACATGGTGAAATTTTTGCCCTAATTTGGTCAAGATTTTGACCTAACTTCATGGCACTTTTTAATATAGTTCCAAGGGGAATCTTCAAAATTAATTCAAATATGGTTTCTAGAGCACATTAAAAGTTTTCAAAATGTCCAAAAACTCCTGGAGATCATTCTTGAGTAGGGAGAATCGAAGACATGAAGTTAGGGTTTTATCACTTGAATTACAAGGCATTTTGTGATGAACAAAATTCAAATTCAAAGTTATGCTGCATAAACTCTACTTTGTAGGCCTCAAACTTGTTAGGCACTCCATAATTAATTGCTTGCACAACTTTTAGAGGTCTCATTTTAAGCATTCAATGCATGCCATGCTTTATATCAATTTTGGGAAGAAAGTGCACATTGCCACTTTGATAAAGTGACTTTTTGTAGAAAATTTGTTCTTGAGCCTTGCACTTGTTATCTTCTGATCGTACATGTCTCATAACACAAGAGAAATGGTTTAGACACTTAGAATCACCCAGCCTATTCTTGTACGTCACATTGAAACTTGGTTTCTCACTTTTCTTGAAAATCAAGTAACATAGCAAATAACTTATAACTTGTACTTCTGACTTGCGAAACCACTCAAGACTCTTTGCTTATAGATACACAAGCCATTTTCCACAAAACACACGCATGCTTAAGCCCTGAAAACACCTAGAACACAGAATCACCAAAAACACTTCAAAACTTTTCATATCTGAGTTTTGAAGCCAATCTTCAAATTTACTCGTGCGTTTCTTGGCCTTTTACTTTCAAAAGCTTATAAACAACATACACAAGCAATTCCAACACCTACAACACCACTGTAACACCTCCATCATCATCCACCATTTTCAAAAACAGAGCTTTGCACTTGGACTTCTCAAGAACTCCTCAAACACTTTCTACTCAAGCTAAGCATCCCATTAGCTTCCTGGGAACTTGAGGAAGCTAACCCAATCATTGGAACTCACTGAAAGATTATCAAACTCCAAACCCGATACCCTCTTGCAAGGTAAGTTTTCTAACTTTGGAACTTTTAATACAAGCATCATCAATGATTTATTTGTGAATGAAACATGTAGATATCATTGCCCTAAAGCTAACCATGTCCATAGCTTCCATTAAGTTTGTTTGAGCTTAGAGAATTTTAAGATTAAAGTTTATGAGATTTTTAGGGTTCAGAATAGGGCCATTAAAATTCATGTTTATATTTGAGCTACAATTATTTTGCTTTTCATTTCTGAAATCGTGAGAAAATTTGCTACAAGTTTCATGTTTACAGTTTTCATTTTTGTTGAGATTTGAATGAGATACAAAGCTTATGGCTGGGCGTGAGGTTGAAGATGAAGTTGGCCTCAGGAACGTGTTTACCAAATATATTTATGGTTTGATTTATATAAACGGATGTATAGCCACCCCAGTGGTAGAAGCGCGCGCCTGTAACCAGAGAGACCTGGGTTCGAGCCCTAGTGGTACCCTTTTGTTTTTTTCTCTCCATTTTTTTCATACATTATGACTTTTTTGGCATGCGCTGGGCCTCTTTGGGCCTTGTTGTTTTTGTTTTTACTTTCTAACCCCCTGTTTCACTTATACAACCCCTGGCCCATTTTATTTTATTTTCTTATTTTCATTTTATTTTTTTTCTTAATTATTTTTCTAATACTAAAAAATCATAAAAAATATAAAAATACTAGATTTATATTTGGATATAGTTTATTTATTTTTTCTCACACAAAAATCATTTTATTTTATCATACTTCATTTATTTCACTAAATATTTTGTAAATTTAATTAAAAAAACTAGGGTTTTAGTTATTTTATTTTACACCATTAAAATATACTATTTTAATATAAAAAAGACAAAAAATATTTTATAATACTATAATTTATTTTCAAGACAAAAATACCATTTATACTTTTCTTATAAACTTAATTTCTTTTTTTAATCAATTAATAGATTAGGGTTTTACTTAATTTCTTTTCCTAGTGAAATTAGGTTTACTTTTTATCATTTTAATTAATTATTTCCTTTTAATTAATTAGGTTAAAAGAAAAATCCCTTTTCTCTAAAAAATCCAAACAAAAACATACATTTTCTTCACATTTGCATTCTTGTATATTTATTCATTATGTACATTATTTATTTCAATTCTTGTACAAATTCAATATGGTTGTAATAGATTAATTAGGTTTATTTTCTTGCAATCCCCATTTATAATTTGTACACCCCCTCCCACAAGTATTATAATAGCGTAGTAACTTTAAATTCCGCAATTTATCGCTTTATATACAAATGCTAGTAATTAGGATTTGTATGGAAAGACTAAAACCAATCAAATAGAAACCCTAATCAAAGACAAAAATCAAGCATGAAAACAATGCACTTGCACACAAACACCCCTAGGGTAAATCCACTTGGTTGCCTTTACAAAATGGCCATATTACGCATGTGGGGTATCTTAGCAAAAACAAGCAAAGTATAAGATCATAGTCCCTCGATGACGCTATCTAAGTTGCCTTTGAAATGATCTTAGTCCCTAAAAGATAATTCTAAGATACCTTGCAACATTGCTAATCATGATTATACGATGACCCACGTCCGTCCCGTTTACATCCAAAGATAGGGTTACTTACCAAATCAATGGTAAGATAACAATGTCAAAGGAAAAGAAAATGAACAAAAAAGACTTTTGAGTAGGTAGAATGCTCCTAATTACTTGCTCAATTTCAAAATAAAACATCCTTGCTATTTTAAAAAAAAACACCTACACTTTCGAAAGATCTTACAAACTTGAAAACATTTTCAAAATATCAAACATCTTCATATACATTCTTACGAACGAGAATCATTACAAAGATTGCCTAAACAATGGCCTCTTTACAAAATACTTTCAAAAACCACACAAAGCACAATTTCAAATGAGAGCAAGTGATCTAGCAAGTAACTAAGAGCCCATGGAAAACCATGGATGAAAAGGGTGCTAATACCTTCCCTTTTCATAATCTACCCCCCGAACTCAAGAAATAATCTCAAAGGTATTTCTTGTGCTTTTTCACATTTCCTTTTGGATAAAAGAAAAGTTTGTGGTGACTCTTGCTAACCGCAACATTTGCAATCAAATGCAAAACCTTCAAGTTGGTTCTCCCACCGTATCACAAAACTGGCGACTCTGCTGGGGAAAATTCTAAAAGTGGGGTTACCTTAGGTTTAGATCACATTTACTTGATTTCATTGTTTGACTTGTTTGCTTTACATTATGGTTCTTTGTTTGGGTTTGAATCCTCTACTCGGATTTGGGATACCTTATAGGTAAGTAGCAATATGTTGTGGAAACTGTGTGGGGTATACCGACATGGTCTAAGCAATAGCTACGTTAGTGTGGCATATTTGTGGGTACCAGTAGCCCTTGAGTTAATCAAGGAGAATACGGGGCCGCTGAGTGATGTCATGGAGCACTAATGAACTTTTAGAACCTTTACTTGACCAACTTGGCCATTAGGACATAGTGAGATAACCGGCTTTGGTGCAGTCCGAAGTTGGTAGATACTCGATACTACACTCATTGAGGTTTGGTTTTTTGGGATATTTCGGTCGCCATTAAAGAGGCTTGTGCTGAAACAATGACCAAGGAAACAAACCAGTGATATTGAGCTCCTTAGAACCCAGTTACTATTGCTAGGACAGGTTTAAGCCAACTAAACTTCAAGAGGGTACTTACCTATGAGACTCCATGCAAGCCTAAACCTAAGGACTTGCTTGCTTTGTTTGTGTATATTTACTTGTACATAACATCATGAACATCATAACATCATACTCATTCACTAACCATTTCAAGGATCTTGGGATTTATCTTTGTTCTATTTTGTAGGACATGGACTCTATTCGCAGGAAAACTATTCAAGTCAATCTTGTAAGGATTCCTCCTCAACTCAAAGAGCTAGCTTCAAGGATTCCTGAAAATTCTCCATTCACCGAGAGACATGGTCGCCTACTAAACTTGCTCACTTCCAAATCTGATGAAGACATGATGAAGGTGCTCTTTCAGTTCTTTGATCCTTTACACCATTGCTTCACATTTCCCTATTATCAACTTGTGCCAACTTTGGAAGAATTCTCCAAACTCTTGAGGATTCCCATTCTCAATCAACTACCTTTCAACGGTATGGAAAGAGATCCAAAGCCAGAAGAGATTGCTCAAGCTCTACACTTGCAACCATCTGATATCACAACTAATTGGGAAACAAGGAGTGGTGTCAAGGGTTTCCTAGCAAAGTTCTTGTTTGAGAAAGCCCAAAACTGTTGGAGTTCTTTGAATTTGCAAGATTTTGAGGAAATTTTAGCTCTCCTCGTCTATGGGATAGTTTTGTTTCCAAATCCTGACCAACTCATAGATGTGAACGCCGTCAAAATGTTCATGTTTCGTAACCCGGTGCCTACTTTGCTAGGGGACATCCTACATTCTTTTCACACTCGCACTATGAGGAAAAGAGGTATCCTTATGTGTTGCACTCCTCTCTTGGCAACGTGGTTTATTTCGCATCTTCCCCGATCTGTATTGAAGAACGAGCAAGGTTCAAGGTGGTTACAAAGGTTGATGATACTCAAACATTCAGACATTCATTGGTGTTCCTGATCCATAGATAATGTTACTATTGTCAACCGTTGTGGAGAATTCCCTAATGTCCCTTTACTTGGCATTAGGGGAGGTATCACCTACAACCCCTTCTTAGCCTTAAGACAGTTTGGTTACGCCCGAAGGGATGGCCCACATGAGATTCTCATTCAAGGTTTGGTATTTGACTACGAGGACGACGATCAAGGTCATCGCCAGAGATTTATCCGAGCTTGGAGGATGTTGAACAAGGTAGATAGCAAGACATTGGGGAACAATAATTCCATCCCTCTTGAGCCTTACCTCAAATGGGTACGAACTCGCGCTTAAAGTCTTATGATGCCGTATCCCTCCATCCTCCCGGTAATCATGGAGCCTGTTATGGAAGGAGATATTCCATACACTATCCTGCATCCTGACATGCCCACCTCTCTTGAAGACTTACAAAGAGATTGGATACAACTCAAGGGGGAGAGATACACTTTCGAAGCCCAATTCTATGCTAGCGAGAAGAAGGTTTTGGAACTCACTAAGCAACTTCATGAGGAGCGGACTCTGAATGCCTACATCGCACCAAAGAGGATGCGTACTACCTTTTTATCTTAGAGTTTTTGTATTATTTTTCCCAAAGAGGCATTGATGTACTCAAGCTTTAATTTATTAATATAACGTGTGTTTCCTTTTTGTCTAAAACAAATTTGAATCCTTAAAATCCTTGAAATCATTGCATATGTATCTACCATTCATCATAACATAAGCAGGTTTCTTACAACAAGTCTCCTCATCTTTCTACTGTTTATTTCAGTAAGATGGATCTCGAGCAAACGGTGAAGGACCTTCAAGCACAAAATGCTCAGTTTCAATAGATGTTCTTTATTCTAGCCAAAGGACAAGAAGAGTTGAAGACCTTGCTGGTTGAAGAGAAAAAGAAGAAAAAGAAAATAACCAGATTTCTAAACATGGGAAGAAGATTCCAAGGACAAGCAAGAAGGACCCTGTACTTTGCAACGTCATCTTGTGAGAAAGACAATCTGGGAAAGGCAAAGAAATAGTTGTTCGGCCAGATTCAGAAGAGGAAGAGGAAAAAGAAGATTATTCTGAAGAACAATATCCTCCAACCGATGACAAGTATAAGCATCTGGAAGAACAGTTAAGTACAATAGAAATTAAAAAAGTTCATGGATTGGATTTTAAGGAATTGGGTTTAGTATATGAGATTGTCATCCCTCCAAAATTCAAAGCACCGGTGTTCGCCAAGTACGACGAACTTTCATGTCCCAAAATGCATCTCCGGTCCTATGTGAGGAAAATCCAGCCTCATACCGCTGACAAGGATTTATGGGTACACATCTTCCAAGACAGTCTGTCTGGAACTCAACTTGATTGGTTTTATCAGCTAGAAAGAGCCAGTGTTCATAACTGGGAAGATCTTGCTGCCTCCTTTTACAAACAATAGCAATACAATGCTGATCTTGCTCCCACCCGTACTCAACTCCAGAGTATGGCCATGGTTTCAAGTGAGGGATTTAAAGACTACGTGCAAAAGTGGAGGGACTTAGCAGGAAGAGTCCAGCCTCACCTATCTGAAAGAGAGTTAGTAGATATGTTTTTGGGCACCTTGTACGGACCTTTCTTCAATCACTTAATTGGAAGTTCATCGGCAAATTTTATCAAACTGATATTGACCTGAGAAAGAGTGGAAGTCGGGATAAAGAATGGGAAGATTCAAAAAGATGCATCCTCTACTGCTATAAGGAAGCCATTCATTGGAAAGAAAGAAGTGGTTGGTGTATATCCTCAGAGAAATCAAGACGGGGGTTGTCATGATTCCTAAACCTGCACCTGCTCAGCAAAGAAATAACCAACCAAGAATGGAAAGACCAGTCAGACAGTTCACCCGAATTAATATGACATTATCTCAAGTATTGCCGCATTTTTTAAGATCCAATCTAGTGACTTTGAAAGAAGCTCCAAAGAATCCTAACACAACCTCTCCTCATTATCATCCTAATGCCCGCTGTACATATCATTCTGAGAGTCCCGGCCATGACACTAACAACTTTTGGGCTTTGAAAAACAAAGTACAAGAACTTCTTGAAGCCAAAGAGATTGAATTCGACGCACCAAAAAAGCCCAATGTCGTTACTTCCCCTATGCCCAAGCACAACCGTGATGTCAACGCCGTTGAGGAAGATATGTTTGTTACTTTGGTTGATGAACTTGTGACCCCACTCCTAACTATCAAAGAGAACTTGTTGAATGCCGGTGTATTCCCAGGTTGTGATGAAAGCTGTCATTTCTGTTTATCCTCACCAATCAACTATCATTTGTTAAGAGCAGGCGTTCAATGCCTAATAGATAACAAGGATATTTTGTTCGAGAAGACTTCTATTCCAACTGTTTCTTATAATGATGTTTCCGTCGTGACCATTTCCGATAATTCTTCCAGGGTCTCCACCAAAAGACCCGTTAGAATTATATTGGTTCCTAAGGTAGCTCCATTGATAATTATAATGCCTGGACTAATCCCGTATTCGTCAGACAAAACCGTCCCATGGAATTGTGGAGGCGGTGTCTACTACCACGGTATCAAGCAAGATTGGCCAACTACTGAAGATTCAAGCTCTGAGAAAGTTGACTCCGATATCAGTAATATCGTAGGGACTAACAAGATCACCCAAAGTGGAAGGGTGTTCTCTCCAGAAATTGCTCCTCCAAAAGCTATTTCTGGACCCGTAATCATTCTTGTTGTTGTTGCTCCTCCAAAGGCTATTCCTGGTCCTACAATCATCTCTTCTAATACTCCTGTTGACAAAACTGTTACAATCCTTGTTATCACTCCTACTGAAATTCCTGCTGCCGAGTCAACTGAGACTCGAGGAAAAGGTATTTTGGTTGAGCCTGTCCGGACGAAGACACAATCAGTAGCTATCCCTGAGACCTCCTGAAAAGAGATGGAGGAAATTCTAAAGATTATAAAAATAAGCGACTACAACGTAGTCGAGCAACTGGGACAAACTCCATCCAAAATTTACATGTTGGCTTTATTATTATATTCTGAGGCTCATGCAAAGGCTTTGGTAAAATTCCTATAAACTGCCCATGTACCCCAAGAAACATCTGCCGACAAGTTCCAAGACTGCGTGGCCAGCTTGACTGCAGATAATGGTTTAGGTTTTTCAGATGCTGATTTAATGCCAAGAGGGATAAAGCATAACTAGGCGTTGCATGTCTCAGTCGAATGCAGGGGCACGACCTTGGCTCATGTTTTGGTTGACACGGGTTCATCTCTGAATGTGTTTCCTAAAAAGGCTCTTGATAGGCTGGACTGTGAAGGATTGACATTGAAACCGAGCAACATAATAGTGAGGGCCTTCGACGACTCAAAAAGGATGGTGCATGGGGAAGTGGACATCCCCATAAAAGTTGGAACCCAAACATTTGATTCAACTTTTTATGTAATGGATATTCTCCCTTCATATTCCTGCTTATTAGGATGACCGTGGATCCACAATGCTGGTGTCGTTACCTCCACGTTACATCAAATGCTTAAATATCCAATTCAGGGGAAAATCATCATTGTTCATGGAGAAGAAGAGTATATGGACATCCATCTAAATTCCTTCAGATATGTGGAACTAGATGGTGAATTTATTGAAACCCCATTCCAGCACTTTGAAGAAGTCCCGCAAGATGTGGCAATAACCAAGGTTGTTTCTCAAGTCCCAAATATTACAAGGCCTCCGCTCAAGATGTCATCTTTGAAGGATGCCAAGGCAGTGATAGAAGAAGGTAGGTTCACTATTTGGGGCCAACTCCCAGATATCCCATACAAATCTGACAAATTTGGCTTGGGTTTCACTTCAGGAGCCCAGAAGGCTGTATGTCGCACTCTTGCCGGAGGACCACCCTTGAAGATCAGCAACCACCAAGTCAGCACCGTGGAGAATGATGAAGACAGCTATGGCCTGGAGGATTAGATTTTTCCAACCACCAATGGAGGGCTCAACAACTGGGAAGCTAGAGATTTCATCCCAATCACTTTTATCCCACAGTAATTTGTATTTAAATTTTGTCGGATCTGTAATATTAAAACAATTCAGACTCTTAAAAACCTTGTGTCTTACCCGAGGCACAATGGTCCGTTTGTAAGGGTTATTATCTCATTTCCATATGACATCAATGAATCATGGACGTTTTTGCATAAAAACTTTGCGCTCATTATTTTTCTTTTTACATTTTCATTCCTTTCAAAGATAGTTATACTCTTACACACATTCACACTCACAATGCAGGTTTACATCCATTCGGGATCCCATGGGTAACGGTTCTGCTATGGCTTTTTGCGATTCTGAAAATCTAATCTACCAAGCCGAAGACGAAGGTGAGGAAGATTGTGAAGTACCAGGAGAACTCGCCAGGTTACTACAACAAGAAGAGAGGACCATTCAGCCCCACGACGAACCAGTGGACACAATCAACCTAGGTACCGAAGAAGACAAAAGAGAAGTTAAGGTGGGCGCTAATCTGGAACCCAGTGTCAAAGCGTGTCTGATTCAGTTTCTACACGAGTATGTTGAGGTTTTTGCCTGGTCGTATGAAGACATTCGAGGACTGGATGCAGATATCGTGGTACAGCGTCTACCAACAAAAGAAGATTGTCCATCGGTAAAACAAAAGGTCCGTCGAATGGGACCAGACATGTCAGAGAAGATTAAGGCGGATGTCATGAAACAATTCAACGCCAAATTCTTAGGTGTCACCTCCTATCTGCAATGGGTTGCCAATGTTGTTCCCGTGCCTAAAAAGGACAGCAAAGTGCGAATGTGCGTGGACTACAAAGATTTGAATAGGGCAAGCCCTAAGGATGATTTCCCACTACCCCATATTGATGTTCTAGTTGACAATACGGTACAACATAAAGTGTTTTCCTTCATGGACGGTTTCTCAGGCTACAACCAAATCAAAATGGCGCCTGAGGACATGGAGAAAATAACCTTTGTCACACAGTGGGGCATATTCTTCTACAAGGTTATGCCATTCGGACTGAAGAATGTTGGGGCAACCTATCAACATGCCATGGTAGCTCTATTTCACGACATGATCCATCACGAAATAGATGTCTATGTGGAAGACATGATAGCTAGATCTCAAACAGAAGAAGAGCATCTTGACTATTTACAGAAACTGTTTGAGAGGCTAAAGAAATACAAACTGAGGTTGAACCCAAATAAATGCACATTTGGGGTGAGGTCTGGTAAACTCCTAGGCTTTGTCGTCAGCAATAAAGTTATCGAAGTGGATCCCGCCAAGGTGAAAGCAATACAAGAGATGCCCGCTCCTCGTACTGAGAAGGAAGTCAGAGGATTCTTGGGTCGTTTAAACTACATTGCTAGATTCATTTCTCACCTGACAGCTACTTGTGAACCAATCTTCAAATTACTGAAGAAAGATCAAGTAGTCAAATGGAATGATGAATGCCAAACTACTTTCGACAAGATCAAAGAGTACTTACAAGAGCCTCATGTTTTGATGACACCAGTCAAGGGAAGACCATTGATCATGTATCTAACTGTTTTGGAAAATTCAGTAGGGTGTGTGCTGGGGCAGCATGACGATTCTGGCCGAAAAGAGCATGCTATTTATTACCTGAGAAAAAAGTTTACCGACTATGAAACAAGATATTCACTGCTCGAGAAAACTTGTTGCTCTCTGGCATGGGCTGCTCGCCGTCTAAGACAGTATATGCTGACCCATACTACCTTATTGATATCTAAAATGGATCCAATAAAATACATCTTCGAGAAACCTGCTCTCTCTGGGAGAATAGCGAGATGGCAGATGATCCTGACAGAATAAGACATACAGTATACTACCCATAAAGCAATAAAGGATAGTGTACTAGCTGATCACCTTGCTCACCAAGCTGTGGAAGACTACCAGCCCATGAAGTTCGAATTCCCAGATAAAGACATCATGATGGTAAACAACTGTGAAGAATTCAGACCATATGACGGACCTGAACAAGGATCCCGATGGACCCTGGTTTTTGATGGGGCATCCAACGCACTCGGAAATGGTATTGGTGATGTACTCATATCTCCTAAAGGATGCCATACTCCCTTTACGGCAAGACTTTGCTTCAACTGTACAAACAACATGGAAGAATACGAAGCATGCATTTTTGGTCTCAAAGCTGTCATAGATTTGGGGATCAAATCCTTAAATGTATTCGGAGATTCAGCTTTGGTCATCAGCCAGATCAAAGGGGAATGGGACACCAAACACCCCAACCTTATCCCCTACAAAGAACACGTGCTGACATTGATCCCACATTTTGAGAATATTACCTTCGAGCACTTCCCGTGAGAATAAAATCAGCTAGCATACGCACTAGCCACAATGTCATCGATGTTTAAACTTAAATGGGATAATGAGGCTCCCCAGATCACCATTGAACGAATGGATGAACCAACTAATTGTCACGAGATTAATACTGAAGAAGTAGTGGACCAGCCTTGGTTTCACGAAGTCAAGAGGTATCTCAAGGCTCAAGAATATTCGGAAGGAGCTTCAGTCAATGATAAGAAGTTCTTAAGGATATTCTCTGCTAAATTCTTCCTTAGTAATGGAATTCTCTACAAATGCAACCATGACTATGTGTTACTTTGTTGCGTAGACAAGGTTGAAGCGGAAAAGATAATGGTTAATCTACATGAGGGTACTTTTGGAACCCATTCCAGTGGGCATATGATGGCAAATAAGATCCTATGGGCAGGCTATTACTGGTCTACCATGGAAGCAGATTGCAATCAACACTCTCGAACCTACCACAAGTGTCAGATCTATGCTGACAAGGTGCACGTACCTCCGGTTCCTCTGAATGTCTTGACGGCTCCTTGGCCCTTTGCTATGTGGGGCATCGATATGATTGGGGAAATCAAGCCAACAGCCTCTAATGGACACCGTTTCATCTTGGTGGCCATTGACTATTTTACAAAGTGAGTTGAGGCGGCCTCTTTCGCTTCCGTTACCAAGAATGATGTAGCCCGGTCCATTAAACAGAATCTCATATGTCAATATGGTATCCTGGAGAGGATCATCACAGACAATGATACGAATCTAAACAATACTATGATCACCGCCCTGTGCGAGCAATTCAAGATCCAGCATCACAATTCTTCCCCTTACCGGCCAAAGATGAACGGTGTTGCCGAAGCCGCAAATAAGAACATCAAAAAGATCATACAGAAAATGATAGTCACATACAAAGACTGACATGAGATGTTACCATTTTCTCTCCACGGGTATCATACCAAGGCACGCACATCAACCGGGGCAACACCCTACTCTCTGGTATACGGCATGGAGGTTATCTTTCCTATTGAGGTCCAGATCCCCTCTCTAAGAATCATGAAGGATGAAGATCTGAACAAAGACGATTAGATCCAGACTCGTCTTGATCAACTAAACTTTATTGATGAGAAAAGGCTTACTGCTGTCTGTCATGGTCAAATGTATCAAAAACGGATGATCAATGCTTTCAACAAAAAGGTCAGACGCCAAGTGTATCAACTCGGGGATTTGGTGATCAAGCGCATCATACTGCCACAAGGTGATCCCATGGGAAAATGGACTCCTACATATGAAGGACCATTTATGATCAAAAGCATATTCTCTGGTGGAGCAATGATCTTGACCACCATGGATGGCGACGACCTACCGCACCCTGTGAACGCAGACATAATGAAAAGATACTACGCATAAGAGACCCGCTAGGTTGACACACCTAGGCAAAACAAGGGCATCCCGGTGAACCAAAAAGGTTCGGGGAAAAATTAGGGAAAAAACAAAAAAATTTGTACACCTGGCAAGTTGAAAACCAGAAAGGGCGACTTGGGCAAAAAAGGGTATCCCGATGGACCAAAAACCGGAAAGAGCGGTCCAAGCAAAAGTTAGGGAATTAAAGCGTATGACTATGTCCTGTTGGATCACCTTACGGACAACCTTTGGCTTCAACTGACAAACTCTACGGTTCTAATCAATTCAATCAGCTTCAGACAAGGCAACAAATAGACAAGATGCTCAGAGACACGAAGGCTATAGAAGAATGGGAACCCCATGGGATTATTTCACATATCTATCTTTTCTTTGTATCAAATTTTCATTATTTTTTACGACAACATTCTCTTACTAGAATGTCTGTCTCTTTGTACAAAAATACTTACTCAAAGTCAATACAAAGATATCTCTTTAAAAGTTCAAAACTATCTGTTTTTTCTTTACTCTTGTGTTTTGTTTACAAAAACGTCCAATGATTTATTTTTGAACATATGCATTTGAACGTAATTACCATTTACAAATGAACAAAATAGAAAGACAATCACTGATGGCTTTAAGAAATAAGGAAATCTCTAGGCTATTTCCATAAAGATTCCCCGCAGTGTGCAGGTTAATCCCCAGCGGAACAAAGCTTCCAGTTATCAATCCCCAGTAGAAGTCGGCCAATTTCTCAGGATTCCCCAACAGGATTTCACAAAGCAGTGTATGGCGTTTCCCTTACAACAAAGTTTATTTCTCAAAAAGGAAATTCATCAACACTTCAACTTCACAGCATGAAGACTTACACTCCATATACTCAACAGCAGTCAGGGATTTATTTCCCCCAATCCAACAATAGTGCAGTAGATTAGCTCACATACGCATACATCACATCCATATATCATGAACATTGATAACCAAAATGCATATATTAAAATCTCATTGTACCATGCATTTCATACATCATGACATTGCATACAGCTAATGTTTTACCCTTTTTAGGATAAGATTAATCAATGGCTATCATCAGTAAATTACAAATGTCAGAGATTGATACCTAAGATAAGCCAGGACAATTATCTATACGACCAACTAAAGTAATCCAACACTGATTCTTCAGATCCAGCTTTTCAGATACAGTTCAGATGCACTCCAGACACATACGTCATTCTGATACTCATTCAGATTCAGCTGTCAGATACAGTTCAGATACGCTCCAGACACTGACGTCATTCTGATACTCATTCAGATTCAGCTGTCAAATACAATTCAGATACGCTC
Source organism: Vicia faba (assembly GCA_948472305.1). Taxonomy (NCBI): domain Eukaryota; kingdom Viridiplantae; phylum Streptophyta; class Magnoliopsida; order Fabales; family Fabaceae; genus Vicia; species Vicia faba. Next base: position 1,157,212,530 of record OX451741.1, read on the forward strand.
CAGACACGGATGCCATTCTGATACTCATTCAGATTCAGCTGTTAGATATAGTTCAGATACGCTGCAGACACGGATGCCTTGTTGATATTCATTCAGATTCAGCTGTCAGATACAATTCAGATACGCTCCAGACATGGATGCCATTTTGATACTCATTCAGATTCAACTCTCAGATACAGTTCAGATACGCTCCAGACATAGATGCCATTCTGATACTCATTCAGACTCAGCTTCTAGATGCAGTTCAGATACGCTCCAGACATGGATGCCATTCTGATACTCATTCAGACTCAGCTTCCAGATACAGTTCAGATATGCTCCAGACACGGATGCCATTCTAATACTCATTCAGATTCATCTTTTCAGATACAGTTCAGATACGCTCCAGACATAGATGCCATTTTGATACTCATTCAGATTCATCTTCTCAGATACAATTCAGATACACTCCACACATGGATGCCATCTTGATACTCTTTCAGATTCAGCTTCTCAGATACAGTTCAGATACGCTCCAGACACAGATGACATCTTGATAATCTTTAAGATTTAACTTTCAGATACAGTTCAAATACGCTCCATATACGGACCATTCTGATACTCATTTAGATTCAACTTTCAGATACAGTTCAGATACGCTCTAGACATGGACGCCATTCTGATACTCATTCAATTTCAGCTTACAAATACGGTTCAACAATCATTTCTGGATGGAATCTACAAGCCCATCTCCAACAACTTTCCATCATCTCTCCAAATGGCATATTTAAGCCCATTCCCCCTACCATCGACCATCACATCACCGAGTGCAAATTTCTTGGCACTCTAGTGTCCAATCATCTTCCACCTTCGAGTCACGAATACAAAACTCTCCAATCTAACTCTTCAGGTTTAAGAAGATTGAACAGGGGCAAATGTTGTACCCCAAAATTTTCCCTCTCACATATCAAGAATTTGCTCACAAAATCTCCCTTGGCTCAAGACTGCACTATGGTTGATCAGCTCAAGACACTTCCTTAAGCACTGATGACCAAAATTAGGGTTTGAGATTGCACCGAGATATTTGAACTTTCAATGCTTCATATGACTTTCATGGATCATTATGGACCCCCAAGATTACTCATGTCAAGTTTTAAGCCTTGGATCACACTTTTGCTCAGTCAATTGAGCAGTTGACCTAAAAATCAGCTATATTGGGGAAAAAGTCAATTATAGCCAATTCACAGTCAAACTTCATAATTTTTTATTCACGTCAACATTTTAAACTCATATGTATCATTTGATCAAATTTGGACCACAATTCCTCAAGAAATTTGATCAAATCTGCAAAAGGGCAAAATGGTCAAAATTAGGGTTTTGACTAGGAAAGGGCAATTTCTGATTTTTGACCTAGAAAATGATCAATTGGTTTAAGGCATGATCTAAAGATCCCAATTGCATCATTTTGACCTAATGACATGGCTCAAAACATTGCAAGTCCAATGGATTGACAGATGAATTTTCAGTCAACTGATCAAAAGTGAATTGTATATTGAAAAGTCAAACTTTGACTTTTTGGTCAAAATCAAATGTCAAAGATCACAATTCACCAAATCATGTCAAAATATGAAAATTATTCATCAAGAAATCAAAAATTCAAGATTTCATTTTGAAAAGTTAAAATTTCTAAACTTAGAAATTTTTCTGTGTTGGAAATTTCTTATTTTCTTCACAACTTTGAGCAAAATTTTCACCATGATGCAAGATGATTCAGAAGAATCTTCCAACATGAAAGTTGTAGATATCCATGAAATATATAACTTTGCTTTACACAACTCCTTCCAAAAGTGCTTGGATCTCAAGTTATAATTTTAAGAATACATGGTCATGAAACAAAACACTTAGTGAAATTTTTGCCCTAATTTGGTCAGGATTTTGACCTAACTTCATGGCTCTTTTTCATATAGTTCCAAGGGAAATATTCAAAAGTAATTCAAATATGGGTTGTATAGAACATTACAAGCTTTCCAAAATGTCCGAGAACTCCTTGAGATCATTCTTAAGTATGGAGAATCGAAGAGATGAAGTTAGTGTTTTATCACTTGAATTACAAGGCATTTTGTGATGAACAAAATTCAAATTCAAAGTTATGCTGCATAACCTCTACTTTGAAGGCCTCAAACTTGTTAGGCACTCCATAATCAATTGCTTGCACAGCTGTTAGAGGTCTCATTTCAAGCATTCAATGCAAGGCCATGCTTTATATCCATTTTGGGAAGAAAGTGCACATTGCCATTTTGATAAAGTGACTTTTTGTACAAAATTTGTTCTTGAGCCTTGCACTTGTTATCTTCTGATAATACATGTCTCATAACACAAGATAAATGGTTTAGACACTTATAATCACCCAGTCCATGCTTGTACTTCACATTGAAACTTGGTTTCCCACTTTTCTTGAAAATCAAGTAACATAGCAAATAGCTTGTAACTTGTACTTCTGACTTGCCAAACCACTGAAGACACTTTGCTTATAGATACACAGGCTATTTGCAAGAAAACACACACATGCTTAAGCCCTGAAAACACCTAGAACACAAAATCACCAAACACACTTCAAAAGTTATCATTTCTGAGTTTTAAAGCCTATTTTCAAATCTACTCGTGTGTTTCTTGGCCTTTTACTTTCAAAAGCTTCTAAACAACATACACAAACAATCCCAACACCTGCAGCACCACTGTAACACCTCCATCATCATCCACCATTTTCAAAAACATAGCTTCGCACTTGGACTTCTCCAGAACTCCTCAAACACTTTCAACTCAAGTTAAGCATCCCATTAGCTTCCTAGGAACTTGAGCAAGCTACCCAATCATTGGAACTCACTGAAAGCTTCTCAAACTCCAAACCCGATACCCTCTTACAAGGTGAGTTTTCTAACTTTGGAACTTTTCATACATGCATCACCAATGATTTATTTGTGAATGAAACATGTAGATATCATTGCCCTAAAGTTAACCATGTCCATAGTTTCCATTAATTTTGTTTGAGCTTAGAGAATTTTAAGATTAAAGTTTCTGAGATTTTTAGGGTTCAGAATAGGGCCATTAAAATTCATGTTTATCTTTGAGCTATAATTATTTTGCTTTTCATTTCTGAAACCGTGAGAAAATTTGCTACAAGTTTCATGTTTACAGTTTTCATTTTTGTTGAGATTTGAATGAGATACATAGCTTCTAGCTGTGCGTGAGGTTAAAGATGAAGTTGGCCTCAGGAACGTGTTTACCATATATATTTATGATTTGATTTATATAAACAGATGTATAGCCACCCCAGTGGTAGAAGCGCGCGCCTGTAACCAGAAGGACCTGGGTTCGAGCCCTAGTGGTAACCTTTTGTTTTTTTTCTCCATTTTTTTCATACATTCTGACTTTTTTGGCATGCGCTGGGCCTCCTTGGGCCTTGTTGTTTTTGTTTTTACTTTCTAACCCCCTATTTCACTTATACAGCCCCTGGCCCATTTTATTTTCTTTTCTTATTTTCATTTTATTTATTTTCTTAATTGTTTTTCTAATACTAAAAAATCATAAAAAAATATAAAAATAGTAGATTTATATTTGGACATAGTTTATTTATTTTTTCTCACACAAAAATTATTTTATTTTATCATACTTCATTTATTTCACTAAATATTTTGTAAATTTAATTAAAAAAACTAGGGTTTTATTTATTTTCTTTTACACCATTAAAATATATTATTTTAATATAAAAAAGACCAAAAATATTTTATAATACTATAATTTATTTTCAAGACAAAAATACCAAAAATACTTTTCTTATAAACTTAATTCCTTTTTTTTAATCAATTAATAGATTAGGGTTTTATTTAATTTCTTTTCCTAGTAAAATTAGGTTTACTTTTTATTATTTTAATTAATTATTTCCTTTAAATTAATTAGGTTAAAAAAATCTATTTTCTCTAAAAAATCCAAACAAAAACATCCATTTTCTTCACATTTGCATTCTTGTATATTTATTCATTATGTACATTATTTATTTCAATTCTTGTACAAATTCAATATGGTTGTAATAGATTAATTAGGCTTATTTTATTACAATCCCCATTTATAATTTGTACACCCCCTCCCACAAATATTGTAATAGCGTAGTAACTTTAAATTCAGTAACTTATCGCTTTATATACGAATGCTAGTAATTAGGGATTGTATGGAAAGACTAAAACCAATCAAATAGAAAACCCTAATCAAAGACAAAAATGAAGCATGAAAACAATACACTTGCACACAAACACCCCTAGGGTAAATCCACTTGGTTGCCTTTACAAAATGGATATATTACGCATGTGGGGTATCTTAGCAAAAACAAGCAAAGTATAAGATCATGGTCCCTTGACGACGCTATCTAAGTTGTCTTTCAAATGATCTTAGTCCCTAAAAGAGAATGCTAAGATACCTTGCAACATTGTTAATCATGATTATACGATGACCCACGCCCGTCCCGTTTACATCCAAAGATATGGTTACTTACTAAATCAATGGTAAGATAACAATGTCAAAGGAAAAGAAAATGAACAAAAAAGACTTTTGAGTAGGTAGAATGCTCCTAATTACTTTATCAATTTCAAAACAAAACATCCTTGCTATTTTCAAAACAAACACTTAAAATTTCTAAACATCTTACAAACTTGAAAATATTTTTAAAAGATCAAACATCTTTGTATACATTCTTATGAACGAGAATCATTACAAAGATTGGCTAAACAATGGCCTCTTTACAAAATACTTTCAAAAACCACACAAAGCACAATTTCAAATGAGAGTAAGTGATCTAGCAAGTAACTAAGAGCCCATGGAAAACCATGGATGAAAAGGGTGCTAATACATTCCCTTTTCATGATCTACCCCCCTAACTCAAGAAATAATATCGAAGGTCTTTTCTGTGCTTTTCCACCTTTCCTTTTGGATAAAATAAAAGTCGGTGGCGACTCTTGTTAACCGCAACGTTTGTGATCAAATGCAAAACCTTCACGACAGTTCTCCCACCGTATCACACATATGAAAACTCCTTGAAACCTTTGAAGTTATTTGTTAATAACCCTTTTAAGAGAAGGATGTTTTTGGAATCACTCAAAAATACCAAAATATGAGCAATATATACTTCTTTGAAGTTCAAAGCCCTAGCTCCTAGATCAAGAAAATGCTTTGAGGAACTTTGACAATTTTAAACAACCTTCTTGTACCAACATGTTTTATTTCTAGATAGAAGTTGTTGAGGATGATAATAAGAACTCATAACAACCAAAACTACTTCCATATCTTGAGAATTGAGGGAAATATGTACTTGTGACAAATGGGAACAAGGCTTTCTCCAACCATGACAACTTCTTCAATCAACCCCTTGTACTTTTGAATCAATCTTGATAAGTTTGAAATATGGTGAACCAAAATAAACCTTGCCACGCCATTTCTTCCAAAACAACTTCAATGGTGAGGTTTGAATTTATCAAGCTTTAGTGACTAGGGCATGGAGATAAACTCAAGAACCCATGGATCAACTTGCTAAGCCACATTGCCTTTACCTACATTATTAACAAGTAAGACAAACCAACATTTCATTTTATTAATTAAAAGGAAAATAAAAACAAAACATGCATGATCACAAAAGAAAAACAAGTCAAGGTGCTTGGTGTTTCCTCAAAGAGAAAAGCTAAAGATAGGGAGGAGAACCAAAAGCCCTAGTGTGATCTTGTTGTGATTGAATCAATATGGTATGATGAAGGAATCTTAGGGGGGGGGGGGGGGAAATGGGGTACAACTCATTGGTAAAAGGAAACCACCACCTCCTTGGCCGCCATATCAAACAAGAGCACACCAACTAAGAGCCATGGAACAAATCAAAGAGAATCAAGCCGCTTTTAAAGTGGATCTAGAACAAGTTAAGAACAACATCGACTCAATGAGGGGAGATATGAGTCAGGTTCTTCTAGCTTTGAAGAACATCATTGATAGAAATGAAAAAATTCCCAGAGTAGCCTTAAAGGAAATAACCCAAGCTATCAGTGCATCAAGCGGTCACAAACTGAAAAAAGGACTGGAGATAGGGCCACAAAAGTCTGTCATGGCTCAACATGAGACAAGACAAGAAACTGAAGGGTTTATCCCACCTCCACCAAAGGCAGTGGCATCTCATACCCTTCAAATTTCGATTAATCATGCTAACAATTACTTGGACTTACAATATGGAGATCACGATCTAAAGGATGTCAACCAAGCACCTAATAAAGTGACTAACACCCTTGTTACTGAAAACCCGTTGGCACCGAATCAATACAAAGCTTTAGAAGAAAGGTTAAAACCTGTGGAAAGATATGATGCTTTTGATGTTTATACCCTCGATAAGGGAATCGTTTTGGATGTAATAATCCCGCAAAAATTCAAAGTACCTGACTTTGGAAGATACAAAGGACTCACTTGTCCGAGAAACCACATGTGCATGTACTGTAGGAAATGCATGGTTACGCTTAGAACCAGAAGTTAATGATTCATTTCTTTTAAGAAAGTTTGAGTGGGGCATCTTTAGATTGGTATATGCAGTTGGAAATGATACACATACAAACATGGGCAGATCTTGCCAATGCGTTCCTAAAGCAGTATAAATATAACCTGGATATGGCGCCTACCCGCACACAACTCTAGAACTTATCCTAGAAGAAGGAAGAGTCCTTCAAAGAGTACGCTCAAAGGTAGGAAGATATGGAGTCTCGTGTGCAACCACCACTTCTGGATAAAGAGCTAGTCGACGTGTTCATGGGAACTCTGCAAGGGGTATACTATGAAAAAATGGTAGGAAGCATCTCTTCGGGATTTTCTGACCTAGTAACTATCAGAGAGAGGATTGAGATGGGAATAAAGAATGGAAAGATTCAATCAGGGTAATCAAATGTCCCTTTTAATGCAAAAAGACCAATTCCTAACTTTACAAAGAGGAAGGAGGATGAAGTTAATGTTGTGGCTTCACAACCAAGAGCATAACAACCATTAATAATCCTGTGGGGACAAAAAAAATTGAAAGGCCACCAAGAAAATTGGATCCACTCCCTATGCCACCTAGACAATTATTACAACATCTGATTAAGGCCTCCTTGATAGAGCCGAAACCTTTAGCTCCCCCAGTTGGGCCATTGCCTCCAAAGTACAACGCCAATGCCAAATGTGAATACCACGCCAGCTCTCCAGGGCATACCATAGATCAATGTTGGGCTTTCAAGCATAAAGTAAAACATCTAGCAGACTCCCAAGATATTACTTTTGAAAAACCAAACATCAAATCAAACCCCATGCCTCCACATGGTGGTCTGACAATAAATGAAATTGAAGTAGTCACCGACTGTGAGGTAGGAAAACAAGCAAATTCACCGATAAATATGTTGAAATAATATCTATTAGAATGTGGATTCCTTCTTGAACATAACGAAGCTTTCGAAAAGACCTTACAATAGTTGTGGATAAGGGGATAGTCCAATTCGGACCATACCTTGAAGATGAGTATATAGCGGAAATTGAAGAAAGTATGAAGAAGCCATTGGTAATTCCTTATCAAAGGCTAAACCATGACAAGAAGGATCTCGTGATCCCATGGAGAGATTCGACAGAAACCCCTATAATAAAGCAAACTCTGAGAATACCAGTAGCGCAAAAAACTACCATGGTAATTAAAGGACTATTTCCTACCCCTTACAAAATGGGCAAAGAGGTAGCATGGAATTATGATCCCATTGTATATACCAACGACTCAAAACAAGAATGTGAATCGTCATCAAGTCAAGAACCTGCAATTTCAAACATAGCAGGGACATGGGGCATAACCCGTAGTGGCCGGGTGTTCGGATCTAAACCATCGGAGAAGAATGACAATGTGTTGAGAAATAAAAATGACTTGTTGACAAAAGAAAAAGGAAAAGCGGTAGAGAAGGTGAATCAGGAGCCTCCAAGCAAAAGCTTCACTGACCAAGAGGCCGACGAATTTTTGAAGATAATTAAGAGAAGTGATTATAGGGTGGTGGACCAATTTCACCAAACTCCAGCCAAGATTCCATACTCTCGTTGCTCATCAATTCAGTAGCGCACTGGGATTCTTTGATGAAAGTATTAAGTTCTTCTCATGTTGTAGAAGAAATTACTGTGAACCAATTCGATAATATGGTAAAAAATTTGACATCTGGGTCCTATTTGGATTTCAACGACAATGACTTACCTCCACAAGGCCGATCTCACAACCAAGCATTACACATTCCAATACAGATAAGTACTACAAGTCTATCCAGAGTACTCATTGATACCGGTTCTACCCTCAATGTGTTACCCAAATCTAGTCTGATGAAGTTAACATTAGACGATGTTGTGATAAGACCGAGTTCCATGATAGTCAAAGCTTTCGATGATTCTCAATGTACGATATTCGGAGAAGTATCCTTCCCGTCAAGATCGGCCCACACATGTTCTATATCACCTTTCAAGTCATAGATATAGAGCCGAGGTATACATGTTTACTCAGACGACCTTGGATTCATGCAGCAGGGGCAGTCACTTCAATTTACATAAAAATTAAAGTTCTTTGTTGAAGGAAGATTGGTCATAATTGGTGTAGAGGAAGACATCTTCATAAGTCACATTGAGTCCAACAGGTACATCAGTGCTGACGAAGATTGCATAGCCACCCCATTTCAAGTATTGGAGGTTGCTTCAATGGTAACCTTACCGGTAGAAAAAGCTAAGAAGCGCACCATGACCTCGTATAGAGATTTACAAATAGAAATGGAGAATGGTGACTCGAAAGGCTGGGGAAAGCTCCCCTAAATATCTGAGAAAAAGAACTATTTTAGTTTGGGTTATGAACCATTAAAGGCTACTCTAAAAGGGAAAGTCTGGTTTCCACCAATGCAGGAAACCTTCATCAGTAGAGGGGTAGAGAATGGGAGAAAAAGTGACAATGATGTCCCACAAATACAACATAAAAAGGGCATCCGACTACACCCGTGAATATACCCAGGCGAGGAGCTCAAGATTTGGACAGTTGTGGAGATTCTTGATATTTTCTTTCCAAAGTAATTTTCTTTATTTTTGAAAGAACCTATGTCAAGCTCGAGGCATAGGGGTTGTTTGTAAGGGTCCCCTGTATGTTTCGATCAATATTCAAAATTAATAAAAATATGTTTTGTATTCAATTAAGATCCTTATTTTTCTTTTGCATTTATACTACATATTTTAAAATGGAAATACTTCCTCTGATATGGATTTTCCAAATTCACATACTAAATAAACCTGCACCAAAACATGATAAATGTGCAGATCCATGCCCAAAATCATCGATAATGTTATTGCCTCTATCCGATGTGACTTTGATGCTCCCGTTAACCTAGATGAAGAGGAAGATGATGAGGATCTTGAACTTTCATAAGAATTGGAAAAAAGCATAGAACAAAAGACTGATAATATACAACCATATCAAGAGCCTATTGAGACCATTAACCTTGGCGAATAACAGGATTCAAAAGAGATCAAGCTAGGGACAACGTTAGAAGAAAGTGTCAAAGAAAGGATAATCAAGTTATTAAATGAGTATGTGGATATATTTGCTTGATCCTACAAAGATATGCCAGGTTTGGATACATACATTGTGGTGCATAGACTACCTCTCAAAGAAGGTTGTCCCCCGGTCAGGAAAAAGCTCAGGAGAACTCATCCAAATATGTCTAGTAAAATTTGGGAAGAGGTTCTTAAACAATTCGATGCATGGTTCTTAGCAGTGGTAGACTATCCACCTTGGATAGCTAACATCGTGCTAGTACCCAAGAAAGATGTCAAAGTACGTATGTGTTTGGATTATCAGGATCTAAACAAAACAAGTCCTAAAGACTATTTCCCGCTACCTCACATAAATATTCTTGTAGACAACACGACTCACGCTTCAGTATTCTCATTCATGGACGACTTCTCAGGTTATAATCAAATCAAAATGGCACCTGAATATATGGAGAGGACTACCTTCATGACACCTTGGGGCATTTTCTGCTACAAAGTAATTTCGTTAGGTTTGAAGAATGTAGGGGCAACCTGTCAACGGGCAATGGTTACACTGTTCCATGATATGATTCACAAAGAGTTTAAGGTGTACGTAGATGATATGATTGCCAAGTCTCATACAGAGGAGGACCACATCATACATTTATAGAAGTTATTTGATTGACTGCAAAAGTTTAAATTAAAGTTGAATCCAAACAAATGTACATTTGGTGCCAGGTCAGGCAAGTTACTGGGTTTTATTGTAAGCCAGCATGATATCAAAGTGGACCCCGCCAAAGTGAAAGCTATAAAAGAAATGCCAACGCCAAAGAAAGAAAAAGAGGTTCGTGCTTTCTTCGGGAGATTGAACTACATTTCAAGGTTCATATCACACCTAACTGCTACGTGCGAGCCTATATTCAAATTACTATGAAAAGATCAAACAGTAACATGGAATGATGATTGTCAGACAACTTTTGAGACGATAAAGCAATATTTACAAGAACCACCAATATTGATGCCACCAGTTTCGGGGAGACCTCGAATTATGTACCTAAAAGTACTTGAAGGATCAATGGGATGTGTACTGGGCCAACAAAAGGAAACAGGTAGGAAAGAGCATGCAATCTACTACCTCAGCAAGAAATTCACTGATTGTGAAACCAGGTACTCACTCCTCGAGAAGAATTTTTGTGAATTGGCTTGGGCTACTAAAAGATTGAGGAAATACATGTTAACACACACCACATGGCTAATAACAAGGATGGATGCTTTAAAATATGTGTTTGAAAAACCAGCTCTTACAGGGAGGATTGCTCGATGGAAGATGTTATTATCAGAATACGACATACTATATGTGACCCAAAATGCCATAAAAGGTAGTATACTAGCCAATCATATGGTTCATCAATCGTTTCCAGAGTATCAGCCCATGAAGTTCGACTTTCCAGACGAAGATGTTATGTCGATAGATAACTACGAAATACTAGGACCCGATGAAGGACCTGAACTAGGGGCACGTTGGACACTCATGTTTGATGGAGCTTCAAACGCGTTAGGGCATGGTATTGGGGAAATCTTGACCTCTCCAAAGAACTATCATAAACCTTATAATGCAAGGTTATGTTTCGACTGCACCAACAATATCGCTGAATATGAAGCTTGTATCCTAGGTCTGGAATCTGCCATCGATCTAAGAATCAAATATCTTGAAGTATTCGGAGACTCCATGTTGGTCATATGCCAAGTAAAAGGTGAATGGGACACGAAACACCCAAACTTGATTCCATATCGGAACCATGTCTTAAAGCTAGCTGTGGAATTCACTGAAATTACTTTCAACCACATCCCGCGAGAAGAAAATAAAATGGCTGATGCTCTAACAACCTTGTCAGCCATGTTTAAAGAAACCCGACCTACTCATGAGCCGCACATTAATATAAGACATTTTGAAGAGCCTGCACACTACTTCGCTATTGAAGAAGGACCGGATGACAAGCCCTGGTTTTATGACATCAAGAGGTATCTTGAAAAGCAAGAGTATCCCGAAAATGCCTCTACCATCGACAAATGAACTTTGCGGAGGCTAGCATCAAATTATTTTTGAGTGATAATGTATTGTACAAAAGAAATTACGATATGGTGCTACTCAGGTGTATGGAGAAACAAGAAACAGATACGCTTATGATGAAAATCCATAAAGGCACTTTCGGAACCCATACAAAGAGGCATGCTATGGCAAGCAAAATTCTACGGGCAGGGTATTAATGATTAACAATGGAAGCAAATTGCTATCATTACACAAAAACCTGTCACAAATGCCAAATCTATGCCGACAAAATAAATGTACCACCTATTCCTCTAAAAGTAATGAGCTCTCCTTGGTTGTTCTCAATATGGGGAATTCATATGATAGGTATGATTGAACCGAAGGCATCCAACGGACACCGATTTATACTAGTCGCCATTGATTACTTCAAAAAATGGGTAGAAGAATCATATGCAAATGTGACAAGCCAAGTTGTCACTTGTTTCATCAAGCAAAATCTCATATGCAAATATGGGGCTCCAAACAGGATCATAACTGATAACGAGTCTAATCTAAACAACAAAATGATGAAAGAATTATACGATGATTTCAAGATCGAGCTCATAATTCCTCACCATATCGAACCAAGATGATTGGGGCCATCAAAGCTGCAAACAAAAATATCAATAAAATCATTCAAAAAATGGTGAAGACATACAAAGATTGGCACGAAATGCTTCCCTTTGCTTTACATGGTGTGATACGGTGGGAGAACTGTCTTGGAGTTTTGTGTTTGTGTTTGCAAATGTTGCGGTTTAGCAAGAGTCGCCACCGACTTTTCTTTTATCCAAAAGGAAAGGTGAAAAAGCACAAGAAAGACCTTTAGGGATGTTTTCTTGAGTTCAGGGGGTAGATTATGAAAAGGGAAGGTATTAGCACCCTTTTCATCCATGGTTTTCCATGGGCTCTTAGTTACTTGCTATATCACTTGCTTTTGTTTGAATGTGCTTGTGGTGTGGTTTTTGAAAGTATTTTAAAAATGTAACTTTGTAATGATTCTCGTTTCTATAAGAACGCATATAAAGTGTTTGTTTCGAAAATAGTTCAAAGAGGTGTTTGTGAGATAAGTTTTTGAAAGTGATTTTTAAAAAAAGGTGTTTTCTTTGTAAAGGTTCTCGTTTCTATAAGAACGCGTACAAAGTGTTGTTTTCAAAAGTGTTTCAAAATGAGAGTGTTGGTGTATAAAATGTTTTTGTTGTGACCAAGCGAGTAACCAAGAGCGAACCTACCTACTCAAAAGGTCTTAGATGTTCTTTTCCTCCTCCTTTAGATGTTTCTATCTTACCATTGATTTGGTAAGAAGCCCCATCATTGGATGTGAAGGGACGTTTGTATAGTCATAGAAGGAAACCTATGTGACGTTTTAGCATTGTCGTTTAGGGACTAGATTGTTTACCGAAGGAAAAATTGAGGGTCATCGAGGGACTGCGATCTTTTTTATTGAAGGGTCTTTGCTAAAATGTCCCATATTCGAGGGACATGACTATTTTCCGAAGGCAACAAGTGAGATTACCCTAAGGGTGCTAGTGTGCAAGTGTGTTTTGATTGTATACATTTTAGTCTTGATTAGGGTGATCTATTTGTTGATTTTCATATCTTGCCATACACACCCTAATTACTATCATTTACATTTGAAAGCGATAAGTTGCAAAAATGTAAAGTCCTACGCTATTACAATATTTAGGGGATGGGGGTACATATGTACGAATGAGGATTGCAAGTAAAATTAAATCCTAAGTTATTATTACAACCATATTGAAATGTACAACATAAGAAAGAAAGAAAAAGGACTTGTTTAAAAAAGGGTTTTTGTCTTAAAAAAATTAATTAGTAAAAGGAAAATGTTTTTATGTCCTTTTTTGGTGTTGGTAAAAAGGTATTAACATTAAAATTGATAAAAAGGAAAACAAATGAAAGATAGAAACAACGTGTTACTGCAAGCAAAACAACAAAGGTTAAAAGTTCTGAAGCCAGACACGTAGTAACTCAGAAAGAAACGTCAGTGGGCATCAGAAGTTCTTATTGGTAAACTCTGAGGTCCTGCAAGAAATGTTAGAGGGCAGGTATAGAAATTCTGGGTTTCTATGTGCTAAACTTCTGAGTGTTAGAACAGTGAGAAAGTCTTTGAAATTCTGTGCATATTAAAACAATGAGTGGAAACATCAGAAATTATGTATTTATGTTAAGTCAGTGAGTGAACATCAACAGTCCAGTGTGTTATTAGCATGTAAGCTTCAGAAGTTCAATGTGGGTTAGTAGTGAGAAAAATCATAGAAGTTTTGCATGTTAAAACAGTGAGGAGAACTCAGAAGTTCTGTGTGTGTTAATAGTAAGAAAAATCATAGAAGTTCTGTGTGTTAAAACTATACATGAACATTAGAAGTTTTGTGCCATATTTCAACTCTCAATCAGCACATCAGTAATCTATTCAGTTCTCAACAAACAGCAAATCAGAAGGAATAAAAACACAATAGTTTACAGAAGTTCTGATCCTGATCCTGAGCCTAGCCTTAATCAAGAAGTTTTTATCCACAATTTTTTCTATTCATGCAATGATATAGACAACATCAATACCATGATATTTACATGTTTAATGATGTTCTGAATGAGAAAATCCAAAGTCAGAAAGACTTACCTTGAACCTAGTGTGTGTCTTGAACTTGGACTGCTGACTTTTAGAGGTTCTGAGGTCAGTAAGAGAAACGGAAGAGAAGAAAGCCAAGTTCTTTGATTCAATGGGAAGAACAAAAGTTTGTTTTTCTGTTTGAGAGTTCTGGATTTTTTACGATAGGTTTCACAGGTTTCTTTTCTCTCTTTTGATGATTATCTTTCTCCAAAAGCCAACCAGCCCCTTGAACGTGTGATGGAGCAAATTATTTATAGATGGGTTTGTTGTGGTTTTAGGGGGGGGAGAATAAAATGGGATTCAAACCTTTTTAGTATATTGTTCCATTGCTTTTTAATCATAGTTTTCGTATGCTAATTTGATGCAAATGTGGGGTTTGAGAAAGTGCAGGCGTGGACCGGGTCAGCAACTGATTGCAGGATTGTGATATAGCAGAGCAACAGGTTAGTTAAACGAGGTTTTTGGATTTGTTGATGTCCTGATCACAGAAGATCAGAAGCGTAACCTCTATGTGCTGAAGAGTCATATTCTGATGGAAGATCATGTTCTGAACCATGTTTGCAATTTCTGACTGCGCTTGCGTAGAGGCTGAAGAGCCATGTTCTGATTGAAGGCTATATTCCGAACCATGTTTACAACTTCTGACTGCACTTGCATGGAGGCTGGCTCAGAAGTTTTGAAGTATCACATACTCTTAACACTTAGAAAATTTTCTAAATGTTTAGAAAATTTGATTTTTCCAAAGTAACTTCTGACTCCTGATTTTTTTTGATGAACCAATCTTATGTCTTGATGAAATAAAAGTGTTGAACTTTGATTTAATCCAAAAGTCAAAGTTTGACTTTTCAGTGTGCTTTTGACCATTTTGCCCTTATGGATGATTTCCTTGAAAAGTGATGATTCAAGACTTAGAACTTGATAGAAGCAAAACTGAGAGTCCAGGATGATCCTTTGAGAAATGGGAGGGAAAATTTTAGGGTACAACAGTTGCCCCTGTTCAATCTTCTTAAGCATGAGGATGTAGATTGGTTTATCTGCCTTTCGTGATCTGAAGGCGGAAGATGATTGAACACTAGAGTGCCTAGAAATTTGCAATCGCATGAAGTAATACTGATTGGTGATGTCGGGAATGGGCTTATCGATGCCATTTGGAAGGCGAAGGGAAATCACAGGAGATGGGCTTAAAGATGCCATCCAGAAAAGATTGGTTACATAAGATATTCCTGGATGAGAGTTCCTGTAACTGCTGTCGAGGGGGGAACTTTGTCGGGGAATGTTGACTTATGAACTGGGAAGTAATATCTAGGAGCTTCGGTTGTCCATTGCTCTATTGAGGAATTATCTCCTAATTGAGGAGGTGAAAGTAGAACATATACCCGGTCAGGGTCCAGGCTGTACAATAACTCGCTGGGGAAATGTGAAATCGACCGCATCTGATCGGGTCTAGGCCTTACAGTGTTATGACCTGTTGACTGGAGATAAGGGAGAAGGAACCTGGATAGTAGGGTTACTTCGAAATGAAAGCCTGGGTAGTAGGGCTGTGAGAAGGAACCTGGGTAGTGGGGTTACTTCGAAATGAAAGACTGGGTAGTAGGGTTACTTCGAAATGAAAGCCTCGATAGTAGGGATTGTATGAAGGAACCTGGATAGTAGGGTTACTTCGAAATGAAAGCCTGGATAGTAGGGTTACTTCGAAATGAAACCCTGGATAGTAGGGCTTGTGTGAAGGAACCTGGGTAGTAGGGTTACTTCGAAATGAAAGACTGGGTAGTAGGGCTTGTGTTAAGGAACCTGGATAGTAGGGTTACTTCGAAATGAAATCCTGGATAGTAGGGCTTGTGTGAAGGAACCTGGGTAGTAGGGTTACTTCGAAATGAAAGCCTGGGTAGTAGGGCTTATGGGAAGGAACCTGGATAGTAGGGTTACTTCCGAAAGAAATCCTGGGTAGTATGGCTTGTGGGAAGGAACCTGGATAGTAGGGCTACTTCGGAATGAAAGCCTGGGTAGTAGGGCTTGTGGGAAGGAACCTAGATAGTAGGGTTACTTCGGAATGAAAGCCTGGGTAGTAGGGCTTGTGGGAATGAACCTGGATAGTAGGGTTACTTCAGAATGAAAGCTTGGGTAGTAGGGCTTGTGGGAAGGAACCTGGATAGTAGGGTTACTTCGGAATGAAATCCTGGGTAGTAGGGCTTGTGGGAAGGAACCTGTGTAGTAGGGTTACTTCCGAATGAAATCCTGGGTAGTTGGGCTTGTGGGAAGGAAACAGGATAGTAGGGTTACTTCGGAATGAAAGCCTGGGTAGTAGGGCTTGTGGGAAGGAACCTGGATAGTAGGGTTACTTCGAGATGAAAGCCTAGATAGTATGGCTTATGGGAAGGAACCTGGGTAGTAGGGTTACTTCGGAATGAAAGTCTGGGTAGTAGGGCTTGTTGGAAGGAACCTGGATAGTAGGGTTACTTCGAGATGAAAGCCTGGATAGTAGGGCTTGTGGGAAGGAACCTAGGTAGTAGGGTTACTTCGTGATGAAAGCCTGGGTAGTAAGGCTTGTGGGAAGGAACCCGGGTAGTAGGGTTACTTTGAGATGAAAGCCTGGAAAGTAGGGCTATGAGAAGGAACCTGGATATTAGGGTTACTTCGAAATGAAAGCTTGGGTAGTAGGGCTGTGAGAAGGAACTAGGGTAGTGGGGTTACTTCGAAATGAAAGCCTGGATAGTAGGGCTTGTGAGAAGGAACCTGGGTAGTAGGGTTACTTTGAAATGAAAGCATGGATAGTAGGGCTTGTATGAAGGAACCTGGATAGTAGGGTTACTTCGAAATGAAAGCATGGATAGTAGGGCTTGTATGAAGGAACATGGATAGTAGGGTTACTTCGAAATGAAATCCTGGGTAGTAGGGCTTGTGTAAAGGAACCTGGATAGTAGGGTTACTTCAAAATGAAATCCTGGATAGTAGGACTTGTATGAAGGAACCTGGGTAGTAGGGTTACTTCGAAATGAAAGCCTGGGTAGTAGGGCTTGTGGGAAGGAACCTGGATAGTAGGGTTACTTCGGAATGAAAGCCTGGGTAGTAGGGCTTGTTGGAAGGAACTTGGATAGTAGGGCTACTTTGGAATGAAAGCATGGGTAGTAGGGCTTGTGGGAAGGAACCTGGATAGTAGGGTTACTTCGGAATGAAAGCCTGGGTAGTAGGGCTTGTGGGAATGAATCTGGAAAGCAGGGTTACTTCAGAATGAAAGTTTGGGTAGTAGGGCTTGTGGGAAGGAACCTGGATAGTAGGGTTACTTCGGAATGAAAGCCTGGGTAGTAGGGCTTGTGGGAAGGAACCTTGGTATTAGGGTTACTTCCGAATGAAATCCTGGGTAGTAGGGCTTGTGGGAAGGAAACTGGATAGTAGGGTTACTTCGGAATGAAAGCCTAGGTAGTAGGGCTTGTGGGAAGGAACATGGATAGTAGGGTTACTTCGAGATGAAAGCCTAGATAGTATGGCTTATGGGAAGGAACCTGGGTAGTAGGGTTACTTCGGAATGAAAGTCTGGGTAGTAGGGCTTGTGGGAAGGAACCTGGATAGTAGGGTTACTTCGAGATGAAAGCCTGGATAGTAGGGCTTGTGGGAAGGAACCTAGGTAGTAGGGTAACTTCAAGATGAAAGCTTGGGTAGTAAGGCTTGTGGGAAGGAACCCGGGTAGTAGGGTTACTTTGAGATGAAAGCCTGGATAGTAGGGCTATGAGAAGGAACCTGGATAGTAGGGTTACTTCGCTTGATCATGTAGATTAGTTGACCCGTTTAGTTTCGGGAACTGATTTTTCGTTAGACGTCATCTAGAAACGATTGTTGAACCGTATCTGTAAGCTGAAACTGGAGCGTATCTGAATAAAATGATGAAGGAATCTTAGATGATTACTACTCCAAAATATGATGAAGTAATCTTGGACGATTGATACTTTAAAAAGATGATGAAGGAATCTTGGACGATTACTACCTCAAAAAGATGATGAAGGAGTCTTGGACGATTACTACCTCAAAAGATGATGACCTTTATCTGTCGATTGATCATTCCTGAAAAGGTAAAGAGTTAGTTGTATGCAATGTCATGATGTATGCATTATGTAATGATGTTCTCAAAATAAATGAGATTTGTGTTATATATAATTTTTATGCATATGCTATGAACGTTGTTGAAATGTAATTTTGTCTTGGAGAATAAATCCTTGACAAGTGTTGGGGAGTTATTAAATCCCGGATTGCTGTTGAAGAGTAGGCGTGTCTTCAAACCTTGCTTAGAATGTTTCCACTGAGAATTCCTGTTTTATTGTTCGAGGAGAACTCCGTTGGGGGATGTCGAAAGCTCTGTATAGAGCGTTGATTCCTGCTTGGGGAAAAGAAGTTCAGGAGTCTTGGGTGTCCGTTGCTCTTATTGGTGGTCGAAGTTGAACTGATATCTGGTCGGGTCTAGGTTTCACAGTAAATTCCTGGGGATTGTACAGTAGTCTACTGGGGAAGAGGAGTTATGGTCCTTTGATTTGTAATGGTCGGAGAGGCCACCTCAAGCTGGGGAATCCTGTCGTTTGTTGGGGAAATAAACCCTGTTGCTTAGTCTGTTAGAGAGGCGGTGACTTCACTGGAAGATATCCTCGAGGATTCTTGAAGTCGATTCAGTTGGGAAAAAGTTTTCAGAGATTGAAACTCTGGATGGGATTCATCCTATGATAAGGATTTTAGGGATATTTTTCACTGCCCCTAGTAGCGAGTGTTTGTGGCACTGCCAGGAAATGTTTGACTGTACGTAACCCTTTGTCGGGATTCGCGTTCAATGCCCCAAGTGATTTAGATGGAGACCTGTCCCTGGTTATTCATCATTTCTTGAGAGATTTCTTGAAATCTTGACTGGATTGCCCCAGGTGTGCTTAGATAGTGATATGTCATGCCCCTTGTTGATAGGAGATCTGTTATGGGAGGCGTCTTCCCGCTTGAAATGATTTTGTTCATTGAGAGAGTTTTTGTTCACATGATCTTCCTTGTGTGAATTTCTCTGCTGTCAAACAAATAGCCATATGCAAATACCAATATTCAAATAATGCAAAGTTTATGCTTTCCTTGAAATTTTTGAAAATGCATTTTAGCAAGTAAAGAAATTTTGTAAGAAAAATTCAACTCGGGATTTAGAGTAAAGCCTTACAGGAGTCAGGATACCTTTTGTAACAGCATGCTTTCGAACTAACCCATGCTTCAATTAGGACTTTTGAAGGGTTGTAGCATGGCTTGGTTCACGGTTAAAGAAACAAAGGATAAAGGCTCAAATTGTATTTGTACCCGCTCGTTCTTCGTGATGTTCTTCGGTCCTAAACTCAGCTAATTGTGCGTTTGAACTCCAAATGAGTCTGGAATGACGTTTTGGTGATGGTTCAGACAAGTTAAGTTTGTCGGAAGACAGTAATTTTTGCAACATTTTTTTCATGTTGTTGAGGATTTGTAGTGACCTCTTTCTTTTGATTTGTTATCCCTGATTTTTGCCTGATTGTTCTTGTTTTGAGGTTACAGTCAGCGGGATGCCCTAGTTTTTCTTAAGTCTGTTTTGTAGGTTTTGACTTAGTGGGCTTTACTTTTTTGAGAGATAGTGACTGCTTATGGGATAGGGAACTATCACCGTCTTTGGATTCCACAAGAATGTTTCTTGATGTAATTCGTTGTATTACGAGATGAGAGTTTGCGGCTAAACGCGCGTTTGAATTAACTGAGAGACTACCCTGCCCCAGGTTTTGATTAAAGGTTTTAATTTTGTGAAAACTTCTACTTCTTTGGCTCTAAGGGGTTAACTAGGGATTATCTTCCTTATAACTCTAGTGTTTAGGATTTGAAAGAAACTCCTGTACATCGTCAGCAAGGTCTATCCAAAAGCATATTGTATGGCATCGTTTTCGTCATCCTCCCTCTAAAGGCTTGTAACTTTTAGCAAAAGTTAAATGTCATAAGGAGAGTAAAAAACATAGTTTAAATATAGTGAAAACGAATGGATGAATTCAAGACAAACATATGCAATGCATTAATGAAACAAAGTTCGACATTAATAGATAAGTGTTTGAACAAGCAAAAGAAATTACAACTGAAAATTCAAATGAACAGAAGCCTCTTTGTCTGAACTTGTCACTTTAGGTGGTGAGCCTTTGAGGGACGGCAAAAGAATTCAGTCTAGCCATCTTGTGTGAATTCCAGCATTCCTCTGTCGATCAGGTTTTAAATCTGGTACTTCAGCGCCCAACAATCGTTTGTATCATGCCCAGGACTATTGGAATGATAGGCACACCTAGCATCGGGATTGTATCTGGGAGAAGAAGTTTTGGGATTTGGATGAGGTATTATTGGTGTAATCAGATTCATCCTCAGTATGTGTTACAAAGCTTGAGACAGTGGTATATTGATGTTGGTAAATTGTCTTTTGGGCTCGCTTTGCCTTTGTTGATTTTCTGGTTGGTGTTGACGAAGTCGTTGTTAGGCTTGTGACATGGAAGCAAATTGGGAAGGTCTTCTCTCCCTTAAACCGGCTTCTTGTCTCATGGGAGGCTGAATGATGACTTGATCCCCAATTCTAACTGTTTGCCCCTTTTGGCTACATCCGTCTTGACGAAGCTTGTTGATGAGGACTCTCATCTTTTCTTATCCCTGTGCCACGTTTTGGATGAGAGCCATTTGGCCCGCTAGTTGTCCTATCATCTGGATTTTCATTATGGCTATCTCAGTTTATAGCCGCTCCAACTGGTCATCTTTGTTGCCCTCAGGATTCCCCATGATCATGCTCCTAGTGAGGAGAGCTTTCACTTATTCTTGCCCCTTCGATAGGTTCAAGAACATTTCTCGGAGTTGAGCGTTTTGAGCCTGGATGTCTTTGATAGTCTGATCTAGAGCCATCTCTACTGAAATAACAACAGGAAGATAAGGAGACTTGTATGGGAGAAACCTGTCATGATATGATGCATGATATGTGGATGCATGTTTTCAAGGATCTCGCGGGGTAAATATTAGTAGTCACTTACAGTTTTGATTGGAGAAATTTGTATCGGTGGATGTCCTTCCACGAGAATTAAGCTCACCGTGTCAAGTGGGTTTTAGCCCTTGACTCAAGTTTGTTGTACTTGATCTTTGATGGTGTTTGGTCAGAGGAAAATAAATCCTCTTGTCCCTTGATCGACATATGGTTCAACGTGACCATGCATCATAGGCCCTGAAGATCCTTGAAATGCTATGGTCCAATGTTATTGAAAATGCTATGGTATGATGTTATGATGTTATGTACAGATATGTGAGGTAAGCAAATTTATATACAAATAATCATATTTACATAAAGCAGACAAATCCTTAGTTTTAGGCTTGCATGGAGTTTGTAGGTGAGTACCCTCTTGAAGTTTAGTTGGCTCAACCTGTCCTAGTTAATAGTAACCGGGTTCTAAGGGATCTCAATATCACCGACCTTTCTCTTAGGCATTGTCTCAGCACAATCAATCTTTTCTTACGGTCGAGATATCCCAAAAGTACAGCCTCAATGAGTGTAGTATCGAGTATCAACCAATTTTCAGCTTTACACTGAAACCGGTTATCTCACTACGTCCTAATGGCCAAGGTTGTTCAATTAGGGTTCTAAAGTCAGTTAGTGCTTCATGACGCCACTCAGCGGCCCTGTATTCTCCCCGATTCAACACGAGGGATACTGCTACCTACTAATGCGTCACACTAACGTAGCCATTGCTTCAACCATATAGGTCTACACTGTACAGTTTCCATAATCTATTGTTACTTACCTAAAAAGGTGCCCCAGATCCGGGTGGAGGATCAAAGCAAGCCCAAACAGAGAACCATAATGTAAAGCATGTGAATCAAACAATGAAATCAAGTAAATGTGATATAACCCTAAGGTAACCCCACTTTAAGTAAATAAGTCCCCAGTAGAGTTGCCAGCTATGTGATACAGTGGGAGAACTGACTTGGAGTTTTGCGTTTGTGTTTGCAAATGTTGCGGTTTAGCAAGAGTCGCCACCGACTTTTCTTTTATCCAAAAGGAAATAGGAAAAAGAACAGGAAAGACATTTAGAGATATTTTCTTGAGTTCGGGGGGTAGATTATGAAAAGGGAAGGTATTAGCACCCTTTTCATCAATGCTTTTCCATGGGCTCTTAGTTACTTGCTAGATCACTTGCTTTTGTTTGAATGTGCTTGTGGTGTGGTTTTTGAAAGTATTTTAAAAATGTAACTTTGTAATGATTCTCGTTTCTATAAGAACGCATACAAAGTGTTTGTTTCGAAAATAGTTCAAAGAGGTGTTTGTGAGATATGTTTTTGAAAGTGATTTTTTAAAAAGGTGTTTTCTTTGTAAAGGTTCTCGTTTCTATAAGAACGCGTACAAAGTGTTATTTTCAAAAGTGTTTCAAAATGAGAGTGTTGGTGTATAAAATGTTTTTGTTGTGAGCAAGCGAGTAACTAAGAGCGAACCTACCTACTCAAAAGGTCTTAGATGTTCTTTTCCTCCTCCTTTAGATGTTGCTATCTTACCATTAATTTGGTAAGAAGCCCCATCGTTGGATGTGAAGGGACGGGTGTGGGACGTTTGTATAGTCATAGAAGGCAACCTATGTGACGTTTTAGCAATGTCGTTTAGGGACTAGATCGTTTACCGAAGGAAACATCGAGGGTCATTGAGGGACTACGATCTTTTTTATCGAAGGGTCTTTGCTAAAATGTCCCATATTCGTGGGACATGACTATTTTCCGGAAGGCGACAAGTGAGATTACCCTAAGGGTGCTAGTGTGCAAGTGTGTTTTGATTGCATACATTTTAGTCTTGATTAGGGTGATCTATTTGTTGATTTTCATATCTTGCCATACACACCCTAATTACTAGCATTTACATTTGAAAGCGATAAGTTGCAGAAATGTAAAGTCCTACGCTATTACAATATTTAGGGGATGAGGGTACATATGGACGAATGGGGATTGCAAGTAAAATTAAATCCTAAGTTATTATTACAACCATATTGAAATGTACAACATAAGAAAGAAAGAAAAAGGACTTTTTAAAAAAAGGGTTTTTGTCTTAAAAAAATTAATTAGTAAAAGGAAAATGTTTTTATGTCCTTTTTTGGTGTTGGTAAAAAGGTATTAACATTAAAATTGATAAAAAGGAAAACAAATGAAAGATAGAAACAGTGTGTTGCTGCAAGTAAAACAACAAAGGTCAGAAGTTCTGAAGCCAGACACTTAGTGACTCAGAAAGAAACGTCAGTGGGCATCTGATGTTCTGATTGGTAAACTCTGAGGTCCTGTAATAAATGTTAGAGGGCAGGTACATAAATTCTGGGTTTCTATGTGCTGAACTTCTGAGTGTTAGAACAATGAGAAAGTCTTAGAAATTCTATGCATATTAAAAAAATGAGTGGAAACATCATAAGTTCTGTATTTATGCTAAGCCAGTGAGTGAACATCAACAGTCTAGTGTGTTATTAGCATGTAAGCATCAGAAGTTTAGTGTGGGTTAGCAGTGAGAAAAATCATAGAAGTTTTGCATGTTAAAACAGTGAGGAGAACTCAGAAGTTCTGTGTGCGTTAACAGTGAGAAAAATCATAGAAGTTATGTTTATTAAAACTATGCATGAACATTAGAAGTTTTATGCCATATTTCAACTCTCAATCAGCGCATCAGTAATCTATTCAGTTCTCAACAAACAGCAAATCAGAAGGAATAAAAACACAACCGTTTACAGAATTTATAATCCTGATCATGAGCCTAGCCTTAATCAAGAAGTTCTGATCCACAGTTTTTTCTATTCATGCAATGATATAGACAACATAAATACCATGATATTTACATGTTTAATGATGTTCTGAATGAGAAAATGCAAAGTCAGAAAGACTTACCTTGAACCTGGAGTGTGTGTCTGGAACTTTGACTATTGTCTTTTAGAGGTTCTGAGGTCAGCAAGAGCAACGGAAGAGAAGAACGCCAAGTTCTTTGATTCAAAGGGAAGAAAAAAAGTTTGTTTTTCTGTTTGAGAGTTCTGGATTTTTTGCGAAAGGTTTCACATGTTTCTTTTCTCTCTTTTGATGATTCTCTTTCTCCAAAAGCCAACCAGCCCCTTGAACATGTGATGGACCAAAGTATTTATAGATGGGTTTGTTGTGGTTTTGGGGGGAAAAAAATGGGATTCAAACCTTTTTAGTATACTGTTCCATTGCTTTTTAATCACAGTTTTTGTATGCTAATTTGATGCAAATATGGGGTTTGAGAAAGTGCAGGCATGGACCGGGTCAGCAATTAATTGCAAGACTGTAATGTAGCAGAGCAGCAGGTTACATAAACGAGGTTTTGGGATTCTGTGATGTCCTGATCATAGAAGATCAGAAGCGTAACCTCTATGTGCTGAAGAGTCATATTATGATGGAAGATCATGTTCTGAACCATGTTTGCAATTTCTGACTGCGCTTGCGTAGAGGCTGAAGAGCCATGTTCTGATTGAACGCTATATTTTGAACCATGTTTGCAACTTCTGACTGCACTTGCATGGAGACCGGCTCAGAAGTTCTGAAGTATCACATACTCTTAACACTTAGAAAATTTTCTAAATGTTTAGAAAATTTGATTTTTCCAAAGTAACTTTTGACTCCTGATTTATTTTTTGATGAACCAATCTCATGTCTTGATGAAATAAAATTGTTGAACTTTAATTTGATCTGAAAGTCAAAGTTTGACTTTTCAGTGTGCTTTTGACCATTTTTCCCTTATGGATGATTTCCTTGAAAAGTGATGATTCAAGACTTGGAACTTGATAGAAGCAAAACTGAGAGTCCAGGATGATCCTTTGAGAAATGGGAGGGCAAATTTTGGGGTACAACACATGGCTATCGTACCTCTGTATGCACATCAGCAAGTTTAACTCCTTTTTCTCTAGTATACAGACAGAAGGCAATACTCCCAATTGAGATAGAAATTCCATCACTCCGAGTGCTAATGGAAACAAAGCTCGAAGAAGCCTAGTTGGTTCAAACACGACTTGATCGGCTCAACCTCATTGAAGAGAAACGTTTGACAACTGTGCGCCATGGTCAATTGTATTAGAAAAGGATGAAGAAATCCTTCGACTAGAAAATCTGTCCTCGCATATTCAAAGAAGGGGATCTAGTGCTGAAAAAGATCATGCTACCTCCTCTTGATTCACGTGGTAAATGGACACCCAACTACGAAGGTCCATTTATAGTAAAAATAACATTCTCTTGTGGTGGTATTAACTTCACAACAATGGATGGGAAGAACTACCACATTCGGAAAATACAGACGCAGTCAAAAAATACTCTGTATAAGAAATCTCGCTAAGACCAAACCTTAAACATGCGACTTAGGCAAAAAGGAGCGTCCTAGTGGATTGAAAAAACTAAAGGGCGATCCATGCAAAAATTAGGGACACACAAACAAAATTATCCCGGTGGATTGAAAATCCGAAACGGCGATCCAGGCAAAAATTAGGGATCTTATCCAAAAGAAATAAAGAACAAAAAGACTGTAATCTAAGATCTGCGACCATGAACCACGAAGAAGGAGTTAAATCTAAATCATCCAACTCAGAAGGAAAGAAGATTGGAAGCCATCAAAAGGATATTGGGAAGATAGCAGTATCAATTATCATTTTCATTGCCATTTACAATTTTCAAATTTTCTATAATTACCTCCTTTTAGGAATTGCATCTTGTACTCACGCCTATTCAAAGGCATATCAATAAAACTTGTATTTCTCTTCATATCTCGCGAATCGTGTTTTTTCTTTTTCTGACTTGTTTGCAAAATACTACGTTTGTTTCTTTTGAATATTATGTTGAAATCATTTCGAGGATTTAATGAGTAAAAACACTTGATAAAATATTGAAAAAACATTTTGGTTAGAAAATATTAAAAGAATATCCACGTCTGCGTCCTTGTCTATGCTTATCTCCATGATTACGCATGCGCCTATGCTACACCTACACCTACGATACAAACATCGCGATCTATGTTCAAATCAATTCAAAAGATACCACGACATCGTAACATGCAATACCGGGGGGTTGGTCACTCAAAGCCAATGGTTTAAAAAGGAGAATACGAAAGTATTTCCCACAATATTTAGGACACATATACATAGTTTCACCAATGTATATTGAGGCATACACATATTCATTGCACATGCATTCCAAAGTCCAAATTCCCATGCACACTTCCATACACATGCATCACACATGGCATTTCATGAAACCTACTACTAATAGAGCCCATATCTTTGGGCCCTCCATCAATTCTTACCTCGGGTTAGAAACAGATAACCAATAAAATCCATTCTCATCTATGATCTATGTATCTAAGATGGGGATTATTCAAAGCATCTTCTTATATATTCCACCCATTGTATTAGTCTCTATGCAATAATGCGTGAACGTTCTATATTTAACTTATTGTGTCAGTCTCCATGCAGCAATATGTTTTTCCTTTGCGGTCTAGCTCATTCTGCCAAACCCCAGGCATCAATGTTGCAAAGTCAGCAATTCCACCCATTGTGTCAGTCTCTATGAAATAATGCGTGAATTTTCTATATTTAACTTATTGTGCCAGTCTCCATGCAACAATATTTTTTTCCTTTGCGATCTAGCTCATTACATCAG
Source organism: Vicia faba (assembly GCA_948472305.1). Classification (NCBI taxonomy): domain Eukaryota; kingdom Viridiplantae; phylum Streptophyta; class Magnoliopsida; order Fabales; family Fabaceae; genus Vicia; species Vicia faba. Next base: position 1,157,239,472 of record OX451741.1, read on the forward strand.
ACCCCGGGCAACAATATTGTGAAGTTAGCAATTCTACCCATTGTATCAGTCTCTATGCAACAATGCATGAATTTTCTATATTTAACTTATTGTGTCAGTCTCCATGCAATAATATGTTTTTCCGTTGTGATCTAGCTCCTTGTGTCAGACCCCAAGCAGCAACGTTGTGAAGTTAGCAATTCCACCCATTGTGTCAGTCTCTATGCAAAAATGCGTGAATTTTCTATATCTAACTTATTGTGTCAGTCTCCATGCAACAATATGTTTTTCCTTTGCGATCTAGCTCATTACGTCAGACCCCAGGCAACAATGTTGCGAAGTCAACAATTCCACTCATTGTGTTAGTCTTTATGCAACAATGCGTGAATTTTCTATATTTAACTTATTGTGTTAGTCTCCACGCAGCAATATGTTTTTCCTTTGCGATCTAGATCATTGTGTCAGACCCCAGGAAACAATGTTGCAAAGTCAGCGATTCCATCCGTTGTGTCAGTCTGTATGCGACAATGTGTGAATTTTCTACATTTAACTTATTGTGTCAGTCTCCATGCAATAATATTATTATCAAACTCGAACCCGTTGTGTCAGTCTCCATGCAGCAATTTTATCATCAAACCTTTTCCATTGCATCAGTCTCTATGCAATAGTGTTATCATCAAAACTTTTTTGCAACAAAAATTCGTTGCATCAGTCTCCGGGCAGTGATGCCTTTATCATGTTGCTTCCTCGATTTAACTCATTGCATCAGTCTCTATGCAACAATGGTGTTATCAGTTTTCTTATAATTTAGCTCTATTGCACCGGTCTTCTTGCGGCAATATATTATCAAATTTTATTTTACCCGTTCCCTAGGTCGCAATGAATAAACAAATTCAGAACAAACCAAAACTTGCTATATTAGTCTCTAACCATTAGTAGAGTTAATTACTCAAACCTGCATCACTTACCTCCTAAGTTACAGTAAATAAGCAAAATTATACAATCTCTTTTAGATATTGACGGGATATTCACGTTGTCATATCTAAGTCAAATCGGCTTTAGTTCAAACGCTGGTAAGATCATACATCATCATCTATGCCTATTCTTCAGACTCAGAGGAACTCTGTACATCGTATCCTTATAATATTTCAGAAAAATTCTTGGGTCTTCCATTATTTAATAACCCTCCAATTAGAATGCGCGAGATCTGCGTATTCTAGCACGCTTCGATCGAAGAGCCATTAAATAGGGGCAATTGTCATACCCCAAATTTTCCCTACCCTTGTTTAGGTTTCTATTTAAATAAATTGTATTTGTTTAAACTTTTTTTAGGGGTGAAAAGCATCAGAGAGGGGTGTATCGATCCAAAATGGACCATTAATATCTGATGGTCATTAGGCTTTAATAAAAGTCCATTTCGACATAAGGGAGATGTATTGTTTCAAAGGGGGTGTGGACAAATCTTTTTCATAAGGCCCATTTAGTTTGAATAAGTATAAGACAATTTATTTTTTGAAACCCAATACGTTTAGATAATAAGGCCCATTTGGATTTTTTATTAAAGCAACTTGTTTTTTTGTTTTATTATTCAAAGGACCCATTTGAATCTTTTGGCCCATCAAGTCTTTTTTTGCAAAACCAAAATTTTAGAATCCATTAAAATTGGGTTGGATTTTGTCTAAAACCATCAGGGCCAATACTCAAGAGGCAGTGGCCTGTTCAATTCTGTTTTGTCTTGATTTGTTTTAACTATAATTATTATCACTTGGCATTACATTTTGTTGTGATTAAAATGTTTTTTTGGTTGGTTTAACAACATTATTATGTCTCTTTATATTGTTTTTATTTGTTTAAAGTGAGTTGAGAAAAGGCCATTGCAGATGACCCTTTTAGGCCCAAGGTAGAATGCATGGCCCAAATACGCACAACCCAGCCTTGCAAACAATTACTGTTTAGATTAAACAAAAAAATATATGTGCTTCTTTGTCTCAAGCGGTCAATGCACGGATTAAAGAAAATTATTGAATGTTCAATGGAATTAAAACAAAAATAGAACAAGATCAAACTAGAAACAAAAACGATTTTATTACGGATGCAGAAATTAAAAACATTGTTCTCAGTACACAGATAATTTCAAAATATTTCCTAATTCTAAAACCCTAATTCAATACTAAGAATTGAATTTACAGACAAACCTAAAAATTTCCTAAATCAATTATAGACACCTTGATTTTATTCCCTAATTTACAAACCCTAAAATACTATAAAATGTAAAATAAAAAATGGAGAAGAGGGGACAGATATACGGGAAATTACAGAGAAAATTGGAGGAGACGAGAAAAGTAAAGATTACAGAGGAACGAGTTTTACCAAAAGAAGAAAAAAAATAGTTCGCCTGCCGTCGCTAATCTTCTCGCCATTCCGATTTAGGATTTCAAAATATGAAATCCTAAATCCACCACTCCTCCACCTTGATCACCGTCGATACCTAGCCTTCATCTTCAACATTTCCATCGCACTTGCAAGCGAAAACATCAAAAAATGCTCAAAACGCGAATTAGAGAGGAAATTTTGAATCAACGAAAAGGGTAAGAATTTGACAAACTCAGCTTGTATATTTGACTCTGTATATTGTTATTTGAGTTTTTTTAGTTGGATTTGGACTCGGAGAGGGAGGGTTTGTGGTCGTCGCGGTTAAAGGGATCTATGGTTTGGGTTGGGGATGAGACAAACAGAAGAGGGTTTAGAAGCGGGAGAGAGAGAGAGAGTAGAACGCGAAGAAACACAAAAACGGTTGTGTAAACAAAAAAACAAATAATAGTATGCTTAAGGATCTTGTGTGTATCATCCCACCATTGTTACTATGCGCCTTCAATCTAAGCCATACGATCACGATCCAACGTCTCTCACGCGCACGCCCATCGTATGACTGTACAACCTCCCATACAAAGTTACTATGGACTCCAAAAACTATATTAAGCTGAGCCCATTTATTAGTCACACCCCCTATTTTACCTTTTTTGCTAAATATATGTTGAATTAAAACCCCCAGGCCAAACAGGCCCAGTCTAAGATCTGAATCTGGGCCTCCTACTGCTCAAACCCCCCCTTTTACTACTTAGTTTAAAAAAATGCACCCCCTGGCCTTTTGGGTCTGAATTCAAAATCTGAATTCAAGCCCTGTCTATTAGCACCCTGCCTCTTGTACTACCCGTATGTATTTTGCACCCCCCTGCGCTTTTAATATTTTTCTTATTTTATTTATTTCATTTTTTATAATTTTTATATTTCCTAGTTTTATTTGTTTAACTATAATAAATATTATATATTTTTATAATTATACTATATATATCTAATATTATATTCATTGTTATTTTTGTTACACAAATTTCTTATTTTCTAAATTCATTAAAAACATTATTTTTACTGATTGCATTAAAGCTATTTTTATGCATTTAAATAGAATTCCTTTTGAAAATAATTAAAATATTAAAAATATTCAACATACTACAAACCTATTTTTAAAAATTCAATTAATTCAATAATCAATTTTCAAAAAGGAATTGTAAGTTTATTCGAATTGACTGTATGTTTAGTCTAAACAATCTCCGCTATTCACAACACCTAGACTAAACTTGTGGAAAATACGAATATCCTCGCAATCCACAAAAAAAAAATAGAAACCAACTACGAACTACGAAATGAGACTCTGATTCCCCCTAAGAGGATACGTAGGCATACGATCAAAAATCGTGGCGAGTTCCCCTAATAAAACTTAAAACCCTATTTCTTAAAATGCGCTTCTAAACCTAGTATCCTTGTGAACAAGGTAGATGAGGGGTGTCTAACACCTTCCCTTCGTCTAGAACCGAGTCAGGCCTAGAATATCAGAACTTTTTAGGGTTATTCCTTTATACTCCCTTCCTTAGGATAAAAATTAAGGGTGGAGACTCTCGTTTTAAAACCAGTTACAACAGAAGCTTCACTTGGCCTCAACCCAAAGCAATCTTACATGGGTTGCTTCTAATATTTTCAGATGAAGCTTAACACGGGCTCATCCTGAAGCATCTTTACATGGGTTACTTATAAAAATTTCCAAATGCAGCTTCACACGGGCTTATCCTGAAGCAATCTTACACGAGTTCCTTCTAATATATTTCCAGATGCAGCTTTGCACGGGCTAATCCTGATACAATCTTACACGGGTTCCTTCTAATATATTTCCAGATACAACTTCACATGGGATCATTCTGAAGCAACCTTACCCGGGTTCCTTCTAATATTTCCAGATGCAGCTTCACACGGGCTCATCCTGAAGCAGCCTTACCCGGGCTCCTCCTCAAATATTTCCAGATGAAGCTTCACACGGGCCCATCCTAAAGAAACCTTACCCGGGTTCCTTCTAATATTTCCAGATGCAGCTTCACACAGGCTCATATTAAAGCATCCCTACCCAGGCTCCTTCTCATATATTTCCAGATACAACTTCACACGAGCTCATCCTAAAGCTACCTTACTCGGGTTCCTTCTAATATTTCCTTATGAAAATTCATACATGCTCATTTTGAAACAGCCTTACTCGGGCTCTTCCTTAAATATTTCCAGATGAAGCTTCAAACAGGCTCATCCTGAAGCAGCCCTACCCATGTTCCTTCTAAAAATTCCAGATGTAGCTTCACACGGGCTCATCCTGTAGCAGCCCTACCCAGACTCCTTCCAATATCTCTTCTAGATAAAGTCGGGCGTATACATCTTCTAGATGAAATCAAGCGTAGATTTCCTTCTGATATTCTTTTGGACAAATTCGGGCGTAGACTCATTCCAAATGAATCTTCTAGACAAAGAAGGGCATAGACTCATTCTAGTGCATCACTCAGATGAAGTCTAGCATAGATTTCCTTCTGAAATTCTTTTGGAAAAAGAGTCAGGCGGAGACTCATTCCAATATCTCTTCTAGATGAAGTCGGGTGTAGACATCTTCTAGATAAAATCAAGCGTAGATTTCATTCTGATTATTCTTTTAGAGAAAGTCAGGGGTAGACTCATGCATGTACATCTTCTAGATAAAGTCGGGCGTAAACTCTTTCTAGTGCATCGTTCAGATAAAATCAAGCATAGATTCACTCTGATATTCTTTTAGACAAAGTCAGGGGTATACTCATTCTATTATTCCTATAAACAAGTTATTCTAGATGGAATATATAAGCTAATCTCCGACGACTTCCCGTCACTCTCCAAATGGAATATTTAATCCCATTCCCGATACAATCAACCAACAGTGTTACTTCGTGCACATGCTAGTGCAAATTTCTAGGTATTTAAGTGTCCAATCCTCTTTCACCTTCAAACCATGAATGGAGAGCATGCCAATCTAACCTTTCAGGTTTAAGAAGATTCAACAGGGGAAGTTGTTGTACCCCAAAATTTTCCCTCCCATTTTTCTTCAAGACTTTCTCCTAAGATCCTCATATGCTCAAGGTTGCTCAAGAATTGATTAGAAAAATTCTCCTCCTAAGCAATGGGTCCACAACTAGGGTTTTATGTTTCACAAGGAAGTTTGGGTATTCAAAGGCATCAAGTGGTTTTCATGGCTCTTCATATTTCCTTAATAATTCTCATGTCAAGTTTCAAGCCTTGCATCACAAGTTTTCTCAATCAATGGGTCAGATGACTAGAAATCAACTGCATTGGGTAAAAAGTCAACTATGGTCAACATACAGTCAAACTTCAATATTTTTGGTCAACGTCAACATTTTAAAGTCATATGCATCATTTGATCAAGGGTTGATCATGACTTCTCAAGAAAAGCCCTCAAATCATCAAAAGTCAAAAGTTGCCAAATTAGGGTTTCCTTAGGAGAAGTCAACTGAACTTTGACCAAGCATAACTTTGACATGTTTCATTAGATTCTCCCAAACCAAAGATCATTTTTAAGGGAATTCAATTCTCTACAACTTTTTTGCTCTAGCTCAAGTCTAAAAAAATGCATCATTTAAGAGATATAAGCCAATACATTACAGGTTATTTTAAAAGTCAACAAAAATACACTTTTTGTCAAGGCAACTTACATCAAGATAAATTCTCCAAACGCAAAAATCATAAACATATAGGTTTTAGAGGACATCTTGAGTTTTCCAAAAAGTACCATATCACCTTTAAAATATAAAAATTAAGTGAGATATGGTTTGTGCAAGTTGGACAATTTTTGAGAAAATGCATGAAACTTCATTTGAGCAATCTTGAACTTTTGGACTAATGGGCCTAAGTTTTGAGGTTTAAACATGTTTATAACATGTTAGAGGACCTATAAGTCCATTTATACATTACTTTGATTTTTTATTTTATTTATTTTAATTTTATTCAAATTAATTCAAAATAAATCAAATAAAATATGAGTTGATGGACCAAAGGGCGTGTGGGCTTCATTTGGATATCTTCTAGAAGGCCCAAAGACATCATAAGAGCTTGCAAAAACCGTGAAAACATGTTGGGAACAAGAATCTTCAAGTTTGGAATGTTTTTAAAACAATTTTGGAAAGACTTCAATGTGTTTTCTTTGTAATGAATTGTGACATAATGATACAAGATCCTTGCCTTATTTTGATTCATTTTCATTCCTCTATAAATACATGAAACCCTCAAGTAGAAAGGAAATGAGCGGCTGCCTCAAGAACCACTTTAAGAATCTATCAAAATTCTCAAGAAAAGTGCAAACTCGTATCAAAATTTCCAGTCACTCTCAATCAAAACCAAGCCTCAAATCGTTTTCTTGAAGCTCCCAGGAGTCTCACCAAGTCCAGAAACAAATCTATTCACATATGGAATAGCTTACACAAGCTCACCGGTTTTGGTAATTTTCTTGAATTCAAATCTTTTAATCTATGCATATTTAACTAATTTCATGCGCACAGATGAGTTCATCACGGTGTTTAGAACATGTTTGAATAAGAATATGCAAGCTTTAACACATGGATGATGAGTTACCATGGCTAGGACACAATCAGATTCTCCCTTTGAAACTCCATTTCCACTAATTTATTTCTTTTTTACAATTAAAATAAAAATATATAAAAATCAGAATATTACATAAAATAAAATAAAATAGTCTTTTAGGTTTTCTTAATTAACTTTTTTCATTTAATTAGATTTTAGGTATTATTTTTTAATTTGTAATAATTAATTAGAATAATTAGGTTTTTATTAATTATTAACTTAAATTATTTTCTATAAAAATACACAAAAAAAATTAATTTCTAACGTTTTATATTTTAGGACTTTAAAACATTTTTTCTAACATTTTTTTCTTTGTCATTTAAATTTCTAGAAATAAATGTATAGGTCGCATGGATATTTTTGTAATAGTCACAATTTACTTTCTCACATTTTTTCCTATTATGTAATTGCTCATGGGATATAATAGCTTAGGATTTATTTCCCGCACTTTTATTTTCTGCACCTATATTATGCTTGCTTGTCTATATATATTTTCCTAATAGTAATAGACTTGTATGGCAAGATTTAAAATCAATCGTTAGATAACCCTAACTCTCAAGACAAACATAATTAAACTGAATCATTTGCACACGTACACCTCTAAGGTAGCCTCTCTCTCTGTTGTCTTTAAAAAAACAATGGTCATGTCCCTCAGACATAGGGATACCTTTAACAAAGACTCACGATTAAAGTCATCATAAAGATCATAGTTCCTCGATGTCCCTCGAAGTTTCCTAAGAGAAATGATCTTATCCCTCGATGTTACGTACGAATATATGATGATAGTCCCTTCTAATTACTAAGGTATCCCTATATGTTGCCTTCAATGACCATAATAATGATCCTACGCCTGTCCCTTCACATCCAATGGATGGAGCTACCTACCAACTAATGTTATGCATAACACCATCCCTAATGGAGAAGGAAAAGGATAATGAAAGACCTTTTTGTGGGTAACATAACCTTAATTGCTTGCTCACAAACTAAAACAATTTTCACACCTCACACTTTTAAAACAACTACTTTCAAACGCTTTATAAACACTCCTGAGGACTAATACAAGGGTTATTATAAAGAAAATTGCCTAACATTGGCATTTTCAAAACCTTTTCAAAGCATACACAAAAAAAATTAAAGTGAGCTAAGCAATTAAGAGCCTGTAGATAACTATGGATGAAAAGGATGCTAACACCTTCCCTTTTCATAACTTACCCCCCGAACACAAAATATTAAATGATCTTTCCTGTTCTTTTCACCTTTCCTTATTGGATAAAATAAAAGTCGGTGGCGACTCTTTCTATCAGCAACATTTCTGATAAAATTCAAAAACAAGTCAGTTCTCCCACCGTATTACTGAGGGCATGCTTGCATTCCTTTATCCACTTGAACATTGTTTCCTTGCGTAGCAACTTGAAAAATGAAAGTGTGTGTTGAGCAGATTTTGTTACAAAGTAAGACAACAACGCGAGCATCCCGTTAAGAGATTGAATGGACTTTTTTAGAGTTTGGTGTGGGGAACTCGGAGAAATACCTCAATATGTCGAAGTTGACTTTGATTCCTCGTTATGTTAGGTAGAAACCTAGGAACTTTCCTGTTCGTACACCGAAAGTGCATTTCTCCGGATTGAACCTTATCTTGCACTTCCTCTCCTATTCTGAGACACTTTTTAGGTAGGAGGTGTGATCGGTTTCTTCCTGGGACTTTACAATCATGTCATCTATGTAGGCTTTGAGCATATCCCTTATTTCGACTCGAAAAACTTTATTCATAATTCGTTGATAGGTAGCGCCATTGTTCTTCATCCTAAAGGGTATTAGGTTGTTGTAATAGTTGCTCGACTCAGTTATGAAGGCAGTGCGTTGTTTGTCGCTCCTCGCCATTAAGATCTGATTGTAACTTGAATATGCATCCATGAATGATAAAATTTTATAGCCAGCAGAATTATCTACTAGTCTATCAATGTTAGGAAAATGATATGCATCTTTAGGGTAAGCCCTGTTGAGATCGGTATAGTCAACACACATTCTCCATTTTCCATTAGAATTTTTAAGTAATAAAACGTTAGACAAACAGGTTGTGTACTGGGCTTTAGAAATAAAATTTGCCTCAGGAAGGTATTTTATAGCTTTTTCAGCAGCTTCCGATTTATCGTGAGACTGCCTACACCTACATTAAACTACTGCCCTAGCGACAGGGTCTATGTTTAACTGATGGTAAGCGAACTCAGGGTCGAGTTTGGGCATATCTACAATGCTACATGTAACACTCGAGACCAAAAAGGGCGAGGAGTGGTTGCACCTCATGTAACACCGGAGGCCTAAGATGGCAAAGGTGGTCGCCACATCGGAATGAGAGGGATCCTGAGGCTATGCAGGTATGGGACTATATAGTTAAAGGAAGTCTTATAAGGATTAATTGGTACTACCTATACCAACAAGATGCGTCTTCTTTTCGGTAGCTCATTCATAAGAACTCCCTAGTTAAGCGTTCTTAACTTGGAGCAATTCTGGGATAGGTGACCTTCTTGGAAGTTTCGCGGAAAGCGTGCGAGTGAGGCCAAAGCACACTGAAAAGACTCGTGTTGGTTTGTGGGGTCAGTCGGTAATCCTGAAGGCAGTCTGAGGCGTTATATTAATCGATAATCCCGAAGGCAATATGAGGCGTTACAAAAGGTATCAGAGCTATACCTCTCTCAGTACAATGTGGTTCGAGGATGAACCATGCGAAAGCTGGTGGGCATGTAACACTCGAGGCCGAAAAGGGTGAGGAGTGGTTGCACCGCATGTAACACCTGAGGCCTAAGAGGGAAAAGGTGGTCGCCACATTGGAATGAGAGAGGTATGGGACTTCATGGTTGAAGGAAGAATTATAAGGATTAATTAGCACTACCTATACCAACAAGATGCATCTTCTTTTCAGTAGCTCATTCATAAGAACTTCATAGTTAAGCGTGCTTAACTTGGAGGAATTCTTGGATGGGTGACTGTGATCGGTGGATCTGGAACTGACTGTTTAACGCTGGTTCGCGAAATGTCGCGGTAAGCAAGAGTCGCCACCGTCTTTTATTTTCTCCAAACATGGACAGGACAAAAGCACAGCAAAATTCCTTATGAGATTATCTCTCGGTTCGGGAGGTAGATTTATAGAAAGGGAAGGTGTTAGCACCCTTTCTATCCATGGTTATCCATGGGCTCTTAGATACTTGCTCATTGTGTTTTCAAAAGTGTTTGCTTTTCAAGTGTGAGTGGGTTTGAAAAAAGTTTCGCTTAAAGTTTCAGATCGACTCTTGTATCAGTCCTCAAGAGTGTTTGAAAAATTGTTTTGAAAGCTTTTTTGAAAAGTGTCGGTGTGAAAAGAGTTTTTGATTTGTTTTTGAATTAGAGCAAGTATCTATGAGTCATCTACCTACCCTAAGGAATTAGGCTGTGTAAATGTCCTTAAGGTAGTGCCATCCCACCATTGAAAGGTAGGTAGCACCACCGTTGGAGGTGTTCGGGTCAATTCGAGTTTAGGGACAGTGTGGTCACCAGAGCAACAATAGGACACCTTAGAAGCTACCCTTATGCCATTGATCCTTTTTAATTCAAGGCAACTTTTCTGAGGCAACTTGTTTTGAGGCAACCAGATCAATGGACACAAGGACTTACTAAGACGTCCTATACTCGACGACCACGTTTCGAGGGGCAAGGCAACAGTGAGGCGTACCCTAAGAGTGGTGTGTGAATTCGTGTATTGTTTTCAGTTATGTTTTATCTTGTCATGCATTTGGTGAGCTACGCTTGTTTTTAATTTGGCCATTCATTCTTTCATGCAAAGTTTAGCAATTTAAAAGTGCGGGAATTAAAATGTGGAAAATAAAATCCTACGCTATTACAAGGCGCGGGTCTATACATCGCCAAATTAACAAAGACCTGTTTTGAATAAAATGCGGAAAATAAATAAATTCCTAATTACTATTACAAGGCTTGAGCAAGTACATAATATTTGAAAGAAAATAAATAAGAATAAATGCGCGACAAGAAATTAGAATCGAATGTTCGAGGGCGTTGGACCCTTTAAAGATTAAATTGAAATTAAAAGTTAATTAATTATTAAATTAAGAAAAGAAATTGTTTTTTATGTTTTTTTTTTGTATTTAATGAAAATAAAGAAAATTAATTAAAATTAGAAGTTAAATAAAACCCTAGTTCTAAGGTGTTTTTAATTATTTATGAAAGATATTCAAGTTTAACCTAATTTACCCTAATTAATTAATTACATGTTTATTTACAAAATTAATTAATAATTAATAATAATGATAATAAGAAAAAGTTATTTATTAAGAAAAGGATAAAGATGCTAAAAAACCCTAATTTCTATTTATTTTAGTTATTTAAGAAAAGATTAAAATTGAAAACCTAATTTTACTAAATTAATGGTTTAAAGATTTATTTAAAAAAATATTAATGAATTAAATATTAAATAAACATATTTTTAGTTTTGATTTTTCTGGTTTTATTATGAAAATTATTTTTGTGAATTAAATAAAGCAAAAAAACAATTAAAATAAAAAGAAGAAAAGAAGAAGAAATTAGAAAATATGATGCAAACCATGGGGGTATTCAGACCCAATTTGGAGGTTTATTGAGAAATTCAGGCCCATTAGAAACCAAGGCCTTTTTGACTTTCTGGAATTACATATGGCATGGTTGACTAGCGTGCATGATGATCTTCCCATTCTGGCCATCAGATTGAAGCTCCTGGACACTTGGTAGGCTTGGGCGTTGGGAGATATGGTGGTCGTTTGAACGAACGCTGCATGGAAGCATGTTAATGGAAAAATCATGAAATATATAAGGGGACCTGGGAATCGAACCCAGGTCCCAGCACCTGCAAGCCACCTCAGCTACCAACTGAACCATTTGGAGCATTTGTTAATATAATGAATGGAGAATATAATATATAAAAACAATGACTAGTGATCTGAACAAAGAAAAGCGCGCCAGTATTTGAATTGTCCCATCACGTTATGACACATATGCATCTTCCTCGTTTTTGTGCCTGTAACATAATCAAATAGCGGCGGTTTTAAACCCCCACTAAACAAGGCCAGGAAAAATAACGATTAGCACATAAGCAAATATAAAAAGAGCGCGAGGTGTGGACTTGCTTCGTTTGGATGTCACGAATCCATTGGTATAGGTTTCAAGGCCTGATTTTACCATATGTGTAAAGCCCCAAATCTGGAGCTCTGAAACCCTAGCGATCGTTAATGGCAACTTTTGACACAGGCATTCTTAGTTCAATTCAAGGGTACCATTAGCTTCAGAACATTCATGTTAGTATAAATCAACCATTAAAAATCATGAATCATGCATGGAACTTAAAACACAATTATGAAATTTTTTGAAAAGAAAGCAGTTCTGTTCTACCAATTCTCTGCACGCGGAGGCTTGGTTTCGATTGCAAATGTTTCCTAGCAATGTCAGGAAGACAATGGACAAGTTTTTGGACTCTGAATCGCCTTGTAGCTACGTTTTCAGTTTTCAATTTTTTGTGAAAAAATGCACTTTTGTTTTATGGTTTTGAGCGCAGCTTCTGTGAAATCATGATCAAGACTTGATCAAATGATGATTGTGGCTTCAAAATAAGATGTTGACCAAAATTTTTGACTTTTGACTGCCAAATGACCATTTTGCCCCTGCAGTTGACTGTGGAGCAATTAGGGCTTTTGACTGTGCAACTTGACCTTGTGAGCCTTGAAACTTGACATGTAGGTGCTTGACAATGTATATGAGCATATGGGACTTGATTTAGCCCTTGAAAACCTCAACTTCCTTGCAAGAACCAAAACCCTAGTTTGACTGGCCTAGGAGAGTGGTTGACTGTGTAGCCCTTGAGTAGACCTTGAACCCTGATCTTGGCAAATCTTGAAGAGTATGGGAGGGCAAATTTTGGGGTGCAACAGTTGCCCCTGTTCAATCTTCTTAGACTTGAGGATGTAGATTGGTTGGCGTGTCTTTCGTAATCCGAAGGTGGAAGATGATTGAACACTAGAGTGCCCAGAAATTTGCACTCACATAGTAGAGTGTCAGCAGTATGATGGTGGGAATGGGCTTACAGATGCCATTTGGAGATTGATGGATAGGAAGATGGGCTTATAAATGCCATCTGGAAGTGTGACTGAACTTTGTTGGGAATGGGCTTATAGATGCCATTTGGAGACTGTTGGTAGGTGGATGGGCTTATAGATGCCATCGGGAGGTTGTTGATCGCGTAAGAGATTCTTTAGCGAGAATTTGCGTACCTGAAAAAGAAAGATAATTACCTGGCCTGTTACAGGAGTTGATCTTCAAACTCTTTATGTAGATGTGCCCTGGCTAGATACAGGAATCGAATATTTAAACTCTTCAGGCGTGCCTTGGCAAGATACAGGAATCGACTCCAGAGAATACAGTCGTCAACAGATACACCCTGGCAAGATACAGGAATCGGATCTTCGAACCCTTCAGACGTGCCCTGGCGAGATACAGGAATCGAGTCTGGTAATGTTGGTCGTCAATAGATACACCCTGGCGAGATAAATGAATCGGATCTTCGAACCCTTCAGACGTGCCCTGGCGAGATACAGGAATCGAGTCTGGTAATGTTGGTCGTCAACAGATACACCCTGGCGAGATACAGGAATCGGATCTTCGAACCCTTCAGACGTGCCCTGGCGAGATACAGGAATCGAGTCTGGTAATGTTAGTCGTCAACAGATACACCCTGGCAAGATACAGGAATCAGATCTTCGAACTCTTCAGACGTGCCCTGGCAAGATACAGGAATCGAGTCTGGTAATGTTGGTCGTCAACAGATACACCCTGGCGAGATACAGGAACCGGATCTTCGAACCCTTAAGACGAGCCCTGGCGAGATACAGGAATCGAGTCTGGTAATGTTGGTCGTTAACAGATACACCCTGGCGAGATACAGGAATCGGATCTTCGAACCCTTCAGACGTGCCCTGGCGAGATACAGGAATCGAGTCTGGTAATGTTGGTCGTCAACAGATACACCATGGCGAGATACAGGAATCGGATCTTCGAACCCTTCAGACGTGCCCTGGCGAGATACAGGAATCGAGTCTGGTAATGTTAGTCGTCAACATATACACCCTGGAAAGATACAGGAATCGGATCTTTAGTTGCGACCGTTGATAGTAATTATCTTTTGTATTAACCTTTGTCCTGAAAAGACAAAACGTTAGTTGTGTAATGTCATGATGTATGACATGCGAGATGTTCTCAGAATAAGTGAGATTGTATGTTCATGATGCGTATATGCATGCTATAATGTATGATGATGCGATGTTTATGAATGTATGTTTTTGTCTAGTAGAGTAAATCCTTGACGAATGCCGGGAGCTTGAATCCTGGGCTGAATTTGAAGAGTAAAGCTTTTGTTTTCGTTGGGAATGATGGTGGCGAGAATACCGGTAGGAGAAGATGACTCCGTTGGGGAATAAACTTGGCGAATAGATTACTCTGCGGGGAGATGCTCTGTGGGGAAGAGAGATTCTTTGCTGAGGTTGGTGATAACTCCGTCGGGGATACCATTGTTGAGTTATTGGAAGAATTGATGAACTCCGCTGGGGGATAGGAAGACTTTGTCGGGGACGACCTTTTCGTGGCAATTGGCTGAGGATAACCCAGTTATATCCTGGTGGGGAAATAACCTTTGAATAAAGAGTCCGGGGGACACGTTCGTGCTTTGCGGGGGTAAGCTTCCAGAATCTACTGGGGATAAGCTTCAAGACCTGCTGGGGAGATTGGATTCCATTTTCCTGGGGAAACTTTTAGACTGGACTCTCCTGAGGAAATTTTTAAACTGTACTGGGGAAATGGCTCCACTGAATGTCGGTATACCGCCGGGGAACAATCTTAGGTCAAGACTGCCGGGGATGCTTGTTAAGAATGTTTGAATACTCTGCTGAGGAATGTTGAGATTTGCTGGGGATAACCAATTTCCTTAAGGCTGACAGTATAACTTTGCTTGGGGGGAGTATGTTGACTTGCTGGCTCACTCTCTGGGGATTTAAGATATCTTGGTTACATTCTTCAGCTGAACTTGTCTTGGTACCTTGATGGCAGAGCAACTAGATCGCTTAGACAACTCATTATTGCCCCTGTTTCTAATGTGGGAGAAGATACCTGTGGAGGCGCTTGATGACTGCCGGTTGACAAATCTTCTTCTGGCAGGCAAGTGACGAGATGACGAAACATAGTCGTACGCTTTGATCCCTAATTTTGCCTGGACCGCCCTTTCGGGTTTTCAGTCCATCGGGATACCCCTTTTTGCCCAAGCCGCCTTTTCAGGTTTTCGACTTGTCGGGTGTACAGATTTTTTCATTTTTATCCCTTATTTTTGCCCGAACCCTTTTGGTTCGCCGGGAAGCCCTTATTTTTGCCTAGGTGTGTCAACCTAGCGGGTCTTTGATTTTGCCTAGTATTTTTTCGACTATGTTCACATTCTCAGAATGTAGGGAGGTGCCCCTGTTGTTGTGCTGCCATACTACCTGAAGATCTTCGTTTGATTGTCCAATGCCCCAAGTAATCAAGATAGAGATTTGCCCCAGGCTGGTTGGCCTTTTGAGAGATTCTCCGAATCTTGACTTAACTGCCCCAGGTGATAGACAATGATCACGTCATGCCCCTTGATTGGAGGTGTTTTTTATTCATTAGACATTCGTCATGCGAACTTCTATGTTGTTCAAACAAATAATCATATGCAAACAATGTTATATTAAAAATGCAAAGCTTATGTCTGTCTTGAAGTTTTTTTTTTTTTGAAAATGAATTTTTCAATAAAAGCAAGTGGATTTTTGTAAACTGTGATGTCAACTCGTTATTTTACCGCAAGCCTTAAGGAGTCAGGATACCTTTCGTAACAGTATGCTTTCGAACTACCCCATGCTTTAGCTAGGACTTTTGAGGGTTATAACGTGGCCTGGTTCATGGTTTTTAGAAACAAAGGATAAAGGCTCAAAATGTATTTGTACCCACCCGCTCTTCGTGATGTTCTTTAATCCTAAACTCAGCTAATCGTGCGTTAGACCTTGTTGCGTCTTTGCTTTGATATACCAGTGATGGTTCGGATATTGACGATTTATTTTGATTAGGCAGTCATTTCCTTTTTTGTTGAGGGTTTGTATGACCTCTTTCTTTTTGATTTTATGATCCCTATTTTTGCCTGAACTGTTTCTTTTATGATTACAGTCAGCGGGATGCCCCAGTTTTGTAAGTCTCCTGCATAGGTTTTGACTTATTGGGCTTTAGTTTTGTTTTGTTTTTTTTTTTTTGGTAATGACTGCCTGTCTTTATGATTATTCGGAACCATCATTGTCTTTTGTTTTGTAAGGACCTCTTTGGTGCCATTCGTTATGTACTTGGATCAACTGAGAGAACTACCCTGCCCCAGGTTATGATTAAGGGTTTTAATTTTCGAAAAGAAAAACTCCAACTTCTTTGGCTCAAAGGGGTTGATGAGGTATTATCTTCCTTATAACTCCAGTGTTTAGGAATTGAAACAATGCCTGTACCTCATCAGCGGGTTCTGTTCAAAAGCATACTGTAAAGATCGTGGTATCGTTTTCGTCATCCTCCCTCAAGAGGCTTAGAATTATTAATTGAGAGTTGATCATCACAAAAACATGAAAACAGTTTGCATATAGCGAATACGAATATATGGGTTCAAAACAGACATATGCGATGCATTGATAAAGTAATAAAGTTTGCTATGACAATAATTGTTTGAACAATCAAAAGACAATTACAACTTGAAAAATTATAATGAACAAAAATCCTCTAGTTTGAACTAGTCATCTTAAATGGAGAATTCTCAGCGGAAGATTTTCATCTCGCCATCTGGCATGAACTCCAGCACCCCTTCGTCAATCAAGTCCTGGATTTTGTTCTTCAAGGTCCAACAGTCGTCCATAGCATGCCCCGAGCTGTCTGAATGATAAGCGCAGCGGGTGTTGGGGTTATACCTTGAAGGTGTCATATTCGGGTTCTTAGGAGGGTCCTTTAGAGTGATTAGATCGACCTCCAACAAGCGCTTCAGTATAAAGGATGATGGTATATCAGTCTCCGAGAAATGTCTTCCAGGCGTATATCGTTTACGTTGACTACCCCGTTGAGGCTGGGCTCGTGACCCTGAAGCAAGCTGAGGAGATTTTCCCTTGTCTTCTTGCCCCGCATGTGGTTGAATGATAACTGGAACTTCAACCCTGGTGGTTTTCCCCACTTGATTATTTTGAAACAACTTGGTGACGAGGACCCGGAGCTCTTCTTGTTTTTGAGCTAAGTCCTGAATGAGAGTCATTTGGCCCATCAACTGTCCCATCATTTGGATCTTCATGGTTGCCAACTCAATTTGTAGCCCTTCCAGCTGATCGTTCCTGATACCCCCTGCATTCCCTAGGGTCAAGTTCCTTGTGAGGAGAGCCTTTATTTCTTCTTGCCCCAGGGATAGGTTCAAGAACATTTCTTACAGTTGGGCGTTCTGAGCCCGGAGATCTTGGTTGTCCGGTTGGAAAGCCATTGCTGAAATAAACAGCGAAGATGGTGAGTGACCTGTCAAGAGGGTACCTGTAATGCAATGATATGTATGATATGTATGCAATGTTTTCAAGGACCTCGCAGGGTAAACAAGAAGATTGTTAGCATTTGAATTTGTAGCTTGATTGAAGGAACTCCATGTTGCTGAGAATCCTTCTTCAAGGGTCAAGGCTCACCATATCGAGTGGGTCATAGCCCCTGACAATCTTGGCTCGGGGAACCTTCTTCAAGTGTCAAAGCTCACCATATCAAGTGGGTCATAGCCTCTGACAACCTTGGCTAGAGGAAAATAAATCCTCTTTGCCCCTTGCTAGACGTTTGATTCATCATGACCTGCATCACAAGCCCTTGAGATCCTTGAAACGAGTTAGTCCTTATGCAGGATGCATGCAATGGTATGATGTTATGCTATGCATGGAGTGATGTAAGTAGGCCCTATTATGAGTCCCAATTAAGAACTATAAACAAAACCTGCAAGAAACTCAAGTGTCAGATAATAAGCATGCAAATAGTCAAGTTGGAAGGCACGCCAATCACACAAGAGAAGCCCTTAGAGTTTAGGCCAGCATGGGGTCTAGGCATTACCCTCTTTCAGTTTGTTGGTTAAGACCTGTCCTATCAGAAGTAACCGGGTTCTAAGGGTCTCAATATCACTGGATTGCTTTCATTGTTCATCGTTTCGATTTAGCCACTGAACTGGCGACCGAAATATTCCAAGAAAACAACCCTCAATTGAGTGTAGTATCGAGTATCAACCAACCTCGGACTGCACCAAAGTCAGTTATCTCACTACCCTAAAGAGGCCAAGATGGTTCAATTAAGGTTCCTAAGGTCAGTTGATGCTTCACGACACCACGCGGAGGCCCCGTACTCTCCTTGAGTGAACTCAAGGGTTACCGGTACACACCAAAGTGCCACATCAATGTAGCAGACTGCTTCAACCATGTCGGTATACCCCGCACAGTTCCCTCACAGCCTTGTTGCTACTTTCTAAGAAGGTATCCCCAGATCTGGGCTAGGATCTATAGAACTCCCAAGACAGTACCCATAATTTAAAGCAAACAAGCACAACAATTGAAAACACAAGTGATCTTAGTCATAAGGTACACCTCACTTTTAAATATTCCCCAGCAGAGTCGCCAGATCTGAGATCGGTGGATCTGGAACTGACTGTTTAACGCTGGTTCGCGAAATGTCGCGGTAAGCAAGAGTCGCCACCGTCTTTTATTTTCTCCAAACATGGACAGGACAAAAGCACAGCAAAATTCCTTATGAGATTATCTCTCGGTTCGGGAGGTAGATTTATAGAAAGGGAAGGTGTTAGCACCCTTTCTATCCATGGTTATCCATGGGCTCTTAGATACTTGCTCATTGTGTTTTCAAAAGTGTTTGCTTTTCAAGTGTGAGTGGGTTTGAAAAAAGTTTCGCTTAAAGTTTCAGATCGACTCTTGTATCAGTCCTCAAGAGTGTTTGAAAAATTGTTTTGAAAGCTTTTTTGAAAAGTGTCGGTGTGAAAAGAGTTTTTGATTTGTTTTTGAATTAGAGCGAGTATCTATGAGTCATCTACCTACCCTAAGGAATTAGGCTGTGTAAATGTCCTTAAGGTTGTGCCGTCCCACCATTGAAAAGTAGGTAGCACCACCGTTGGAGGTGTTCGGGTCAATTCGAGTTTAGGGACAGTGTGGTCACCAGAGCAACAGTAGGACACCTTAGAAGCTACCCTTATGCCATTGATCCTTTTTAATTCGAGGCAACTTTTCCGAGGCAACTTGTTTTGAGGCAACCAGATCAATGGACACAAGGACTTACTTAGACGTCCTATACTCGACGACCACGTTTTGAGGGGCAAGGCAACAGTGAGGCGTACCCTAAGAGTGGTGTGTGAATTCGTGTATTGTTTTCAGTTATGTTTTATCTTGTCATGCATTTGGTGAGCTACGCTTGTTTTTAATTTGGCCATTCATTCTTTCATGCAAAGTTTAGCAATTTAAAAGTGCGGGAATTAAAATGCGGAAAATAAAATCCTACGCTATTACAAGGCGCGGGTCTATACATCGCCAAATTAACAAAGATCCGTTTTGAATAAAATGCGGAAAATAAATAAATTCATAATTACTATTACAAGGCTTGAGCAAGTACATAATATTTGAAAGAAAATAAATAAGAATAAATGCGCGACAAGAAATTAGAATCGAATGTTCGAGGGCGTTGGACCCTTTAAAGATTAAATTGAAATTAAAAGTTAATTAATTATTAAATTAAGAAAAGAAATTGTTTTTTATGTTTTTTTTTGTATTTAATGAAAATAAAGAAAATTAATTAAAATTAGAAGTAAAATAAAACCCTAGTTCTAAGGTGTTTTTAATTATTTATGAAAGATATTCAAGTTTAACCTAATTTACCCTAATTAATTAATTACATGTTTATTTACAAAATTAATTAATAATTAATAATAATGATAATAAGAAAAAGTTATTTATTAAGAAAAGGATAAAGATGCTAAAAAACCCTAATTTCTATTTATTTTAGTTATTTAAGAAAAGATTAAAATTGAAAACCTAATTTTACTAAATTAATGGTTTAAAGATTTATTTACAAAAATATTAATGAATTAAATATTAAATAAACATATTTTTAGTTTTGATTTTTCTGGTTTTATTATGAAAATTATTTTTGTGAATTAAATAAAGCAAAAAAACAATTAAAATAAAAAGAAGAAAAGAAGAAGAAATTAGAAAATATGATGCAAACCATGGGGGTATTCAGACCCAATTTGGAGGTTTATTGAGAAATTCAGGCCCATTAGAAACCAAGGCCTTTTTGACTTTCTGGAATTACGTATGGCATGGTTGACTAGCGTGCATGATGATCTTCCCATTCTGGCCATCAGATTGAAGCTCCTGGACACTTGGCAGGCTTGGGCGTTGGGACATATGGTGGTCGTTTAAACGAACGTTGCATGGAAGCATGTTAATGGAAAAATTATGAAATATATAAGGGGCCCTGGGAATCGAACCCAGGTCCCAGCACCTGCAAGCCACCTCAGCTACCAACTGAACCATTTGGCGCATTTGTTAATATAATGAATGGAGAATACAATATATAAAAACAATGACTAGTGATCTGAACAAAGAAAAGCGCGCCAGTATTTGAATTGTCCCATCATGTTATGACACATATGGATCTTCCTCGTTTTTGTGCCTGTAACATAATCAAATAGCAGGGGTTTTAAACCCCCACTAAACAAGGCTAGGAAAAATAACGATTAGCACATAAGCAAATATAAAAAGAGCGCGAGGTGTGGACTTGCTTCGTTTGGAAGTCACGAATCCATTGGTATAGGTTTCAAGGCCTGATTTTACCATATGTGTAAAGCCCCAAATCTGGAGCTCTGAAACCCTAGCGATCGTTAATGGCAACTTTTGACACAGACATTCTTAGTTCAATTCAAGGGTACCATTAGCTTCAGAACATTCATGTTAGTATAAATCAACCATTAAAAATCATGAATCATGCATGGAACTTAAAACACGATTATGAAAATTTTTGAAAAGAAAGCAGTTCTGTTCTACCAATTCTCTGCACGTGGAGGCTTGGTTTCGATTGCAAATGTTTCCTAGCAATGTCAGGAAGACAATGGACAAGTTTTTGGACTCTGAATCGCCTTGTAGCTACGTTTTTAGTTTTCAATTTTTTGTGAAAAAATGCACTTTTGTTTTATGGTTTTGAGCGCAGCTTCTGTGAAATCATGATCAAGACTTGATCAAATGATGATTGTGGCTTCAAAATAAGATGTTGACCAAAAATTTTGACTTTTGACTGCCAAATGACCATTTTGCCCCTATAGTTGACTGTGGAGCAATTAGGGCTTTTGACTGTGCAACTTGACCTTGTGAGCCTTGAAACTTGACATGTTGGTGCTTGACAATGTATATGAGCATATGGGACTTGATTGAGCCCTTGAAAACCTCAACTTCCTTGCAAGAACCAAAACCCTAGTTTGACTGGCCTAGGAGAGTGGTTGACTGTGTAGCCCTTGAGTAGACCTTGAACCCTGATCTTGGCAAATCTTGAAGAGTATGGGAGGGCAAATTTTGGGGTGCAACAGTGACCTTCTGGGAAGTTTCCCGGAAAGCATGTGAGTGAGGATAAAACACGCTAAAAAGACCCGTGTTGCTTTGTGGGGTCAGTCGATAATCTTGAAAGTAGCCTGGGGAGTTACAAATGGTATCAGAGCCATACCTATCCCAGGACGAACCATGCAGAATCTGGTGGGCATGTAACACTCGATACCAAAAAGGGCGAGGAGTTGGTGCACCGCATGTAAAACCCGAGGCCTAATATGGCAAAGGTGGTCGCCACACCGGAATGAGAGGGATCCTGAGGCTATACAGGTATAAGACTATATAGTTGAAGGAAGGCTTATAAGGATTAATTGGTACTACCTATACCAACAAGATGCATCATCTTTTCGGTAGTTCATTCATAAGAACTCCCTAATTAAGCATGCTTAACTTGGAGCAATTCTGGGATGGGTGACCTTTTTGGAAGTTTCTCGGAAAGCGTGTGAGTGAGGCCAAAGCACACTGAAAAGACTCGTGTTGGTTTTTGGGGTCAGTCGGTAATCCCGAAGGAAATATGAGGCGCTACACTCCACACGAACATGTTAGCATTCTCTCTAAGGAAGGGTTTGAGCTAATTCCTCGCCAGGCTATGGAGTCTTGTCCCAATCTTCACACCTTTGTTCGAGTCGTTGCTGAGGAGGATGACTTCAAAATCTCCGTCTAGAATGGGGTGCGTAGGATGGAGAGGCTCCCTGTCAGATTTCGATCGAGCATTCACTTCTTTCCTTTTCCCCTTCTTCAGTTCATCCTTGGTAAGGCGGGTGTCGAAGTCAACTAAGCCGGCGTGAGGTGACGGCTTTTTCTCTACTGCTCGGACTGATATGTGGGGTCAGTCGTTAATCCCGAAGGAAATATGGGGCGTTACACTCCACACAAACGTGTCAGCATTCTCTCTAAGGCAGATGTTGTACCCCAAAATTTTGCCTCTCATTTTATCAATATTTCCCCTCACAAGACTCTTCGGACTCCAGACAGGATTAGGGTTTGCTCAACTCAAGACATCTGCTTGCACTATTGACCTGAAATTAGGGTTTGAGTTTGCACAATAATTTTTGGACTTCCAATGACTAATGTGACTTTCATACTTCATTTTGAACTTATAATATTGCCCATACCAAGTTTCAAGCCTTGAATCAGATTTTTGCCCAGTCAATTGGACAGTTTACGTAAAAATTAACTATATTCGGGAAAAGTCAACTGTGGCCAATTTACAGTCAAACCTCATAATTTTTTATCCATATCAACATTATAAACTCATATGAACAATTTGATCAAGTTTGGACCACAACTCCTCAAGAAATTTGATCAGATCATCAAAAGGGCAAAATGGTCATTTTTAGGGTTTTGACTACAGAAGGGCAATTTCTGATTTTTGACCTAGCCAATGGCAAATTGAGTTCAAGCATGGATTCAAGGACTCAATGGCATTATCTTGACCTAATCACAAGGTTCAAAAGATCTCAAAAGCATTGGATTGATAGATGAATTTTCCAGTCAACTGATCAAAAATCAACTGTACACTGAAAAGTCAAACTTTGACTTTTTGGTCAAAATCAAGTGTCAAGGGTCATTTTTCATCAAGATGTATCAAAACATGAAACTTGTTCACCAAGAAACCTAATTTTGAAAATTAGGGTTTAAAATGGAAAATTTTCATAACTTAGAAATTTTCTAAGTTATGAAAATTTTTTATTTTTTCCCAACTTTTTCACCATGATGCAATTGGATTCAAAGAAAACATCCAACATGAAAGTTGTATTCCTCCACAAAATCTATAAATTTTATGCACAAAGTTTTCTCAAAAGATGCTTGGATCTCAAGTTATGATTTTGTGAATAGGGGTCCAAAAACTTTCTAACTTAGTGAAATTTTGCCCTAGTTTAGGCAGGATTTTGACCTATCTTCATGGAAATTTTTCACCTAGTTCCAATTGGAATATCAAAATTAATTTCAAACATGGATTGTAGAGCATGTTACAAGATTTCCAAAATGTCTAAGAACTCTCCAAAATCATTTGTGGTTAGGGAGAATCGAAGGATTGAAAATGGCAAAATATCACTTTTGGCCAAGGCATTTTGCACCATTGATACAACTTGCAATTTTGTGCAAACCTTGCTTGTACTTGTTTTACAGGCCTTAATCTCTTCTACACTCATAAATTAAATGCAAACACAATGGTTTAAGGATTTTTTATGATCTATGAAGCATTATACAAAGGTTTAATCCATTTTTGGCAAAAAGGCAACAATGCCATTTACATAAAGCACAACTTTTGCAATTTTGTTTATCTTGAGCATTGGACCAAGCCTTTTGCTGCAAAAAAAGTTCCCTAATATCAGGCAAAGTACACCAACTATGTGCATGCTTGGAGCTAGCCTATACAGGCCATAGCATTGTCAATTCCACCTTTTGCTTCGAAAACAAGTCATTGTGCAAAAACCACATAACTTTGTAATCTGATAAAACCAAAGCTTGTATTCATTTCAAACAAGTTTTACACATTGCCTAAGGTCAGAAACACGAGCTCACCACCTCTCGAACACCCTTAAGCACAAAATCATAAGTTCTTGCAAAAACAGGGCAGGCCCTGCAGAATCACTTCCATCTTCACATTGCCCCGTGCGTTTTGTCCCAAACTAGTTCCAATACACTCCATGCAACATACCTAAACTATCCCAACCATTCCAAAGCCACTGTAACTCCATTTACACACTTCACCATTTTCAAATTCTGAGTTTGCAGGTTGAGTTCTACAAGAAGTTTCAGACCATTTCAAAGCAAGCCAAGCATTGGGAAAGGTCAAGGGAACATCAAGCAAGCTCAAAAGAACCTCAAGCCTCACTGAAAGTTGATGCATTGCCATATTCGAACTTGACTGAAACAGGTATTTCTCAAACTTCTATCTCCTTATTTAGGAATCATTAGGCTTAGGTTTGTGAAGAAAAAACATAGTCCTCATTGCCCTTGAGCTGTACATATGCATAGAATTCATTTATGTTAATTGAGCTAGGAGTATTTGATAGTTGAAGTTACTTAAAAAACTAGGTCAAGATTTAGGGCCAATGAAATTCTCTCTGGTCTTTGAGAGTTAGATTAAGTTTTTTACATGGTTAGAATCGTGTGATCAAGAGTTATAACTTTCATGTTGCAAGTTTTTGTTTTTAAGCACAAATGCAGGAGTTACCAGTTTGAATCATGGCGCGCGTTTTCTTGTTCAGAGGTTAGAGATGAAGTGGAATTTGGGCTGGGTGTGGTTTTGGCTTGCTATTGACACCCCTCATCCTGCTTTTTGCACCCCTTGGCCCATTTCTCTTATTTTTTATATTTTCTCATTTATTTCATATTTTCTGACTTTTATTATTTTTTCTAAATATAAAAAAATCACCAAAAATATTTTCTTAAATTTTCACATTTTATTTTATTTTTTTATTTTATTTTTGACATAATATTTAGTTTATTAGGTTTAATACATTTATTTTCTTAAATAAAAACTTATAATTAATCCAAAAATATTATATATTTTTATTTTTATTATTTATACACTTAAATAATATT
The DNA here is from genome assembly GCA_948472305.1 of Vicia faba. Lineage (NCBI taxonomy): Eukaryota > Viridiplantae > Streptophyta > Magnoliopsida > Fabales > Fabaceae > Vicia > Vicia faba. Next base: position 1,157,264,707 of record OX451741.1, read on the forward strand.
TTCTCACATATTTTATTTTTTAATATTTTTGTGAATATTTTTGTTTATTTTCTTTGTACATAAATGAATAAATAAATATTTAGAATATATATTTTCTTAAAACAAAATTAGGGTTTCTTCACCCTTTCCAAAAATAATCATATTATTTTCTTTTTTAAGACATTAAATAGTTTATTTTTACATACATAAAATTAATACCAAAACATTTTTGCATATTTATATTTAATTGCACATTTAAATGTTTGTCAATTTATCATTTGTACAATGAATTCAATTTGGTTGTAATAGTTGAATTAGGGTTTTATTTTCTTGCAAATATCCCCCTATTCAAATTTGTATCCCCCTCCCCATATCAATGTTGTAATAGTATTAAATTTACTTTTACGCATTTTATCGCTTTCAAATATGCCATGAATAGCAAAACTAGGGTTTGTATGACAATCAAAAATCAAACAAGTAGCATGACTAATACAAGACAAAAATGCATGAAAAATGACAACACAATGCACACAAGCATCTCTAGGGTTTCACCCACTTGTTGCCTTAAAAACATGGCCATGGTATGCATGCTAGGTATCTTGGCAAAATCAAACAAAAACAAAAGATCATAGTCCCTCGATGACGCTATCTTGGTTGCCTATACAAAAATGATCTAGTCCCTCAAAAAAGCTTGCTAAGATACTTGGAAACATTGTTATCATGGCCATACAATGACCCGCGCCTGCCCCGTTTAACATCCAAAGACAAGGTTATTTACCAAATGCAATGGTAAAACAACAATGTCAAAGGGTTAAAAATGTGTAGGAAGGATCTTTGGGTAGGGTAGACAACTCCTAGTTACTTTATCAAACTTGCAAACATCCTTGCTATTTTCAAAAACACACAATACAATTTCAAAACAATTTCCCAAAACAAACTTTCAAACATTGAAACATTTTTCAAAAGACAAACACCTTTGTATACATTCAAACAAGAATCATTACAAAGGTTGCCTAGACAAAGGCCTCTTTTCAAAATACTTTCAAAACCACACACAAAAGCACCATTTCAAACAATTGAAAAGCAAAAGCAAGTGATCTAAACAAGTAACTAAGGGCCCATGGAAAACCATGGATGAAAAGGGTGCTAGCGCCTTCCCTTTTCATAATCTACCCCCCGAACCCAAAAACAATCTCAAAGGTCTTTCCTGTGCTTTTTGACCTTTCCTTTGGATAAAGTAAAAAGTCGGTGGCGACTCTTGATAAACCGAAACATTTGCAAACAAAAAAACGCAAAACCTCAAGTCAGTTCTCCCACCGCATCACAGAACTGGCGACTCTACTGGGGAAAAAGATATAAAAGTGGGGTTACCTTAGGGTTTAGATCACCTTTACATGCTTATCTTGTTTGCCTTGATTGCATTACACTTTGGTTCTATTGTTTGGGTTTGAATCCTCTACCCGAATTTGGGAAACATTCATAGGTAAATAGCAATACGTTGTGGAAACTGTATGGGGTATACCGACATGGTTGAAGTAATAGCTATATTAGTGCGACATATTTGTGGGTACCGGTAGCCTTTGAGTTAATCAAAGAGAATACGGGGGCGTTGAGTGATGTCATGAAGCACTAATGAACTTTTAGAACCTTTACTTGACCAACTTGGCCTTTTTAGGGGTAGTGAGATGACCGGCTTTGGTGCAGTCCGAAGTTGGTAGATACTCGATACTACACTCATTAAGGGTTGTTTTCTTGGAATATTTTGGTCGCCAGTAAAGTGGCTAAAATGAAACAATGAACACAGAAAATAATCCGGTGATATTGAGATCCTTAGAACCCGGTTACTATTTATAGGACAGGTTGAGCCAACTAAACTTCAAGAGGGTACTTACCTATGAAACCCCATGCAAGCCTGAAAATAGGAACTTGTGTGACTTGTTTGTACACATATACTTGTGCATAACATCATGGACATCATGAAGCATCATATGCATCTACTAACCATTTCAAGGATTTTGGATCTTCATCTTTGTTCCTATTTTGTAGGTAATGGATTCACTCCGCAGGAAAACAATCCAAGTCAACCTTGTGAGAATTCCTCCTCAACTCAAGGAACTAACTTCAAAGATTCCTGAGAATTCTCCATTCACCGAGAGGCATGGTCGTATTCTTAACTTAGTCAACACCAACACTGAGGAAGACATGGTAAAATTTCTCTTCCAGTTCTTTGACCCCCTACACCACTGCTTCACATTTCCTGATTACCAGCTTGTGCCTAATTTGGAGGAATTTTCTCAACTCCTGAGGATTTCTATTCTCCATCAACTACCCTACAATGGTACGGAAAAAGATCCAAAGCCTAAAGATGTTGCTCAAGACCTACACTTGCAACCATCTGATGTCAAAGGTCATTGGGAAACCAGAAGTGGTGTCAAGGGTTTCTTGGCAAAGTTTATGTTTGAGAAGGCCCAAGAATGCTGGAATTCATTGGACTTACAAGCTTCGAGGAGATTGTATCTCTTCTCATCTATGGGTTGGTCTTGTTCCCAAATCCTGACCAACTTATAGATGTGAATGCTGTTAAGATTTTCATGTCCCAGAATCCTGTGCCTACTTTGCTTGGGGATATCCTCCACTCATTTCACACTCGAACAATGTGGAAAAGAGGTGTTCTCATGTGTTGTACTCCTCTTCTAGCAAGGTGGTTTATTTCTCACCTTCCCCAATCAGTCCTGAAGAATGAGCAAGGCCTGAGGTGGTCACAACGGTTGATGACTCTTACACATTCAGATATCCATTGGTGTTCTCGATCCAGAGAAAATGTTATCATCATTGATCGTTGTGGGGAATTCTCTAATGTCCCTCTACTTGGCATTAGGGGAGGCATCACCTACAACCCCTGCTTGGCTCTGAGATAGTTTGGGTATGCCCGAAGGGATGACCCACATGACATGCTGATTCCAGTCTTGGTTTTTGACTTTGACAACGACGATCAAGGACTTCGACAAAGGTTTATCCGAGCTTGGAGGATGCCCAACAAGGTGGACAGTAAGACTTTGGGACACAAGAATTCCATCCCCCTTGAGCCTTACCTCAAGTGGGTACGAACCGGCGCCCAAAGTCTTATGATGCCTTACCCCTACATGATTCCTATGATTAAAGAGTCTGTTATGGAAGGAGAGGTTTCATACACCCTCCTACATCCTGACATGCCAACATCATTAGAAGATTTGCAAAGGAGTTGGATACAGCTCAAGGGAGAGCGCGATACGTTCGAAGCCCAATTCTACGCCAGCGAGAAGAAGGTTTTGGAACTTACTCGTCAACTTCACCAAGAGAAGACTCTCAACACCTACATTGCACCTAAAGGATGCGCAACGTCTTTTTACATTAGAATTTTGTATTATTTTGCCCATGGGGCGTTGATGTACTAACGAATTCTATCTTATTAATATGACGTGTGTTCTTTTTTGTTTACAACGAATTTGAATTTCTGAATCCTTGAATTCATTACATGAATACACATCATTCATCATATGCATAAGCAGGTCTTCGCACCAGGTTTCCTTATCTCTCTACTGTTTATTTCAGCAAGATGGATATAGAGCAGACAGTCAAAGACTTACAAGCGCAGAATTGGCAGTTCCAGCAGCTACTCATGACCTTGGCTAAGGGCCAGGAGGAGCTCAAAACCTTTCTAGAAAATGAAAAAGGAGAAAAAGAAAAAGAAAAGAGTTAGTGTGGTTACTTTGGGTAGAAGATTTGAAGGTCAAGCTATAAGGGTCCTGGATTTTCCCTCAGCATCTGATGAAGGGGTAGGAAAAGGAAAGGGAGATGCAGTGCCAACTGAGTCTGAGGAAGAAGAAGAAGAGGAGGAGGATGAAGACTATTCTGAACAGCAGTACCCACCTGTAGATGATAAATACAAGAATCTGGAAGAACGTTTGGCAGCTATGGAGGTACAAAGAATGCATGGGCTGGACTTTGAGGAGCTGGGATTGGTTTCTGGCATTGTTATTCCCCCTAAGTTTAAGGTGCCTCTTTTTGCTAAGTATTATGGTTTGTCTTGTCCAAAGATGCATCTGCGATCTTACGTCAAAAAAATTCAACCGCATACTTCTGATAAGGATCTGTGGGTCCATTTCTTCCAAGACAGTCTTTCGGGGACGCAGTTAGATTGGTTCTACCAGCTAGAGAGGTCTGATATGCACAATTGGGAGGATTTGGCGTCCGCCTTCTACAGACAATATCAAAATAATGCAGATTTAGCACCAACCCGTACTCAATTACAGAGTATGGGCATGGTCTCAAATGAAGGTTTCAAAGAGTATGCCCAGAAATGGAGGGACTTGGCTGGAAGGGTTCAGCCACCATTATTTGAAAGAGAGCTTGTTGATATGTTCTTGGGGACTCTGTGAGGTCCTTTCTTTAACCACTTGATTGGAAGTTCGTCTACGGGGTTCACCGAGTTAATTTTGACTGGTGAAAGAGTTGAAGCCGGCATAAAGAGCGGGAAAATTCAAAAGGATGCATCTGCTTACGTTGCCATCAAAAAAACTTTTCCAGCAAGGAAAGAAGTCTCAACTGTCTACTCCCAAAGAAGTCAAGGAACAGTTGAACGCTGGCCAGCGGTGGGGGCCATAATGATTCAGAAGTCTACAGCTGATCAGCCTAGAAACAATCAACCCAGAACCAACCAAGCAAGGGTGGAAAGGCCTACACGGCAACTCACCCGGATAAACATGACACCTGCTCAGGTTCTCCCTCATCTCTTGAAGTTAAACCTTGCAAGTTTGAAAGAGGCACCGAAGAATTCGAATACATCTTCCCTTTATTACCATTCAAATGCAAAGTGTGCTTATCATTCAGACAGCCTGGGGCATGACACCAACAATTGTTGGGCCCTCAAAAATAAGATTCAGGACTTGATAGACGCTAAAGAAGTTGAATTTGACGCCCCTGAAAAGCCTAATGTGATCTCTTCTCTAATGGCAAAGCATGGCCAAATACCCATGCTGTTGAAGAAGATCTTTTTGTTGCTACTGTTGATGATTTGATGACTCCGCTACCGATAATCAAGTTGAATTTGCTGAAGGCTGGGATTTTCCCAGGTTGTGAATAAGATTGTTGCCTTTGTTCATCCTTACCAACCGATTGTTCATTGTTGAAGTTAGGCATCCAGCGTCTAATGGATAACCAAGAGATCCTTTTTGAGAAGACTCCTGTTACACCGACTCCTGTTAATGATGTTTCGATAACTACCATATCCTTCAATCTTTCCAAGGTCTCCAAAAGACCTGTTAATATTACATCCGATCCGAAGATTGTACCTTTGAAGATAACCATGTCGGGGCCTATCCCGTACAATTCCAAAAAATCAATACTGTGGAACTATGGGGGAGAGATCTTTTACCACGGTGTTAAACAATTTGAATCAACTGAAGAGAGTTCTGATGAAGAGACTTCCGACATTGGAAACATTGCCGAAACGAGTAAAATCACCCGCAGTGGAAGAATTTTCTCTCCGGAGATTGCGCCTCCAAAGGAAATCTTAGGACCCTCGGCCGCTCATAAGGTTACCCCTACACCGGTCAACATATCTGCGAGAACTCTAATTATTAAAGAAATTTTAACTCCTGTGGTTGTCCCCTCTGCTGTTGCTGATGATAGAGGGAAAGGGATCCAAAAAGAGCCTGTCAGGACGAGGGCTCAGCCGTTGATCATCCCTGAAACCTCTCAAAAAGAAATGGAAGAGATTTTGAAAATAATGAAGAAAAGAGATTATAATGTTGTTGAGCAACTCGGGCAAACCCCCTCAAAAATCTCTATGTTGACCTTGTTGCTTTGTTCAGAGGCTCATGCCAAATCTTTGATCAAATTCTTGAAGACGGCCCATGTGCCCCAGGAAACCTCTGTGGATCAGTTCCAGGAATGTGTAGCTAGCCTAACAGCTGACAACGGTTTATGATTCTTCGACGCTGACCTAACAGTCAAAGGGAGAAAACATAATGACGCTTTGCATATCTCGGTGGAATGCAGAGGGACTACTCTGGCACACGTTTTGGTAGACACTAGTTCATCGCTGAATGTCTTACCAAAGAAGCATTGGATAGACTAGATTGTGAAGGCCTAACTTTGAAGCCCAGCAACATCATTGTCAGAGCCTTTGATGGTTCTAAAAGGATGGTCCACGGGGAGGTGGATATCCCAATTAAAGTGGGAACTGAAACCTTTAGCTCCACATTCTATGTCATGGACATCCGTCCCTCTTATTCTTGCTTGTTGGGAAGACCCTGGATTCATCACGCTGGAGCCGTCACTTTAACTCTACATCAGAAGCTCAAGTACCCTGTCCAGGGGAAAATTGTAACAGTTCACGGCGAAGAGGAATACATGATAAGCCATCTTAATTCTTTCTGCTATGTGGAATTGGATGGTGAATTCATCGAAACCCCCTTTCAGCATTTTGAAGAGGTAGCTCAGGAGATTGCAGCAACCAAGATGGTGCATTCTGTACCCATGATTACCCGACCGACTCCTCGGATGTCGTCGCTCAAAGATGAAAAGGTTGTGATTGAAGAAGGAGGAAGCACAATCTGGGGGCAGCTTCTTGATTTTCCTTTCAAATCTGATAAATTCGGCTTGGGTTTCACTGCTTCCGCTCAAAAGGCTGTGCGCCGCTCCCAGGCTGGAGGGCCACCAGTGAAGATCACTCATCATGGAGTCAATGCTTTGGAGGATGGTGAAGAGGAGAGCAACTTCGAAGACTGGATTTTTCCTACTGTGGAAGGAGGACTATGCAATTGGGAGGCAAAGGACTTTGTTCCCATTACTTTCATCAATCAGTAATTTATCTTTCAAACATTTCAGTTGGTTTGTAATAATTCTTAAACAATTCGTACACTTTTAACCTTGTGCCTTACCCGAGGCATATAGGTCTATTTGTAAGGGTTTGATTTTTCATTTTCATATGCCATTTTAATGAATCATGGACGTTTTCACATATAAACTTTTGTGTTCATTTTCTTTCTTTTTGAATTTTATTTGTTTAAAGGTGGCTATCCCTTACACACACACCCATACTCACCAATGCAGGTACCCATCCACTCTGGATTCCATGGGTAACAATTCTGCTATGGCCTTCAGTGAATCTGAAGATGTGGTCTACCATGCCGAATACGAACGTGATGAAGACTGAAGTGCCTGGAGAATTGGCTAGACTGCTACAACAGGAAGAAATGGTTATTCTACCTCACGAGGAGTTGTTAGAGACAATCAACTTGGGAACAGAGGAAGACAAAAAAGAAATTAGACTGGGTGCCAACCTAGAGCCAAGTGTCAAAGAGCGCTTAATTCAGTTGTTGAATGAATATGTTGAGATCTTTGCCTGGTCCTATAAAGACATGTCGGGACTTGATGCAGATATTGTGGTTCACCGTCTCCCTACAAGAGAAGATTGTCCACCAATTAAACAGAAAGTCCGCTGAATGAGGCCCGATATGTCTTAAAAGATCAAAGTTGAAGTGATGAAGCAGTTCAATGCTGGCTTTCTTGCTGTTACTTCTTATCCACAATGGGTTGCTAACATTGTGCCCGTGCCTAAGAAGGACGGAAAAGTCAGAATGTGCAAGGATTACAGAGACTTAAATAGGGCTAGCCCTAAAGATGACTTTCCACTACCGCACATTGACATCTGGGTTGACAATACAGCTCAGCACAAGGTATTTTCTTTCATGGATGGATTTTCAGGTTACAACCAGATCAAAATGGCACCTGAAGACATGGAGAAAACTACTTTTATTACACAGTGGGGTACGTTCTGCTACAATGCCATTCGAACTGAAGAAATCCGGGGTAACCTATCAACATGCCATGGTAGCTTTGTTTCATGATATGATACATCATGAGATAGAGGTTTACGTAGACGACATGATAGCCCGATCACAAACAGAAGAAGAACACCTCGACCATCTGCAAAAGTTGTTTGTCAAGTTGAAAGAGTATAAGCTCAGACTGAACCCTAACAAGTGCACTTTCGGAGTCAGGTCCGGTAAACTCTTGGGTTTCATTGTTAGTAACATAGGCATCGAGGTTGATCCTGCCAAAGTTAAAGCTATACAAGAAATGACTGCCCCTCGCACTAAGAAGGAGGTCAGAGGTTTCTTGGGACGCCTAAACTACATTGCAAGGTTCATTTCTCACCTAACATCTACCTGTGAACCAATCTTCAAGTTGTTGAAGAAAGATCAGGTGGTTAAATGGAATGATGATTGTCAAGTTGCTTTGGATAAAATCAAGGAGTATTTGCTAGAACCTCCTATCTTGATGCCTCCCGTCGAAGGAAGACCGTTAATCATGTATTTGACCGTCCTAGAGAAATCAATGGGGTGCGTACTGGGCCAACATGACAAGTCTGGCCGAAAAGAGCATGTCACTTATTACCTTAGCAAAAGGTTTACCGACTGTGAGACCCGATACTCACTGCTCGAGAAAACTTGTTGTGCTTTGGTATGGGAGGCTCTCCGGCTAAGGCAGTATATGTTGACTCATACCACTTTGCTGATTTCTAAGATGGATCCGGTCAAGTACATCTTTGAGAAGCCTGCTTTATCCGGAAGAATCGCTAGATGGCAGATGATCCTAACAGAGTATGATATACAGTACACGACCCAAAAAGCTATAAAGGGGAGTGTGCTAGCCAATCATCTGGCTGTCAAAGATTACCAATCCATGAGGTTCGACTTTCCCGACGAGGATATCATGACAGTGGACAACATTGAAAAGAACAGACCGTATGACAGACCTGAACAAGGATCCTGATGGAACCTGTACTTTGATGGTGCTCCTAATGCACTTGGCAACGGTATCGGTGCGGTACTCATTTCACCAGAAGGTTACCATACACCTTTCACTGCCAGACTCTGCTCCAGCTGCACCAACAACATGGCCGAGTATGAAGCTTGTATCTTTGGTCTCAAGGCTACAATAGACTTGGGAATCAAATCTTTGATTGTATTTGGGGACTCCGCTTTGGGCATTAGTCGGATCAAAGGAGAGTGGGATACTAAACATCCAAACCTCATCCCTTACAAAGAACATGTCCTGACATTGTTACCACATTTCGAGCAGATTACCTTCAAGCACTTCCCGCGAGAAGAAAATCAGCTAGCGGATGCTCTAGCTACAATGTCATCCATGTTTAAACTTAACTGGGATAATGAGGCTCCTCGAATCACCATTGAACGGATGGACGAACCTGCACATTGTCACGAGATTAATACCGAGGAAGTAGTGGACCAACCTTGGTTTCATGACGTCAAAAGGTATCTCGAAGCACAAGAATACCCTGAAGGAGCTTCAGTCAACGACAAAAAGTTCTTGAGGAGATTCTTTGCCAATTTCTTCCTTAGCAATGGTATCCTATACAAGCGCAATCATGATTGCATTCTACTCTGTTGTGTGGACATGGTTGAAGCTGAACAGATCATGGCTGAACTACATAATGGTACCTTCGGCACCCATTCTAGCGGACATACGATGGCTAAGAAGATTCTTCGGGAAGGCTATTATTGGTCTACCATGGAAGCTGACAGCCATCAACATTCCCGAACATGCCATAAATGCCAAATCTATGCCGACAAGGTACACATACCTCCAGTTCCTCTCAACGTCTTTACAGCTCCTTGGCCATTTGCTATGTGGGGAATCGACATGATTGGAGAGATCAAGCCTACAACATCCAATGGACACCGCTTCATCCTGGTGGCCATTGATTACTTCACCAAGTGGGTCGAAGCAGCTTCCTTCGCCTTCGTTACAAAGAATGTGGTTGCCCGCTTCATCAAGCAGAACCTCATTTGCCGGTATGGTATCCCCGACAGGATTATCACTGACAACGGTACAAACCTGAACAACACTATGATCACCGCTCTGTGCGAGCAGTTCCAGATTCAACATCACAATTCATCTCCCTATCGGCCAAAGATGAACGGTGTTGTCGAAGCTGCAAACAAAAATATCAAGAGGATCATACAAAAGATGACAGTCACCTACAAGGATTGACATGAAATGCTACCGTTCACTCTGCACGGGTACCGTACCACCGCACGAACATCAACTAGGGCAACACCCTATTCTTTGGTATACGGCATGGAAGATGTTTTACCTATCGAGGTTCAGATTACCTCCTTGAGAATCATGAAAGATGCTGGTTTGAGTGAAGACGATTGGATTCAGACCCGGCTTGATCAACTTAACTTGATTGATGAGAAGCGACTTACTGCTGTTTTCCATGGTCAGGCGTATCAAAAACAGATGATCAAGGCATTCAACAAGAAAGTCAGGCGCCAGGTATATCAAGTCGGGGATCTTGTAATCAAGCAGATCATCTTTCCGCAAAGTGATCCCAGGGGAAAATGGACTCCTACCTACGAAGGATCATTTGTGATCAAAAACATCTTTTCTGGTGGGGCAATGATCTTAACCACCATGGACGGCGATGACCTGCCGCACCCTGCGAACGTAGACATAGTCAAAAGATACTACGCATAAATGACCCGGCAAGTTGAAAACCCGAAAGGGCGACTTGGGCAAAAATGGGCATCCCGGTGAATCGAAAACCCGAAAGGGCGGTTCAGTCAAAAAATAGGGATAAATAAAAAAATCTGTACACCCGGAAAGTTGAAAACTCGAAAGGGCGACTTGGGCAAAAAGGGGTTTCCCGGTGGACTGAAAACCCGAAAGGGAGGTCCAGGCAAAAGTTAGGGAATTAAAGCGTATGACTATGTCTCGTCGGATCACTTTAGGGACAATCTCTTCACCAGACAAACTCCAGGTTTCTGATCAACTCAATCATCTTCGGACGAAGCAACGAATGGACAAGATATTCAGAGTAACGAAGGCTATAGTAGAATGGGAACCCCATGGAATTTTTATACATAGCCATCTTTCTTTGTATAAATATTTCTCATTTTTTATGACAACATTCTCTTACTAGGATGTCTGTCTCCTTTGTACAAAATACTTACACAAAGTTAATACAAAGATACTTCAAAGTGCAGAAAACTATTTGCCTTATCTTTTTCTTTACACTCGTGTTTTATTTGAAAACGTCCCATGGTTTATTAAATGAGCATATGCATTTGAATATAATCACTGTTTACAAATAAACGAAATGTGAAAGAGTAATTACTGACAGGTTGAAAGGATAGGAAAACTTCTTTAGGCTATTCCAAGAAAAATCCCCTGCAGTACATCGTCTAGATCCCCAGCAGAACTAAAACCTTGAAATATATGTCCCCAGCGGAATTAAATTTCAAAATCCTCGCCAGAGCCGAATCTTCAAACTCCCAATCTCCGGCGGAGTCATTTTCAAATCCTTAATTCCCACCAGAGTTAAGTTTTCAAACTCCCAATCTAAAGCGGAGTAAAAACTTTGGGTCCTAAATCCCCAACAAAGATGAAACCTCCTTCCCCAGTGAAGCCAATTTCCAACTACCAATCCACAGTGAAAACCATTCAGTTTTCCCCAGATTCCCCAACAAGTTGTCTTAAAGTCTGAGAATCAACCAGATAACAGTTAGCTTTTGTCTTATCCCCAACCTAGGATAATTTCCCAGTAGAATGGCATACAACCCAAACTCCTGAACTTCTTCCAAACAGGAATAAGCCTTTTCCCCCAGAGTCCTGATCTCCCCAGAAGGATAGCTACTCCCCAGCAGTATAGATATTCCCCACAGAGTTTTTTTACTCCCCAACAGAATGAAGATCCTCATTCTTAACTCGCCAGTTTGAAGTCCCCATAGAGCTCTTCATCCCCTAGCAGATTGGAGATCCTCATTCTTAGTTCCCCAGTGAAGTTTCCAGAGTTTTCATTACAACCAGCATGAATTTGTCAGAATTTTTAATCCCCTGCAGATCAAAGATTCTCTTTCTCACTTCTCTAGTGAAGCCCCCAAGGGTTCATTTTCCCTAGGAGATCGAAGTTTTTCATTCTTAAATTCTCCACATAAGCCATCAGGGTCTTCCTTTATTCTCCAGCAGGTCAAGGTTTTTCCTTTGTTTGACCCCCGGTAAAAATCGCCAGAGTTTTCCTTGTTCCCCAACCGAGTAAGGATTCCCATGGTGTAATCCCCAGCCATAGTCATCAAAGTTCTCTGGATTCCCCAAGCAGGTTTCTCAAGCAGAATTGAAGGATCCCTATCCCCAGGAAAGTAATGAAGGATTCTCACATCCCCACAGAAGTTGTCAAAGTTTTTGATAATCCCCGCGAGATCGCCAAAGATTTTCTATCCCCAATAGTGGTCCAAGGATTTCTCATCCTCAGCAATCAAAGATTTTGAATCTCCAACAGCGGTCAAGGATTTATTTTCCCCAGCAGTAGTCAAAGATTTCATTATCCCCAACTATCAAGGATTTATTTTCCTCAGCAAGATAGCAAATCAGCTTACATGCGCATACATTACATTCATATATCATAAACATTGATAAAGCACATTTATTGCATCATACATTTCATGCAACATAACTTTGTGTTTCAGCTAACATTTTACCCTTTTCAGAATAAGATTAAAAGCTATCTTCAACAAATTTTCACAGATTTCAGATACAGTACGGATACACTCCAGACACAGAAGTTATTCTGTTACTCATTCAGATCTCTTATTCAGATACAGTATGGATACACCCCAGACACAGAGGTCATTCTATTACTCATTTAGAATTCAAAGTCAAGATACAGTATGGATACACCCCAGACACGGAGGTCATTCTATTACTCATTCAGACTTCAACAATCAGATACAGATTAGATACGCTCCAGACACGGAAGCCATTCTATTTCTCATTCATATTCAACTATCGATTTCAAAGTTCAAATACACTCTAGATACGGAAGTCATTCTGCCACTTATTCAGATCCCAGCTACAGTTCAGATACACTCCAGACCCAGAAGTCATTCTACTACTCATACAGGTCTCAACTTCAGATACAGTCCAGATACGCTCCATACACGGTAGCCATTCTGTCACTCATTCAGACCTTTTCCCCAGCTCAGAGACGCTCTAGACACGAATGTCATTATGTCGCTTATTCAGATTCCAGATCCAGATACAATACAGAGTTGCTCCAGACACGACAGTCATTCTGTTATTCATTCAAATTCAAATACAGTTATAGCTCGAATACGCTCCAAACACAGACGCCATTCCATTGCTCATACAGACGCAGTCTCCAGATACAACTCAGATACGTTCCAGACACGGATACCATTCTGATGTTCATTCTCCTAATTTTCAACAAACATTCTTGGATGGCATCTTTAAGCCCATCTCCAACAAGATTTTACCATCTCCAAATGGCATCTTTAAGCCCATTCCCTCAACTGCATTGTAACGAGTGCAAATTTACGGGCACTCTAGTGTCCAATCATCTTTTACCTTCGAGTCATGAACGACAAACTCGCCAATCTAACTGTTCAGGTTCAAGAAGATTGAACAAGGGCATTTGTTGTACCCCAAAATTTTCCCTCTCATTTTATCAATATTTCCCCTCATAAGAATCTTTGGACTCCAGACAGGATTAGGGTTTGCTCAGCTCAAGACATCTCTCCTTGCACTGTTGACCTGAAATTAGGGTTTGAGTTTGCACAAGGATTTTTGGACTTCCAATGCCTAATGTTACTTTCATACTTCATGTTGAACTTATAATATTGCCCATACCAAGTTTCAATCCTTGAATCAGATTTTTGCCTAATCAATTGGATAGTTGACCTAAAAATCAACTGTATTGGGGAAAAGTCAATTGTGGCCAATTTACAGTCAAACCTCATAATTTTTTATCCATATCAACATTATAAACTCATATGAACCATTTTATCAAGTTTGGACCACAACTCCTCAAGAAATTTGATCAGATCATCAAAAGGGCAAAATGGTCATTTTTAGGGTTTTGACTACAGAAGGGCAATTTCTGATTTTTGACCTAGCCAATGGCAAATTGAATTCAAGCATGGATTCAAGAGCTCAATGGCATCATCTTGACCTAATCACAAGGTTCAAAAGATCTCAAAAGCATTGGATTGACAGATGTTTTCCAATCAACTAATCAAAAATCAACTGTACACTAAAAAGTCAAACTTTGACTATTTGGTCAAAATCAAGTGTCAAGGGTCATTTTTCATCAAGATGTCTCAAAACATGAAACTTGTTCACCAAGGAACCTAATTTTGAAAATTAGGGTTTAAAATGGAAAATTTTCATAACTTAGAAATTTTCTAAGTTATGAAAATTTCTTATTTTTCCCCGACTTTTCCCAACTTTTTCACCATGATGCAATTGGATTCAAAGAAAACTTCCAAAGTGAAAGTTGTATTCCTCCACAAAATATACAACTTTGATTCACAAAGTTTTCTCAAAAGATGCTTGGATCTCAAGTTATGATTTTGTGAATAGGGGTCCAAAAACTTTCTAACTTAGTGAAGTTTTGCCCTAGTTTAGGCAGGATTTTGACCTATCTTCATGGAAATTTTTCACCTAGTTCCAATTGGAATATCAAAATGTATTTCAAATATGGATTTTAGAGCATGTTACAAGCTTTCCAAAATGTCAACGAACTCTCCAAAAACATTTGTGGTTAGGGATAATCGAAGGATTGAAAATGGAAAAATATCACTTTTGGCCAAGGCATTTTGCACCATTGATACAACTTGCAATTCTGTCCAAACCTTGCTTGTACCTGTTTTACAGGCCTTAATCTCTTCTACACTCATAAATTAAATGCAAACACATTGGTTTAAGGCTTTCTTTTGATCTATGAAGCATTATACAAAGGTTTAATCCATTTTTGGCAAAAAGGCAACAATGCCATTTACATAAAGCACAACTTTTGCAATTTTGTTTATCTTGAGCATTTGACCAAGCCTTTTGCTGCAAACAAAGTTCCCTAATATCAGGCAAAGTACAACAACTATGTGCATGCTTGGAGCTAGCATGTATAGGCCATAGCATTGTCAATTCCACCTTTTGCTTCAAAAACAAGTCATTGTGCAAAAACCATATAACTTTGTAATCTGATAAAACCAAAGCTTGTATTCATTTCAAACAAGTTTTACACATTTCCTAAGGTCAGAAACACGAGCTCACCACCTCTCAAACGCCCTTAAGCACAAAATCACAAGTTCTTGCAAAAACAAGGCAGGCCCTACAGAATCACTTCCATCTTCACATTGCCTCGTGTGTTTTGTCCCAAACCAGTTCCAATACTATCCATACAACATACCTAAACTATCACAACCATTCCCAAGCCACTGTAACTCCATTTACACACTTCACCATTTTCAAATTCTGAGTTTGCAGGTTGAGTTCTATAAGAAGTTTCAGACCATTTCAAAGCAAGCCAAGCATTGGGAAAGGTCAAGGGAACATCAAGCAAGCTCAAAAGAACCTCAGGCCTTACTGAAAGTTGTTGCATTGCCATATTCGAACTTGACTGAAACAGGTATTTCTCAAACTTCTATCTCCTTATTTAGGAATCATTAGGCTTAGGTTTGTGAAGAAAAAATGTAGTCCTCATTGCCCTTGAGCTGTACATATGCATAGAATTCATTTATGTTAACTGAGCTAGGAGTATTTGATAGTTGAAGTTACTGAAAAAACTAGATCAAGATTTAGGGCCAATGAAATTCTCTCTGGTCTTTGAGAGTTAGATTAAGTTTTTTACATGGTTAGAATCGTGTGATCAAGAGCTATAACTTTCATGTTGCAAGTTTTTGTTTTTAAGCACAAATGCAGGAGTTACCAGTTTGAATCATGGCGCGTGTTTTCTTGTTCAGAGGTTAGAGATGAAGTGGAATCTGGGTTGGGCCTGGCTTTGGCTGACTATTGACACCCCTCATCCTGCTTTTTGCACCCCCTGGCCCATTTCCCTTATTTTTTATATTTTATCATTTATTTCATATTTTCTGACTTTTATTATTTTTTCTAAATATAAAAAAATCACCAAAAATATTATCTTAAATTTTCACATTTTACGTTATTTTTTTATTTTATTTTTGGCATAATATTTAGTTTATTAGATTTAATACATTTATTTTCTTAAATAAAAACTTATAATTAATACAAAAATATTATATATTTTTATTTTTATTATTTATACACTTAAATAATATTTTCTCACATATTTTATTTTTTAATATTTTTGTGAATATTTTTGTTTATTTTCTTTGTACATAAATGAATAAGTAAATATTTAGAATATATATTTTCTTAAAACAAAATTAGGGTTTCTTCACCCTTTCCAAAAATAATCATATTATTTTCTTTTTTAAGACATTAAATAGTTTATTTTTACATACATAAAATAAATACCAAAACATTTTTGCATATTTATATTTAATTGCACATTTAAATGTTTGTCAATTTATCATTTGTACAATGAATTCAATTTGGTTGTAATAGTTTAATTAGGGTTTTATTTTCTTGCAAATATCCCCCTATTCAAATTTGTATCCCCCTCCCCATATCAATGTTGTAATAGTATTAGATTTACTTTTACGCATTTTATCGCTTTCAAATATGCCATGAATAGCAAAACTAGGGTTTGTATGACAATCAAAAATCAAACAAGTAGCATGACTAATACAAGACAAAAATGCATGAAAAATGACAACACAATACACACAAGCATCTCTAGGGTTTCACCCACTTGTTGCCTTAAAAACATGGCCATGGTATGCATGCTAGGTATCTTGGCAAAATCAAACAAAAACAAAAGATCATAGTCCCTCGATGATGCTATCTTGGTTGCCTATACAAAAATGATCTAGTCCCTCAAAAAATCTTGCTAAGATACTTGGAAACATTGTTATCATGGCCATACGATGACCCGCGCCTGTCCCGTTTAACATCCAAAGATAAGGTTATTTACCAAATGCAATGGTAAAACAACAATGTCAAAGGGTTAAAAATGTGTAGGAAAGATCTTTGAGTAGGGTAGACAACTCCTAGTTACTTGATCAAACTAGCAAACATCCTTGCTATTTTCAAAAACACACAATACAATTTCAAAACAATTTCCCAAAACAAACTTTCAAACATTGAAACATTTTTCAAAAGACAAACACCTTTGTATACATTCAAACAAGAATCATTACAAAGGTTGCCTAGACAAAGGCCTCTTTTCAAAATACTTTCAAAACCACACACAAAAGCACCATTTCAAACAATTGAAAAGCAAAAGCAAGTGATCTAAACAAGTAACTAAGAGCCCATGGAAAACCATGGATGAAAAGGGTGCTAGCACCTTCCCTTTTCATAATCTACCCCCCGAACCCAAAAACAATCTCAAAGGTCTTTCTTGTTCTTTTTGACCTTTCCTTTGGATAAAGTAAAAAGTCGGTGGCGACTCTTGCTAAACCAAAACATTTGCAAACAAAAAAACGCAAAACCTCAAGTCAGTTCTCTCACCGCATCACAGCAGGTTTTGAGCTACTTCCTCTCCACGATAGGGAGTCTTGTCCCAATCATCACACCTTTGTTCGAGTCATTGCTGAGGAGGATGAATTCAAAATCTCCGTCTGGAATGGGGCGCATAGGATGGAGAGGCTCCCTGTCAGATTCTGGTCAAGCATTCCCTTCTTTCCTTTTTCCCTTCTTCAGGTCATCCTTGGTGAGGCGGGTGTCGAAGTCGACTGAGCCGACGTGAGGTGACAACTTTTTCTCCGTTGTTAGGACTGGCTTGTCATCCACGGTTTGAGCTTGCTTGTTGGCTATCTTGGGTGTAGTATCGATCGAGTTATATCCCTTAGCGACTACTTTAAAACATCTACTCTCAACCTCAATATCTCCATGAAAAGTGATGAGACAACCCCTATTTGTATAGTACTTCACCTTAAAGTGGACCATGGATGGCACGATAGTTAGCTCAGCCAGAATTGGCCTTCCTAGGATGCAATTATAGAAAGATGGTCATTTGATGTGGTTCGAGGATGAACCATGCAGAAGCTGGTGGGAATGTAACACTCGAGACCAAAAAGGGCGAGGAGTGGTTGCACCGCATGTAACACCCAAGGCCTAAGATAGAAAAGGTGGTCGCCACATCAGAATGAGAGGGATCCTGAGGTTATGCAGGTACGGGACTATATAGTTGAAGGAAGGCTTACAAGGATTAATTGGTACTACCTATACCAACAAGATGTATCGTCTTTTTGGTAGCTCATTCATAAGAACTCCCTAGTTAAGCGTTCTTAACTTGGAGCAATTCTGGGATGGGTGACCTTCTGGAAAGTTTCTCAGAAAGCGTGTGAGTGAGGCCAAAGCACGCTGAAAAGACCCGTGTTGGTTTGTGGGGTCAGTCGGTAATCCCAGAGGAAATATTGGGCGTTACACTCCACACAAACATGTCAGCATTCTCTCTAAGGAAGGGTTTGAGCTACTTCCTCGCCAGGCTAGGAAGTCTTATCCCAATCTTCACACCTTTGTTTGAGTCGTTGCTGAGGAGGATAACTTCAAAATCTCCGTCTGGAATGGGGCGCGTAGGATGGAGAGGCTCCCTGTCAAATTCTGGTCAAGCATTCCCTTCTTTCATTTTTCCCTTCTTCAGATCGTCCTTGGTGAGGCGGGTGTCAAAGTCAATTGAATCGACGTGAGGTGACGGCTTTTTCTCTACTATTCGGAATTGCTTATCATCCACGTCTTGAGCTTTCTTGTTGGCCATATCGGGTGTAGTATCGAACGAGTTTTGTCCCTTAGTGACTACTTCAAAACATCTTCTCTCAACCTCAATATCTCCATGCAAAGTGATGAGACGACCCCTCTTTGTATAGTAATACACCTTAAAGTGGACCGCGGATGGCACGACAGTCAGCTCAGCCAGAGTTGGCCTTCCTAAGATGCAATTATAGAAAGATGGGCATTCAATGACGAGGAATTAGACTTTGATTTGTCTGGAAGTTTCTTCTTCCCCGAAGGTGACAAGAAGCTCGATGTGACCCCAAGGTCTAGTAATCGTGCCATTAAAACCTTGTAGGTAGGAACCCACGCACGATGTTAGATGGGCATGGTCGAGCTGGAGAATGGTGAACAGATGTGCGTATATAATGTTGACAGAGCTCCCTTGATCGACCAGGATGCGACGAACATCGAAGTTTGCCATTTTTTCTCTCGCCAACAAAGGGATGCTGGCGTTGGGAGATCCACCATGCCACTCTTCGAGATAGAATATGATGGGGTCAGATTTTCCCAGGAACCTGTTGAGCATGGTGTTCTAAGATGAGTTTGCATCGATCAGCTCCTCAAATTTTCTCTTCACTGACCCGACAGTGAACTTGTTGAATCTCCCGTCAGATATGACCATGGTGGAGGGGAAATTTTCCCAGGTGTTATGGGTAGACAAGGGGATATTGGCCTCACCGGGGACATAGAAGTCCTCAAACCAGGTGTCATACAGGGCGACCTGTAGGTTGACGGTATCGTTAGAGGGTGGTGTTTCCGCCTCGACTCTCTTCGCCTTACGGAGGTCTTGTTGGGGAGCCTCACCCCTCTTGGTGTACTTCCTCTGATGACCTTCCCTGATGACGGTCTCAATCACATCCTTGAGGTGGATGCAGTCTTCGGTGATGTGGTCGTGGCTCATATGGAAACAATAGTACTTGGTTTTGTCAGTGTTCAAT
Organism: Vicia faba; assembly: GCA_948472305.1. NCBI lineage: Eukaryota > Viridiplantae > Streptophyta > Magnoliopsida > Fabales > Fabaceae > Vicia > Vicia faba. The sequence goes on from OX451741.1 coordinate 1,157,284,353, forward strand.
TTAGGGGGTGTGGGCATGGGAAGCCAAACGCCACCCTGTTTGAAGTCGGTGTTTATACACTTGGCAAGGATATGCTCGCGGGGAGCGGCCAGAAGAGTGTACTAAGTGAAATGTCTTGTTGGGTCTCTGTACCCATGGGAGTCGCGGGGCTTGTCATCTTTTCTTTTCTCTCTGCCTCGTCGAGGAGCCACAACATCATCATACTTCAGAGCTCTAGTGATTTCCCGATTCTGCGAGTCTCAAGCATTGTTAGCACCCTCTTTCTCCTCATATTAGAAGTAGGACTGGGCCTTCTGGAGAAGTTCATCCAGCGAACGAGGCGTCTCGATGCCAACTGCCTTTCTGAAATTTCTACAAGGACGCAACCATTTCTCGTGCAGGTATCTCTTCATGCAATCAGTCTCGGGGACTTGAATGACTTCTTGATTGAACTACTCGATGTAAGCTCTATGAGGTTCTTTGTTCCTCTGAATGATCGCCTCGAACAGCACTTCTGTCTTCGGGTGTCGCCAAGAGGCAGTGATATGTCTGGTAAATTGGGTCTTCAAATCCCTCCAGGAGTTGATAAACTCAAGGGAGAGGCTTTTATACCACACCATGGCACTTTTCCTTAGGGTTGTCGTGAACAACCTGAATTTTATGGTTCCCCTGACATTGCGGTACTCAAGCATTGCATTGAAGCTCTTGATGTGGTCGTTAGGGTCTGTCGTGCTGTCATAGGAAGTCAAATACAGGGAGTGAGGTCTCTATTATTTATCGAAATAGTCGACTGCGGGAGTCATCTTCGTCACTTCTGACTGGTGAGCGTGATAGGGAGGAATCATGCTTGGGGCTCTGATGGCGGTGTGATGAACTTGTTGGCCAAGTCTTCGGATTGTCTGGTCGGTTCCCAACCTTGTTCCTCTTTGGAACAGGGGGTCGTGGTTCCTTGAGTGGTAGAGTTTGGTTGCGCTTCCTAACAACCGCAGGCTGAAATCTCTCCGGCCGAGGGAAGGACCTGATGTATCACGAAGAGGGGCTCTGAGACTCATTCTTGATGTCTCCGTGGGGGAGAGTCTTGTTGTCGTGGGGGCATCCTGCGAGATTCATACCGTCGACGTCTCCGCAAGGGGGAGCATGATCGGTATCCCTTTTCCAGCATACTAATGCATTCGCTCTGCTAGAAGATCATGAGGTTGGTTTGGTTGATAGCCGCGAACATGGCCACCAGGGTAGGGTTGGTGTTGGCTGGAATATGGATTTCTGATATGTTATAGGACTCTCGAATTGTTGTCCGTTATTGACAGCCACGTCGTGGGATGAGGAGGAGGCGGTAATCCCGTATCTGGGGCCACCCTTTTTGTGACTTGTTGTTTAGTTGATGTAGAGGTTGTCGTTGTCGGTGAAGGTAGTCTCATCGATGTTACCATTGTTGTCTTGGTTGGCTATGACAATCAGTAGGTATTGATAAATTTGCTTTGGCCTTTGGTGTTAGAAAAGTACGGGGAGAAAAGGATTCCCACATACGGCGCCACTGATCTTACCAAGATTAGAAGGATCTTCAGTGGCCTATAACACTTGAGCTTCTATGGTTGTTGAAGTGAATAGGGGTGTACCTTCAAGGTACTCCGATGCCAAAGTAAGATTAAAGTAATAGAGGGCAAGCACAAAAAGTGAGAGTGAATAGAATAAAATACCTGACCCTCTAGTGAAAGAGGGTATTTATAGAGCCTCCGGCGCTGGGCCAAGGTCCATATTGGGCCTGAATTTCCAGGCTCAAAATGGGTGACTTCCAGGATCAACGTGGGTAGGGAAGACCAACACATGGTCTTCATCCTAGGTCAACTTTCTCTGTGATCTTTGGATGGTGGATTGACCATGTCAATTACACAGGGAGTAACGTCTCTGTAGAGTTCGGAGCAAGCCAGTGATGTGTCCTCAAAAGAAAGGAACACACACAATGCATGTCTAGATTAGTTTCCAAGAGATTGTGCAACCAATTTGGTTGTTGTGGGCGCGAAGGTGATTTGGGCCGTGCCCGACATTGGGCCCTGCTCGGGCCCAGTTCAGAACATTATATCAATTTGCTATCACATAACCTATATCTATTAATGTCATCCATTTCTCTGGTGGATGTGGACCTAAAGATGATGTCATCAAGGATTCTCTCACTTATGATAAGTGATATACTTGTTTGTCTTGTACGTGTTGTAACATAGCTTGCCACAGATATATTAGCATAGCCTAATGGAGCCAGAAGTATATTAACATAACTTGGCTAGCGGTATATTAACATAGCCTAATGGAGCCAAATGTATATTAACATAACTTGGCCAGAGGTATATTAACATAGATATAATACGGTGGGAGAAATGACTTTTGGTTTTGCGTTTTATCGTAAATGTTGCAGATAGCAAGAGTTGCCACCGACTTTTCTTCTATCCAATAAAGGAAAGGTGAAAAGAACAGGAAAGACCTTTGAGATTTATCTGAGTTCGGGGGGTAGGTTATGAAAAGGGAAAGTGTTAGCACCCTTTTCATCCATAGTTATATACGTGCTCTTAATCGCTAGCTCACTTTTTTTTTTTGAAAATGCTTTGTGTCGTGTATGTTTGAAAATATTTTGAAAAAATTCCGAAGTACAACAACTTTGTAATGATTCTTGTATTTGTTAAGAATGCGTACAAAGTGTTTGTTTTTTGAAAATATTTCAGAAAAGTGTTTTATGTGAAAAAGATGTTTTAAAATGTTCGTGAGCATGTGATTAAGAACTATCTACCTAATCAAAGTCTTTCGCGTCATTTTCCTCCTCATTTAGATAGTGTTATCCTACCATTAGTTAGTAGGAAGCCCCATCGTTAAATGTGAAGGGACGGGCGCAGGTCATCATACAGTCATAAAGGAAACTCATAGGGGCGATTTAGAAATTTCATTAAGGGACTAAGATCTTTTATCAAAGGTAGCATTGAAAGGGTCATCGACGGACTAAGACCTTTTTTAATCGAGGGACAGTGCTAAAATGTCCCCACGTTCGAGAGACATGACTGTTTTCTGAGGCAACAAGTGAGGTTACCCTAGAGGTGCAAGTGTGAAGAGTAATTCATGTTTAGTTATTTTAGTCTTGCAATTAGGGTTTTCAGTGATTGTTTTTAGTCTTGCCATACAAACACTAATTACTAGCAAAATAATATAGCAATATTAAAAGGAAGTAAAGTGCGGGAAATAAAATTCTATGCTATTACAAGGCTTCAGGAGTGGGGGTACAAAATGGTAAAAACGGGGGAAATAGTAAAACACAAATTATACTAATACAAACTGTAAGCAGATACATAAATGGAAAAAGAACATGAAAGTAATAAAGTACGCGAAGCCGTAAAAAGGAAAAGAAAAGAGAAAATTGTTTTGTGATCATTTTGATGAAAAAAGTTTGATGATTAACCTAAAACCTAATTGATTTTAAATAATTAAAAAAAGTTAGTTAATTAAATTAAACAAAACCCTAAAATCTAAGTTGATTTTAATTTAATTAAGAAAACCTAAAAAATTAAATTAGTGTTGATTAAATTAAAAACCTAAAATTAAATTAGGGTTTGTTAAGAAAAATCAAAGGTTTGTGAAAAATGTTTGGTTTTTTGTGAAAATAATGAAGAAAAGGAAAGGCAAGAGCAAGAAGAATAGATAATTGTGAAAAATAACCAAAGGGGTAGGGTTGGGTGTTGAATCCACGCCCTTGAAACCTTCCACAAACAACTTCACCACTAGGCCAAGCGCGCCTTGGTGATAGGAAACAGGTTCAGTGCGCTTTATAATTAACCCTGCAAAATATGGAAATGTTAGGAAAATAAGTGGCAAAAGGCTGGGCCGAACCCATTCCCTTTGACACCAATGACTTAATGCATGCGCTTCAACCGTTGGCGCGGTAGTACATCCATTTATATAAATCAACCAATAAATATATAATATAAATAAAATGCTTGAACTTGAGAGGCGCCAGAGCCCTAGCTCTGGTCGTCTTCTTCAGTTGCCTTTTTCTTCCAATCCTGCAAATTCAACAGAATTAGTAATCCAAAAACATCCTACCCCCCTAAATCAAGGGCTGCAAGTTCAATGGAAGGATTTTTTTTGTTCTAAAATAAATGGTTCTTGAGTTATGAAGAAAAACACATGGATTGGTGAAAAGACGGTAATTCACGATTTTGATTGCATGGGAACTCCACGATTGTTCTATCCTGCACTACCAAACCTCATGAACATGTTAATGACATTAGAAAGTTTTAAAGCAAAACAAAAATTAAAATATGAATGTTATGAAAATTATGAAATCAGAGATGCCATGCAATGAGATTTCATACGTTTTGGACCATCCAATTTTTGGTCCAAACTTACTCTATAGGTTTGGTGGAAGTGAATGGAGTGGATATTTTATAGTGAGAGGGCTTGTAATAAGGGTTTCAAGATTTTAGGGTTCTTGAGATTTTGATCTTTTTTGATAACTTTTGAGGCAAGGGTTTTTCGTTTCCTTGTTTGTATGAGGAGAATAGATTATATATCTTCAATTTTAGGTCAGAATTATCATGGGCTTGGACTTGTGTAATAAACTTCATATTTTATCTTATTTATTTTGTATTATTAATGAATAAATAAAAAATAATTAAAATAAAAATAGGTCACGGGGTGTATGAACAAGATTTGAGATGTATGAGGAGTGTAATACATGTTTGGACCTTAAAACAATGGCCCAATAGCCCAAAATATCAAGTTTTCTCAATTTGAAATTCATGCATTTGCTCAAAATTTCCCAACTTACACTGATCATAACTCTCTCATTTTCATCATTTGAAGGTGATCTTGGACTTTTTAGAAATCTCAAGATGTCCTCTACGATATCTTTTTTTATCATTTTTACATTTGGAGAATTTATCTTGATGTAAGTTTCCTTGACAAAAAGTGTCTTTTTGTTGACTCTTGAAATGAACTGAAATGTATTGGCTCATATCTCTCAAATGAAGCATTTTTTGGACTTGTTCTTAGAGTTACAAAGTTGTAGATAATTGAATTAAATTCAAAATGAGCTTTGGTTGGGGAAAATATGATGAAGCATGTGAAAGTTATGCTTGGTCAAAGTTAAGTTGACTTCTCCTAAGGAAACCCTAATTTAGCAACTTTTGACTTTTGATGATTTAAGGGCTTTTCTTGAGGAATCATGATCAACCCTTAATCAAATGATGAATATGATATTAAAATCTTGACGTTGACCAAAAATCTTAAGGTTTGACTGTATGTTGACCATAATTGACTTCTTACCCAATACTATTGATTCTCAGTAATTTGAGCCATTGACTGAGCAAACTCGTGATGCAAGGTGTAATACGGTGAGAGAAATGACTTTTAGGTTTTGTGTTTTATCGCAAATTTTGCAGATAGCAAGAGTCGCCACCGACCTTTCTTTTATCCAATAAAGGAAAGGTTAAAAAGAACAGGAAAGACCTTTTGAGAATTTTCTGAGTAAGTGGGGTAGGTTATGAAAAAGGTAGGTGTTAGCACCTTTTTCATCCATAGTTATCTATGGGCTCTTAATCGCTAGCTTATTTTTGAAATGCTTTGTGTTTGCGTATGTTTGCAAATATTTTAAAAATGCCTAAGTACGACAATTTTGTAATGATTCTCGTATCGGTGAGAATGTATACAAAATGTTTATTTTGAAAATATTTGTTGAAAGGAAGTGTTGTTTTGTGAAAAGATGTTTTGAAAATGCCAATGTAAGGTAGTTTGCTTTATAATAACCCTTGTATCAGTCCTCAAGAGTGTTTATAAAGTGTATTTGAAGGTAGTTATTTTAAAAGTTTGAAGTGTAAAGATTTTTTTAGTTTGTGAGCAAGCGATTACGAGCGATCTACCTACTCAAAAAGTATTTCGTGTTATTTTCCTCTTCCTTTATATAGTGTTATCCTCACTATTAGTTAGTAGGGAGCCCTATCATTGGATGTGAGGGACAATCGTGGGCCTCGTACATTCATAAAAGGTAACTTGTAGGACACTTTAGCAATTGTCGTAAGGGACTAAGATCGTTTATCGAAGGCAACATCAAAGGGTCATTGAGGGACTACGATGTTTTAACTGAGGGTCTTTGCTAAAGCATCCCACATTCGAGGGACATGACTATTTTATCCGAGGCAACAAGTGAGGTTACCCTAGAGGTGTGCGTGTGTGAAGTGTGATTTGTTTTCAGTTTATTTTTGTCTTGATTAGGGTTATCTATAATTTGATTTTAAATCTTGCCATACAAACCCTAATTACCAACAGTAATAAGGAAAATAGTAAATTTTGGAATTTAAATATCCTACGCTATTACAATGCTTCAGGAGTAGGGAGCACAAATTTATGAATGGGGATGAAAAGCAATAAACCATAATTAAAGCTATTACAGACCATTGAGCAGTTACAATAATTGAGAAATAAAGTACGTGAAGATTTGTAAAATAAAGAAAAGAGAATGGAAATTTTTTTGTGATTTTTTGATGGAAAAAGTTTGATGATTAACCTAATTATTTGATTAATTTTCATTAACAAAAATTTAGGAAAAACCTTAAGAAAAATAATAAATGAAAAAACGTTAATTAATTTTAATTAATTAAAAAGAAAGCTAATCAATAAAAAAGAAGAAGTCTAAATTAATTTTAATAATAAAAAAAAGGAAACTAATTGTTAGAAAATATTTTTTGATGTTATATTTAGAAAATATTTTATAGTATAAACCCTAATTCTAATTAGTTTACAAATTAATCATTTAAAATTAAAACAAGGTGATTAAATTATTAAATGTAATTATCAAAAATTAAATTAATTAATTAAAAACCTAAATCTAAGTTTGTCATGATTTTATGATTTTTGTTGATTAAATAAAAAATGTAATTAAAAAAAAGAAAAGAATTAAATAAAACCAAAAAAAGAAAAACAAATGGGCCTGTGTTGTAAGAAAAATGGGGAGGGGTATGGAAAAGAAAAAATAAAAAGCCCAAATCAGGGATCCCAGGTTACTACGCTGGATCTGGTGGAGGTGACCTTCAGGAGGTGCATCATAGGGCTTACGCTTTGTGCATTGGATTTGCCTTTGATGAGATCTAATGGTTGTAACATGAAGATGCATGATGCGCGTATATGCATGGCTTACACTGAATCTGTAGAGAAAATGTTAGAAAATAAAATGCCAGAGGCAGGGATCGAACCCCTTCCCTGGAACACCAACACCTTACACACACACACGCGCTTGTCACTGGGGTGGCTATTTCATTCGATTATGAAATAACACCCATTAAATATATTATAAAACGAGTTAGAGAAATTTGAAATGGCCAGCTCACCCTTCTTCTTCCTCTTGTGTGCCTTACAGTAACAACAACAATGTTCCATTATTGATTTTGTAAAATGCTCATTTCTCAACCAAATCAAAAACTTCCAAAACAAAACTTGCTTGATTTTTCTCAAGGAATACAACCATATAAATTATGAAAGTTATAGGTTAAAGATGAACACGAATTTTGTTTGGTACCAAACTGAAAACCTAATATTTCATAAAACTCAATTCCAAAATTCTCATCATACAGTCAACATAAATGAAAACTAAGGACATGGTTAGCTTCATAGATAAGATATTTATATTTTATCTTTTGAAATTGAAAGCAAATGATATATGAATCAAGATATCAAAGTTTGGAAAACTTACCTCTTGAAGTGAAAACTAAGAATGTGTATGGATTCTTCCAGGTGCAAATAAATGATGCCAAAAGTTTCCTTGGACCTCCCTGATTGTGTTCTAATGCCTACTTTTCTATGAAAGTTGCTGAAATACTCTAGCCAAGTCAAGTTGCAGGCCACAGTTTTGGAGTTTGGAGGACGGTGATGATGATGTTACGAAAGTGTAACAAGGGTATGGATGAGTTATATATGATGTATAGATGATGTTTGAATGATAAAAAGAGAAAATGCACGAGTGGATTGATATTTGGGTGTTAGAAGCTTCAAATGTGCAACAATGATGGTTTCTTAGTGATTCTCAGTTTAAGAGAATTTGAGGGTGTTTGAGGGCTTGTCCATTCGTGCTTTGGTGTGCAAGTGGCCTCTCTATTTATAGAGAAAAAATTTGAGGGCAAGGGCTGATCAGGTTTGCAAGTTATCAAGTTTTGGATTGGTTGAGATGTAACTTGTGATTTCTTAAAAAATCAAAGTTCCAATGCATAATGTAATACGGTGGGAGAACTGACTTGGGATGTTTTGCGTTTTATCGGAATTATTGCAGTTAGCAAGAGTTGCCACCGACTTTTCTTTTATCCAAAAGGAAAGGTTGAAAATATTAGGAAAGACCTTTGAGATTGTTTTCTTGAGTTTGGGGGGTAGATTATGAAAATGGAAGGTGTTAGCACCCTTTTCATTCATAGTTATCTATGGGCTCTTTGTTGCTTGCTAGATCGCTTGCTTTGTTTGAAAAATGTGCTTTGTGGTGGTTTTTGAAAGTATTTTTAAAAAGGCGCCTTTGTTTAGGCAAATTTTGTAATGGTTCTCGTCTTATAAGAATGTATACAAAGTGTTGGACTTTTGAAAATATTTCATGTTTTGAAAGTGTTCGGTGTGTGTTTACAAGGATGTTTGTTTTGAAAGTGAACAGGCAACTAGGAACGTTTCTACCTACTCAAAAGTCTTTTTGTTCATTTCTATCTTCCTTTGATATTGCTATCTTACCATTGATTGGTAAGAAGCTTTATCTTTGGATGTAAAGGGACGTGCGTGGGTCATCGCATAGTCATGATAACAATGTTGTGAGATATATTAGCATTTCTCTTGAGGGACTAAGATCAGTTGAATGGTGACATTCGAAGCGTCATCGAGGGACTATGATCTTGTATTTTGATTGTTTTTTCTAAGACGTCTCACATGCATAACACGACTATTTTTAGGAAACAAGTGGAGGTAACCCTAGGGGTGCATGTGTGAATGGTGTGTTTGATTTGCATGCATTGGTTTATCTTGGATTAGTGTTCTCTAAAATTGATTTTTATCTTCCCATACAAATCCTAATTACTAGCATTTATATGAAAGCGATAAATTGAAGAAGGTAAATATTCTACGCTATTACAATCATTAGGGGGATGGGCTATACAAATTTACAAATGGGGATTGCAAGAAATTAAAGCCCTAATTATCTATTACAACCATATTGAAATAATATACAAGAAATGTAAAATGGATTTGTTTTGTTTTTGTTAAGAGAATAAAATAATTTTGCTTAAGAAAACATTTTTAGTCTTTTGATTTTAAAAGGAAAAAAATGTTTATGGTGTTTTTGATTAATGAAAATAAAATGATGATAAAAAAGAATAAGAGAAAAAGGGGTCAGAATCAGCGCCTTGCTGAAATAAGAGAGAACATAAGTAAGGGGAAGAAACTTTGGCTCTGACATGCTGCAAGAAAGAAAATGTTAGCAGAAAAGGGAAAGGCCAGAAGTTCTGGATCTGGGAATACTAAAATTCTGGGGTTTCTGGGAACAAGGGGGATCCTAGAAGTTCTGATGCAACTGGCATCCTAGAAGTTCTAATGTTTCTGGAAGGTCAGAAGTTTTGGTGGATGAGGGAGTCTGGAAGTTCTGATGTTGAGATAGTTTGGGAGTTTTGATGTAGCTGGAAACCTAGAAGTTCTAGTGTCACTGGAAAGCTAGAAGTTCTGATAATGGGTATGTGAGGTGTCAATGCTGTTGGATGGAAACGTCTAGAAGTTCTGGTCCATGATGGGGTAAAATGTCAGGGAATAAACATAAAAAGGGTGTTTCTGGAGCTAGAACTCAGGACCCTTAACACTAATGTCTTATGCATATGCTCCCTACCACCAGGGTGGCTATACACATGGTATTAGAAGGAAAAACATAAACATATGACACAAAGTAAGTTCTGATAATGAACCTCCTTCTCCACGCCGACCAGAGCATCTGCAACTTATCCATTTCTCAACACAACAGAAAATGCATACATATCAGTTATGGCAGGTTTCGTCATGGTCTCAGAAATATAAATTATCAGAATTGTAAATCAGAGGCAAGCATGAATTTTGCTAATCCTAATTCTGAATCCTAATTTCCTCAAGAAGTTTGGAGCTGAGATTCTCTCTGCTTAGGCAAAAAATACATGGATTTTATGAATATGTACAATATCAGAGTCAGGATGTCTACATTGTATTTTTGGACATGCAAGTCTATCAATGACTAAGTAATAAGATAACAGTCATAAGGAACTTACCTTGCTTATGGAGATTGTTTTGAATCGGAGTTTGGTTCTGACTGTTGTGGTGTTCTAGTCAGCTTTCTCACGTGCTCAAAAGGCTGGAACAATCTTTAACTTGAGCTATGAATGGCTGGAAAATTCTGGAACATCCAAGAAGCAAAGTTCTGATTTTTGTGATGAAGATGGATGTGTTACAGTCTGAAAACAGAAGTTAGGACGACTTCTAAATGTGTATCAGAAGCTGTGTGGGTGACTTGGTTGGGAAATGCACAAGGAAAATTAGAGCTTGGATGCGAAAATCCAAAAATTAATAGGTTTTTGTGTTTATGTTTTTAGTTTCAAGTTCTTTGAAATTTCAGCAAGGTTTCAAGGCTAATTTCCAAATTCTCGACCTCTTTACAGTTGAAAGTGAAGTTCAATTTATAGGCATGGATTTAGTAGCTTGGAGAAGTCAAAGGTACAACCATCATACACTAGGGAACTGACTTGTTCTTGAAGCAAGTTCAAACAAGTATGGTTCAAGGCACAAAGTAAGATGGTTAGCAGCTTTTAGCCGTGCCTAAGCTATATTTGTAAGCATGAATTAAGGAAAAATACCCTCAAAAGCAAAAGTAAAGCACGGGCCTAACATAAACTTTGTACAAAAGTTTGCTTTTCAAGGACAACAATGGTACTTCTATGCCACACGTGGGGAAATCCTTTGGATAAAGATTCAAAAGTGGGTGTGAGTATTAAATGATGATGAGATTTATCAAAACATAAAACTGCAATATGAGATTATGCATCATAGCTTGAGTCTGGAGCAGAAGTTCAGCATCAACGTACCTTAGAACAAATATCCAATTTCTGATATTTGAAACTCCCTGCTCCAGCATGTTCTGAAGGAATTCTCGAACTTTTCAGAAAGCTTGTAACACGCTCTATAAACCTTCTTTGGACCTCTTGCAAACTCTGCCTGAACCTACATGAAAACTAGCCCAGAAGTTCTAACAAAAATATGTCTTGGAGATGCCGAGAATTTACTGAGTGTTTAAGTTTCAGGGACGTATCTTTGAGGATTTATAACTTGAAATTCCAACATTTCCAGGAGAAGTTATGTTCTGCAATGTTTTAGATCTCATTGAAATCTACAACTCTTGTGTCAGAAGTTCTTCCAAAATCAACTTGCATCATGGTGAAAACCTGGCCAGAAGTTCTGAACCTATCATCTTTCCTAAACACTTAGAAAAATTTCTAAGTATTTAGAATTTTGACTTTTCCAAAGCAAATTTGACTTTGAATTTTCTGATGAAACAAAATTCAAATTCTAACATATCTTGATGAAATATGATTGTTAAAACTTGATTTTGATCCAAAAGTCAAAGTTTGACTTCTCAGCGTGTAATTGACCATTTTGCCCTTGTGTCAATTCCAAACCTAAATAGATGTATTAGTGCTGCAAACTTGATGTCATGGAAGATCTTGGGAGGAAATTCTTGAGAAATGAGAGGGAAAATTTTGGGGTACAACCGCTGCCCCTGTTCAATCTTCTTAAACTTGAAGAGTTAGATTGGCGAGTCCGCCATTTGTGACTTGAATGTGGAAAATGATTGAACACTAGAGTGCCCAGAAATTTGCACTCAATGATGTGTAAGTTGACTGTGTAGGGAATGGTCTTAGAGATGCCATTCAGAGTGACTGGGGAAGGTACCAGGATAAATCTTTCGGTCGTTTTAAATTGGAGTGGTAAATGCCTTTGTCTGTAGATTTTTCTGCAAGGAAAAAGATTAGTTGCATGCAGATGTATGCATGGTGTGATGATGTTCTCAAAATAAATGAGACTATGCCATATGCAATTCCCATGTATGCATTATGGTTTATGAATGTGATGTGTTCCTTGCAGCGTGTCTTTGTCTAGGAAAATAAATCCTTGAAAACATACTGATGAGCCTTGGGAAATGAGCTCCTAGACTGCTGTTGAGGATGAAGAGTATGCTCCTCTTATTTTAGGATATTTTCACTGAGAATTCATGTTCCGTTGTTTGAGGAGAAACTCTGTTGGGGAATATTGGCTTGTTTAAGAAGACTCTCTGGAGAGTGTTGATCTCTACTTGGGGAAAAGAGTTTAGGATTTTTGATTGTTCAATGCTCTACTGGGGAGTTATTCCTGAATGGAGAGCATCGAAAACCGGCTGATATCTGGTCGAAATCCAATCTTGGCAGCAATTTGTTAGGGATAGTGAAGTTGACTGCTATCTGGTCGTATTCGAGGCTTCGCAGTAACTTGCAGGGGAAGATTTGAAGTAACTGTTATCTGGTCAGAATCCAGGCTTCGCAAAAAATTTCTTAAGGTGGAATTGTTATCTGGTCAGGTTCCAGGCTTCACAGTAACTTGAAGTGGTAACTATTATCTGGTCGGGTCAAGGCTTCATAATTTTTTTTGAAAAGTTACACAATTATTTGGTCGGGTCCAGGCTTCATAGTGACTCGCTAGGGATTGTAGCTAGTTATTATCTGGTCGGACTCCAGGCTTCATAATAACTTGCTTGAATAGACGAAGGTGAACTGATCTCTGGTTGGATCCAGGCTCCACAATAACTTGACTGGGGAAGAATAAATTAATTGTTATCTGGTCGGGTCCAGGCTTCACAGTAACTTATTAACGTTAAACTGTTATCTCGTCAGATTCCAGGCTTTGCTGATTTTTGAGGTGGATGAAGTTAATTGTTATCTGGTCGGGTCCATGCTTCACAATAACTTTGTCTGAAAATATGAAGTTGAATTGATATCTGGTCGGGTCCAGACTTCAAGTAACCTTCTTGATACTAGTTTCTATCTGGTCGGATACCAGTCTTCACAACAAATTTCTGAGGGAAAAAGTTAATTATTATCTGGTCGGATTCCAGGCTTCACAATAACTTGTTTGAAAAGATAAAGTTGAAATGTTATCTGGTCGGGTCCAGGATTCACAGTAACTTGCTGGGGTAGAGGCAAACTCTACTGGGGAAAAGAAGTTAATCCCTTATCTGGTTGAGTCCAGGGTTTTCAATATCTCGAAGAGTTAAACTACTATCTGGTCGGGTCCAGGCTTCACAGAAACTTTTAGAGATAGCAATGACTTTGTTGGTGACTTCACTGGGGATCAGGGGTTGTGGTCCTTTGATTTGTAATAGTCTGAGAGGAAAGCTCGGGCTGGAGAGGATAGACTCAGCCGGGAAGACAGACTCAGCTGGGGAAATAAACTCAGTTGGGGAAATGAAACTTATCGAGGAATATTTGATGAACTGCTGACAAGGTGAGTTCTTTTAGGAAGAAATCCAAAAGGCTTCCTCTTTTTAGGACCAACTTAGCTGGGGAGAAGGCTGGGGAGAGATTGAGACTTTGGCTGGGGAACAACCTATGAAAATGATTTTGTGAGAAACTTCGTTGGGGAAAGGTTTATTATAGCCGGCCTTGCGGGGATAATGCTAATGAGATAACTTTATGGGGATATCCCAACTGCATTAAACAGATGCTTGTTGCGGCTTGGCGAGACACATGTGCTAAATAGTTTTAATTATGTTCACATACATATGTTCGTTCAATTTTAGTCATTGGACATTTTTGCATTCAGAACAAAAAACAGAAAGTTTGTACTTCAAAGTATATTTGTATTGATATTTTGCCCATGAATAAGCGTTTTTGTACAAAGGGACGGAGATCCTAGTAAGAGGGAATCGTCGAAAGGGAAAACAAAATTGAAAACAAAGATAATAGCCATGTGGAAGTGATCTTATTGCGTTCCAACCCTACTATTGCCCCAATGTCTTCGAATGTCCCTCATCGTCGACAGAAGTTGATTGGATTAATCTTGGACCGTTTGAACTCGAACCTTGGTAATAATGTCAAATGTGGTAATTCCACAGGACATATTCATACGCTTCCAATCCTTAATTTTTTCCTGGACCTCCCTTTTGGGTTTTCAACCCACCAGGATACCCATTTTTGCCCAAGTTGCCCTTTCGTGGTTTCAACTTGCCGGGTGTACAATATTTTACATATATCCCTAATTGTTTCCCAAACCTTTTGGTTTTCCTGGATGCCCTTATCTTACCTAGGTGTGTCAACCTAGCGGTGTCTTATGCGTAGTATTTTTTAACTATGTTCGCGTTCACAGGATGTGGGAAGTCTTCACTGTCCATGGTAGTTAGCATCATGGCACCGCCAGAGGAAACTTTCTTGACAACAAATGGCCCTTCGTAAGTGGGAGTCCATTTTCCCCTGGGGTCGCTTTGTGGAAGAATGATGCGCTTTATCACCAAGTCACCATCTTGATATACTTGAGGCTTGATCTTTTTGTTAAAAGCTTTGATCATGCGTTCTTGGTACATCTGACCATGACAAACAGCAGCAGTCGCTTTTCATCAATCAAGCTCAACTGATCTAATCTTGTATGAATCTAATCGTATTCGCCTAAACCTACTTCATTAATAATCCTTAATGAGGGAATCTAAATTTCCACTGGCAAAACAGCTTCCATGCCATAGACCAAAGAAAGGGGAGTTGCCCCAGTTGACGTTCTAGCTGAAGTACGGTAGCCATGAAGAGTAAATGGTAACATCTCATGCCAGTCCTTGTAGGTCACTACCATCTTCTGCATAATCCTCGTAATGTTTTTGTTGTCTTCTTCCACTACACCATTCATCTTGGGTCTATAAAGAGAAGAATTGTGATGCTTGATTTTGAATTGAGTGCAAAGTTTCGTAATCATAGCATTGTTGAGGTTAGTCCCATTGTCGGTGATGATCCTTTCGGGGATACCATAGCGGCATATGAGGTTATGTTTGATGAATCTGGCTACCACGTTCTTTGTGACTGAGGCAAATGAGGCGGCTTCGACCCATTTGGTGAAATAATTGATAGCAATCAAAATGAAGCGATGTCCATTAGAAGCAGTAGGTTTAATCTCTCAAATCATGTCAATGCCCCACATTGCAAATGGCCACGAAGTGATCATGACGTTCAGAGGAACAGGAGGCACATGGACGTTGTCAGCATAGACTTGGAATTTGTGGTAAGTCCTTGAGTGTTGATGGAAATCAGTCTCAATTGTTGACCAATAGTAACCAGCTCTCAAGATTTCCTTAGTCATCGTATGTCCGCTAGAGTAAGTCCCAAAGAGACCATCATGCATATCTTCCATATTTTCCTCTGCCTCCTTCTTGTCCACACATCGGAGTAGAGTAGAATCATGGTTGCGTTTGTACAAGATTCCATTACTTAGGGACAATTTGGCTGAGAATCTTCGTAAGAATTTTCTGTCATTGATGGAAGCTCCTTCAGGATACTCTTGTGCTTCAAGGTATATCTTCACCTCATGGTACCATGGCTTCTCGACGTCAGTGTCAAGCTCATAGAAGTGTGCAGGTTCGTCGAATCTTTCAATTGTAATCATGGGAGATTCGTTGTCTCATTTGACCTTGAACATAGAAGACATGGTGGCCAAAGCATCGGCTAATTGATTTTCTTCCCTGGGGAAGTGTTCAAAGGTGATCTCTTCGAAGTAAGGAATCAGAGACAGCACCAATTCCTTGTAAGGAATGAGATTAGGATGTTTAGTATCCCAATATCCTTTTACTTGGCTAAACACTAGAGCGGAATCCCCGAACACATTCAAATGCTTTATCCTCAAATCAATGGCAGCCTTCAAATCCAAAATGTAGGCTTCGTACTCAGCCATATTGTTCGTACAATCGAAGCATAGTCTAGAAGTGAAAGGAGTGTGGAAACCTTCAGGGGAGACTATTACAACACCAATTATGTTACCCAAAGCATTAGAAGCTCCATTGAAGACCATAGTCCATCCAGATCCTTGTTCAGGTCCGTCATACAGTCCAGGTTTCGCGCAGTCGGTCACTAGCATGATATTCTCATCCGGGAAGTCAAAGTTCATAAACTGATAATCATCAATAGCTCGATGGGCCAAATGATCTTTTAATACACTTCCTTTGATGGCCTTTTGCATCGTGTATTGAATATCGTACTCAGTCAAGATCATTTTCCATCTAGCTATCTGTCCAGAAAGAGCGGGTTTCTAGAAGATGTACTTGATAGGGTCCATCTTAGAAATCAGTAGAGTGGTATGAGTCAACATATACTGTCTTAGCCAGCGAGCAGCCCATGATAGAGCGTAGCAAGTTTTCTCGAGGAGTGAATATATAGTTTTACAGTCAGAAAACTTTTTGCTCAGGTAGTATATAGCATGCTCTTTTCGGCCAGACTCATCATGTTGGCTCAACACACACCCCATAGAATTCTCTAGCACCGTCAAGTGCATGATCAAGGGTCTTCCTGCAACTGGAGGCATGAGAATAGAAGTTTCTTGCAGATATTCTTTTATTTTGTTGAAGGCAGCTTGGAATTCATCATTCCATCTGACTACTTGATCTTTCTTCAAGAGCTTGAAGATTGGCTCATAAGTAGCAGTTAAGTAAGATATGAAGCAGGTGATGTAGTTAAGACGACCCAAGAATCCTCTAACCTCCTTTTTAGAGTAGGGGACAGACATTTCTTGGATGGCCTTTACCTTGGCAGGATCGACCTCGATGCCTTTACCACTAACAACAAAACCTAGAAGCTTTCCCGGTCGTACTCCGAATGTGCACTTATTAGGGTTCAACCTCAACTTGTACTTTTTCAGCCTCTCGATAAGCTTAGATAGGTGATTGAGATGTTCATCTTCAGTTTGTGATCTTGCAATCATATCATCCACATACGCCTCTATTTCATGATGGATCATATCATGAAGCAAATCCACCATAGCTCTTTGATATGTTGCTCCTGCATTCTTTAGTCCATATGGCATGACCTTATAACAAAAGGTTCCCCATTGCGTAACAAAGGTGGTCTTCTCTATGTCTTCGGGAGCCATCTTAATTTGATTATAGCCAGAGAAGCCATCTATGAAAGAGAAGACTTTATGCTGAGCAGTATTATCGGCCAAGTGATCTGCTAATACACTTCCTTTGATGGCCTTTTGCATCGTGTATTGAATATCGTACTCAGTCAAGATCATTTTCCATCTAGCTATTTGTCCAGAAAGAGCGGGTTTCTCGAATATGTACTTGATAGAGTCCATATTAGAAATCAGTAGAGTGGTATGAGTCAACATATACTGTCTTAGCCGGTGAGCAGCCCATGATAGAGCGCAGAAAGTTTTCTCGAGGAGTGAATATCTGGTTTCACAGTCAGAAAACTTTTCGCTCAGGTAGTATATAGCATGCTCTTTTCGGCCAGACTCGTCATGTTGGCCCAACACACACCCCATAGAATTCTCTAGCACCGTCAAGTACATGATCAAGGGTCTTCCTGCAACTAGAGGCATGAGAATAGGAGGTTCTTGCAGATATTCTTTTATTTTGTCGAAGGCAGCTTAGAATTCATCATTCCATCTGACTACTTGATATTTCTTCAAGAGCTTGAAGATTGGCTCAGAAGTAGTAGTTAAGTAAGATATGAAATGGGTGATGTAGTTAAGACGACCCAAGAATCCTCTAACCTCCTTTTAAGAGTGGGGGACAAGAATTTCTTGGATGGCCTTTACCTTGGCAGGATCGACCTCGATGCCTTTACCACTAACAATAAAACCTAGAAGCTTTCCCGGCCGTACTCCGAATGTGCACTTATTAGGGTTCAACCTTAACTTGTACTTTTTCAGCCTCTCGATAAGCTTAGATAGGTGATTGAGATGTTCATCTTCAGTTTGTGATCTTGCAATCATATCATCCACATATACCTCTATTTCATGATGGATCATATCATGAAGAAAAGCCACCATAGCCCTTTGATATGTTGCTCCTGCATTCTTTAGTCCAAATGGCATGAACAAAAGGTGCCCAATTGCGTAACAAAGGTGGTCTTCTCCATGTCTTCGGGATCCATCTTAATTTGATTATAGCCGGAGAAGCCATCCATGAAAGAGAAGAATTTATGCTGAGTAGTATTATCGACCAAGACTTTATGCATATTGGTTTAACCTCTCTCTTGTCTGTCTTGGTACCTAGATTGATGACTTCAACTGACTCTTCATGCGGTTGAATAGCTTTTTCCTCTTGCAATAGAAGTCTGGCTAGTTCTCCCGGTACCTCACAATCATCCTTGCCTTCGTCTTTGGCTTGGTTAATTAGATGTTCGAAATCATAGTTGGCAATAGTAGAGTCATTGGCAATGAGATCCGAAGTGGAAGAGGACCTTCAAGAGTGTGTGTGTGTGTGTGTTTGTGTGTGTGTGTGTGTGTGTAAGATACATGGGTATTTTGAAAAATGTATTGAAGTAAAATAAAGATAATAAGCATAAATATTTGAATGAAAAATTCCAATGATTGGTATTGAATGATCATATGACAACATGAACATAAATAAAACCCTTAACAAATGGACCAAAGTGCCTCAGGCCAGGCATATGGCTTAAAATTTATTGTTTAATATTACAGACAAAATATTCTTGAATTGATAGAAAGTAATAAACAAGTAATTACTCCTCAATGAAGGAGATGGGAACGAAGTCCTTTACGTGCCAATTGTTGAGCTTTGTTGTAGTAGGGTATACCCATTATTCAAATGCACATTCATCATCAGAATCACCCACAGCTTTTACTTTATGACTTCCAATACAGAGAGAGGGTTTCCCTGCACGAGCATGCCTCACCTCCTTCTGAGCCTTAATAGTGAAACCCAAACCACATTTGTCTGCTTTGAATGGGATTTTGGGGAGTTTCCCCCAAGTATCATAGCTTCCTTCTTCGACTGCGGCACGAGCATCTCTAAATGAAACCATCTTTGGCACGACCTTACCAGCTTTGGACACATCAGAGGAACATTTGGAAGTAGCAACCATTAGTGGCAAAACTTCAAAATCCTGACACAGGGCTTCTATAAATTCGCCATCCATCTCCACATATTTGAAAAAATTGAGGTGGCTTACCATGAACTCCTCCTCACCACAACCAATGACTATCCTTCCCTTGATCGGGTACTTGATCTTTTGATGAAGGATTGACGTTACCGCCCCTGCTCCATGAATCCAAGGTCGACCCAACAAACAAGAGTAAGCAGGACGAATATCCATGATCTAGAAAGTAGAGTTGAAAATCTGTGAACCCACCTTGATCGGGGGATCCACCTCTCCATGAACTGTCCTTTTGGACCCATCGAAAGCCCTCACAATAATATCACTTGGTTTCAGCATGAGTCCTTCACAGTCTAGACGATATAAAGCGCCTTTGGGTAGTACATTTAAGGAAGAGCCAGTGTCAACCATAACATGTGCTAAGGTAGTCCCCTTACATACAACAGAAACATGCAGAGCTTTGTTATGGTTCTTTCTAAGTGGTGTCAGATCAGCATCCGAGAATTATAAACCATTGTTGGCCGTCAAGCTTTCCACACAATTTTCAAACTGGTCATTTGTGGTCTCATGAGGGACATGAGCCTTCTTCAAGAAATTGATTAACGCCCGATCATGAGCATCGGAGCAAAGTAGCAAAGATAACATGGAAATCTTGGAAGGGGTTTGCCCTAGCTGCTCCACTATCTTGAAATCACTCCTTTTTATAATTTTCAAGATCTCATCCATTTCTCTAGCGGAAGGCTCCTCAGCAGCAATGTCCTTTGTGGGTATTTCAGTCTCAATAGGCTCAACTACTTTCTCCTTTCCCCTTGTGTCAGCGTTGGGCTTAGCAATTGTGATGCGGACAGGTGCCTTTGTAGCGGTTGGTGGTGAGATGTTGGGTGAAAATATTCTCCCAGTTCTGGTCACCTTACACGAGCCAGTAATGTTACCAATGTCATCATCTTTGCTTTCTTCAATCCAAGCATCTTGCTTTATTCCATGGTAAAACACCTCAGCACCATAGTTCCAAGGCACTGCTTTGTTGGAAGAGTACATAATTGGCCCGGGGGAAGTAATTACAGAGGAGCAACAGTCAGTTCATTTTAAATCCTTATAGTACCCTTGGAGGAGATCCTAAGAGGCTTGTTTGAAATCGTTATGATGGAGAGGTCTTCAATCTTATTGGTCAAACTTTTGGCAGACGAAGTCTTCTTAAATAAGATCTCATGTCTATTCATCAGGCATTGAATTCCTTCCTTCAACCATTTGCATCCATTGAGTTGTGTGGCGCATCAATCACAATCCTTCAAATAACCAGGGAAAATCCCGGCTTTCAGCAGATTCTTTTTCATGGTGGTTAACGGAGTAGTCAAGTCTTCGACGGAGGAAACAAAAATGGTGTCTTCAACAGCATTGACACCCTTGCCATGGTTTGGCATTAGTGTCGTTATCACATTGGGAATTAGATGCGGATCAAATTCGATGGTCTTGTTGTCTATTAAGTCTTGAATTTTATTCTTCAGTCCCCAACATTGGTCAGTCTCATTCCCGGGACTATTCGAGTGATATGCACACTTGGTATTCGAATTGTATTTAGGTGAGAAGGTATCTGGATTAGCTGGAGGATCACGCATTGTCACCAAATTAGCATTTAACAGGTTTTTTAAGGCTTGGGATAATGACATGCCTATCCTTGTGTATTGTCTTTGTGGAGCCTCGAACCGTTGACGATTGGAAGATTGTCTTTGAATAGGAGTTGGGTTGGAAATCCGAACAACATTAATGGACGGACGATCATCCTTCTTGGTACGGGCCCTTGCCCCATGCACATCATTGATTTCTTTCGTCCCAGCTAAGGGTTTCTTTACGAGATTGGAAGTGGAAGCATATGCTATGGGAATCTTCCCGCTTTTGATGCCACTTTCAACTCTTTCACCGGTTAAGATCATCACGGTGAAACCAGATGAAGAACAACCAACCAATAAATTAAAAAATGGACCAGATAAGGTGCCCATGAACATATCATTGTATTCCCTATCAGTTAAAGGTGGTTGAACCCTACTGGTAATATCCCTCCACTTTTGGGCGTACTCTTTGAACCCTTCGTTTTTCCCTACCGTCATGTCTTGCAGTTGAACTCTTGTCGGCGCCAGGTCGGCATTGTACTGGTATTAGTGATAGAAAGCAGTGGCCAGTCTTCCCACGTATGGATACGGGAACCCTCCGATTGGTAAAACCACTCAAGTTGAGTCTCGGCCAAGCTCTCTTGAAAGAAGTGAACCCAAAGTTTCTTGTCAGCGGTGTGCGGTTGTATTTTGTGCACATAAGACTTCAGGTGCAGCTTTGGGCAAGAAACCCCATCATACTTAAAGAAAACTGGTACTTTGAATTTATGGGGAATGACAACCCCATATATTAAACCCAAATTGTCAAAATCCAAACCAAGGATGGCTTGAATCTCAACGGCCTTCAATTTATCCTCTAGCTGCTTGTACTTAACATCGGCAGGAGGATACTGCTCGTCAAAATAATCTTCATCATCGGATGCTTGATCATTGATACACCTAGCCTGGGTACTCCTCGCTTCTCCAATTTGATTTTCGTCTTCCTCTGGTGAATCTTCCACTATCGGTATCTTACAGACCGACTCTCTGAATCTTCTACCCATGTTGACTAAGGCCTTTCTCTTTGGTTTCTTTTTGGATGCCAGCAACGTCATCAACTCTTGTTTCCCCTTGTCCAGGGTTAGCAGAGTCTCTTGAAACTGGGAGTTTTGTGCTTGTAGGTCTTTCACCGTTTTCTCGATATCCATCTTGCTGAAATAAACAGTGAAAGATAAGGAAACTCGTCGTGGAAAAACTGTTATGTTATGATGCATGGAACATGTGCATGAAAATGATTTCAAGGAAATTAGAGATTTAAATTTGCTTAGACAAAAAGGAAACACACGTTATATTAATAAATCCAAGCTGAGTACACCATGCCTCTTTGGGCTTACAATGAAAGAAATAAAAATACAAAACCCCTAAGACAAAAAGGTTGAACGCATCCTTTTTGGTGCGATGTAGGCGTTCAAAATCCACTCTTGATGAAGCTGCTTGGTAAGTTCCAGAACTTTATTCTCACTGGCGTAGAATTGACTCTCAAAGATGTCTCGTTCTTCCCTGAGCTGGATCCATGACTTTTGCAACTCTTCGAATCTTGTTGGCATATCAAGATGAAAAATGATGCGAGGTTCGTTTTCTTGATCAACAGAATCTGAGATCACCGACAGTATAGCAACATATGGCATCATAATATTTTGAGCACGAGCTCGTACCCATATGAGTTAAGGCTCTAAAGGGATGGAATTTTTGCATCCCAAAATACTGCTATCGGTCTTCTTTACCATTCCCCAAGTGTGAATGAACCTCTGGCGATAACCTTGCAGGTCATTTGAATAGTCAAACACAATACCCTGGATGATAATATAGTGGGGACCATCCCTCTGGGCGTAGCCGAACTGATGTAGGGCCAAAGAAGGGTTGTAAGTGATTCCTCCTCTAATGCCAAGAAGTGGTACATTAGGGAATTCTCTGCAGCGATCAATAAAAGAGATATCTTCTTGAGAGCGAGGGCACCAATAGATATCAGAGTGAGAAAGGGACATTATCCTTTTATTCCACCTCAAGCCTGATTCATTCTTCATTATTGACCAGGGGAGGTACGAAATAAACCACAGATAAAGCAAAGGCGTACAACACATGAGAGTCCCTCGTTTCTTCATAGTACGAGTGTGGAGTGAATGCAGCGTGTCTCCGAGCAATGTAGGCACTGGATTGTGAGCAAGAAAGATGCTGATGGCACTGACATCTATGAATTGATCTGAATTGGGGAACAAAACCATTCCATAAATTAATAGAGCTAGGACATATCCAAAGGCATGGTGTGATACGGTGGGAGAACTGACTTGAGGTTTTGGGTTTTGTCGCAAATGTCGCAGTTAGCAAGAGTCGCCACTGACTTTTCTTTTATCCAAAAGGAAAGGTAAAAAAACATAGGAAAG
The DNA here is from genome assembly GCA_948472305.1 of Vicia faba. Classification (NCBI taxonomy): domain Eukaryota; kingdom Viridiplantae; phylum Streptophyta; class Magnoliopsida; order Fabales; family Fabaceae; genus Vicia; species Vicia faba. Next base: position 1,157,307,492 of record OX451741.1, read on the forward strand.
ACCTTTGAGATGTTTTCTTGAGTTCGGGGGGTAGATTATGAAAAGGGAAGGTATTAGCACCCTTTTCATCCATGGTTTTCCATGGGCTCTTAGTTACTTGCTTAGATCACTTGCTTTGTTTTTTTTGAAATGGTGTTTGGTGTGGTTTTGAAAAGTATTTTGAAAAGAGGCCATTCGTTTAGGCAATCTTTGTAATGATTCTCGTTCGTAAGAATGTATACAAAGATGTTTGTCTTTTGAAAAATGTTTCAATGTTTTGTAAGATGTTTTGAAATGTGTGTGTGTTTGTTTTTGAAAATAGAAAGGATTGTTTGAAATTTAACAAGTAACTTAGAAGCTATCTACCTACTCAAATGTATTTCTTATGCATTTTTTATTCCTTAGACATTGTTAACTTACCACTGATTTGGTATACAACCCTATCTTTGGATGTAAACGGGACGGGCGTGGGGTCATCGTATGACCATGATAGAAATGTTGCCAAGTATCTTAGCATTTTTTGAGGGATCAAGATCATTTGTTTAGGCAACTTTTGAATAGCGTCATCGAGGGACTATGATCTTATACTTGTTTTGTTTTTCCAAGATACTTTGCATGCGTAACATGGCCATTTTATTTTAGGCAACCAAGTGGGAGAAACCCTAAGTGTGCTTGTGTGCAAAGTGTGTCATTTTCATGCTTTTATCTTGTATTTAGGTTTTTCTATTTTTGCTTGGTTTTTGTTCTTGTCATTCAAACCCTAATTATTAAGCATAGTATATAAAGCAATAAATTACGTAAAATAAACTAAGCTATTACAACAATTATTATGGGAGGGGGGATACGAGTTTTGAATGGGGATTTTGCACAAATATAAACCTAAATATATTATTATAACCAAATCGAATATTGTGCGAATTAAATAAATAAGACAAATATTTAAAATGCAATGCAAAATGTGTATGTTAAAAAATGTTTTTGTGTTTTGTTTTTTGTATGAAAATAATTTAATTTAAACCCTAGAAAAGGAAAAAAAATAGTTAATTCTTTTTGAAAGGGGTGAAACCCTAATTTTTGTTCAAAGAAAATAATGCTTCATATTATTATTTTGTATATTTTTTTGTATAAGAAAAATAATAAATAATATTATATGTAAATATTAAAAATTAAATATGTATAAAAAATAAGTATTTATGAGTATAAATAGTATAATAAAAATATTAAGTATTTTTAAAATATATTTACAAGTTATTTTAGAAAATAGAATCTATTTATCAAAATAAACTATTTTTCATGTGAAAAAAATAATAAAATAAATAAAATAAAAGGTGTGAAAATAAATAAATCATTTTTGGTATTTTTTATGATTAAGAAAAATAAATAAAAACATTAAATATAAAAATATGAAGAAAAATGCAAAAATATAAAAAGTTAGCCAGGGGGTGCAAATAACAAGTCAAGGGGTGCAAATATCAGAAGCAAAAAGGCCCAAAGCACAAAAAGCCTAGAACACTTCGTCCCTGTCCTTGGTCAGCTTCTTCGCGCGCGCTTCAGTTTAATCTGTAACTCTCACATGCTTGCATAAAAACAAAAACTCATAACATGAAATATGTGGCATTTGAGCTCACGATTCCAGCCATATAAATTATGTAACTTAACTCTAAAAGATCAAAGAGAATTTTGGAACCCCTAATTCAAGACCTAAAAATTTCAGGAACTTCAAGCTTCAAATTCTCTTAGCACAAGTAACATAAATGAAAAGTAATGATATGTACATTTTTGTCATGATAAGGACTACATTTTTCCTTCACAAATCGTGGCCTGAAGTTGCCTATTCAGAGAGATAGAGTTTTGAAAAATACCTCCTTCAGCTGGATTCGAGTAGGGAAATGTAGGGACTTTAATGGAGGCCTGGTGATTGTTTAAACTTCACTGAACTTCACTCAAGCTATTCCAATGCTTATCTTGCTTTGAGGATGGATGGAACTCTCTGAACAAGTAAAGATGCAAGATTTCAAAGTGCAAATGGTGGATGCTGAAACAGGGGTTACAGAACCAGGGTGATGGCTTGGATTGTCTAGATATCAAGTGAATAAGATGTTTCAAATGTTTAAACACAAAACGCACGAGCCAAATGAGAGTTGGCTGTGCTTATGCAGAAATCCTGTATTTGGGCAGTTTTGAGTGTTTTTTCCGTTTGAGTGAGTTCTGGATGCAAGCAAAACGTGCTAAGCCTTGCAACAAGTTTGTATATTTGTATAAAAATGATCCAAAATCATCCCTTACTAGTTGTGCAAGCTTTGGACCTTTTTGCAACTTTCCTTGCATTTGAAGTAAAGTGAAGTGACCATACTCACATGCTTGTACTGGCTAGATTGAGGGCTGATAAGAGTTGGTACACATTGCTTGAGAGCTGTAGACTTTGCTTGTACCAAAGGGACGGGTTCAATGCTCAATATTGACAAAGTTGCAAAAGTTCCCCTTTATGAAAATGGCATTGTGACATTTTGGCCAAAAATGGAAATACACCTTGCGTAATGCTTCAAAAGCAAAGATAAAGCCTTTTTCAATTGAGTTTGCATTAAATTATGGAGTGTAAAGCAAGCTTAGGACCTGTAAAGCAAGATACAACCAGCATGGGCTTGATTTGCAACTTGATGCTATGTGAAAATGGCTTGATCAAAAGTGAGAAAATGCCAACTTCCCTTCTTCGATTCTCCCTAACCAAAAATGATCTTGGAGAGTTCTTAGACATTTTGGAAATCTTGAATTGTGCTCTATAATACATCTTTGAAATGAAATTTGAGATACCTCTTAGAACTAGGTGAAAAATGTCCATGAAGTTGGGTCCAAAACCTGCCTAAATTAGGGGAAAATTTCACTAAGTTAAGAAGTTCATGGACCTATATTCACAAATTCGTAACTTGAGATCCAAGCATCTTTTCGGAAAAGTTTGTGAAGAAAAGTTGTAGATTTCATGTAGTACTACAACTTTCATGTTGGGAACTTTTCTTGAGTAAAAATGCATCATGGTGAAAAAGTGGTGAAAAGTTGGGAAAAAATAAGAAAATTTTTATACTTAGAAAAATTCTAAGTTATGAAAATTTTCAAATTAAAACCCTAATTTTCAAATTTGAGTTTCTTGGTGAACAAGTTTAATATTTTAACATATCTTGATGAATTATGACCCTTGGTACTTGATTTTGACCAAAAAGTCAAAGTTTGACTTTTCAGTGTACAATTGACTTTTGATCAGTTTACTACAAATTCATCTGTCAATCCAATGAACTTGAGATCTTTTGAACCATGTAATTAGGTCAAGATGATTCTATTGATCCCTTGAAATCATGTTTGGACTCAATTGGTCATTGGCTAGGTTAAAAATCATAAATTGCCTTTTCTCAGTCAAAACCCTAATTTTGACCATTTTGCGCTTTTGATGATTTGAGCAAATTTCTTGAGGAGTTGTGATCAAAACTTGATCAAATGGTACATATGAGTCTAAAATGTTGATGTGTATAAAAAATTATGAAATTTGACTGTAAATTGGCCATGGTTGACTTTTTCCCCAATACAGCTGATTTTTAGGTCAACTGTCCAATTGACTGATCAAAAATGTGGTTCAAGGCTTGAAACTTAAAATGAGCAAACTTAGGGGTCCAAGATGATGTATGAAAGTCACATGAAGCATTGGTGGTCCAAATATCCTTGTGCAAACTCGAACCCTAATTTTGGGTTATCAGTGCAAGATGAGGTATCTTGAGCTGACCAAACCCTAATCTTGTCTTGAGTCCAAGAAGTCTTGTGAGAAAAGTCTTGATAAATGAGAGGGAAAATTTTGGGGTACAACACATGGTAACTCATGGCATCTAAGAATATCTGAGCTTTCTTCATTAGAAAACTTGCAAGGAGGCCTTTGACTCCACCTCTTCTTTCCCAATTGGATTCGATGTCAGATGGTTTAAAATGCAAAGCTATGGCAACACTTTCAGCGAATGTGTCTTGTTTTAAGCCGGTGAAAGGTACTTTCTCCAATATAGGTGATCCAAGTATTTTTGAGAAGTCTTCCAGCGTAGGAACTAACTGGTAATCTGGAAAAAGTGAAGGAATGGTGTTTAGGGTCGAAGAACTGGAACAGAACACTCATGAGACCTTCGTCAAACCCGGTAGTAACCAAACTGAACAAGTGACTGTATCTCTTGTTGAACGATGAGCTCTCGGGAACTTGCAGGACCAATTCTTTGAGCTTGGAAGGGACCTCTACAAAATTGATTCAGATGGTCTTTCTGCCGGTTGAATCCATACCCTACAAAACAAAAAGGAAAGATAAATCTATAGCCCCTTAAAATGGTTAACATGTATGTCATGATGTTCATGATGTTATGGATATACTTTGAAATCACAGATATATCAAGAAAGTTACACAAAACACCCTAGGTTTAATGGCTTGCGTGAGGCTTTAAAGGTAAGTACCCTCTTGAAGTTTAGTTGGCTCAACCTGTCTTATTAAAAGTAACGGGTTCTAAGGAGTCTCATATCACGGAACTTTCCTTTAGGCATTATTCTAGCTCAAGCACCAATGTATTGCGGCCAGAATATCCCAAAAGTCCAATCTCAATGAGCGTAGCATCAAGTATCAACCAATCTTTGGTCGGGACCAAAGCCGTCTATCTCACTACTTCCTAATGGCCAGGGATGAGTCAAATAAAATGTTCTAAAGGTTAGTTAGCGCTTAATGACACTAAGGAAGCCTAATGTTATCCTTGACATACTCAAGGAACATTAGTACAAGCCAAGGTATCACCCTAACGTATCTACCACTTCGTCTATATCGGTCTACGCCGTACAACTTCCATGATTTATTGCTACTTACCTAAAAAGGTGCCCCAGATCCGGGTGTAGGATCTTCAATAGTAACCCAAACAAAGACCAAAAATGTAAAGCAAGTAAGTCAAACCATGAAAAGCAAGTAAAGGTGATTTAACTCTTAAGTAACCCCACTTTTAGTATTTTCCCATCAGAGTCCCCAGTTCTTTAATACGGTGGGAGAACTAATTTGGGATGTTTTGTGTTTTATCGCAATTGTTGCGGTTAGCAAGAGTCGCCACCGACTTTTCTTTTATCCAAAAGGATAGGTTAAAAAGAACAGGAAAGACCTTTGAGATTGGCTTCTTGAGTTCGGGGGGGGGGGGGGGGGGGGGGAGATTATGAAAAGGGAAGGTGTTAGCACCCTTTTCATCCATAGTTATCTATAGGCTCTTAGTTGCTTGCCATATTGTTTTCTTTGTTTGAAAAATGTGCTTTGTGGTGGTTTTTGAAAGTATTTTTGAAAAGGCACCTTTGTTTAGGCAAACTTTGTAATGGTTCTCGTCTTATAAGAACGTATACAAAGTGTTGGACTTTTGAAAGTGTTCGGTGTGTGTTTGCAAGGATGTTTGTTTTGAAAGTGAACAAGCAACTAGGAACGTTTCTACCTACTCAAAAGTCTTTTTGTTCATTTCTATATTCCTTTGATATTGCTATCTTACCATTGATTGGTAAGAAGCTTTATCTTTGGATGTAAAGGGACGGGCATGGGTCATCGCATAGTCATGATAGCAATGTTGTGAGATATATTAGAATTTCTCTTGAGGGGCTAAGATCATTTGAAAGGCGACATTCGGAGCGTCATCGAGGGGCTATGATCTTGTATTTTGATTGTTTTTGCTAAGACGTATCACATGCATAACACGACTATTTTAAGGCAACAAGTGGAGGTAACCCTAGGGGTGCATGTGTGATTAGTGTGTTTGATTTGCATGCATTGGTTTATCTTGGATTAGTATTCTTTAAGATTTATTTTTATCTTCCCATACAAATCCTAATTACTAGCATTTATATGAAAGCAATAAATTGCGGAAGGTAAATATTCTACGCTATTACAATCATTAGGGGGTGGGGTATACAAATTTTCAAATGGGGATTGCAAGAAATTAAAGTCTTAATTATCTATTACAACCATATTGAAATAATGTACAAGAAATGTAAAATGGATTTGTTTTGTTTTTGTTAAGAGAAGAAAATAGTTTTGCTTAGGAAAATATTTTTAGTCTTTTGATTTTAAAAGGAAAAAAATGTTTTTGGTGTTTTTGATTAATGAAAATAAAATGATGATAAAAAAGAATAAGAGAAAAAGGGTTCAGAATCAGCAACTTGCTGAAACAAGAGAGAACATAAGTAAGGGGAAGAAACTCTGGCTCTGACATGCTGCAAGAAAGAAAATGTTAGTAGAAAAGGGGAATGCCATAAGTTCTGGATCCGGGAATACTAACATTCTGGGGTTGCTGGGAACAAGGGGGATCCTAGAAGTTCTGATGCAACTGGAAGCCTAGAATTCTAATGTTACTGGAAGGTCAGAAGTTCTGATGGCTGAGGGAGTCTGGAAGTTCTGATGTTGAGATAGTTTGGGAGTTTTTATGTGGCTGGAAACCTAGAAGTTCCAGTGTCATTGGCAAGGTAGAAGTTCTGATAATGGGTATGTGAGGTGTCAATGATGTTGGATGGAAATGTCTAGAAGTTATGGTCCAGGATGGGGTAAAATGTCAGGGAATAAACAAAAAAAAAGGTGTTTCTGGGGCTAGAACTCATGACCCTTAACACTAATGTCTTATGCATACGCTCTCTACCACTGGGATAGCTATACATCTGGTATTAGAATCAAAAACATAAACATATGACACAGAGTAAGTTCTGATAATGAATCTCCTTCTCCACGCCGATCAGAGCATCTACAACTTAGCCATTTCTCACCACAACAGAAAATGCATGCATAGCAGTTATGGCAGGTTACATCATGGTCTCGGAAATATAAAGTATCAGAATTATAAATCAGAGACAAGCATGAATTTTTCTAATCGTAATTCTGAATCCAAATTTCCTCAAGAAGTTATGAGTTGAGATTCTCTCTACTTAGGCAAAAAATACATGGATTTTATGAATATGTACAATATCAGAGTTAGGATGTCTACATTGTATTTTTGGACATGCAAGTCTATCAATGCCTAAGTAATAAGCTAACAGTCAGAAGGAAGTTACCTTGCTTATGGAGATTGTTCTGAATTAGAGTCTGGTTCTGAATGTTGTGGTGTTCTGGTCAGCTTTCTCACGTGCTCAGAAGGCTGGAACAATCTTTAACTTGATTTATGAAGGACTGGAAAATTCTGGAACAACCAAGAAGCAAAGTTTTGATTTTTGAGATGAAGATGGATGTGTTACAGTCTGAAAACAGAAGTTGGGATGACTTCTAAATGTTTATCAGAAGCTGTATGGGTGATTTGGTTGGGAAATGCACAAGGAAAATTAGAGCTTGGATGCGAAAATCCAGAAATTAACAGGTTTTTGTGTTTATGTGTTTAGTTTCAAGTTCTTTGAAATTTCAACAAGGTTTCAAGGCTAATTTCCAAATTCTTGACCTCTTTACAGTTGCAAGTGAAGTTTAATTTATAGGCAAGGATTTAGTAGCTTGGAGAAGTCAAAGGTACAACCATCATACACTAGGGAGCTGACTTGTTCTTGAAGAAAGTTCAAACAAGTATGGTTCAAGGCACAAAGTAAGGTGGTTAGCAGCTTTTAGTCGTGCCTAAGCTGGATTTGTAAGCATGAATTAAGGAAAAGTACCCTCAGAAGCAAAACCAAAGCATGGGCCCAACATAAACTTTGTACAAAAGTTTGCTTTTCAAGGACAACAATCGTACTTCTATGTCACGCGTGGGGAAATCCTTTGGATAAAGACTCAAAAGTAGGCGTGAGCATTAAATGATGATGAGATTTATCAAAACAGAAAATATGCAATATGAGATTATGCATCATAGCTTGATTCTGGATCAGAAGTTCAGCATCAACGTAACTTAGAATAAATATCCAACTTTTGATATTTGAAACTCCCTGCTCCAGCATGTTCTGAAGGAATTCTCGGAATTTTCAGAAACTTGTAACACGATCTGTAAACCTTCTTTGGACCTCTTGCAAAATCTGCCTAAACCTACATGAAAACTATCCTAGAAGTTCTAACCAAAATTTGTCTTGGAGATGCCCAAAATTTACTGTGTTTAAGTTTCAGGGACGTGTCTTTGAGGATTTATAACTTGAAATTCCAACAGTTCCAGGAGAAGTTATGTTCTGCAATGTTTTAGATCTCATTGAAATCTATAACTCTTGTATCAGAATATCTTCCAGAACCAACTTGCATCATGGTGAAAATCTGGCCAGAAGTTATGAACGAGCAGGGTGATCAAAATATCAAGCTGGTTTACAAGTTCCCCTTCCAGTGGATGAGGAAACACTTTGAAAATAAATTAGGTTCTTACATCTGGAAGGAGGGGGAGCTCGGCGTCAAGGATCAAGAGAGCTTTGTCGTCCTAACTACTTTCTTAGCACAGATCCCTCCCGTCCAGCGAGTGTGCTGGGGAGCCAAGCCGATGATGGACAAAAATGGGGAGGCCATCTACGAGTCCGGTTTGATAGTCATAAAGGAACTCCTCGAGAGTGAGGATCCTGCCAAATACATGGGTACTTGGTTTTATGTTTTTAGTAGTTATATGTTGTCGACACTTTTCGGTCCCTTATTTGCTAACTTTGATTTATTGTTTTGTTTTTCCTACAGATTGCATCAATCCCGCTTAGGAGTGTATAACCAGGACTCTTGTTGCTATAGTAAAGAAAGATTTGAAGGACGATCAAACTAGTTCGGGGGTCGCTCCTGCATCAGGATCGGGGAATTCGTCTTCGGGCCAGGCTACATTATCTCTCTCTCCTACTCCGATATCCTCGAAGGCGAAGAGGCCACGTGCCGTGGAAAGTGTTGATCAGATCGGGGAGAAGGGGAAAGTTACATATGACCTACCCCCTTGCTGGTTGGAGAAGGCTTTCTTTAATGGCACAACTCTTGTCTTCCTCGAGATGAGTCTCTTCACCTCGAGGGTTTAGAACGCCCGAAAAAAAGGGCAATTTTGGTGCAAGATGTTGGCGGTTTGATGAGGATATTGGAGATGGTCGTTGCTTACACCGAGGGGAGTTCTTCGCAAGAGGTTGAGCTGAAGAAACTACGAATTAAGTTGGCCGCGACTGAGAAGGGGAGGAGTGATGAGGAAAAGGCTCGGAAGCTGGCCGAGGAGGATCCGGGGAGGCTCTCTAAAGAGTGCAAAATTATGTTGCTCGAAAAGAAGGCTCTGGAGGAAAAGGTAGTTGCCATGACTGATGAGGTTACACCCGCCTAAGATGATCTGAAGGATACAAATGATTTGAGGACTCAGGTTGAGCTTGTCGCTCATTTTCAACAGGAAGTGGATGACGCCCAAGCTGCATCTAAGGGGAGTTTCGAGAACACGGTGAAGCAGCTGTATGTCGTACCCCAAATTTGTCCTACCACGACGATTATATTTCTGAGATTGAAATAAAGAAAATACTTAATTAAAGATGGTACAACAATATCTGGTGGTCCGTCTTTATCTAACTAGGGGGTGTATATTTTAAATTCAGGAAAGCAGGGCCTTCTAGATCAGAAAGACTCGTGTATCCGTTAATCCATTTGCAAGGCATGTTGGCCATTGGCCCATGCGATTCGTAAATGGAAATTATCGGAGTAACTATAAAGTTCTACATTATTAAATAATTGCTAATAGAAGGGAGATCAAAATTAAATTAAGCATGCTCGAGTTAAAATTGTATAAACTTATTTAGGTTAAGTTGGTTTTAGTGAAAATAGGAGGAGGCGAGATTGAAAATTACAAGCCCATTTCGTTTGGTCCATTTCCATTTTATTATTAAATAGATAAGAAGGAGGTATTGTTATGATATTAGGCCCATTGAGTTTTTTAGTCAAGCCCATTTAAACGTTTTACTGTTTTACTTTAGAGAAAAGTTATTATAAGGATATTTAGTATAAGTATATTATTATTAAAATATTTTGTTGTTTTATATAAATATTTAATAAGAGTTTTGTAAATATAAGTTTAATATTTGAAAAAAAATATTTTTCTTTATAAAAGAAAAAGGCCTAATACCGGGCCCGGTCTAAAAAATGATTGTTGTGGGAAAAAATTCTTTTGCTGTTGGGCAGAAGGAGACAGCTAATACAAGAGGCCCAAAAGTGAAAAACATGCATTGTATCATTCACAAAGAATGCGCATGTTTTTTTTGTCAAATTAACTATTACTATGTAGATCAGTCTGAACCAAAATCTTGCAAATCACAGAACAAATCTAAAAATTATACAGATCTTTTTACTCAATCAAATCCGAAAAATCAATTATATCCAAAAGAATATTTACGCATGTTTGCTTCAAATATAACAAGTACTGTAGAAATTTATTTCTACAAATCAAATCTGCTAAAAAAAGACAATCTGAGATTCTTGTTATGGTATAAAAATCTAAAGGGATTGAATCTTAAAAGGGATTGCAAATCAGATACAATAGAGCTCAAGCCCATAAATTTCCATTACAAACAATCGGAATCCCTAATGTACAGAAGGAAGATATCAGAAAACTAAAGTTACAATCCCTAATTTCTCTCTAAATTATCCCTAAATCTGAGCTAAACAATTTATAACAACAACCCTATAAAAAGCAAACTAGAAGAATGCAAGAGGGGGTCGGTTTGAGAGAAAGAAGAAGCTGAGAGACGGAGAGACCGAAAGCTGAAAAAACCTTTTGCCGTTGGAGATCCGGAAGAAAAGTGATTAGAGTTTCCAGATGGAAACCCTAATCACCTTTGGACGTTGCTACCGCTCAACCCCTCCTTTACCGTCACTTTCAATCGGACCCGGATACTTGGATAATCGAAGGGGTAATTTTTTTCTCTGTTCAATTTTATTTGTTTTATGGTATAGGGCTAAGAGGTTATTGGGGGGGGGGGGGGGTAGATCGATGTTTCTCTCTCCGCCACCGCCGTGGTAGTGACTTTAGGGTTGACAAGGGGAAGAAAGCGAGAGGGTTTATGTTGTTAGAGACAGAGAGGGAGAGAGAGAGAGAGAGAGAAAAGGGATGAAGAAAGGCCACTGTAAAAACAAGAAGTGGTTTGTAAAATTAAAAAAATAATGATTTATGTTTTGTGTTGATCCCGTACAAGCGCGTCAATGTCAATTATCATGTTCCTTCACTTATCATCCGCTTGATTTTTATCTAACGACCATTATGCCAAGCCACATGATAGGATCTGTGCGCCTCACTACACTGGAATATGGAGCAAACCCTTTCCAAACACGTTGGGCTTAGGCCCACTGCTCTTCACACCCTCTTTCCAGCAATTTTCTAAAACGCAAAGCCAGATACACCCCCCCCCCCCCCCTGGGAATTTACATCTAGGCCTAGCCCAGTTTATTTTTAACACCCCCACAGTTTTACTTTATAATTGGAAATGCACCCCCCAGGTTAAATAAATTATTTCTTTTATTATTTTTAATACATTATATTTTATCTATTTTTAATACTTATACTTATTATGTTTTTTATAAAAATTATTATTTATATTTTCAATTATTATTATTATTAATTTTTATATTAATTATTATATATATATTATTATTTATTGTATCATGAAAATAAGTTTTTTTATATCAAAATGCATATATTATTTTCCTATATCATTTGCATTAAAATGTGTTTACTCATGCATTAACCAATAATTTCGCAATTAATACAGTAAAAAACACAAACAAATCTCAAACCATTTTCGCGAACAAATTAAGCTAATCAACAATCTTTTTTGCAAATGAGTTTCAAACTAATTTTGGCTTGCTGCGTACTCAGTTAAAATTTCCGCAATCACTACTCCCGACCGAGTGCGAAGTGATTCAAAATATGTTTTCAAACCCCTAAAAGACACCAACCTATACGGACTATGAATTGGGACTCTGATTCCTCATAAGAGGATATGTAGGCACGCGATCTAAAATCGTGGCGAGTCTTGCTAATTAAAACTTAAAACACTGTTTACCCCAAACCTAAACCTAGGGCTAATAACCTTGTGAACAAGGTAGACGAAAGGTGCCTAACACCTTCCTTTTGTCTATTTGAGTCCGAAACCTAGAATCTCTGTTTGTGAATTATGGTTTTCTGTTAGGTTTCCTTCCCTAGGATAAAAACTAATAGTCGCGACTCTTGATTAAAAAACCAGTTGCTATAGCTGACGAATCTGCTAGGGACTCTCCTTAACCCTAGGTTTAGGTTCTTTTTGGGTTTTTATTTTTATTTGATTTATTTTATTTATTGCATTTATCTATGCTATTGCATTTATTTATTTACTGTCAAATTCTTTTATTATCATATATTTTCTATGTGGCTGGTTTTTTATCTCAAAAAAAAATATTTCCAATAAACCTTAAAAAGAAGGTTCGTCTATTAGCTTAGGGGGTACATCATCCCTGCGAGTTTATGTGACAACTTCTCCTAGAGTCGGTGAACTTCCGAAAAAGGAATACTTATCGAGAGATATCCTCTTGACGAGTAGGACTTTGGAAGGTCACCCATGACTCTTTGTAACGACCTTAACCCAAAATCTCATGATGAGACATTTCACGACTTTGAGACGAAAGTTTCAGTCCATAAAGAGGCTCCACCTAAGGGAGGCCCTTGTGCATTTTCCCTCTGGTATTATTCATGACACCCTTAAGGAAGCCACCTTTTGGGAGGGTAGACTTACCGTAGGTCAAAATTAAGGAGCCCACCTCATAGGGGTACCCATCACAAAAACCTGTCACAAAATCCCGTTACTCAATCCAACACTTATACATTCATGCATTCATGTATATCTCATGTTCATCATTTGTTCCTTTCATCTGTCCTATTCACAGGGTACAAAATAAAAGATAACAAAATCAAGTTTTTGGTGACTGTCTTAAAAATGGATGCCAAAGGGAAACAAATCGTCTGCGTCAATGCCTGCAAGCCTGACCTTTCTGAAATCAAAACTATAAAGGGTAAATTGTCTGAAAGAGCTCTGAAGATGTACACCCACCGCTATGGAAATATCCTTGATTTTACTAAAGTAGAAATACATATGGATGCAGTCTCCGCCCTAATTCAGTTTTATGACCCTCCACTGAGATGTTTCACCTTCTAAGACTTCCAGCTAGCACCGACTCTGGAGGAATTTGAAAGAATCCTGAATTTCTCCAAAGAAAAGACCTATGTAGGTATTGGACAAACTATTGAAGTCAAAGCTTTGGTGAAAGGCCTAGGAATCCCCTATCCTAAATTAATGCAGAACTATCAAAGAGAAGGTCTGATACATGGAATCAAAAGAATATACCTGGAAGATAAGGCACTAGAATTTGCTAATTATAAGGAGTGGGAATCTTGTGTTGATTATTTAGGGCTGTTGGTATTTGGTGTAATGTTGTTTCCTCGGACTGTGGACTATATTGACCCTGCGGGCATTAGCATATTTTGGGGAGCGAAAGTCTTTAATACGGATCCTACTCCCGCCTTGGTTGCTGACATTTATTACACTTTTCATATGATGTATGAAAAAAGAAGAGGCACGCTAAATTGTTGCATCCTGCTTCCATATACTTGGTTCATGACTCATCTTTACAAGGAAGACTATATGATCCCAGAATTGACTAGGTGTGAGTGGCCATAGAAATTAAGGTCTCTCACTACAAACTCAATATTATGGTATGCAAGAAAGTTAGGTATTGGTGACATCACTATTAGCTGTGAGGATTTTCCTAATGTCCCTTTGATTGGATCGTGAGGCTCTATTAACTACAACCCTACTTTGGCCCTACGACAGCAAGGGTATCCTTTGGAAGACAAACCTTCGGACGAACAACTCCGACCATTTATCATCCACAATATGGGTATAGAAGACCATGTGTTGCTCAACAAGGTTATTCAGGCCTGGAATAAGGTTAACAAAAGGAAGTCCAAAAAAAAGAATGTCATAGCAAGAGAACCCTACACCAAATGGGTCCAAGATAGGGTACGAATTATTAAGTTGCCATTCGAGAAACATCCAGAGTACAAGTCAGAGGTCCCAGAGATAACACCTATATCTTTGGAAGAAGTCGACAATCTGAAAAGTGACTTAAAGAAAGCTCAAAAAGAGAAAGAAGTACTGGAAGTTAACCTCCTCAGTCTGACCAGAGAAAAGAAACAGATGCAGCTTATACTTGAGTCGAAGGACAAGCAAATTGATAAAAGTCAAAAGGACTTGGAGAAAGAAAGTCTCTAACTAAAGCGTACAACTGAAGGGTTGTTAAGTGCAATGTTCAACCTAGATTCTCACAACCAAAGTTTAGAAGAGGCCGCTACTGAAATCAGGAGGTTAACTAGATGGTATGAAAAGGCAACACATGACAAGAAGGTTCCAGAGGAAAGTTTGAGAGCCCAAATCCAAAGTTTGGCACAAGCTTCCTTAGATCAATAAGATCAAGTAAAGTACCTCGCCGCCGAACTCCAAGACATCCACGAATCAGATTTCAAAGCACGTCTTGAAAGGATAGAAGCAGAGAAACTATTGACTCAAAGGACTCGGGAATATGAGCATGTATGTTTAGAGCTGCAGGGTCTACAAAATGATTTTCTCATCCAACGAAGGCTTTACACAGAAATGAGGGGTGAAAAGATGTATTGGGAAGAGCAGTATACCAAGATCGCCCAAGCTGGGAGGGATAACCATAAGATAATCCCACATCTTTATCAGGAATACAGACACTACAAGGACAAACATGAAAAGCTCATCTTCTTAGCCAACAATCTCATCGAGGACATCCCTAGAAGTTTAAGAGATGTAGAGAATATAATGGTTCCTCTTCTGAAGGACGTCAAAGACTTTCTACATCTTTGTCGAGCAATGGTTGATGGCTTTAGAGCACACATCCGCAGGCGCACTTAGGAAATTTAGTTCTTTTTAATTATGTTTGCACAAACGAGTTTTGATTTCAATTTGTAATATTTTTCAATATCTAGATTATGTTACTCTTAATAAAGGCATTTTGTTTCCCTATCTCGAAGGCGTGCCTATTTTAAAGCTGGTCACCAAATAAAATAACAAGTGGATACAAATATGTACCCAAGTGGATAAGACAGTTAAAATAAAAATCATTTCATAATCATGCACATCCATTTGCACGCATGCATTTATAAAACACTTTCATGTCATATCAAAAAACTCATTTCCTTTAAAAATCTCTCCAGTTAAGCCATTGGTAAAAGAAGACCTCCACCTCCTTGGCCTCCATATCAAACAAGGGCCCATCAACAGAAAGCAATGGAACAGATCGAGGAGACTCAAGTTGTGTTCAAAGAGGATCTTGATCAGGTGAAGGGTGACGTAAGCTCAATGAAAGGAGATTTGAGCCAGGTTCTTCTAGCTTTGAAGAACATTATCGACAGGCATGATCAAATTCCATGGGTAGCTTTTGAAGAAGTAGCCCAAACCGTTGGTGCATCGAGCGGTCACCAACTGAGGAAAGAACCGGAAGTAGGGCCCCAAAAGTCCGCAATGGCCCAACAAGAGGTTGAAACTGAAGGATTCATCCCACCACCGTCGAAAGTAGGGGCATCACATGCCATACAAATTCCAACCAATAACGCAAATAATTACCTAGACATGCAATACGGAGATCATGACCCATAGGATGCTCACCAGGCACCCTTGAAGACAACTGGAGCTCAAGTTGTAGACAACCTATTGGTAATGAATCAGTATAAAGCCTTGGAAGAAAGACTGAAGGCTATGGAGGGCTTCAACGCTTTCGAAGTAGACGCTCTGGAAATGGGTTTAGTCCCTGATGTGCTGATACCGCCAAAATTCAAAGTACCCGACTTTGGAAAGTATAAAGGGCTCACTTGTATGAGGAATCATCTTCATATGTACTGCAGGAAGATGCATGCCCATGCCCATAATCAGAAACTAATGATTCACTGTTTCCAAGACAGTTTAAGTGGGGCATCTTTGGACTGGTACATGCAGTTGGAACAAACACATATCTGAACATGGGTGGATCTCGCTAATGCTTTCTTGAAGCATTACAAGTATAACTTGGACATGGCGCCTACTCGCTTGTAACTCCAAAATATGTCCCAAAAGAAGGAAGAGTCCTTCAAAGAATATGCTCAAAGGTGGAGGGAGATGGCATCCCGTGTACAACCCCCACTGCTGGAAAAGGAACTCGTAGACATGTTCATGGGAACCCTACAAGGGATTTATTATGATAAAATGGTAGGAAGTTTCACATCAGGATTTTCAGGCTTAGTGACTATTGGTGAAAGAATCGAAACTGGTTTGACAAGAGGAAAGATATCAGGGGGTCGGCAAGCACCTCTTTTAATTCAAAAAGACTGGCTTCAAAATACCCAAGAAGGAAGGAAGGAGAAGTCAACACGGTGGCCTCACAACCAAGGACATCACAACCATTTTTGATCCCGCAAGGACAAAGGCAGGACATATTTAAAAGGCCACCTGGAAATTGTGATCCACTGCCCATGCCACCAAGCCAGTTACTACAACATTTGGTTAAGGCATCCCTGGTGGAAATGAAGCCTTTAGCTCCTCCGGTCGGGGCACTCCCGCAAAGATACAATGCCAATGCTAGGTGTGAGTACCATGCTAATTCTCCAGGGCACACCATAGAACAATGTTGGGCCTTCAAGCATAAGGTTCAGAATTTGCTAGAGTCTCAAGACATCACCTTCAATAAGCCTAATATCAAGTCAAACCCTATGCCTCCACATGGTGGACCAACAATAAATGCAATCAAGGTGGTCACCGACTTTAGGGGAACCATAAAGGAAAAAAACCCCTATAAACTTGTTGAAGGAATATTTGTTCGAATGTGGATTCTTGTTAGAGCACAATAAAGCTTTTGAAACAACTCTGGAAAATCTTGTGGATCAGGGGATAGTCCAATTCGGACTGTACCCTGAAGAAAAATACGTAGCCACAATTGGAGGGAAAAAGCCATTGGTAATTCCTTGCCAAGATCCAAGCCTTACCAAGAAGATTCTAGTCATTCTGTGGGGAGAATCAGCAGAGGTCACTAGAAGGGTGCCTAAGAAGACCCTCTTAATACCCACCACTCCAAAAGCCACGATGGTAATTAAGGGACCATCACCTATCCCTTACGAGAATAATAAAGTGGTACCTTGGAGTTACGACTCAACCGTATACATCAATGGAGTGAAGCAGGAAAGCGGGCCATCTGTAAGTCAAGGACCGACAATTTCAAACATAGCAGGAAGAGGAGGTATGACCCAAAGTGGTCGAATCTATGGAGCCGAACCATCAAAAAAGACAGATGGGATTCCAACGAAGGACAAAGGAAAAGTAGTGGTTGATACAAATCAGGAAACATAATCTCCGAACAAAGAATTTACTGATCAAGAGGCAGAAGAGTTTCTGAAAATAATCAAAAAGAGTGACTACATAGTGGTGGATCAGCTCCATCAAACTCCG
Organism: Vicia faba; assembly: GCA_948472305.1. Taxonomy (NCBI): domain Eukaryota; kingdom Viridiplantae; phylum Streptophyta; class Magnoliopsida; order Fabales; family Fabaceae; genus Vicia; species Vicia faba. The sequence goes on from OX451741.1 coordinate 1,157,324,910, forward strand.
ACAAATATCTCCATACTCTCGTTACTAATCAACTCTGAAGCACACCGAGATTCTTTGATGAAGGTGTTAAGTTCAGCTCATGTTTCAAAAGAAATTTCAGTAAATCAATTTGACAATGTCGTAGCAAATCTCACGTCCGGATCCTACCTGGGTTTCAGCAACAGTGAATTACCACCACAGGGTCGGGCTCATAACAAAGCACTCCATATTACCAAGCAGATAGGTACTACCCATTTGTCCAGGGTTCTTACTGACACCAGTTCCGCTCTTAATGTGTTGCCAAAGTCAAGTCTCGTAAAGTTAACAATAAACGATGTGACAATGAGACCAAGTTTTACGATAGTAAAGGCATTTGACGGTTCTCAAATCTTGGTGCTAGGAGAGGTGGACCTTCCAGTCAAGATTAGGCCGCATATCTTCAAGATCACTTTTCAGGTCATGGACATCGAACCAACATACACTTGTTTACTGGGGAGACCTTGGATCCATGCGGCAGGGGCAGTAACCTCAACCCTGCATTAAAAGTTGAAGTTCCTAGTGGAAGGGAAGTTGATCATAATTGATGGCGAGGAAGACATTTTTGTAAGCCATATTGAATCATACAGATATATCAGTGTCGACGAAGATTGCATAGCTACCCCGTTCTAGGCTTTGGAAATTGCTTCGATGGTAACATTATCGGTTGAGGAGGTTAACATGACTAAAGTGACATCATGGAGAGATCTGCAAATGACTATGAGAGGTGATGCTTCAAAACGCTGGGGAAAGCTCCCAGAAATTCCTGAGAAGAAGAATCGCTTTGGTTTGGGTTACGAATCGTCAAAAGCTACTCTGAAAGGCAAAGCATGTTTTCCTCTAATCCGAGAGACTTTCGTCAACAAAGGAACAGAGCATGGCAGGCACGTGGTAATGATATCAAGCAAAATCAATACCAAAAGGGCAACCAACTTTATTAGAGAGGGTGCCCCAGAAGAAGAGCTTAAAGGATGGACCGCTGTGGAGATTCCTGAGATATTTTTCTTTTCTAAGTAATATTTCTTGTTTTGAAAGAACCTATGTCAAACTCGGGGCATATGGGTTGCTTGTAAGGGTTTTCCTTGTTCTTATTTCAGACAATTTTTATAATTAATAAAAGTTATATTTTGTTTACAATTAAGATCCTTGTCTTTCTTTTGCATTTATCTATTAAGTATAAAAATGGCAATACCTTCTTTGCATACATATTTTCAAATTCCAAGCACTAAAATATGCACCAAAACATGATAAATGTGCAGATCCATGCCCAAAATGACTGATAACGCTATTGCTACAACTCGATACGATTTTGATGTTCCTATCCACCAAGCCGAAGAGGAAGATGATGAAGATCTTGAACTCTTCGAGGAAATGGGAGGGAAATAGAGCGAAATGCTAACATCATACAACCATATGAAGAGCCTATTAAGACCATTAACCTGGGCAGCGAAGGAGATCCAAAAGACGTCAAGCTAGGGGCAATGTTAGAGCAGAGCGTCAAAGACAGGATAATCAAGTTATTACATGAGTATATGGATATATTCGCTTGGTCCTACAGGACATGCCAGGGTTGGATACAGACATAGTGGTGCACGGACTACCTCTCAAAGAAGGTTGTTCTCCAACAATTTGACGCAGGGTTCCTAGCAGTGGTAGATTATCCACCTTGGATAGATAACATTGTACCAGTACCCAAGAAGGATTGCAAAGTACGCATGTGCTTAGATTATTGAGACCAAAAAAGGCGAGTCCCAAAGACGACTTTCCGTTACCCCACATCGATGTCCTAGTAGATAATACGGCTCACGCCTCGGTATTCTTATTTATGGATGGTTTCTCGAGCTATAATCAAATCAAAATGGCGCCTAAGGACATGGAAAAGACTACCTTCATTACACCTTGGGGAACTTTCTGCTACAAAGTAATGTCATTTAGTCTCAAGAACGCATGGGCAACCTATCAGAGGGAAATGGTCACGTTATTCCACAACATGATCCACAAGGAGGTTGAAGTATACATCGATGATATGATTGCCAAATCCCATACGGAGGAGGAACATATCATACATCTGCAAAAGTTATTCGAGCGGCTACGTAAGTTCAGACTAAGGTTGAACCTGAATAAATTCACATTTGGCGTCAGATCAGGAAAATTGTTAGGCTTTATCGTAAGCCAACGGGGAATCGAGGTGGATCCAGACAAAGTAAAAGCTATACAAGAGATGCCTGCTCGAAGGATAGAAAAAGAAGTATGTGGTTTCTTAGGGCGATTGAACTATATCTCAAGGTTCATATCGCATTTAACAGCTACGTGCAAACCAATATTCAAGTTATTACGAAAGGATCAGACGGTAGTATGGAATGATGATTGTCAAACTTCCTTCGAAACGATAAAATAATATCTACAAGAGCCACCAGTCTTAATACCACCATTCCCCAGAAGGCCTCTCATCATGTACTTGACAGTGCTTGAAGGGTCAATGGGTTGTGTTTTAGGACAACAGGATGAGACAGGTAGAAAGGAGCATGTGATTTATTACCTCAGCAAGAAATTCACTGACTGCGAGACCCGGTACTAACTCCTAGAGAAAACTTGTTGCGCATTAGCTTGGGCTACCAAGAGGTTGAGACAATATATGTTAACCCATACTACATGGTTAATAGAAATAATGCATCCTCTAAAATACGTGTTCGAAAATCCATCTTTTACCGGAAGAATTGCACGATGGCAGATGTTACTAATGGAATACCACATCTAATATGTCTCGCAAAAGGCCATCAAAGGTTGTATACTAGCTGATCATCTAGCTCACCAACCGCTATCAGAATATCATCCCATGAAGTTCGACTTTCCCGATGAGGATGTCATATTTATAGATGACTACGAAATACCAAGACCCGATGAAGGGCCCGAGCCAGAGGCACATTGGACACTCATGTTCGACAGGGCTTCAAATGCACTAGGTCACGGTGTAGGGGCAGTGTTAAAATCTCCCAAAAATCATCACCACCCCTACACTGCAAGGTTATGTTTTGACTGCACCAATAACATTGCCGAATACGAAGCCTGCATACTAGGGTTGGAAGCTGCCATCGATTTAAGAATAGAGCACCTGGAAGTGTTCGGGGATTCTACGTTAGTCATATACCAGGTTAATGGCGAATGGGATACTAAACACCCTAAACTAATTCCATATTAGGATCGTGTTTTAAAGTTAGCTGCAGAATTTACAGAAATCACTTTCAGTCATATCCCACGAGAAGAAAATCAAATGGCAGACACTCTGGCAACCCTATCAGCTATGTCCAACGTGACTTGGCCGAATCATGAACTGCGTATTATGTCGAGACATTTCGAAGAACCTGCACACTGCCTTGATATTAAGGAGGGACCTGACAACAAACCTTGGTTTTACGACATCAAGAAGTACTTGGAGAGGCAGGAATACCCGGAAAATGCCTTCATCATTGACAGGCGAACCTTCCGAAGATTAGCTTCAAAATTATTTCTGAGTAATGAAGTGGTATACAAAAGAAATTATGACATTGTACTACTCAGATGTGTGGAAAAGCAAGAAGCAGATACACTCATGAGAGAAATCCACGAAGGAACTTTCGGGACCCATACAAGCGGGAACGCCATGGCCAGAAAGATTCTGCGGGCTGGGTATTACTGGTTAACAATGGAAGATAATTTCTATCATTACACGAAGACATGCCATAAATGTCAGATCTACGCCGACAGGATAAATGTACCACCAACTCCTTTGAACGTCATGAGTTCCCCTTGGCAATTCTCACTGTGGGGAATTGATATGATCGGAATGATCGAGCTTAAAGCATCCAACGGACACCGCTTTATATTGGTAGCCATCGACTACTTTACCAAGTGGGTAGAAGCGGCATCCTACGCCAACGTAATGATTCAAGTGGTTAGACGCTTCATCAAACAAAACATCATATGCATATATGGTGTACCAATTCGGATAATTACAGATAACGGGTCTAATTTAAACAACAAGATGATGAAGGAACTATGCGACGACTTCAAAATCGAGCACCATAATTCCTCACCATACAGACCAAAGATGAACGGAGTCGTCGAAGCAGCCAACAAAAATATTAAGAAAATCATCCAGAAGATGGTAAAGACATACAAAGATTGGCACAAAATGCTTCCCTTCGCTCTTCACAGCTATCGCACTTCTGTACGCACATCAACATGCGCAACTTCTTTCTCACTAGTATATGGCATGGAGGAAGTACTCCCGGTGGAAGTTGAGATACCATCACTTCGAGTCCTGAGGGAAACAAAGCTGGAAGAAGCGTACAGGCCCGACTTGACCTGCTCAACCTCATTGAAGAAAAACGATTAACGGCTTTGTGTCATAGTCATTTACATCAAAAGAGAATGAAGAGGGACTTTGACAAGAAAGTACGCCCTCGAATATTTAAGGAAGGGGTTCTAGTGCTAAAAAAGATTCTACTACCTCGCCTCGATTCACGTGGTAAATGGACACCTAACTACGAAGGTCCATTTATAGTCAAAACATTATTCTCTGGAGGTGGTCTCGTCCTAACAATAATGGATGGGGAAGAACTACCGCATCCAACCAACTCGGACGCAGTCAAAAAATACTATGGTCGAGATCGAACCTCCAAAAGGTGCAACTTAAGGAAGGAAAAAAAGGAGCGTCCCGGTGGATCGAAAACCCTAAAGGGAGATCCAGGCAAAAATTAGGGGCACATAACAAGAAAATCATCCTGGTGAATTGAGAACCTGAAAGGGAAATCCAGGTAAAAGTTAGGGATTCCCTACAGAGAAATAAAGAACAAAAAGACTGCGATCTGAGAGCTATGACTACAAACCACGAAGGTAAGGATAGATTGGAATCATACAACTCAGAGGCAAGGGAGATAATATCATCAAAAGATATGGGGGAACAGCGGTAGCGATTATCATTTTTTCATTGCCATTTATTGTTTTAATACTTTTTGTAATTACCTCTTTCTAGGAATCACATCTTGTATTCTCGCCCACTCTGAGGCATATAAATAAAACATTTGTTTTCGTTATATCTCTCAAATCATGTTTTTTCTTTACTCATATTTGTTTACAAAATACTACGACTATTACTCATGAATATTATCTTGAAATAATTTCGGGGAATTAACAAAATAAAAGCATGTGACAAAATATCGAAAAACGCTTGGGATAGAAGAGTATCGAAGGAAAATCCACGTACATGTCCATGCACATTGTTGTACCCCAAAATTTGCCCTCTCATTTCTCAAGGATTTTCTCACAAGATCTTCTATGACATCAAGTTTGCAGCACTGATACATCAATTTAGGCTTGGAATTGGCAAAAGGGCAAAATGGTCAATTGCATACTAGAAAGTCAAACTTTGACTTTTTGGTCAACATTACATTCCGAGGATCAAATTTCATCAAGACATTCAAAAATATGAAACTTGATCATCAAGGAATCAAGAAAGTCAAAAGTCAATGTGAAAGTTCAAACCCTTCAAGACTTAGAAATTTTTCTAAGTATTTTTTATACATGATAATCTCATTTCTTCATGCCAACTTTTCACCTTGATGCAAGATGATTCAAGAGAAGCTTCCAACATGAAAGTTGTAGATCTCCATGATATCTACAACATTTCTTTACACAACTTCTCCTAAATAGGCTTGGATATCAGGTTATAAATTCATAAAGTCATTACATTTTCATTTAAACACTTAGAGAAATTTTCAGCAGTTTTTGTCAGGTGTTTATCCCAACTTATTGCCCATTTTTCATCAAGTTCCGGTTTGATTTAACAAAAGTGGCCAACAGGAAAGTTATAGATGGTGTTTCAAGATTTCAAAAACATCAAAGAGCATGAATTTATCTTATTTGAGTTAGGAGATACAAGGATATGAAGTTGGACATTCATTCTTGATTTACAAGGCAGGTTTATGATGAACAAAGAACAAAAATCTTAACCCATGCTGCATAATCTCCAATTTGAAGGCCTTGTGACTTGCAAATCTTAACATAATTTAATGCTTACACAAACTTTTGAGCTATGGTCCATTGGGTTTAAGCATTATTCAAGTGATCTTTCTATTTTTGGCACAAAGGCACCATTGCCATTCTTGCAAAGTTTACTTTAATCATAAAGTCAATTTCTTGAGCCTCTAACTTGTTGTTCTAATCACACACAAATCAGAAGGGCATGCTTAAAGTGTCCAACATCTCTATGCAACAAAGTACAAAGCATTGGAACTACAATCTTCAAGCTTGCTTCATGTACAATCTAACTTAGCCATAACATGTGATTAAAAATCTGAGTTTTCAAATCTCAAACCTTCTCTATAAATAGAGAGGCCAGTTGCAAGAGAAAGAGGTTGGAAAAACAGGTTGGAAAAGGGTTATAAAAATAGAGTGAACATCCAGTAGTTTTATTGATAAACCTTCAAAAAAAAGCCATAACAGTCCCTAAGACTTCCACTCTTGAGTTTTGAAGTCTAAACCTTAAAACCTCTCACACTTTGCATATTCCACCTAAAAACCATCCAAACATTTCATACCACACAGGGGTTGTTTAATAACCTTCAACAAAAAGGAAAGTCTAGCAGTCTATTGGAGCTTCCTTAAGGTTCATACAACATCTTGAAGGGCATTTGGACTCAAAACTTAAAGTGCAGTTTCAAGGTAAGTCATCTTTACCTTGCCTTTTCCATACATCAACTTTTCTGTTTATAGGATGTAGCGATCACTGTTTTTGAAGTTAATCATTTATTTGTTGTTCATGTTATTCATTTATATGTTAAAAACTAATTGATGTATGCAAACAATGGTGTTTAAGGCAGAAAAATGCAGTATGTATCGACAAATATCCACATGTGTCGACCCATCTTAGTAAAAATACAGGATATGAGTCGACACATGACCCCCATGCATCGACCCATACTGAGTTCAGGTCACAAAACAACAACTGGAAAGGAATTTGAGTCGACACATACGCATTTCGCGATGATGAAAAAAGGTGCATGAGTCGACACATCCCATTATGTGTCGACCCATACTGAACAGATTTCACTTTACAGAAGCTGGAAAAGCCTATGAGTCGATACATACGCATTTCGCGTCAATACAAGAAGGTGCATGAGTCGACACATCCCATTATGTGTCGACCCATACTGAACTAATTCTGTTTTACAGGGGCAGGGAAAAGCTATATGTCGATGCATAGCAGCATGGGTCGACACATAGCAGTTCAAAATGCATTTTTCCTTTATTCTACACTATTTTCACATTCTTTTCATTATCATTCGATGTGGTTGTAATATTTTAGTTCCTACTTCATCCCCATTGTTAAATTGTATCCCCATCCCCCTAAAGTGATGTAATAACTTAGATTTTACTTTCCGCTTTTTACTTGCTTTTCATATATTGCTAGTAAATAAGATGTATGGAAAGATAAAAACAACAAAATAGACAATCCTAATCAAAGACAAAACGCATGCAAATAACACACTTGCACACAAGCATCCTCAGGGTTTCTCCACTTGGTTGTCTTATACAAAAATAGCCCTGTTACGCATGCGAAGTATCTTGGCAAAACAAACAAATATAAGATCATAGTCCCCTCGATGACGCTATTCAAAAGTTGCCTAAACAAAATAATCTTGGTCCCTCAAAATAAGCTAAGATACTTTGCAACATTGCTATCATGGCGATACGATGACCCACGCCTGTCCCGTTTACATCCAAAGATAGGGTTGCTTACCAAATCAATGGTAAGTCAACAATATCAAAGGAATAGAAAATGCACAAGAAAGACATTTGAGTAGGTAGATAGCTTCTAAGTTACTTGCTCCATTTCAAACAACAATCCTTGATATTTTCGAAACACACACACATTTCAAAAACATCTTACAAACAATTGAAAACATTTTCAAAAGACAAACATCTTTGTATACATTCTTACGAACGAGAATCATTACAAAGATTGCCTAAACGAATGGCCTCTTTTACAAAATACTTTCAAAACCACATCAATCACCATTTCAAAAAAACCAAAGCAAGTGATCTAAGCAAGTAACTAAGAGCCCATGGAAAACCATGGATGAAAAGGGTGATAATACCTTCCCTTTTTATAATTTACCCCCCGAACTCAAGAAAACATCTCAAAGGTCTTTCCTGTGCTTTTTAACCTTTCCTTTTGGATAAAAGAAAAGTCGGTGGTGACTCTTGCTAACCGCGACATTTGCGATAAAACGCAAAAACCTCAAGTCAGTTCTCCCACTGTATCACAGAACTGGCGACTCTGCTGGGGATTAATTTAAAAGTGGGGTTACCTTAGGGTTTAGATCACCTTTATTTGCTTATATTGTTTGAATTGTTTGCTTTATATTTTGGTTCTTTGTTTGGGTTTGAATCCTCCACCCGGATTTGGGAAACATTATAAGTAAATAGAAATACGTTGTGGAAACTGTGCGAGGTATACCGACATGGTCTAAACAATAGCTATGTTAGTGTGACATATTTGTGGGTACCGGTAGCCTTTGAGTCAATCAAATAGAATATGGGGCCGTTGAGTGATGTCATGAAGCACTAATAAACTTTTAGAACCCTTTACTTGACCAACTTGGCCTTTTAGGATGTAGTGAGATGACCGGATTTGGTACAGTCCGAAGTTGGTAGATACTTGATACTACACTCATTGAGGTTTGGTTTCTTGGGATATTTTGGTCGCTATTAAAGAGGCTTGAGCTGAAACAATGAATAAGGAAACAATCCAGTGATATTGAGCTCCTTAGAACCCGGTTACTAATTTTAGGACATGTTGAGCCAACGAAACTTCAAGAGGGTACTTACCTATGAAACCCCATGCAAGCCTAAACTAAGAACTTGTTTGATTTGCTTGTACATATATGCTTGTGCATAACATCATGGACATCATGAACATCATATGCATTCACTAACCATTTCAAGGATTTTGGAGATTCATCTTTGTTCTTGTTTTGTAGGATATGGATTCACTCCGCAGGAAAACTATCCAAATCAACCTTGTAAGAATTCCTCCACAACTCAAGGAGCTATCTTCAAGGATCCCTGAGAACTCTCCATTCACCGAGAGACATGGTCGTCTACTCAACTTGGTCACCTCCAACACAGAGGAGGATATGATGAAGGTTCTCTTCCAGTTCTTTGACCCTTTGCATCATTGCTTCACATTTCCTGACTATCAACTTGTGCCCACTTTGGAAGAATTCTCTCAACTCTTGAGGATTCCCATTCTCAATCAACTACCTTTCAATGGTACGGAAAGAGATCCAAAGCCAGATGAGATTGCTCAAGCCCTGCACTTGCACTCATCCGATGTCACAACTCATTGGGAAACTAGAAGTGGTGTCAAAGGCGTCTTGGCAAAGTTTCTGTTTGAGAAAGCCCAAAGCTGTTGGAACTCCTTAGACTTGCAAGATTTTGAGGAGATTGTAGCTCTTCTCATCTATGGGATGGTCCTGTTCCCCAATCCTGACCAACTCATAGATGCGAGCGCTGTCAAAATCTTCATGTCATGTAAACCGGTGCCTACATTTCTTGGGGATATCTTACACTCTTTTCACACTCGCACAATGAGGGAAAGAGGTGTTCTTATGTGTTGCACTCCTCTCCTGGAAAGATGGTTTATTTCTCATCTTCCCCAATCAGTCTTAAAAAATGAGCAAGGTTTGAGGTTGTCACAAAGGTTAATGACGCTTAAACATTCAGATATCCATTGGTGTTCTCGGTCCAAAGAGAATGTTATCATTGTTGACCATTGTGGGGAATTCCCTAATGTCCCTCTACTTGGAATTAGGGGAGGCATCACCTACAACCCGTGCTTGGCTCTAAGACAGTTTGGTTATGCCCGAAGGGATGGCCCACATGATATGCTGATTCAAGGCTTGGTATTTTACTACGACAATGACGATCAAGGACTTCGCCAAAGATTCATCCGAGCTTGGAGGATGCTAAACAAGGTAGATAGCAAGACTTTGGGACACAAGAATTCCATCCCTCTTGAGCCTTACCTCAAGTGGGTACGAATCCGCGCTCAAAGTCTCATGATGCCTTTTCCTTCCATTCTCCCAGTGATTATTGAGCCTCTTAAGGAGGGAGAAGTTCCATACACTATCCTACATCCTGACATGCCTACATCACTCGAAGACCTACAAAGGGATTGGATACAACTCAAAGGAGAGCATGATACTTTCGAAGCCCAACTCTACGCAAGCGAGAAGAAGGTTTTGAAACTCACTCGGATACTTCATGAAGAGCAGACTCTAAATACCTACATTGCACCAAAGAGGATGCACAATGTCTTTTTATCTTAGAATTTTGTATTATTTTTCCCAATGGGCATTGATGTACTCAAATTTTATCTTATTAATATAACGTGTGTTTCTTTTTGTCTAAAACAAATTTGAATTTTTAAATCCTTGAAAGCATCACATGAATACATATCATTCATCATAAACATAAACAGGTCTTTGCAACAAGTTTCCTCATCTCTCTATTGTTTATTTCAGTAAGATGGATCTCGAATAGAAGGCCAAAGACCTTCAAGCTCAAAATACACAATTTCAACATTTACTCATGACCTTAGCCAAGGGACAAGAGGAGCTGAAGACTCTGCTAGAAAAATAGAAAAAGAAGAAAGAGAAGAAGCCAGTTGGTGTGGTGATCATGGGCAGAAGGTTTCAGGGACAAGCCAGAAGGACCTTAGAATTTCCAGCAACATCTGATGAAGGGGAAAGGAAGGGAAAAGAAACGGCAGTTCCATCAGACTCTGAAGAAGAGGAGGAAGAGGAGGACTACTCTGAACAACAATACCCTCCGGCTGATGATAAATACAAACACCTGGAAGAGCGTTTAACTGCTATGGAAATACAGAAGGTACCGGGTCTAGATTTTGAAGAACTGGGGCTGGTGTCAGGAATTGTGATCCCGCCAAAGTTTAAAGTGCCATTATTTTCCAAGTATGATGGGGTGTCTTGTCCTAAAATGCACCTCTGATCATATGTCAGGAAGATTCAGCCACATTCTACTGATAAAGACTTATGGGTCCACTTTTTCCAAGACAGTTTATCAGGAACGCAACTCGATTGGTTTTACCAATTGGAAAGAGCCGACATCCATAATTGGGAAGACCTGGCCGCAACTTTCTATAAACAATACCAGTACAACGCTGATTTGGTGCCTACCCGTACTCAACTTTAGAGTATGGCTATGGTTTCAAATGAGGGCTTCAAAGATTACGCGCAAAAGAGGAGAGATCTAGTCGGAAGAGTGCAACCCCCTCTGTCTGAAAGGGAGTTGGTGGACATGTTCTTGGGAACTCTATCAGGCCCTTTCTTCAATCCTCTGATTGGAAGTTCCTCTGCAGGGTTTACTGAATTGATTTTAACCGGCGAGAGTGTGGAAGCTGGTATAAGAAGTGGGAAGATTCAGAAAGATGCGTCTGCCTCTACAGTTGTGAGGAAACCTTTCACTGGGAAGAAGGAGGTATCTGCTGTTTATTCACAGAGGAATCAAGGAAGAACAGAACGCCGACCGGTGGTGGGGGCCGTTATGATTCCAAAGCCCGCATCATACCAGCCAAGAAATAACCAGCAAAGGGTGGAAAGGCCAGTCCGGCAATTCACCAGGATTAACATGACTCCAGCCCAGGTTCTACCACATCTTCTGAAATTGAATCTAGAAACTTTAAAAGAGGCCCCAAAGAATCCCCATACTGCGTCCCCTTATTATCATCTGAATGCCAGATGCGCATACCATTCTGAAAGTCCAAGGCACGACACTAACAAATGTTGGGCTCTGAAGAATAAAATTCAAGACCTAATAGATGCGAAGGAAGTTGAGTTTGATGCGCCTGAGAAACCAAATGTCATTTCTGCTCTGATGCCTAGGCATGGTCACAATGCCAATGCTGTCGAGGAAGATTTATTTGTTCCCACCGTGGATGAACTGTTGACTCTGCTCCCGATCATTAAGTTGAATTTTTTGAAAGCTGGTATATTCCCAGGTTGTGACAAAGACTGCCATGTTTGCCTATCCTCATCATTTGACTACCCTCTGTTAAAAAAAGGTATCCAACGACTGATTGATAACCAAGAAATTCTGTTTGAGAATGCTCCTGTTTTACCCGTTCCTGTTAAAGACATTTCAATTATAACCATCTCCGCCAATCCTTCCAGGGCCCCTAAAAGACACGTTAGGATTACACCTGCTCCAAAAACTACTCCACTTAAGATCACAATGCCCGGGCTGGTCCCGTACAAATCAGATAAAACAGTACCATGGAATTATGGTGGAGAAATCTACTACCATGGTATCAAACAAGATGAACTTATTGCCGAAGAAGAGAGCTCCGAAGAGGAAAATTCCGACATTAGCAATATTATCGAAGCTAGCAAGATTACCCGTAATGGTAGAATCTTCTCTCCAGAGATTGCCCCTCCAAAGGCAGTTTTTGGACCTGTGGTCGTTCCGAAGATTACCTCTGCACCAGTGATTATACCTGCAAGCGTACCTACCAACAAAGAAGACATAATTCCTGTCCCTACCAGTACCTCTACTGCTGAGAATAAAGGGAAAAGCATTCAAGAAGAGCCTGTCCGGACGAAGGCTCAATCACTAGCTATCCCTGAAACATCGAAGAAGGAGATGGAAGAAATCCTGAGGATAATAAAGAAGAGTGATTATGATATGGTTGAACAGTTGGGGAAAACCCCCTCCAAGATCTCTATGCTAGAATTGCTATTGTGCTCTGAGGCATATGCGAAATCTCTGGTAAAATTTTTAAAGACAGCTCATGTGCCACAAGAGACGTCTGCTGACCAATTCCAAGATTGTGTGGCCAATTTGACATCTGATAATGGCTTGGGTTTCTCTGATGCTGACTTGACACCCAAAGGGAGAAAACACAACGAGGCATTACATGTCTCAGTAGAGTGTAGAGGAACAACCCTAGCCCATGTCTTGGTAGACACTGGTTCATCTTTGAACGTCTTACCAAAGAAAGTTCTTGACAGATTGGATTGCAAAGGGATGACATTGAAACCCAGTAACATAATTATAAGAGCATTTGATGGCTCGAAGAGGATGGTCCATGGTGAGGTGGACATCCCGATAAAGGTGGGAACTCATACTTTCAATTCAACCTTCTATGTGATGGACATCCATCCCTCTTACTCTTGTCTGTTAAGACGGCCTTGGATCCACAATGTCGGTGTTGTCACCTCCACATTGCACCAGATGCTGAAATACCCTGTCCAAGGAAAGATCATAAATGTCCATGGGGAGGAAGAGTACATGATTAGTCATCTGAATTCTTTCTGATATGTGGAGTTGGATGGCGAGTTCATTGAAACCCCTTTCCAACATTTTGAAGAAGTCTCTCAAGAAGTGGCAGTAACCAAGGCAGTATCCTCTATTCCCAAGATCACAAGACCTCCACTTTGGATGTCATCTCTAAAGGACGCAAAGGCAGTAATAGAAGAGGGTGGATGCACCATCTGGGGGCAGCTTCCAGACATTCCGTATAAATCAGACAAGTTTGGCTTGGGGTTTACTTCAACTGCTCAGAAGGTTGTGCGCTGTGCCAGTGCTGGGGGGCCACCTGTGAAGATTAGCAACCAAGGGGTCAATGCAGTAGAAGACAATGAAGAGGATGGCGGCTTGGAAGATTGGATATTTCCTACTGTCAATGAAGGACTTCACAACTGGGAAGCCAGAGACTTTGTCCCAATAACTTTCATCTCTCAGTAATTTATCTTTTACATTTTTGTTGGACTTGTAATATTCACGAACAATTCGCACTTTAAAAACCTTGTGTCTTACCCGAGGCACAATGGTCCATTTGTAAGGGTTTTTATTTCATCTTCATATGACATTCAATGAATCATGGACGCTTTTTCACATATAAACCTTTTGTGCTCATTGTCTTTCTTTTACATTCTATTGTTTAAAGATGATTATACCCTTACACACACCCACACTCACAAATGCAGGTACCCCTCCATTTCGGATCCCATGGGTAACGATACTGTTATGGCCTGTAGTGACTCTGAAGACCTAATCTACCAAGCCGAATACGAAGGTGAGGAAGATTGTGAGGTGCTATGGGAATTGGCCAGACTACTACAACAAGAGGAAAGAGCTATTCAGCCTCATGAGGAGCTGTTGGATACAATCAACTTAGGTATCGAGGAAGATAAAAAGGAAATCAAAGTGGGTGCCAATTTAGAGCCGAGTGTCAAGGAGCACCTAATTCAGCTATTGAATGATTATGTTGAGATCTTTGCCTGGTCATACGAAGACATGTCGGGACTTGATACATACATTGTGGTACACCGTCTACCCACAAGAGAAGACTGTCCACCAGTGAAACAAAAAGTCCACCGTGTGAGACTTGACATGTAAGAGAAGATCAAAGCAGAAGTTATGAAACAGTTCAATGCTGGATTTCTGGTTGTTACTTCTTATCCTCAATGGGTTGCCAACATTGTTCCCATGCCTAAAAAAGACGGTAAAGTAAGAATGTGTGTGGATTATAGAGATTTAAATAGGGCCATCCCTAAAGATGATTTTCCACTTCCACACATCGACATCCTGATCGATAATACGGCCCAGCACAAAGTATTTTCTTTCATGGACGGATTCTCAGGCTATAACCAGATCAAAATGGCACCCGAGGACATGGAGTAAACTACATTTGTCACACAGTGGGGTACGTTCTGCTACAAAGTGATGCCATTCGGACTGAAGAATGTCGGGGCAACCTATCAACGTGCCATGGTAGCTTTGTTTCATGATATGATACATCATGAGATAGAGGTCTACGTAGATGACATGATAGCCCGATCACAAACTGAAGAAGAACACCTTAATCACTTGCAAAAGCTGTTTTTCAGATTGAAGGAGTACAAACTAAGGTTGAACCCGAACAAGTGCACATTCGGAGTCCGGTCCGGTAAACTCTTAGGTTTCATTGTCACAAATAAAGGCATCAAGGTTGATCCTGCCAAGGTCAAAGCAATACAAGAAATGTCTGCTCCTCGTACTGAGAAGGAAGTCAGAGGATTCTTGGGACGCATGAACTATATTTCCAGATTCATTTCTCACCTAACGTCTACTTGTAAACCAATCTTCAAACTGTTGAAGAAGATCAAGTAGTCAGATGGAATGATGAATTTCATATTGCTTTCGAAAAAATCAAAGAATATTTACAAGAACCTCCTGTCTTGATGCCACCAGTCGAGGGAAGTCCACTAATCATGTATCTGACCGTTTTAGAGAACTCAATGGGGTGTGTATTGGGGCAGCATGACGAGTCTGGTCAAAAAGAGCATGCTATAGTCATCAGTCAGATCAAAGGAGAATGGGACACTAAGCATCCAAATCTTATCCCTTACAAAGAACATGTTTTGACATTGTTACCGCATTTCGAGCAGATTACCTTTGAGCACTTCCCGCGAGAAGAAAATCAGCTAGCAGATGCTCTAGCCACAATGTCATCTATGTTTAAACTTATTTGGGATGACGAGGCTCCCCAGATCACCATTGAACAAATGGACGAACCAGCACACTGTCATGAGATTAATACTGAAGAGGTAGTGGACCAGCCTTGGTTTCATGAAGTCAAAAGGTATCTCGAGACTCAAGAATACCCAGAAGGAGCTTCGGTCAATGATAAAAAGTTCCTAAGGAGATTCTCCGCTAAGTTCTTCCTAAGTAATGACATCCTGTACAAACATAATCATGATTCTATTCTGCTCCGTTGTGTGGACAAGATTGAAGCTGAAAAGATCATGGCTGAATTGCATGAAGGTACCTTTGGCACTCACTCTAGTGGGCATACGATGGCAAAGAAAATCCTACGGGCAGGCTATTATTGGTCTACCATGGAAGCAAACTGCTATCAACACTCCCGGACCTGTCATAATTGTCAAATCTATGCAGACAAGGTGCACGTGCCTCCGATTCCTCTAAATGTTTTAATAGCTCCTTGGCCCTTCACCATGTGGGGAATCGATATGATTGGAGAGATCAAGCCTACAGCCTCCAATGGACACCGTTTCATTCTAGGTGCCATTGACTATTTCACGAAGTGGGTCGAAGCAACTTCCTTCGCATCTGTCACTAAGAATGTTGTTGCCCGCTTCATCAAGCAGAATCTTATTTGCCGGTACAGTATCCCAGAAAGGATCATCACTGATAATGGTACGAACCTTAACAATACTATGATCACCGCCTTGTGCGAGCAGTTCAAGATTCAACATCATAATTCATCCCCCTATCGGCCAAAGATGAATGGTGCAGTCGAAGCTGCTAATAAAAACATTAAAAAGATCATACAGAAAATGACAGTCACCTACAAGGACTGGCATGAAATGCTACTGTTTTCTCTCCACGGGTATCGTACCACGCCTCACACATCAACTGGGGCAACACCCTATTCTTTGGTTTATGGCAAGAAGGTTGTATTGCCTATTGAGGTTCAGATCCCCTCCTTGAGAATTATGAAAGATGCAGGTTTGAGTGAGGACGATTGGATCTAGACCCGACTTGATCAACTGAACTTAATTGATGAAAAGAGACTTACTGCTGTTTTCCATGTTCAGATGTATCAAAAATGGATGATCAAGGCTTTCAACAAGAAATTCAGACGCCAAGTATATCAAGTTGGAGATCTAGTGATCAAACGCATTATCTTGCCACAAAGTGATCCCAGGGGAAAATGGACTCCTACCTATGAAGGACCATTTGTAATCAAGAAAATCTTTTCTGGTGGGGAAATGATCTTAACCACCATGGACAGTGACGACTTGCCACACCCTGCGAACGCATACATAGTCAAAAGATACTACACATAAGAGACCCGCTAGGTTGACATACCTAGGCAAAACAAGGGCATCCAGGCGAACCAAAAAGGTTCGGGCAAAAATTAGGGATAAAATAAAAAAATTTGTACACCCGGCAAGTTGAAAACCCGAAAGGGCGACTTGGGCAAAAAAGGGTTTCTCGATGGACTGAAAATCTGAAAGGGCGGTCCAGGCAAAAGTTAGGGAATTAAAGCGTATGGATATGTCTCGTCGGATCACTTTGAGGATAATCTCTCCACTAACAAACTCTGAACTTCTGATCAATTCAATCATCTTCGGACGAAGCAATGGATAGACAATATATTTAGAGATACAAAGGCTATAGCAAAATGGGAACCCCGTGGGATTATCACACATTTCTATCTTCCTTTGTATAAATTTTTCTTATTTCTTACGACACCATCCTCTTACTAGGATGTCTGTCTCTTTTGTACAAAATACTTATTCAAAGTGAATACAAAAATATCTCTTAAAAGTACAAAAAACTATTTGTCCTTTTCTTTTACACTTGTGTTTTATTTGCAAAAAACGTCCAATGATTCATTAATGAACATATGCATTTGAACATAATTACTGTTTACAAATAAACAAAATAGAAAAGAACAATTACTGACAGGTCGAAAGAATAGGAAAACGTCTTTAGGCTATTCCATGAGAAATCCCTATAGTACATCATTAAGATCCCCGGCGGAGCCAAAACTTCAAACCACTAATCCACAGTGGAAACCATCAAATTTCTCCGAAATTCCCCAGCAGGTTATCTTGAAGCCTGAAAATCAACCGGATAACAGTTAACTTCTGTTACTCCCCAACCTAGGATAACTCCCCGATAGGGTGACAGACGACAAAAACTCCTGAACTTTTTCCCAAAACAGGAATAAGCTTTTTCCCCACAGAGTTTTTATTGCTCCCCGACAGAACAAAGACTCCCGTTATTAATCCCCAGTAGAAGTCATCAAAGTTCTCTGGATTCCCCAAACATATTCCTCAAGCAGTGCATGGAATTACTCTCCCAACGGAATTTTTGTCAACTTCAAGACATGAAGAATCCACATATCCTCAGCAACAGTCAAGGATTTATTTTCCTCAGCAATACAGCATCAGCTTACATGCACATATAATACATCCATATATCATAAACATTGATAAAACACGTATATTGCATCATACTTTTCATGCAACATAACTTTGTGTTTCGGCTAACATTTTACCCTTTTAAGGATAAGATTAACAAACTACTATTGATAACATGCAATCTAGATACAGTTTAGATACGCTCCAAACACGGATGCCATCCTGATACTCATTCGGATTGATACAGTTCAGATACGCTCTAGACAAGGATGCCATTCTAACACTTATCCAGCTTTCACATACGGTTCAGATACGCTCCAGACACGGAATCCATTTTATTACTCATTCATATTCAGCTTTTAGATACAGTACAGATACGCTCCAGACACGGAAGCCATTCTGTTACTCATTCAGATTCAGCTTTCATATTTCAAGTTTAGATACGCTCCAGACACAGATGCCATTCTGACAATTATTCAGATTTCAAGTTTAGATACGCTCCAGACACGGATGCCATTCTGACACTTATTCAGATTTCAAGTTCAGATACGCTCCAGACACGGATGTCATTCTGACACTTATTCAGATTTCAAGTTCAGATACGCTCCAGACACGGATGCCATTCTGACACTTATTCAGATTTCAAGTTCAGATACAACTCGAATGTGCTCCAGACACAGATGCTATTCTGTTGCTCATACAGGTTCAGTCTCCAGATAAAGCTCAGATACGTTCCAGACACGGACATCATTCCGATACT
Source organism: Vicia faba (assembly GCA_948472305.1). NCBI lineage: Eukaryota > Viridiplantae > Streptophyta > Magnoliopsida > Fabales > Fabaceae > Vicia > Vicia faba. The sequence continues at coordinate 1,157,343,684 of OX451741.1, forward strand.
TATTATTTAGACTTACAACTTACAATTCAATAACCATTCTTGAATGGCATCTACAAGCCCATCTCCAACAAGATTCTATCACCTCTCCAAATGGCATCTTTAAGCCCATTCCCTCAACTACACTTTATCAAGTGCAAATTTGCGGGCACCCTAGTGTCTAATCATCTTTTACCTTCGAGTCACGAATTGCAAAACTCGCCAATCTAACTCTTCAGGTTTAAGAAGATTGAACAGGGGCAGCTGTTGTACCCCAAAATTCTCCCTCTCATTTCTCAAGGATTTTCTCACAAGATCTTCTATGACATCAAGTTTGCAGCACGGATACATCAATTTAGGCTTGGAATTGGCAAAAGGGCAAAATGGTCAATTGCATACTAGAAAGTCAAACTTTGACTTTTTGGTCAACATTACATTCCGAGGATCAAATTTCATCAAGACATTCAAAAATATGAAACTTGATCATCAAGGAATCAAGAAAGTCAAAAGTCAATGTGAAAGTTCAAACCCTTCAAGACTTAGAAATTTTTCTATGTGTTTTTTATACATGATAATCTCATTTCTTCATGCTAACTTTTCACCTTGATGCAAGATGATTCAAGAGAAGCTTCCAACATGAAAGTTGTAGATCTCCATGATATCTACAACATTTCTTTACACAACTTCTCCTAAACAAGCTTGGATCTCAGGTTATAAATTCATGAAGTCATGACATTTTCATTTAAACACTTAGAGAAATTTTCAGCAGTTTTGGTCAGGTGTTTATCCCAACTTCTTGCCCATTTTTCATCAAGTTCCAGTTTGATTTAACAAAAGTGGCCAACATGAAAGTTATAGAGGGTGTTTCAAGCATTCCAAAACATCCAAGAGCATGAATTTATCTTATTTGAGTTACGAGATACACGGATCTGAAGTTGGACATTCATTCTTGATTTACAAGGCAGATTTGCGATGAACAAAGAACAAGAATCTTAACCCATGCTGCATAATCTCCAATTTGCAGGCCTTGTGATTTTCAACTCTTACCATAATTTAATGCTTACACAAACTTTTGAGCTATGGTCCATTGCGTTTAAGCATTATTCAAGTGATCTTTCTATTTTTGGCACAAAGGCACCATTGCCATTCTTGCAAAGTTCACTTTAATCATAAAGTCAATTTCTTGAGCCTCTAACTTGTTGTTCTAATCACACACAAATCAGAAGGGCATGCTTAAAGTGTCCAACATCTCTATGCAACAAAGTACAAAGCATTGGAACTATAATCTTCAAGCTTGCTTCATGTACAATCTAACCTAGCCATAACATGTGATTAAAAATCCGAGTTTTCAAATCTCAAACCTTCTCTATAAATAGAGAGGCCAGTTGCAAGAGAAAAAGGTTGGAAAAATAGGTTGGAAAAGGGTTAGAAAAATAGAGTGAACAGCCAGTAGTTTTATTGATAAACCTTCAAAAAAAAGCCATAAAAGTCCCTAAGACTTCCACTCTTGAGTTTTGAAGTCTAAACCTTAAAACCTCTCACACTTTGCATATTCCACCTAAAAACCATCCAAACATTTCATACCACACAGAGGTTGTTTAATATCCTTCAACAAAAAGGAAAGTCTAGCAGTCTGTTGGAGCTTCCTTAAGGTTCATACAACATCTTGAAGGGCATTTGGACTCAAAACTTAAAGTGCAGTTTCAAGGTAAGTCATCTTTACCTTCCCTTTTCCATACATCAACTTTTCTGTTTATAGGATGTAGCGATCACTATTTTTGAAGTTAATCATTTATTTGTTGTTCATGTTATTCATTTATGTGTTAAAAACTAACTGATGTATGCAAAGAATGGTGTTTAAGGCAGAAAAATGCAGTATGTATCGACACATATCCACATGTGCCGACCCATCTTAGTAAAAATACAGGATATGAGTCGACATATGACCCTCATGCATCGACCCATACTGAGTTCAGGTCATAAAACAGCAACTATAAAGGACTATGAGTCGACACATACGCATTTCGCGTCGATGCAAAAAGGTGCATGAGTCGACACATTCCATTATGTGTCGACCCATACTGAACAGATTTCACTTTACAGAAGCTGGAAAAGCCTATGAGACGATACATATGCATTTCGTGTCGATACAAGAAGGTGCATGAGTCGACACATCCCATTATGTGTCGACCCATACTGAACTAATTCTGTTTTACAGGGGCAGGGAAAAGCTATGTGTCGATGCATAGCAGCATGGGTCGACACATAGCAGTTCAAAATGCATTTTTCCTTTATTCTATACTGTTTTCACATTCTTTTCATTATCATTCGATGTGGTTGTAATATTTTAGTTCCTAATTCATCCCCATTGTTAAATTGTATCCCCATCCCCCTAAAGTGATGTAATAGCTTAGATTTTACTTTCCGCTTTTTACTTGCTTTTCATATATTGCTAGTAAATAAGATGTATGGCAAGATAAAAACAACAAAATAGAGAATCCTAATAAAAGACAAAACGCATGCAAATAACACACTTGCACACAAGCATCCTTGAGGTTTCTCCACTTGGTTTCCTTATACAAAAATAGCCCTGTTACGTATGCAAAGTATCTTGGAAAAACAAACAAATATAAGATCATAGTCCCCTCGATTACGCTATTCAAAAGTTACCTAAACAAAATGATCTTGGTCCCTAAAAAAAGCTAAGATACTTTGCAACATTGCTATCATGGCTATACGATGACCCACGCCCGTCCCGTTTACATCCAAAGATAGGGTTGCTTACCAAATCAATGGTAAGTCAACAATATCAAAGGAATAGAAAATGCATAAGAAAGACATTTGAGTAGGTAGATAGCTTATAAGTTACTTGCTCCATTTCAAACAACAATCCTTGCTATTTTCGAAACACACACACATTTCAAAAACATCTTACAAACAATTGAAAACATTTTCAAAAGACAAACATCTTTGTATACATTCTTACGAACGAGAATCATTACAAAGATTGCCTAAACGAATGGCCTCTTTTACAAAATACTTTCAAAACCACATCAAGCACCATTTCAAACAAACCAAAGCAAGTGATCTAAGCAAGTAACTAAGAGCCCATGGAAAACCATGGATGAAAAGGGTGCTAATACCTTCCCTTTTCATAATTTACCCCCCGAACTCAAGAAAACATCTCAAAGGTATTTCCTGTTCTTTTTCACCTTTCCTTTTGGATAAAAGAAAAGTCGGTGGCGACTCTTGCTAACCGCGACATTTGCGATAAAACACAAAAACCTCAAGTCAGTTCTCCCACCGTATCACACGCATAGTTACTCCTACGTCCTGCAGAAATCTATATACAGGTCTGTGTTTCTATCTATGCATATCTACGCATTCATACACGAAGTCTACAACCACGCACATGTTTGGCCTATGCTTGCACTCGATGATACAAAGTCATTACAGATACACGCCCCTACGCCAAGTCTACGTCCATGTCAGCACATATGCCTGACTTACGACACAAGGTCTACGCTTACGCCTGCGCTCACAAATCTATGCATAGGCCATCATTTACGTCTATGCTTATATCTATCAAAATCAATATTCAAAATTTTATAACATTCAAGTCCAACAGTGCTACGATGAGACAACATACAATGCCAGGAATCGGTAACTCTAAGCCAATGGTTTAAAGGAGAATGCCAGAAATAGTCTTCATAACGTTCCAAGGCATGCACGTATCTTACACACATCTCATACATACATACATTTTGCATATCTCGAGCATACGTACGCTATGCACTCTTGCACACAATGCACATATAGTCAGAGTTCCATGTCGATGTCGAACATCATACATTTTGCATACCCACAACATTCAATATACATGCATACATGTATCGCCTGGCAAGCAGACAAATGTTTTTACCCTCGATTCAACCATCTAAGGGTCAACCCATGCAATACTCCTCCTGCGATTCAACCCGTCACCTCAGTATTCATGTCGTCACACGTTCAGCCCATCACCTAAGTCTTCCTGTAGTGATGAGTTCCTTACAAGCTCAGTATGTTTCCCCTAAGTTGCAGCATATCTTCAAAGCCCATTATGTTGCCTCTAAGCCGCAACGTATTCTCAAAACCAATTACCTTGCCTCTATGACGCAAGTGAATCCTTAACGCTCTATTATACCTCTAAACCGCAATGCATTCTCAAAAACCCATTGCATTGCCCCTAAGCCGCAACGCATTTTTCAAAACTCGGTATATTGCTTCTAAGCCGTAATATATTCATTCAACCCAAACACATTGACTCTAAGCCACAATGTATCTCTCCAGATCAATGTATTGCCTCTAAGCCGCAATGTACCTCTCCAGATCAGTATGTTTCTTCTAAGCTGCAATGTATCCTACAACTCAACATGTTTCCTCTAAGCCGCAACATATTCTCAAAACCCATTGCATTGCCTCTAAGTCGCAACGCGTTGTCAAAGCTAAGTATATTGCTTCTAAGCAGCAATATACCATCCAATTTAAAAAGATTTCCTCTAAGCCGCAATGTATCTTTCCAGATCAACATATTGCCTCAAAGCCGCAATATATTATCCGAACCAGCACATTGCCTCTAAGACGTAATGCATTACCCAAACTCAGACCATCGTCTCAGACTTCAGGCAATGATGTTCGAAACCAGATTAGCTCAACACATCATATCGGACTTCACGATGCGATGCTCAAAAGAAAACAAATACATAGCCTCTGAGCCGCCATATATTCATGCTCAAAACATCACCTCATACATCAGGCAACAATTCACAAACTTAATCCATGGCGTCAGTCTTCAAGCAACCATGCATCATCAATCATTGCTATACTCACCCTCTAAATGTTTGAATAAGCCAAGACATACAAAATTGCGCTATCTGCTTCATTATCAAACCCAGGTAAGCGATATGTCATCAGCTTTTCCTACTTCCTTGGGACTCATAAGGGTATGCTACATTAGCATAACCTTATGTTTGGCGGACAAATCTTGCGATACTTTAAGTATTCAATAAACTTTCAATCAAAATGCGCAAGACTCGAGTTTTCTCATGCCATTTGATTGAAAGATAATTGAATAGGGGCAACTGCAGTACCCCAAATTTGTCCTACCACGACGACTATATTTCTGAGATTGAAATAAATAAAATACTTAATTAAAGACGGTACAACAATATTTGGTGGTCCGTCTTTATCTAACTAGGGGGTGTATATTTTAAATTCAGGAAAGCAGGGCCTTCTAGATCAGAAAGACTCGCGTATCCGTGAATTCATTCGCAAGGCATGTTGGCCATTGGCCCATGCGATTCGTAAATGGAAATTATCGGAGTAACTATAAAGTTCTACATTATTAAATAGTTTCTAATAGAAGGGAGGTCAAAATTAAATTAAGCCCGCTCGAGTTAAAATTGTATAAACTTATTTAGGTTAAGTTGATTTTAGTGAAAATAGGAGGAGGCGAGATTGCAAATTATAAGCTCATTTCGTTTGGTCCATTTCCATTTTATTGTTAAATAGAGAAGAAGGAGGTATAGTTATGAGAATAGGCCCATTGAGTTTTTTTAGTCAAGCCCATTTAAACGTTTTACTGTTTTATTTTAGAGAAAAGTTATTATAAGGATATTTAGTATAAGTATATTATTATTAAAACATTTTGTTGTTTTATATAAATATTTAATAAGAGTTTTGTAAATATAAGTTTAATATTTGAAAAAAAATATTAAAAAATGATTGTTGTGGAAAAAAAATCTTTTGCTGTTGGGCAGAAGGAGACAGCTAATGCAAGAGGCCCAAAAGTGCAAAACATGCACTGTATCAATCACAATGAACGCGAATGTTTTTTTTTTGTCAAATTAAACATTACTGTGTAGATCAGTCTGAACCAAAATCTTGCAAATCACAAAACAAATCTAAAAAATATACAGATCTTTTTACTCAATCAAATCTGAAAAATCAATTATATCCAAAAGAATATTTGCGCACGTTTGCTTCAAATATAACGAGTACTGTAGAAATTTATTTCCATAAATCAAATCTGCTAAAAAAAGACAATCCCAGATTCTTGTTATGGTATAAAAATCTAGAGCGATAGAATCTTAAAAGGGATTGCAAATCAGATACAATAGAGCTCAAGCCCATAAATTTCCATTACAAACAATCAGAATCCCTAATGTACAGAAGGAAAATCTCAGAAAACGAAAGTTACAATCCCTAATTTCTCTCTAAATTATCCCTAAATCTGAGCTAAACAATTTATAATAACAACCCTATAAAAAGCAAACTAGAAGAACGCAAGAGGGGTCAGTTTTAGAGAAAGAAGAAGCTGAGAGACAGAGAGACTGAAATCTAAAAAAACCTTTTGCAGTTGGAGATCCGGAAGAAAAATGATTAAAGTTTCCAGATCGGAAACCCTAATCACCCTTGGACGCTGCTACCGCTCAACCTCCTTCACCGTCACTTTCAATCGGAGCCGGATACTTGGATATTCGAAGGGGTAATTTTTTCTCTGTTTAATTTTGTTTGTTTTATGGTGTAGGGCTAGAAGGTTATTAGGGGGGAGGTAGGTCGATGTTGCTCTCTCTAGTTCCGTCGTGGTAGTGACTTTAGGGTTGACAAGGGGAAGAAAGTGAGAGGGTTTATGTTGTTAGCGAGAGAGAGAGAAAGGGGATGAAGAAAGGCCATTGTAAAAACAAGAAGTGGTTTGTAAAATTAAAAAAATAATGATTTATGTTCTGTGTTGATCCCGTACGAGCGCGCTCATGTCAATTATCATGTTCCTTCACTTATCATCCGCTTGATTTTGATCTAACTACCATTATGCCAAGCCACACGATAGGATTTGTGCGCCTCACTACACAGGAATACGCAACAATCCATTTCCAAACGCGTTGGGCTTAGGCCCACTGCTCTTCACACCCTCTTTCCAGCAATTTTCTAAAACACAAAGCCAGATACACCCCCCCCCCTGGGAATTTACATCCGGGCCTAGCCCAGTTTATTTTTAACACCCCCACAGTTTTACTTTATAATTGGAAATGCACCCCCAGGTTAAATCAATTATTTCTTTTATTATTTTTAATACATTATATTTTATTTATTTTTAATTCTTATACTTATTATGTTTTTTATAATAATTATTATTTATATTTGTAATTATTATTATTATTATTATTATTAATTTTTATATTAATTATTATATATATATATATATATTATTTATTATATCATGAAAATAAGTTTTTTATATCAAAATGCATATATTATTTTCCTATATCATTTGCATTAAAATGTGTTTACTCATACATTAACCAATAATTCCGCAATTAATACAGTAAAAAACACAAACAAATCTCAAACCATTTTCGCGAACAAATTAAGCTAATCAACAGTCTTTTTCGCAAATGGGTTTCAAACTAATTTTGGCTTGCTGTGTACTCAGTCAAAATTTCCGCAATCACTACTCCCGACCGAGTGCGAAGTGATTCAAAATATGTTTGCAAACCCCTAAAAGACACCAACTCATACGAACTACGAATTGGGACTCTGATTCCTCATAAGAGGATACGTAGGCACATGATCTAAAATTGTGGCGAGTCTTGCTAATTAAAACTTAAAACACTTTTTACCCCAAACCTAAACCTAGGACTAATAACCTTGTGAACAAGGTAGGCGAAAGGTGCCTAACACCTTCCTTTTGTCTATTTGAGTGTGAAACCTAGAATCTCTGTCTGCGAATTAGGGTTTTCTGTTAGGTTCCCTTCCCTAGGATAAAAACTAATAGTGGCAACTCTTGATTAAAAAACCAGTTGCTACACTATGCATGTTGAACCCTGGGGTCGAGCTCAATACCTCTGAAATGGGGGTTAATTCCTATGTGGCCTCAGGTAAGATCCTGGTCCTGGATTACCTTGAAGAGCTTGTCGCCCAACCTACTGGGGCACTTCCTCAGTTGTCGCTCTTCGCCAAGGAGAGAATAGAAGAGTGAAGCTAGTATGTTTTGGTTTGCGCGCCATTACTTTGTAATCTCATTTTTGGGCTTATGCCTGTTTATATAATTTTTGAATAGATGTGGTTCTTACGACCACGATTTAGTTTTGGATAGGGGCCATGGGTCTGTTTTTGTAAAAATTCGTACAATGGCGACCTTAACGGTCTTTTGTTTCAACTTTAAATATTTGTGTTTGCATGTTTGTTGTGATGCTTGTCTGCTCGAGACATATTCTGTTTTGCTATGGGCTTATAGTGGGGAGTTATTAGTTTAGTTTATGTGTTCGCCGATGTGGTTGACCGAACAAACGGCCATGGCGAATTCGGGGCGTGGCCGGAACTCAGATTACGTTTCAAGGGCCTGAGCTCGGCGACGTGAACTTCTCGCTGCGAGCCGGGTGTTTTTCCATCGTGGTACGGAGATGATGGAGATCGATTGAGTTATCCATGTCGGGATGAGGACATGCTCGTTTAAAGAGAAAAGTCTCGTCCCTTCAATATAATTTGGGTGCTATGCTTGTACCTAGGCATGCACGCATGGTCGGGCCTGGTTGAGTTTGTCTTGTTGACGAGACTCGCTGAGTGTTCAGTGTTTCAACTGTAATATTGTTTTAGCTTCTCAATGTTCCATGATCAAACGAGTTGTTCCCCTTGTAAATTTTCTAAGTAATACGCCCCAGTGCCTTTTTTCGGGTAGATGCGATAGGGACCTTCCCGGTTTGCTGCGAGCTTGCCTTCGTGAGATTCTTTACGATTTATCTTTAAGACAAGGCTACCGACATCGAAATCTCGTCGTATGACTTTGGCATCGTAGCGCATGGAAATCTTTTGTTTGAGTGAGGCCTGTCGTAGGGCCGATCCTATTTTGATTTCTTCCATAAGATCTAATTCCTCCCGAAGGGCGACGTCGTTCATCTCCTCGTCCAGAGGAGCTTCGATTTGTATGGATGGTTCTTTGATCTCCACGGGAATGAAGACCTCCATTCCGTAAGTTAATCGGAAAGGAGTTTCTCCGACCAACGAATGTGTCGTTGTTTGATATCCCTAGAGTACGATGTGTAACTCCTTGACCCACCTCTTCTTGGTTTCGTCTAATCTTCTCTTAAGTCCCTTGATAATTATCCTTTTCGCAGATTTAGCCTGCCGTTCGTCTAGGGGTGCTTGACAGAGGCGAAGTGCTGGATGGTGCCCAACTTGGCGACGAATTCCTGAAAGGTGTAATCTATGAACTGAGTCGTGTTGTCGGTGACTAATGCTTGTGGAATTCCGAATCATTCGAGGATGTTTCTTTTATAGAAGTTGTGATACGGTGGGAAAACTGACTTGAGGTTTTGCGTTTGTGTTCGCAAATTTTTTAGTTTAGCAAGAGTCGCCACCGACTTTTATTTTATCCAAAAGGAAAGGTCAAAAAGCACAGGAAAGACCTTTAAGATGTTTTCTTGAGTTCGGGGGGTAGATTATGAAAAGGGAAGGTGCTAGCACCCTTTTCATCCATGGTTTTCCATGGGCTCTTAGTTACTTTTTTAGATCACTTGCTTTGCTTTTCCAATTGTTTGAAATGGTGCTTTGTGTGGTTTTGAAAGTATTTTGAAAAGAGGCCATTGTTTTGGCAATCTTTGTAATGATTCTCGTTCGTAAGAATGTATAGAAAGATGTTTGTCTTTTGAAAAATGTTTCAATGTTTTGAAAGTTGTTTGAAAATGTTTTGAAATTGTGTATGTTGTTTGAAAATAGCAAGGATGGTTTGCAAATTGATCAAGTAACTAGAAGCATCTACCTACTCAAAAGTCTTTACTATATATTTTTATTCCTTTGACATTGTTGTTTTACCATTGCATTGGTAAACAACCCTATCTTTGGATGTTAAATGGGACGGACGTGGGTCATCGTATGATCATGATAGCAATGGTGCATAGTATCTTAGCAAGTTTTAGGGACTAAGATCATTTGTTTTTAGGCAACATTTTGATAGCATCATCGAGGGACTATGATCTTTTTGTTTTGATTGATTTTGTTTTGCCAAGATACCTAGCATGCATACCATGACCATTTTAAGGCAACAAAGTGGATGAAACCCTAGGGGTGCTTGTGTGTAATGTGTTGTCATTTTTTCATGCATTTTTTATCTTGTATTAAGTCATGCTATTTGTTTGATTTTTGGTCTTTTCATTCAAAACCCTAGTTTACTATCATGGTATATGAAAGCAATAAATTGCATAAAGTAAATCTAAACTATTACAACAATATTATGGGGAGGGGGATACAAGTCTTGAATAGGGGGATATTGCTCAAAATAAAACCCTAAAACTATTACAACCAAATTGAATTTATTGTACAAATAAATAAATAAGCATATATTTAAATATGCAATAAAATGTATGTATGCAAAAATGTTTTTTGGTATTAATTTTATGTATGTAAAAATAAGTTTATTTAAGTCTTAAAAATAAGAAAAAATAAAATGATTATTTTTGAAAGGGGTGAAAACCCTAATTTTGTTTAAAAGAAATATTGTTTTCTAATCATTTATTTTATTCATTTTGTTCAAGAAAAAATAATAATAATATATACAAAATGTTAAAAAATTGAAATATGTATGAAAATAATATTTTAAGTGTATAAATAATAAAAATAAAAATATATGATATTCTTATATTATTTACAAGTTTATTTAAGAAAATAAATTATATTATTACTAATAAACTATCTTTTATGCCAAAAAATAATAAAAGTAATAAAATAAAAATACAAAAAATTAGGAAAATATTTTTGGGATTTTTAATGTTCAGAAAAAAAAATAATAAAGTCAGAAAATATAAATTATGCAAGAAAATACAAAAAATATAAAAATATGCAAAGGTGGGTGCAAATAGAAAACAGTGGGGTGTAAAAAGTCAGAAAAGGAGGCCCAAGGCGCGCCAGGCCCAGGACTTCATCCCTGTCCTCCAGCCTTCTTCCAAAATGCGCGCTTCTGTGTACAAATCTTGTTCTTGCTCATGCTTGCATAAAATCAAAAATTTATAACACAAAAAAGGTAGCTCATGAACTCACGATTCCAATGATATAAAGAACATGACCTAACTCTAAAAGACCAAGGAGAATTTTAATGGCCCTAATTTCTGACCTAGTTTTTTCAGCAACTTCAAAAATCAAATACTCTTAGGTTAGTTAATATAAATACAAACTATGCATATGTACAGCTCAAGCAACTTAAGGACTACATTTTTGCTTCACAAACCTAAGCTTAAAGATGCCTAAATAGAGAGATAGAAACTTGACAAATACCTTGTTTAGTTGAGTTTGGATATGGCAATGTGGGAACTTTGAGTGAGGCCTGAAGTTCTTGTGAGCTTCCTTGAGGTTCCCTCAAACTTCTCCAATGCTCAGCTGGTCTTGTAGATGGCTAGAACTCCTTGCACGAGTCAACCTGCAAACCTTCAAAATGAAAATGGTGAAGTTTGAAAATGAGCTCACAGTTGCAAGACAGGGGCCTGGATAGCTTGGATGGGATGTATGTAATGTGTTTGAAGTGATTTAAGGCAAAACGCACGAGGCAAAATGGAAATGGCTTGAAATTTGCAGAAGATACCCTGTTTGGGCAGAAAATGATGTTTTTTGTATTTTAGGGTGTTTGAGAAGTTATGAATCGTGTCTTAGGCTTGCAGAAATGTTCTCAAGTTGTTTGAAATGATACAAAGTCTTGGTTTTATCAAATACACAAGCTTGCTTGACTTTTGCAAGTTTGCTTGCTTTTGAAGAAAAGGTGAAGTGACAAAGCCAAAGGCCTGTACAGGCTAGCTTAAGGCCTGATGAGAGTTGGTGTACTTTGCCTGAAGTTTGTGGATCTTGTTTGCAACCAAAGATCAGGTCCATGGCTTAAGAAATACAAAATTGCAAAAAGCATGCTTTATCAAAATGGTATTATGCACTTTATGCCATTTTTGGATTAATTCAATGTGCAATGCTTCAAAAGTCAGAACAAGGCCATTATCCAATGTGTTTGCATTTAATTATGGAGTGTAGAAGGGATTAGGACCTGAAAAACCAAGTACAAGCATGCTTAGGACAGATTTGCAACTTGCACCATTGTGAAAAATGCCTTGAACAAAAGTGATAAATTGCCATTTTCATTTCTTCGATTCTCCCTAACCATAAATGATCTTGGAGAGTTATTGGACATTTTGGAAAACTTGTAACATGCTATACAATACATATTTGAAATTCCTCTTGGAACTAGGTGAAAAATTGTCATCAAGTTAGGTCAAAAATCTGCCTAAACTAGGGCAAAATTTCACTAAGTTAAAATGTTTATGGACCCTTATTCACAAAATCATAACTTGAGATCCAAGCATATTTTGGGAAAACTTTGTGATTCAAAGTTGTAGATTTTATGGAGGACTACAACTTTCATGGTTGAATTTTTCTTTGAATCCAATTGCATCATGGTTAAAAAGTTGGGAAATTTTGGGAAAAAATAAGAAATTTTCATAACTTAGAAAAATTTAAAGTTATGAAATTTTTCAAACTTAAACCCTAATTTCCAAATTTAAGTTTCTTGGTGAAAAAGTTTCATGTTTTGACACATCTTGATGAAATATGACCCTTGGCACTTGATTTTGACCAAAAAGTCAAAGTTTGACTTTTCAGTGTATAGTTGATTTTTGATCAGTTGACTAGGAAATTCATCTGTCAATCCAATGCATTTGAGATCTTTTGAACCTTGTGATTATGTCAAGATGGTGCCATTGAGTCCTTGAAACCATGCTTGAACCCAATTTGCCATTGGCTAGGTAAAAAAGCAGAAATTGCCTTTCTTCAGTCAAAACCCTAATTTTGACCATTTTGCCCTTTTGATGATCTGATCAAATTTCTTGAGGAGTTGTTGTCCAAACTTGATAAAATGGTTCATATGAGTCTATAATGTTGATGTGGATAAAATATTATGAGGTTTGGCTGTAAATTGGCCATGGTTTACTTTTTCCCCAATACAACTGATTTTTAGGTCAACTGTCCAATTGACTGGTCCAAAATGTGATTCAAGGCTTGAAACTTGATATGAGAAATCTTAGAGGTCCAACATGAAGTATGAAAGTCACATGAGGCATTGAAATTCTAAAAATCCCTGTGCAAACTCAAACCCTAATTTCAGGTCATTAGTGCAAGATGAGGTCTTGAGCTGAGCAAACCCTAATCTAGTCTTGAGTCCAAGAAGTCTTATGAGGAGAATCTTGATAAAATGAGAGGGCAAATTTTGGGGTACAAAAGCTGCCCCTGTTAAATCTTCTTGAACCTAAAGAGTTAGATTGGCGAGTTTTGTCGTTCGTGACTCGAAGGTAAAAGATGATTAGACACTAGAGTTCCCATAAATTTGCACTTGATGAAGTAGTTGAGGGAATGGGCTTAAATATGCCATTTGGAAAGGGGATTGAATCTTGTTGGAGATGGGCTTGTAGATGCCATCCAAGAATGCTTGTTATAAATCAGGAGAATGAGCCTCATAATGGTATCTGTATCTGGAACGTATCTGAGTTGTATCTGGAGATTTGAATCCAAATAAGTGATAGAATGGCTTCCGTGTTTGGAGCGTATCTGGACTGTATCTTGAATAGGTGACAGAATAACTTCCATGTTTGGAGTGTATCTGAGCTGGGGAAAAAGTCAAAATAAGTGACAGAATGGCAACCGTGCCTGGAGCGTATCTGGACTGTATCTATACTAGAAATTTGAATAAGTGGCAGAATGGAAACCGTACCTGGAGCGTATATAAACTGTATCATGAGGTTGAGGTCTGAATGAGTAACAGAATGACTTCTGTGTCTGGAGTGTATCCGTACTGTATCTTGACTTTGAATTCTGAATGAGTAATAGAATGACTTCCGTGTCTAGAGTGTATCTGTATTGTATCTGAATAAGAGATCTGAATGAGTAACATAATGACTTTCGTGTCTGGAGTGTATCCGTATTGTATCTGAATAAGAGATCTGAATGAGTTACAGAATAACTTCCGCGTCTGGAGTGTATCCGTACTATATCTGAAATCTTTGAATATTTGTTAAAGATAGTTGTTAATCTTATCCTGAAAAGGGTAAAATGTTAGCTGAAACATAAAGTTATGTTGCATGAAATGTATGATGCAATAAAATGTGTTTTATCAATGTTTATGATATATGAGTGTAATTTATATGCATGTAAGCTGACTTGTTGTATTGTTGAGGAAAATAAATCCTTGGAAGCTGGAGATAACAAAGCCTTTGACTGATGTCGGGGAAAATAAATCCTAGACTGCTGCTGGAGATTCAAAATATTTGACTGCTGAGGTTGAGAAATCCTTGGTGACTGTTAGGGATGGAAAATCCCCGACAACTTCTGTGGGGATGTGAGAATACTTCATGTCTTGAAGTTGGAGTATTGACAAACTGCTTGAGAAATCTGCTTGGGAAATCCAGAGAACTTTGAAGACTTCTACTGGGAGTTAAATAATGGGAATCCTTACTCGGATGGGGAATAGGGAAAATTCTGATGATTTCTGCGGGGAATTAAGAATGAGAATCTTTAATCTGTTGAGGAGTAATGAAAACTTTGGTGACTTCATTGGGGAAATGAGAATGAGAATCTTCAATCTGCTGGGGAGTGAAAAACTCTGTGGGGAAGAAGTTTATCATGTTGGGGAGTAGTGAGAACTCTGTGGGGAGTAGCTATACTACTGGGGAGTAGCTATCCTGCTGGGGAGATCAGGAGTTTAGGTTGTATGCCAATCTATTGGTGAATTATTCGAAGTTGTCGGAGAGAGACAAAAGTTAACTGTTATCTGGTTGATTCTCAGACTTTAAGACAACTTGCTGGGGAATTTTGGGAAAACTGAATGGCTCCCGCTGGGGATTGATAGTTGGAAATTTTGACTCGGCTGGGGAAGAAGGCTTCATCTTTGCTGGGGATCTGTAACTCAAAGTTTTTGCTCCGTTGTGGATTGGAAGTTTGAAAACTTAACTCTGATGGGAATTAAGGGTTTGAAATTATAACTCCGCTGGGGATATGTATTTCAAGGTTTTGGCTCCGCTAGGGATCTAGATGATGTACTGCAGGGGATTTCTCCTGGAATAGCCTAAAGACGTTTTCCTATACTTTCAACCTGTCAGTAGTTATTCTTTCCCATTTTGTTTATTTGTAAACAGTGATTATATTCAAATGCATATGTTCATTAATAAATCATTGGACGTTTTCAAATAAAACACAAGTGTAAAAAAGAAGAAAAGACAAATAGTTTTCTGCACTTTGAAGTATCTTTGCATTAACTTTGTGTAAGTATTTTGTACAAAGGAGACAGACATCCTAGTAAGAGAACGTTGTCATAAAAATGAGAAAAATTTATACAAATAAAGATGGCTATGTGTGAAAATTACATGGGGTTCCCATTCTGCTATAGCCTTCGTAACTCTGAATATCTTGTCCATTTGTTGCTTCGTCCAAAGATGATTGAGTTGATCAGAAGCCCGGAGCTTGTCTGTGAAGAGATTGTCCTTAAAGTGATCCGACGAGACATAGTCATACGCTTTAATTCCCTAACTTTTTCCTGGACCACCCTTTCGGGTTTTCAATCCAACGGGAAACCCTTTTTTGCCCAAGTCACCCTTTCGGGTTTTCAACTTCCCGGGTGTACAAATTTTTTTTTTTTATCCCTAATTTTTCCTGAACCTCCCTTTCGGGTTTTCGATTCTCCGAGATGCCCTTTCTTTTTCCTAGGTGTGTCAACCTAGCGGGTCATTTATGCGTAATATCTTTTGACTATGCCTGCGTTCGCAGGGTGCGGCAAGTCATCGCCATCCATGGTGGTTAATATCATTGCCCCACCAGAAAAGATGTTTTTGATCACAAATGGTCCTTCGTAGGTAGGAGTCCATTTGCCCCTGGGATCATTTTGTGGCAAGATGATGCGCTTGATCACGAGATCCCCAACTTGATACACTTGTCGCCTGACTTTCTTGTTGAAAGCCTTGATCATTTGTTTCTGATATGTCTGACCATGGCAAACAGCAGTAAGTCTCTTCTCGTCAATTAAATTCAACTGATCAAGTCGGGTCTGGATCCAATCGTCTTAACTCATACCTGCATCCTTCATGATTCTCAAGGAGGGAATCTGAACCTCAATAGGCAAAATAGCTTATATGTTGTATACCAAAGAATAGGGTGTTTCCCCAGTTGATGTGCGCGCCGTGGTACGGTAACCTTGGAGAGTAAACGGTAGCATCTCATGCCAGTCTTTGTAGGTGATTGTCATTTTCTGTATGATCTTCTTGATATTTTTGTTCGCGGCTTCGACAGCACCGTTCATCTTTGGCTGATAGGGAGATGAATTGTGATGTTGAATCTGGAACTGCTCGCACAAGGCGGTGATCATAGTATTGTTAAGGTTTGTACCGTTGTCAGTAATGATCCTTTTGGGGATACCGTACCGGTAAATGAGGTTCTGCTTGATAAAGCGGGCAACCACATTCTTTGTAACAGATGCGAAGGAAGCTGCTTCGACCCATTTGGTGAAGTAATTAATGGCCACCAGAATGAAGCGGTGTCCATTGGAGGTTGTAGGCTTGATCTATCCATTCATGTCAATTCCCCACATAGCGAATGGCCAAGGAGTTGTTAAGGCATTGAGAGGAACTGGAGGTATATGTACCTTGTCCGTATAGATTTGACATTTGTGATATGTTCTGGAATGTTGATAGCAGTCAGCTTCCATGGTAGACCAGTAATAGCCTGCCCGTAGGATCTTCTTAGCCATCGTATGCCCGCTAGAGTGAGTGCCAAAGGTACCATTGTGTAGTGCAGCCATGATTTGTTCAGCTTCAATCTTGTCCACACAACGGAGCAGAATGCAATCATGATTGCGCTTGTACAGGATACCATTACTTAGGAAGAACTTAGCTGAGAATCTCCTTAAGAACTTTTTGTCATTGACTGAAGCTCCTTCAGGATATTCTTGAGCTTCGATATACCTTTTGACTTCATGAAACCAAGGTCGGTCCACTACTTCTTCGGTATTAATCTCGTGACAATGTGCAGGTTCGTCCATCCGTTCAATGGTGATTTGGGGAGCCTCATTATCCTAGTTAAGTTTAAACATGGACGACATTGTAGCTAGAGCATCTGCTAGCTGATTTTCTTCTCGCGGGAAATGCTCGAAGGTAATCTGCTCGAAATAAGGTAGCAATGTCAAGACATGTTCTTTGTAAAGGATGAGGTTGGGATGTTTAGTGTCCCACTCTCCTTTGATCTGACTGATGACCAAAGCTGACTCCAAACACAACCAAAGATTTAATTCCCAGGTCTATTGCAGCCTTGAGACCAAAGATACAAGCTTCATACTCGGCCATGTTGTTGGTGCAGTTAAAGCAAAGTCTGGCTGTGAAAGGAGTATGGCAACCCTCCGGGGAGATGAGTACCACACCGATACTGTTGCCAAGTGCATTAGAGGCACCATCAAAGTACAGGGTCCATCGAGATCCTTGTTCAGGTCCGTCATATGGTTTGAATTCTTCAATGTTGTCCAATGTCATAATGTCTTCGTCAGGGAAGTCAAACTTCATGGATT
The DNA here is from genome assembly GCA_948472305.1 of Vicia faba. Lineage (NCBI taxonomy): Eukaryota > Viridiplantae > Streptophyta > Magnoliopsida > Fabales > Fabaceae > Vicia > Vicia faba. The sequence goes on from OX451741.1 coordinate 1,157,361,265, forward strand.
GGTAATCTTCGACAGCTTGATGAGCCAGATGGTCAGCTAGCACACTCCCCTTTATAGCTTTTTGGGTCGTGTATTGTATGTCGTATTCTGTCAGGATCATCTGCCATCTAGCTATCCTTCCAGACAAAGTAGGCTTCTGAAAGATGTACTTGATCGGATCCATCTTAGATATCAGCAAAGTGGTATGAGTCAACATATACTGCCTTAGCTGGCGAGCAACCCATACCAAAGTGCATCAAGTTTTCTCGAGCAGTGAGTATCGAGTCTCACAGTCGGTAAACTTTTTGCTAAGGTAATAAATGGCATGCTCTTTTCGGCCAGACTCGTCATGCTGGCCCAATATGCACCCCATTGAATTTTCTAGGACGGTCAAATACATGATTAGAGGTCATCCTTCGACGGGTGGCATCAAGATAGGAGGTTCTAGAAAATACTCCTTGATTTTATCGAAAGCAACTTGACAGTCATCATTCCATTTAATTACCTGATCTTTCTTCAATAGCTTGAAGATTGGTTCACGGGTAGATGTTAGGTGAGAAATGAACCTAGCAATGTAGTTTAGGCGTCCCAAGAAACCTCTGACCTCCTTCTCAGTGCGAGGAGCAGGCATTTCTTGTATAGCTTTGACTTTGGCAGGATCAACCTCGATGCCTTTGTTGCTGACAATGAAACCCAAGAGTTTTCCAGACCTGACTCCGAAAGTGCACTTGTTAGGGTTTAACCTTAGCTTGTACTCCTTCAACCTGACAAACAGCTTTTGCAAGTGGTTGAGGTGTTCTTCTTCTATTTGTGATCGGGCTATCATGTCATCTACGTAGACCTTTATCTCATGATGTATCATATCATGAAACAAAGCTACCATGGCGCGTTGATAGGTTTCCTCGGCATTCTTCAGTCCGAATGGCATCACTTTTTAGAATAACGTACCCCACTGTGTAACAAAAGTAGTTTTCTCCATGTCTTCAGGTTCCATTTTGATCTGGTTGTAACCTGAAAATCCGTCCATGAAAGAAAATACCTTGTGTTGAGCTGTATTGTCAACTAAGATGTCAATGTGCGGTAGTGGAAAATCATCTTTAGGGCTAGCCCTGTTTAAGTCTCTGTAATCCATGCACATTCTGACTTTGTCTTAGGCACGGGCACAATGTTAGCAACCCATTGTGGATAGGAAGTAACAGCAAGAAATCCAGCATTGAACTGCTTCATAACTTCGGCTTTGATCTTTTCTGACATGTCGGGCCTCATGCGGCGGACTTTTTGTTTAACTGGTGGACAGTCTTCTCTTGTGGGTAAATAGTGTACCACAATGTTTGTATCGAGTCCCGACATGTCTTCGTAAGACCAGGCGAAGATCTCAACATATTCATGTAACAGATGAATTACGCGCTCTTTGACACTTGGCTCTAGGTTGGCACCCACTCTGACTTCTTTTCTGTCTTCCTCAAGACCCAAGTTGACTGTCTCTAATAGCTCCTCATGAGGTAGAATAGCCCTTTCTTCCTGTTGTAGCAGTCTAGCCAATTCTCCCGGTACCTCACAATCTTCCTCACCTTCGTATTCGACATGGTAGACCAGATCTTCAGAGTCACTGAAGGCCATAGCAGAATTGTTACCCATGGAATCCGGAATGGAAGGGTACCTACATTTGTGAGTATGGGTGTGTGTAAGGGATAGCCACCTTTAAACAAATAAAATGTAAAAAGAAAGACAATGAACACAAAAGTTTATATGTGAAAATGTCCACGATTCATTAAAATGGCATATGAAGATGAAAAAGCAAACTCTTACAAATGGACCTATGTGCCTCGGGTAAGACACAAGTTTAAAAGTGTACGAATTGTTTGAGAATTATTACAAACCAACAGAAATGTTTGAAAGATAAATTACTGCGGTATGAAAGTAATCGGAACAAAGTCTTTTGCTTCCCAGTTGCACAGTCCTCCGCCAACAGTAGGGAAAATCCATTCTTCCAGGTTGCCTTCTTCGTCATTATCCTACAAAGCATTGACTCCAAGATGGGTGATCTTCACTGGTGGCACTCCAGCGCGGGCGCGGCGTACAACCTTTTGAGCAGAAGAAGTGAACCCCAAGCCGAATTTATCTGATTTGTAAGGAAAGTCTGGAAGCTGCCCCTAGATAGTGGATCCTCCTTCTTCCACTACTGCCCTAGCATCCTTGAGAGATGACATCCGAGGCGGAGGTCTGGTAATCACGGGTACAGAAGCCACTGTCTTGGTTGCTGCAATCTCCTGAACTACCTCTTCAAAATGCTAAAAAGGGGTTTCGATGAATTCGCCATCCAATTCTACATAGCGGAAAGAATTTAGATGGCTTATCATTTATTCCTCTTTGCCGTGAACAATTATGATTTTCCCCTGGACATGGTACTTGAGCATTTGATGCATAGTGGAAGTGACGGCTCCAGCATTGTGAATCCAGGGTCTTCTCAACAAGCAAGAATAGGAAGGACGGATGTCCATCACATAGAATGTGGAGTTGAAGGTTTCAATTCCCACTTTAATCGGGATGTCCACCTCCCCGGGGACCATCCTTTTAGAACCATCAAAGGCTCTGACAATTATGTTGCTGGGTCTCAGGGTTAAGCCTTCACAATCCAGTCTATCCAAGGCTTTCTTCGGCAAGACATTCAATGATGAACTTATGTCTACCAGTATGTGTGCTAGGGTAGTCTCTTTGCATTCCACCGAGACATGCAAAGTGTCATTATGTTTTCTCCCTTTCGATGTTAAATCAGCATCGGAGAATCCTAGACCATTGCCAGGTGTTAAGCTAGCTACACATTCCTGGAACTGATCCGCGGAGGTTTTCTGTGGAACATGGGTCGTCTTCAAAAATCTGATCAGAGCTTTGGCATGAGCTTCTGAACAAAGCAGCCGGGCCAATATAGATATTTTTGAGGGGGTTTGCCCCAGTTGTTCCACAATATCATAATCGCTTTTCTTGATTATTTTCAAAATCTCTTCCATTTCTTTTTTAGAGGTTTCAGGGATGACCAATGGTTGAGCCCTCGTCCTGACGGGCTCTTCTTGGATCCTTTTCCCTCTACCATCAGCAGCAGCAGAGGGGACAACCACATGAGTTACAACTTCTTCAATAATTGAAGTTCTCGCAGATATGTTTACCGGCGCAGGGGTAACCTTAGGAGCGGTTGAGGGTCCAAAGATTGCCTTTGGATGGGCAATCTCTGGAGAGAAAATTCTTCCACTGCGGGTGATTTTGCTCGTTCCAACAATGTTTCCAATGTCAGAAGTCTCTTCATCAGAAATTTCTTTAGTTGATTCAATTTGTTTAATACCGTGGTAGTAGATTTCTCCACCATAGTTCCACGGTATTGATTTGTCGAACTTGTACGGGACGGGCTCGGGCATGGTTATCTTCAAAGGTGCAGTTTTTGGAGCGGACGTAATCTTAACAGGTCTTTTGGAGACCTTGGAAAGATTGGCGGATATGGTTATTATTGAAACGTCATTGACAAGAGTCGGTGTAACAGGAGTCTTTTCAAAAAGGATTTCTTGGTTATCCATTAGGCGTTGGATGCCTAACTTCAACAATGGATAGCCGGTTGGTAAGAATGAACAAAGACAACAATCTTCTTCACAACCTGGGAAAATCCCAGCCTTCAGCAAATTTAACTTGATTATCGATAACGAAGTTATCAAATCATCAACAGTAGCAACAAACAGATCATCTTCAACAGCATGGGCATTGTGGCCATGCTTTGGCATTGGAGCAGAGATTATATTCGGCTTTTCAAGGGCGTCGAATTCAACTTCTTTAGCGTCTATCAAATCCTGAATCTTATTCTTGAGGGCCCAACAATTGTTGGTGTCGTGCCCCGGGCTCTCTGAATGATAAGCACACTTGGTGTTCAAATGATAGTACGGAGAAGCAGTATTCGGGTTCTTCGGGGACTCTTTCAAACTCGCAAGGTTTAACTTCAAGAGATGGGGTAGAACCTGAGCAGGAGTCATGTTTATCTGGGTGAATTGCCTAACAGGCCTTTCCACCCTTGTTTGGTTGGTTCTGGGTTGATTGTTTCTGGGCTGATCAGCTGCAGATTTCTGAATCATTACGGCCCCCACCGCTGGCCGGCGCTCAAATCTTCCTTGACCTCTTTGGGAGTAGACAGTTGATACTTCCTTCTTTGCCGGAAAAGTATTTTTAGTGGCAGCGGAAGCTGATGCATCTTTTTGAATTTTCCCTCTTTTTATGCCGGCTTCAACTCTCTCACCAGTTAGAATCAACTCAGTGAACCCTGTAGAGGAGCTTCCAATCAGATGATTAAAGAAAGGCCCTGACAGAGTTCCCAAGAACATGTCTACTAGCTCTCTCTCAAATAGAGGTGGTTGTACTCGTCCTGCCAAGTCTCTTCATTTCTGGGCATACTCTTTGAAACCTTCATTTGAGACCATGCCCATACTCTGTAATTGAGTATGGGTTGGTGCTAAGTCCATATTGTATTGATACTGTTTATAGAAGGCGGCTGCCAAATCCTCCCAATTATGCACATCAGACCTCTCTAACTGGTAGAACCAATCTAACTGTATCCCTGACAAACTGTCCTGGAAACAGTGGACCCACATGTCTTTGTCATAAGAATGTGGTTGGATTTTCCTGACATAAGATCGTAGGTGCATCTTGGGAAAAGACAACCCATTGTACTTAGAAAATAGAGGTACTTTAAACTTAGGAGGGATTACTATTCCAGAAACCAAACCTAACTCCTCAAAATCTAGCCCATGCACTCTTTGTATCTCCATAGCTGCCAGACGTTCTTCCAAGTTTTTGTATTTGTCATCTGCAGGAGGGTATTATTGTTCAGAGTAGTCCTCATCTTCCTCTTCTTCAGCCTCAGAATCTGAAGGCACGACAGTCTCTTTACCCTTTCTCTCTCCTTCCTCAGAGGTTGATGGAAAATCTAGGACCCTTCTGGCTTGACCTTCAAACCTTCTGCACATGGTAGCCACACCAGTTTTCTTCTTCTTCTTTTTCTCTTTTTCCTTTTCTAGTAGAGTCTTGAGCTCCTCCTGCCCCTTAGCCAAGGTCAAGAGTAGCTGTTGAAATTGTGAATTATGAGCTTGCAAGTCTTTGACTGTTTGTTCAATATCCATCTTGCTAAAATAAACAGCAGAGAGATGAGGAAACTTGGTGTGAAGACCTGTTTATGCATATGATGAATGATATGTATTCATGTAATGCTTTCAAGGATTCAGAAATTCAAATTTGTTTTAAACAAAAAATAAACACACGTCATATTAATAAGATATAATTTTTAGTACATCAATGCCCCATGAGCAAAATAATACAAAATTCTAAGGTAAAAAGACGTTGCGCATCCTCTTTGGTGCAATGTAGGTGTTGAGAGTCTGCTCTTCGTGAAGTTGACGAGTGAGTTCTAAAACCTTCTTCTCGCTAGCGTAGAATTGGGCTTCAAAAGTATCACGTTCTCCCTTGAGCTGTATCCAACTCCTTTGTAAATCTTCGAGTGATGTTGGCATGTCAGGATGTAGGAGGGTGTATGGAACCTCTCCTTCCATAACAGGCTCTATAATCACTGGGAGAATAGAGGGGTAGGGAATCATAAGACTTTGGGCGCAGGTTCGTACCCACTTGAGGTAAGGCTCAAGGGGGGTGGAATTCTTGTGTCCCAAGGTCTTACTGTCAACCTTGTTGGGCATCCTCCAAGCTCGGATAAACCTTTGTCGAAGTCTTTGATCGTTGTTGTCGAAGTCAAAAACCAAGTCTGGAATCAGCATGTCATGTGGGTCATCCCTCCGGGCATACCCAAAATGTCTCAAAGCCAAGCAGGGGTTGTAGGTGATGCCTCCCCTAATGCCAAGTAGATTGACATTAGGGAATTCCCCACAATGGTCAATGATGATGACATTTTCTCTGGATCGAGAACACCAATGAACATCTGAATGTGTAAGAGTCATCAATCGTTGTGACCACCTCAAACCTTGCTCATTCTTCAAGACTGATTGGGGAATATGAGAAATAAACCATCTTGCCAGTAGAGGCGTGCAACACTTGAGAACACCTCTTTTCCTCATTGTTCGAGTGTGAAAAGAGTGTAAGATATCTCCAAGCAATGTAGGCACCGGGTTGCGAGCCATGAAGATTTTGACAGCATTCACATCTATAAGCTGGTCAGGGTTTGGGAACAAGACCAACCCATAGATGAGAAGAGCTACAATCTCCTCAAAAGCTTACAGGTCTATAGAATTCCTGCATTCTTGAGCTTTCTCAAACAAGAACTTTTCCAAGAAACCCTTGACACCACTTCTGGTTTCCCAATAACCTGTGACATCTGATGGTTGCAAGTGCAGGGCTTGAGCAACATCTTCAGGCTTTGGATCTCTTTCCATACCGTTGAAAGGTAGTTGATGGAGAATAGGAATCCTCAAGAGTTGAGAAAATTCCTCCAAAGTAGGCACCAGCTGGTAATCAGAAAATGTGAAGCAGTGGTGTAGGGGGTCAAAGAACTGGAAGAGAACTTTCACCATGTCTTCCTCTGTGTTGGAAGTGACTAAGTTGAGAAGACGACCATGTCTCTCGGTGAATGGAGAATTCTCAGGAATCCTTGAAGCTAGCTCCTTGAGTTGTGGAGGAATTCTTACAAGGTTGACTTGGATAGTTTTCCTGCGAAGTGAATCCATTACCTACAAAACAGGAACAAAGATGAAAATCCAAAATCCTTGAAATGATTAGTGGATGCATATGATGCTTCATGATGTCCATGATGTTATGCACAAGTATATATGTACAAACAAATCACACAAGTTCCTAGTTTAGGCTTGCATGGGGTTTCATAGGTAAGTACCCTCTTGAAGTTTAGTTGGCTCAACATGTCCTATAAATAGTAACTGGGTTCTAAGGAGCTCAATATCACTGGATTGCTTTTTGTGTTCATTGTTTCAGTTTATCCACTTTACTGGCGACCGAAATATTCCAAGAAAACAACCCTCAATGAGTGTAGTATCGAGTATCTACTAACTTCGGACTGCACCAAAGCCGGTTATCTCACTACATCCTAAAAGGCCAAGATGGTCAAGTAAAGGTTCTAAAAGTTCGTTAGTGCTTCATGACATCACTCAGCGGCCCCGTATTCTCTTTGATTGACTCAAAGGCTACCGGTACCCACAAATATGTCACACTAATATAGCTATTGCTTAGACCGTGTCGGTATACCCCGCACAGTTTCCATAACGTATTGCTATTTACCTATGAATGTTTCCCAAATCCGGGTGGAGGATTCAAACCAAAACAATAGAACCAAAGTGTAAAGCATACAAGTCAAACAAGATAAGCATGTAAAGGTGATCTAAACCCTAAGGTAACCCCACTTTTAGATTAGTCCCCAGCAAAGTCGCCAGTTCAGTGATACTATGGGAGAACTGACTTGAGGTTTTGCGTTTGTGTTTGCAAATATTTCGGTTTAGCAAGAGTCGCCACCGACTTTTATTTTATCCAAAAGGAAAGGTCAAAAAGCACAGGAAAGACCTTTGAGATGTTTTCTTGAGTTCGGGGGGTAGATTATGAAAAGGGAAGGTGCTAGCACCCTTTTCATCCATGGTTTTCCATGGGCTCTTAGTTACTTTTTTAGATCACTTGCTTTGCTTTTCCAATTGTTTGAAATGGTGCTTTGTGTGGTTTTGAAAGTATTTTGAAAAGAGGCCATTGTTTTGGCAATCTTTGTAATGATTCTTGTTCGTAAGAATGTATACAAAGATGTTTGTCTTTTGAAAAATGTTTCAATGTTTTGAAAGTTGTTTGAAAATGTTTTGAAATTGTGTATGTTTGTTTGAAAATAGCAAGGATGGTTTGCAAATTGATCAAGTAACTAGAAGCATCTACCTACTCAAAAGTCTTTCCTACATATTTTTATTCCTTTGACATTGTTGTTTTACCATTGCATTGGTAAACAACCCTATCTTTGGATGTTAAACGGGACCGGCGTGGGTCATCGTATGATCATGATAGCAATGGTGCCAAGTATCTTAGCAAGTTTTAGGGACTAAGATAATTTGTTTTTAGGCAACATTTTGATAGCGTCATCGGGGGACTATGATCTTTTTGTTTTGATTGATTTTGTTTTTCCAAGACACCTAGCATGCATACCATGGCCATTTTAAGGCAACAAAGTGGATGAAACCCTAGGGGTGCTTGTGTGCAATGTGTTGTCATTTTTTCATGCATTTTTTGTCTTGTATTAAGTCATGCTATTTGTTTGATTTTTGGTCTTTTCATTCAAAACCCTAGTTTACTATCATGGTATATGAAAGCAATAAATTGCGTAAAGTAAATATAAACTATTACAACAATATTATGGGGAGGGGGATACATGTCTTGAATAGGGGGATATTGCTCAAAATAAAATCCTAAAACTATTACAACCAAATTGAATTTATTGTACAAATAAATAAATAAGCAAATATTTAAATATGCAATAAAATGTATGTATGCAAAAATGTTTTTTGGTATTAATTTTATGTATGTAAAAAAAAGTTTATTTAAGTCTTAAAAATAAAAAAAAATAAAATGATTATTTTTGAAAGGGGTGAAAACCCTAATTTTTGTTTAAAAGAAATATTGTTTTCTAATCATTTATTTTATTCATTTTGTTCAAGAAAAAATAATAATAATATATACAAAATGTAAAAAAATTGAAATATGTATGAAAATATTATTTTAAGTGTATAAATAATAAAAATAAAAATAAAAATATATGATATTCTTATATTATTTACAAGTTTATTTAAGAAAATAAATTATATTATTACTAATAAACTATCTTTTATGCCAAAAAATAATAAAAATAACAAAATAAAAATACAAAAAATTAGGAAAATATTTTTGGGATTTTTAATATTCAGAAAAAAAATAATAAAGTCAGAAAAATATAAATTATGCAAGAAAATACAAAAAATATATAAAAATATGCAAAGGGGGATGCAAATAGAAAACAAGGGGGTGCAAAAAGTCAGAAAAGGAGGCCCAAGGCGCGCCAGGCCTAGGACTTCATCCATGTCCTCCAGCCTTCATCCAAAACGCGTGCTTCTGTGTACAAATCTTGTTCTTGCTCATGCTTGCATAAAATAAAAAATTTATAACACAAAAAAGGTAGCTCATGAACTCACGATTCCAATGATATAAAGAACATGACCTAACTCTAAAAGACCAAGGAGAATTTTAATGGCCCTAATTTCTGACCTAGTTTTTTCAGGAACTTCAACAATCAAATACTCTTAGCTCAATTAATATAAATATAAACTATGCATATGTGCAGCTCAAGCAACTTAAGGACTACATTTTTACTTCACAAACCTGAGCTTAAAGATGCCTAAATAGAGAGATAGAAACTTGACAAATACCTTGTTCAGTTGAGTTTGGATATGGCAATGTGGGAACTTTGAGTGAGGCCTGAAGTTCTTGTGAGCTTCCTTGAGGTACCCTCAAGCTTCTCCAATGCTCAGTTGGTCTTATAGATGGCTAGAACTCCTTGCACGAGTCAACCTGCAAACCTTCAAAATGAATATGGTGAAGTGTGAAAATGAGCTCACAGTTGCAAGACAGGGGCCTAGATAGCTTGGATGGGATGTATGTAATGTGTTTGAAGTGATTTAAGGCAAAACGCACGAGGCAAAATGGAAATGGCTTGAGATTTGCAGAAGATGCCCTGTTTGGGCAGAAAATGGGGTTTTTTGTATTTTAGGGTGTTTGAGAAGTTATGAAATCGTGTCTTAGGCTTGCAAAAATGTTCTCAAGTTGTTTGAAATGATACAAAGTCTTGGTTTTATCAGATACACAAGCTTGCTTGACTTTTGCAAGTTTGCTTGCTTTTGAAGAAAAGGTGAAGTGACAAAGCCAAAGGCATGTACAGGCTAGCTTAAGGCCTGATGAGAGTTGGTGTACTTTGTCTAAAGTTTGTGGATCTTGTTTGCAACCAAAGATCGGGTCCATGGCTCAAGAAATACAAAATTTCAAAAAGCACGCTTTATCAAAATGGTATTATGCACTTTATGCCATTTTTGGATTAATTCAATTTGCAATGCTTCAAAATCCAGAACAAGGCCATTATCCAATGTGTTTGAATTTAATTATGTAGTGTATAATGGATTAGGACCTGTAAAACCAAGTACAAGCATGCTTAGGACAGATTTGCAACTTGCACCATTGTGAAAAATGCCTTGAACAAAAGTGATAAATTGCCATTTTCATTTCTTCGATTCTCCATAACCATAAATGATCTCGGAGAGTTCTTAGAAATTTTGGAAATCTTGTAACATGCTCTACAATCCATATTTGAAATTCATTTTGAGATTCCTCTTGGAACTAGGTGAAAAATTGCCATGAAGTTAGGTTAAAAATCTGCCTAAACTAGGGCAAAATTTCACTAAGTTAAAATGTTTATGGACCCTTATTCACAAAATCATAACTTGAGATCCAAGCATAGTTTTGGAAAACTTTGTGACAAAAAAGTTGTAGATTTTATGGAGGACTACAACTTTCATGTTGGATGTTTTCTTTGAATCCAATTGCATCATGGTGAAAAAGTTTGGAAACGTTGGGAAAAAATAAGAAATTTTCATAACTTAGAAAAATTCTAAGTTATGAAAATTTTCAAACTTAACCCTAATTTCCAAATTTAAGTTTCTTGGTGAACAAGTTTCATGTTTTGACACATATTGATGAAATATGACCCTTGGCACTTTCTTTTGACCAAAAAGTCAAAGTTTGACTTTTCAGTGTACAGTTGATTTTTGATCAGTTGACTGAGAAATTCATCTGTCAATCCAATGCATTTGAGATATTTTGAACCTTGTGATTAGGTCAAGATGGTGCCATTGAGTCCTTGAAACCATGCTTGAACCCAATTTTCCATTGGCTAGGTAAAAAATCAGAAATTTCCTTTCTTTAGTCAAAACCCTAATTTTGACCATTTTGCCCTTTTGGATGATCTGATCAAATTTCTTGAGGAGTTGTGGTCCAAAATTGATAAAATGGTTCATATGAGTCTATAATGTTGATGTGGATCAAAAATTATGAGGTTTGACTGTAAATTGGCCATGGTTGACTTTTTCCCCAATACAACTGATTTTTAGGTCAACTGTCCAATTGACTGGTCCAAAATGTGATTCAAGGCTTGAAACTTGATATGAGCAATCTTAGAGGTCCAACATCAAGTATGAAAGTCACATGAGGCATTGAAAGTCAAAAAATCCATGTGCAACCTCAAACCCTAATTTCAGGTCATCAGTGCAAAATGAGGTCTTGAGCTGAGCAAACCCTAATCTGGTCTTGAGTCCAAGAAGTCTTGTGAGGAGAATCTTGATAAAATGAGAGGGCAAACTTTGGGGTACAACAGGAGCGAAGGAAGTTTTGGGCCGTAATCGAGCGAGGATGTTTCTATCCATTTGGTGAAGTAGTTGACCGCTATGATAAAATATTTGTTTTGATTGGTCCCCACTACAAATGGGCCGAGAAGGTCTAATCCCCACCAGGCGAAGGGCCAAGGAGAGGATAGGGACTTGAGATTGTTAGGTGGATCTAGATGCATGTTTGCGTGTCGTTGGCATTATTGCATCTTTTTACGTGTTCTTTTGTGTCGTGTTGCATGGTGGGCCAATAGTATCCTGCTCGTAAAGCTTTTCTGGAGAGGAATCTTCCGCCTAGATGTTGGCCGCTAATCCCCTCGTGGATTTCGAGCAAGATATGATCTGCAGAACATCGATCGACGCATTTGAGGATGGCAATGGAAAATCTTCTCCTATATAGTTTGCCTTTGATCAAAATGTACGAGCAAGATCTTCGTCTGACGACGACCGCTTCTTTCGAGTCGGCGGGTAGCTTTCCTTTTGTGAGGTAGTCATGTACGGGGGTCATCCAGTAGTCGTTGTCCCCTATAGCAAGTACTTCTAAGGTTGAAAGGAGTTTCTGGGTGCTCGGTCGAGGAAGGATTTCCTGTATCACCGATTTGTTTCCTCCTTTCTTCTTTGTGCTTGCTAATTTGGATAGGACGTTTGTGTGAGCGTTATGTTCACGGGGAACATGATGCACGTCCACCGGTTTGAATCTCTTCTTTCTTTCCTTGACTAGGGACCAATATTCAGCGAGCTGGTCGTTTTTGACCTGATATTCTCCCCGAACTTGGGATGCCACCAGTTCAGAATCGGTGAAGATCTTAACTTCCTCGGCTCCCATATCTTCCGCCAGGCGCAAGCCCACAAAGAATGCCAAGAACTTTCGTGACGGCTAACTGTGCTAAAAGATCAACTCTTACATTTTCTTATATGGGAACATGCAATATTTCAAACTCCACGAATTATTTGACGAATTGTAGAACTCACTGTAGATATTTAGCTAATAACATTTCCTTTGTTTAATATTCCCCCTTGACCTAACTGGAAACTAATTAAGAATCAATTCATACCTGCAAATGTGTAACTCTGACTTCTTTATCTAACGTCATCCCAACAATTATGGCCTTATACTCTGACAAATTATTACTCACTTGGAAATTGAAGCAAAGTGATTGCTCTAACACTAACTCACTTGGACCTTCCAACACTAACCCTGCTTCATTGCCCTTAAAATTGAAGGAACCGTCCACTGATAAAATCCATTGGCAAGGTGACTCTTTAGGAACGAGTGTACTTAATTTAAATAGAAAGTCCGCCAGCACTTGTGATGGATGTTGCTCTGTCACGTGAATGTGATATCATATTCAGACAGTTCCACGACCCAAGCCCCCATCCAGCCCTCCAGGTACGACTTATTCAAAACTCGCTTGATAGGACAATTTGTCTTGACGATAATAAGGTGTCCATGAAAATAGCGTCTAGTTTTTTGGCTGTGATAACTACTGCAAGGGCCAAATGCTCAATCTTCTAGTAACAGAGTTATACTCCCTTGAGAACTTTGCTGACAAAATAAATCTACCTTTCTCCTTCATAATTGTCTTGAGCCATAATAGATCTTAAAGCTCTATCAGAGTCCACCAGATATAAGGTGATGTCGAATTTTCCTTAGGACAGAACAAGATTGGTAGAGCTGATAAAAAGTGCTACAATTCTATGAAAAATTTCTCGCATTCCTCGGTCCACTAAAAGCTTGCTAACTTTTTCAAAGCTTCGAAGAAGTGGATGGGTTTTATCCTGCACAAGACAAAAAACAAGACAAGGGCTAATCTGCCATTTAATTATTAAACTTCTTTTACAGATGTCATACTCCTCATATTGATGATTGTTGGACACTTGTCGGGGTTGACCTTAATTCCTCAATTGATCAACATAAAGCCGAGAAATTTCCTGACTTGTACTTCGAATGTGCATATATCTGGTTTGAGCCTCATGTTGAAGTTTCTTAATAACGCAGACATTTCTTCTAAGTCTTTGACATGATCATTTTTCTCGAGAGTTTTGACCACCATGTCGTCTATGTATACCTCCAGGTTTCTTCCTATATAGGAAGATAATACCTATCCATTAACCTTGGATAAGTAGCCCATACATTTTTCACGCCAAATGACATCACTTCATAATAATAGTTACTTCAATTTTTCATGAATACGGTCTAAGGGGCATCCACTAGATCCATCCATATCTGGGTGTAACCAAAATAATCACCCATAAAAATGAGAAGGAAAAAATCAGATACACCATCAATGAGTTAGTCGATGTGCGATAAAATATAAAGATCTTTTGGGCAGGTCTTATTTAGGTAAGTGAAATCCACGCACATGCGCCATTTCCCAGATTTTTTCTTTAACTTGACGATGTTGGATAACCAATTCGGATATTTTATCTCTCATATGAATCTGGATTTCAAGAGTTTTCCAACCTCTTTAGTTAATGACCTTTTTTTCTCTCCCCTCATCCTTTTGCTTTCTTTGGGATACTTTCTTTTTTGATGGATCCAAGGAAAGGTGATGACACACTACCTCCGGGTCAATCTTGAGCGTATCAGAGGGAGTCCAAGAGAAGAGGTCTAAGTTATCCCTCAATACTTTGATGACGTCAGCCTCCTCTTCTTGAGATGATTTTGAGCAGATTTGGATGGTCTAACATTCTTTGGAGTAGATCTGCACCTTTTTTAACTCCTTTGTGGAACTTAGACTATCTTTGGCCAAATCCTCTCGTGGGCCAAGGTCGATGAGGTTCACCTTGAGGGAAGTTTCGGTTAATGGAGAATATTGCTAAACCTTTTTCTTTAGTTTCAGGCTGTCTTTGTAACACTTTCTTGCCAACCCTTGATCTCCTTTTATTACACTCACTCACCAATCATCCAATGGATATCTTACGGTGAGATAAAGATTTGATAATACTTATGAAAGAGTGTTAAATGTTGGTCTCCAAATGATAATGTTGTAAGGGGAAGATGCATTCATGATCAAGTACCTCACCTTGATGCCTTTTTCATTTTCGCCACTACCAAAGATAGTCAAAATAGATAGGTGTCATAGAACATATACCTATTCACCAGAAAAGCCTACTAGCGTCCCCTTGAAAGGTAACAAATCTACCGAGTCTATATTCATAACTTTAAACACATCCCAATATAATATATCCGCCGATCAAAGAGTACACGCTTCACATTCCAATCGTGGATCTATAATTTGATGACCATAAGATCATTTTCATGGGCCAAACCTCCCTTTGCATTCCTCCTAGAGAAGCTAATCACGACGGGTTTTGTTTCTGCATCTGAGATTTACCTTTGAGATATGTGCATTATTTATCACGCATGTCTTTTCCTGGCCGAGGTGGTTTCTCCTCCACTAACGAAACCTCATGAGATGGTATTCAGTGTATGACACACCATCCTGGTTTCTCAATCTTCTTCGTTGTTTTTTCCTTTTTTTTTGGGAAGTATTTTCCAAGTTGGGATCTCGTAGGGCATGACTTCTTTTCCCTTCTGGTGAGCCAACGTATTTCACATAAGACAACAAGCGACCTCTCTAGATCAAAATTTTGATCTCTTTCTTTAATTGGTGGCAATCTTCAGTGTGATGACCTCAGATCTGATGGTAAGTACACCATGTGCTCTCATCTTTACCCAAAACGACACGAACTCCCTCAGGACAATATGGTCTCGGGAGCAATCTAAGGAGATTAACCTCCCACGTGATATATTTGTGCTTTGTATTAAGTGGAGTGTAACTTTTCATCGGGCCTTCGTATGGCCTTCACAGAGGTTTAATTGCCATTTTGTCTTTTCCTTCGAATTTGTGATATTCTTTATTGAGCCTAATTCCATCACGTCTGAGCTGAACCCTTTCCTTGGCAACTCTAGATTTTTTCTCCATAATACTTTTTCACCCTTAATATACCATTTAACTCTGGTTATCACTTCATCTATGTTGGTTTTCGATTTTTACGCTAAGGACTCATTAAAGTGATCTACCTTTACGATGTGTTGAAATTCTCCAACGGACATTTTATTATTTGGGTGAGAAACTTTGATGGTCTCCTTGTTGAATCGTGCCAAATATTCCTTTAGTGACTCATAATCTCCTTGACGGGCGTTAAACAAACTTGTTGTCGATACCTTTCTATGCTTACTAGCAGAGAAATGGTGCATCATCTTCTTGGTCAAATCTTGATAACTGACGATTGAAAATCTGGGTAAACTCATATACCATCACAAGACCACGTCTTTGAACTTTACCACCATAAGTTGGAATTTTAGAGAATCAGAGGTGCCAACAATTTCCATATGATTATTGATTGCAATGATGTGCTCCTAAGGATCGCTCTTGCCATTGAAAGATGCCAAGGGTGGTAGCTTTAAGTTTTCAGGGACTCAATCATCCCATATCATCTCTGCTAAAGGTTAAGGGTCTAGAAGCTCCTCTTTTGCCTCCCCATCATGTTGGCTCCGAGTTCGCTAGAGCATATGAACACTATCCTGCAATGATTCATTTTGTTATCGTAGCGACTCTAAGACTGTCTATAATTGTATAATGTCAGAAGGAGGGTTGCTGGACGACAATCTAGACATTACAATGTTGCAAGACTAAATGATTCTTCTGAATTTTGTGCGGTCCGAGAAAGTTTTACCGAGGCCTGTAACACCCCTTCTAAATAACCCGCGAATATATTAATTAAATCAGAGTAACATGGAAAACAAGGATGTCACAATTCAAGATAAATATAAAAACCTCAAATTTACAGTTATCGTGCTTTATTGAAGGAATTATTAAGATAAATATTCAAATCAATATCATGTTCTACACAGCGGAAATGACTCAAAACCGGAATAACTTCACTTCATAAGTATTCCCAACATAAATTAAACAATAGAGTATAAAATAAAATTCATCATCCAAACGTTTCCCCCAGTGTTACAACCTATCAGAGCACGACACTGACACGCGGACTTAAAGTAACATAGCTCTAGAGCCATCCTCACCAACTCCTGAGCTGCTAACTTTAATCTGAAATCATTAAAGTAAGGGTGAGATTTCTCATAATTAACATGCATTATAGGTTTCTCAATCAACATTATATCACAAGCATATTATTTCACCCATTTTAACATAAATTCCGATTCAACACACAGTTCCAATCATACAAGTCATTATGCACAAATCAATAATCAACCAAAGAATTGTAACACTGGAAGACATCCTAACATGTTACAATTCCATGCAAACACAAATGCAGACACAATGCATGTGGTACCAATCACGTGACCAAGTCACCCAACACTGATTCATCATCAACCGGATACAGCAACCATCGATTCGTCCATAAACACCGGACACGAATCCAGCTGATCTATCATCAATCGGATACAACAATCCATCGATTCGTCCATAAACACCGGACACGAATCCAGCTGATCCATCATCAATCAGATACAGCAATCCATCGATTCGTCCATAAACATCGGACACGAATCCAGTTGATCCATCATCAATCGGATACAACAATCCATCGATTCGTCCATAAACACCGGACACGAATCCAGCTGATCCATCATCAATCGGATACAGCAATCCATCGATTCGTCCATAAACACCGGACATGAATCCAGCCTAACCACCCATCATCACCCGGGTATCGGTTAACGGTAATACAAGTCAAATTCCACACAATGGGACTTAACTTCACCAAAATAATGCATATGCATGCACATCACCAGCATGCAACATCAAATCTGTCTATGAAATACATCAATTTATCATAACTGAACCAAAACCGAAAGAAACATGATATCATTATTTATCATACACACATCAAACAGCATAAACACGCATTTCATCCACAAGGACCTGATACAATCAATTATAATGGATACCCCATTGCATATACACCAAATATGCACATAATAACAAACCGCATAATCGGAAAGTCAACATCAAATCAACGGAATATGATCACAACATAATTCCAAATAATGCCAAAACCAATATATCACATGATCACATCTCAATCATAATGGATAGCAGGCACAACACATAAGTATCAGTTCTCATTCACCAAATCAGAACAATTTACAAACAATTCTACATCATTCTCAAAATACCAAGTTTACAAAAATCGGGAATTCGACTCTTTTTAAAATAATTTTCATAAAATAATATTTTTCTTATTTTATAAGATAGCATTTTAAATTTAAGAAATACTGCCGAAAACGGCACTCAAATCGGACTTACGGTTTGAAAGTTATGAATTTTCAAAGTTTAATATTTTTCAAAAAGTTACGTTTCTGGAAAATGTACTGGAACCCGGTTCCTACCTATACAGAAACCGGTTCCTGCGACCAATTTTGCCAGTTTTTATACGTTTACACAGTGGAACCCGGTTCCTCCCCACTGGGAA
The DNA here is from genome assembly GCA_948472305.1 of Vicia faba. Lineage (NCBI taxonomy): Eukaryota > Viridiplantae > Streptophyta > Magnoliopsida > Fabales > Fabaceae > Vicia > Vicia faba. The sequence goes on from OX451741.1 coordinate 1,157,379,114, forward strand.
CCGGTTCCCACGACCTGCAGAGTCAAAATCTGCTATTTTGACAGTATTATTCATTTCAATCTCATCCAATTCATACCCATACGAATTATAACATTTAAAACACCAAAATGCAACCAATACACATCAATGCAACATCATAAATCATGTTTCCATCATTCCTATTAATTATTCATCACATTAATGGTTCCAATTCCTATAATCTGACACAATTAGGGATAATCCCACAAACTTAGAATTCCAAAATCGAGATTCCTAACATGCTTAATCAATTCTATTGATCTCAAAATCTATAAGGCATATTAAATAATTGAAATCACCCCTTACCTCGCGATGATCCTTCGAATTCACGGCGTTTGGCTTTTTCCTCTCTTCTCTTCTCTTCTCCACTTTCACATACAATGGTTTTTCCCAATAACCTTCTTTTTCTTTTCCTTTTTATTCTTCTTTTTATTTTCTTTTATTATTTGCCAAATAATAGAAATAAATTAGTAATTATTTAGTAGAGCCTTTTATTTCACACACCTCTAATTCAACCTTACACCCCCCGGTCTTCCTTTTTAATTCCATAATTAATTCATCCATTTAATCCAAAATATTATTAATTGAGCCTTTAATTAATTTAATAATTAAATTCCTAATTATTTAACACATGAATTAATTTGGGGTGTCACAAGGCCCAACGGTAGACGTCAAATGTTCCTGTAAAGAACACCGGTTGAATAACCTCTCCGACGTTTGTCAGGTGAGATCGATCACAAATGCATGAATATTAATTTATGGGAATGTTTTTAATCAAAGTGGTGTTGGTAATGTTTTTTTCCCTCCTCAAGCACATGCTTCATTGTTCCTTTATATAGTCATCCCTTTAGATCATCAGCTTTTTTCAATACTGATTAATATTGTGCCGTTAGATGTTTTTCAGGATTGAATGCCTAAAATAACGCCCGCCGTCATCATAATTGCTATTGATTTTGAGTTATAATGGTTTATCCAGTTCATTTGTAACCTCCGTATGACCTTTGGCTTCCTCTTAGACGTTACTGATAGGTTGTGTACTCTGTCAATTCGACTTCTATCACGGTCCGACGTGTATGTCCGTTCCGAGTACCTTCATGATCCCGACATCTAGACAACCATTCCAAGATAGGATGGACCAGCTTATATGTCAACCTCGAGCATTTTTAAGATCCCAACACATAGATAGACCAAGGTTCCAGTTAGTCACCTAGGTTCTTAATTCATGAGTTATTACCTTGTCATAGACCTATAGATATCTCAACTTAAATATATCAAAATTCTAAGATGTACAATAAATATGAGGTTAACATTTTTGAACAAAATGAAACAGAAAAAACTAAGTTAGTTTACAAAAATAGCTTTTTTTGAGAAAATAAAATTTAACGTTTATTAGATAACAACATATCAAATTAAAACTTTAAAGATTCTGAGTGAGACTAATTAAAATGTGCTCAATATACCTCAAATTAGTAGTACTTTTACAAATTGTTATTTATAAAGAAATGGTTCTTCTATTTTAATTTCAAAAAGTTAATTTCATGACCGTGCAGCATGGTGCATGCATCAGCATCATTCATATGACACTATCAACTAGTGCTTCTACCTAAGATGCTTATGAATGACAACGATAGATCGTTTGATTCCTCAACTCTAATTCTGTCATCATATCATAAAATCCACAGTTTCGTACAAGAAAACAAAACACACCAAACTAAAAAAGATTAAAAAAGAAAAAGCATATAATTCTAATTAAAAGAGCCTTTTATATAACAACATATCTTACAAACTAGACTTTTTATAGCAAGTGCAACAAAAGCATCAATAAAGCAAGAAATCAACAACACTATAGTATTATTCTCCACTAACCTAAGATCAAGACAAGAAACTTACTTTTCTTTGTTTGTTTGTTGTTTGATTCCTTACATTGTTAAGGATGTTATCTTAAAACAACTTTTAAGGAAGAATAGCAAACATCATCATTATCATTCATAAAGCACAAACAAAATCACCACTAGTTTCAATGTCATCTATGTCAACATCTGCATCTATATCATCAAGATCCATACTGCCACCAACAAACTGCTCACTCACTTTTGGACCATCACCTGCTTTTCTAGCTTCTTGAATTATGGACAATGTTTCTTCTATGCTTTGTGATGATGAATCGTTTTCATTAGTTTGTAAATTATTATTTTCACCCTCTGTGAATTCTAGTGGCAAGTTTTTTAGGAACCATGGGTGCATTTTAATCTCTGGTATGCTAATTCTCTGCATCATTAATAATGTAATTGCAATTTAAAATTTTGAACATCCTAGTTTAAAATGTTGTGTAATGCAAACAACACAAATAATTGTTTGTACCTTCTCTGGATTGGCTACAAATATTCTTGATAAAAGATGTCTGCACTCTTGACTGACGCGGACATAGTCTGGAATAGAATAGTGTACACTAAGAATTCGCTGTCAAAATAATCCAAAAATAAATTAATAAATTTCATGATTGGTTATGTATATTACACTAGGGACACTTTATAGAAAATTAATTATTGATTAGTTTACTAACCTGAAGTGTTTTTCTGAAGTTTTTTGGGTCTTCTGGATCTTCAAAAGGATAAGCACCAACAAGCATCACATACAAAGTCACCCCACAAGACCAAACATCTGCAATCTAATCATTCTTAAGAATAAGAACATAACATATTGTTGACTAAATTTTAGTTCCAAATGAATAAAACCACACGCTTACATAATTTAAAAAGAATAAATTTTTTAATTAGCTTGATTAAGTTAGTTAATAGTTACCTTTCCATCATATTCTCTTCTTGATAAGACCTCTGGTGCAATATAAGCCGGGGTTCCGACCGTTGATTTTGGTTGGGAGTGCAGAACAGATGACTGAAAAACACATCAAAATAGTGCCTAATTAACAATAGTCCGATGAAATTATGTAGTACTCTCGCTTCGCTTCATATTGAAGACGTGTCAGATACAATCAATATTTTTCCATATTATTAAATTAATATCAGTATCGATATCAGTGTTAATGTTGTGTCTGTGCTTCGGATGAAACATATGTTAAATGAAATTTAAGAGATAAAGTAATTAGTTCTTGCCTTTGAGTAACCAAAGTCACATATTTTGAGGCGTGGTGCGGAGCTTCCATCTAGAAGTGTGTTTTCTAGCTTAAGATCTCTATGGCAAATTTCCTGCAAGAAAATCATAGCTTTCATGTTGAGCTAAAGTAGTGAGACAGAAACAAACAGAATCAGATTGGTGAAGAATGATACCATTGAATGGCAATAGCTAACTCCAGAAATCAATTGCTGGAAGAAATATCTTGCCTATACACATGGAACAAAAATTAAGATTAAATTATCTAGAATGTGAAATAGTAATATTGCATGAAATCTAAAAAGTTGATTAACATAATGACTTATTGTAAAAATCACAATCATAATCAGCAACAAAACATTGTAATAAACTACCTCGTCCTCACCGAATCTACCAGCACTACATATTCTTTCAAACAGTTCTCCACCAGCAGCATATTCCATCACAATTGCTAAATGAGTTTGAGTAAGCAACACCTGCAATAAATCGAATTAGCATAAATTGAAAATTTTCCAGTTGAAATTTCTTGAATTAGCATAATGACAATAGACACACATGTTTATATACCTCTTTGAACCTAACAATATTGGGATGTTTCAAGGACCTGTGATTTATAATCTCCCTTTGCACGTGTTCATCAATCTATGGAATTGAATGGAAAAAAACATCATTAATAAATTGAAGGGTCTCCAAAGTAATTATAAAAAAGCATAGAAAGGGAAGAGAAGTGTAACCTTGAAGCCTCTTTCAATGAACTTAACAGCATAGAATTCGCCACTCCATTTTTCTCTTACAAGCTTTGCAACACCAAAGTTTCCTGATCCAATATCTTTAATTATCTCATATTTTTCCATGGTTAAGCTTCAACTCTATATTGATGATAGCTAGCAATTCTTATAACGGGTTATTGTGTATGTGATAGTTGTTGATTGAAGGATTTTTCTTCTTCTTCTTCTATGTTTGTTGTTGTAATTGTACTAGTTGTTTGCGTGCACATCATATAGGATCTTTATTATGGTTTCAAAATTCCAATGTGGAAAGGTTTGCTTAAAAAATGATTGGGTTTTGGATGCCCTTTATTGCAAGTTACAAGTAGGACAATTACAACTAGACTATCAATAATATGTCTCACACTTTCTACTTCCTATGCACACAACTTCGGACCTCATATTTTGTATTAATCCATTGCATAAATATTGAAAAATACATTTCAATACATGCATAAAATTGCATCTCGGTGCATACCAAGACAATGTATATAAAAAAAAGAATTACAATGCATGCAGAAAAATGCATATTTGATCTTAAGATGTATCATTTTATTTTAGGACATATCATTTCATTGTAAATGAATAAATTCAATGCAAAATAATTATACCACATCAGTATAATTTAGGATGTATCAAATCAAGAATCATAAATGATTCAATAATCCAAAGTTAGCTGATATAGCTAATAAGTGTTTATTATCCTTGTTAAACAACAAGCTGTTTGCTTGGAACTTTTTAATAAATGACATAACTATAAAGAAGTTGCTCAGTCAGACTCTTTGTTAAAAAACTCTTTGTTAAGAACTCGTGTAGATATCTCTTCAAGGGAATTGAATTAGCAAGCCTCTTGGGAGGGGTATTAGTTGAGCTGATACTTGGACCCCAGTTCTGTTGTTCAGAAATGTTTAGTTGGACAGAGCAGCTCATATCAGCAGAATGTATCTGATTTATGAAATTCTGGTACAGCAGATTCAGATGTCCTATAAAAATGTTGAAACATCTGATCTGACATAAAGACACAGGTAAGATAAAACAGTACTGAAAAGATAAAGAATACACCAGAATTGTTTACCCAATTTGATGTATAACAACACCTATCAGCAGTATCAATTTGCAGATCCTACAATCAACACACCCGTTGACGATCTACGCACTTAATCACCATCCAATGACCCTTCTACCTAGGTCCTCCTTAGATATGAAATATCTCCATCCCACTTCCAATCATCGCAATGATGTCTAGCAATCAACACCTCAGTCACTGCATAGACGACCCTTCACCAAGATTCTGATAACACAGATAGACAGTTTAGAAGACACACTTCCATGACAACCTAGCTAAGTCTCCAAAGCCAAACTCCACTGTTTGTTAGCTCTGCTCCTAACTAAGAACACATCCTGGAGTTGTTTCAAAGCTTCCTCCAAGAACAATACACCTCTTACCTACAGGCTTCGAGGTAAACTTGGTAACCTTCTCACAACCCAAGAGGTTTACCTTGACAAAACCCTAGACTTCTACATCTTGATCCGTATCTTTTCTAGGTTACAAACCCTTCTATTTATAATCTGTTACCCAACTGGTTTTGGGCCTTCAATCACAACAAATCAGCTGTAACAAAATGCAGAAACTTCTGTCCCAAGAAAGGTCTTCAATCTTTACTTTCCTAAATAATATCCTTATTTAGAAAGTCTTCATTCTCCTTGATTTCTGATTGAATTTTCTAGATCTTTAAATATGCGCCACATAGGATGCATAACATTCTCCTGAATATCCTGTCTATATTAAGAACAAACTGAATCTCATTAATCCAGCTCAGCAGGCGCGATGTTAAGACATCTCCTTCGACACGTTGTTCCAGTTGTTGAAAAAGTTCAACACAACATGTTCTGACAGTGTAATAGGACTTCTTGTTGTACCTGTTCTTCTTATCCTATTCTACATTATATTATTGCTGCTATTATTTGTTTTACAAAAATTAAGTCAGTCCTAAAACAAGAGAACTAACAATCTCCGCTTTTGACAAATTTTGGCTAAAACAAATAATCTAAAAACAATTGCAATCTACGAGATTACAGCAATACAAAAATATAACCCTCATCAGTAGTGTTCAGAAGCTACTACACACAACAATAGATCTTCAGTTGAAAATAGTGTCTCAAAATCTTGTTCGACATCTTCTTTGCAGCACTCTGGAGAACTCAATTGCATCAACACCTACGAACATCAGCTTCAAGATAAAAGGAAGGAAAGTCCTGAAGTTTGGTTGATGCACACGAGGAAGAAGATAGAAGAAGACAACTTGTACTACCCCTCAATGCAGGAACATATTCTAAACATAGAAGACCAATGGTGGAATAAATGAACTCTAAATAATTCCTTAAGACCAAATCAACCACCGCCCCTGATAACTTAGAGCGCATGTCACAACTGTGTTCATAACTTGGATCACAAGTCACAAATATATGTCACAGAAATAGGATCGAACATCTTATTTTGACATCTGTGAACATTAATAATAACCACTTGTGAAATTATCAGCATCTGAGCTAATTCACCTTTCTCTCCCTTTTTAGTCAAAACTTGGCAAAGGAGACCTTCACAATACCAGACCCAAGCACAACTTACCCAAACCTGAATAAAAGCCATAAAATTATGGACTCAAGGAGCTCACAGGGTTACATAGATACGTATAACTCTCTATAAATAACTAGTATTTTCACTTGGAAAGTAACGATTCTAGATTGTAGCACCAATTTTGGTCAAAAGAAACGATATTTGAGGAGGAAAATTCAAATATCAATGTGCACCATCCATACTGGCTTTGAATGTTATAGCTACTTCATATGCATAGTCAGACAAATTTTTCTCCTCCTGTTTACAACCACGTATTTCAACACATAGGCCACTCCACCCTATGTTGACCATGCAAAAACACGTCCTGTATAATGTCCTGACACTTAGTCAGACATTGTCTTCTTATTTCAGTGATCAACACATCTTCTCCCACCAATCAGGGATGCTTCACCAGATTATCCACTTGTTCATATTGGATTCTAAGTGTTTTTATTTCACTTAGACTTAGTGACATATACTAAGATTACAAAATATCACATTTGTGACACATCTTCATAATATAGACCCTCAAGGAGTCTTTTTAAAATCTATAGAGGAAAATAAATTCTCTCAGACTTCCCAATAAACTTCTAAGAGATATGTGATCTTCTGATCTTCACTAGCCTTTTCATAATTAGAAACCACCATATGTTGTTAATTTTATCCATAAATTCACAATGTCACAACATGTTATTTCGATATCATTTCCTCATAGAACCTTGTAACGTAGTGAGAGAACTGACTTGGGTGTTTTGTATTTTATCACAAATGCTACGGTTAGCAAGAATCACCACCGACTTTTCTTTTATCTAAAAGGAAAGGTTGAAAAGAACAGGAAAGACCTTTGAGATTATTTCTGAGTTCGGGGGGTAGATTATGAAAAGGGAAGGTATTAACACTCTTTTCATCCGTAGTTATCTACAGGCTCTTAGTTCTTTTCTAGATCACTTGCTTTTGTTTGAAAGTGTTCTTGTGGTGTGATTTTTGAAAGTACTTTGAAAACTTGCCTTTGTAATGATTATTGTCTCATAAGAATGCATACGAAGTGTTGTTTGAAAATAGTTCAAATAAGTGTTTGTGTAATGTGTTTTTGAAAGTGATTTTGAAAAGGGTGTCTTTCTAATGGTTCTTGGCTCTATAATAACGCGTACAAAGCGTTTTATTTTGAAAATGTTTCAAAATGAAAGTGTTGGTGTATAAAATGTTTTTGTTGTGAGCAAGCGAGCAACTAGGAGTAATCTACCTACTCAAAAGTCTTTATATGTTCTTTTCCTCCTCCTTTAAATGTTGCTATCTTACCATTGTTTTGGTAATAAGCTCCATCGTTGGATGTGAAGGGACGGGTGTTGGACGTTTGTATTTTCATAGAAAAAAACCTATGGAACGTTTTAGCAATGTCGTTTAGGGACTAGATCTTTTACCGAAGGCAACATCGAGGGTCATCGGGGACTACAATCTTTTATCGAAGGTCTTTTCTAAAACGCACATGTTCGAGGGACATGACTATTTTTCCGAGGCAACAAGGGAGATTACCCTAAGGGTGCATGTGTGCAAAGTGTGTTTGATTGCATGCATTTTGTCTTTGATTTTTGATGGTCTACTTGTTGGTTTTTATCTTTCCATACACACCTAATTACTAGCATTTGTACTAAAGTAATAAAAAATGCAGAAAATAAACCTACACTATTACAACCATATTGAAGTGCATAAAAATATAAAGGCAAAAATAAAATAAAAAGAAGGAAAGTGAGCTCTTTCGATTGAGGGGTGGAGAATCCTTCGATTTTGCTTCTCTTGACCTCCTTCGATTGGGGGCTGGCTTCAGCAAGGTTATGTCCTTTGATTGGGAGTTGGCGCCAGTGAGGTCATGGCCTTCGATTGGGAGTTGGCACCAGTGAGGTCATGGCCTTCGATTAGGGCTGGCATCAGTCAGGTCATGGCCTTCGATTGGGCTTGGAAGTCAGCAGGGTGTGCCTTCTGATTCTGCCTTTCTGCCTTGTTGCCTTCTTTGATTGGGCCAGTGAAATCAGTGTGAGCGTGCCTCTGGTTGGGCCTGGAAGTCAGTGTGGAAGCAAAGACTTTGTTTCATGCTCCTGTCTCCTATTTCTTTCATTTAAGTTTATAAATAGAAACATAGTCTAAGGCCATGCTAGCATTTCCTTATGGCCAAGTTAGTCCTTAAAGCATATTTAATAAAGCAAGAAGAAAAACTAAAAGGGTTAGCAAAGAAAATAATTTAAAAGGGTGGAAACCAAAGAATGTTATGTTTGAAACGAAATAGAAAATTACTCACATGTTATGCCTGGAACGAAAGATTCAAGGGTAAGAGTAACTTACCTTGCTTCAGCCTAGAATGTGAGTTGGACCTTGAGTGGTGGCCCTGAGTTCTCCTGGATTCGAAGGGAGGGGCCAGAAGCTAGGCCTTGGATGCTGGATTCGAAGGAGGGAAGAAACAAGTGTGATGTTCCTTGGATTCGAAGGAAGCTGAAGTGTGGGGATTCTTCAGAATCGAAAGAGGTATGTGTTTGGGATTCTGGGTTTGCTTTCAAAAGTGTTTAAGAACTTGAGAGTTTTGTTGTGTTTGAGAAAATTTTGGAGGTTTCGTTCCTCTGGTCCAAAAATCCTCTCTGAATATGTTGTGAAGCCTTTTATTTATAGGCGAGCTTTGATGTGGTTTTGGGGGGAAATCAAATGTATTTGAATTATCTGGGTATATTGCCCCCTTATTTTCTTCGATGCAGCTTTTATGCACTCCTTTTTTGTGTAAGTATGGGACTGAGTCAAAGCAGACTCAGCAGTATTTTGGAGCATTGTGGCAGGTTGGTGCAGGACTGCTGCATAGCAGCACAACTGGCCTGGGTTTGGAATTATATGGGACTTTGGTCAACAAAACTCATTGAATACTCCCCCTTTCATTTTGACCACTTCGACAACAACGTTCGTTTCCAACAATGCGTGCTCTTCGAATGGAACCATTATAGGTCCTTCGAATCTACCAATTATGATCCATAGTGTTAAAGAGTTTTAGAGGTGTGATATAAGTACGTTGCATCGAAGGGTTTAATTGCCCTAACTTGTAAATTGAAAGAGGCTTCCTAGCTTGTAAATCGAAGGAGACTGGCCAGCTTGTAAATCGAAGGAAACTGCCCAGCTTGTAAATCGAAGGAAGCTTCCCAGCTTGTAAATCGAAGGAAGTTGCCCAGCTTGTAAATCGAAGGAAGCTGCCCAGTTTGTAAATCGATAGAGGCTGCCCAGCTTGTAAATCGAAGGAGGCTGCCCAGCTTGTAAATCGAAGGAAGCTGCCCAGCTTGTGGATCGAAGGGGGGTCACTTTGAAGGAAGCCATATGCCCAAATCGAAGCTTGTGAATGAAAGGAGATTATATTTCCCAATCTAACTTTGCTAAATCGAAGCCAACTTGTTTCTTTTTTCACCTAATCGAAAGGCACATTAACATCTCCAAAATTTTATATTTTCTTTATTTCTTTAAACATGTTTTTGTAATCACACATGCGAGAGAAATCTTGCAAAAATGAGAGGGAAAATTTTGGGGTACAACAGCTGCCGTTGTTCAATATTCTTACATCTGAAGAGTTAGATTCACAAATCTGTCATTCGTGACTTGAAGGTGGAAGATGATTGAACACTAGAGTGCCCATAAATTTGCACTTGATGATGTGGTGGTTGATTATGTAGGGAATGAGCTTAAATATTCCATTTGGTAAGATGATAGAGAGTTGTCAGAGATGGGATTATAGATGCCATCCAAAGGTGATTGTTGACATAAATTAGACTAAATCTAAACTTGACTTCAACTGGAAAAGAATCAGAATAAATCTTGGAGCGATTTATCTGAACCAGAGGAAATGTCTACCAGAAAGAATCAGGATAAACCATTGAGAGATTTAAACTGGACCAACATAGGTCTGGAAAGAATCAGAATAAATCTTGGGGAGATTTATCGGAACTAGAGAAAGTGTCTACCAGAAAGAATCAGGATAAATCGTTGAGAGATTTAAACTAAAGCGGAAGAGGTCTGGAAAGAATCAGAACAAATCTTGGGGCAATTTATCTGAACCAGGGAAAATTTCTATGGGAAAGAATCAGGATAAACCGTTGAGAGATTTAAACTGAACCATCAGAGGTATGGAAAGAATCAAAATAAATCTTGGAGCGATTTATCTGAACCAGAGAAAATGTCTAGGGGAAATAATCAGGATAAATCACTGAGAGATTTAAACTGAACAGATAGAGGTCTGGAAAGAATCAGAATAAAACTTGGAGCGATTTATCTGAACCAGGGAAGATGTCTGTGGGAAAGAATCAGGATAAACCGTTGAGAGATTTAAACTGAACCAACAGTGGTCTGGAGAAGAATCAGAATAAATCTTGGAGCGATTTATCTGAACCAGAGAAGATGTCTGTGGGAAAGAATTAGGATAAACCGTTGATAGATTTAAACTGAACCAGCAGAGGTCTGGAAGAATCAAAATAAATCTTGGAGCGATTTATCTGAACCATAGAAAATGTCTACGGGAAAGAATCAGGATAAATCGCTGAGAGATTTAAACTGAACCGACAGAGGTCTGGAAAGAATCAGAATAAATCTTGGAGCCATTTATCTGAACCAGAGAAGATGTCTACGGGAAAGAATCTGGATAAACCGTTGAGAGATTTAAACTGAACCAGCAGTGGTCTTGAATATTCTTTAACTGTAAAGAATCAAAATAAATCTTGGAGCGATTTATCTGAACCAGAGAAAATGTCTACCAGAAAGAATCAGGATAAACCGTTGAGATATTTAAACTGAACCAACAGAGGTCTTGAATTTTCTTTAACTGGAAAGAATCAGAATAAATCTTGGAGCGATTTATCTGAATCAGAGAAAATGTCTACCGGAAAGAATCAGGATAAACCCTTGAGAGATTTAAACTGAACCAGTAGAGGTCTTGAATTTCTTTAACTGGAAAGAATCAGAATAAATCTTGGAGCAATTTATCTGAACCAGAGAAAATGTCTACCGGAAAGAATCAGGATAAACCGTTGAGAGATTTAAACTGAACCAGCAGAGGTCTGGAAAGAATCGGAATAAATCTTGGAGCGATTTATCTGAACCAGAGAAAATGTCTACGGGAAAGAATCAGGATAAACCATTGAGAGATTTAAACGGAACTAGTAGAGATCTTGAATTTTCTTTAATTGGAAAGAATCAGAATACATCTTGAAGCGATTTATCTGAACCAGAGAAAATGTCTACCAGAAAGAATCAGGATAAACCATTGAGAGATTTAAACTGAACCAGCAGAGGTTGTGGGATGAGTATCAGAATAATATCCATAAATGAATTGTATCTGACTCTTATCTGAAAGATGTACTGAATGAGCGTCAGAATGACATCCATACCTGGATCGTATATGGATTGTCTTTGAGAAATATGTTAAATGAGTGGCAGAATGACATCTGAATCTGGATTGTATCCGGACTGTATTTGAAAGGTATGTTGAATGAGTGACAAAATGAAATCCGAATCTGGATCGTATCTGGACTGTATTTGAAAGGTATGTTGAATGAGTAACAGAATGACATCCGATTCTGGATCGTATCTGGACTGTGTTTGAATGAGTGACAGAATGATATACGAATCTTGATCATATCTAGACTGTATTTGAATGAGTGACATAATGACATCTGAATCTGGATCGTATTTGGATTGTATTTGAATGAGTGACATAGTGACATCTGGATATTGTGACAGAATGACATCCGAATCTGGATCGTATCTTGACTGTATTTGAATAAGTGACAAAATGACATCTGAATCTGGATCGTATCTAGACTGTATTTGAATGAGTGACAGAATGGCATCCGAATCTGGATCATATATGGACTGTATTTGAATGAGTGACATAATAACATCCAAATCTGGATCGTATCTGGACTGTATTTGAATGAGTGACAAAATGACATATGAATCTGGATCGTATCTGGACTATTTTCTAGAAGGAAATCCGGAGTAAGTATCATAATATCAGCCATATCCGGATCGCATCTGAACTGTTTCTAGAAGAGGATTTGGAGTAAGTATCAGAATGTCAGCCATATTTGGATCGCATCTGAACTGTTTCTAGAAGAGAATCTGAGAAGGAGTCTGTGTAGGATTGCTTCAGCTGGTCGTGTAGATAATTACCCTGGCTTGTCACAGGTATTAATTTCGGACCTTTTGAAGATTGTTGACAATAGCCATCTGTTGATTAACCTTTTCCTGAAAAAGGGTAAAACATTAATTGTATGCAATGTCATGATGTATAAAATGCATGATGCAATGATGTTCTCAAAATAAATGAGATTGTGTCGTATGCACTTGTCATGTATGTAATATGATGCATGAAAGGTGGAATGTTACTTGAATGTATTTTTGTCAGGGAAAATAAATCCCTGAAAAATGTTGGGGAGTCATTAAATCCCAGCCTGTTGTTGAAGAGTAGGTGTGTCTCCAAGCTTTGCTTAGAATGTTTCCACCGGGGATTCCTGTTTTATTGTTTAAGGAGAACTCCGCTGAGGAATATTGAAAACTCTGTGGAGAGTGTTGGTTCTTTCTTGGGGAAAAGAGTTCTGGAGTCTCAGTTTTCCGTTGCTCTATTAGGGATTCATCTCTTGATGGACGCGGTTGAACTGATATCTGGTCGGGTCCAGGCTTCATAACAAATTACTAAAGTTAACTGTTATCTGGTCGGTTTCCAAGATTCACGAGAACTTGTTGGGGATTGTAGAGTAGTCTATTGGGGAAGAGGAGTTGTGGTCCTCTGATTTGTAGTAGTTGGATAGGCAAACTCAAGATGGGTAATCCTGCCATTTGTTGGGGAAATAAACCCTGTTGCCATTCTATTGGAGAGGTGGCGACTTCACTGGGGAAAATCCTCGAAGATTCTTGAGGTCGACTCAGCTGGGGAAAAGGTTTTAAGAGATTAAACTTTGGCTGGGAGTCATCCTATGAGAAGGATTTTGGGGATATTTGTCACTGCCAGGAAATGTTTGACTGTACGTAACCCTTTGTCGGGATTTGCGTTCAATGCCCTAAGTGATGGAGATGGAGACCTGCCCCTGGTTATTCAGCACTTCTTAATAGATTTCTTGGAATCTTGACTGGACTGCCCCAGGTGTGCTGGATAGTGACATGTCATGCCCCCTTGTTTATAGGAGATTTGTCATTGGAAGTGTCATCCCATCTAAAGTGACTTTGTTTACTGAGAGAACTTTTGTTCATCGGATATTCGTTGTGTGAATTTCTCCGCTGTCAAACAAATAGCCATATGCAAACAACGATATTCAAATAATGCAAAGTTTATGCTTGTCTTGAAATTTTGAAAATTCGTTTTTAGCAAGAAATTTTGTTAGAAAATTCAACTCAGAATTTAGAGTAAAACCTTACAGGAGTCAGGATACCTTTTGTAACAGTATGCTTTCGAACTAACCCATGCTTCAATTAGGACTTTTGAAGGGTTGTAACGTGGCTTGGTTCACGGTTTAAGAAACAAAGGATAAGGCTCAAAGTGTATTTGTACCCACCCATTCTTTGTGATGTTCTTCAGTCCTAAACTCAGTTAATTGTGCGTTCGAACTCCAATTGAGTCTGGAATGACGTCTTGGTGATGGTTCAGACAAGTTAAGTTTATCAGAAGGCAGTTATTTCTTGCAACATTTTTCATGTTGTTGAGGATTTGTAGTGACCTATTTCTTTTGATTTTTTATCCCTAATTTTTTCCTGACTGTTCTTGTTTTGAGATTACGGTCAGCGGGATGCCCCAGTTTTTCTTAAGTCTCCTTTGTAGGTTTTGACTTAATGGGCTTTTCTTTTTTGAGAGATAATGACTGCCAATGTGATAGGGAACCATCACCGTCTTTTGATTTCAGAGGAATGTTTTTGATGTCATTCGTTGTGTACGAAGTGAAAGTTTGTGACTCGAACGTGCATTTGAATTAATTGAGAGACTACTCTGCCCCAGGTTTTGATTAAAGGTTTCAATTTGTGTAAAAAAGAAAGCTTCTAATTCTTTGGCTCGAAGGGGTTGACTAGGGATTATCTTCCTTATAACTCCAGTGTTTAGGACTTGAAAGAATGCCTGTACATCGTCAGCAAGGTCTGTTCAAAAGCATACTGTATGAGATTATGGCATTGTTTTCGCCATCCTCCCTCTAGAGGCTTGCAAATTTTTGAAACAAGAGTTGAATATCATATAGGGAGTAAAAAGCATAGTTTAAATATAATAAAAATGAATGGATTAATTTAAGAGAAGCATATGCAATGCATTAATGAAAGTAACCAAAGTCTGACATATAGATAAGTGTTTAAGCAAATAAAGATATTACAATTGAAAATTCGAATGAACATAAAATTCCTCCGCCTAGACCATCACTTCATATGGATGCCTTTGAGGGGTGACAAAAGAATTCCAGTTGATCGTCTTCTGTAAACTCCAACACTCCTTCATTAATTAGGTCTTGAATTTTATTTTTCAACGTCTAACAACTATCAGTATCGTGCCCCGAACTGGTGGAGTGATATGCATATCTTTCATTAGGATGATAACTAGAAGCAGCAGTGTTTGGATTCCGAGGAGGATCCTTTAGTGTGACCAAATTTAGATTCAACATGTGTAGTAAGACTTGCGACATTGGCATGTTGAGTTTGGTAAACCGCCTACCGGGTGCATTCCGTTTACACCGATTACCTTGTCCTGGTTGACGAGGTGGTTGTTGGGTTCATGACGTAGCAGCAAATTGGAAAGGTCTACGCTCCACGAAACCGGCTTCTTGCCTCATGGGAGGCCGAATGATTACTTGATCCCCAATCTCGACGGTTTGTTTCATACGGTTGCAACTGTCTTGATGAAGTTTGTTGACGAGGGTCCTTAACTCTTCTTGTCCCCGAGCTAAGTTTTGGATAAGAGCCATCTGGCCTACTAGTTGTCCCATTATCTGGATTTTCATTGTTGCCATTTCAGTTTGTAGCCATTCCAACTAATCATCCTTGTTGTCCTCCGGATTCCCCATGATCATACCCCTTGTGAGGAGAGCTTTCACTTCTTCTTGCCCCTTGGATAGGTTCAAGAACATTTCTTAAAGTTGAGTGTTTTGAGTCTGGATGTCCTTGATAGTCTGTTCTAGAGCCATCTCTACTGAAATAAATAGTAGGAAGATAAGGAAACCTGTGTGGGAGAAACCTGTTATGATATGATGCATGATATGTGGATGCATGTTTTCAAGGATCTCGCGGGGTAAACACAAGAAAATGTTAGAAGTTGAACTTTGATCAACAACTTTGATTGGAGAACTTTGTATCGGTGAATGTCCTTCCACGAGAATTAAACTCACCATGTCAAGTGGGTCATAGCCCTCGACTCAAGTTTGTCGTACTTGATCTTTGATGGCGTTTGGTTAGAGAAAAATAAATCCTCTTGCCCCTTGATAGACGTTTGGTTCAACGTGACCCTGCATTATAGACCCTTGAGATCCTTGAAATGGTTATTAAAAATGCTATTATATTATGTTATGATGTTATGTACAAATATGCAAAGTAAGCAAGTTGTTATATACAAATAATCATATGTGCACAAAGCTGACAAGTCCTTAGGTTTAGGCTTGCGTGAGGTTTGTAGGTAAGTACCCTCTTGAAGTTTAGTTGGCTCAACCTGTCCTAGTTAATAGTAACTGGGTTCTAAGGGATCTCAATATCACTGACCTTTCTTTTAGGTGTTGTCTCAGTATAATCAATCTTTTATTGCGGCCGAGATATCCCAAAAGTCCGACATCAATGAGTGTAGTATCGAGTATCAACCAATTTCCAGCTTTCCACCAAAACCGGTTATCTCACTACATCCTAATTGGCCAAGTTTGTTCAATTAAGGTTCTAAGGTCAGTTAGTGTTTCATGACGCTGCTCAGCGGCCCCGTATTCTCATCGATTCAACACAAGGGATACCGATACCAACATATGCGTCACACTAACGTAGCCTATGTTTCAACTGTGTCGGTCTACGTCGTACAGTTTCCACAATCTATTGCTACTTACCTAAAAGGTGCCTCAGATCCGGGTAGAGGACCAAAACAAACCCAAACAAGGAACCATAATGTAAAGCATGCAAGTCAAACAAGAAAAGCAAGTAAATGTGATCTAGCCTTAAGGTAACCCCACTTTTAAGATGTCCCCAACAGAGTCGCCAGTTCTGTAATGCGGTGAGAGAATTGACTTGGGTGTTTTGCGTTTTATCACAAATGTTGCGATTAGCAAGGGTCTCCACCGACTTTTCTTTTATCCAAAAGGAAAGGCTGAAAAGAACAGGAAAGACCTTTGAGATTATTTCTGAGTTCGGGGGGTAGATTATGAAACGGGAAGGTATTAACACCCTTTTCATCCGTAGTTATCTACGGGCTCTTAGTTGCTTGCTAGATCACTTGCTTTTGTTTGAAATTGTGCTTGTGGTGTGATTTTTGAAAGTATTTTGAAAACTTGCCTTTGTAATGATTCTTGTCTCATAATAATTCATACAAAGTGTTATTTGAAAATAGTTCAAAGAAGTGTTTGTGTAATGTGTTTTTGAAAGTGATTTTGAAAAGGGTGTCTTTGTAATGGTTCTTGTCTCTATAATAACGCGTACAAAGCGTTTTCTTTTGAAAATGTTTCAAAATAAAAGTTTTGGTGTATAAAATGTTTTTGTTGTGAGCAAGCGAGCAACTAGGAGAAATCTACCTACTCAAAAGTCTTTAGATGTTTTTTTCCTACTCCTTTAGATGTTTCTATCTTACCATTGTTTTGGTAAGAAGCCCCATCGTTGGATGTGAAGGGACGGGTGTGGTATGTTTGTATTGTCATAGAAGGAAACCTATGGAACATTTTAGCAATGTCGTTTAGGGACTAGATCGTTTACCTAAGGAAACATCGAGGGTCATCGAGGGACTACGATCTTTTATCGAGGGTCTTTGCTAAAGCGCCCATGTTCGAGGGACATGAATATTTTTCTGAGGCAACGAGTGAGATTACTCTAAGAGTGCATGTGTGTAAAGTGTGTTTGATTGCATGCATTTTGTCTTTGATTTTTGTTGGTCTACTTGTTGGTTTTTATCTTGCCATACACACCTAATTAATAGAATTTATACAAAAGTAATAAAAAATGCAGAAAATAAATCCTACACTATTACAACCATATTGAAGTGCATAAAAATATAAAGGCAAAAATAAAATAAAAAGAAGGAAAATGAGCTCTTTCGATTGGGGGGAGGAGAATCCTTTGATTCTACTTCTCTTGACCTCCTTCGATTAGGGGTTGGCTTCAGCAAGGTTATGACCTTCGATTGGGAGTTGGCGCCATTGCGGTCATGGCCTTCGATTGGGAGTTGGCGCCAGTGAGGTCATGGCCTTCGATTGGGGTTGGCATCAGTCAGGTCATGGCCTTCGGTTGGGCTTGGAAGTCAGCAGGGTGTGCCTTCTGGTTCTGCCTTTCTGCCTTGTTGCCTTCTTCGATTGGGCCAGTTAAATCAGTGTGAGCATGCCTCTGGCTGGGCCTGGAAGTCAGTGTTGAAGCCAAAGGCTTCGTTTCATGCTCTTGTCTCCTGTTTCTTTCATTTGAGTTTATAAATAGAAACATAGCGTAAGGCCATGCTAGGATTGCCTTATGGCCATGTTAGTCCTTAAATCATGTTTAATAAAGCAAGAAGCAAAACTAAAAGGGTTAGCAAAGAAAATAATTTAAAAGGGTGGAAACCAAAAGAACAAAAAAAAAGTTATGTACATGTTATGTTTGAAACGAAAGAGAAAATTACTCACATGTTATGCCTGGAACGAAATATTCAAGGGTAAGAGTAACTTACCTTGCTTCAGCCAAGAATGTGAGCTGGACCTTGAGTGGTGGCCCTGAGTTCTCCTGGATTCAAAGGGAGGGGCCAGAAGCTAGGCCTTGGATGCTGGATTCGAAGGAGGGAAGAAACAAGTGTGATGTCCCTTGGATTCGAAGGAAGCTGAAGTGTGGGGATTCTTCAGAATCGAAAGAGGTAGGTTCTTGGGATTCTGTGTTTGCTTTCACAAGTTTTTAAGAACTTGAGAGTTTTGTTGTGTTTGAGAAAATTTTGGAGGTTTCGTTCCTCTAGTCCAAAAAATCCTCTCTGAACATGTTGTGAAGCCTTTTATTTATAGGCTGGCTTTGATGTGGTTTTAGGGGGAAATCAAATGATATTTAAATTATCTGGATATATTGCCCCCTTATTTTCTTCGATGCAGCTCTTATGCACTCTTTTTTGTGTAAGTATGGGACTGAGTCAATGCAGGCTCAGCATTATTTTGGAGCATTATGGCAGGTTGGTGCAGGACTGCTGCATAGCAGCACAACTGGCTTGGGTTTGGCAGTATATGGGAATTTGGTCAACAAAACTCCTTGAATACTCCCCCTTTCATTTTGATCACTTCGACAACAACGTTTGTTTCCAACAATGTGTGCTCTTCGAATGGACCCATTTTAGGTCCTTCGAATCTACCAATTATGATCCTTAGTGTTGAAGAGATTTAGAGGTGTGATATAAGTATGTTGCATCGAAGGGTTTAATTTCCCCAACTTGTAAATTGAAAGAGGCTGCCTAGCTTGTAAATCGAAGGAGACTGCCCATCTTGTAAATCGAAGGAAGTTGCCCAACTTGTAAATCGAAGGAAGCTTCCCAGCTTGTAAATTGAAGGAAGTTGCCCAAATTGTAAATCGAAGGAAGCTGCCGGACTTGTAAATTGAAAGAGGCTTCCCAGTTTGTAAATTGAAGGAGGCTTCCCAACTTGTAAATCGAAGGAAGCTTCCCAGCTTGTGGATCGAAGGGGGGTCACTTTGAAGGAAGCCATATGCCTAAATTGAAGCTTGTGACTGAAAGGAGATTATATTTCCCAATCGAACTTTGCTAAATTGAAGCCAACTTGTTTCTTTTTAACCTAATCGAAAGGCACATTAACATCTTCAAAATTTCACATTTTCTTTATTTCTTTAAACATGTTTTTGGAATCACACATGTGAGAGAAATCTTGAGAAAATGAGAGGGAAAATTTTGGGTTACAACAAACCTTTACAAAAGTGAACAATATTCTGGCTTGATAATACCTGTATCATTGCAACAATAATTTACAGATATCTGCACGACTCCCTTTGTCATGAGTAACTAATGCTCCAGCTGAAGATGAAGACTAGATGAGAAACTTCAGCACTTCCTGCATATGCTGAATCTTGACTCCCTCAGTAGAGTCAAACCAGATTCAGATATTCTCACTCCTTGAGAATACTTCCAGGAACCCTGACTTCTTCATAACACAAGGATACATTTGATCATTGTCTTATCATAACCATACTATGTATCATGACCTTTTGAATAGGCAAGATTTCATGCATACTAGGTGTGAAGTCACTCACAAACTCCAAAAACTCTTAGTTTCTCCAGATCACCAAACCTTTTCTGGAGTGACTTGCAGCAATAAAATACCCCTTAAGTATATGTTAGCAGCCTTCTGCCTTTATATCCACTAGTAGTTGTTGATACTATTGGAGTCTTCAAAAAAATAGTCATGCATTCATCAAGCATGCTACTGTAGACAGGATTAGACTCTCCATATTCTAATCCATATAGTCAGAAATGCCACTTCTCACAATAATGCTTAAGCATCCAACTTCACATGAACAATCCCAAGCATTAAACAAAATATCCATCAGCAAGCATGATGTTAAGAAATCATGTGGTACATCAAGTTCATAATACATAACCTAATCAAATTGGTTCTCAATCATTTAAAGGACTCATTGTGCATAGAAATCCATTAAGAATCTCCCATTAGAACACACAGCCGGTGCACAGGTTCCTGCATGTTTTACAATCTGGTTTGCAGTAATGGCTTTGCACACCTGATTATCAGTCACATCCAACTCACAGTAACTATCTTCAGACCTGCCCAGATAACTATTGACGACAACAAGGGAAAATTCATCACAAACACCTTCCTATATTCCTTACTTTTGTGATCAGCACAAGCCAGCAAAATAAATGAGCTCCATAATGTCTTTGTACTCCAGTGCACCTACTCCCAATTTTCTTTCAAGGGAAATTCTTCTTTGAGACACATATTTCCACTTTTGAGCATTGCCAATAGAATGAAAGGAAATGTTGTCAAGAGGAGCATCAGGCACCCTGACAGAAAGCTTCTTGCTTGCAGAATTCTTCAAAGGAGAGATGTCCTAGACATCATCCTCGACATCATAACCAGAGTCAACATCTTCTAACAACCAGCAGGATAGTCTTCTTTATCCCATTCACTACTACAGAGAAAAATAAATTCTCGCAGAACCAGCACATCCTCTTGGAGAAGGATGGTATACTTTAGCAACATTTGGCTAGAGTCTTCAGAGACTCATAAGGGCGTAAAAAACTACATTTTATAGTAACATGTCTCAGCATGTTATCCAACATCATCATCTTAGGAGGGCAATAACTCTATACGCTTGAACATCACAAGCTCCAAACAAACCAATTAGTCCACTGACTCCTCCTGTCATGGAAAATCAAAAATTTTATTATGGAGAAAACACAACACTAAGAACCCGCTAGTTCAATGGGAATAACTCCAAGTATAAGGACACTTGATTCATGCCCTTTCACCTCCACACATATTGTCATGACTCTTTGGATGACTAAGAATTCATGCAACCATAGTCTGAAACCAACTTCCAATCATTTCTTAGTGTGCTTAAAAGCTTTACTAAGATTCAGACTCTCCAACAGAAGGAGTACACCTTAACCAATGTGCTTATTAAATCCTCCTTCTGCACATTACTAGTATTTGCTGACACTAGTAAAGTCTTCAAACCAAGATAGTTGTTACACATTACTTGAGCATACTTGTCCTTCAATCAGAATCTCCTTATTCAACACCATAGACAGAACTACCACTAATGAGTGTGAAGTTTGAATATTGAGATTCATATTTCCAAGTATCTTTAATAGACTATCATAAAAAATGATGTTCCAACATCATTTGAGACATCAGCAACATTACCATAGAACTTATCTACTTTGGCTCTAGAATCATCATCCAAGGGACTTATTTCCATCCATGCCCTTTAATAAACTCCCCATTCTCACAAGGTCTCATCTTCAGATTAACCACACAACAGAAATATTCTCTCACTATATTTCGTAGTAAGCTTCTCACACTAGGTAAAAATAACAGATTTCTTCTTCACACCTGTGATACTTGTTGAATCTTCGACAAGACATCCAATCATAACAGCCAAAACATTCCAAGTTAGGTCAGTGACTTGAGCTTAAGCTCAACCCTTGGAGAAAACAAAATATACTAGCTTCTCCTGACTAGAACCACATAGACCCAACAAGGGCATAGACAACTACACCTAGTAGCCACAGGTCACAACATGTTGCCTGTAATCTTCACCAGCTTGAATTACACGCAAGCTCCATAACTTCTACAACAATAACCATAGATAGGTTCTAAGCTCCCCCTATCATGGACAAACAAGGCTTCTGCTGAGGATGAACAGTTGGACACCATAAGACAAACAAGAGACTTCACGCGCTCACTGAAACATATCAACACTCTTGTGAAAATAACTCATCCTGAATCTGATATACCAACTCCAAGTCTTCATACTTTTACAAGGTCATGTCTGATACACGGCCCTACATAACCATACAAATATCCATACCTCTTTGGATAGTAAAGATATCGTGAACACATGCTTGGACATCATATAAACACAACCCTTCAAATAGCTTGTTTTTAGAATACTTGCAATAGAGGAAAACCACATTCTTCATATTCCTTTGCTCTAACAATCACTAGTAATTGCTGGTACTAGTGAAGTCTTCAACATAGTATTTATGCAGTCACCAAGCATACTACTAAAGACAGGATCAGGATCTTCATCTTCTAATCCACAAATTTGGAACTCCTTCTTTTGACTACCATGTTAATCCTCAATCTTCCATAATCATAATCCCAAACCTTCCTTTACAAAATGATGTTACAGCATCATTTAGGACATCAACCTTTCTTCCCAGATCTCAATAATTCAGGTCTTGATTTATCAACCAAAGAGATTATTAAGCTTGATAGTCTTTTTAGGAGAAGATCACAAAAGATTACATCTTCTGCGACTCATTCAGGTTGATACAGCCACCTGATCACCATAGAGAGAAGTAAACTATCAACAATATCTAAATCATCAGTTCATATAGTAGATTTGCATCTATACCTCAAATAAGTACTTAGCTCCCAATAAGGTATTTGTCATCAGAGAAAAAAACTTCCCCACACACAACTGCAGATGATACTCCTTTTCAACAAATGTTAGAGCACTTGAACTGATATCTTTCTTCTTCATCATTCAACACAAGAGGATCCTTTCAATATTCCAGACTTGGTCAGAGACTTGTCTTCGACTCCATCATGATCAAACATTCTAACTTTGAACTCCACTGGTGAACAACAATACTCACCTCATGATCTACACAACAACTACCTTTTTAGAGGAAGCACACACCTAGAGATGATGTCCCGACATTATATACGACATCATCCATTCTTACTATGGCTCTGGGGGTAACCACCATAGTAACTTATAAACAACTCTTGTGGGAGTTAACACAAGGAAACAAACCAAAAACAACTGATAAATATTCAAGATCAGACTACCAACATATGCAGGGGATTTCATGAGCCACATCTCGATAAGCTTTTCTTTAGACCTCATGTCTGACTTTGAGATGATGGATGCCATTTTTTGTACCTACAGAGGAAATTCCCTCTATTAGGTCTCTGGAACAGACTCTGCTAGGCATGACACTAAAAAGTACATACTTTTCAAAAGCATTTGTTTCCCTTGACTCTTCAAAAACAATGCCCTTCAAATTTTAATATCTTCAACGATATCACGACATTCTGTCTAACATCATATCAACCCTTGACAAGGGGATGTTTTTCAACAACTTCTGAAGGTACACAAAGAGAATTACAATTTCTCTTCCTCAAGGGAAATTAAAACAATATTCAGGAGCATCAAATACTGTGGTTGGATCACATTACTCCTCTTCAAACATAGTCTGTTCTATGGCCACAAATAGGATTCCATGAATCTTGTACCTTTGATTAGAATGATCTTATAGATACGAGCTCATATCATATACATAAAGGATCTGGTGGAGATTCCTTTATGGGGTCTTCTCCAGAACATGGAGCTCAACCTCTATACTCCCATAAGCCTTGGTCAGAAATAAACTGACACATGGAGTAGATAAACTGTTGATCGTGTCCTAATCAACCTGTACAAACCAGATGCCTCCTCTCCAGATTAGGAGTAGTTTCCAAACAAAAAGTATTGATAACATTTTTGTTCAACACCCAAATCATTTAGTCTTCAACTGGTAGTTGTATACCTACTGAAATAATGTTCTAACATC
Source organism: Vicia faba (assembly GCA_948472305.1). NCBI lineage: Eukaryota > Viridiplantae > Streptophyta > Magnoliopsida > Fabales > Fabaceae > Vicia > Vicia faba. The sequence goes on from OX451741.1 coordinate 1,157,403,112, forward strand.
CCATATAACATCAGTTCCTTCTTCTTGGAACACACCATCCTTGACAGTCTTCAAGGTCAATATGCAGATGTATATGATCATTATTGATCAATTGATTCTCATCAACCTTATTGATAAATGTCTTTATGAGTGGACCCGAGGAGAATCTCAAGTATATTTGACACTTTTAATATGGTTGAAAATGTCAACATATATTCTGTTGAGGGTAACAACCCTAGTATCCTTCCCATACTTTCAGAGTTATATTAGAAATCATGCTGCAGAATATAACGAAATCCTCAACAATATTCAAACACAATGCTTACACCACTATTAAAGTACAAGCATGGCAACCTAGGATTGAAAAAATAAACCCTACATACAACAACTTCCCATTAAGCTGCAGGCCTGATGGCAACAGCCAGGAATAATACCTGTCACATATAATCAATGATCCTTTCCAAGAGATCATCCATATAGTAGTATGAATTGTCCAAATTCATACCTCTTTTCAGTAAATACTTTCTTCCTTGCCCCTGACCAGAAAGTACCTTCCCAGGATCTCACCTAGAGTAGAACAGGATGCCTGCTCTGATACCAATTGAAATTCTGGTACAGTAGACTCAGATGTCCTACAAGGATGTCGAAAAATTTGATCTTACATAAACACACAGGAAAGATAAAATAGTACTGAAAAGATAAAGAACACACCAGAATTTTTTATCCAGTTTGGTGTATAACAACACCTACTTTGGGGGCTACCAAGTCAGGAATGAAGTCCACTATCAACAGTATCAATTTGCAGACCCTACAGTCAACACACTCGTTGATGACCTACGCACTTAATCACTACCCAATGACCCTTCTACCTAGGTCCTCCCTAGATATGGAATATCCCCATCTCACTTCCAATCATTGCAATGATGTCTAGCAGTCAACACCTCAATCACTGTATAGACGACCCTTCACCAAGATTCTGATCACACAGATAGAAAGTTTGGAAGACAAACTTCCATGACAACCTAGCTAAGTCTCCAAGCCAAAATCCATTATTTGTTAACTCTGTTCCTAACTAAGAACACATCCTGGAGTTTCTTCAAAGCTTCCTCCAAGAACAATACACCTCTTACCTACATGCTTCAAGGTGAACTTGGTAATCTTCCCACAACCCAGGAGGTTTACCTTGACAAAACCCTAGAATTCTACATCTTGAGCCATATATTTTCTAGGTTACAAACCCTTCTTTTTATAATCTGTTACCCAACTAGTTTTGGACCTTCAATCACAGCAAATCAGCTGTAACAAACTGCAGAAACTTCTTCCCCAAGAAAGGTCTTCAATCTTTACTTTCCTAAATAATCTCCTTATTTAGAAATATTCATTCTCCTTGATTTTTGATTGAATTTTCTGGATCTTTAAATATGCGCCACATAGGATGCATAATATTCTCCTGAATATTCTGCCTATTTTAAGAACAAACTGGATCTCATTAATCCAGCTCAACAGGAGCGATGTCAAGACATCTTCTTTGACATGTTGTTTGAGTTGTTGAAAAATTTAACACAACATGTTCTGACATTGTAATAGGACTTCTTGTTGTACCTTTTCTTATCATCCCATTCTACATTACATTATTGCTGCTATTATTTGTTTTACAAAAAATTAAGCCAATCATAAAACAAGAGAACTAACAGATTATACTATAAACCATTTATCACTGTGCTGCAGCGGTAAAGCGGCAAGTAAAAAGTAAAGTATTATTTTTACTAGGTGATATAGGTTATATCGTATCGTGTCCACATAGATTGGTGTATTGAAATTTCGTTCGGTAAATCTACCATTAATGAGTTTGGGGGTTGAATGAGTTGTATGGAAAAGGTATCAACAAAAATTAATTGTAAACAAAAGCTATAAAGGATATACAACTTATCCGGTAAGAATGTACACTACTCGTCACAAACTTAAATCTATCGTCCAATTATACTCAACCTATGATACTAGTCTATGTCATCACGTATCACTCACAACCTAAGTCCTTTCTAACCTAAATTGAGAGGCCGGTTGCATCACCACAGTAGCAATCTCTCAACCACCTCAATAACACATAAGTCAACTATGCTCGCTTGCATCAACGATCTCTCAGAGCAACACAAACAACATAGAGGCATTAATCACGGACATCCTAAGTGAATAACATCGCTAATTCTATCTCTAGAATACAAACACTATTAGATAATCATCCTTGATAAGAATCTAAGAAGTATATGTCTATAGCAACTCAAATTCCTAGCACAAAGAAAAAATCAAGGATAACAATAGACAAAGATTTGTAAAGCAGGTTTTATATAACGCCAAGGGTGACAAATATAAATGAGTTCAAATAAAATATACATACAATACCCAACAAAAGAGAAATACAAAGAGAGGAGAAGAGACAAACCACAAATCTTTCGGTTTGTCAGTGTCAATCAATGAGAAATCCACCTCCAATCATCCATAAACAAAGCCCTAGTGTTGTTTTCTAAGCTAATCTAACAAAAATGAAGGTTGATGGAGTTGGGAGCAAAAATCTTCCCCAAAACCATAACCTAAAGATGAAGTAAATCCATTTTTGTAAAACTCAACTCAGCAACCACACTAAGCAGGATGATCACGCTAAGTGGGCTGCGCGATATTTACACACTAAACCTACCTAAATCTCGCTAAGAGGCCTCATCCCGCTAAGCGGCCTCATCCCGCTGTTGCTGCTGTATACCGGCAAGCAAAAAGTAAAGTATTTAATTTACCGGGTGATATAGGTTATATCGTATCCTGTCCACAGAGACTAGTTATTGAATCGCTATTCGACAAATCTATCGTTAATGAGTTTGGGGTTGAATGGGTTTTCTAAAGCAAATGTTATCAACAGAAAATGAATGTAAACAAAAGGAAAAACTAAGGAAGAACTTATCAGGTATCCATATATACTACTTCTCACTGACTTAAACTTATCAACCTGTTACGCTCAACCTAAAATTACTCATCAATGTCACTACGTATCACTCACAACCTAAGTCATTTCTAACCCAAATTGAGAGGCCGACAGAAGTCAACTTAGCTTGCTTGTATCGATGATCTCTCAGAATGACACAAATAACACAGAGGATTTAAGCTCCAATATCCAAGTAGATTGCCAGCTCTAAATCTATCTCTAGAGTTTAGAACTAACAAATTAATCATCCTAGATAAGAACCTAAGCAATATATGTCTATAACAACTCAAATTCCTAGCACAAAGCAAAAATCTAGGACAATAATCCACAAAGATTCGTAAATCAAGTTTTATATAACGCCAAGGGCGACAAATATACATTAGATAAAATAAAATATACATATAAACCTTACCATAGAATATTACACAAAGAGGAAGAGAAATGAATCACAGATCTACCGGTTTGCCAGTGCCAATTGATGATCAATCAACCCCCGGATCATTCGTATGCAAACTCTGAAGTTGTTTTCTAAGCTCTCTATACCCAAAAATGAAGGTTTGATGAGTTGGGAACAAATATCCCAAAACATAACCTAAAAAATATGTTTTTTTGCCCCTTTTAACGTAATTTTGTCCATGGGACCATGCTAAGCGGAAAAATTCCACTAAGCGCGCTCTACTGTCATGAGAAAAAAATCAACATTTTATTTACGCCCGGTTTAAAGCGTTGGAAAGATTATTCAACTATCTATCGAACAATACCTAAATATCAACAAAATTAATAATTTATTATTCTTTGATTTTGAGTCTTATTCGTTGATGAGTTGCTCAAAATCGCGCATTTGAAGCCGTGTCTTCGACACTTTATTGCTCATGCTCCAAATACGCATCAATACCTATAAATAAATGGAAAACTATCTAACGGTACACAAATACACAAAAACTCGATTAAATATAATTTATACATAATTATACAAAAAATAGAGAATTATTCAACAATATTAACAACAAAAAGTCGATAAGTGCAACAAAAAATATATATAAAAATAGCTATAATTTGCATTTATCACCCGCTAAGCAGCCTCATCAGCACAACTTCTGCCAAATCTGTCAAAATACTCGTAGCCCCCTACAACTTACCCTTAGCATGCCTGCCTGGACAAAACTTCCTAAAAATGGACTTTTATTCTGAAAACGCACAACCGGAGTTATGCCTTCGACACCTTGTTCCCCGATGCTCCAAATACGCAAAAATATCTACAAAAAGACATTAAAACTATCAAACATTACAGAAATGAATCGAAAACTAAATTATATACAAACTAAATGTATTTACAACAAAGTCGAGATTATTCAACGAATATTAACAAAAAGCATCGGTAAGTGCCACAAATTATATACACAAAATAACGATATTTTGGTACTTATCAAACTTTCCCCAACTTGAACTTGTTTGTCCCTAAACAAGAAACAAACAACTCAAAGAACCAATAATGATCCACCAAAAAAATCACGAATCAACAAGTTTTGAAAATGGAAAACAAATGCAATAGTTCAAATGAAAACGGTACACCCGAAGAAACATACTTACCACTGAACTACGACGATAACATAAACACTAAAAAATGCTAAATACAAAGAATATGACAAACATTCTAAAACAACACTAGTTCACAAATGAATTACATCTATAAAAAACAATCATCGGTAGATGAAAAATACACAAAATAAGGTATTTTAACGCATCCACAACCTTTCAAACAAAAGGCTAAATTATGCATTCATTCAAAAACTCATATTGAAAATACAAAGGCAAGAATCTCAAGGGCTTTTCAAGGTTGTAATGTGGCTTGGTTAACAAAAAAGGGATAAATCCTAAAGCTAATCGAAACAAAAACTTGCCTAAACCTAAGGGAGTTATCAATCACAAAGTCTCAAGAAAAATAATTTCAATCAAACTTCTTCTTCATTCCAAATTTTAAACCAATACACATCACTTATTAGCACAATTATTTGAACTCTTTTTGTTTTTACTTTTCAAAGTTTTTTGTTTCTTCATTTTTTTCTTTCTTTTTCTTTTCACTTCTTTTTCACATTTTTTTCTTTTCTATCACAACCTCATAGAAATCAAAACATAAGCACATAAAAATTCCTCTCCCCAACTTGAATTCAACCATCATCATAATGTGAATACTTCCTACTTTCTAAGGCAAGGCAAAAATTCAACTACAAATCATAGTTAAGGATTCAATAAAAAAAAAGAATCAACATACATACAAAAAGATGAACCAAACACTCATAAACAAGTATTTAGCAAAAAACAACATGGATATCGACAAAAAGGTTCAAAGGGGTTACTAATGATCACACACTTAGAAGGTGAATTGATTATTTGTCTAAGATAGTTGTGCTCAAAATCAAACAAAAAATGCCTTGATCATGTTCATGCTTTCATACAATCAATACAAACAAAAGATTAAATATAATAAAATCCAGTTAAGACAAGAGTTATGGTCTCCAGCATATGTGAACAATGGAAAGCTACCTCACAAAAGGGTAGGAACTAAAGTGATTCACAAATGAACAAGTATACAAACAAAGAATAGCATAAAAATTGTAAAAAGTCTAAGTATCATGAATATGCTAAAGTATAGAAAGCGATAAACACATACCTCAAACGTGTACAAAACTTTAACAAAATCATTACCACGCATTCGCAAGTCGAAACGATCAAATTTGATAAATCACCTCAATATCCTCAAGTTATTCACAACAACCTCAAAGACAAACACAAAATAATTAGAAAAGTAATACTAATTTTATTTACTACTACAAGGCCTTGGTTAAAGTGGAAAAAAGGACGATCAAATGAACACTAAAATAAAACCTCATTGGCGCAGTACAGGAGAGCCCGCTAAGCGGCAGAGCGCACTAAGCGCGCTACACCAGTTGCAGAAAAGCAAGAACATCAACAACAGTGCAACAACACCCCCCACAATCACCTACATAATATTAACTACACACAATATTTACAACATACAAACTTCCTCAAGCTAAACACGACAATTTTATGGAAAAACACAAATTGACATAAGAATACAAACGGGTGAAAGTGAATTAACAAGTTGAAAAGTGAAAATTTGAGAATTTAAAACAATTCCAATTTCAACTTGTTAAAACACTAGTCAACGCATACATAAACCAATACAAATAAAATATGTTTATTTTACGTCGTAAGCTCGATGCCTTTATTGTGCGAGCTAGTAACCTCCTCTCATCATGCCATGGTATTGTCACACCGTGCAAACCTATTGAAACTGTCCTAACATCAACACAACAAACGTTACGAAAATGAGACAATTCACGACAATACGTGAAAACAAAGAAAAACACGTATATGCACAAGTATGGAAATTAAACCCAAAACATGTATGTTGTACCCCAAAATTTTCCCTCTCATTTCTCAAGTAATCTCTCACAAGATCTCCTTGGATTCAAGATTGCACAAGGGTTGATCAGCTCAAGACACCTCCTTAAGCACTGATGACTGAAAATTAGGGTTTGAGTTTGTACAAGGAAAAATGGACTTTTAATGCCCCATATGACTTTCATGGATCATTTTGGACCCTAAATGTTTCTCATGTCAAGTTTCAAGTCTTGGATCACATTTTTGCTCAGTTAATTGATCAGTTGACCTAAAATCAGCTGTATTGGGGAAAAAGTCAACCGTGGTCAATTTACAGTCAAACTTTGTAATTTTTTATCCATATCAACATTATGTACTCATATTTGTCATTTTATCAATTTTGGATCACAATTCCTCAAGAAATTTGACCAGATCATCAAAAGGGCAAAATGGTCAAAATTAGGGTTTTGAGTGAGAAGGTGTAATTTCTGATTTTTTGACCTAGAAAATGACTTATTGGTTTAAGACATGATATTAAGGTTTCAAATACTTCATTTTTACCTAATGGCATGGCTCAAAAAATTGCTTAAGATCAATTGATTGACAGATGAATTTTAGTCAGCTGATGAAAAAGTCAACTGTCCACTGAAAAGTCAAACTTTGACTTTTTGATCAAATTCAAGTATCAAAGATCATAATTCATCAAGACATGTCAAAATATGAAGATTTTTCATCAAGAAATCAAGAAAGTTAAAATTCATTTTGAAAAGTCAAACTTTTCAAGACTTAGAAATTTTCCTAAGTGTCTTTTATACATGATAATTTCATTACTTCATGCCATTCTTTCACCAAGATGCAAGATGATTCAAGGAAAACTTCCAACTTGAAAGTTGTAGATCTCAATGAGATGTAAAACAATGTAGAGCAGGACTTTTTCTAGAAATGCTTGGATTTTATGTTATAAATTCATGAAGTCATGGCATTTTTGAATAAACACTTAGAGAAATTTTCAGTAGTTTTGGTCAGGTTTTTATCCCAACTTCTTAGCACATTTTCATCAAGTTCGAGTTTGATTTAACAAAAGTGGTCAACATGAAAATTATAGAGGGTGTTTCAAGCTTTCCAAAACATCCAAGAGCATGAATTTATCATATTTGAGCTAGGAGATTCAAGGGCCTGAAGTTGGGCATTCATTCTTGAATTGCAAGCCATTTTTGTTGAAGAACACATAATCCAATTGGCATGATGTGATGCATAATCTTACTTTGCAGGCCTCGTGACTTGCAAATATTACCATAATTTAATGCTTACACAAACTTTTGAGCTATGGTCCATTTGGTTTAAGCATTGTCCAAGTGATCTTTCCATTTTTGGCACAAAGTTGACATTGCCATTCTTGCAAAGTAGATTTAATCACAAAGTTAGCTCTCCTTGAGCCTCTAACTTATCCATTCTACACAAACTCAACATAAAAAATAATAAGGGCATGCTTAAAGTGTCCAACAACTCTATTCAACAAAGTATAAAGCATTGGAACTATGATCTTCAAGCTTGCTTCATGTACAATCTAACCCAACCATAACACGTGATTCAAAATCTGAGTTTATTTCAAATCTCAAACCTTCTCTATAAATAGAGATGCCAATTGCAATAGAAAGGGGAAATTAAATAGAAGGAGAAACTAACACTCAAAACCATTTTTGCTGTTAAAAACCATATTTGTCCTCAAAACCTCCATTTTTGAGCTTTGAAGTCCAAATCTTTGAATCTCATACCTTGCAAGTTTTCTCCAAACAAACCATCCAAACACTTCACATACACCATATAGAAGTTGTTCAAACATAAGAATAACTTCTGTAACATCACTATCACCATCCTCCAAACTCAAAAAACATACATTGCAACTTGACTTGGTTGGAGCGGTTCAACCATTTTCAGCACAAAAGAAAGGTTGGAGCTACTTCAAGAATGTTCAAAGGAGCTCGATCAATCACCACTTTGCACCCGAAAAACATTCGTACGTGTTCTAAAGCTTCTGCTTCTAGAGGTAAACTTTCTCAAACTGTGATATCATTGTTCATACATTATTTTCTTTTGCATTCAAAAGATATAACAAGACGGATCAAAGAGAAAAAAAAACTAGCAAAAAGCCAGACCAGAGGCTGACACGGGTGCCCATGTCACACTACACGGCCCGTGTCATGTTAGTTGGGTTAAAAACATAACAAAATGTAGGGACATGGGATGACACAGGTTCCCGTGTCAAACGACACGACCCGTGTCAGTGTTACTGGTTCAAACACGAGCAAAAAAAAGATGGACAGGGGCTGATACGGGTGCCTATGTCACGTGACACGGCCGTGTTAGATTTGATGGAACAACAAAAAATGCAGAAAAGTCATGGACAGGTCCTGACACAGGTGCCTGTATCCACTGACACGGCCAGTGTCAGCTCAGGCACAAATTTTCTTGATTTTTGAGATTTTTTTAGCTTATTTTGGACATATTGCATTGCTTGGAAATGACCTAACACTATAAAACCATTGTTTTAAAGTGAAACCTCAAAAACATTTTTCTAAACAATTAGTTTTTTTTAAAGTTATCTTAGACTTAGGTTTTTCTTCAATGAAATTAATTACAAAACCTTTTCTATAAAAAACCCAAAAAACAATTTCTCTCACTTTACATCTTCTTGCATATTTTACTATTTTTGCATTATAAATTATGTAATAGTAATTAGGGTTTACTTTACTTTGAAGATGTGAAAAACACAAGAAGGGGGGGGGGGGGTTGAATTGAAAACTTAGATAAAAAAATAGCTTAATGACACAATATTTTTATCCTGGTTCGTTTGATCTCAAACTACTCCAGTCCACCCGTCAAGGTGATTTCGCCTCTCTCCAACGAGGTCTTAATCCACTAATCTCAAAGGATTACAACAGCTACTTTAACAACTGTTAAAGTCTTCTTGAGTACAACCACAAACCGGTTAATCTCAAGGAAATCTTTTACAAATAATTGAACAAGAAATTGTTGTTGTTTTCTAACAAAACAGTATATCACAACTGTGATAATTACACAGGTTAAGCTTAGAATAGAATAAATTTGCTAGAGCTTGAATATGCGTGGTTTGAAATTCTCTACAAATTGATGTGTGCGTACGTACATGCCTCTTTCACAAGCATACTTGTTTATATAGGCAAGGCAAAGACGTTGTCCATAAAGTAAGTTTAATGTTAATAACACACTTTCCTTTTGTAGAAGATCTTGTCTGAAGAAATCCGTTGGCATTTAATTTTGTCTTGAATAATTAATAACGCTTCAGAGTCTTATTTGCTTTAACCGCTGATAACGCTTCAGAGTGTTGATGACTTGGCTGAGATGTATTTGTTCAGAGTCATAGTTTACTTATTTAAGCGCAAATTCTGGTCATCAAACTTCAGCGTAAAAACTGTTTTGCTTTCAGCGTGTAATACTTTAGCTTATCTTCTGATTAATCTCATCAGAACTTCTGCATACATCGAACATATTTTTAAGGTGCATATTTGTTCTTTGTATATATTCTTTGTATTTATTTATTCTTTGTATTTGTTATCATCAAAACTCTAATCAAGGGTTGTAGAATCAAACTATGTTCTAACAATCTCCCCCTTTTTGATGATGACAAAAACCAGATTTTTAAATTAAGAATAAAGAATAAAGAATAAAGAGTATAGAACTAAGAAGAAAAACTCCCCATGTGTTGATTACTTCCCTTAAATTCTTTGAGTCCTTGAGCATCAGAATTTGACTACGTCTTTCATCAGAGTTTTGTACCTGTTCAAGCTTTTCAGAAGAAAGAAGTTAAATAGTCCAGAATGTTTGAGACTTCTGTCTTAGTAATCCGTTATTGAAAATATCTTATTCTTTCTACCCCTTTTTGTCAGTTATCAAAAAGAACATATAATCGGAGCTAAAAATGATTTATATTAAAAAAAATAAGGAGCAATGATAAGAAGTTCAGAACAGCAGCAATGTAGAACAAATATTACAGATAAACAGATTTTAAAAAAACAAAGGAAAATCTAAGAGGGAGGAGGAAGGCTTGTGAACAGAGCTTCCAATAAGCCCTTGATCTGGGTGTTGGTTTCCTCTTGTTTGCTTAACATGCTCTTGATTTCCTTGATTGTATCGTCCTGTTTATCCAATCTTTCCTAAATGACAATATCCGATCTCTTCAGTTCTTCCAGAGTTTGCCTCTCATAGGAGGGAGCTGGAGAATCTACAGTAACTGGATGCTTCTCAGAGCATTCTGCAACATGGTCATTTTGAACTAATTCCTCTGCAGAAATCATCTCATCTGGAGCAGCAGTCAGATTGAGACCTTCTGACTCTGGTTGAACATTGTCTGATGGACGATGTTCTGACCAGGGAGCATTGTCCAGAGGGAGAATCTCTTCCTTGAGAAGTTGGCTCAGAACTTGGTCTTCAAATACCTTTAGCAGATTACTGAAATTTTGTTGAACTTGTCCGTAGCATTGTTCTTGCATCTTATGAGTTTCAGAACATATCCACTTTCTGAAACTTGTCCAAAGATAATCTGAGGCAGCAGGATTTGTCATCTCAAGACTAGCTTGCTTCAAGGAGGTTATCCATTTCTGCATTTCTGTTTCAAACATCAATAAACTAGTACCAACATCTGGTGTGGGTTCAGATGGTTTTGGTTTAGGAATGGCAGTTTTATGAGTTATGGCAGCTAGGCGTTCAAAAATAGTTAGATCAATGACAAGTCTAGCGTTGTCATCTGGATTTCTCTTTGGTGAGTGTTGTACCCCAAAATTTGCCCTCCCATATTCTTCAAGATTTGCCAAAAGCATGCTTCCAAATTCCCCAAGGGTTGCACAGTTCAAGGGCCTCCTAAACAGTCAAAAATTAGGGTTTTGGTTCTGACAAAGAAAATGAAGTTTCCAAGGGTCCAATCAAGCCCCACATGCCTACAAACATGGTCAAGCATCCTCATACCAAGTTTCAAGACTTACAGTTCAAAATTGCACAGTCAAAAACCCTAATTGCACTGCAGTCAACTGTAGGGGCAAAATGGTCATTTGACAGTCAAAAGTTCAAATTTTTGGTCAACATATCATTTTGAAGTCACAAACATCATTTGATCAATGCTTGATCATGATTCTCAAAGTTTGGCTCAAAAAGTCTCAAGATGCAAAAGTTTCCATATTTGGACAGTTGAAAAAGTCAACTGTAACTTGACCAGGGCATAACTTTCACATGGATTATCAGAAAAATCCCATCCAAAGCTCATTTTGAAGATAAAAACATTTCCTACAACTCCTCTTCACACTTCAAGTCCAAGAAATGCTCTCACAAAAAGTTATCAATTTCAACATTATAGGTCATTTTCAAAAGTCAACAAAAAGGGACTTTAAGTCAAAGACCATAACTTGATATTGGTAAATCAAAATTATATGGTACCAAAGACATTGGTTAGAGGACTCAAAGAACTTTCCAAAATGTCCAAGAACATGAGCAAAGCTTAAAAATTGAGCAAGTTATGCCTTGTGGAAGTTGGGAAATTTTTGGATATTTTGAAAAGTCAACATTCCTTCAAATGTCTTAAAAATGCTAATGGGCCTCTTTTTCTTCCACAATTCATCATCCAAAGCATGTGCACGACCACTTGGCCCAAAGGGAAGTTTTTCATCATTTTTATTTATTTATTTGGATTTTTAATGACTAATAATTCGTTTAATTTAAATAAATATGTGGAAAATACTAAACCTAAGCAACCAAATCTTGTTATGCATGAAATAGTCTTAAGATTTCGTGCATTATCTGATTTAGAAAGAATCAAGTCAATTGGACATGATTGGAACCAAATATGCATGAAAAGATTGGAAAATTATGGCTTGAAAATCAAATATCTTCTCCATCAATTCAAGGATTCTTTGGACCAAATATTGAACCCTAATCACTCATACACATATATACATGCTAACCCTACTCCTCAGAACCTCCCAGCTGCGCCAGAAATCCATAACCAAACTTGAGTTTTTTGACAAAAATTCCAATACTGAAAACTAGGTTCTAGGGCGATTCAAGACAAAATAATTGTTCCATTGGCTTGCTGAGACATCAAGGAAGGTGCCTGGATCAATATCATAGCCTGAAACATCAAGAATTGGTATATCATAGTCAAGCTTTTCACGAAAATTTTCATAATCGAATCATGAATTTCATGCATTTTTCGTGTGTTTTCTTTATTGATTTACATTGAGTGATTGATTCTAAAGCTAACTGCATATTTTAATTGAGTTTTTGTGCCAAATTAGAGGATTCACCATTGATACAGGTTAGGGTTACCAAGCTTTCAAATTGGGCGTTTCTAAATGCTGTAAAATTGGAACATCTTAATACCATGACTGAACTCGGCATGCTTGGACGATCTGAATAGATACCTCGCGCCTAATTTATATAGCCCCATGGCCTAATCGCTATTTTGAAAACAAGCATATTTTGGGGGGGTTTAAAACCCCCGCTAACCTTCTTTTATTTTTAGGGAAAACGCAACCAGGAAGAAGATGATTATGTGGCAGGATATGATAGGGTGATTTAAATTTTCGCGCTGAATTGTCCACTAACCCTTATTTTCTCTTATATTAATTGTTAGTTATTATATAATCAAAAGCGCGTGAATGGCCTAGTGGTGGAGAAAGCACTTGGTAACCAGCAGGACCTGGGTTCGAATCCCAGGTCCCCCACCCCTTTCCATATTATTTTTTTAAACGCGTTTCTGTGCAGTTTCACTATAAGGGTACATCATACATCCACCATATCAAGCCTTCCACGTGCTTACCAAGATCAATCCAAGGAGCATGATCTGAAGAACATGATGGGCAGGAGTCAACGCATATGCATGCTACCCTGGAAAGTCAATGAGGCCAAGGATAACTGGGCCTGAATTACTACAATTACACCTCCAATTGGGGACAGAACCCCCCAAGGTTTGCTATTTCTTTTATATTTCCCATTTTTTATTTTAATCAATTTCTTTTAAATTCTTCAATTAATTATCTTCATAAAATATAAAAAATAACAAAAAAATCAGAAAAGACAAAAAAAAACTAATATATTTTATTTTAAAGTTTTTTTTTTGTAAATAAATTTCACTAATTAATTAGGTTTAAATTTAGGTTAATTTTAATATCTTTTCTTAATAAATTAAAAACTTGTAGAATTAGGTTTAACTATTTTAATTACTTTTTTCTTTTATTTTATCATCTCTAATAATTAATTATTTACTATTATTTTTATAAAGCAAATTACTTTAATTAATTAGGTTAATTTAGGTTTAACATTAATGTTTTTCTTAATAAATAAAAATTGTAGAATTAGGGTTAGTTTAATTTTAATTTTATTTAATCTTCTCATTAAAATCATAAATACCAAAATCTCAAAAATAATTTTCCTTTTAATTTAATTAATTTGTAAATAATAATTTAATTTCATTAAAAAGGGTCCAACGCCCTCGTTTCCAATTTTAATTCATATTCGCGCATTTTATTTTATTTCTTGTAAATATTAATGTAATTCTCCCAAAGCCTTGTAAACTCGAACATTTTATTTCTCGCACTTTACTTCTTTATTTTCTGTCAAATCGGGTCCTGGATTAAATTTTGGCGATGTGGACCCGCGCCTTTGTAATAGTTTAGGAATTTTACATTTCCCGCAAATTTTTAACTGTTAAATAAATGCATGCAAGAATGAATGGCCTAAAATAAAAACAAACGCATAGATCACTTTGACATGAACAAGATAAATGCAAATGAACATAACACACGAATCACACACCACCCCTAGGGTACGCCTCACTGTTGCCTTGCCTCGAAAGGTGATCGTCGAGTAGAGGATGTCTTAGTAAGTCCTCATGATCCGGGAACCTGGCATGAGGGTAGCTTCTAAGGTATCTTCCTATTGCTCCGGTGATCACCATGTCCCGAACCTCGAATTGACCCGAACACCTCCAATAGTGATGCTACCTACCTCTCAATGGTGGGATGGCACTATCTTAAAGGACATTTACACAGACGAATTCCTTAGGGTAGGTAGACGACTCTAGATACTTGCTCTAAATTTCAAAACAAAAATCAAAAATACTTTTCACACCAACACATTTTCAAAAAAAAAGCTTTCGAAAGCAATTTTTCAAACACTCTTGAGGACCGATACAAGAGTCGAACTGGAATTTTCAAAGAAACTTTTTAAAAACCCACAGTTGAAAAGCAAACAAACCATTTTTGAAAACACAAATGAGCAAGTATCTAAGAGCCCATGGATAACCATGGATAGAAAGGGTGCTAGCACCTTCCCTTTCTATAATCTACCTCCCGAACCGAGAGCAAATCTCTATAAGGAATTTTTCTGTGCTTTTGTCCTTTCCATTTGGAGAAAATAAAAGACGGTGGCGACTCTAGCTTCCGCGACATTTCGCGAACCAGCGTTAAACAGTCAGTTCCAGATCCACCAATCACAGAACTGGCGACTCTGCTGGGGAATTCTCTTTTTAAAGTGAGGTGTACCTTAGGGATAGTTCATAACTGTGTTTTCAATTGCTTTCTTTGCTTGCTTTAAATTGTGGGACTGTCTTGGGAGTTCTATAGATCCTAGCCCGGATCCGGGGGATACCTTCTTAGAAAGTAGCAACAAGGCTGTGAGGGAACTGTGCGGGGTATACCGACATGGTTGAAACAGTCTGCTACGTTGATGTGGCACTTTGGTGTGTACCGGTAACCCTTGAGTTTAGTCAAGCAGAGTACGGGGCCTCCGCGTGGTGTCGTGAAACATCAACTGACCTTAGGAACCTTAATTGAACTATCTTGGCCTCTTTAGGGTAGTGAGATAACTGACTTTGGTGCAGTCCGAGGTTGGTTGATACTCGATACTACACTCAATTGAGGGTTTCTTTCCTGGAATATTTCGGTCGCCAGTTCAGTGGCTAAATCGAAACGATGAACAATGAAAGCAATCCCGTGATATTGGGACCCTTAGAACTCGGTTACTTCTAATAGGACAGGATGAACCCACCAACTTCAAGAGGGTACTACCCAGACCCCATGCTGGCCTTAAACCTTAAGGGCTTGTCTTGTGTGCCTTGTGTGCCTTACATGTTTGTCTTTGTAAATATCTGTGGTGTGTTTAATCATAGCATCATGACATCATCCAGTATCATATGCATTGACTAACCATTTCAGGGGTTCGAATCTTCATCTTTGTTCTTGTTTTGTAGGATATGGAAACTGTTCGCAGAAAGACAATTCAAATCAGTCTTGTAAGGATTCCCCCTCAGCTTAAGGAGCTTATATCCAGGATTCCCGAGAGCTCTTCATTCAGTGAGAGACATGGAAGACTCGTCAGCTTGGTCAATACCAACATTGAGGAAGATATGATAAAGGTCCTGTTCCAGTTCTTTGACCCTCTACATCACTGTTTCACCTTCTTGGATTATCAGCTGGTACCTACATTGGAGGAGTTCTCCCGGCTCCTGAAGATCCCTATCCTTGATCAACTACCCTGCAACGGTACAGAAAAGGAACCCAAGCTTGAAGAGATTGCTAAAGCCTTACACCTACAATCATCTGATCTCAAGGGACATTGGGAAGTTAGAAGTGGTATCAAAGGGTTCTTAGCCAGGTTTCTGTTTGAAAAGGCCCATGAATGTTGGAACTCCCTTGACTTACAAGATTTTGAAGAAGTTGTGGCCCTCCTTGTCTATGGGTTGGTGTTGTTCCCTAACCCAGATCAGCTTATAGATATCAGTGCTGTCCAGATCTTTATGTCCAGGAATCCTATACCTACGTTGCTGGGGGACATCCTTCACTCATGTTACACTCGAACCATGAGAAAAAGAGGTGTCCTTATGTGTTGCACTCCTCTCCTAGGAAGGTGGTTTATTTCGCACCTTCCACAATCAGTCTTGAAGAACGAGCGGGGTTTGAGATGGTCACAACGGTTGATGACCCTTACACATGCAGATATACATTGGTGCCCTAGGTCCAGAGAGGATGTCACTATCATTGATCGTTGCGGGGAGTACCCTAATGTTCCTTTACTTGGAATCAGAGGAGGTATCACTTACAACCCATGCCTGGCTTGGAGACAGTTTGGTTATGCTCGGAGGGATGACCCTCATGACATGTTAATTCCTGACATAGTTTTTGACTTCGACAACGATGCACAAGGACTTCGCCAGAGATTTATCAGAGCTTGGAGGATGCCCAGTAGGATAGACAGCAAGACACTGGGGCACAAGAACTCCATCCCATTGGAACCTTATCTCAAGTGGGTACGCGCCCGCTCCCAGAAGTTAGTAATGCCTTATCCTCATATGCTACCTGTGATCAAAGAGCCAGTCTTGGAAGGAGAAGCGCCCCACACCATTCAGCATCCTAACATGCCCACATCCTGGGAAGAGATGCAGAAGAGCTGGATCCAGCTTAAGGAAGAACGGAATTCTCTTGAGACCAGTCTACATGCTAGTGAAAAGAAGGTCCTGGAGCTCACCCGCCTATTGCATGAGGAGAGGAATCTCAACACCTACATAGCTCCAAAGAGGATGCGTAGTGTCTTTTGGGATTGATTTGCTTTGTAATTGGTGCCCACGAGGCTTTGATGTACTGAACAATTATTTCCTTAATGATAACGTGTGTTCTTTTTGTCTACAACAAATTTGAACTTTCGAACCCTTGAATGCATTGCATAAACACATATCATTCATCATGTGCATAGCAGGTTTTCTTCTTTTCAGGTTGCTTACCGTTCTTCGCTGTTTATTTCAGCATCATGAATCCTGACTCATCATCAACTGAGATGTCCATCAAGGCTCTTCAGGCGCAGAATGCGCAATTTCAGGAACTAATCATGGGTTTGGCTCAGGGCCAAGAAGAGCTGAAGGCTCTGCTCCTGAAGAAGGAAAAGAAGAAGAAGAGAAGAACTGTTCTTTTCAACTCGGGCCGAAGGTTTGGCAACACTCTGCAGAATGAAGAGGCTGGTTCTTCTATAGGCAAGGGTACCCCCCAAGGGGAAAAAGGTCCTAGTCCGGTAGTCTCCGACAACGAGACTGATTTTGATGAAGAGCAATATCCTCCGACTGAAGACCGTTACAAGCAGTTGGAAGACAGGTTGAATGCTATGGAGATCCAACAGGTGCCTGGGCTGGATTTTGGAGATTTGGGTTTGTCTACTGGTGTGATTATCCCTCATAAGTTCAAAGCACCATCCTTTACCAAGTATGATGGGGCATCCTGTCCCAAGCTACACCTCAGGTCATATGTGCGGAAGATTCAACCGTACTCAGTGGATAAGAATTTGTGGATCCACTTCTTCCAGGAGAGTCTTTCAGGGACTCATCTCGAATGGTTCTACCAGCTGGATGGGACCAAGGTTCGTAACTGGGAGGAGTTGGCTACTGCTTTCTATAAGCAGTATCAGTATAATGCCAACCTTGCCCCTACACGTACCCAACTCCAGGGTATGTCGTTAGGTTCAAGTGAAGGTTTTAAAGAGTACGCTCAGAAGTGGAGGGATCTAGCTGGCAGGGTGCAGCCTCCGTTGACTGACCGGGAGTTGGTAGACATGTTCTTGGGGACCCTATCTGGGCCATTTTTCAACCATCTTATCGGTAACTCGTCTGCAGGGTTTACTGATCTTATTCTGACTGGAGAGAGAATTGAGGCTGGGTTGAAGTCTGGTAAGATTCCGAAGGGTGCATCTACAAGTTCAGAGAAGAAACCCTTCAAGAAGGAGGCTAGTGCTGTATATGGCTCCAGGAGACAAGAGAAATCTGAGCGCCGCCAATCTGTCAGTGCGGTAATGATTGCTAAGCCTGCTGCCGCTCCTCGGCAAACCAATCCTCAAAGGGCTGAAAGACCCCGGAGAGAGTTTACCCGTTTGAGCATGACCCTATCGCAGATCTTGCCGCAGTTGCTGTCCACCAATCTAGTGACTGTCAGAGAGGCCCCTAAAGTTGTGAACACTTCCTCCCCCAAATACAATCCAAATGCCCGCTGTGCTTATCACTCCGATAGCCCGGGGCATTCCACCGACGACTGTTGGGCATTAAGGAATAAGGTGCAAGACCTTATTGACGCAAAAGAGATACAGTTTGAAGCGCCTGAGAGGCCGAATGTGGTTACTGCTCCTATGCCTCAGCATGGAGTAAATGCTGTTGATGAAGATGTATACGCTGTTTCTGTGGATGATGTAGCTACTCCTTTGAAGACTGTCAAGAGGAACCTACTGCTGGCCGGTTTATTTCCGGGTTGCAGTGAGGGTTGCCTGTTCTGTTCCGTTTCCCTATCTGGTTGTCCTTTGCTGAAGTTGGGCATCTAAAGCCTAATGGATAGCAAGGAGATTCTGTTTAAGAAGTCTGCTGTTCAGTTGGTTCCGGTAGAAGAAGTTTCTGTTATTACAATCTATAATAATCCAATCAAGGCTCTCCCAAGGAAGCCCGTTCAAATCATGACTGTCGCACCTGTTGTTATTACCGTTCCGGGGCCTCTCCCCTACGAATCTGATAAGGCTGTCCCCTGGCACTATGGGGCAGACGTATATGTGAATGGAATTAAACAAGAGTTCAACACTGGCACCAGTATCAGCAATATTACTGGCCCAGCCAAGGTTACCCGCAGTGGCAGGCTCTTCTCGCCTGACATTGCACCGCCCGCTACTCGAAGACCCCTCCTTATAACACCTACAAGTGTACCTGTTCCTGTTTCTGATCAAGTTGTTTCCCCTGCTGCCGAGTCATCTAATGCTCGGGGCAAAGGGATTGAAGATGAGCCTGCCCGGATGGAGGCACCAATACCTATAACTGCTGAAGCCTCCCAACAAGAGATGGAGGAAATCCTAAAAATAATCAAGAAGAGCGACTTTAATGTCGTCGAGCAGCTGGGGCATACACCCTCCAAAATCTCCATGCTTTCCTTACTCTTGTGCTCAGAGGCCCACGCTAAGGCTCTGATTTCATTCCTCAAGACGGCCCATGTGCCCCAGGAGACATCTGTAGTCCAGTTTACTGATTGCGTGGCAAATCTGACAGCGGACAATGGTTTGGGTTTCTCGGATGCTGACCTTACTGCAAAAGGAAGGGACCACAATGATGCTCTGCACGTCTCTATTGAATGCAGGGGCACTACTCTGGCGCACGTGTTGGTGGACACTGGCTCTTCCCTAAATGTGCTACCCAAGAAGGCTTTAGACCGTTTGGATTGTGAAGGCCTGGAGCTTAAACCTAGCAATATCATCGTCAGAGACTTTGACGGTTCCAAGAGGATGGTTCACGGAGAGGTGGACATTCCTATTCGTGTGGGCTCTCAGGTGTTCGACTCTACTTTCTATGTGATGGATATCCGTCCATCTTATTCTTGTCTACTGGGTCGACCTTGGATCCACAAAGCTGGAGCAGTGACCTCTACCTTGCACCAGAAGCTAAAATACCCTGTCAGAGGGAAAATTGTCACTGTACAGGGAGAGGAGGAGTATATGGTGAGCCATTTGAACTCCTTCAGATATATTGAGATGGACGAGGAGTTTATTGAAACCCCCTTTCAGCATTTCGAAGAGGTACTTCCAATTTCAGCAGCAGCAGAAACAGCGGTCGAAGAGGATGTTCCTTTGAAGATGGCTTCCCTGAAGGATGCCCGGGCTGTGGTTCAGAAAGGTGAATGTACTAACTGGGGCAGGCTTCCCGACTTTACACAGAAAACTGACAAATTTGGACTGGGTTTTACTGCAGAGGGACAGAAAGCTATGCGGAAGGCAAAGACCAGAAGACCTTCTGTGCTCATTACCAATCCAGGAGTGAATGCTGTTAGGGAGGATAATGAAGTGGATGAAGCAGAATTCAATAGCTGGATCTACCCGACGACTGAAGGCGGATTGACCAATTGGATTGCCAAAGACCATACTCCTGTTACTTTTGTTACGCTGTAATAAACTTCTTTGTTTTGTTATTTGTAATAAACAATTAAAAACTTTATGGCCCGGTGTCTTACCCGGGGCACCGTGGTTTCATTTGTGAGGGCATATAAATTGTCATTTCATATATCATGAATAAAGATCTTGGACGTTTTCTCGCATTTTATGCTCCTTTTCTGTCTTTCCTTCCTTTATATATATTTCAAAACAGCTGTATTTACACACACTCACTCATACAGGTTTCAATCCACTCTGGATCTCACTGGTAACGACTCTGCTACTGCCAGTTATGACTTCGAAAATCCGATCAACTTAGCCCAAGACGAAGGTGAAGATGATTGCGAAGTGCCTGGCGAGCTTGCAAGATTGTTACTTCAGGAAGAGAGGGAAATTCAACCACATGAAGAGCCAGTGGAAACAATAAACTTGGGTACTGAGGAAGACAGGAAAGAGGTAAAGATTGGCGCCAACCTAGAGCTCAACGTGAAGCAACGGTTGACTAAGATGCTACATGATTATATGGAGATATTTGCCTGGTCCTACGAAGACATGCCCGGGTTGGATACCGACATTGTGGTCCATCACTTGCCTACTAAAGAAGACTGCCCTCCGGTTAAGCAAAAGGTCCGCCGTATGCGTCCAGAGATGTCTGAGAAGATCAAAGCCGAGGTTATGAAACAATTTGATGCTAGGTTTCTTGCAGTGACTTCTTACCCTCAGTGGGTTGCTAATGTGGTGCCGGTACCAAAGAAAGACGGTAAGGTCAGAATGTGTGTCGACTACAGGGATTTGAACAGGGCCAGCCCCAAAGATGACTTCCCTCTACCTCACATTGATGTCCTTGTTGATAATACAGCTCAGCATAAGGTGTTCTCTTTCATGGATGGTTTTTCAGGTTACAATCAGATCAAGATGGCACCTGAAGACATGGAAAAAACTACCTTTGTTACTCAGTGGGGAGCCTTCTGCTACAAGGTCATGCCTTTTGGACTAAAAAACGCTGGGGCAACCTACCAACGTGCCATGGTTGCTTTATTTCATGACATGATCCATCATGAGATAGAAGTGTATGTTGACGACATGATCGCAAGGTCCCAGACTGAGGAAGAGCACCTAGATCACCTGCAGAAATTGTTTGACCTTCTGAAGTTGTACAAGCTGAGGCTGAATCCGAACAAGTGCACCTTCGGGGTAAGATCTGGAAAGTTGCTAGGCTTCGTTGTAAGTGATAAGGGTATTCAAGTGGATCCTGCCAAGGTTAAAGCTATTCAAGAGATGCCAGTTCCTAAGACAGAGAAAGAGGTCAGGGGTTTTTTAGGACGCCTGAATTACATTGCTCGCTTCATCTCGCACCTAACTGCTACCTGTGAGCCAATCTTCAAGCTGCTGAAGAAAGATCAGGTAGTACGTTGGAATGATGAATGTCAGGCTGCTTTTGACAGAATCAAGGAGTATCTCCAGGAACCACCTATCCTTACGCCACCGGTTGAAGGGAGACCTCTGATACTATACCTGATAGTACTTGACAACTCAATGGGGTGCGTGCTGGGGCAGCATGACGAGTCTGGCCGAAAAGAGCATGCCATTTATTACCTTAGCAAAAAGTTTACCGACCGTGAGACCCGATACTCACTGCTCGAGAAAACTTGCTGCGCTTTGGTATGGGCTGCTCGCCGGCTGAGACAGTATATGCTGACTCACACTACCTTGTTGATCTCAAAAATGGATCCTATAAAGTACATATTTGAAAAGCCTGCTCTGTCTGGGAGAATAGCAAGATGGCAAATGATCTTGACGGAATACGAAATTCAGTACACTACCCAGAAAGCCATCAAAGGAAGTGTATTGGCAGACCACTTGGCACATCAGGCAATAGATGACTATCAGTCGATGAACTTCGAGTTTCCAGACGAGAGCATCATGATAGTGACTGATTGTGAAGTACCTGGACCGGATGAAGGACCTGAGGAAGGATCCCGATGGTCTATGCACTTTGACGGAGCCTCCAATGCTTTGGGTAACGGTATCGGCGCCGTAATCATATCCCCTCAAGGCACTCATACTCCACTCACCGCCCGACTATGTTTCAACTGCACCAACAACATGGCGGAGTATGAGGCGTGCATCATGGGTCTTCAAGCTGCGATCGACCTAAGGATCAAGTTTTTGAGTGTCTTCGGAGATTCCGCTCTGGTGATCAATCAGATCAAAGGAGAGTGGGATATGAAACATCCGAATCTTATTCCTTACAGAGAATGTGTGTTGACCTTGATCCCCCACTTCACGAAGATAACCTTTGAACACTTCCCGAGAGAGGAGAATCAGCTGGCGGACGCGTTAGCTACAATGTCTTCTATGTTCAAGGTCAAATGGGATAATGAGGCTCCCCGGATTATCATCTGGAAACTGGACGAACCGGCATACTGTTGTGATCTCGAGACTGAATTGGTGACTGAGAAGCCTTGGTACCATGAGGTGAAGAGATATTTGGAAGCCCAGGAGTATCCTGAAGGTGCCTCTGTCAATGATAAGAAGTTTCTGAGAAGGTTCACAGCGAAGTTCTTCCTTAGCAACGACATCTTGTATAAGCGAAACCATGATTCGACCTTACTGCGTTGTGTGGACAAGACAGAAGCAGAAAGGATCA
Organism: Vicia faba; assembly: GCA_948472305.1. Taxonomy (NCBI): domain Eukaryota; kingdom Viridiplantae; phylum Streptophyta; class Magnoliopsida; order Fabales; family Fabaceae; genus Vicia; species Vicia faba. The sequence continues at coordinate 1,157,426,079 of OX451741.1, forward strand.
TGGAAGAGTTACATGAAGGGACCTTTGGTACACATTCCAGTGGGCACACTATGGCAAAGAAGATCCTCCGGGCAGGGTATTTCTGGTCCACAATGGAAGCTGACTGCTACCAGCATTCTCAGACATGCCATAAATGCCAGATCTACGCAGATAAGGTGCATGTTCCTCCAGTTCCTTTGAATGTTCTGACTGCGCCTTGGCCGTTTGCAATGTGGGGCATAGACATGATCGGTGAGATTAAACCTACGGCATCTAATGGGCATCGCTTCATCCTGGTGGCGATTGACTATTTCACGAAGTGGGTCGAAGCAGCTTCCTATGCTACGGTAACCAAGACTGTTGTGGCACGGTTCATTTAGCACAATCTGATCTGTCGATACGGCATCCCCGAAAGAATCATTACAGACAACGGTACCAATCTCAATAACAAAATGATCACTGAGCTCTGCGAGCAGTTTAAGATACAACACCATAACTCTTCTCCTTACAGACCGAAGATGAATGGGGCTGTAGAAGCAGCAAATAAAAATATCAATAAAATCGTGCAGAAGATGACAGTGACTTACAAAGATTGGCACGATATGTTACCGTTCGCTCTACATGGGTACCGTACCTCAGCCAGGACGTCAACCAGGGCAACTCCTTTCTCCTTGGTCTACGGTATGGAAGCAGTCTTACCGATCGAAGTACAAATACCCTCTCTCCGGATAATGAAGGATGCAAACCTGAACGAAGATGATTGGATCCAGACACGACTTGATCAGCTAAACCTCATTGATGAAAAGAGACTTGCTGCCATCTGCCACGGTCAGACGTATCAGAAACGGATGATCAGGGCATTTAACAAAAAGGTCAGACCGCAGGAATATCAAGTCGGGGATCTGGTAATCAAGCGAATCCTCCTTCCTCAGAGTGATCCAAGGGGAAAATGGACCCCTACGTATGAAGGGCCATTTGTGGTTAAGCATGTGTTCTCAGGAGGAGCCATGATTATAACCAACATGGATGGTGACGACCTTCCTCACCCCGCCAATGCAGACATAGTAAAAAGATACTATGCATAAAAAAGACCCGCTAGGCTGACATGCCTAGGCAAAAATTAGGGCTTCCCGGCGAACCAAAAGGGTTCGGGCAAAATGAAGGGATGAAATGAAAAAAAATCTGTACACCCGGCAAGTCGAAAACCTGAAAAGGCGGCTTGGGCAAAAATGGGTATCCCGGTGGACTGAAAACCCGAAAGGGCGGTCCAGGAAAAAGTTAGGGATAAAGCGTAATACTATGTCTCATTGGACCACTTTGCATCCAGAATCCGGTATCTACATCAAGTTCAGACGGCATCAATCAGTCAGCTTCACCTTCAACCAAGGACATCAAGTGATGAGACGCTCGGAGATATAAAGGCAATAGCAGAGTTGAAACACAGTGGGATCATTCATTTCACACAGCTATTTTATTTTCTCTTGTACAAAATTTGTATAAACTCTTTTGTTCGGCGGCGTTCTCTTACTAGGACGTCAGCCTCTTGTACATAAAACGCCTATTTATAGGCAATTCAAAAATCAATACAAATATACTTTTCAGTTAAAATTGCCAATTGTTTTTCCTTTTCTGTTTTTGTTTTGCGAAGAACGTCCAAGGTTCAATTTGTGATATATGCATTGACAATAATTTGCTAACTCATGAATATTTGCATACGAAACAAAGGATTAATTACAGGTAACGTTAGAAACAGGGGAAATAAAGAATTGTCTAAGCAATCTAATTGTTCTATCCTCCAAGGTACCAAGGTAGGTTCAGCTAAAAAACATAACCAACACATCTTAATTCCCCAGAGAGTGAGCCAGCAAGTCAGTACACTCTCCTCAAGCGAAGCTACAATCAAACCTTAAGGAAGTTGGGTAGCCTCCAGCGGATCTCAACATGCCCCAGCAATGTACAGGCATTCCTAACAAGCATCCCCGGCAGTCTTGACCTAAAGATTGTTCCCCGACGGTATATCAAACATCCAATGGAGCTACTTCCCCAGCAGTTCAAAACTTCCCCAGAAGAGTCCAATCCAGTTTCCCCAAGAAAGTTGGAATCCATCTCCCCAAGCAGTAAGCTTATCCCTAGTAGGTTCTGGAAGCTTACCCCACAGAGTACGAACGCATCTCCCGGCTTTATTTAAAGAGTTACTTCCTTACTAGGATATAACTGGGTTATCCTCAGCCAAAAGACACGGAAAGAGCGTCCTCGACGGAGTCTTCTTATCCCCAGCGAAGTCTATTAACACTTCCAACACAACAAGGGTATCCCCAGCAGGTTATTATCAACATCTCAGCAAAGCACCTCTCTCCCCACAGAATATTGCTTCCCAGCAAGATCGCTAGAGTGCTTCTCTCCCCGCAGAGTTATCCATTCACCAAGTTTATTCCCCAACGGGGTTATCTTCTCCTACCGGTATTCTTGCAACTATCATCCCCAGCAGAAACAAATATTTCCTCTCTTCAACATCAGCCCAGGAGTGACTTCCCGGCACCCGTCAAGGATTTACTTTCCTAGACGACAAAGATGCATTCATAAACATCACATACATCATTATAGCATGCATATACGCATCATATCCTACAAATATCATTTATGTTGAGAACACCATTGCTTGATCCATATCATGCACTGCATATGACTGACCTTTACCTTTCAGGAAAGATCCAGTTAAGTTCTCAGCTGTACTTCAAGACCTAGATCGGTTCAGTTAAATCGACCCTAAGATTTTTCTGTTTCTTATCCCGTCAAAGGCCTTCTCTGGTTCAGTCAGATCGACCCTAAGATCTCCCTGTTTCTTATCCAGTTGAAGATTTCAAGACCTAGACCGGTTCAGTTAAATCGACCCTAAGATTTTTCTGTTTCTTATCCAGTCCAAGGCCTTCTCTAGTCCAGTTAAATCGACCCCTAACAGATTTTTCTGATAAAGACTTAGTAGAAGATATCCAAGATTCTCTCAATGATTACTGTTGAGGTTGAAGTCGCCCAAGAATCTCTCAATGATTACTGTTGAGGTTGTAGTCGCCTGTGGTTCTCTCCCCGTTACTGCGGAGGTAGTAATCGCCCCAAGTTTCTCTCAGCGTTACTGTTGAAGTAGAAGATATCCAAGATTCTCTCAATGATTACTGTTGAGGTTGTAGTCGCCCGTGGTTCTCTCCCCATTACTGCGAAGGTAGTAATCGCCCCAAGTTTCTCTCAGCGTTACTGTTGAAGTAGAAGATATCCAAGATTCTCTCAATGATTACTGTTGAGGTTGGAGTCGCCCAAGATTCTCTCAATGATTACTGTTGAGGTTGAAGTCGCCCAAGATTCTCTCAATGATTACTGTTGAGGTTGAAGTCGCCCAAGATTCTCTCAATGATTACTGTTGAAGTTGAAGTCGTCCAAGATTCTCTCAATGATTCCTGTTGAGGTAGTAATCATCCAAGGTTCTCTCACTGTTCCTGTTGAGGTAGTAACCATCCCTGGTTCATTCATCACCTGTTGAAGATCCAAGTCCAGCTCCTGTAACCAGTCAGGACACGCCTATACAAAGAATCTGAAGACCAGCTCCTGTAACGGGTCAGGTAATCCTTTTCTTTTGCAGGTACACAAGCTCTCGCTAAGGAATCTCTTACGTGATCAACACCCAGATGGCATCTATAAGCCCATCCACCATCCATCATTCTCTCAGCATGGCATCTATAAGCCCATCATCCTATCCATCGATCTCCAAATGGCATCTATAAGCCCATTCCCATCATCACACTACTATGTGAGCGCAAATTTCTGGGCACTCTAGTGTTCAATCATCTTCCACCTCCGGATTACGAAAGGCACGTCAGCCAATCTACATCCTCAGGTCTAAGAATATTGAACAGGGGCAACTGTTGTACCCCAAAATTTGCCCTCCCATATTCTTCAAGATTTGCCAAAAGCATGCTTCCAAATTCCCCAAGGGTTGCACAGTTCAAGGGCCTCCTAAACAGTCAAAAATTAGGGTTTTGGTTCTGACAAAGAAAATGAAGTTTCCAAGGGTCCAATCAAGCCCCACATGCCTACAAACATGGTCAAGCATCCTCATACCAAGTTTCAAGACTTACAGTTCAAAATTGCACAGTCAAAAACCCTAATTGCACTGCAGTCAACTGTAGGGGCAAAATGGTCATTTGACAGTCAAAAGTTCAAATTTTTGGTCAAAATCTCATTTTGAAGTCACAAACATCATTTGATCAATGCTTGATCATGATTCTCAAAGTTTGGCTCAAAAAGTCTCAAGATGCAAAAGTTTCCATATTTGGACAGTTGAAAAAGTCAACTGTAACTTGACCAGGGCATAACTTTCACATGGATAATCAGAAAAATCCCATCCAAAGCTCATTTTGAAGATAAAGACATTTCCTACAACTCCTCTTCACACTTAAAGTCCAAGAAATGCTCTCACAAAAAGTTATCAATTTCAACATTATAGGTCATTTTCAAAAGTCAACAAAAAGGGACTTTAAGTCAAAGACCATAACTTGAGATTGGTAAATCAAAATGACATGAGACCAAAGACATTGGTTATAGGACTCAAAGACCTTTCCAAAATGTCCAAGAACATGAGCAAAGATTAAAAATTGAGCAAGTTATGCCTTGTGGAAGTTTGGAAATTTTTGGATATTTTGAAAAGTCAATATTGCTTCAAATGTCTTAAAAATGCTAATGGCCCTCTTTTTCTTCCACAATTCATCATCCAAAGCATGTGCACGACCACTTGGCCCAAAGGGAAGTTTTTCATCATTTTTATTTATTTATTTGGATTTTTAATGACTAATAATTCATTTAATTTAAATAAATATGTGGAAAATACTAAACCTAAGCAACCAAATCTTTTTATGCATGAAATAGTCTTAAGATTTCGTGCATTATCTGATTTAGAAAGAATCAAGTCAATTGGCCATGATTGGAACCAAATATGCATGAAAAGATTGGAAAATTATGGCTTGAAAATCAAATATCTTCTCCATCAATTCAAGGATTCTTTGGACCAAATATTGAACCCTAATCACTCATACACATATATACAGGCTAACCCTACTCCTCAGAACCTCCCAGTTGCGCCAGAAATCCATAACCAAACTTGAGTTTTTTGACAAAAATTCCAATACTGAAAACTAGGTTCTAGGGCGATTCAAGACAAAATAATTGTTCCATTGGCTTGCTGAGATATCAAGGAAGGTGCCTGGATCAATATCATAGCCTGAAACATCAAGAATTGGTATATCATAGTCAAGCTTTTCACGAAAATTTCCATAATCGAATCATGAATTTCATGCATTTTTCGTGTGTTTTCTTTATTGATTTACATTGAGTGATTGATTCTAAAGCTAACTGCATATTTTAATTGAGTTTTTGTGCCAAATTAGAGGATTCACCATTGATACAGGTTAGGGTTACCAAGCTTTCAAATTGGGCGTTTCTAAATGCTGTAAAATTGGAACATCTTAATACCATGACTGAACTCGGCATGCTTGGACGATCTGAATAGATACCTCGCGCCTAATTTATATAGCCCCATGGCCTAATCGCTATTTTGAAAACAAGCATATTTTGGGGGGGTTTAAAACCCCCGCTAACCTTCTTTTATTTTCAGGGAAAACGCAACCAGGAAGAAGATGATTATGTGGCAGGATATGATAGGGTGATTTAAATTTTCGCGCTGAATTGTCCACTAACCCTTATTTTCTCTTATATTAATTGTTAGTTATTATATAATCAAAAGCGCGTGAATGGCCTAGTGGTGGAGAAAGCACTTGGTAACCAGCAGGACCTGGGTTCGAATCCCAGGTCCCCCACCCCTTTCCATATTATTTTTCTAAACGCGTTTCTGTGCAGTTTCACTATAAGGGTACATCATACATCCACCATATCAAGCCTTCCACGTGCTTACCAAGATCAATCCAAGGAGCATGATCTGAAGAACATGATGGGCAGGAGTCAACGCATAAGCATGCTACCCTGGAAAGTCAATGAGGCCAAGGATAACTGGGCCTGAATTACTACAATTACACCTCCAATTGGGGACAGAACCCCCCAAGGTTTGCTATTTCTTTTATATTTCCCATTTTTTATTTTAATCAATTTCTTTTAAATTCTTCAATTAATTATCTTCATAAAATATAAAAAATAACAAAAAAATCAGAAAAGACAAAATAAAACTAATATATTTTATTTTAAAGTTTTTTTTTGTAAATAAATTTCACTAATTAATTAGGTTTAAATTTAGGTTAATTTTAATATCTTTTCTTAATAAATTAAAAACTTGTAGAATTAGGTTTAACTATTTTAATTACTTTTTTCTTTTATTTTATCATCTCTAATAATTAATTATTTACTATTATTTTTATAAAGCAAATTACTTTAATTAATTAGGTTAATTTAGGTTTAACATTAATGTTTTTCTTAATAAATAAAAATTATAGAATTAGGGTTAGTTTAATTTTAATTTTATTTAATCTTCTCATTAAAATCATAAATACCAAAATCTCAAAAATAATTTTCCTTTTAATTTAATTAATTTGTAAATAATAATTTAATTTCATTAAAAAGGGTCCAACGCTCTCGTTTCCAATTTTAATTCATATTCGCGCATTTTATTTTATTTCTTGTAAATATTAATGTAATTCTCCCAAAGCCTTGTAAACTCGAACATTTTATTTCTCGCACTTTACTTCTTTATTTTCTGTCAAATCGGGTCCTGGATTAAATTTTGGCGATGTGGACCCGCGCCTTTGTAATAGTTTAGGAATTTTACATTTCCCGCAAATTTTTAACTGTTAAATAAATGCATGCAAGAATGAATGGCCTAAAATAAAAACAAACGCATAGATCACTTTGACATGAACAAGATAAATGCAAATGAACATAACACACGAATCACACACCACCCCTAGGGTACGCCTCACTGTTGCCTTGCCTCGAAAGGTGATCGTCGAGTAGAGGATGTCTTAGTAAGTCCTCATGATCCGGGAACCTGGCATGAGGGTAGCTTCTAAGGTATCTTCCTATTGCTCCGGTGATCACCATGTCCCGAACCTCGAATTGACCCGAACACCTCCAATAGTGATGCTACCTACCTCTCAATGGTGGGATGGCACTATCTTAAAGGACATTTACACAGACGAATTCCTTAGGGTAGGTAGACGACTCTAGATACTTACTCTAAATTTCAAAACAAAAATCAAAAATACTTTTCACACCAACACATTTTCAAAAAAAAAGCTTTCGAAAGCAATTTTTCAAACACTCTTGAGGACCGATACAAGAGTCGAACTGGAATTTTCAAAGAAACTTTTTAAAAACCCACAGTTGAAAAGCAAACAAACCATTTTTGAAAACACAAATGAGCAAGTATCTAAGAGCCCATGGATAACCATGGATAGAAAGGGTGCTAGCACCTTCCCTTTCTATAATCTACCTCCCGAACCGAGAGCAAATCTCTATAAGGAATTTTTCTGTGCTTTTGTCCTTTCCATTTGGAGAAAATAAAAGACGGTGGCGACTCTAGCTTCCGCGACATTTCGCGAACCAGCGTTAAACAGTCAGTTCCAGATCCACCGATCACAGTGAGGGAGTGGGAGAGTCTGGTATAATTATTGGACTAGTTGGGGAATTTGGTGGAGTTGATTCTAGTGAAGAGGGAATTTGAGGAATGTCCAGAATGGTGAGGGGTATACGGATAGCTAGAGGTTTAGTTATTCCTGGAATGGGAATTGTATCTGAATCTGAAGTAGTTTCTTTAGATTGGTTGGATGTAAGATGGTGAGGTTCTGTTTCATAGGATTCAGAAGGTTGGATCTCAGAAGTTTGAACTTCTGATTGATTGTTCAGGTTGTGGAGATGGTGGATGAATGTCTGGTTGAGGAGATGAAGGTAGTGGTATTTCTGGTTGAGGAGATAGGGGAATATCTGGTTGTGGAGCTTTTGTAGTGGTTTTGGAGTTTGGATTTTCTGGTGTGGGAGCGAATATCTCTAAGACTTAGAGTTTCTGAGGGGTCAAACCCTATGTCAAAATCATCAAAAGTTTGGGGGGTAGGAATTTCTGATTGGGTAGGTATTGGTTCAGATGTTGATATAGTAATTGATTCTAAAACAGTTACAGAAGAAGGATTACCTTTCTTTTTAGCAGCTTTTGGAGTCCGCTGGGATGATCCTTCTACTGCTGCCTTCCTTTTCTTGTTCTTCTTCAGCACAACTTCTGGAGCCGCCTGTTGCAAGTCCTGAATATTTAAATCTGGTGCAGTGCCATCTGCCTTGCATGCATCCAAATATTTAACGATTATCTCAGGCTTGGAATCAATTTCTGAGAACATGGGAGAATCATCTAGAGGAATTCTTCTGGAGGTGATGGTTGCAAAAGAAGTAACACTGGGTTCCTTCTTGATGTTCTCAATAATATTCATCTTTTTTAGATTCTTCGCATTCAAAGGCTTCCCAGCAGTTGCCTCTAGAGAGCTGATTTCTTGTGCTTCTGTTAGATGCTCTATCAGCCTATTCTCTGGTAGAATATCTGATATCAGCCTTCCAAGGGGTATCCAGTCCCTTTTGGTACGCTCATCTTCTCTAGTCTCCTTAACAATGGTCCTCAGATGATTGAACAGCAAGTGAGCCAGATTCACCTTAGTCTTCTGGGAGATAAAGTAGATCAGAAACTGCTGATCAATGTTTATGTAGCCAGGAGAGCTGGTTGGCTTCCTGTGGTTGATGCATCCCAGAATCATCTTAGCCCATATTCTGTGATGATCCTTCAGATCCCTTATCTTGCTAGAGGGAAGACCCAGAGTGAAAATTTCTCTTGCAATTAAAGCAACATCGACACATCTTTCAGCCATGTCTATACACCTTACGCCACCACCACTGTAACCTATCAGTCTTGCAATTAGGTCTTCAGTAATTACTATCTTCTTCCCTTGTACATACGAAGTGATTTGATGGTTGGAGGATGAAGCATGAATCCAGAATTCCTTCACAAGGATTGGAAACGTTGGACCTAGAAGACGGTCAAAATACCTGTTCCATCCTTGAGCTTTTACCTCTTCAGAAATATTGAATCCATTTTCTTGAAGACTTTCAAAATCCACAATTAGTTATGAAAGCACTTCTAGGTTGTCAATGGGCGTGAGGAGAGTTCTGAACGGTTCTTCATATTGTTCCATAGATTTTGTTCTCTGAGTGCTGGTATTTGGGATTCTTGAGGAATCCATGTTCAGACATGAAATTTGAGAAGAAAATGAAAGGGTTTTGAAAGTACACACAGAAAACAATTAGAATGAATTGAGAGAGTAAAAGTGAAAGAGTGTAAAGTGTGAGGTTTGTGTTTAAATAGATTTTTGAAAACATAAACTGCAAGAGAGAGAAATAATTAGTAATGATTATAAGCATTAATGAAAGCTGATTTTAGGGGATTCATAAAGATATTGGAACGGTTACCCATGACATGTGTCTCAATGCACCCAATCATCGCTTTTGACCTTTCAGAAAAGTGAAAGCGTGTTCAGCCTCAGAAGGTAGCTGAAGAATGGATGACAACTGTTTGCTTGCGTGAACAACACACATCTATCCTTGAAATGAAATGCTCAGATCTTTATGGATAGATTCTAATGCAATATGTACTTCTAAAGTTCTGAAGGCAGAGTGATTAGCAGTTCACAGAAAATAACCAAAATTCTGAAGATTAAGATATGTAAATAAAACAGTTTATTCTGGGCAAAGCTTCATGCTGAGATGTTTCATAATGAAGTTAAACCTATCTTCAGAAAGAGGTTTTGTAAAGACATCAGCCCATTGATGGTCTGTGCCAATAAATTTTAAATTAAGAATCCCTTTCTGAATATAGTCCCTAATAAAATGATGTTTTATTTCTATATGCTTAGCCCTAGAATGCAAAATAGGATTTTTACTGAGACAAATAGCAGAAGTATTGTCACAGAGGATATGAATGTTACTCTCAAATATATTGAAGTCCTCAAGTTGACTTTTCATCCAGAGCATTTGCGTGCTGCATCCAACTGCTGCTATGTATTCAACTTCTGCTGTTGATAGAGCTATTGTAGATTGTCTTTTACTGGACCATGAGATCAGATTTTCTCCCAGAAACTGGCAGTTTCCAGAAGTGCTTTTACGTTCTACTTTGTCTCCAGCAAAATCAGCATCACAGTATCCTACTAAGCTGTAATCACTTGATTTTTTATAAAACAAACCCAGATTAGCAGTACCTTTCAGATACTTGAAAATTCGCTTAACTGTTGTTAAGTGAGATTCTCTAGGATCTGATTGGAATCTAGCACAAATGCAAACGCTGAATAGAATGTCAGGCCTTGAAGCCGTCAGATACAGAAGAGAACCAATCATACCTCTGTAGACCTTCTGTTCTACCTTTTTACTTACCTCTTCTTTTTCCAGAATGCACGTGGGATGCATTGGAATCCTTGAGGGCTTACATTCTGAGAGATCAAATTTCTTCAGAAGTTCTCTGACATATTTGCTCTGATGAATGTAAGTTCCTTCTAGAGTTTGATTTATTTGAATGCCCATAAAGAATTTTAGTTCCCCCATTAGGCTCATCTCAAATTCTGCCTGCATACATTTAGCAAACTCTCTTCCCAGAGAGGGTTTAGTGGATCCAAATATGATGTCATCAACGTAAATTTGACACACTAATATGTCATTCTTAACTGTCTTACAGAACAAGGTTGTGTCCACTTTCCCTCTGGTGAATTCCTTTTCTAACAGGAAGTTACTTAGTCTTTCATACCAAGCTCTGGGAGCTTGTTTCAGACCATAGTGTGGCTTCTTTAGTTTGAAAACATATTCTGGATTTTTGGAACTTTCAAAACCAGGGGGTTGGTGCACATATACCTCTTCTTCTATATAGCCATTTAAGAATGCACTTTTGACATCCATCTGATACAGAGTGATGCCTTTATTAATAGAAAATGATATTAAAAGTCTGATAGATTTTAACCTGGCGACTGGAGCAAAGGTTTATGTATAGTATATCCCCTATTGCTGACTATAACCTCGTGCTACCAGTCGTGCTTTGTTTCTGATGACTTCACCTTGTTCGTTCAGTTTGTTTCTGAACACCCATTTTATACCAATGATGTTGAATCCTTTTGGTTTGGGAACCAGATCCCATACCTCATTTCTGGTGAATTGATTTAGCTCATCTTGCATTGCCAGAATCTAGTCATTGTCCAGAAGTGCTTCATCAATTGTTGTTGGTTCAATCAGAGAAACCAGTCCCATGAGAGACTCTTCAGAATTTCTGAAAGTAGATCTATTTCTGATTAGATCTTCCTTCCTTCCTAAGATTGTTTCTTCTGGGTAATCAATGCTGCTTCTGGATGGTCTTTTCTGGAGTTGATCAACAGAAGGTGTTGTTTTTTTGTAGTGACTCTTTCTAATGTTGAGGGAGTGTCTCTATTGAGAGCCTCTAATGAGTTGTCTTCAGTACCTGTGAGTTCAACTTCCATACCTGCAAGGAATTCATTCTGCTTTGACCTTTGAGAGTCAAGCTTATCATCAAACTGAACACTGATTGACTCTTCAACAATTTGTGTTTCTGTATTGTATACTCTGTACCCTCTTGAGCGTTCATAGTATCCTAACATAATAAACTTTTGTGCTTTGGAGTCAAACTTGTTCAAATAATTTTTTGTATTCAAAATAAAACATGTACATCCAAATGGGTGAAAATAAGAAATGTTGGGATTTCTGTTCTTCCACAATTCATATGGAGTCTTTTCCAGAATAGGTCTTATGGATATTCTATTCTGAATGTAACACGTTGTGTTTATTGCCTCTGCCCAGAAGATCTTAGTAACATTAGTCTCGTTGATCATGGTTCTGGCCATTTCTTGCAATGTTCTGTTCTTTCGTTCTACAACTCCATTTTGTTGGGGAGTTCTAGAACAAGATAAATAATGCATAATGCCTTTTTCATTAAAGAATAATTCAAAATCTTTATTTTCAAATTCTCCACCATGATCACTTCTGACTTTGACGATTCTAAGATCCTTTTCATTCTGAACTTGGTTGCAGAAGGTAACAAACACAAAGTGTGACTCGTCCTTGTGTCTTAAGAACTTTACCCATGTCCATCTGCTATAGTCATCTACGATTACTAACCCATACTTCTTGCCACTGACTGAAGCAGTTTTTACTTGTCCAAATAAGTCAATGTGCAGAAGTTCAAATGGCTTAGAGGTGGAAACAACATTTTTGGATTTGAAAGCAGGTTTTGCAAACTTGCCTTTCTGACATGCTTCACACAGAGCATCTGAATTGAACTTCAAGTTAGGAAGTCCTCTGACCATATTGAGTTTGTTAATCTGAGATATTCTTCTCATACTAACATGTCCCAATCTTCTGTGCCAGATCCATTGCTCGTTGTTGACAGATAGAAGACATTTTACATTCTGACTTTTCAGTTCAGAAAGTTTTATTTTATAAATGTTGTTTTTCCTCTTTCCATTAAATAGGATAGTCCCATCTTTCTGACTAACAGCTTTGCATGAATTTTAATTTAAGATTATATTATAACCGTTATCACTTAATTGACTTATGGATAACAGGTTATGCATTAATCCATTAACTAATAAAACATTACTTATAGAGGGAAGATTTCCATTACCTACTGTTCCAGATCCAATGATCTTTCCTCTCTGATTGCCTCCAAAGCCTACGTGGCCTCCAGGCTTAAGTTCCAGGCTTTGGAACATATGCCTTCTTCCCATCATGTGTCGTGAGCAGCCAGAGTCTAGGTACCATGATTGGTGTCTTTTCTTTGCTGCTAAAGATATCTGCCACATGTATTATTTTATCCTTAGGTACCCACATTTTCTTGGGTCCTGTTTTGTTAGTTTTACCAAAAATCTGGTTGAATTTTTGTTTGACAGAAAAATCACTACTTGTGTATTTTATGTCATGTGCGTGCCCATAAATAAAGTGTGAATCAAGTGGAATGCGTTTTATAACTAAGTCCATGGCATTTTTTGGTGTAGGTACCTTACCTTGATATCCTATCCCTTTTCTGCCATTTCTGCTAATTCCATATATCATTGAAGCCATCTTGCTTCTGTCTATGTTTTTAGCTAGAAATTTCTGAAAGCTGTGATCATATTCTTTGATGATCTCATCAGCATTGCTGGGAGTTTCAGGGATTGTTTCCTTCTGAGAGTTTTGCAATTGGTTTTCTAATTTTGAAATTTTTTCTTTTAACTAAGAATTCTCCAATCTGAGACTCTTAGTCTTATCAGATACCTTTCCAAAATTTCATTAAGGCTTTCAGCAAGTTCAGCCTTAGTAAAGTTTATAGTAAAGTCAGGGAATACCTCTTCTGTGTCTGATTCTGAGTCTGAACCAGAAGCTTCACTATCTTAAGATACGTTTGCCATGAGAGCTATGTTTCCTCTTTCATCATCTGATTCTGAGTCAGCTTCAGATGTGTCAGAATCATCCCATGTAGTCAGGAGACTTTTCTTCTTTTCCTTGATAAACTTCTTTTTGGGCTTCTCCTTCTGATCCTTTGGGCAGTCACTTTTGTAGTGCCCTTGCTCGTTACATTCATAGCAGATGATGTATTTGTTGTTTGGCTTTCTGTATCCTGAAGAACCTTCAGATCTTCTGTGTCCAGAGGAGGATTTTGACCTTCTGTATCTGGAGGAAGATTCATTCTGATTTTCTGATCTTCTGGGATTCCTGAACTTCCTTTCCTGATCCATCAGAGGTTTCTTCCACAGCCTGCAAAACTTTGGAGTCAGATTTTCTATTAGATTTTAAAGCTAATGGCTTACCTTGCTTTTGAGGTTCATCTGCTTCTAGCTCTATCTCATGACTTCTGAGGGAGCTGACAAGTTCCTCCATAGAGATTTTGTTGAGATCTTTGGCTAGCTTAAGCGTTGTGACCATTGGCCTCCACTCTTTTGGCAAGCTTTTGATGATCTTCTTAACATGATCAGCAGTAGAATACCCTTTGTCAAGAACTTTTAGACCAGCAACAAGAATTTGAAATCTTAAAAACATAGTTTCTATTGATTCACTATCTTCCATCTTGAATGCCTCATACTTCTGGATGAGCGCCAGGGCTTTGGTTTCTTTGACTTGAATGTTGCCTTCATGCGTCATTCTCAGAGAATTAAACATATTCTTGGCAGTTTCTCTATTTGATATTTTTTCATATTCTGAGTATGAGATGGTGCCGAGGAGAATTGTTCTGGCCTTGTGATGTTTTCTGAATTCACGCTTTTGCTGATCAGACATCATTTTTCTTTCTATCTTCTGACCACGTCCATCCACAGGATGCGTGTATCCATCACTCACCATGTCCCACAGATCAGCATCATGGGCCAGAAAGAAACTCTTAATTCTGTCTTTTCAATAATCAAAGTTCTCTCCATCAAAGACTGGAGGTTTACCACTGAATCTGTCCCTTTCTTCATTGTTGTCATTGCTGATGTTTTGACTTGGTCCAGCCATAGTGTTTTTCTGACGCTGGATCTTGTACTGACACAGTTAAGTGTTTAAGCTCAGAACCAGGAGCTCTGATGCCAATTGAAGATGTGAAAAACACAAGAAGGGGGGGTTGAATTGAAAACTTAGATAAAAAATAGCTTAATGACACGATATTTTTATCCTGGTTCGTTTGATCTCAAACTACTCCAGTCCACCCGTCAAGGTGATTTCTCCTCTCTCCAACGAGGTCTTAATCCACTAATCTCAAAGGATTACAACAGCTACTTTAACAACTGTTAAAGTCTTCTTGATTACAACCACAAACCGGTTAATCTCAAGGAAATCTTTTACAAATAATTGAACAAGAAAGTGTTGTTGTTTTCTAACAAAACAGTATATCACAACTGTGATAATTACACATGTTAAGCTTAGAATAGAATAAATTTGCTAGAGCTTGAATATGCGTGGTTTGAAATTCTCTGCAAATTGATGTGTGCGTACGTACGTGCTTCTTTCACAAGCAGACTTGTTTATATAGGCAAGGCTAAGACGTTGTCCATAAAGCAAGTTTAATGTTAATAACAAACTTTCCTTTTGTAGAAGATCTTGTCTGAAGAAAGCCGTTGGCATTTAATTCTGTCTTGAATAATTAATAACGCTTCAGAGTCTTCTTTGCTTTAACCGCTAATAA
The DNA here is from genome assembly GCA_948472305.1 of Vicia faba. Classification (NCBI taxonomy): domain Eukaryota; kingdom Viridiplantae; phylum Streptophyta; class Magnoliopsida; order Fabales; family Fabaceae; genus Vicia; species Vicia faba. The sequence goes on from OX451741.1 coordinate 1,157,441,269, forward strand.
CGCTTCAGAGTGTTGATGACTTGGCTGAGATGTCTTTGTTCAGAGTTAGAGTTTACTTGTTTAAGCGCAGATTCTGGTCATCAAACTTCAGCGTAAAAACTGTTTTGCTTTCAGCGTGTAATACTTTAGCTTATCTTCTGATTGATCCCATCAGAACTTCTGCATACATAGAACATATTTTTAAGGTGCATATTTGTTCTTTGTATATATTCTTTGTATTTATTTATTTATTCTTTGTATTTCTTATCATCAAAACTCTAATCAAGGGTTGTAGAATCAAACTATGTTCTAACATACTTGTCATCCCCATTTGTAAATTTATATCCCCCACCCCCTAATGATGTAATAGCATAGTAATTTTACTTCCCGCAATTTATCACTTTAATATGAATGTTAGTAATTAGGGTTTGTATGGAAATACTAAAACCAAAAAATAGCAAACACTAATCAAAGATAAACAATGCATGTAAATCCAACACACTTTCATACTTACACCCTTAGGATAATCCCACTTTGTTGCTTTACAAAAATGGCCATGTTATGCATGTGGGATATCTTAGAAAAAAGCAATAAAAAATACAAGATCATAGTCCCTCGATGACGCTATCAATGTTTCCTTTCAAAATGATCTTAGTCCCTCAAAGAGAAATGTTAAGATACCTCACAACATTGCTATCATGGCTATACGATGACCCACGCCCGTCCCTTTACATCCAAAGATAATGCTTCTTACCAAATCAATGGTAATATATCAATATCAAAGGAAAGAAAGAAATGAACAAAGACTTTTGGGTAGGTAGATTGTTCCTAGTTGCTTCCTCATTTTCAAATCAAACATCCGTGCTTATTTTCAAAAACAAACACCAAACACTTTCAAAAACACCTTCAAAACACTTTCCAAACATGAAACATTTTCAAAAGATCAACACTTTATATATGTTCTTATGAACGAGAACTATTACAAAGTTTGCCTAAACGATGACGCCTTTTCAAAATACTTTCAAAAACCACACAAAGTACATTTTGAAACAAAAGCAAGTGATCTAGAAATCAACTAAGAGCTCATAGATAACTATGGATGAAAAGGGTGCTAATACCTTCCCTTTTCATAATCTACCCCCCGAACTTAAGAAATAATATCAAAGGTCTTTCCTGTTCTTTTCAGCCTTTCCTTTTGGATAAAAGAAAAGTCGGTGGCGATTCTTGCTAACCGCAACATTTGCGATAAAATGCAAAACACCCAAATCAGTTCTCCCACCGTATCAAAGAACTGGCGACTTTGTTGGAGAGTACTTAAAAGTGGGGTTACCTTAGGGTTAGATCACCTTTATTTTCTTTCCTTGTTTGACTTACTTGCTTTACACTTTAGTTCCTTGTTTGGGATTATTTAAATCATCCACCCATATTTGGGATACCTTATAGGTAAGTAGCAATACATTGTGGAAACTATGCGGTGTATACCGACATGGTCTAAGCAATAGCTACATTAGTGTGACATATTTGTGGGTACCGGTAGCCCTTGAGTAGTCAAGGAGAATACGAGGCTGCTGTGTAATGTCATGAAGCACTAACTGACTTTTAGAACCTTTACTTGACCAATTTGGCCATTAGGACCTAGTGAGATAACCGACTTTGGTGCAGTCCAAAGTTTGTTGATACTCGATACTACACTCATTGAGGTTTGACTTTTCGGGATATTTCGGTCGCCGTGAAAGAGGCTTGCGCTGAAATAATTCCCGAGAAGACAAATAAGTGGTATTGAGATCCCTTAGAACTTGGTTACTATTTCTAGGATAGGTTTAAGCCAACTAAACTTCAAGAGGGTACTTACCTATGAGACTCCATGCAAGCCTAAACCTAAGGACTTTTTTTCCTTGTTTGTATATACTTACTTTTACATAACATCATAAACATCATAACATCATTCTCACTAACCATTTCAAGGATTTTTAGGATTTATCTTTGTTCTGTTTTGTAGGACATGGCTTCCATCCACAAGAACACTATCCAAGTCAATCTCGTAAGAATTCCTCCTCAACTTAAAGAGTTAGCATCAAGGGTTATTGAGAATTCTCCATTCACCGAAAAACATGGTCGCCTCCTAAACTTGGTTACCTCCAACACTGATAAGGATATGATGAATGTGCTTTTCCAATTCTTTGATCTTCTACACCATTGCTTCACTTTTGCCGATTATCAACTTGTTCCTACTCTAAAAGAATTCTCACAACTCTTAAGGATTCCCATTCTCAATCAACTACCCTTTAACGGTACGGAAAGAGGTCCAAAACCTGAAGAGATTGCCCAAGAACTACACTTGCAAAAATCTGATATCACAACTAATTGGGAAACAAGGAGTGGTGTCAAAGGTTTCTTGGCTAAGTTCTTATTTGAGAAAGCTCAAGATTGTTGTAACTCTTTGGACTTATAAGCTTTTGAAGAAATTGTGGCCCTTCTCATCTATGGGATTGTTTTGTTTCCAAACCCTGACCAACTCATAGATGTAAACGCTGTCAAAATCTTTATATATCGCAACTCAGTGCCTACTTTATTGGGAGATATCCTACATTCTTTTCATTCTCACACTATGAGAAAGAGAGGGATTCTCATGTGTTGCACTCCTCTCTTGGCAAAATGGTTTATTTCGCATCTTCCCTGATATGTGTTGAAGAACGAGCTAGGTTTGAGGTGGTCCCAAAAGTTGACGAAGCTCAGACATTCAGATTTTCATTGGTGTTCTCGATCCTTGGAGAATGTTACTATCTTCGACCGTTGTGGAGAATTCCCTAATGTCCCTTTGCTTGGCATTAGAGGAGGTATCACTTACAACCCCTGCTTGGCCTTATGACCGTTTGGTTATGCCCGAAGGGATGGTCCCCATGAGATACTCATTCAAGGAGTGGTATTCGACTACGAGAGCGACGATCAAGGTTACCGCCAGAAGTTCATACGATCTTGGAGGATGGTAAGCAAAGTGGATAGCAAGACGTTGGGACACAATAATTCCATTCCCCTTGAGCCTTACCTTAGGTGGATACGAGCTCGTGCTCAGAAACTTGTGATGCCTTATCCCTCCATCTTACCGGTTATCATAGAACCTGTGTGTTGTACCCAAAAAATTTCCCTCTCACTTATCAAATATTTTCACACAAAGATCTCTCTTGGTTCAAGACTGCACTAGGGTTGATCAACTCAAGACACCTCCTTAAACACTGATGACTGAAATTAGGGTTTGAGATTGCAAAAGGATAATTGAAATTATAATTCTTCATATGACTTTCATGGATCATTATGGACCCCCAAGATTACTCATGTCAAGTTTCAAGCCTTTAATCGCATTTTTGCTCAGTCAATTGAGTAGTTGACCTAAAAATCAGCTGTATTAGGGAAAAAGTCAACTATGACCAATTTACAGTCAAACTTCATAATTTTTGATCCACATAAACATTATAAACTCATATGTATCATTTGATCAAGTTTGGACCTTAATTCCTCAAGAAATTTGATCAAATCATCAAAAGGGCAAAATGGTCATAATTAGGGTTTTGATTGAGAAAAGGCAATTTCTGATTTTTGACCTAGAAAATGGTTAATTGATTTGAGGCATGATCTCAAGAGTTAAATTGCATCATTTTGACCTAATGGCATGACCCAAAACATTTCTCAAGATCAATTGGATTGATAGTGAATTTTTAGTCAACTGATCAAAAAGTCAATTGTACACTGAAAAGTGAAACTTTGACTTTTTGGTCAAGATCAAGTGTCAAAGATCATAATTCATCAAAACATGTCAAAATATGAAACTTATTCATCAAGAAATCAAAAAGTCAAGATTTCATTTTGAAAAGTCAAAGTTTTCTAACTTAGAAATTTTTCTGTGTTTAAAACTTCATATTTTTTCAAAACTTTGAGCCAATTTTTCACCATGATGTAAGATGATTCAAAAGAAACTTTCAACATGAAAGTTGTACATCTCAATTAGATCTACAACATTTCTTTATACAACTTCTTCTTAAAATGCTTGGATATCAAGTTATTAATTCATAAAGTCATGGTCTTGGAATTAAACACTTAGTGAAATTTTAGCCTAGTTTAGGCAGGATTTTGACCTAACTTCATGGCACTTTTTCATATAGTTCCAAGGGGAATTTTCAAAAGTGATTCAAAGAAGGGTTGTAGATCACATTACAAGATTTCAAAAATGTCTAAGAAATCCTTGAGATCATTCTTGGGCAGGGAGAATCGAAGAGACGAAGTTAGGGTTTTCAAACTTGAATTACAAGTCATTTTTTATGAACACATGAACCAAATCAATGCTAGGCTGCACAATCTTTGCTTTGCAGGCCTCAAACTTGTTTGTCACTCCATAATTAAATGTTGGCACAGTTGTTAGAGCTTCGATCCAAGCAATTGAGCTATTATCCAAGTTGCATTTCCATTAATGGCACAAAGTTAACATTGACATTCTTGTAAAGCAAGCTTTTTGCATAAAGTCCACTCTTGAGCCTCTAACTTGTTCCCTCTGATCACACTCCATCCACAAAGTCAGAAGCAAGTATGTTTAAAGCATAACCACTCTATCTTATCAAGTACACAAGGCTTTGAAACTTGAATTTCTCAACAATCACATGTTATGCATACACTTGTGATTTTGAATTCTTATCAACAACAAGTCTCCAAACTTGTTTCTTATAAATAGAGTCACTATTTGTGAACTAGGACATGAGCTCAAGGACCCTGAAACACTCCTAAACTCCCTCTAGCCAGAAATTGCACAAAACTCCATTGATACACAGTTCTGACCTTAAACTTGTATCTCTCATTTCCCTCGTGCGTTTTCCCTCAAATTCATTCCTAAAGCTTCCTTACATCAAATACAAACCACCCCTGACCCTGTTTCATAACTGTAACTCCATCTTCATCAACCTCCAAAACCAAAAACAGAGCTCTGCAAGTTGACTTCTCCAGACCATTTCAGCCACCCATTGCTCAAGCTAATCATTGCATTAGCTTCCCGGGAACTTGAGGAAGCTAACCTGATCATTGCAGCACCTTGAATCAATCCCATTTTCATTTCACGATTTCCAATTTTGAGGCATTTTTCTTGAACTTCTATCTTCATATTTATGCATTGTTAGGCTTGCATTTATGAATATAAAATGTAGACATCATTGCCCTGAAACTATACATGTCCATAGATTTCATTTATTTTGATTGAGCTAGGAGAATTTTGAGTTTGAACTTTCTGAAATATTAAGGTGAGAATTTGGTACTTTTAGAAATTCTCATTCATCTTTGATTTATAGCTTATGATATTTATATGGTTGGATTCGTATGAAAAAATGGAACAACTTTCATGTTTACATTTTTGCAAATGGTTGAGAAATGAGCAAGTTGCAGGGATTCTGGTTGGAGGTTGAAGATGAAGTATATTTAGGGCAAGATTTGTGTTATATATTTTTTGTTTTACATAAGTTAATAGATGTATCACCACCCTAGTGGTTAAAGCGCGCGCCTGTCACCAGCGTGACCTTTTTCCGTTTTTTCCAATTTTTTGACATTTTTGTGTTTTTGCAGTGCCTGGGCCATCCTTTGGGATTGACTCTTTTTTCTCACAATACCCCCTGTTTCACTTATCAACCTCCCTGTCTTTATTTTTATTTTATTTTATTTTATTTTATTTTACTTTTTTTATCTTTTATTTATTATTATTATTAATATTATTATTATTATTATTTTCATTAATCATAAAAAATCCAAAAATATTTATTTTTATTATTTATAAAAATTTAGTTTATTTTCCTTTTCAAAAAATAAAAGAACAAAAAGCTTTTCTCTAATTTGTTTCTTTCTTACTTAGATAATTTAATCTTTATTATTATTATTATTATATTATATCACTTATTTTTTTCTTGTAAATTAAAATCAATTTAGAATTTAGGATTTTTATTTAATTATTTTTAGTTACTATTTTAATTAAATTCACAAAAACCCTAAAAAAAACTTGTTTTCTTTAAATTAATTTAGTTTGCTATTTTAATATTAATTTTCCTTTTTAGTTAATTATTCTATTTTAATTAATTATGTAAAAAACTCCTTTTCATAAAAAACCAAACAAAATCACATTTCCCCTTACATTTCATATTTTTTGTATTTTATCCTTAACTTGTATATTTATTCAAATTCAATATGGTTGTAATAATTATTTAGATTTAATTTCTTGCAATATTTCCCATTTGTAAATTTGTATACCCCTCCCCTAAGTATTGTAATAGCGTAGTAATTTTAAATTCCGCAATTTATCGCTTTATATACAAATGCTAGTAGTTAGGGTTTTGTATGGAAAGACTAAAACCAACAAATAGCAAACCCTAACCAAAGACAAATCAAGCATGGAAATCAATCCACTTGCACACAAGCACCCCTAGGGTAAATCTACTTGGTTGACTTACAAAAATGGCCATATTATGCATGTGAGATATCTTAGTAAAGACGAGCAAAATACAAGATCATAGTCCCTCGATGATGCTATCTATGTTGCCTTTTTCAAAATGATCTTAGTCCCTAGAGAAAAATGCTAAGATATCTTGCAACATTGCTAATCATGGTTATACGATGACCCACGCTCGTCCCTTTTACATGCAAAGATAGGGTTACTTACCAAATCAATGGTAAGATAACAATGTCAAAGGAAAAAGGAAATGAACATGAAAGATTTTTGAGTAGGTAGAATGTTCCTAGTTACTTGCTCTATTTCAAAAACATCCTTTCTATTTTTAAAAATAAACACCTACACTTTCAAAACACCTTTCAAACTTGAAAACATTTTCAAAAGATCAACACCTTTATATACATTCTTACAAACGAGAATCATTACAAAAGTTTGCCTAGACAATGGCCTCTTTACAAAATACTTTCAAAAAAACCACACAAAGCATATTTTCAAACAAAAGCAAGTGATCTAGAAAGTAACTAAGAGCCCATGGAAAACCATGGATGAAATGGGTGTTAATACCTTCCCTTTTCATAATCTACCCCCCGAACTCAAGAAACAATCTTAAAGGTCTTTCCTGTGCTTTTTCACATTTCCTTTTGGATAAAAGAAAAGTCGATAGCGACTCTTGCTAACCGCAACATTTGCGATCAAACGCAAAACACCCAAGTCAGTTCTCCCACCGTATCACAGAATTGGCGACTCTGCTGGGGAGTATTCTTAAAGTGGGGTTACCTTAGGGTTAGATCACATCTACTTGCTTTCATTGTTTGACTTGTATGCTTTACATTATGGTTCTTTGTTTGGGTTTGAATCCTCTACCCGGATTTGGGATACCTTATAGGTAAGTAGCAATACGTTATGGAAACGGTGCGGGGTATACCGACATGGTCTAAGCAATATCTATGTTAGTGCGAAATATTTGTGGGTACCGGTAGCCCTTGAGTAGTCAAAGAGAATACAGGGCCGCTGAGTGATGTCATGAGGCACTAATGAACTTTTAGAATCTTTACTTGACCAACTTGGCCATTAGGGCGTAGTGAGATGACCGACTTTGGTGCAGTCCGAAGTTGGTAGATACTCGATACTACACTCATTGAGGTTTGGTTTTTCGGGATATTTCGGTCGCCATTAAAGAGGCTTGCGCTGAAACAATGCCGAAAGAAACAAACCGATGATATTGAGCTCCTTAGAACCCGATTACTATTACTAGGACAGGTTTGAGCCAACTAAACTTCAAAAGGTTACTTACGTATAAGACTCCATGCAAGCCTAAACCTAAGGACTTGTTTGCTTTTTTTGTATATATATACTTGTACATAACATCATAAACATCATGACATCATACTCATATTCACTAACCATTTCAAGGATCTTGGGATTTATCTTTGTTCTGTTTTGTAGGACATGGATTCTATTTGCAGGAAAACCATTCAAGTCAACCTTGTAAGGATCCCTCCTCAACTTAAAGAGCTAGCATCAAGGATTCCTGAAAATTATCCATTCACCGAAAGACATGGTCGCCTACTAAACTTGGTCACCTCCAACACTGATGAGGACATGATGAAGGTTCTCTTTCAGTTCTTTGATCCTTTACACCATTGCTTCACATTTCCCGATTATCAACTTGTGCCAACTTTGGAAGAATTCTCCCAACTCCTGAGGATTCATATTCCCGATCAACTACCTTTCAACGGTACAGAAAGAGATCCAAAGCCAGAAGAGATTGCTCAAGCTCTACACTTTCAACCATCTGATATCACAACTAATTGTGAAACAAGGAGTGGTGTCAAAGGTTTCTTAGCAAAGTTCTTGTTTGAGAAATCCCAAAACTGTTGGAACTCTTTGGATTTGCAAGCTTTTGAGGAAATTGTGGCTCTCCTCATCTATGGGATAGTTTTGTTTCCAAATCCTAACCAACTCATAGATGTCAACACCGTCAAAATCTTCATGTCTCGTAACCCGGTGCCTACTTTGCTAGGGGACATCCTACATTCTTTTAACACCCGCACTATGAGAAAAAGAGGTATCCTTATGTGTTGTACTCCTCTCTTGGAAAGATGGTTTATTTCACATCTTCCCCAATCTGTATTGAAGAACGAGCAAGGTTCAAGGTGGTCACATAGGTTGATAACACTCAAACATTCATACATTCATTGGTGTTCTCGATCTATAGAGAATGTTACTATTGTCGACCTTTGTGGAGAATTCCCTAATGTCCCTTTACTTGGCATTAGAGGAGGTATCACCTACAACCCCTGTTTAGCCTTAAGACAGTTTGGTTACGCCTGAAGGGATGGCCCACATGAGATGCTCATTCAAGGTTTGGTATTTGACTACGAGAACGACGATCAAGGTCACTGCCAGAGATTTATCTGAGCTTGGAGGATGTTGAACAAGGTAGATATCAAGACATTGGGGCATAAGAATTCCATCCCTCTTGAGCCTTACCTCAAATGGGTACGAGCTCGTGCTCAAAGTCTTATGATGCCTTACCCCTCCATTCTCCCAGTAATCGTAGAGCATGTTGTGGAAGGAGATGTTCCGTACACTATCCTGCAACTGACATGCCCACCTCTCTTGAAGACTTACAAAGGGATTGGATACAACTTAAGGGGAAGAGAGACACTTTCGAGGCCCAATTCTACACCATCGAGAATAAGGTTTTGGAACTCACTAAGAAACTTCATGAGGGGCGGATCCTGAACGCCTACATCGCCCCAAAGAGGATGCGTACAACTTTTTTATCTTAGAGTTTTTGTATTTCTTTGAAAGCCCAAAAGAGGCATGATGTACTCAAGCTTTTATATAACGTGTGTTCCTTTTTTGGTATAAAGCAAATTTAAATCTCTAATTTCCTTGAAATCATTGCATATGCATTTCCCATTCATCATAACATAAGCCGGTTTCTTACAACAAGTATCCTCATCTTTCTACTGTTTATTTCAGTAAGATGGATCTCGAGCAGACAGTAGAAGACCTCCAGGCACAGAATGCTCAGTTTCAACAGATGTTCTTAACTCTAGCCAAAGGACAAGAGGATTTGAAAACTTTGCTGGTTGAAGAAAAGAAGAAGAAAGTAAAGAAAATAACCGAAGTTCTAAATATGGGAAGAAGGTTCCAAGGACAAGCCAGACAGACCCTACACTTTGCAACATCATCCGGTGAAAAGGATAATCAAGAAGTGAAAGGCAAGGAAGCGGTTGTCCAGCTAAAATTTGAAGAGGAAGAAGAAGAAGATTACTCTGAAGAGCAATATCCTTCGGTCGATGATAAATACAAACATCTGGAAAAACATCTAAGCGCAATGGAAATTCAGAAAGTGCCCGGGCTGGTCTTTGAGGAGCTGGGTTTGGTATCTGGGATTGTTATCCCACCAAAATTCAAGGCACCAGTATTTTCTAAGTACGACGGAGTTTCGTTTCCTAAGATGCATCTCCGATCCTATGTGAGGAAGATACATCCTCACACGGCTGACAGAGATTTGTGGGTACACTTCTTTCAAGACAGTCTATCCGAAACTCAACTTGATTGGTTCTATCAACTGTAAAGGGCCAATATCCATAATTGGGAAGACCTTGCCGCTGCTTTTTATAAACAGTATCAGTACAACGCAAACCTTGCTCCTACCCGTACTCAACTCTAGAGTATGGCTATGGTTTCAAGTGAAGGTTTCAAAGACTACACTCGGAAATGGACAGACTTAGCAGGAATAGTCCAGCCTCCCCTTTTTGAAAGAGAACTAGTAGACATGTTTTTGGGTACCCTGTCCGGTCCTTTCTTTAATCATTTAATTGGAAGCTCCTCAGCAGGCTTCACTGAATTAATATTGACCGGAGAAAGAGTGGAAGTTGGGATTAAGAGTTGGAAGATTCAAAAAGATGCATCCTCTACTGCTTTAAGAAAACCATTTATTGGGAAGAAAGAAGTTGGTGTTGTGTATCCTCAAAGGAATCAAGAAAGAACTGAACACCGTCCAATGGTAGGGGTTGTCATGATCCCTAAGCATGCACCTACTCAACAAAGGAACGATCAACCTAAAACAGAAAGACTAGTAAGGTAATTTACCCGAATTAATATGACACTATCTCAAGCACTGCCACATTTTTTGAGATCTAATCTGGTAACTTTGAAAGAAGCTCCAAAGAATCCTAACACAACCTCTCCTCACTACCATCCTAATGCTCGCTGTGCTTACCATTCAGAAAGCCCAGGCCATGATACCAATAACTGTTGGGCTTTGAAAAACAAGGTGCAAGACCTTCTTGAAGAAAAAGAAATTGAGTTTGATGCTCCTGAGATCTCAAATGTTATCAGCGCTCCTATGCCCAAGCATGGCCATGCTGTTAACGCTGTAGAAGATGATATGTTTGTTACTGCTGTTGATGAACTCTGTAAGTGTTTAGTTATTGGCATGTATTTTTGGTAAAACCAGGTGTGTGAATGTCATGACTGATGTCATAACATTCTGGATTATTAGGTACTTTATGCAGAAAAAGAATGGCATACAGAAGCTGCTATTTATGAGTGTGTATCTGAGCATTTTGCAATGATCACATTTATTACTTTCTACCAAAATCAGTAAACAGGATTTATGTTGTCATAACAAATGTTAAGACATCCTGTACTGATCTAACAGTTATGCAGTTTGGTTAATTCTGAGATTTTTCAGGAATTTGGTTCATACATTCCAGAACATAATCTCACGTGGACTTTAGGTTAACCTAGCTCAAACCTAATCTGGTTGATAAAATCTTGTGACCAAGTCTTGAGGTTAACCCTAATTAACTCTAGCTTTTCGTGGAAGCCCTAACTGAAGAAACAGCTGCATATATATTCAACAGGAAAGCTGATTGGAAATTAACTTTTTGACAGAAGATCAATTAGGGGCTGTATAGTTTTAACTACTGTAATCCAAGCAAGTATCATTGTGATAAGTGACTTGGAATAGGTTTTTATTGTAAGGGTTGTGTATCACTCAAAGCTTTGAAGCAAGAGTGTTTTGTGTCTCTTGACTAAAGCTTTGAAGCAAGGTCAAGTTAGGCTTTTGTATCACTCAAAGCTTTGAAGCACGAGTGTTTGTGTTACTTGATTAAAAGCTGTGAAGCATAATCAAGTGTTTGTTCTGAAGAGTGTCTTCATTATTTCATTAGTCAATTGTTTAGTATCACTGCTGTGATTGAGGGGGAGTGAGTAGGAACTCAAGTTTAAGTTGAACTTAGATTGAAGTTGCATTGGGTAGGTCTTAAGTGAAGGAGATAAACTGGTTGGTTTATTCCTGAATTAATATCTCTTATAGTGGATTTCCTCCCTGGCTTGGTAGCCCCCAGAGTAGGTGTTGTTTCACACTGAACTGGGTAAACAATTGACTGTGTTATTTATTGTTTTTCTATTTACTGTCTTATAGAAAGTCAAATACGGTGTCATAACATTCAATGTGACATTGAGTATCTGCTGCCAGAATTTCAATTGGAATCAGAGCTGGCACCCTGCCTGTCTTACTGGGTGAGATCTAGGGATATCACTTTTTGGCGCTATGAACAAAGAAGGAGTTTTTGGAAACAGACCACCCATTCTGGATGGATCAAATTATGACTACTGGAAACCTCGTATGATTGCCTTCTTAAAATCACTGGACAAAAAGGCTTGCAGAGCTGCTGACAAAGGATGGAACCATCCCACCATAACTGAGAAAGATGGGACAATCAGTCTGAAGCCTGAGGAAGAATGGAGCAAAGAAGAAGATGAGTTAGCCCTGGGTAATTCCAAAGCTTTAAATGCCTTGTTCAATGGAATTGATAGAAACATATTCAGACTAGTACATCAATGTGAACTGGCCAAGGAAGTGTGGGACACTCTCAAAACTACCCATGAGGGCACATCCAAAGTAAAAATGTCAAGGCTTCAGATGCTGACTACCAAGTTTGAAAACCTAAGGATGATGGAAGATGAAACCATTCATGAGTTTCACATGAACATCTTGGAGATTGCCAACACCTCAGGAGCATTGGGAGAAAAGATGTCAGAAGAAAAACTGGTGAGAAATATTCTCAGATCCTTGCCTAAAAGATTTGCAACGAAGGTAACTGCTATAGAGGAAGCCCAGGATATCAGCAAGTTAAAGGTGGATGAACTCATTGGGTCTCTTCAGACTTTTGAGATGGGGATCAGTGACAATGTTGACAAGAAAAACAAGAGCATATCACTTGTATCAAACACTGAAGATGAAAACAAGGAGGATGAAGAAGAAAATATTTCAGAAGCTATAGCCATGCTTGGAAGACAATTCAACAAACTCATCAAGAGAATGGATCCAAAGTCAAGGTCAAATGTTAAGAACATCCCTTCTGACATTAACATATCTTATGACTCCAGCAGAAGACCAAAGGCTGAAGAGAAGGGAAATCAAGGCAGAGGAATTCAATGCCATGGATGTGAAGGAAATGGGCATATTCGAGCTGAATGTCCTACCTTTCTTAAGAAACAAAAGAAAGGAATGTCTGTTACCTGGTCTGACTGTGATTCAGAAAGTAATTCTGAAGAAGAATCTGCCAAACTAGTTACTGCACTAACTGGTGTTTGTACCTCTGAAAGTGACACTAGTGATGAGGAAGTGACATTTGAAGAACTGGCTGATACCTACAAGAAATTATGTATCAGAAGTGCTGAAGTCAGTCTACAAAATGAAAGACAAACAAAACTCATAATAAAGTTGGAGGCTGAAAAAAGGGCAGACATTGAAACTATAAGTCATCTAGAAGGGGAAGTTCAAATGCTGAACTCAAAACTGAACCAGATGACCAAATCTGTCAAGATGCTGACAAATGGAACTGACAAATTGGAAGAAATCCTTCAGGTTGGACAAAATATGGGAAACAAGTCTGGTCTAGGATTTGTGGCGGCAAAGAAATATGGTGCAGACAAAAAGATCAGGCCTGATAAACAAATGTCAAAGCAGATGTCACAACATAGCACTCAACATCGGGAACAGAGAAATATGAAGAAAAAGTACCAAAGATGGAGATGTCATCATTGTGGGAGGTTTGGTCACATAAAGCCATTCTGCTTCAGATTGTACGGATACCCTAATCAGAACCCAGGTGTCAAACCTAAGTATAACAAGGTACCACTTACTCCACAGTGGAAGAAAAAGGCTACTGCCCTGATAGCCCACACTTCCCTTAGAGTCTCTACAAAGGAAGACTGGTACTTTGACAATGGGTGTTCTAAGCACATGACTGGAATCAAGAACCTTCTCAATAATGTTAAACCTCACACCACTAGTTATGTGACCTTTGGAGATGGTGCTAGAGGAGAAATCAAAGGAGTTGGTAATTTGGACTGCCCTGGAGTTCCAAATCTAAATGAAGTACTATTGGTAAAAGGCATGACTGCTAATCTCATTAGTATCAGTCAATTATGTGATCTAGGATTCAAGGTCAACTTCTCAAAATTTGAATGTCTTGGAACTAATGAAAAACAATAAGTTGTAATGAAAGGAGTTAGATCTAAAGACAACTGTTACTTGTGGGAGCCTGAGAACACTAATTACTCCACTGCGTGTTCTATTGCCAAAGAAGAAAAAGAGGTGAAACTGTGGCACCAAAATCTTGGCCATCTTCATCTAAGAGGAATGAAAAGGATTATATCCATGGAGGCAGTCAGAGGGATTCCAAGACTGCAAATTGATGAAGGGAGAGTTTGTGGTGAATGTCAGGTTGGTAAGCAGACTAGGATGTCACATCCAAAGTCAAGACATCTGACCACCTCTAAGGTTCTAGAACTTCTACATATGGATCTGATGGGACCAATGCAGGTGGAAAGTCTTGGTGGAAAAAGATATGCCTATGTTGTTGTGGATGATTTTTCCAGATTCACCTAGATTAACTTCATTAGGGAAAAATCTGATGTATTTGAAGTTTTTAAAGAACTGTGCAAAAGAATTCCAAGAGAAAAAGAAGGATGTATTGTCAGAATCAGAAGTGATCATGGCAAGGAATTTGAAAACGGTAAGTTTAATGAATTCTGTTCCTCAGAAGGAATTAGTCATGAATTCTCTTCTCCTATAACTCCTCAACAAAATGGAGTTGTAGAAAGGAAAAATAGGACCATACAAGAATCTGCCAGAGCAATGATACATGCCAAAAGACTTCCTATTCATTTTTGGGATGAAGCTATGAATACAGCCTGTTATGTCCATAACAGAGTCACTTTGAGAAAAGGGACCTCATCCACCATTTATGAACTCTGGAAAGGAAGAAAGCCAACTGTGAAGTACTTCCATGTATTTAGTAGCAAATGCTATATTCTGGCAGATCGTGAACAAAGGAGAAAGCTGGACCCTAAAAGTGATGAAGGTATATTTCTAGGATACTCCTCCAACAACAGAGCTTATAGGGTATTCAATTCTAGGACCAAAGTCATGATGGAATCAATCAATGTCATAGTTGATGATTATCATGAAGAAACAGATGTCCCTTGTAATGTTGAGACATTCTTTGAGACTCCAACTCAACAGAATGACCCACCTAACACCACTACAGCAGACTCTGAATCCAAGGAATCTAGAAAAATCCCTTCCATCAGAATTCAGAAAGATCATCCTAAAGAACTCATCATATGGGATCCTAACAGTGGAGTCATTACAAGATCTAGAGAAATCATCTCAAACTCTTGCTTTGTGTCTAAAATTGAACCAAGAAATGTTAAGGAAGCTTTAACTGATGAATACTGGATTGGTGCAATGCAAGATGAATTGAACCAATTTAAGCAACATGAAGTTTGGGAGTTAGTTCCTAGACCAGAGGGAACAAACATCATTGGCACAAAATGGATATACAAAAACAAATCAGATGCTGAAGGAGTTGTCACCAGGAATAAGGCAAGACTTGTTGCCCAAGGATACACTCAAGTTGAAGGGGTTGATTTTGATGAGACCTTTGCCCCTGTAGCCAGACTGGAATCTATCAGACTCCTATTGGGAATTGCTTGTCTCCTGAAGTTCAAGTTATTTCAGATGGATGTAAAAAGTGCTTTCCTAAATGGGTACTTAAATGAGGAAGTTTATGTGGAACAACCTAAAGGTTTTGTGGATCCAAACCACCCTGATCATGTCTACAAATTGAGGAAAGCTTTATATGGCCTGAAACAAGCTCCTAGAGCATGATATGACAGGTTAACAAAATATCTCTCAGACAAAGGATACAGAAAAGGAGGCTTGGATAAAACCCTCTTTATCAAAAATGAAGGAGGGAAGTTAATGGTAGCTCAAATATATGTTGATGACATAGTGTTTGGGGGAATGTCAGATCAAATGGTTAAACATTTTGCTGACCAGATGCAGGCTGAATTCGAAATGAGTCTCATGGGAGAACTGACCTACTTTCTTGGACTGCAAGTCTCACAGATGGAGGACTCAATTTTTCTATCTCAAAGCAAGTACGCAAAGAACATTGTCAAGAAGTTTGGTATGGAGAATGCCAGTCACAAAAGTACTCCTGCACCTACTCATTTAAAGCTATCCAAAGATTCAAGTGGGGTTAAGGTGGACCAAAGCTTGTACAGAAGCATGATAGGAAGTCTGCTGTACTTAACAGCCAGCAGACCTGACATTGCTTTTGCAGTTGGAGTTTGTGCAAGATACCAAGCTGATCCTAAAGTCAGTCATATCAACCAAGTGAAGAGAATTTTGAAGTATGTAAGTGGAACTTACAACTATGGCTTGCTGTACTCTCATGGTTGTGAACCAACTCTGACTGGTTATTGTGATGCTGATTGGGCTGGAAGTGCTGATGATAGAAAAATCACCTCTGGAGGATGTTTCTTCTTAGGAAATAACCTGGTCTCCTGGTTCAGCAAGAAACAGAACTGTGTGTCTCTCTCTACTGCTGAAGCTGAATACATTGCAGCTGGTAGTAGCTGTTCTCAAATGATCTGGATGAAACAGATGCTTACTGAGTATAATGTCACACAAGATGTTATGACATTGTACTGTGACAATCTAAGTACAATCAACATTTCCAAGAATCCTATTCAGCATAGCAGGACCAAGCATATTGACATTAGACATCACTTTATCAGAGACCTTGTAGAGGAGAAGACGATTAAACTGGAACATGTTGCCACTGAGCTACAGCTGGCTGACATTTTTACCAAAGCTCTTGATGCAAATCAATTTGAAAATTTGAGGGGAAAGTTGGGTATTTGCCAACATGAGGAATTGTAGCAATTAATTTTGCTTAAAACAAGGGTTGAAGGAGTTGTTTTTGTTAAGTCTATTT
The DNA here is from genome assembly GCA_948472305.1 of Vicia faba. NCBI lineage: Eukaryota > Viridiplantae > Streptophyta > Magnoliopsida > Fabales > Fabaceae > Vicia > Vicia faba. Next base: position 1,157,458,042 of record OX451741.1, read on the forward strand.
TGATTGGGTTAATCATATGTTTTCCCATTTCTTTCAAAATTATTAAGAAGTTGAATAGACACTCCTTTACCTCCTTCCTCTCTCGGCTCTGCAACAAATCCCATTCTCTCAATCAAAGTTTTCTCTCTCGTTGCTACTGGTTTTCTAAGACTATCAAAATGTCTCAAACATCATCTTCCAAGACGACTGTTTCATCCTCATCCTCTGATCGTGATTCTAGGGCAATCACATCATGCATGGATTCTGAAGTCCTGGAGATTACTCCTCTTAGAGTAATGGCAACTAACCCCTCTAAGGTTAAAAAGCTAACAACAAGGCATGCAGGAAGGTCTCAAGCTACTTCATCCGGTAATCCCTCTCAACCTTCATCTTCTGTTCCAAATAGGGAAGGCTCAGCTTATGTTCATCAAGCAATAGCTAGGCTTGTTACAAGAATTCTGAGTGAGAACCACTCTGTACCTGGGATTTCAGTTCCATTAAATCAAGAATCAGCAAGTCCAAATGTTGAAATAAATCCAGATGTCTCTGAGAATGTTGAGACACCAAATGACAACATTCAGAAATCATCTGAAAATCTTGATGATATTCAGAACCCTTCAGAGAAGAATGTTGAACCACCAGTTATTGATGTGGATGAAGACTACTCAGACAATGACCTAATTGCAAATATCAACCCTAGCATATCTAGGAGAATGATGAACAGAAAAGGCAAGCAGGATGCTGCAAAATGTCTGACCAAAGAGAAGACTGCTGATGTTGCTCACAAGAAAACCAGGTCTGAAGGAAAGACTGGTGTAGAAACTGTGAAGACTAGACTGTCCAAAGGGAAGGTGAAAACCCGAGTACATGCTGGGAGTCTCTCAAAGCCTGTGAGACAACCAATAGCAAAGAAAAGGAAAGAGCCTGAACCTTCTAATTCCGACGAGGAATCCGAATTTGACATAGATGCTGAAGACATTCCTCTCAGAAGGAAGCTCCCTTCCAGCAAAATGGCTAAAGTTCCTGAAGTCCCCACTGACAACATTTCATTTCACCACCCTGAAAATGCCAACAGATGGAAGTATGTTTGCTTGAAAAGAATAGCCTTGGAAAGAGAACTGAACAATGGTGCCATGGATTGTAAGGAGATCATGGACCTAATCAAAGCTGCTGGACTAATGAATATTGTGGTAAAGTTTACCAAATGCTATGAAAATCTTGTCAAGGAATTCATAGTGAATTTGTCTGAAGAATGTGCTGATGGAAGGTCAGCTGACTTTAAATGTGTATATGTGAGAGGAAGAAAGGTTAATTTCTCTCCCTCTGAAATTAACAAATTCCTTGGAAGACCAGATGAGGCTTGCCCTGAACTAGAGGTTACTGACAATGAAGTTTGCCAAACCATTACTGCAAGACAAGTCAAGCGCTGGCCCTTAAAAGGCTAGCTGAATGCTAGCAAGCTAAGCTTGAAATTTGCCATCCTGCACAAGATTGGTGCAGCCAACTGGGTTCATACCAACCATAAATCAACCATCTCCACAGGATTGGGGAGATTCATTTATGCTGTTGGAAACAAGACTGAATCTGACTATGGCAGGTATATTTTTGATCAAACTTTAAAACATGCTGGAAGCTGTGCTGTTAAAGGCCCTGTTGCCTTTCCCTCCCTCCTATGTGGTATTGTCCTTGCTCAGTATCCATACATCCTGGTGGAAAGAGATACTGTATGCAAAAGAGACCCTGCTCTTGGGTTGCACTATAAGCTATTCCAGGGATCTCATGTTCCTGACATTGTCATGACATCAGCTGAGACATCAACTGTAAAAACTCAGTCCAAGACATATGATGTTATAGCTGTGCTGAAGGAAACCTGCAAAGAGCCGGAGACAAGGAAAAAGACTCTTGAGAACCTAATTGCCAGATTAGAACAGGAGGAGACTGAAGGACAAAGAAGGGAAGAGGATGCTGTTGAAGATCAGCTCAATGCTGAAGAAAGTGCCTCCTCTGAAGATGACAGTGCTTGAAGTTTGGTGGAGTTGTCAAGCTTGCTGCTGGTTCCTGTTGCTGCAAGTGATTTCAGATTTTTTGTTGTTGTTTTTATTACTCATTTTGGATGACTGTATAACATATAAGTACATGTATCTTTGGCCTATTTGTGGCTAAAGAGGGGGAGATATTTTGTGTTAATTACTTGGTAGACATTATTTTTTTCTGTAGACATATTCATTCTGCTGCTCTCTATTCTTTGATTGCTTAGGGGTTTTAGCCAAAAATTTTCCAAAGGGGGAGTTTGTAAGTGTTTAGTTATTGGCATGTATTTTTGGTAAAACCAGGTGTGTGAATGTCATGACTGATGTCATAACATTCTGGATTATTAGGTACTTTATGCAGAAAAAGAATGGCATACAGAAGCTGCTATTTATGAGTGTGTATCTGAGCATTTTGCAATGATCACATTTATTACTTTCTACCAAAATCAGTAAACAGGATTTATGTTGTCATAACAAATGTTAAGACATCATGTACTGATCTAACAGTTATGCAGTTTGGTTAATTCTGAGATTTTTCAGGAATTTGGTTCATACATTCCAGAACAGAATCTCACGTGGACTTTAGGTTAACCTAGCTCAACCCTAATCTGGTTGATAAAGTCTTGTGACCAAGTCTTGAGGTTAACCCTAATTAACCCTAGCTTTTCGTGGAAGCCCTAACTGAAGAAACAGCTGCATATATATTCAACAAGAAAGCTGATTGGAAATTAACTTTTTGACAGAAGATCAATTATGGGCTGTATAGTTTTAACTACTGTAATCCAAGCAAGTATCATTGTGATAAGTGACTTGGAATAGGTTTTGATTGTAAGGGTTGTGTATCACTCAAAGCTTTGAAGCAAGAGTGTTTTGTGTCTCTTGACTAAAGCTTTGAAGCAAGGTCAAGTTAGGTTTTTGTATCACTCAAAGCTTTGAAAGACGAGTGTTTGTGTTACTTGATTAAAAGCTGTGAAGCATAATCAAGTGTTTGTTCTGAAGAGTGTCTTCATTATTTCATTAGTCAATTGTTTAGTATCACTGCTGTGATTGAGGGGGAGTGAGTAGGAACTCAGGTTTAAGTTGAACTTAGATTGAAGTTGCATTGGGTAGGTCTTAAGTGAAGGAGATAAACTGGTTGGTTTATTCCTGAATTAATATCTCTTATAGTGGATTTCCTGCCTGGCTTGGTAGCCCCCAGAGTAGGTGTTGTTTCACACTGAACTGGGTAAACAATTGACTGTGTTATTTACTGTTTTTCTATTTACTGTCTTATAGAAAGTCAGATACGGTGTCATAACATTCACTGTGACATTGAGTATCTGCTGCCAGAATTTCAAACTTGTTACCCCTCTCCTGACTATCAAGAAGAACCTATTGAAGGTCGGTTTATTTTCGGGCTGTGACAAAAGCTGCCACCTCTGTTTATCCCTACCAACTGGCTGTCATTTATTGAAAGCAGGTGTTCAACGCCTAATGGACGACAAAGAGATTTTGTTTGAGAAGACTCCCATTCCAACCATTTCTTACAATGATGTTTCAATAGTAACCATTTCTGCCAATTCTTCCAGGGTCTCGACCAAAAGACCCGTTAGGATTACATTAGTTCCCAAAGTAGCTCCACTGATAATTACTATGCCTGGACCAATCCCGTACTCATCAAATAAGTATTTCCCATGGAATTATGGGGGCGACATCTACTATCACGGCGTCAAGCAGGATTGGCCGGCTATTGAAGACTCAATTTCTGAGAAGTCTGACCCCGACATCAACAACATTGCGGGAACCAGCAAGATAACCCGAAGTGGCAGAGTATTCTCCCAAGAGATTGCTCCTTCAAAGACTGTTACCGGTCCTGTGATCATCCCTGTTTCTGTTCCTGTTGACACTACTACTACTACAATCTCTATAGTTATACCTGTTGATACCCCTACCACCGATTCGACTGAGACTCGGGGCAAAGGCATTATGGTTGAGCCTGTCCGGATGAAGGCGCAATCAGTATCTATCCCTGAGGCCTCCCAAAAGAAGACGGGAGAAATTCTGAAGATTATAAAGAGAAGCGACTACAACATAGTCGAACAGCTAGGGCAGACTCCGTCAAAGATTTCCATGCTGGATTTATTTTTATGCTCCAAGGCTCATGCGAAAGGCTTGGTGAAATTTCTTAAAACTGCCCATGTACCATAACAAACCTCTGCTGATCAGTTCCAAGATTATGTGGCCAGCTTGACCATGGATAATGGTTTAGGCTTTTCTGATGTTGACTTGGCACCTAGAGGGAGGAAGCACAATGAGGCATTGCATGTCTCTATCAAATGCAGGGGCACAACTTTGGCCTATGTCTTGGTTGATACCGATTCATCTTTGAATGTGCTGCCTGAGAAGGTTCTTGATAGAATCGACTGTGAAGGTTTGACATTAAAAACTAGCAATATAGTGGTAATGGCCTTCGACGGTTCAAAGAGAATGGTGCATGGGGAGGTGGGCATCCCCATAAAAGTTGGAACCCAAACCTTTGATTCAACTTTTTACGTGATGGACATTCGCCCTTCCTACTCCTGCTTATTGGGACGACCATGGATTCACAATGCTAGTGCCGTTACCTCTACATTACAACAAATGCTGAAATATCCAACTGAGGGGAAAATCATTACTGTTCATGGAGAAGAGGAATATATGGCCAGTCACCTAAAATCCTTCAGATACGTGGAACTGGATGGTGAATTCATTGAAACTCCATTTCAGCACTTCAAGGAAGTCCCACAAACTATGGAAGTAACCAAGGCTATTTCCCAAGTCCCGAAGATTACAAGACCTCCTCTAAAGATGTCTTCTCTGAAAGATGCCAAGGAAGTGATCGAAGAAGGTGGGTGTACTATTTGGAGCCAACTCCCGGATATCCCATACAAATATGACAAATTTGGTTTGGGTTTCACTTCAGGAGCCCAGAAAGTTGTACGCCATGCTCGTGCTGGGGGACCACCCTTGAAGATCAACAACCAGAGTCAACGCAGTGGAGGATGATAATGACAACCATGACATGGAGGAATGGATTTTCCCAACTGTCAATGGAGGACTCAACAACTGGGAAGCTAAATATTGTTTCCCAATTACTTTTATCTAACAGTAATTGTCTTTAAATTTTGTCAGACCTATAATAATTAAACAATTCTAACTTTTAAAACCTTGTGTCTTACCTGAGGCACAACGATCTATTTGTAAGGGTTTTTACCTCATTTTCATATGTCATCAATGAATCATGGAGGTTTTTTCATACAAAATTTGTGCTCTTTGTCTTTATTTTTACATATTTATTGCTTTAAAAGATAACTATACTCTTACACACACTCACATTCAAAATTCATATCTATATCCATTCGGGATCCAATGGGTAACGATTATGCTATGAATTTCTGTGACTCTGAAATCTAATCTACCAAGCCGAAGACGAAGGTGAGGAAGATTGTGAAGTGCTAGGGGAACTAGCCAGGTTACTACAACAAGAAGAGAGGACCATACAGCCCCACAAAGAACCACTAGACACAGTTAATCTAGGTACCGAAGAGGACAAGAAATAAGTTAAGGTGGGTTCCAATCTGGAACCAAGTGTCAAGAAGCGTCTGATTCAAGTGCTACATGATTATGTCGAGGTCTTTGCCTGGTCGTACAAAGACAAGCCAGGACTGGACGCTGATATCGTGGTACATCGTCTACCAACAAAAGAAGATTGCCCTCCGGTAAAACAAAAGGTCTGTCGCATGATACCAGACATGTCAGAGAAGATCAAAGTGGAAGTCATGAAACAATTCAACACCAGATTCTATGACGTCACCTCCTATCCACAATGGGTCGCCAATGTTGTTCATGTGCGTAAAAAGGATGGAAAAGTGCGAATGTGCGTGGACTATAGAGATTTGAATAGGGCAAGCCCTAAGGATGATTTCCCACTTCCCCACATTGATATTCTAGTTGACTATACTTCACATCATAAGGTGTTTTCCTTCATGGACGGTTTCTCAGGCTACAACCAAATCAAAATGGTGCCCGAGGACATGGAGAAAACAACCTTTGTCACACAATGGGGCACTTTCTGTTACAAGGTTATGCCATTCGGGTTAAAGAACGTTGGGGAAACCTATCAGCGTGCCATCGTAGCTCTATTTCACGACATGATACATCAAGAAATAAAGGTCTATATGGACGACATGATAGCCAAATCTCAAACTGAAGAGGAACACCTTGACCATTTACAGAAACTCTTTGAGAGACTAAAGAAGTATAAGTTGAGGTGAACCTGAATAAATGCACATTTGGGGTAAGGTCTGGTAAACTCCTAGGCTTCGTCGTCAGCGGTAAAGGTATCGAAGTATACCCTTCCAAGGTGAAATCAATACAAGAAATGCCTGCTCCTCGTACTGAGAAGGAAGTCAGAGGATTCTTGGGACGGTTAAACTACATTTCCAGATTCATTTCTCATCTGACAGCTACTTGTGAACCAATATTCAAATTAATGAAGAAAGATCAAGTAGTTAAATGGAATGATGAGTGCCAAACTTCCTTCGACAAGATCAAAGAGTACCTGTAAGAGCCTCCTGTTTTAATGCCACCAGTTGAGGGAAGACCCTTGATCATGTAGCTAAATGTTTTGGAAAATTCAATGGGGTGTGTGCTGGGACAACATGACGAGTCTGGCCGAAAAGAGCATGCTATTTATTACCTGAGCAAAAAGTTTACCGACTGTGAAACAAGATATTCACTACTTGAGAAAACTTGTGCGCTCTGGCATGGGCTGCTCACCGGCTAAGATAATATATGTTGACTCATACTACCTTATTGATATCCAATATGGATCCAATAAAATACATATTCGAGAATCTTTCCCTCTCTGGGAGAATAGCAAGATGGCAGATGATCCTGACAGAATATGACATTCAGTATACTACCTAAAAAGCAATAAAGGGCATTGTACTAGCTGATCACCTTGCTCATCAAGCTGTGGATTACTACCAGTCCATGAAGTTCGATTTCCCAGATGAATACATCATGATGGTAAACAACTGTGAAGAACTCAGACCATATGACGAACGTGAACAAGGATCTCGATGGACCCTGGTTTTTGATGGGGCGTCCAACGCACTCGAAAATGGTATAGGTGTTGTACTCATATCCCCTGAAGGATGTCACACTCACTTCACTGCAAGACACTTCTTTAACTGTACAAATAACATGGCAGAATATGAAGCGTGCATTTATTGTTTCAAAGCTGCTATAGATTTGGGAATCAAGTCTTTAAGTGTGTTTGGAGACTCAGCCTTGCTCATCAGTCAGATCAAAGGAGAATGGGACACTAAACACCCTAACCTCATACCCTACAAAGAACATGTGTTGACATTAATCCCACATTTTGAGAAGATTACCTTCGAGCATTTCCCGCGAGAAGAACATCAACTAGCGGATGCGCTAGCCACAATGTCATCCATGTTTAAACTCAAATGGGATAACGAGGCTCCACAGATCACCATTGAACGAATGGATGAACCAGCTCACTGTCACGAGATCAATATTAAAGAAGTAATGGACAAGCCTTGGTTCCACGAAGTCAAGAGGTATCTCGAGGATCAAGAATATCCGGAAGAAGCTTTAGTCAATGATAAGAAGTTTTTAAGGAGATTCTCTGCCAAGTTCTTACTTAGTAATGGAATTCTCTACAAGAGTAACCATGACTCTATTTTGCTCCGTTGCGTAGACAAGGTTGAGGCAGAAAAGACCATGGCTGATCTACATGAAGGCACTTTTGTCACCCATTTCAGTGGGTATACGATGGCAAAGAAGATCCTACGGGCAGGTTATTATTGGTATACCATGGAAGAAGATTGCTATCAGCACTCTCGGACTTGTCATAAGTGTCAGATCTATGCTCACAAAGTGCATGTACCTCCAGTTCCTCTGAATGTCCTAACTGCTCCCTGGCCATTCGCAATGTGGGGCATTGATATGATTGGAGAAATAAAGCCCACAACCTCTAATGGACACCGCTTCATCTTGGTGGCCATTGACTATTTCACAAATTGGGTTGAGGCGACTTCTTTAGCTTCTGTTACCAAGAATGTTGTCGCCTGATTCATCAAACAGAATCTCATTTGTCGGTAAGGTATCCATGAGAGGATCATCACAGACAATGGTACAAATATCAACAATACTATGATTACCGCACTGTGCGTGCAGTTCAAGATCCAGCACCATAATTCTTCCTCTTACCGGCCAAAGATGAATGGTGTTATCGAAGCTGCAAATAAGAACATCGAAAAGATCATATAGAAAATAACAGTAACCTGCAAGGACTGGCATGAGATGCTACCATTCGCTCTCCATGGTTACCGTACTACGGCGCACACATCAACCGGGGCAACACCCTACTCTCTGGTATATGGCATGGAGGTTGTCTTGCCTATTGAGGTCCAGATCCCTTCTCTGAGAATCATGAAGGATACAGGGTTGAATAAAGACGATTGGATCCAAACTTGACTTGATCAACTAAACTTGATTGACGAGAAAAGGCTTACTACTGCCTGTCATGATCAAATGTATCAAAAACAGATGATCAAGGCTTTCAACAAAAAGTTCAGACGCCAAGTGTATCAAGTCGAGGATCTGGTGATCAAGCGCATCATACTTCCGTAGGGTGATCCCAGGGGCAAATGGACTCCTACATACGAAGGACTGTTTGTGATCAAAAGCATCTTCTCTGGTGGAGCAATGATCTTAACCACTATGGATGGCGATGACCTGCCGCACCCTGTGAATGCAGACATAATCAAAAGATACTACGCATAAGAGACCCGCTAGGTTAACACACCTAGGCAAAACAAGGGCATCCCGGCGAACCAAAAAGGTTCGAGCAAAAATTAGGGATAAAACAAAAAAAATCTGTACACCCGACAAGTTGAAAACCCGAAAGGGCGACTTGGGCAAAAAAGGGTATCCCGGTGGACTGAAAATCCGAAAGGGTGGTCCAGGAAAAAGTTAGGGATTTAAAGCGTATGACTATGTCCCGTTGGATCACCTTACAGACAAACTTTGGCTTTGATTGACAAACTCAACAGGTCTAATTAATCTAATCAACTTCGGATAAGGCAGCAAGTGGACAAGACGCTCAGAGACACAAAGGATATAGAAGAATGGGAACCCAATGGGATTATTGCACATAACTATCTTTTCTTTGTATCAAATTTTCATTTTTTTATGACGACATTCCCTTACTAGAATGTTTGTCTCATTGTACAAAAGTACTTGTTCAAGTTAATACAAAGATACCACTTTGAAAGTGCAAAACTATCAGTTTTTTCTTTATTCTTGTGTTTTGTTTACAAAAATGTCCAATGATTTATTTTTGAGCATATGCATTTGAACGTAACTACTGTTTACAATTGAACAAAAAGGAACAAAAAATAGAAATACAATCACTAATGGATTTAAGAAATCAGATAATATCTTTAGACTATTCCATAAAACCCCCCATAATGTCCAGCTTAATCCCCAGCGGAACAAAACTTCCAGTTATCACTCCCCGATAGAAGTCGCCCAATTTCGCAGGATTCCCCAACAGGATTTCACAGGCAATACACGGTGTTTCCCTTACAACTGAGTTTATTTCTATACCAAATATAAGCTCATCAACTCGTCAGCACTTCAAAACAAGAAGACTTACACTCCACATCCCCAGCAGCCGTCAGGGATTTATTTTCCCTAAAGCATTACAGCAGCATAACTCACATGCCCATACATCGCATCCATACGTCATGACATTGACAATTTTAACACATACAACATAATCTCATTCATTTTATTGAGAACATCATTATACAATGCATTTCATACATCATGACATTGGATACAACTGATCTTTTATCTCTTCAGGAGAGATCAGTCAGCCGATGGCTATCATCAACAATTTACAAAAAGGGTGAGAGATTGATACCTGAAACAAGCCGGGACAATTATCTACACGACCATCTGAGCATTCAGATACAATTCAGATACGCTCCAGACACGGACGCCATTCTGATACTCATTCAGATTCAACTTTCAGATACAGTTCAAATACGCTCCAGACACGGATGCCATTCTGATACTCATTTAGATTCAGCTTTCAGATACAGTTCAGATACGCTCCAGACACGGACGCCATTCTGATACTCATTCAAATTCATCTTTCAGAAACAGTTCAGATATGCTCCAGACACGGGCGCCATTCTGATACTCATTCAGATTCAGCTTTCAGATACACTCCATACACGAATGCCATTCTGATACTCATTCAGATTCAGCTTTCAGATACAATTTAGATACCCTCCAGACACAGACGCCATTCTGATACTCATTCAGATTCAGCTTTCAGATACAGTTCATATACGCTCCAGACATGGACGCCATTCTGATACTCATTCAGATTTAACTTTTAGATACAATTCAGATACGCTCTAGACACGGACATCATTCTGATACTCATTCAGATTCAGCTTTCAGATACAGTTCAGATATGCTCCAGACACGGACGCCAGTCTAATACCCATTCAGATTCATCTTTCAGATACAGTTCAGATACGCTCCAGACACGGATGCCATTCTAATACTCATTCAGATTCAACTTTTCAGATACAGTTCAGATACGCTCTAGACACGGATATCATTCTGATACTCATTCAGATTCAGCTTTCAGATACAGTTAAGATACGCGCCAGACACAGACGCCATTCTAATACCCATTCAGATTCATCTTTCAGATACGCTCCAGACACAGATTCCATTCTGATACTCATTCAGATTCAGCTTTCAGATACAGTTCAGATACGGTCCAGACATGGAGGCCATTCTGATACTCATTCAGATTCAACTTTCAGATACAATTCAGATACGCTCCAGACACGTATACCATTCTAATACTCATTCAGATTTAGCTTTCATATGCAGTTCAGATACGCTCCAGACACGGATGCCATTCTGATACTCATTCAGATTCAGCTTTTAGATACAATTCAAATACGCTCCAGACACAGACTCCATTCTGATACTCATTCAGATTCAGCTTTCAGATACAATTTAGATACGCTTCAGGCATGGATGCCATTCTGATACTCATTCAGATTCAGCTTTCAGATACAGTTCAGATACGCTCCAAACACAGACGCCATTTTGATACTCATTCAGATTAAGTTTTCAGATACAATTCAGATACGCTCCAGAAACGGACGCCATTCTGAAATGAGTCACATACAATCTGTTTGTGGATATTATTCTGGTACTCAATCCCACACATCCAGTACTTTAGTATCAATCAAACAGAGATTTATTCTGATACTTTTTCCCTTCCCATCAACAATCATTTTTGGATGGCATCTGTAAGCCCGTCTCCAACAACTTTTCATCACCTCTCCAAATGGCATCTTTAGGCCCATTCCCTACACCATCAACCACCACATCCTCGAGTGCAATTTTCTGGGCACTCTAGTGTCCAATCATCTTCCACCTTCAAGTCACGAATGGAAAATCCACCAATGTAACTCTTCATGTTTAAGAAGATTGAACAGGGGAAGCTGTTGTACCCCAAAATTTTCGCTCTCACTTATCAAATATTTTCTAACAAAGATCTCTCTTGGTTCAAGACTGCACTAGGGTTGATCAACTCAAGACACCTCCTTAAACACTGATGACTGAAATTAGGGTTTGAGATTGCACAAGGATAATTGAACTTCCAATACTTCATATGACTTTCATGGATCATTATGGACCTACTCATGTCAAGTTTGAAGCCTTGAATCACATTTTTGCTCTATCAATTGAGCAGTTGACCTAAAAATCAATTGTATTAGTGAAATAGTCAACTATGGCTAATTTACAGCCAAACTTCATAATTTTTGATCCACATCAACATTATAAATTCATATGTATCATTTGATCAAGTTTGGACCATAATTCCTCAAGAAGTTTGATCAAATCATCAAAAGGGCAAAATGGTCAAAATTAGGGTTTTGATTGAGAAAAGGCAATTTCTGATTTTTGACCTAGCAAATGGTTAATTGGTTTGAGGCATGATCTAAAAAGTTAAATTGCATTATTTTGACCTAATGGCATGACCCAAAATATTGCTCAAGATCAATTGGATTGATAGTGAATTTTCAGTCAACTAATCAAAAAGTCAACTGTACACTGAAAAGTCAAACTTTGACTTTTTGGTCAAGATCAAGTGTCAAAGATCACAATTCATAAAAACATGTCAAAATATGAAAATTATTCATCAAGAAATCAAAAATTCAAGATTTTATTTTTAAAAGTCAAAGTTTTCTAGCTTAGAATATTTTCTAAGTGTTTAAAACTTCATGTTTTTTCACAACTTTGAGCCAATTTTTCACCATGATGCAAGACGATTCAAAAGAAACTTTCAACATGAACGTTGTAGATCTCTATGATATCTACAACATTTCTTTACACAACTTATTCTAAAAATTCTTAGATCTCAAGTTATTAATTCATAAAGTCATGGTCTTGGAATTAAACACTTAGTGAAATTTTGCCCTAGTTTAGGCAGGATTTTGACCTAACTTCATGGCACTTTTTCATATAGTTCCAAGGGGAATTTTCAAAAGTGATTCAAAGAAGGGTTGTAGAGAACATTACAAGATTTCCAAAATGTCCAAGAACTCCTTGAGATCATTCTTGAGCAGGGAGAATCGAAGAGAGGAAGTTAGGTTTTCAAACTTGAATTACAAGTCATTTTTTATGAACACATGAACCAAATCCATGCTAGGCGGCACAATCTTTGCTTTACAGGCCTCAAACTTGTTTGTCACTCCATAATTAAATGTTTACACAGCTGTTAGAGCTTTGATCCAAGCAATTGAGCTATTACCCAAGTTGCATTTCCATTAATGGCACAAAGTTAACATTCCCATTCTTGTAAAGCAAGCTTTTTGCATAAAGTCCACTCTTGAGCCTCTAACTTGTTCCCTCTGATCACACTCCATCCACAAAGTCAGAAGCAAGTATGTTTAAAGCATAACCACTCTATCTTAGCAAGTACGCAAGGCATTGAAACTTGAATTTCTCAAAAAGCACATGTTATGCATAAACTTGTGATTTTGAATTATGATCAGCAACAAGTCTCCAAACTTGTTGCTTATAATAGAGTCACTATTTGTGAGCTAGGACATGAGCTCAAGGATCCTGAAACACTCCCAAACTCCCTCTAGCCAGAAATTGCACAAAAACTCCATTGATACACAGTTCTGACCTTAAACTTGTATCTCTCATTTCCCTCGTGCGTTTTCCCTCAAATTCATTCCTAAAGCTTCCTTACATCAAATACAAACCATCCCTGACCCTGTTTCATAATTGTAACTCCATCTTCATCAACCTCCATAACCAAAAATAGAGCTCTGCAAGTTGACTTCTCCAGACCATTTCAGCCACCCATTGCTCAAGCTAATCACTGCATTAGCTTCCTGGGAACTTGAGGAAGCTAACTTGATCATTGCAGCACCTTGAATCAAGCCCATTTGCATTTCACGATTTTCAGTTTTGAGGTATTTTTCTTGAACTTATATCTTCATATTTAGGCATTGTTAGGCTTGCATTCATGAAGATAAAATGTAGACATCATTGCTCTGAAACTATACATGTCCATAGATTTCATTTATTTTGATTGAGCTAGGAGAATTTTGAGTTTGAACTTTCTGAAATATTTAGGTCAGAATTTGGTACTTTAAGAAATTCTCATTCATATTGGATTTATAGCTTATGATATTTATATGGTTGGATTCGTATAAAAAAATGGAGCAGCTTTCATGTTTACATTTTTGCAAATGGTTGAGAAATAAGCAAGTTGCAGGGCTTCTGGATGGAGGTTGAAGATGAAGTATATTTAGGGCAAGATTTGTGTTATATATTTTTTTTACATAAGTTAATGGATGTATCACTACCCTAGTGGTTAAAGCGCGCACTTGTCACTATGAGGTCCTGGGTTCAAGCCCCAGCGTGACATTTTTCCATTTTTCCCACTTTTTTTGTGTTTTTGCAGCGCCTGGGCCATCCTTTGAGCCTGACTCTTTTTTCTCACAATACCCCCATGTTTCACTTATCAACCACCCTGACTTTATTTTTATTTATTTTTTACTTTTTTATCTTTTATTTATTATCATTATTAATACTATTATTATTATTATTATTATTATTATTATTATTATTATTATTATTATTATTATTATTATTATTATTATTATTATTATTATTTTCATTAATCATAAAAAATCCGAAAATATTTATTTTTATTATTTATATCAATTTAGTTTATTTTCCTTTTCAAAAAATAAAAGAACAAAAAGCTTTTCTCTAATTAGTTTCTTTTTTAATTAGATAATTTAATCTTTATTATTATTATTATTATTATATTATATCACTTATTTCTTTCTTGTAAATTAAAATCAATTTAGAATTTAGGATTTTTATTTAATTATTTTTAGTTATTAATTTAATTAAATTCACAAAAACCCTAAAAAAACTTGTTTTCTTTAAATTAATTTAGTTTTCTATTTTAATATTAATTTTCCTTTTTAGTTAATTATTCTACTTTATTTAATTAGGTAAAAAACGCATTTTCATAAAAAACCAAACAAAATACATTTGCCCTTACATTTCATATTTTTTGCATTTTATCCTTATCTTGTACATTTATTCAAATTCAATATGGTTGTAATAATTATTTAGATTTAATATCTTGCAATTTTCCCCATTTGTAAATTTGTATACCCCCTCCCCTAAGTATTGTAATAGCGTAGTAGTTTTAAATTCCACAATTTATCGCTTTATATACAAATGCTAGTAATTAGGGTTTTGTATGGAAAGATTCAAACCAATAAATAGCAAACCCTAACCAAAGACAAATCAAGAATAAAAATCAATACACTTGCACACAAGCACCTCTAAGGTAAATCCACTTGGTTTCCTTACAAAAATGGCCATATTATGCATGCGAGGTATCTTAGCAAAAACAAACAAAATACAAGATCATAGTACCACGATGACGCTATCATAGTTGCATTTAAA
The DNA here is from genome assembly GCA_948472305.1 of Vicia faba. NCBI lineage: Eukaryota > Viridiplantae > Streptophyta > Magnoliopsida > Fabales > Fabaceae > Vicia > Vicia faba. The sequence goes on from OX451741.1 coordinate 1,157,473,149, forward strand.
AAATGATCTTAGTCCCTAAAGAAAATGCTAAGGCATCTCGCAACATTGCTAATCATGGTTATACGATGACCCATGCACGTCCGTTTTACATCCAAAGATAGGTTTACTTACCAAATCAATGGTAAGATAACAATGTCAAAGAAAAAAGGAAATGAACATGAATGACTTTTGAGTAGGTAGAATGTTCCTAGTTACTTGCTCCATTTCAAAGCAAAAATATCCTTTCTATTTTCAAAACAAACACCAAACACTTCCAAAACATCTTTCAAAACTTGAAAACATTTTCAAAAGATCAACACCTTTGTATACATTCTTACGAATGAGATTAATTACAAAGTTTACCTAAACAATGGACTCTTTACAAAATACTTTCAAAAACCACACAAAGCACATTTTCAAATAAAAGCAAGTGATCTAGCAAGTAACTAAGAGCCCATGGAAAACCATGGATGAAATGGGTGTTAATACCTTCCCTTTTCATAATCTACCCCCCGAACTCAAGAAATAGTCTAAAAGTCTTTCCTGTGCTTTTTCACCTTTCCTTTTGGATAAAAGAAAAGTCGGTGGTGACTCTTGCTAACCGCAACATTTGTGATCAAACGCAAAACACCCATGTCAGTTCTCCCACCGTATCACACTATGGCTGAAGGAGATGTCTCGTACACTGTCCTCCATCCCGACATGCCTACTTCTCTTGAAGACTTACAAAAAGGTTGGATTCAGCTAAAGGAGGAACGAGATACCTTTGAAGCTCAATTCTATGCTAGTGAGAAGAGGGTCTTGGAGCTTACAAAGCAGCTAGAAGAAGAGCAAAGTGTGAATGCCTATCTCGCGCCGAAGAGGATGCGTTCAGTCTTTTTATCTTAGAGAGTTATTTTGTAAGCCCAAGAGGCATGATGTAATCTTTTTGAGCTAATTAATGAAAATTTATGTTTGTTCATTTCCTTTGTCTATGCAAATTTAAATTCCATAAATCCTTGAAATCATTTGCATATACATCTTCCATGCATCATAACATGACAGGTTTTCACATAACAGGTTTCCTTATCTTTCTGCTGTTTATTTCAGCAAGATGGATCTAGAGAAAACTGTGAAGGATCTTCAGGCACAAAACTCTCAATTCCAAGAGACTCTACTAGCCCTAGCCAAGGGGAAAAAAGATATGATGGAATTGCTGGCAGTTAAGAAGAAACCTAAGAAGAAAGCCCTGGTCAACATGGGTAGAAGGTTCAAAGAGTCGGTTCGTCAGATCCCGGTAATGGAAGACTCATATGAAGAAGAAGAGAATCATATTAGTGAAGTTAAGAGTACCTAGGCTGATTGTGTTAATGATCAAGCGTCTGATGATGATTATTTTGATGAGCAGTATCCACCCGCCGATGTCAAGTACAAGCAGTTAGAAGACAGATTGAAAGCTGTTGAGATCCAAGCCGTCCCCGGTTTAGATTTTGATGATTTGGGTTTGATCTCTGGGGTTGTTATTCCCCACAAATTCAAAATACTAGTCTTCACAAAGTACGATGGAGTTTCTTGTCCAAAACTTCACCTGAAATCCTATGTGCGCAAGATACAGCCGCACACTGCTGATAAGAAACTCTGGGTTCACTTTTTTCAAGAGAGCTTGGACGGAACACAACTAGAATGGTTTTATCAGTTAGATGGTTCCCGTATCAATACATGGGAAGATTTAGCTACCATATTCTACCATCAGTATCAGTATAACACTGACTTGGCTCTAACAAGGGTTCAGTTACAAGAAATGACAATGGGAAAGAATGAAGGATTTAAAGAATATGTACAAAAGTGGAGAGACCTCGCCAGTAGGGTTCAACCACCTTTGACTGATAGGGAGCATATTGACATGTTTATGGGCACTTTATATGGTCCTTTATTTAACTTTTTTGTTACCTACTCTTCTTCCGGTTTCACCGAATTAATCTTAACTGGTGAAAGAGTTGAAAGCGGCATCAAAATGGGAAGATTTCCATGGCATCTGCCTCCACTTCCAATCCTGTCAAGAAACCTTTTCCTGCAAAGAAAGAAATCAGTGCTGTGTACGGGGCAAGGTCCTGTGCCAAGAAGAATGACCATCCATCTGTTAATGCTGTCCGAATCTCCAATCCAACTCCTACTCCAAGACCATCTGCTAATCATCAATGTTTTGAAACTCTGAGAAGACAGTTTACGAGGATAAGAATCTCACTATCTCAAGCCTCACAACACTTTCTAAAGGCTAATTTAGTGACATTACGCGATCCTCCTGCCAATCTAGATACCTCTTTGCCAAAATATAATCCGAACGCCAAATCCGCTTACCACTCAAGTATCCCCGGGCATGAGACTAACCAATGTTAGGTCTTGAAGAACAAAATTCAGGATTTGATCGATAACAAGATATTGAGTTTGATCCTCCTCCAACTCCGAATGTAATCACCTCACCTATGCTAAACCATGGCAAAGGTGTTAATGCTGTTGAAGACACAATTTTCATTGACTCTGTTGAAGACTTGACTACTCCTTTGAACATCATTAAAAAGAATCTGTTGAAAGTCGGGATCTTCCCTGGCTGTGTGAAAGACTGTGTTTGTTGTACCGAACAACTCAATGGATGTGAAGGGCTGAAGGAAGGCATAAAACGCCTGATGGATAGCCACGAAATTTTATTTGAGAAGACTCCAATTTCCAAAAGTTTGACTAATAAATGTGAAGATCTCTCCATTATCACCATCTCAAACAAGCCTATTAGGATCTCCTCCAAAGGTCCTATTAGGATTTCAAACGAACCAACTGTTGTCCCTTAATAATTACCAATCCTGGACCAATTCTATACTCTTCAAACAAGGAAGTGCCATGAAACTATTGTGCTGAGGTGTTTTACCATGGGATTAAACAATACGGTTGGATCAAAGAAGATAAAGCTGATGATGTTGGAAACATAACTGGCTCAAGTAAGGTAACCTGAACTAGGAGAATATTTTCACCCAATATCTCACTACCAATTGTTACAAAGGCACCCATCCGCATCACTGCTGCTAGGCCAAGTACTGATACAAGAGGGAAAAAAAAGGTTGTTGAGCCGGTCGTGACAGAAATACCCACAACGGACGTTGCTGATGGAGAACCCTCCGCTCGTGAGATGGACGAGATCTTGAAGATAATAAAAAGGAGCGACTTCAAGTTTGTGGAACAGTTAGGGAAAACCCCTTCTAAGATTTATATGTTGTCGTTGCTACTCTGTTCTGATGCCCATGCTCGGACATTAATCAAATTCTTGAAAAAGGCTCATGTCCCTCATGAGACCACAACAGACCAGTTTGAGTATTGCATGGCGAGCCTGACAGCTGATAATGGCTTGGGATTTTCAGATGCTGACCTAACACCGCTTGGGAAGAACCACAATAAAGCTCTACGTGTTTCTATCGAGTGCAAGGGGACCACCCTAGCACATGTTTTAGTCGACACTGGTTCTTCTCTGGACGTGCTACCCAAGGGGGCGTTAGACCATTTGGACTGTGAGGGTTTAGTCTTAAAGCCAAGTGATATCATTGTAAGGGCGTTCGATGGATCAAAGAGGACAGTTGTTGTACCCCAAAATTTGCCCTCTCATTTCTCAAAGGATCATCCTGGACCCTCAGGTTTGCTTCCATCCAAATCCAAGCCTTGAATTACAAAATTTCCAAGAAAGTCATTCACAAGGGAAAAATGGTCATTTGCACACTGAAAAGTCAAACTTTGACTTTTGGATCAAAATCATGTTTCAAGAATCATATTTAATCAAGACATGTTGAAATATAAAACTTGTTTCATCAAGAAATTCAAAAGTCAAAATTACTTTGGAAAAGTCCAATTTCTAAATACTTAGAATTTTTTCTAAGTGTTTAAGAAATATGACAGGCTCAGAACTTCTGATCAGATTATCACCATGATGCAAGATAATTTTGGAATAACTTCTAACACAAGAGTTGTGGATCTCAATGAGATCTCAAACATTGCAGAATAAAACTTCTCCTAGAAATGCTGGGATTTCAAGCTACAAATCCTTGAAGACACGTCCATGAAACTGAAGCTTCTAGCAAAATTATGGACCTTTCTAAAACAGAATTTGGGTAGAACTTCTAGGCCAGTTTTCATATAGGTCCAGTCAGAATTTGCAAGAGCAATTCAAAGAGGATTTACAAAGCGTGTTACAAGCTTTTAGGAAAGTCTGAGAACTCGCTCAGAACATGCTGGAGCAAAAAGATCAAAGGATCAGAAGTTGGATGTTTTGTTATAAGTTACGCTGATGCTGAACTTCTGGCCCAGATCTAAGCTATGATGCACAATCTCATAGCACAGGATTTCTAGTTTGATAAATCTCATCATCATTTAATGCTCACAACCACTTTTGAGTTTTATCCAAAGGATTCCCCCACGTGTGAGATAGAAGTATCATTGATGTCCTTGAAAAGAAAACTTTTGTAAAAAGTTTATGATGGGCCCATGCTTTGCTTTTTCCTTTGAGAGTACTTTTCCCTAATTCATGCTTACAAATCCAGCTTAGGCCTGGCTAAAAGCTGCTAACCATCATACTTGCTCCAAGAACAAGGCAACTCCATAGCATATGAAGGCTATGTTCAACGCTTCGGTCAGAACATCACCAAATCCAAAACCTCGTTTGAACAACCTACTGAACTACTACAACACAGTCCTATAACCAACAACTAATCCAATCCACGCTTGCATTTTCCCAAATCCCATATTTACACCAAACTAGCATACGAAAACCGCGTTTTAAAAGAAATGGAACAGTATGCCAAAAGTGTTTTTAAAAAAATCCCATTTGTTTTCCCCCCCAAAACCACAACAAACTTGTCTATAAATAAGTTTCTCCATCACACGTTCAAGGGGCTGACTTTTGGAGAGAGAGAATTGTCAAAAGAGAAAAAAGAAAACTGTGAAACCTTCATCAAAATCCAGAATTCCCAAACAGAAAACCAAACCTTTTTTCTTCCCTTGGAATCAAAGAAATTAGCATTTTCTCTTCCGTTGCTCCTACTGATTCTAGGACATCTGAAAGCGGCAGTTCAGGTTCCAAGCACACGCTTCACATTCAAGGTAAGTCTTTCTGACTTTGCATCTTTTCATTTAGAACATCATCAATATGTAAATATCATAGTATTTATTTGACTAATATCATTGCATAAGTAGAAGAAACTGTGGATCAGAACTTCTTGAATAAAGCTAGGCTCAAAATTAGGATTAGAACTTCTATGAATTATTGTGCTCTTATTTTTCTGATTTGCTGCTATTAAGAATTGAATAAGTTGCTTATGAGCTGATTAATGTAAGGAAGGAGTTGAAGTGTAACACATAACTTTTGAGTCTTAACTTTCCCACTGTTTTAGCATACACATAACTTCTGATTTTTCACTCACTGTTTAACACAACATAGAAATTCTGATTTTCACTCACCATTTAACAAACATAGAACTTCTGATTCTCACTCATTGTTTTAACACACACAAAACTTCTAAGATTTTCTCACTGTTCTAACACTCAGAACTTCAGCATGTAGCGACCCAGAACTTCTGTTTTTCCCTCTAACATTTATTTCAGGACCTCAGAGTGCCTCAATCCAGAACTTCTGATTTCCTCTGACGTTTCAATTTTGAACCATGGCACGCCTGGCATCAGAACTTCTGATCCTCTTTGTTTTGCTTTCAGCAACACGTTGATCCAATTCCTCGTTGTTTTTTCATTTTTTCTCTATTTTTATTAATATAAAAAAGGACATGAAAAAATATTTTCTAATTATTTTACTTTTAATTTGTTAAGACCAAAAACCATTTTTCAAAACAAGTCTTTTCCTTTTCTTACATTTTACATTTCAATATGGTTGTAATAGTTAATTAGGATTTAAATTCTTGCAACCCCCCATTTGTAAATTTGTATCCCCATCCCTAAATGATGTAATAGTGTAGGACTTTACTTTTCTCGCACTTTTATTGCTTTCATATATTGTTAGTAATTAGAGTGTGTTGGAAAGATAAAAACAACAAATAGACAACCTAAAAATCAAAGATTAAAATGCATGCAATCAAAAAAACTATTCACACTAGTAATCTTAGGGTAATCCCACTTTGTCGCCTTTCGGAAAATAGTCATGTCCCTCGAATATGAGTGTTTAGCAGAGTCCCTCGATAAAAGATCGTAGTCCCTCAATGTCCCTCGATGTTGCCTTCGATAAACGATCTAGTCCCTAAATGACATTGCTAAAACGTCTCATAGGTTGTCTTCTATGACTATACAAACGTCCCACACCCGCCCCTTCACATCCAACAATGGGGCTTCTTACCAAAACAATGGTAAGATATCAACAGCTAAAGGAGGAGGAAAATATCATTTAAGACCTTTGAGTAGGTAGATTTGCTCCTAGTTGCTCGCTTGCTCACAACAAAAACATTTTATACACCAACCCACTCATTTGAAACATTTTTAAAAGATAACACTTTATATGCGTTCTTATAGAAACGAGAGCCATTACAAAGAAGACACCTTTTCAAAATCTCTTTCAAAAACACAAACACCTCTTTGAACTATTTTTTGAAACAATACTTTGTACGCGTTCTTATAGAAACGAGAACCATTACAAAGATATTTTCAAAATACTTTCAAAAACCCACACCACAAGCACACATTCAAACAAAAGCAAGTGATCTAGCAAGCAACCAAGAGCCCATAGATAACTATGGATGAAAAGGGTGCTAATACCTTCCCTTTTCATAATCTACCCCCCGAACTCAAGAAAACATCTCTAAAGGCATTTCCTATTCTTTTCAGCCTTTCCTTATTAGATACAAGAAAAGTCGATGGAGACTCTTGCTAAACCGCAACATTTGCGATAAAACGCAAAACAACCAAGTCAGTTCTCCCACCGTGTTACAGAACTGGCGACTCTGCTGGGGATTATTTAAAAGTGGGTTTACCTTAGGGCTAGATCACATTTACTTGCTTTCCTTGTTTGACTTGCATGCTTTACATTATGGTTCCTTATTTGGGATCACTAAAGATCCTACACCCGAATTTGGGACACCCGTTTTAGGTAAGTAGCTATAAACTGTGAGGGAACTGTGCGGGGTATACTGACATAGTTGAAATAGTAGCTACATTGATACGATACTTTGGTATGTACCGGTAGCCCTTGAGTAATCAATGAAAATACGGGGCCGCTGCATGGTATCATAAAGCGTCAATTGACCTTAGCACCTTAATTGACCAACTTGGATTTTAGGACGTAGTGAGATAGTGGTCTTTGGTGTAAACCCAAAGTCGATTGATCTCATTGAAGTTTGAACCTTGAGTTTTGTTTGGTGGAAAGACTATTGTCTATCGGAACGAGATTTAGGGGATAGACCGATGATATTGAGATCCCTTAGAACCCGGTTACTATATTTAGGACAGGTTGAGCCAACCTAACTTCAAGAGGGTATCACCTTAAAATCCACGGAAGCCTTAAACCTAAGGTCTCTGTGTGATTTTCTTGTGCTTGCTATGTCTGCTTTATCTGAGCATAATTGGTGTACCCCAAAATTTTCCTCCCTTTTTCACAAGAAATCACAACCCCAGGGTTTTCTCTGATTTTTAAGATTGGCTCAAGAATCGGTCAAACAGACTTTTCTTTACCAGTCAATCCAGAATTAGGGTTTTTTCTGATTTGTTAAGATTGACTCAGGAATCGATCAGACAGATCTTTCTTTGGCCAATCCAGAATTAGGGTTTTCGCTCGCATTTCTCAGAAGAAACTTAATACTCATAAATCCAGTTAACTGTTACATTGTTTTCACGCTTGTTCAAGTTTACTGGTTATTTCTCAAGGCCTGATTATCTGGGATAAAAGATAAGACTTTTGTTTGGAATATTAAGGCATCTTCTTGATTAAGTGGAGTGAAAGGTTTACCGTTTAATGGGAACACTTTGTTTGTTTAACTGTACAATGCGTGTGTTAAGTTGAATACCGTGCGTATTGTGAGTAATGCAAGGTTACGAGACTGCAAAGTTTGTTGATTATTTATTTTATCTAGATTAAAATTATTGGGATACAGTTCCAATTATTTTGATTTGAGAGTCTTAAATAATTAAATAAACAATGCAAGGAAAGATTGGAAGATTTTTGACAGTAGAAATTTCTTTTGGATAAAGACTTTTTTATTCGTTTCAAATGTTGTTACAAATTTATCTGAATATTGTAAATTTACAACTTACAGCATTTACAATAATTTTGGTTTACAACAAATGAAAATCTATATAAATCTAAGCCTAAATCTCCTGAGATCTTTGACTTCTGCTGCTTCCTCTATCATTCAACTGGTACTTACCTGCAAAAGACAGAAGAAAAAGAAATCAGCGCAATTAACTGAAAATAATTTTCAAGCATATAAAAAGAAATCATCATTAAAGTTTGTCGGCTGGAATCAGAATGCTATGTTCATCATATTTTATTTTCCTCTCTGCAAATCACAAGAAGATCGCTCTTCTCGGTTCACAGAGAGAAAAATAAAAGATATAAATATAAGCATACATTTGGTTCAAATACATAAACAAGTCAGCAAGGCAAAGTGTACTGCAAACTAAACCAAACTGCAGTAGTCAACAAGTCAGCAAGGCAAACATGAGCAAGCATGGCAAGCTAACTACAATGCATTAACCAAACTAAATGCAGAATTGTCAAGAAGCATAGCAACTAGCAAAAGCAACAAAGTACACAATGCATAAAATATGTAAACAAAGTACACAATGCAGAAAGATAAACCAAATTACAAGCAAGTGGCTTGCAATAGCCATCATCATTTTCCAGCCTAGAAAAAACTTTTCAGAATTAAATATAATAAGCAAAAGTGCTTAGAGAGAGAGAGAAAGAGAAGACCCAGTGAAGAGGTTTGCAGTTTTGGCTAAGGCAGGCTGTAAAAGGCAGAAAATATAACAAAAAGATATATAATAGTCCAGAGAGGGGGAGAAGACATAGAGCAAAAATCTGCATAAGCTGCAAATCAAGCAAGTCAAAACCTATAAAAACCAAACTCCTCAACCTGCTTTCCATACTGCAAACCTGCAGTAAACACCAAACAGCCTGCTAGCATCAATCTGCATAAGCTGCAAATCAAGCAAGTCAAAACCTGTAAAAAACCAAACTCCTCAACCTGCTTTCCATACTGCAAACCTGCAGTAAACACCAAACAACCTACAAGCTCAACAAGGCCAAGTCAAACCTGCCTGCATTTCAAGCTGCCAAACCTGCTCAACAAGCACAACAAATCAAACCTGCCTGCATTTCAAGCTAACAAAACCTGCTAACAAGAAACCTGTACCAAGCTACAGATTCAACCACAAACCAGATTCCCAAACCTGTTTGGGCCAAAACTGCATAAACTGCAAACCCAGTCTAGCTATCATCACCAAGGTAGAGCATCAACACAAAAATCACAAGCTTCATCAACTATAAAAAAAACCAGTTCAAACCAACAAAAGGTTGTTTCAGAGGTTATCCTCATCATTTAACATCAACATTCCAAGAGGTTTAGAAGCAACAAACTCAAAGCAAAGCTAGTTTTTTTTCCAGAATCATTCATCATCAAAGCATCAGTAACAAAGAAAGAGGAAGAGAAAAAAAGCAAACAACAACAAGTTTCAGTACTTTTTTTCATCATCAACAAACAAAGAACAAATTATTTCAGAAAATACTCATCATCAACAAGAAGAAAGGAAGAGATTCAGAGGTGAAATAGTTTTCAGAATCATCATTATCAAGAAATCAGGGCCAAAAGAGAGAGGAAGAGAAAATCAAGCAAAATAAGTTTTCAGAATCAAATCATCATCAAACATCAACATTCAGAAGCGAAAGGAAAAAGCTTTCAGAATCAAATCATCAATATTCAACATCCAAAGGAAAGAAAGAGATTCAGAATTGACATAATGTTTCAGAAAAGACATCATCAACATCAATAACCAACAACTCAAGGAAACAGAAATACCAGAAAGCCAAAGCGCTACCATCATCTCCATCCTCCGCTCCGGCCACCAGAAGCGCCACCGATCCCTCTTCGCTCCCTCCCTTTTCCTCTCAATCTTCCCCAAAGTAAGTTATTCTCAACCCTTTTGTTTACTTCATATCAAACATTAAAAGCCATAAATCAAAACGTGCATGCAAGAATCAAACAAATGAACAAGCTGTAAAAACCCTAAAGCACAAAGGATAACCATTCGTACCGTTCAAACAAAACAACATGGGCCACTGTGAGAAGAAAGGGAGTGAGAGAGGGTGGCGCTCTGAAAGCTTAAGGCTAGAGGAGAATCAACGTCATGGCCAGAGAAAGATGAAACTGAGAAGAAGAAGAGAGCAAGAGCGGCGCCGCTGAACCCAAACTTGCAAACCTTACAATGAGAAAACACTAAAAAATTTGTCACAACACTTCAGCTGGGCCTTCGCCCCAAACAGAACCATAAGCCCACATATTCTTACTGAACGCGCATCCCCCCCCTTCCATCCTGATTCTTGTTCTTCTTCATTTTTTATTTGGGCCATAATCCTAAGCCCATTTTTAAAACTAATACTTTAAACTAATTTATTTCCTTTCTTTTAGTTAATAAATACTAATTAAATTTTGTTTTACTTTCTTTTAAGTTAATTTTATTTTTCTTTATTAATCTTGTTTAATATAATAATAATACAAAAAAAAAAGAATATTTAGTTTAATTTAAGTAAATTTTGGGTTTTCTTTAAACCTAGTTATCGATTAATAAAAATACATAAATAATTGGGATTTAGTTCAAAATAAATTTTCTTTCTTTAAAACTTTTTCTTTTCATAATTCATAAAAAACACAAAAATAAATACTTAATCTTTATTAGGTTAAAATTTTATTTGTTCATTTGTAAATAAACACATGCATCTCATAAGTTACTGATTTTCCTTAATTTGTTATTAATTTTACATTGAATTGCGACAGTTTGATTTGGTTGTAACGCATAATACTTGGACATTATTATTCATATGAGAGTCACCCCCATTTGTAAATAATTGTACCCCCATCCCCAGATACTTTTTTTGTAATAACTTAGACTTTAAATTCCCGCAATTTATTGCTTTCAATATACTGTATAGTAATTAGGGTTTGTATGCGAAGATTCAAAATCAATCGTTAGATAACCTAATACAAGATAAATGCATGAAAATAACAAACACCATTCACACTTACACCTCTAGGGTAACCTCGCTTGTTGCCTCAGAAAATGCAATCATGTCCCTCGAGTACGAGACACTCTAGCAAATGCCCCTTCGATAAACAAAGATCGTAGTCCCTCGATGACCCTCGATGTTGCCTTTGATAAAATGATCTCGTCACTTACAGAATTGCTAGAGTGTCTCACAAGTTGCTTTCAATGATTGTATACGATGACCCGCGCCTGTCCCGTTTAACATCCTAACACAAGGTTGTTCACAAAATACAATGGTGAAATAACACTGTCAAAAGGATTGAAAACATAAGAAAGATCTTTGAGCAAAATAGGGTAGATAGCTCTTAGTTACTTGATCAAAACTTGCAAAACATCCTTGCCATTTTCAAACACACTTCACAACACAACTTCAAAAACAACTTCAAAACAACATTCAAAACATTGAAATATCTTTTCCAAAACACACACACCTTTGTGTATATTCAAACAAGAATCATTACAAAGGTTTCCTAGACAAGGCCTCTTTTTTTTAAAGCATTTTCAAAACCACACACACAAAGCACCATTTCAAACAATTGAAAAGCAAAAGCAAGTGATCTAAAACAAGTAACTAAGAGCCCATGGAAAACCATGGATGAAAAGGCTGCTAGCACCTTCCCTTTTCATAATCTACCTCCCTAACCCAAGAAAACATCTTAAAGGTCTTTCCTGTGCTTTTTGACCTTTCCTTTGGATAAAATAAAAAGTCGATGGCGACTCTTGCTAAACCACACAAGTGCGAACACAAACGCAAAACCACAAGTCAGTTCTCCCACCGTATCACAGAACTGGCGACTCTGGTGGGGATTAATTTCTAAAAGTGGGGTTACCTTAGGGTTTTAGATCACCTTTACATGCTTACCTTGTTTGCTTTGATTGCTTTACTTTTTGGGTTCCTTGTTTGGGTTTGTTTTAAATCCTACACCCGGACTTGGGGGCACCTTTTAGGTAAGTAGCAATAAACTGTGAGGGAACTGTGCGGGGTATACCGACATGGTTGAAGCAGTGGCTACGTTAGTGCGACATATTTGTGGGTGCCATTAGCCTTTGAGTCAATCAAAGAGAATACGGGGCCGCTGAGTGATGTCATGAAGCACTAATGAACTCTTAGAACCTTACTTGACCATCTTGGCCTTATTAGGGGTAGTGAGATGACCGACTTTGGTGCAGTCCAAAGTTGGTAGATACTCGATACTACACTCATTGAGGATTGTTTTCTTGGAATATTTTGGTCGCCAGTTAAGTGGCTAAACCAAAACAATGAACACAGAAAATAATCCAGTGATATTGAGCTCTTTAGAACCCGGTTACTATTTCTAGGACAGGTTGAGCAAACTAACTTCAAGAGGGTACTTACCTACAAACCCCATGCAAGCCTAAACCTAAGGACTTGTCTGTTTTGTGTGAATGTGATTATCTGTATATACACTTTCTTACTTTTGTATACCTGTACATAACATCATAACATCATACCATAGCATTTTAAATAACCATTTCAAGGATCTCGAGGGTCTTTGATGCAGGGTCACGTTGAACCAGACGTCTACCAAAGGGCAAGAGGTTTCATTTTCCTCTAAACAAACACCGCCAAAGATCAAGTGCAACAACTTGAATCAAGGGCTATGACCCACTCGACATGGTGAGCTTGATTCTCGTGGAAAGACATCCACTGATACAAAGTTCTCCGATCCAAGATGTTAATCGAAGTTCAATCTCTAACATTTTCTTGTGTTTACCCCACGAGATTCTTGAAAACATGCATCCACATATCATGCATTGTATCATAACAAGTTTCCCCTTTCAGGTTTCCTTATTCTCCTACTGTTTATTTCAGTAGAGATGGCTCTAGAGAGGACTGTCGAAGATATCCAGGCTCAAAACACTCAACTTCAAGAAATGTTCTTGAACCTATCCCAGGGGAAAGAAGAAGTGAAAGCTCTCCTCACAAGGGGAATGGTCCTAGGGAATCCAGGAGGCGTCAGGAATGATCAATTGGAAGAGCTACAGATTGAGCTGGCAACAATGAAGATCTAGATGATGGGACAACTGGTGGGCCAAATGGCTCTCATTCAAGACCTGGCTCAAAGACAAGAAGAGCTCAGGGTTCTCGTCAACAAACTGCTTCAAGATAACCAAGTGGGGCAAAAAACTAGGGTTGAAGATCAAGTTATCATTCAACCTCCTTTGAGACAAGAAGACAAGGGAAAGGCTCCCCAGATTGATTCAGGGTCACAAGCCCAGCAACAACCTCGCCAGCATCAACGGGGTAATCGGCGTAAGCAAAATACATCTGGAAGACATTTCACTGAGACTGATATACCATCATCTCTAATACTGGAACGCTTGTTGGAGGTCAATCTGACTGCTTTAAAGGATCCTCTTCAGAACCCCAACACCTCTGCTCGTAGATATCACCCTGACGCCTTTTGTGTATACCACTCCTATAGTCCTGGACATGACACCGACGACTGTTGGGCTTTGAAAAACAAGATCCAAGATTTGATTGACAATGGAGTGCTGAAATTCATGCCGGATGGCAAGATGAAAATTTTCCGCTGAGGGTTCTCCACCTGAAATGACAAGTTTGAACTAAGAGACTTTTGTTTCATTTGAATTTTCAAGTTGTAATTTCTTTTGTCATTCAAACAATTATCTGTTGATGTCAAACTCTATTTCATTAATGCATTGCATATGTTTGTCTTGAATTCATCCATTCGTTTTCACTATTCTTGAATTATGCTTCCTACTTTCTTTATGATATTTAACTCTTGATAAAAGTTACAAAGTCTTTAGAGGGAGGATGACGAAAACAGTGCCATAATCTCATACGGTATGCTTTTGAACAGACCTTGCTGACGATGTACATGCGTTTCTTTCAAATCCTAAACACTGGAGTTATAAGGAAGATAATCCCTAGTTAACCCCTTCGAGCCAAAGAAGTAGAATTTTTATGTTTTAAACACAAATTGAAACCTTTAAACAAGGGGCAGGGTAGTCTCTCAGTTAATTCAAAAGATGCGCATTGAAGTCGCAAACTCTCAATTCGTAATACAATGAATGATATCAAAAACATTCCTCTGGAACCAAAAGACAGTGATGGTTCCTTATCTCATAGGAAGTCATTATCTCTCAAAATAGAAAATCCCACTGAGCCAGAACCTACAAAGGAGGCTTAAGAAAGCTGGGGAATCTCGTTGACTGTAATCTCGAAAACAGGAACAGTCAGGCAAAAGTTAGGGATAATGAATCAAAGGAAACAGGTCATTACAAAATCCTTAACAACCAGAAAAATGTTGCAAAAATGACTGCCTTCCCACAAAATTCAGCTTGTGTGGACCACCACCAAAAAACTTCGTTCCGAATAGAGTTCGACGCACAATTGATTGAGTTTAGGATTGAAGAACATCACGAAGAGCGGGTGGGTACAAATATACTTTGAGCCTTTATCCTTTGTTTCTTAAACCGTGAACCAAACCACGTTACAACCCTTCAAAAGTCCTAATTGAAGCATGGGTTCGTCTGAAAGCATACTGTTACAAAAGGTATCCTGACTCCTGTAAGGCTTTGCTCTAAATCTTGTGTTGAATTTGTCTTATAAAAAGTCTTCTGCTAAAAAAAGCATTTTTCAAAACTTCGAGACAAGCATAAACTTTGCATTATTTGAATATCGTTGTTTGCACATGGTTATTTGTTTAGCAGCGGAGAAATTCATACGGTGAATGTTCGGATGAACGAAAGCTCTCTCAGTGAACAAAATCACTTCAAGTGGGATGACACTCCCGTTGCAAAAATCTCCCATCAACAAAAGGGGGCCTGATATGATATTGACCAGTAAACCTGGGGAAGTCCAGTCAAGATTTCAACAAATCTTTCAAAGCCCAGTAAACCTGGGGCAGTCCAGTCAAGATTTCAAGAAATCTCTCAATTGCAGATTAACCTAGGGCAAGTCTCCACCACCATCACTTGGGGAATTAAAACGTCGATCTCATCAAAAGGTTACATATAATGTCACAACCATTGGATACTAGGGGCAGTGACAAATCTCTCCAAAATCTTTCTGAAATGAAATTCAAGCGTCCTCGAGAAGTTCACCACATCTCTAGCAGACCAGCAGTCATGGGTTTATTTCCCCAACACTTGTCAAGAATTTATTCTCCAAAACAAAATTACATTTCAACAACATTCATAATATACACAGATTGATAGGTCGTCAAAGATTCCTCTATCACCTGTTGGAAGTTACGGTCGTTGAAGATTCCTTTATCACCTGTTGGAAGTTACGGTCGTCGAAGATTCCTTCATCACCTATTAGAGTTACAGTCATCAAAGTTTCCTCCATCATCCGGTTGAATCAAAGTTAATCCAAGACCCTCTTTGTTTTGGTCAGATCGACACTAAGATCTCCCTGTTTCTTATGCCCGTGGAAGATATTCTGGGTTTTTGATATTTCGGATAAATCTCTCAGCGATTTATTCTGATTTTATTCACTATCAGAGATGAAGAATCCAACTCTTTTCTCCTTCACCAGCTCGGGATTTATTTTCCCCAGCGAAAGGTCGTCTTGAAAAACATTACACCTCCGTGCATCAAGACATCATGCAACGCAACCTCATTTATTTTGAGAACATCATTGTTTGATGTATGCCACTAACCTTTGCCTTTCAGGAAAGGTACAATCAAATTCAAGCGACAAAGCTTTACTTCAGTCGAGTTCCGGACGAGTTCCTAAATCTCGACAAAGCCTTTACTTCAGTTGAATTACGGACAAGTTCCTAAAATCTCAGCAGAAACAACCCACCAACAGAATAACGGACGATCGAGGTTCCCAAAATTCAACGGAGACGATTTCTCAACAGAATAACAGACGATCGAGGTTCCCAAAATTCAATGGAGATGATGCCCCAGCAGAATAATGGACAAATGGTGCTCCTAAAATTCGGTTTCTCTCAAGAATGAAGATTCTCACCCTTGAAACCTCAGAAGATTGGTATACTCCCAAGCTCCAGATACCGTCAACAGAATGAAGATTCTCATTTTTTGCTTCCTCAGTAGATTGGCATACACCTAACCTTCTGACCCAAACGTCTGAATGAAGATTCTCATTCTTGCTTCCCCAGTAGATTGGCATACAGCCAAGCTCTTGATATTCCCGAAAGAATGAAGATTCTCATTCTCAAAGTGGTATATAACCTGACTTCCTGACATTCCCGACATAATGAAGATTCTCATTCTCAAAGTGGTATATAACCTGAATTCTTGATATTCTCGGCAGAATGAAGATTCTCATTCTCAAAGTGGTATAACACCTGAATTTCTGATATTCCTGACAGAATGAAGATTCTCATTCTCAAAGTGGCATATCACCTGAATCTCTGATATTCCCGACAGAATGAAGATTCTCATTCTCAAAGTGGTATAACACCTAAATTTATGATATTCCCGACAGAATGAAGATTCTCATTCTCAAAGTGGTGTACAACTTAAACCTGAACTCCTGACTTTCCCCAAGCAGTATAACTTCTCCCCACAGAGGTTGTCAAAAAGTTTGAAGACACACATACTCTTCAACAGTAGTCCCAGGACTTCTCATTTTCAACGATCAAAGGATTTTCAATCCCCGACAGCAGTCAAGGATTTTTTTCCCCTGACAGCGGTCAAAGATTTTATTATCTCCAGCTATACAGGATTTATCTTCCTCAGCAAGACGACTAATCAGCTTACATGCGCATTCATTTGCATTCATATATCATAAGAATTGATATAACGCGTACATTGCATCATACAACATAACTTTGTGTTTCAGCTAATATTTTACCCGTCGCAGGATAAGTTTAGCAAGTTTCAAACTTCAAGAACTTCTGAAAACAGTTTACGGATGCACCAAACACGGAGGATAGTCTATTGCTTATTCAGACCCCCAGCTCAGAGACGTTCCAAACACGTATACCTTTATGATACTCATTCTTTAACCTACAACATACAGTTCAACAAACATTCTTGGATGGCATCTTTAAGCCCATCTCCGACAAGATTCTGTCACATCTCCAAATGGCATCTTTAAGCAAATTCCCTCAACTATGCTTTAACGAGTGCAAATTTATGGGCACTCTAGTGTTCAATCATCTTTTACCTTCGAGTCGCGAACGGCAAAATTGCCAATCTAACTCTTCAGGTTCAAGAAGATTTAACAGGGGCAACTGTTGTACCCCAAAATTTGCCCTCCCTTTTTCACAAGAAATCACAACCCCAAGGTTTTCTCTGATTTTTAAGATTTGCTTAAGAATCGGTCAAATAGACTTTTCTTTATCAGTCAATCCAGAATTAGGGTTTTTTCTGATTTGTTAAGATTGACTCAGGAATTGATCAGACAGATCTTTCTTTGGCCAATCCGGAATTAGGGTTTTCGCTCGCATTTCTCAGAAGAAACTGAATCCTCAGAAATTCAGTTAACTGTTACATTGTTTTCACGCTTGTTCAAGTTTACTGGTTTTTTCTCAAGGCCTGATTATCTGGGATAAAAGCTGAGACTTTTGTTTGGAATATTAAGGCATCTTCTTGATTAAGTGGAGTGAAATGTTTACCGTTTAATGGGAACACTTTGTTTGTTTAACTGTACAATGCGTGTGTTAAGTGGAATACCATGCATATTGTGAGTAATGTAAGGTTACGAGACTGCAAAGTTTGTTGATTATTTATTTTATCTAGATTAAAATTATTGGGATACAGTTCCAATTATTTTTATTTGAGAGTCTTAAATAATTAAATAAACAATGCAAGGAAAGATTGGAAGATTTTTTATTGTAGAAATTTCTTTTGGATAAAGACTTTTTTATTCGTTTCAAATGTTGTTACAAATTTATCTGAATATTGTAAATTTACAACTTACAGTATTTACAATAATTTTGGTTTACAACAAATGAAAATCTATATAAATCTAAGCCTAAATCTCCTAAGATCTTTGACTTCTGCTGCTTCCTCTATCATCCAACTGGTACTTACCTGCAAAAGACAGAAGAAAAAGAAATCAGCGCAGTTAACTGAAAATAATTTTCAAGCAGATAAAAAGAAAACATCATTAAAGTTTGTTGGCTGGAATCAGAATGCTATGTTCATCATATTTTATTTTCCTCTCTGCAAATCACAAGAAGATCGCTCTTCTCGGTTCACAGAGAGAAAAATAAAAGATATAAATATAAGCATACATTTGGTTCCAATACATAAACAAGTCAGTAAGGCAAAGTGTACTGCAAACTAAACCAAACTGCAGTAGTCAACAAGTCAGCAAGGCGAACATGAGCAAGCATGGCAAGATAACTACAATGCATTAACCAAACTGAATGCAGAATTGTCAAGAAGCATAGCAACTAGCAAAAGCAACAAAGTACACAATTCAGAAAATATGTAAACAAAGTACACAATGCAGAGAGATAAACCAAATTACAAGCAAGAGGCTTGCAATAGCCATCATCATTTTCCAGCCTAGACAAAACTTTTCAGAATTAAATATAATAAGCAAAAGTTCTTAGAGAGAGAGAGAGAGAAAGAGAAGACCTAGTGAAGAGGTTTGCAGTTTTGGCTAAGGCAGGCTGTAAAAGGCAGAAAATATAACAAAAGATATATAACAGTCCAGAGAGGGGGAGAATACATATAGCAAAAATCTGCATAAGCTGCAAATCAAGCAAGTCAAAACCTGTAAAAACCAAACTCCTCAACTTGCTTTCCATACTGCAAACCTGCAGTAAACACCAAACAGCCTGCTAGCAACAATCTGCATAAGCTACAAATCAAGCAAGTCAAAACCTATAAAAAACCAAACTCCTCAACCTGCTTTCCATATTGCAAACCTGTAGTAAACACCAAACAGCCTACAAGCTCAACAAGGCCAAATCAAACCTGCCTGCATTTCAAGCTGCCAAACCTGCTCAACAAGCACAACAAATCAAACCTGCCTGCATTTCAAGCTAACAAAACCTGCTAACAAGAAACCTGTACCGAGCTACAGATTCAACCACAAACCAAATTCCCAAACCTGTTTGGGCCAAAACTACATAAACTGCAAACCCAGTCTAGCTATCATCACCAAGGTAGAGCATCAAAACAAAAATCACAAGCTTCATCAACTATAAAAAAAAACCCAGTTCAAACCAACAAAAGGCTTTTTATGAGGTTATCCTCATCATTTAACATCAACATTCCAAGAGGTTTAGAAGCAACAAACTCAAAGCAAAGCTAGTTTTTTTTCCAGAATCATTCATCATCAAAGCATCAGTAACAAAGAGAGAGGAAGAGAAAAAAAAGCAAACAACAACAAGTTTCAGAACTTCTGTTCATCATCAACAAACAAAGAACAAATTATTTCAGAAAATACTCATCATCAACAAGAATAAAGGAAGAGATTCAGAGGTGAAATAGTTTTCATGATCATCATTATCAAGCAATCAGGGCCAAAAGAGAGAGGAAGAGAAAATCAAGCAAAATAAGTTTTCAGAATCAAATCATCATCAAACATCAGCATTCAGAAGCGAAAGGCAAAAGCTTTCAGAATTAAATCATCAATATTCAACATCCAAAGGAAAGGAAGAGATTCAGAATCGACATAATGTTTCAGAAAAGACATCATCAACATCAATAACCAACAACTCAAGGAAACATAAATACCAGAAAGCCAAAGTGCTACCATCATCTCCATCCTCCGCTCCGGCCACCAGAAGCGCCACTGATCCCTCTTCGCTCCCTCCCTTTTCCTCTCAATAATCCCCATGGTAAGTTGTTCTCAACCCTTTTGTTTACTGCATATCAAACATTAAAATCCATAAATCAAAACGTGCATGCAAGAATCAAACACATGAACAAGCTGTAAAAACCCTAAAGCACAAAGGATAACCATGCGTACCGTTCAAACAAAACAATATGGGCCACTATGAGAAGAAAGGGAGTGAGAGAGGGTGGCGCTCTTGCAGCTTAAGGCTAGAGGAGAATCAACGTCATGGTCAGAGAAAGATCAAACGGAGAAGAAGAAGAGAGCAAGAGCGGCGCCGCTGAACCCAAACTTTCAAACCTTACAATGAGCAAACCCTAAAAATTTTGTCACAACACTTCAGCTGGGCCTTCGCCCCAAACAAAACCATAAGCCCACATATTCTTACTGAACGCGCACCCCCCCCCCCCCCCCCCTTTCATCCTGATTCTTGTTCTTCTTCATTTTTTATTTGAGCCATAATCCTAAGCCCATTTTTAAAACTAATACTTTAAACTAATTTATTTCCTTTGTTTTAGTTAATAAATACTAATTAAATTTTGTTTTACTTTCTTTTAAGTTAATTTTACTTTTCTTTATTAATCTTGTTTAATATAATAAAGATACAAAAAAAAAGAATATTTAGTTTAATTTAAGTAAATTTTGGTTTTTCTTTAAACCTAGTTATCGATTAATAAAAATACATAAATAATTGGGATTTAGTTCAAAATAAATTTTCTTTCTTTAAAACTTTTTCTTTTCATAATTCATAAAAAACACAAAAATAAATACTTAATCTTTATTAGGTTAAAATTTTATTTGTTCATTTGTAAATAAACACATGCATCTCATAATTTACTGATTTTCCTTAATTTGTTATTAATTTTACATTGAATTGCGACAGTTTGATTTGGTTGTAACGCATAATACTTGGACATTATTATTCATATGAGAGTCATCCCCATTTGTAAATAATTGTACCCCCATCCCCAAATACTTTTTTGTAATAACTTAGACTTTAAATTCCCGCAATTTATTGCTTTCAATATACTGTATAGTAATTAGGGTTTGTATGCGAAGATTCAAAATCAATCGTTAGATAACCTAATACAAGATAAATGCATGAAAATAACAAACACCATTCACACTTACACCTCTAGGGAAACCGCGAGTACGAGACACTCTAGCAAATGCCCCTTCGATAAACAAAGATCGTAGTCCCTCGATGACCCTCGATGTTGCCTTTGATAAAACGATCTCTTCACTTACAGAATTGCTAGAGCGTCTCACAAGTTGCTTTCAATGATTGTATACGATGACCCGCGCCTGTCCCGTTTAACATCCTAACACAAGGTTGTTCACCAAATACAATGGTGAAATAACACTGTCAAAAGGATTGAAAACATAAGAAAGATCTTTGAGTAAAATAGGGTAGATAGCTCTTAGTTACTTGATCAAAACTTGCAAAACATCCTTGCCATTTTCAAACACACTTCACAACACAACTTCAAAAATAACTTCAAAACAACTTTCAAAACATTGAAATATCTTTTCAAAAACACACACACCTTTGTGTATATTCAAACAAGAATCATTACAAAGGTTTCCTAGACAAAGCCTCTTTTTTTTAAAGCATTTTCAAAACCACACACACAAAGCACCATTTTAAACAATTGAAAAGCAAAATCAAGTGATCTAAAACAAGTAACTAAGAGCCCATGGAAAACCATGGATGAAAAGGGTTCTAGCACCTTCCCTTTTCATAATCTACCTCCCTAACCCAAGAAAACATCTTAAAGGTCTTTCTTGTGCTTTTTGACCTTTCCTTTGGATAAAATAAAAAGTCGGTGGCGACTCTTGCTAAACCGCACAAGTGTGAACACAAACGCAAAACCACAAGTCAGTTCTCCCACCGTATCACAATAATCATGACATCATAACATAGCATGTCATACTAACCATTTCAAGGATTCTTAGGGTTTATTTTTGTCTTGTCTTGTACGACATAGCTCTCGCCCGTAGATTCACTATCCATGCCGGTCTGTTAAAAGTACCTCCTCAGCTCAAGGATTTGGTATCAAGGGTTCCCGAAAGATCTCCATTCACTGAAAGACATGGTAGACTTCTCAGCTTGGTCACTTCAAACCCTGATGAAGAAATGTTAAAAGTACTCTTTCAATTCTTTGACCCTCTACATCATTGCTTCACTTTTTCGGATTACCAGTTAGTGCCTACTATGGAGGAGTTTTCTCTGCTGTTGGGGGTGCCTATCCTTAATGAGGTACCTTTCAATGGTATGGAAAGAGACCCTAAACCTGAAGATATTTCCAAAGCTTTGTCCTTACAACGGTCTGATGTAGTAGCAAATTGGGAAACCCGGAGTGGTGTCAAGGTTTTTTTTGCTAAGTTCTTGTTCAAGAAAGCTCATCATTACTGGGATACTTTGGACTTACAAGATTTTGAAGAGGTGTTATCCCTTCTCATCTATGGTTTGGTACTGTTTCCTAATCTGGACCAACTCATAGACGTGAATGTGGTTAATATTTTCCTGTCGCGTAACCCGGTACCTACTCTGCTTGGAGATATCCTACATCTGTTGCATACTCGCACTATAAAAAGAAGAGGAATACTTCTGTGTTGCACACCTCTTTTGGTAAGGTGGTTTATTTCAAACCTACCCCGATCCGTCTTGAAGAATGAACAGGGATTAATATGGTCTCAAAGGCTGATGACTCTTACACGTTCAGCCATTCATTGGTGTCCCTGATTATCGGAGAATGTTACCATCATTGATCAATGCGGAGAATTCCATAATGTCCCTCTTTTGGGCATTAGGGGAGGAAACACTTACAATCCTTGTTTGGCACTATGATAGTTTGGATATGCAAGAAGGCATGGTCCTCATGATGCACTTATTCAAGGAATCATTTTCGACTACGAGAATGATGCTCAAGATTATCGCAAAAGGTTCATACAAGCCTTGGGCATGGCACATAAAGTTGATAGCAAGACACTGGGGCACAGGAATTCCATCCCCCTTGAGCCTTACCTCAAATGGGTATGAGCTCATGCTCAAAGTCTTATGATGCCTTACCCCCCTATTATCCCAGTCATCATTGAGCCTGTTGTGGAAGGAGATGTCCCATACACTATCCTTCATCCTAACATGCCCACTTCTCTCGAAGACTTGCAAAGGGATTGGATACAACTTAAAGAGGAGCGAGACACTTTCGAGGCC
Organism: Vicia faba; assembly: GCA_948472305.1. Lineage (NCBI taxonomy): Eukaryota > Viridiplantae > Streptophyta > Magnoliopsida > Fabales > Fabaceae > Vicia > Vicia faba. The sequence goes on from OX451741.1 coordinate 1,157,496,374, forward strand.
AAATTCTACGCCAGCGAGTCTGAACGCCTACATCGCACCAAAGAGGATACATACAACTTTTTTATATTAGAGTTTTTGTATTTCTTTGTAAGCCCAAAAGAGGCATGATGTACTTAAACTTTGATTTATTAATATAATGTGTGTTCCTTTTTGGTCTAAAGCAAATTTAAATCTCTAATTTCCTTGAGATTATTTGCATATGTATCTTCATTCATCATGATACAAACAGGTTCCTCCCAAACAGGTCTCCTTATCTTCCTACTGTTTATTTCAGTAAGATGGACATGGAACAAGCGGTGAAAGACATCCAGGCTCAAAATTCCCAACTTCATGAGATGTTCTTGAATCTGTCCAAGGGATAAGAAGAGGTGAAAGCTCTCCTCACAAGGGGGATGGTCATGGGGAATCCGGAAGGCACCAAGGATGACCAGTTGGAGCGGTTACAAACTGAGATATCCATAATGAAGGTCCAAATGATGGGGCAACTGGTGGGCCAGATGGCTCTTATCCAAAATCGGGATCAAGGACAAGAAGAGCTGAAAGTTCTTGTCAACTAACTTCGCCAAGACGGTTACAACCGTATGAGGAAAATAACCAGAATTGGAGATCAAGTCACTACTCAGCCTCCCATGCAACATGAAGCTGGTTTAATGGAGAGTAGACTGTTCCAAATGGCTTCCACGTCTTAATTCCAACAACAACCTCGCCAACAACAAAGGAATCAGTGCAAGGAGGTTGCACCTAAGAGACAATTTACCAGGATTGGCATGTCGCTAGCTCAGGTGCTACAACACCTATTGAAGACAAAGCTAATTACATTAAAGGCTCCTCCCGGGAATCCTAACACTGCTTCTCCTAGTTACCATCCCAAAGAGAGGTGTGCTTACCATTCCGACGGTCTCGGGCACGACACGAATAATTGTTGGGCTCTGAAGAACAGGATTAAAGACCTAATTGACGAAGGAGTGTTGGAGTTTACATAAGACGATCAACTGGAACTCTTCTATCACCCCTCAAGGGAATCCACATGAAGCAACGATCTGGGAGAAGAAATTTTCTGTTTATTTGAATTTTCAACTGTAATCTCTTTTGTTATTCAAACAGTTATCTATTAATGTCAAACTTTGTTTCATTAATGCCTTGCATATGTTTGTCTTGAATTCATCCGTTTGTTTTCTCTATATTTACACTATGCTTTTTACTCTCAACTCTTGCTAAAAGTTACAAGCCTTTAGAGGGAGGATGACGAAAATAATGCCATAATCTCACATAGTATGCTTTTGGACAGACCTTGCTGACAATGTACAGGTGTTCTTCAAATCCTAAACACTGGAGTTATAAGGAAGATAATCCCTAGTCAACCCCTTCAAGCCAAAGAAGTAGGAGTTTCCTTTTTTACATAAAATGAGACCTTTAATCAAAACCTGGGGCATGGTAGTCTCTCAGTTGATTCAAATGCGCATTTAGCTGCAAACTCTCATCTCATAATACGATGAACGACATCAAAAACATTCCTCTAGAATAAAAAGACAGTGATGGTTCCCTAGCACATAGGAAATCATTATCTCTTAAGAGAAAAGCCCACTAAGTCAAAACCTACAAAGGAGACTTAAAAAAAACTAGGGCATCCCGCTGACGCAATCTTAAAACAAGAACAGTCAGGCAAAAATCAGGGATGACAAATAAAAAAAAGGGTCACTACAAATCCTCCACAACATGAAAAATGTTACAAAAATGAATGCCTTCCGATAAACTTAACTTGTCTGAACCATCACCAAAACTTCATTACAGACTCAATTAGAGTTCAAACGCACAATTAACTGAGTTTAGGACTGAAGAACATCACGAAGAATGGGCGGGTACAAATACACTTTGAGCCTTTATCTTTTGTTTCTTAAACCGTGAACCAAACAACGCTACAACCCCTAAAAATTCCTAATTGAAGCATGGGTTAGTTTGAAAGCATACTGTTACAAAAGATATCCTAACTCCTGTAAGGCTTTACTCTAAATCCTGAGTTTGAATTTTCCTACAAAACTTCTTTACTTACTAAAACACATTTTCAAAACTTCAAGACAAGCATAAACTTTGCATTATTTGAATATCGTTGTTTGCATATGGCTATTTGTTTAACAGCGGAGAAATTCACACAACGAATATCCGATGAACGAAAGCTCTCTCAGTGAATAAATTCACTTTAAATGGGATGACACTTTCAATAATAGATCTCCTAAGCAAAAAGACACGGCATGACATGGGGCAGTCCAGTCCAGATTACAAGAAATGCTAAATAATCATGGGCAGATCTCAATCACTTGGGGCATTGAACGCAAATCCCGACAAAGGATTACGTACAGTCAAACATTTCCTGGCAGTACCACCAACACCTGCTACTAGGGACAGTGACAAATCTCCCCCAAAATCCTTCTCATAGGATGACTCCCAGCCAGAGTTTCAATCTCTGAAAACCTTTTCCCCAGCTAAGTCGACCTCAAGAATCCTTGAGGATTTTCTCCAATGAAGTCTCCGCCTCTCCAACACACTGACAATAGGGTTTATTTCCCCAACAAACTACGGATTCCCCAACTTGGGTTTGCCTCTCCGACTACTACAAATCAGAGGACCATAACTCCTCTTCCCCAGTAGACTACTCTACAATCCCCAAAAAACACTGTGAAGCCTGGATTTGGACCAGATAACAGTATAAGGTGCTGGGAAGCCTAGAATTCGACCAGATAGTAGTTCACTTCTTCAAAAACACTGAAGCCTGGATTTCGACCAGATAACAATACAAAGTGCTGTGAAGCCTGGAATTCGACCAGATAGTAGTTCACTTCTTCAAAAACACTATGAAGCCTGTATTTCGACCAGATAACAATATAAAGTGCTGCGAAGCCTGGAGTTTGACCAGATAGTAGTTCACTTCTTCAAAAACACTATGAAGCCTGGATTTCGACCAGATAACTGTATAAAGTGATGCAAAGCTTGGAATTCGACCAGATAGTAGTTCACTTCTTCAAAAACACTGTGAAGCCTGGATTTCGACCAGATAACAGTATAAAGTTCTACGAAGCCTAGAATTCGACCAGATAGTAGTTCACTTCTTCAAAAACACTGTGAAGCTTAGATTTCGACAAAATAACAGTATAAGGTGCTACGAAGCCTGGAATTCGACCATATAGTAGTTCACTTCTTCAAAAACACTATGAAGCATGGATTTCAACCAGATAACAGTATAAAGTGCTGCGAAGCTTGGAATTCGACCAGATGGTAGTTCAATTCTTCAAAAACACTATGAAGCCTGGATTTCAACCAAATAACAGTATAAAGTGCTGTGAAGCCTGAAATTCGACCAATTAGTAGTTTATTTCTTCAAAAACACCGTGAAGCCTGGATTTCGACCAGATAATAGTATAAGGTGCTGCGAAGCTTGGAATTCGATCAGATAGTAGTTCACTTCTTCAACAACAAAACGGGAATCCTTGTTGGAAATATTCCAAACAAAGTTTGAAGACTCACCTTCTCTTCAACAGCAATCCGGGATTTATTGACTCCCCCAACATTTGTCAAGGATTTATTTTCCCAGAAAAAAATACATTCATTAACATTTCACACATGATAAGTGCATTCAACATAATATCATTTATTTTTGAGAATATTATGACACCATGCATTTCATACATCATGACATTGCATACAGCTAACGTTCTACCTTTTTCAGGAAAAGGTCAATCAACAGATGGCTATCATCAATAATTTTCAACAGGTCCAAGATTAGTTTTTGAAGCAAGACAGAGTAACTACCTACATGACCAGATGCAGCTTCAAACGGACTCATCATGAAGCAATCTTACATGGATTTCTCCTCATCGTGAAGCAATCTCACACAGGTTCCTTCTGACTTCCAAATGCAGCTTTACACGGGCTCATCATGAAGCAATCTTACATGGATTCTTTATCGCCATGAAGCAACCCTACGCAGGTTCCTCCTATTTCCAAGATAAAGTTTTACGCAGACTCATCATGAAGCAACCCTACACAGGTTCCTTCTCATGAAGTAATCCTACCCAGGTTCCTTCTTAGGAAATTTCAGATGAAGTTTTACATGGACTCATCATCAAGCAACCCTATACAGGTTCCTTCTCTTTCCCAGATACAGTTTTACACGGACTAATCATAAAGTATCCCTACACCGACCCATCATAAATTGAAGAATATTTAAGACCTCTTTTGGTTCAGTTTAAATCTCTCAACGGTTTATCCTGATACTTTCCAAAAGAAACGTTTCTGGTTCAGATAGATCGCTCCAAGATTTGTTTTGTTTCTTCTCCATACACCTGCCTTTTCAGTTTAAATCAACCAAAGGTTTATTTTGATTCTTTTCCAGTTGAAGTCAAAGTTCAGATTTAGTCCAATTTCTGTCAACAATCACCTTTGAATGGCATCTATAAGCCCATCTCCGACGGTTCCCAATCATTTCTGGATGGCATCTATAAGCCCATCTACGACAACTATCCCTCGTTTCCTCCAAATGGCATCTATAAGTCCATTCATAATTCATCTTCGAGTGCAAATTTTTGGGCACTCTAGTGTTCAATCATCTTCCACCTTTAAGTCACGAATGGAAGATTCGACAATCTAACTCTTCAAGCATAAGAAGATTGAGCAGGGGCAGCTGTTGTACCCCAAAATTTTCCCTCTCATTTCTCAAAGGATCATCCTGGACCCTCAGGTTTGCTTCCATCCAAATCCAAGCCTTGAATTACAAATTTTCCAAGAAATTCATTCACAAGGGCAAAATGGTCATTTGCATACTAAAAAGTCAAACTTTGACTTTTGGATCAAAATCAAGTTTCAAGAATAATATTTAAACAAGACATGTTGAAATATGAAATTTGTTTCATCAAGAAATTCAAAAGTCAAAATTACTTTGGAAAAGTCCAATTTCTAAATACTTAGAATTCTTCTAAGTGTTTAAGAAATATGACAGGCTCAGAACTTCTGATCAGATTATCACCATGATGCAAGTTGATTCTGGAATAACTTCTAACACAAGAGTTGTGGATCTCAATGAGATCTAAAACATTGCAGAACAAAATTCTCCTAGAAATGCTGGGATTTCAAGCTACAAATCCTTGAAGACACATCCATGAAACTGAAGCTTCCGGAAAAATTCTAGACCTTTCCAAAATAGGATTTGGGTAGAACTTCTGGGCCAGTTTTCATATAGGTCCAGTCAGAATTCGCAAGAGAAATTCAAAGAGGATTTACAAAGCGTGTTACAAGCTTCTGGGAAAGTCTGAGAACTTGCTCAAAACATGCTTGAGCGAAAAGATCAAAGGATCAGAAGTTGGATGTTTTGTTATAAGTTCGCTGATGCTGGACTTCTGGCCTAAATCTAAGCTATGATGCATAATCTCATAGTGCAGGATTTCTGGTTTGATAAATCTCATCATCATTTAATGCTCACAACCACTTTTGAGTTTTATCCAAAGGATTTCCCCACGTATGAGGTAGAAGTATCATTGATGTCCTTGAAAAGCAAACTTTTGTACAAAGTTGTGCTGGGCCCATGCTTTGCTTTTGCCTCTGAGAGTACTTTTCCCTAATTCATGCTTACAAATCCAGCTTAGGCACGACTAAAAGCTGCTAACCCTCATACTTTCTCTAAGAACAAGGCAGCACCCTAGCATATGAAGGCTATGTTCAACGCTTCGGTCAGAACATCACCAAATCTCAAAACCTCGTTTAAACAACCTACTAAACTGCTACAACACAGTCCTATAACCAACAACTAATCCAGTACACGCCTGCATTTTCCCAAATCCCATATTTGCACCAAACTAGCATACGAAAACTGTGTTTAAAAAGAAATGGAACAGTATGCCAAAAATTTTTTTAAAAAAATCCCATTGGTTTTCCCCCCCAAAACCACAACAAACTCGTCTATAAATAAGTTACTCCATCACACGTTCAAGGGGTTGGCTTTTGGAGAGAGAGAATTGTCAAAAGAGAAAAAAGAAAACTGTGAAACCTTCATCAAAATCCAGAATTCCCAAACAGAAAACCAAACCTTTGTTCTTCCCTTGGAATCAAAGAAATTAGCATTTTGTCTTCTGTTGCTCCTACTGATTCCATAAAATATGAAAACAACAGTTCAAGTTCCAAGCACACGCTTCAGATTCAAGGTAAGTCTTTCTAACTTTGCATCTTTTCATTCAGAACATCATCAATATGTAAATATCATAGTATTTACGTTGACCAATATCATTGCATAAGTAGAAGAGATTGTGGATCAGAACTTCTTGAATAAAGCTAGGCTCATAATTAGGATTAGAACTTCTATGAATTGTTGTGCTCTTATTTTTCTGATTTGTTGCTGTTAAGAATTGAATAAGTTGCTTATGAACTGATTAATGTAAGGAAGGAGTTGAAGTGTAACATAGAACTTCTGGGTCTTTTCTTTCCCACTATTTTAGCACATCACATAACTTCTGATTTTTCACTCACTGTTTAACACAACATAGAACTTCTGATTTTCGCTCACTGTTTTGACATATCATAGAACTTCTGATTCACACTCACTGTTTTAACACACACAGAACTTCTAAAATTTTCTCACTGTTTTAACACTCAGAACTTCAGCACGTAGCGACCCAGAACTTTTGTTTTTCCCTCAAACATTTATTTCAGGACCTCAGAGTTCCTCAATCCAGAACTTCTGATTTCCTCTGAGGTTTCAATTCTGAACCACGACGCGCCTGGAATCAGAACTTGTGTTCCTCTTTGTTTTTCTTTCAGCAACACGCTGATCCTATTCCTCGTTGTTTTTTCCTTTTTTCTCTATTTTTATTAATATAAAAAAGGACATGAAAAAATATTTTCTAATTATTTTTCTTTTAATTTGTTAAGACCAAAAACCATTTTTCAAAACAAGTCTTTTCCTTTTCTTACATTTTACATTTCAATATGGTTGTAATAGTTAATTAGGATTTAAATTCTTGCAACCCCCATTTGTAAATTTGTACCCCCATCCCTAATTGATGTAATAGTGTAGGACTTTACTTTTCCCGCACTTTTATTGCTTTCATATATTGTTAGTAAATAAGGTGTGTATGGCAAGATAAAAACAACAAATAGACAACCTAAAAATCAAAGATTAAAATGCATGAAATCAAACACACTATTCACACTAGCACCCTTAGGGTAATCCAACTTTGTCGCCTTTCAGAAAATAGTCATGTCCCTCGAATGTAGGTGTTTAGAAAAGACTCTCGATAAAAGATTGCAGTCCCTCGATGTCCCTCGATGTTGCCTTCGATAAAAGATCTAGTCCCTAAATGACTTTGCTAAAACGTCTCATAGGTTTCCTTCTATGACTATACAAACATCCCACGCCCGCCCCTTCACTTCCAACGATGGGGCTTCTTACCAAAACAATGGTAAGATTGCAACACCTAAAGGAGGAGGAAAATATCATTTAAGACCTTTGAGAAGGTATATTTGCTTCTAGTTGCTCGCTTGCTCACAACAAAAACATTTTATACACCAACACACTCATTTGAAACATTTTCAAAAGATAACACTTTGTACGCATTCTTATAGAAACGAGAGCCATTACAAAGAAGACACCTTTTCAAAATCTCTTTCAAAAACACAAACACCTCTTTGAACTATTTTTCGAAACAACACTTTGTACGCGTTCTTATAGAAATGAGAACTATTACAAAGATATTTCCAAAAAACTTTCAGAAACCCACACCACAAGCACACATTCAAACAAAAGCAAGTGATCTAGCAAGCAACGAAGATCCCATAGATGACTATGGATGAAAAGGGTGATAATACCTTCCCTTTTCATAATCTACACCCCCAAACTCAAGAAAACATCTCTAAAGGTCTTTCCTGTTCTTTTCAGCCTTTCCTTATTGGATAAAAGAAAATTTGGTGGAGACTCTTTCTAAACTGCAACATTTGCGATAAAACACAAAACAACCAAGTCAGTTTTCCCACCGCGTTACAGAACTAGCGACTCTGTTGGGGATTATTTAAAAGTGGGGTTACCTTAGGGCTAGATCACATTTACTTGCTTTCCTTGTTTGACTTGCATGCTTTACCTTATGGTTCCTTGTTTGGGCTCACTAAAGATCCTACACCCGGATTTTGGACACCCTTTTTAGGTAAGTAGAAATAAACTATGAGGGAACTGTGCGGGGTATACCGACACAGTTGAAACTGTAGCTACGTTGATGCGATACTTTGGTGTGTACCGGTAGCCCTTGAGTAATCAAGGAGAATACGGGGCCACTGCATGGTATCATAAAGCGTCAACTTACCTTAGCACCTTAATTGACCAACTAGGCTTTTAGGACGTAGTGAGATAGCCGTCTTTGGTGTAAACCCAAAGTCGGTTGATACACGATGCTACACTCATTGAGGTTTGACCCTTGAGTTTTGTTTGGTGGCAAGTCAGTTGTCTATCGGAACGAGATTTAGGGGAAAGACCGGTGATATTGAGATCCCTTAGAACCCGGTTACTATATGTAGGACAGGTTGAGCCAACCCAACTTCAAGAGGGCATCACCTTAAAATCCATGCAAGCCTTAAACCTAAGGTCTCTGTGTGATTTGCTTGTGCTTGCTATGTCTGCTATATCTGAGCATAATAATGACATCATAACATAGCATGTCATACTAACCATTTCAAGGATTCTTAGGGTTTATTTTTGTCTTGTTTTGTAGGATATGGATCTCGCCCGTAGATTCACTATCCAAGTCAGTCTGTTAAAAGTACCTCCTCAAATTAAGGATTTGGTATCAAGGGTTCCCGAAAGCTCTCCATTCAATGAAAGACATGGTAGACTTCTCATCTTGGTCACTTCAAACCCTGATGAAGAAATGTTAAAAGTACTCTTTCAATTCTTTGACCCTCTACATCACTGCTTCACTTTTTCGGATTACCAGTTAGTGCCTACTATGGAGGAGTTTTCTATGCTGTTGGGGGTGCCTATCCTTAATGAGGTACCTTTCAATGGTATGGAAAGAGACCTTAAACCTGAAGATATTGCCAAAGCTCTATCCTTACAAAGGTCTGATGTAGTAGCAAATTGGGAAACCCGAAGAGGTGTCAAGGGTTTTTTTGGCTAAGTTCTTGTTCGAGAAAGCTCATCATTTATGGGATACATTGGACTTACAAGCTTTTGAAGAGGTGTTAGACCTTCTCATCTATGGATTGGTACTGTTTCCTAATCCGAACCAGCTCATAGACGTGAATGCGGTTAAGATTTTCCTGTCACGTAACCCGGTACCTACTCTGCTTGGAGATATCCTACATTCGTTGCATACTCGCACTATAAAAAGAAGAGGAACCATTATGTGTTACACACCTCTTTTGGCTAGGTGGTTTATTTCACACATACCATGATCGGTCTTGAAGAATGAACATGGCTTAAGATGGTCTCAAAGGCTGATTACTCTTACACATTCAGGCATTCATTGGTGTCCCTGATTCTCAGAGAATGTTACCATCATTGATCGATGCGGATAATTTCCTAATGTCCCTCTTTTAGGCATTAGGGGAGGAGTCACTTACAATCCTTGTTTGGCACTACGACAATTTGGATATGCAAGAAGGGATGGTCCTCATGATGCAATTATTCAAGGAATCATTTTCGACTACAATAATGATGCTCAAGATTATCGCAAAAGGTTCATACGAGCTTGGGGCGTGGTACATAAATTTGATAGCAAGACACTAGGGCACATGAATTCCATCCCTCTTGAGCCTTACCTCAAATGGGTACGTGCTCGTGCTCAAAGTCTTATGATGCCTTACCCCTCTATTATCCCAGTCATCATAGAGCCTATTGTGGAAGGAGATGTCCCATACAATATCCTTCATCCTAACATGTCCACCTCTCTCGAAGAATTGCAAAGGGATTCGATACAACTTAAAAGAGGAGCGAGACACTTTCGAGGCCCAATTCTACGCCAGCGAGAAGAAAGTTCTGGAACTCACCAGGAAGCTTCATGAGGAACTCACCAGGAAGCTTCATGAGGAGCGGAGTCTGAACGCCTACATCGCACCAAAGAGGATGCGTACAACTTTTTTATCTTAGAGTTTTTTTATTTCTTCGTAAGCCCAAAAGAGGAATGATGTACTTAAACTTTGATTTATTAATATAATGTGTGTTCCTTTTTGGTCTAAAGAAAATTTAAATCTCTAATTTTCTTGAAATCATTTGCATATGCATCTTCATTCATCATGACACAAACAGGTTCCTCCCATATAGGTCTCCTTATCTTCCTACTGTTTATTTCAGTAAGATGGATATGGAACAAGCGGTGAAAGACATCCAGGCTCAAAACGCCAAACTTCATGAGATGTTCTTGAATCTGTCCAAGGGACAAGAAGAGGTGAAAGCTCTCCTCACAAGGGGGATGGTCATGGGTAATCTAGAGGGCACCAAGGATGACCAGTTGGAGCGGTTACAAATTGAGATAGCCATAATGAAGGTCCAAATGATGGGGCAACTGGTGGGCTAGATGGCTCTTATCCAAAATCTGGCTCAAGGACAAGAAGAGCTGAAAGTTCTTGTCAACCAACTTCGCCAAGACAGTTACAACCGTATAAGGCAAACAACCAAAATTGGATATCAAGTAACTGCTCAGCCTCCCCTGTAACATGAAGCCGGTTTAATGGAGAGTAGGATGTTCCAAATGGCTGCCACGTCTCAAGTCCAACAGCAACCTCGCCGTCAACAAAGGAATCATCATAAAGAGGCTGCACCTAAGAGACAAATTACCAGGATTGGCATGTCGCTAGCTCAGGTTCTACGACACATGTTGAAGACAGAGCTAATTAAATTAAAGGCTCCTCTCGAGAATCCTAACACTGCTGCTCCTAGTTACCATCCCAAAGAGAGGTGTGATTACCATTCCGACGGTCCCGAGCATGACACGAACAATTTTTGGGCTCTGAAGAACAGGATTCAAGACTTTATTGACGAAGGAATGTTGGAATTTACACAAGACGATCAACTGAAACTCTTCTATCACCCCTCAAGGGAATCCACATGAATAAACGACTTGGGCGAGGGAATTTTTTGTTCATTTGATTTTTCAATTGTAATCTCTTTTGTTATTCAAACAATTATCTATTAATGTGAAACTTTGTTTCATTAATGCATTGCATATGTTTATCTTGAATTCATCCGTTCATTTTCTCTATATTTAAACTATGCTTTTTAATCTCAACTCTTGCTAAAAGTTACAAGCCTTTAGAGGGAGGATGACGAAAATAATGCCATAATCTCACACAATATGCTTTTGGACAGACCTTGCTGACGATGTACAGGAGTTCTTTCAAATCCTAAACACCGGAGTTATAAGGAAGATAATCCCTAGTCAACCCCTTCGAGCCAAAGAAGTAAGAGTTTTGTTGTTTACACAAAATGAAACCTTTAATCAAAACCTGGGGCAGGGTAGTCTCTCAGTTGATTCAAACGCGCATTTAGCCACAAACTCTCATCTCTTAATACGACGAATGACATCAAAAACATTCCTCTGTAATCAAAAGACAATGATGGTTCCCTAGCACATAGGCAGTCATTATCTCTCAAGAGAAAAGCCCACTAAGTCAAAACCTACAAAGGAGACTTAAAAAAAACTAGGGCATCCCGCTGACGTAATCTCAAAACAAGAACAGTCAGGCAAAAATCAGGGATGACAAATAAAAAAAAAGGGTCACTACAAATCCTCAACAACATGAAAAATGTTGCCAAAATGACTGTCTTCCGATGAACTTAACTTGTCTGAACCATCACCAAAATGTCATTCCAGACTCAATTAGAGTTCAAATGCACAATTAACTGAGTTTAGGACTGAAGAACATCACGAAGAATGGGCGGGTACAAATACACTTTGAGCCTTTATCTTTTGTTTCTTAAACCGTGAACCAAACCACGCTACAACCCCTCAAAAGTCCTAATTGAAGCATGGGTTAGTTCGAAAGCATACTGTTACAAAAGATATCCTAACTCCTGTAAGGCTTTACTCTAAATCCTGAGTTTGAATTTTCCTATAAAACTTCTTTACTTACTAAAACAAATTTTCAAAACTTCAAGACAAGCATAAACTTTGCATTATTTGAATATTGTTGTTTGCATATGGCTATTTGTTTGACAGCGGAGGAATTCACACAACGAATATCCGATGAACGAAAGCTCTCTCCGTGAACAAAGTCACTTCAAGTGGGATGACACTTTTAATAATAGATCTCCTAAGCAAAAAGACACGGCATGACATGGGGCAGTCCAGTCAAGATTCCAAGAAATGCTGAATAACTAGGGGCATATCTCCATAACTTGGGGCATTGAATGCAAATCCCAACAAAGGGTTATGTACATTCAAACATTTCCTGGCAGTACCACCAACACCTGCTGCTAGGGGCAGTGACAAATCTCCCCAAAATCCTTCTCATAGGATTATTCCCAGCCAGAGTTTCAATCTCTAAAAACCTTCCCCAGCTAAGACGACCTCAAGAATCCTTGAGGATTTTCTTTAGTGAAGTCGCCGCCTCTCCCACAGACTGACAACAGGGTTTATTTCCCCAACAAACTACGGATTCCCCAGCTTGAGTTTTCCTCTATGACTACTAAAAATCATAGGAACACAACTCCTCTTCCCCAGTAGACTACTCTACAATCCCCAGCAAAAACTGTGAAGCCTGGATTTCAACCAGATAACAATATCAGGTGTTGCGAAGCTTGGAATTCGACCAGATAGTTGTTCAATTCTTCAAAAACAATGTGAAGCCTGGATTTCGACAAGATAACAGTGTTGTACCCCAAAGTTTTCCCTCTCAATCATCAAAGAATTTGCTCACAAGATCTCCTTTGGCTCAAGACTGCACTAAGATTGATCAACTCAAGACACCTCCATAAGCACTGATGAAAAAAATTAGGGTTTGAGATTGCACAAGGATATTTGAACTTTCAATGCCTCATATGACTTTCATGGATCATTATGGACCCCCAATATTACTCATGTCAAGTTTCAAGCCTTGGATCACCCTTTTGCTCAGTCAATTGAGCAGTTGACCTAAAAATTAGCTGTATTGGGGGAAAAGTCAACTTTGGCCAATTTACAGTCAAACTTCATAATTTTTTATCCACATCAACATTTTAAACTCATATGTATCATTTGATCAATTTTGGACCATAATTCCTCAAGAAATTTGATCAAATCTCCAAAAGGGCAAAATGGTCAAAATTAGGGTTTTGACTGGGAAAGGGTAATTTCTGATATTTGACCTAGCAAATGATCCATTGGTTTAAGGCATGATCTCAAGAGTCAAATTGCATCATTTTGAACTAATGAAATCGCTCAAAACATTACCCAAGTCCAATGGATTGACAAATGAATTTTCAGTCAACTGATCAAAAGTCAACTGTATACTGAAAAATCAAACTTTGACTTTTTGGTCAAATTCGAATGCCAAAGATCACAATTCATTAAAACATGTCAAAATATGAAACTTATTCATCAAGAAATCCAAAATTCAAAATTTCATTTTGAAAAGTGAAAATTTCTAAACTTAGAAATTTTTCTAAGTGTTGGAAATTTATTTTTTCACAACTTTGAGCAAACTTTTCACCATGATGCAAGATGATTCAAGAGAAACTTCCAACATGAAAGTTGTAGATCTCCATGAAATATACAACTTTTATTTACTAAACTCCTTCCAAAAGTGCTTGGATCTCAAGTTATAATTTTAAGAATAAATGGTCATGATACAAAACACTTAATGAAATTTTGCCCTAATTTGGTCAGGATTTTGACCCAACTTCATGGCACTTTTTCATATAGTTACAAGGGGAATCATCAAAAGTAATTCAAATATGGGTTATAGAGAACATTAAAAGATTTCTAAAATGTCCAAGAACTCCTTGTGATAATTTTAAGTAGGTAGAATCGAAGAGATGAAGTTAGGGTTTTATCACTTGAATTACAAGGCATTTTGTGATGAACAAAATTCAAATTCAAAGTTATGCTGCATAACCTCTACTTTATAGGCCTCAAACGTGTTAGGAACTCCATAATTAATTGCTTGCACAACTGTTAGAGGTCTCATTTCAAGCATTCAATGCAAGGCCATGCTTTATATCCATTTTGGGAAGAAAGTGCACATTGCCATTTTGATAAAGTGACTTTTTGTACAAAACTTGTTCTTGAGCCTTGCACTTGTTCCCTTTTGATAATACATGTCTCATAACACAAGAGAAATGGTTTATACACTTACAATCACCCAACCCATGCTTGAACTTCACATTGAAACTTGGTTTCCCACTTTTCTTGAAAATCAAGTAACCTAGCAAATAGCTTGTAACTGGTACTTCTGATTTTCCAAAGCTCTCAAACTCTTTTGCTTATAGATTTTAAAACCATTTGCCACAAAACACACGAATGCTTAAGCCCTGAAAACACCTAGAATAGAGAATCACCAAAAACACTTCAAAACTTGTCATTTCTGAGTTTTGAAGCCAATCATCAAATCTACTCGTGCGTTTCTTAGCCTTTTGCTTTCAAAAGTTTCTAAACAACATACACAAAAAATCCCAACCCCTTTAACACCAATGTAACACCTCCATCATCATCCACCATTTTCAAAAACAAAGCTTTGCACTTGGAATTCTCCAGAACTCCTCAGGCACTTTTAGCTCAAGCTAAGCATCCCTTTAGCTTCCTGGGAACTTGAGGAAGCTAACCCAATCATTGGAACTAACTAAAAGCTGCTCAAACTTCATACCATATACGCTCTTGCAACGTATGTTTTCTAACTTTGGAACTTTTCATACAGACATCATCAATGATTTATTTGTGAATGAAACATGTAAATATCATTTCCCTAAATCTAACCATGTTCATAGTTTTCATTAATTTTGTTTGAGCTTAGAGAATTTTAAGATTGAAATTTCTGAGATTTTTAGGGTTCAGATTAGGGACAATGAAATTCATGTTTGTCTTTGATCTATAGTTTTAATGCTTTACATTTCTTAAATCGTGAGGAAATTTGATACAAGTTTCATGTTTACAGTTTTCATTTTTGTTGAGGAATGATTGAGTTACAGAGCTTATGGATGAGCGTGAGGTTGAAGATGAAGTTGGCTTCAGGAACATGTTTGCCATATATATTTATGGTTTGATTTATATAAACGGATGTATAGCCACCCCAGTGGTAGAAGCGTGGGTCTGTAACCAGAGGGACCTGGGTTCGAGCCCCAGTGGTACCCTTTTGATTTTTTTCATATTTTTTTCCTTTTCTGACTTTTTGGACAAGCGCTGGGCCTCCTACTTTGGGCCTTATGTTTTTTTTTCTTATCTCTAACCCCCTTGGAGCCTATTCATACCCCTGGCCTAATTTTTATTTTCTTTTCTTATTTTCATTTTATTTATTTTCTTAATTATTTTTTTCTAATACTAAAAAATCATAAAAAATATAAAAATATTAGATTTATATTTGGACATAGTTTATTTTTTTTTCACACAAAAATTATTTTATTTTATCATACATTATTTATTTCACTAAATATTTTGTAAATTTAATTAAAGACTAGGGTTTTAGTTTATTTTTCTCATAATAAAAAAATTCTCTTTTAAATATAAAAAAGACCAAAAATATTTTATAACACTATAAATTATTTTCAAAACAAAAATACCAAAAATATTTTTCTTATAAACTTAATTTCTTTTTAATCAATTAATAGATTTAGGGTTTCATTTAAAATATTTTCTTAGTAAATTTAGGTTTTACTTTTAATTAATTATTTTCTTTTAATTAATTAGGTTAAAATCAAAACCCATTTTCTCTAAAAATTTCCAAACAAATATCCATTTTCTTCACATTTACATTCTTGCATATTTATTCATCTTGTACATTTTTTATTTCAATTCTTGTATAAATTCAATATGGTTGTAATAGATAATTTGGCTTTAAATTCTTGCAATCCCCATTTATAATTTGTACACCCCCTCCCATAAGTATTGTAATAGCATAGTAAATTTTAAATTCCGTAATTTATCGCTTTATATACAATTGCTAGTAATTAGGGTTTGTATGGAAAGACTAAAACCAATCAAAAATTAAAACCCTAAGCAAAGACAAAATCAAGCATGAAAAACAATACACTTGCACACAAGCACCCCTAGGGTAAATCCACTTGGTTGCCTTTACAAAATGGCCATATTACGCATGTGAGGTATCTTAGCAAAAACAAGCAAAGTATAAGATCATAGTACCTCGATAACGCTATCTAAGGTTCCTTTCAAATGATCTTAGTCCCTAAAAGAGAATGCTAAGATACCTTGCAACATTGCTAATCATTGGTTATACGATGAGCCACGCCCGTCCCGTTTACATCCAAAGATAGGGTTACTTACCAAATTAATGGTAAGGTAACAATGTCAAAGGAAAAGGGAAATGAACATGAAAGACTTTTAAGTAGGTAGAATTCTCCTAATTACTTGCTCAATTTTAAAACATCCTTGTTATTTTCAAAACAAACACCTACACTTTCAAAACCTCTTACAAAACATGAAAACATTTTCAAAAGATCAACATCTTTGTATACATTCTTACAAACGAGAATCATTACAAAGATTGCCTAATCAATGGAGTCTTTACAAAATACTTTCAAAAACCACACAAAGCACAATTTCAAACAAAAAGCAAGTGATCTAGCAAGTAGCTAAGAGCCCATGGAAAACAATGGATGAAAAGGGTACTAATACCTTCCCTTTTCATAATCTACCCCCCAAACTCAAGAAATAATCTCAAAGGTCTTTCCTGTGCTTTTTCACCTTTCCTTTTGGATAAAAGAAAAGTCGGTGGCGACTCTTGCTAACCGCAACATTTGCGATCAAATGCAAAACCTTCAAGTCAAATCTCCCACCCTATCACAGAACTGGCGACTCTGCTGGGGAGAATTCTAAAAGTGGGGTTACCTTAGGGTTATATCACATTTACTTGCTTTTATTGTTTGACTTGTTTGCTTTACATTATGGTTCTTTGTTTGGGTTTGAAGCCTCTACTCGGATTTGGGTTACCTTATAGGTAAGTAGCAATACATTGTGGAAACTGTACGAAGTATACCGACATGGTCTAAGCAATAGCTATGTTAGTGCGACATATTTGTGGGTACCGGTAGCCCTTGAGTTAATCAAGGAGAATACGGGGCCGCTTAGTGATGTCATGAAGCACTAATGAATTTTTAGAACCTTTACTTGACCAACTTGGCCATTAGGACGTAGTGGGATGACCGGCTTTGGTGCAGTCCGAAGTTGGTAGATACTCGATACTACACTCATTGAGGTTTGGTTTTTTGGGATATTTCGGTCGCTATTGAGGAGGCTTGTGCTGAAATAATGACCAAGGAAACAAACCAGTGATAATGAGCTCATTAGAACCTGGTTACTATTGCTAGGACATGTTTAGGCCAACTAAACTTCAAGAGGGTACTTACCTATATGACTCCATGCAAGCCTAAACCTAAGGACTTGTTTGATTTGTTTGTGTATATTTACTTGTACATAACATCATGAACATCCTAACATCATGCTCATTCACTAACCATTTCAAGGATCTTGGGATTTGTCTTTGTTTCTATTTTGTAGGACATGGATTCTATTCACAGGAAAACCATTCAAGTCAATCTTGTGAGGATCCCTCCTTAACTTAAGGAGCTGGCAACAAGGATTTCTTAAAACTCTCTGTGATACGGTGGCAGAATCGACCATTAATACTGGTTTGTGTTTTTTGTTTGCAAATGTCGCGGTAAGCAAGAGTCGCCATCGACTTTTATTTCATCCAACTAAGGAAAAGGAAAAAGAACAGAACAAACCTTTTTCGAGAATGTTTCTGAGTACGGGGGGTAGATTATAGAAAAGGAAAGTGTTAGAACCCTTTCTATCCGTGGTTTTCCACAGGCTCTTAGGTACTTTGCTCTATTTTTTTAAAATTGCCTGTGTGTGCTTGTTTTGAAGAAGTTTTACTTCGTGATAACCCTTGTATCAGTCCTCAAGAGTGTGACGGAGTTATTTTGAAAATTGTTTTGAAGAGTGTTTGTGTGAAAATCTTTGTTTGAGCAAGTACCTAAGAACTAATCTACCTACTCGAAAAAGGTCTGTTTGTTTTCCTTTAGACAATGTTATCCTATTATTAAGGAATAGGTAGCACCGTCGTTGGAGTTTAAAAGGGACGTTCGAAGGGATGAAATGGTCTCTGAAAGCAACAAGTAAAGATAGCTTAGCATTTCGAAGGGACTATCGTCATAAGATCGATTCGTAGGCAACTCGAGGGACAAGTAGGGACTATGATCTTTATGACGATTTTGAATCGCGGGTCATTGCTAAGGTATTCGTACGTTCGAGGGACATGACCAATATTTTCGAAGCAACCAAGTGGGGCAAACCCTAGGAGTGAGCATGTGCAAGTGTATTTTTTTCCAGTTAATTATCTTTTCACAATTAGGGTTTTCTACTGTTTAATTTCAATTTATCTTTCCATACAATCCTATACATACATCTAAGCAGTTTATAGTTTGCGGAAATTAAAATGCGATAAATTAGAGTCCTAGCTATTACATGGCTTTGGGCAGATACATAATTATTTTGACTGAAAATAAAATGCCGAATTAAAAACCCTATTTAAATCTATTAGAAACTCAGAGCATTTATAAATAATAATAAAAAAGGAAAATCTAAAGCGCGCGGAAAATTAAATGCGAGAAATAATTCGGCGACCTAAAAATCTAATTTAAGAAAATATTTATGTTATTTTTGAGGAAAAATCAGGTTAAGTATAAAATTAAACCCTAATTCTAATTATTTTGAATTATAATAAAAGTTATTTAATTAACCTAATTTAACCCGATTAATTAATTAATTAATGAAATGTTTATGGAAAAAAAGATTTTTGATGTTTTTATGATTATTTGATTAAATAAAAAAAATATGATGATTTTTTTTGGTGTTATTAAAAAGAATTAATTAATAAATAAAAATAATTAAATAATGAAAAATAAAAAAGGACTTGGGCCTGCATAAGCACCCAGGGGGATGTGTTTCTGATTTTTGTTAGGCCCACTATGGCTGAGAACAGTTTGTGCCAGATCATGTGCTAGCACGCTTGGAAGGTGTGCCATGGCCTCTCCTTGATTGGAACGTTGGATCTGCATTGGCAACGATCTAGTGGTTGAATCAATGAGGCGCATGAGATCTTGTGTAGAGTGTTAAGAAAATAAAGAAAATGCTGGGACCTGGGATCGAACCCAGGTCCTTCCACTCATTCCACGCTTGCCCTGCCATTTGTGATACGCTGCTTAGTTATTATGATAATAACATTAAAACATAATATGTGAAACAAAATGGATGAGCTGGAAAACACGTGCGAAATTTAAATGGGCCAGTAAGGTGGTGACAAGTCACCGTCTTCTTCCCTGTCCGTCGTTTTAGATCTCATATCTATACCTACGAACAAAACTCCATAGCTATACACCTGCAAGCTTCAAAAATTCATATGATGCACAATAAATCAATTCTAACTATACCAATCAATTCTCCTTGGCCTCACGAATATCAAGATATTAGTATCTTGGCATAATTTCACCTATACAGAGAAGCCCCAAAACAACCTCTTAAACCCTAGCCATGGAAATCGTCAGGATATTCATCAAAACATCAATTAAACCATTCAAACATGTTGCAAATATGTTAACAATCACAAATGTATCATTCAAACATGCTTAAGATGCAAGAATTAACGTAATCGATTTAAAAAAGAAGAAGCAAACCGTATGAAGACTGTGGGGTGATTTTGGGCTTGTGAATGCTTGCAATTGATTGTGTTAGCTCTAAGAGATGTCCGGAAAGTGATTGGAAGCTTTGGAATGGCCTGAATCACCCTCTATATGAGAAAACGAATCACCACTTTTTGCCAAAAAATTCAAGTTTCTTTCTCTATTTTCACGACTGCAAAACCTTCTCTCTTGCCTTGTTTTTGTTCATTATATGTAGTATGAAGAATTAGGGTAAAATTTTTGGATCCAATCTTGAGAATTTATGGATAAAATATTTGATCTTTAAGCCATATTCTTTCATTCCAAACTTCACCAAGTCATGCTTTTTTTTCCTTGATTCGATTTGGCTTGATTAGGCCAGCTCAAATAGATTTGATCTTCATCAAAATCAGATCATTAAAATAATCTTTGATATTTTTTGTTATTTATTTGATTTAATGTGATTTATAATAAATAAAAATCAAAATAAAATAAATAAATAGATAAAATAAGGTATGGCTGCTGATTTAGGTCGTAGACCATGTTGGAAGTGAGGTGCAAGCCTAAAAAGTTAGGCCCATTTGGCAAAAAATGCATTTTTGAGCACATTTGACTTTTGGCAATTTTCCAAAAATGGTCAACTTTGATAATGCATAACTCTTCCAATTTTAGCCATAGAGAGGTGTTATTGGAGTTTTTAGAAAGCTTAGGATGTCCCTTAAACAACCCTTTTGGTCTCATTTCAAATGAGTATTCCATGTTCATGTAAGAAGCTTTGACCCAAAAGGTGTTTTTGTTGACTTTTCAAAAGGACCTATAATGTAGAAATTCATATCTTTTTATGGGTGAATTTTTTGAAATTTGAGGGCTGAATATGGGTTTTAGGAAATTTAATTCCATTTAAAATGAGCCTTGGATGAGAAATTTCTGATGAAGTATGAGAAAGTTATGCTTGGTCAAAGTTTGGTTGACTTTTCCTGTGAAACCCTAATTTAGCAACTTTTGAGTTTTGATGAATTAGGAGCATTCCTTGAGGAATCATGATCAGCCCTTGATAAAATGATGAATATCACTTCAAAATGTTGATTTTGACCAAAAATATTGAAGTTTGACTGTATGTGGGCCACAATTGACTTTTGACCTAATATAGTCCATTCTCAAGCATCTGAGCAGTTGACTGAGCAAACTTCTTGTGCAAAGCTTGAAATTTGACATGGAGGGTCTTGAGGACATATTAGGACCGTGGAGATAATGTGATGCCTTTGGATCTCACCCCTTCTTGATGAAAGTGGAAACCCTAGTTGGAGGTTCATTGCTTTAGGAGAGAGTTTGTCTGGTAAACTCTTGAGCATCCTTGAGCAAGTTAAGGGTCTTAATGAGCATATATTGAGTAAAATGGGAGGAAAATTTTTGGGGTAAAACACTCTCCATTCACCTAAAGACATGGTCGTCTACTAAAATTGGTCACCTCCAACACTGATGAAGACATGATGAAGGTGCTCTTTTAGTTCTTTGATCCTTTACACCATTGCTTCACATTTCTCGATTATCAACTTGTGCCAACTTTGGAAGAATTCTCCCAACTCTTGAGGATTCACATTCTCAATCAACTACCTTTCAACGGTACAAAAAGATATCCAAATCCAGAAGAGATTGCTCAAGCTCTACACTTGCAACCGTCTGAAATCACAACTAATTGGGAAACAAGGATGGTGTCAAGGGTTTCCTAGCAAAGTTTTTGTTTGAGAAAGCCCAAAATTGTTGGAACTCTTTGGATTTGTAAGACTTTGAGGAAATTATGGCTCTCCTCATCTATGGGATGGTTTTGTTTTCAAATCCTGACCAACTCATAGATGTAAACGCCGTCAAAATCTTTATATCCCGCAACCCGGTGCCTACTTTGCTAGGGGACATCCTACATTCTTTTCACACTCGCACTATGAGGAAAAGAGGTGTCCTTATGTGTTTCACTCCTCTCTTGGCAAGATGGTTTATTTTGCATCTTCCCCGATCTGTATTGAAGAACGAGCAAGGTTCAAGGTGGTCACAAAGGTTGATGACGCTCAAACATTCAGACATCCATTGGTGTTCCAGATCTTTAGAGAATGTTATCATCGTCGACCGTTGTGGAGAATTCCCTAATGTCCCTTTACTTGGAATTAGGGGAGGCATTACCTACAACCCATGCTTAGCCTTAAGACAATTTGGTTACGCCTGAAGGGATGGACCTCATGAGATACTCATTCAAGGTTTGGTATTTGACTACGAGAAAGCTGATCAAGGTCTTCGCCAAAGATTCATCCGAGCTTGCAGGATGTTGAACAAGGTAGATAGCAAGACATTGGGGCATAATAATTCCATCCCTCTTGAGCCTTACCTCAAATGGGTATGAACTCGTGCTCAAAGTCTTATGGTGCCTTATCCCTCCATTCTCCCGATAATTATGGAGCCTGTTATGGAAGGAGATGTTCCATGCACTATCCTACATCCTGACATGCCCAACTTTCTTGAAGACTTACAAAGAGATTGGATACAACTCAAGGGGGAGGGAGATACTTTCGAGGTCCAATTCTATGCTAGCGAAAAGAAGGTTTTGGAACTCACTAAGCAACTTTATGAGGAGCGGACTCTGAATGCCTACATCGCACCAAAGAGGATGCGTGCAACCTTTTTGTCTTAGAGTTTTTGTATTTTTGTTGCCCAAAGAGTCATTGATGTACTCAAGCTTTAATTTATTAATATAATGTGTGTTTCCTTTTTGTCTAAAACAAATTTGAATCCTTAAAATCCTTGAAATCATTGCATATGCATCTACCATTCATCATAACATAAGCAGGTTTCTTGCAACAAGTCTCCTCATCTTTCTACTGTTTATTTCAGTAAGATGGATCTCGAGAAAATGGTGAAGGACCTCCAAGCACAAAATGCTCAATTTCAACAGATGTTCTTCACTCTAGCCAAAGGACAAGAAGAGTTGAAGACCTTGCTGGTTGAATAAAAAAAGAAGAAAAAGAAAATAATCGGAGTTCTAAACATGGGAAGAAGATTCCAAGGACAAGAAAGAAGGACCTTGGACTTTGCAACATCATCTGGTGAGAAAGACAATCAAGATGGGAAAGGCAAGGAAGCAGTTGTTCAGCCAGATTCAGAAGAGGAAGAGGAAGAAGAAGATTATTCTGAAGAACAACATCCTCCAGCCAACGATAAGTATAAGCATTTGGAAGAACGGTTAAGTGCAATGGAAATCCAAAAATTTCCTGGATTGGACTTTAGGGAGTTGGGATTTGTATCGGGGATTGTCATCCCTCCAAAATTCAAAGCACCGATGTTCGCCAAATATGATGGAGTTTCATGACCCAAAATGCATCTCCGGTCCTATGTGAGGAAAATCCAGCCTCATACCGCTGACAAGGAATTATGGGTACACTTCTTTCAAGACAGTCTGTTTGGAACTCAACTTGATTGGTTTTATCAGTTATAAAGAGCCAATATTCATAAATAGGAAGATCTGGCCGCTGCCTTTTACAAATAATACCAATACAACACTGATCTTGCATCCACCCGTACTCAACTCCAGAGTATGGCATTGGTTTCAAGTGAGGGCTTCAAAGACTATGCACAAAAATGGAGGGACTTAGCAGGAAGAGTCCAGCATCCTCTATCTGAAAGAGAATCAGTAGACATGTTCTTGGGCACCTTGTCCGGTCCTTTCTTCAATCACTTAATTGAGAGTTCATCGACAGGTTTTACCGAATTGATATTGACCGGAGAAAGGGTGTGTGATACGGTAGGAGAACTGAGTTGAGGGTTTTGCGTTTTATTGCAAATGTTGTGGTTAGCAAGAGTCGCCACCGAATTTTCTTTTATCCAAAAGGAAAGGTGAAAAAGCACAGGAAAGACCTTTGAGTTTGTTTCTTGAGTTCGGGGGGTATATTATGAAAAGGGAAGGTATTATCACCCTTTTCATCCATGGTTTTCCATGGGCTCTTAGTTACTTGCTAGATCACTTGCTTTTGTTGTTTGAAAATGTGTTTGGTGTGGTTTTGAAAGTATTTATAAAAGAGGCCATCCGTTTAGGAAATCTTTGTAATGATTCTCGTTCGTAAGAATGTATACAAAGATGTTTGTCTCTTTGAAAATGTTTTCAATGTTTGGAAGATGTTTTGAAATGTGTGTGTTTATTTTGAAAATAGCAAGGATGGTTGTTTAAAATTAGAGCAAGTAACTAGAAGCAATCTACCTACTCAAATGTCTTTCTTGTACATTTTCTATTCCTTTAACATTGTTGTCTTGCCATTAATTTGGTGAGCAACCCTATCTTTGGATGTAAACGGGACGGACGTGGGTCATCGTATAACCATGATTAGCAATGTTGCAAATTATCTTAGCATTTTGAGGGGCCAAGATCATTTTTGTAAGGCAACCTCGAATAGCGTCATCGAGGGACTATGATCTTATACTTGTTTATTTTGCTAAGATACTTCGCATGCGTAATATGGCCATTTTTTGTATAAGGCAACCAAGTAGAGAAACCCTAAGGATGCTTGTGTGCAAGTGTATCATTTTCATGCTTTGATTTTATCTTGTATTTAGGGTTTTCTATTTTGCTTTGTTTTGATCTTATCATACAAACCCGAATTACTAATCATGGCATGTAAAGCGGTAAATTGCATAATGTAACTATTACTAAGCTATTACAACAATTTAATGGGAGGGGGGAATACAAATTTAAATGGGGATTTGCAAGAATGAAAACCTAAATAAATTATTACAACCAAATTGAATTTGTACAAGTATTAGAATAAATAAAATACAATATTTAAAGATGCAATATAATGTACATGTAAGAAAAGATTTTTGTCTTGTTTTCATGTAAAAGAAATTTTAATCTAAACCTAAAAATATAAGGAAAAGAAAATAATTTTTTAGAAGGGAGGCTTAACCCTAATTATTATTTTAAAAGAAAATAAAACTCTTATATACTATTTTTTTATGTATTTTTTTGTATAATAATAAATAATATTGTATAAACATATAAAGTTTTTATATATGCAAAAATAAATATTTATAAGTATGGAATGAAAAATAAATTAAACTAAACATATTTTAATTATATTTTACAAGTTTATTAGGAAAAATAAATAATATATATATTGAAGATAAAATATATTTTTATGTGCAAAATAACATAAAGTGAAAAAAAATGATATTATCAAATTTATATTTTTTAGGATTTTTATGCATCAAAGAAAATATTTAATATATTAAAATGAAAATAAAACAAATAAAATAAAAATATAAAAATAGTTGGGCAAAGGGGGTGTCTTGAATAATCAGATGATAAAAGTTAGAAAAAATAGCTAAGCCCAACGTGGAGGCACAAACCTGCAAAAAGCCAAAACTGAAAAATGGAAGAAAATGTGAAAAACACAAAAGTAGCGCCCAGGTTCGAACCCAGGACATGGGTCTCACCAGCGTGCTACTTTGCCACTGGGGTGGCTATACATCCATTGTTTTAAGTGAAACGAAAATAACATAACATGAACAAAGTCCTTGCCCTGTACTTCATCTTCTTCCTCAAGCTTGGCCAGATGTCCTGTAACTTTGTCATTCTTCCATGAAAATGAAAACTTATAACATGAAATTTGTAGTATTTGATCTCATGATTCTAACCATATAATTTATGTAAACTAACAATCAAAGATCAGAGAGAATTTGAAAAGCCCTAAATTTAAACCTAATTTTTTCAAAAACTTCAAGTTCTAAATTCTCTCAACTTAGGTCAAATAAATGCAAGATAAAGATATGTACAGTTTCGTTGTAATGAGGACTACATTATTTATTCACAAATTGTGGCCAATGGTTGCCTGTACAAGGAGATAGAAGTTGAGATTTTACCTCCTTCAGTTGAAATCGTGGATGGAACTGGAGTGAGTTTGATGGAGGCCTAATGCTTGCTTGAGCTTCCTTGAACCTCCCTGAATGTATTCCAACTCTTGCCTTTCTTTGAAAGTGTCTGAAACTCCTTGGCCAAGTCAACCTGCAAGATTTGAAAACAAAGATGGTAGATGATGGAGAAGGGGTTACAGTACAAGGATAAAGGTCTGGATTGGTTAGATATCAAGTAGGTAAGATGTTTTGATGATCAAGACTTGAAATGCACGAGCCAAAAGGGAGATTGGTATACTTATGCAAAAACTGCAAGCCTTGACAGTTTTCTGGTGTTTTTGAGTTTGGGAGTGTTTCAGGCTTCAAGTCATCGTGTGTTATGCTGTGTTATGTTTGTATATTAGTATGGAATCAGTTTCATGTCAACCCTCCAACAGATGTGCCAATTCTCACCTTTTTTCAACCTTTATTGCTTTTGAAGTAAAGTGAAGGGACAAGGCTTGCCATGCTTGTAATTGCTTTCTTAGGGGTTGGTATAAACTTGTACAAATTGCTTTAGGCCTGTAAGACTTTTATGTGCAATGGAGACAGGTTCAATGCTCAATAATTGGAAAGTGGCAAAAGTTGAGCTTTTTCAAAATGGCAATGGTCACTTTATGCCATTTGTGGAATTACAACTTGGGTAATGGCTCCAGGCCATGGATCAAAGCTTTGTCAACTGAATAAGCATTAAATTAATGAGTGAGGAATAAGTTTGGGACCTGTAAATCATGGATTAGGCAGCATAGGTACTGATTGGAACTTTGTTCTCCATGAAATGGCTTGGACAAAAAGTGAGAAATTGCCAACTTCATCTCTTCGATTCTCTCTACTCAAAAATGATCTTGAGGAGTTATTGGACATTTTGGAAAGCTTGCAATGTGATCTATAACTTATCTTTGAAATGAATTTCAAGATACCTCTTGGAACTAGGTGAAAATCTTCCATGAAGTTGGGTCCAAAACCTGCCTAAATTAGGGCAAAATTTCACTAAGTTATTTAGTTCATGAGCATGTATTCATAAATTTATATCTTGAGATCGAAGCATATTTAGGGAAAAGTGTGTGAAGAAAATTTGTAGATTTCATGGAGGACTACAACTTTCATGTTGGAACTTTCTTTGAATCATTATGTATCATGGTGAAAAAATGGCCTAAAGTTGAGAAAAAATAAGAAATTTTTTATACTTAGAAAATTTTCTAAGTTAAGAAAATTTTCAAATTTAAACCCTAATCTTCAAACTTTGATTTCTTGATGAACAAGTTTCACATTTTGGCATGTTTTAATGAATTGTAACCATTGGCACTTGATTTTGACCAAAAAGTCAAAGTTTGACTTTTGATCAGTTGACTGCAAATTTCATTTGTCAATCCCATGAAATTGAAATGTTTTGAGCCATGTAATTAGGTCAAGATGATGCAATTGAATCCTTGAAATCATTCTTTAACTCAATTGATCATTTGCTAGGTTAAAAATCAGAAATTTCCCTTCCTTAGTTAAAACCCTAATTTTTGACCATTTTGCCCTTTTGGTGATTTGATCAAATTTCTTGAGGAATTATGATCCAAACTTGACCAAATGATATATGAGTCTAAAATGTTGATGTGGATAAAAAATTATGAAGTTTGACTGTAAATTGGCCATGGTTGACTTTTTCACAAATACAGTTGATTTTTAGGTCAACTGTTCAATTGACTGATAAAAAATGTGGTTTAAGGCCTGAAACTTGTCATGAGTAATCTTGGGGGTCCATAATGATGTTTGAAAGTCACATGAAGCATTGATGGTCAAAAAATCCTTGTGCAACCTCAAACCCTAATTTTGGGTCATCAGTGCATGATGAGATGCCTTGAGCTGACCAAACCCTAATCCAGTCTTGAGTCAAAGAAATCTTGTGAGAAAAGTCTTGATAAATGAGAGGGAAATTTTTTGGGTACAACAGGGTGGAAGCCGGGATAAATAATGGGAAGATTAAAAAAGATGCATCCTCTGCTTCTGTAAGGAAAGCTTTCATTGGAAAGAAAGAAGTTGTTGTTGTATATCCTCAGAGAAATCAAGATAGAGCTGAATGTCGTCCAATGGTGGGGGCTGTCATGATTCCTAAACCTGCGCCTGCTCAACAAAGAAGCAACCAGCCAAGAATGGAAAGACCAGTCAGACAGTTCACCCGAATTAATATGACACTATCTCAAGTATTACCATATTTGTTAAGATCTAATCTGGTAACTTTGAAAGAAGCTCCAAAGAATCCTAATACAACATCTCCCCATTATCAACCTAATGCCCGTTGTGCATACCATTCTGAGAGTCCCAACCATGACACTAACAACTATTGGGCTCTGAAGAACAAAGTACAAGACCTTCTTGACGCCAAAGATATTGAATTTGATGTGCCAGAAATTCCCAATGTCATTACCGCCCCTATGCCCAAGCACGACCGTGATGTCAATGCCGTTGAAGAAGATATGTTTCTTACCTCAGTTGATGAACTTGTGACCCCACTCCTGACTATCAAAAAGAACTTGTTGAATGCCGGTGTATTCCCGGGCTATAATGAAAGATGTCATTTTTGTTTATCCTCACCAACCAGTTGTCCGTTGTTAAAAGCAGGTTTTCAATGCCTAATAGATAACAAGGAGATTTTGTTCGAGAAGACTTTAATTCCAACTGTTTCTTATAATGATATTTCCATCGTAACCATTTTCGACAATTCTTCCAGCGTCTCCACCAAAAGACCCGTTAGAATTACTTCAGTTCCTAAAGTGGCTCCACTGATAATTACAATGCCTTGCCAAATCCCATATTCGTCAGACAAAACCGTCCCATGGAATTATGGAGGTGATGTCTACTACCACGGTATCAAGCAAGATTGGCCAGCTGCTGAAAATTCAAGTTCTGAGAAAGATGACTCTAATGTCAGTAACATCACAGGGACTAGTAAGATCACTCGAAGTGGAAGGGTTTTCTCTCTAGAAATTGCTCCTCCAAAATTTATTTTTGGACCTGTAATCATTCATGTTGTTGTTGCTCCTCCAAAGGCTATTCTCAGTCCTACAATCATCTCTGATAACACTCCTGTTGACAAAACTGTTACAATCCCTATTATCACCCCTACTGACATTCCTACTGTCGAGTCAACCGAGACTCGAGGTAAAGGTATTCTGATTGAGCCTATCTGGATGAGAGCACAATCAGTAGCTATCCCTGAGACTTCTCGAAAAGAGATGGAGGAAATTCTAAAGATCATAAAAAGAAGCGACTACAATATAGTTGAGCAACTGGGGCAAACTCCATCAAAAATTTCCATGCTTTCTTTATTACTATGTTTTGAGGCTCATGCAAAGGCCTTGGTAAAATTCCTCAAAACTGCCCATGTACCCCAAGAAACATCTATCGACCAGTTCCAAGACTGCGTAGCTAGCTTGACTGCAGATAATGGTTTAGGTTTTTTTGATGCTGATTTAACACCAAGAGGGAGAAAGCATACCGAGGCATTACATATCTCAGTCGAATGCAGGGGCACGACCTTGGCTCATGTTTTGGTTGACACTGGTTCATCTCTGAATGTGTTTCCTAAAAAGGCTCTTGATAGGCTGGACTGTGAGGTATTGACATTGAAACCAAGCAACATAGTAGTGAGGGCCTTTGACGGCTCAAAAAGGATGGTGCATGGGGAAGTAGACATCCACATAAAAGTTGGAACCCAAACATTTGATTCAAGTTTTTATGTAATGGATATTCGCCCTTCATATTCCTGCTTGTTAGGCCGACCATGGATTCACAATGCTGGTGCAATCACCTCTACGTTGCAGCAAATGCTAAAATATCCAATTCAAGGGAAAATCATCACCGTTCAAGGAGAAGAAGAGTATATGGTCAACCATCTAAACTCCCTCAGATATCTGTAATTAGATGGTGAATTTATTGAAACTCCATTCCAGCACTTTGAAGAAGTCCCGTAAACTGTGGCGGTAACCAAGGTCATTTCTCAAGTTCCCAAGATTACAAGGACTCTGCTCAAGATGTCGTCTTTGAAGGATGCCAAAGCAGTGATAGAAGAAGGTGGGTGCACTATTTGGGGACAACTCCTAGATATCCCATACAAATATGACAAATTTGGTATGGGTTTCACTTTAGGTGCCCAGAGGGCTGTACGCCACGCTCGTGCCGGAGGACCACCCTTGAAGATCAGCAACGGCGAAGTCAACACAGTAGAGGATGATGAAGACATCTATGACTTAGAGGATTGGATTTTCCCAACTGTTAGTGGAGGGCTCAGCAACTGGGAAGCTAGAGATTTTGTCCCAATCACTTTTATCCCACAATAATTTGTCTTTAAATTTTGTCGGATTTGTAATATTAAAACAATTCAGACTCTTAAAACCTTGTGCCTTACCCGAGGAACAATGGTCCATTTGTAAGGGTTATTATCTCATTTCCATATGACATCAATGAATCATGGACGTTTTTGCATACAAACTTTGTGCTCATTGTTTTTTCTTTTTACATTTTTATTCCTTTCAAAGATAGCTATACTCTTACACACACTCACGCTCACAATGCAGGTTTACATCCATTCGGGATCCCATGGGTAACAGTTATGCTATTACTTTTTGTGACTCTGAAAATCTAATCTACCAAGCCGAAGACGAAGGTGAGGAAGATTGTGAAGTACCAGGGGAACTCGCCAGGTTACTACAACAAGAAGAAAGGACCATTCAGCCCCATGAGGAACCAGTGGACACAATCAACCTAGGTAGCGAAAATGACAAAAGAGAAGTCAAGGTGGGTGCCAATCTGGAACCCAGTGTTAAAGAGCGTCTGATTCAGTTGCTACACGAGTATGTTGTGGTCTTTTCCTGGTCGTATGAAGACATGCTAAGACTTAATGCAGATATCGTAGTACATCATCTACCTACAAAAGAGGATTTTCCTCCGGTAAAACAAAAGGTCCGTCAAATGCGACCAGATATGTCAGAGAAGAATAAGGCAGAAGTCATGAAACAATTCAACGCCAGATTCTTGGGCGTCACCTCCTATCCGTAATGGGTTTCCAATGTTGTTCCCGTGCCTAAAAAGGACAGCAAAGTGCGAATGTGTGTGGACTACAGAGATTTGAATAGGGCAAGCCCTAAGGATGATTTCCCACTACCCCACATTGATGTTCTA
Source organism: Vicia faba (assembly GCA_948472305.1). Lineage (NCBI taxonomy): Eukaryota > Viridiplantae > Streptophyta > Magnoliopsida > Fabales > Fabaceae > Vicia > Vicia faba. Next base: position 1,157,527,305 of record OX451741.1, read on the forward strand.
GTTGACAATACGGTACAACATAAAGTGTTTTATTTCATGGACGGTTTCTCAGGCTACAACCAAATCAAAATGGCGCATGAGTACATGGAGAAAATAACCTTTGTCACACAGTGGGGCACATTCTGCTACAAGGTTATGCCATTCAGGCTGAAGAATGCTGGGGCAACCTATCAACGTGCCAAGGTAGCTCTATTTCACGACATGATACATCATGAAATAGAGGTCTATGTGGACGACATGATAGCTAGATCTCAAACATAAGAAGAGCATCTCGATCATTTACAGAAACTATTTGAGAGGCTAAAGAAATATAAGTTGAGGTTGAACCCAAATAAATGCACATTTGGGGTGAGGTCTGGTAAACTCCTAGGCTTTGTCGTCAGCAATAAAGGTATTGAAGTAGATCATGCTAAGGTGAAAGCAATACAAGAGATGCCTGCTCCTCGTACTGAGAAGGAAGTCAAAGGATTCTTAGGATGGTTAAACTACATTTCCAGATTCATTTCTCACCTGACGGCTACTTGTGAACCAATCTTAAAATTACTGAAGAAAGATTAAGTAGTCAAATGGAATGATGAGTGCCAAACTACTTTCGACAAGATCAAGGAGTACCTGCAAGACCCTCCTGTTTTGATGCCACCAGTTGAGGGAAGACCATTGATTATGTATCTAACTGTTTTGGAAAATTCAATGGGGTGTGTGTTGGGGCAGCATGACGAGTCTGGCCGAAAAGAGCATGCTATTTATTACCTGAGCAAAAAGTTTACCGACTGTGAAATAAGATATTCACTGCTCGAGAAAACTTGTTGCGCTCTGGCATGGGCTGCTCTCCGGCTAAGACAGTATATGCTATCCCATACTACCTTGTTGATATCTAAAATGGATCCAATAAAATACATCTTCAAGAAACCTGCTCTCTCTGGGAGAATAGCGAGATGGCAGATGATCCTGACAGAATATGACATACATTATACTACCTGTTGTACCCCAAAATTTGCCCTCCCATATTCTTCAAAATTTGCCAAGTCAAAGCTTTAAAATCTTCCCCAAGGGTTACACAGTTCAAGGGCCTCCTAACATTCAAAAATTAGGGTTTTGGTTCTGACAAAGAAAATGAAGTTTCCAAGGGTCAAATCAAGTCTCACATGCCTATAAACATGGTCAAGCATCCTCATGTCAAATTTCAAGGCTTACATCACAAAATTGCACAGTCAAAAACCCTAATTGCACTACAGTCAACTGTAGGGGCAAAATGGTCATTTGACAGTCAAAAGTTCAAATTTTTGGCCAACATCTCATTTTGAAACCACAAACATCATTTGATCAATGCAAAAGTTTCCATATTTGGACAGTTGAAAAAGTCAACTGTAACTTGACCAAGGCATAACTTCCACATGGATTACCAGAAAAATTCCATCCAAAGCTCATTTTGAAGAGAAAGACATTTCCTACAACTCCTTTTCACACTTCAAGTCCTAGAAATGCTCTCACAAAAAGTTATCAATTTCAACATTATAGGTCATTTTCAAAAGTCAACAAAAAGGGACTTTAAGTCAAAGGCCATAACTTGATATTGGTAAATCAAAATGACATGGGACCAAAGAAATTGGTTAGAGGACTCAAAGACCTTTCCAAAATATCAAAGAACATGAGCAAAGCTTAAAAATTGAGCAAGTTATGCCTTGTGGAAGTTGGGAAATTTTTGGATATTTTGAAAAGTCAACATTGCTTCAAATGTCTTAAAAATGCTAATGGGCCTCTTTTTCTTCCACAATTCATCATCCAAGGCATGTGCACGACCATTTGGCCCAAAGGGAAGTTTTTTATCATTTTTATTTATTTATTTGGATTTTTAATTATTAATAATTCATTTAATTAAATTAAATATGTGGAAAATACTAAACTTAGGTTTTTAAATCTTTTTGTGCATGGAATAGGCTTAAGATTTCGTGCATGATCAGATTTAGAAAGAATCATGGTGATTGGACACAATTTGAATCAAATTTGCATGAAAAGATTGAAAAAATATATGCATGGAAAATCAAATATTTTCTCATCAATTCCTTGATTCCTTGGACCAATTTCTTAACCCTAATCATTCACATGTATATATGGATGCAAACCCTAATGTTCATGACCTCCCAGCTGCGCCCAAAAGCCATAACCAAGTTGACATTTTTTCAAGAAAATTCTAAAACTGAAATCACCATTGCAAGGGTTTTCAAGCCAAAACAACCATTCTATCACCTTCCTGGGACATCAAGGAAGGCTCCTGGATCAAAATCACTACCTCTAACGCCCAGAATTGGTAGAACGACCGAGCCCTGTTCATGATTTTTTCCATACTCACTTATCATGATTCTTGCATTATTCTTGATTTTTAATGTTTGGTTTGTGTTATTTGAATCATTCTGAAGCTAACCCAGTTGTTTGATTGAGTTTTCATCACCTATACGCGAAACTACCATGGAAGACGCTTAGGGTTTTCAGAACCTTGAATTGGGGTTTCCCAGTTATGGAAAAATCAGGACACGAAACCTAGGCCATTAAAATAAGGGGACTTGGACGAATTGTTTGCCATGGTCGCGCCCAATTTATATTCCAAGATGAGCTATTCGCTATTCTTGGAAACGACACATTTGGGGACGGTTCAAAACCGTTGCTAATTATTTTTTATTTCAGGGAAAAAACAAAACGAGGAAGAAGACGCTTAGGTGGCGAGGCATAAGTGGTTGATTTGAATTTCGCGCGAAAAAATACTATTAACCATTGTTTTGAATTATATTAATTGTTTTCTCTATTATATTCAAAACACGCTAGGAGCTCCATTGGCAAGGCAGTTGATTGGTAACCAACAGGACCTGGGTTCGATCCCAGGTCCCCATCCCTTTCCAATATTATTTTTCCACTCACGCTTCTGTGCAGTTTCGTTACAAGGGAACACCATATGTCCCTCAAATCCAGCTTGCCACTTGGCCAATGGAAACAATCTGAAGGCCTAGATTTGGTGAATACCATGGGCATGAGTCAAAGAGGTGACACGCTAGCAGAAAAGTCAATCAGGCCAGAAGACAATTGGGCCTAAAATGCTAAGAATACACCTCCAATTTGGGGACAGAACCCCCTAGGGTTTGCTTCTTTTATTCTTTTTTATATTTTTCTTTTCTTTGTTTTAATTAATTTCCTTTAATTCTTTAATTTAATATTTTCATAAAAAAACATAAAAACAATATAAAATCAGAAAAAAGACAAAAATAAGTATTTTTATTTAATGTTATTTTTTGTAAATAAATATCATTAATTGATTTTAGTTTTTTAATTTAGGTTTAAATCTTAATATTTTTCTAATAAACTTAAAATTTGTAGAATTAGGGTTTTAATCAATTTTTATCCTTTTTCTTTTCTTTTCACTAATAATTAATAATTTATTTTTATAAATCAAATTGCATGTAAATAATTAGAGTAGTTTTAGGTTTAATTTTAACATGTTTTTCTTAATAAATAAAAATTTAGGATTAGGGTTAATTTCTCAATTTCATTTAATTTTCTTATTAAAGATTCATAAATACAAAAAATACCAAAATAATTTCTTTTTTATTTTAATTTAATTAATTTAATCATTTAATTTAATTTCATTAAAAAGGGTCCAACGCCCTCGTTTCCAATTTTAAATCCAATTCGCGTGTTTTATTTATTTCCTTCTTTTAAATATTTATGTAATTCTCCCAAAGCCGTGTAAATTTATATTTCTTGCACTTTCCTTTATTTTATGTCAAATCGGGTCCTAGATTTAATTTGGCGATGTGGACCCGCGCCTTTGTAATAGTTTAGGAACTTTACATTTCTCGCAACTTTTCAACTGCTAATAAATCGCATGCAAGAATGAATGTTAAAATAAAAACAAATGCATAGATCACCCATGACATGAACAAGACAAAATATCTGAAAACGACACACAAATCACACACCACCCCTAGGGTACGCCTCGTTGTTGCCTTGCCTCTCGAAAGGTGATCGTCGAGTAGAGGATGTCTTAGTAAGTCCTCATGATCCAGGAACCTGGCATGAGGGTAGCTTCTAAGGTATCTTCCTATTGCTCTGGTGATCACCATGTCCCGACCTTCGAATTGACCCGAACACCTCCAACGGTGGTGCTACCTACCTCTCAATGGTGGGATGGCACTACTTTAAAGGACATTTACACAGACGAATTCCTTAGGGTAGGTAGACGACTCTAGATACTTGCTCTAATTTCAAAACAAATCAAAAATACTTTTCACACCGACACCTTTTCAAAAAGCTTTCGAAAGCAATTTTTCAAACACTCTTGAGGACCGATACAAGAGTCGAACTGGAATCTTCAAAGAAACTTTTTAAAACCCACAGTTGAAAAGCAAACAAACCATTTTTGAAAACACAATGAGCAAGTATCTAAGAGCCCATGGATAACCATGGATAGAAAGGGTGCTAACACCTTCCCTTTCTATAATCTACCTCCCGAACCGAGAGCAATCTCTTTAAGGAATTTTTCTATGCTTTTGTCCTTTCCATTTGGAGAAAATAAAAGACGATGGCGACTCTTGCTTCTGCGACATTTCGCGAACCAGCGTTAAACAGTCAGTTCTGAATCCACCGATCACAGAACTGGCGACTCTGCTGGGGATATCTTATAAAGTGAGGTGTACCTTAGGGTTAGTTCATAACTGTGTTTTCAATTGTATTGACTTGTCTGCTTTAAATTTGTGGGTTGCATGGGAGTTACATAGATCCTAACTCGGATCTGGGGATACCCTGTTTAGGTAGCATAAGCTGTGAGGGACCTGTCCGGCGTAGACCGACACGGGTGAAGCAGTGGCTACGTTGGTGTGGCACCTTGGTCTGTACCGATATCCCTTGTGTCGCAACGAGGAGAATATGGGTCTTCTGAGGAGTCATTAAGCACCAACAACCTTAGAACCTTAAATGACACAACTTGGCCATTAGAACAGTAGCAGTATGCTACGCCCATTGAGGCTAAACTCTCGTGATGGTTCTGGCCGCAAGAAAAGATTGCGATGCTGGAGTTATGACCGATTGAGGGTAGTCAATGATATTGGGATCCTCTAAGAACCCGGTTACTTTGATAGGACAAGTATGAACCAACAAACTGAAAGAGGGTAGTACCTAGACCTCATGCTGGCCTAAACTTTAAGGGCCTGTCTTGTGTGACTTGTGTGCCTTACCATGTTTGCCTTTGTATCTATTTGTGGTGTGCTTTATCATAACATCATAACATCATGAGCATTGCATGCATCCTGCATAAGGACTGACCATTTCAAAGACAAGAGGGTTTCACCTTTGCTCTGTTTTGTAGGACATCATGATGCATGTGCGAAGGAATACTATCCGGTTCAACTTTGTTCACTCACCTGAGTTGCTTGAAGAGTTGGTTAGCAGAATTCCAAATACCACTTCCTTCATTCAGAGGCATGGTTCTCTTCTCAGTTTAGTCACTGCAAAGCGGGATCAACAGTTGATGAGTGTTCTGACCCAGTTCTATGACCCTCTGTACCAGTGCTTCACCTTTCAAGACTTCCAGCTGGTCCCTACTCTAGAAGAGTTCTCTGATTTGCTTGGTATCCCTATCTTGGATCAGACTCCCTTTACTGGTTGGGAAAAGACCCTCAGGCTTGAGGATGTTGCTGCATCTCTTCCCTTGACACATCAGGAGGTAATGGACAACTGGGTAACTAGAAGTGGAGTTAAGGGTTTCTTGGCCAAGTTTCTGATTGGTAAAGCTAACAGTTTCTGGAATGACCTGGACTTTAGGGCATATGAAGACATCTTGGCTCTCTTAATCTATGGGTTAGTCTTGTTTCCTAATCCTGACAACTTCATCAATGTCACTGCCATAAGGATCTTTATGTCTCAGAATCCGGTGCCCACTCTCTTGGGTGACATCTTGCAACAACTTCATGCTCGTACTACCCGAAGACGAGGAACTCTATGGTGTTGTATCCCTTTGTTGGTGAGGTGGTTTATTTCGCACCTCCCTAAGTTCGTACTGAAGAACCAAGAAGGAAGAGGTTGGGCTCATAGGTTAATGTCTCTCACCGATAAAGACATCATTTGGACTTGCAGAGGTTTGGATGAGATAGCTATTATTGATCGATGCGGGGAATACCCTAATGTCCCTCTTATTGGTACCCAAGGAGGAATCTCTTACAATCCATGTCTAGCACTCCGTCAGTTTGGAAGAGCCAGAAGAGCAGGGCCTCATGAAATGTTGGTGCCTAACATCAGTTTTGAGTTTCAGGTGGATAGCGACGAGCTGCGTCGTAGGTTCATCAAGGCTTTGGACAAAGTTCATAAAGCTGACCCACAAGAGTTAGGGCCAAATACTTCTTTACCTATGGAAGCCTACTACAAATGGGTTCGCATCCGTGCTCAGAAGCTAGGTATGCCATACGAAGCCGTCAGACCTATCATTCTTGAATCTCCTGACAAAGATGATGTTCCTCCAACTGTCCTTCCTCCTCAGATACCCACTGATTATGAGACATTAAAGAGGTCTTGGTCGCAACTGCGAGAAGAACGGGATTCTTACCAGGAAAAGTTCAACGAGCAGGAATTGAAGATCCAGAAGCTGACAAAGCAGTTGGAGAATGAGCGAGCTCTAAATGATTACATCCGTACTGAGAAAAGGAGACCATGGGATCAATAAGGAGCTCTGGATGTTCTTTTACAGTTTTATTTCCCTTTTCAGTATTTTCTTTCATGTAACGCCTAAGGGCAACCTGTTGAACAATTTAAGTTTCAAAGTTGAATCTAATGAAGTGTGTTCCTTTTGTTTACAAAGTTGATTCCCGATTGTCTTTGAAAACATAAATCATACGCATTTCATTCATCATGTGCATAGCAGGTTTTCTTCTTTTCAGGTTGCTTACTGTTCTTCGCTGTTTATTTCAGCATCATGAATCCTGACTCATCATCAACTGAGATGTCCATCAAGGCTCTTCAGGCGCAGAACGCGCAATTTCAGGAACTAATCATGGGTTTGGCTCAGGGCCAAGAAGAGCTGAAGGCTCTGCTCCTGAAGAAGGAAAAGAAGAAGAAGAGAAGGACTGTTCTTTTCAACTCGGGCCGAAGGTTTGGCAACACTCTACAGAATGAAGAGGCTGGTTCTTCTATAGGCAAGGGTACCCCTCAAGGGGAAAAAGGTCCAAGTCCGGTAGTCTCCGACAACGAGACTGATTTTGATGAGGAGCAATATCCTCCTACAGAAGACAGATACAAGCAGCTGGAGGACAAATTGAATGCTATGGAGATCCAACAAGTGCCTGGGCTGGATTTCGGAGATTTGGGTTTGTCTACTGGCGTGATTATTCCTCATAAGTTCAAAGCACCATCCTTTACCAAGTATGATGGGGCATCCTGTCCCAAGCTACACCTCAGGTCGTATGTGCGGAAGATTCAGCCGTACTCAGTGGACAAGAACTTGTGGATCCACTTCTTCCAGGAGAGTCTTTCAGGGACTCATCTCGAATGGTTCTATCAGCTGGATGGGACCAAGGTTCGTAACTGGGAGGAGTTGGCTACTGATTTCTATAAGCAGTATCAGTATAATGCCGACCTTGCCCCTACACGTACCCAACTCCAGGGTATGTCGTTAGGTTCAAGCGAAGGTTTTAAAGAGTACGCTCAGAAGTGGAGGGATCTGGCTGGCAGGGTGCAGCCTCTGTTGACTGACCGGGAGTTGGTAGACATGTTCTTGGGGACCCTATCTGGGCCATTTTTCAAACATCTTATCGGTAACTCATCTGCAGGGTTTACTGATCTTATTTTGACCGGAGAGAGAATTGAGGCTGGGTTGAAGTCTGGTAAGATTCCGAAGGGTGCATCGTCTAGTTCTGAGAAGAAACCCTTCAAGAAGGAGGCCAGTGTTGTATATGGCTCCAGAACACAAGAGAAATCTGAGCGCCGCCAATCTGTCAGTGCGGTAATGATTGCTAAGCCTGCTGCCGCTCCTCGGCAAACCAATCCTCAAAGGGCTGAAAGACCCCGGAGAGAGTTCACCCGTTTGAGCATGACTTTGTCGCAGATCTTGCCACAGTTGTTATCCACCAATTTAGTGACTGTCAGAGAGGCGCCAAAAGTTGTGAACACTGCCTCCCCCAAATACAACCCAAATGCCCGCTGTGCTTATCACTCCGATAGCCCGGGGCATTCCACTGATGACTGTTGGGCATTAAGGAATAAGGTGCAAGACCTTATTGATGCAAAAGAGATACAGTTTGAAGCGCCTGAGAGGCCGAATGTGGTGACTGCTCCTATGCCTCAGCATGGAGTAAATGCTGTTGATGAAGATGTATACGCTGTTTCTGTGGATGACCTAGCCACTCCCTTAGTGACTGTCAAGAGGAACCTACTGCTGGCCGGTTTATTTCCGGGTTGCAGTGGGGGTTGCCTGTTCTGTGCTGTTTCCCTCTCTGGTTGTCCCTTGCTGAAGTTAGGCATCCAAGGCCTAATGGATAGCAAGGAGATTCTGTTTAAGAAGTCCGCTGTTCAGTTGGTTCCGGTAGAAGAAGTTTCTGTGGTCACAATCTTCAATAATCCAATCAAGGCTCTCCCAAGGAAGCCTGTTCAAATCATGACTGTTGCACCTGTTGTTATTACTGTTCCGGGGCCTCTCCCCTACGTATCTGATAAAGCTGTCCCCTGGCACTATGGGGCAGATGTGTATGTGAATGGAATCAAACAAGAGTTCAACACTGGCGCCAGTATCTGCGATATCACTGGCCCAGCCAAGGTTACCCGCAGTGGCAGGCTCTTCTCGCCTGACATTGCACCACCCGCTGCTCGAAGACCCCTCCTTATAACACCTACAAGTGTACCTGTTTCTGTTACTGATCAAGTTGTTTCCCCTGCTGCCGAGTCATCCAATGCTCGGGGCAAAGGGATTGAAGATGAGACTGCCCGGATGGAGGCACCAATACCTATAAATGCTGAGGCCTCCCAACAAGGAATGGAGGAAATCCTAAAGATAATCAAGAAGAGCGACTTCCATGTTGTGGAACAGCTGGGGCATACGCCCTCCAAGATCTCAATGCTCTCCTTGTTACTGTGCTTAGAGGCCCATGCTAAGGCCTTGATCTCATTTCTCAAGACGGCCCATGTGCCACAGGAGACATCTGCAGTCCAGTTCACTGATTGCGTAGCAAATCTGACAGCGGACAATGGCTGGGGTTTCTCAGATGCTGACCTGACTACAAAAGGAAGGGACCACAATGATGCCCTGCATGTCTCTATTGAATGCAGGGGCACTACTCTGGCACACGTGTTGGTGGACACTGGCTCCTCCTTGAATGTGTTACCTAAGAAGGCCTTAGACCGTCTGGATTGTGAAGGCCTGGAGCTGAAACCTAGCAATATTATCGTCCGAGCCTTTGACGGTTCCAAGAGGATGGTCCATGGAGAGGTGGACATTCCTATTCGTGTGGGATCTCAGGTGTTCGACTCTACTTTCTATGTGATGGATATCCGTCCATCGTATTCTTGTCTACTGGGTCGACCTTGGATCCACAAAGCTGGGGCAGTGACCTCTACCTTGAACCAGAAGCTAAAGTACCCTGTCAGAGGGAAGATTGTCACTGTGCAGGGAGAGGAGGAGTATATGGTGAGCCATTTGAATTCCTTCAGGTACATTGAGATAGATGGGGAGTTTATTGAAACCCCCTTTCAGCATTTCGAAGAGGTACTTCCAATTTCAGCAGCAGCAGAAACAGCGGTCGAAGAGGATGTTCCTTTGAAGATGGCTTCCCTAAAGGATGCCCGGGCTGTGGTTCAGAAAGGTGAATGTGCTAACTGGGGCAGGCTTCCCGACTTTACACAGAAAACTGACAAATTTGGACTGGGTTTTACTGCAGAGGGACAGAAAGCCATGCGGAAGGCAAAGACCAGAAGACCTCCTGTGCTCATTACCAATCCAGGAGTGAATGCTGTTGGGGAAGATAATGAAGTGGATGAAGCAGAGTTCAATAGCTGGATCTACCCGACAACTGATGGCGGATTGACCAATTGGATTGCGAAGGATCATACTCCTGTTACTTTTGTTACGCAGTAATAAACTTCTTTGTTTTGTTATTTGTAATAAATAATTAAGACTTTATGGCCCGGTGTCTTACCCGAGGCACCGTGGTTTCATTTGTGAGGGCATATAAATTGTCATTTCATATATCATAAATAAAAATCTTGGACGTTTTCTCGCATTTCAAATCTTATGCTCCTTTTCTGTCTTTCCTTCCTTTATATATATTTCAAAACAGCTGTATTTACACACACTCACTCATACAGGTTTCAATCCACCCTGGATCTCACTGGTAACGACTCTGCTACTGCCAGTTATGACTTTGAAAATCCGATCAACTTAGCCGAAGACGAAGGTGAAGATGATTGTGAAGTGCCTGGCGAGCTTGCAAGACTGTTACTCCAGGAAGAGAAGGCAATTCAACCACACGAAGAGCCAGTGGAGACAATAAATCTGGGTACTGAGGCAGATAGAAAGGAGGTAAAGATTGGTGCCAACCTAGAGCTCAGCGTGAAGCAACGGTTGACTAAGATGCTACATGATTATATGGAGATCTTTGCCTGGTCCTACGAAGACATGCCCGGGTTGGATACCGATATTGTGGTCCATCATTTGCCTACCAAGGAAGACTGCCCTCCGGTTAAGCAAAAGGTCCGCCGTATGCGTCCAGAGATGTCTGAGAAGATCAAAGTCGAGGTTATGAAACCGTTTGATGCTGGGTTCCTTGCAGTGACTTCTTACCCTCAGTGGGTTGTTAATGTGGTGCCGGTACCAAAGAAGGACGGTAAGGTCAGAATGTGTGTCGACTACAGGGATCTGAACAGGGCCAGCCCCAAAGATGACTTCCCCCTACCTCACATTGATGTCCTTGTTGATAATACAGCTCAGCATAAGGTGTTCTCTTTCATGGATGGCTTTTCAGGTTACAATCAGATCAAGATGGCTCCTGAAGACATGGAAAAGACTACATTTGTTACTCAGTGGGGCACCTTCTGCTACAAGGTCATGCCTTTTGGACTGAAGAACACTGGGGCAACCTACCAACGTGCCATGGTTGCCTTATTTCATGACATGATACATCATGAGATAGAAGTGTATGTTGACGACATGATCGCAAGGTCCCAGACTGAAGAAGAGCACCTGGATCATCTGCAGAAGTTGTTCGACCGTCTGAAACTGTACAAGCTGAGGTTGAACCCGAACAAGTGCACCTTCGGGGTAAGATCTGGAAAGTTGCTAGGCTTCGTTGTAAGTGATAAGGGTATTCAAGTGGACCCTGCCATGGTTAAAGCTATTCAAGAGATGCCAGTTTCTAAGACAGAGAAGGAGGTCAGAGGCTTTTTAGGACGCCTGAATTACATTGCTCGGTTCATCTCACATCTGACTGCTACTTGTGAACCAATCTTCAAGCTGCTGAAGAAAGATCAGGTAGTACGTTGGAATGATGAATGTCAGGCTGCTTTTGACAGAATCAAAGAGTATCTCCAAGAACCACCCATTCTTATGCCACCGGTTGAAGGGAGACCTCTGATACTATATCTGACAGTACTTGACAACTCAATGGGGTGTGTGCTGGGGCAGCATGACGAGTCTGGCCGAAAAGAGCATGCCATTTATTACCTTAGCAAAAATTTTACCGACTGTGAGACCCGATACTCACTGCTCGAGAAAACTTGCTGCGCTTTGGTATGGGCTGCTCGCCGGCTGAGACAGTATATGCTGACTCACACTACCTTGTTGATCTCAAAGATGGATCCTATAAAGTATATATTTGAAAAGCCTGCTCTGTCTGGGAGAATAGCAAGATGGCAGATGATCTTGACGGAATACGACATTCAGTACACGACCCAGAAAGCCATCAAAGGAAGTGTACTGGCAGACCACTTGGCACATCAGGCAGTAGACGACTATCAGTCAATGAACTTCAAGTTTCCTGACGAAAGCATCATGATAGTGACTGATTGTGAAGTACCTGGACCGGATGAAGGACCTGAGGAAGGATCCCGATGGTCTATGCACTTTGACGGAGCCTCCAATGCTTTGGGTAACGGTATCGGCGCTGTAATCATATCTCCTCAAGGCACTCATACTCCACTTACTGCCCGGCTATGTTTCAACTGTACCAACAACATGGTGGAGTATGAGGCGTGCATCATGGGTCTTCAAGCTGCGATCGACTTAAGGATCAAGTTTCTGAGTGTCTTCGGAGATTCCGCTCTTGTGATCAATCAGATCAAAGGAGAGTGGGATACGAAACATCCGAATCTTATTCCTTACAGAGAATGTGTGTTGACCTTGATCCCCCACTTCACAAAGATAACCTTTGAACACTTTCCGAGAGAAGAGAATCAGTTGGCGGACGCGTTAGCTACAATGTCTTCTATGTTCAAGGTCAAATGGGATAACGAGGCTCCCCGGATCATCATCTGGAAACTGGACGAACTGGCATACTGTTGTGATCTCGAGACTGAGTTGGTAACTGAGAAGCCTTGGTACCATGAGGTGAAGAGATATCTGGAAGCTCAGGAATACCCTGAAGGTGCCTCTGTCAACGATAAGAAGTTTCTGAGAAGGTTCGCAGCGAAGTTCTTCCTTAGCAATGGCATTCTGTACAAGCGAAACCATGATTCGACCTTACTGCGGTGTGTGGATAAGACAGAAGCAGAAAGGATCATGGAAGAGCTACATGAAGGGACCTTTGGTACACGTTCTAGTGGACACACTATGGCGAAGAAGATCCTTCGGGCAGGGTATTACTGGTCCACAATGGAAGCGGACTGCTACCAACATTCCCGGACATGCCATAAGTGCCAGATTTATGCAGACAAGGTGCATGTTCCTCCAGTCCCTTTGAACGTTCTGACTGCGCCTTAGCCGTTTGCAATGTGGGGCATAGATATGATCGGTGAGATTAAACCTACGGCATCTAATGGGCATCGCTTCATCCTGGTAGCGATCGATTACTTCACGAAGTGGGTCGAAGCAGCTTCCTACGCTACGGTAACCAAGACGGTTGTGGCACGGTTCATTCGGCATAACCTGATCTGTCGATACGGCGTCCCTGAAAGGATCATTACAGACAACGGTACCAATCTCAATAACAAGATGATCACTAAGCTCTGCGAGCAGTTTAAGATACAACACCATAACTCTTCTCCTTACAGACCGAAGATGAATGGAGCTGTAGAAGCAGCAAATAAAAATATCAAGAAAATCTTGCAGAAGATGACAGTGACTTATAAAGATTGGCATGAGATGTTACCGTTCGCTCTACATGGGTACCGTACCTCATCCAGGACGTCAACCGGGGCAACTCCTTTCTCCTTGGTCTACGGTATGGAGGCAGTCTTACCGATCGAAGTACAAATACCCTCTCTCCGGATAATGAAGGATGAAAATCTGAACGAAGATGATTGGATCCAGACACGACTTGATCAGTTAAATCTTATTGATGAAAAGAGACTTGCTGCTATCTGTTATGGTCAGACGTATCAGAAACGGATGATCAGGGCATTTAATAAAAAGGTCAGACCACAGGAATATCAAGTTGGGGATCTGGTAATCAAGCGAATCATCCTTCCTCAGAGTGATCCAAGGGGCAAATGGACCCCTACGTACGAAGGACCATTTGTGGTTAAGCATGTGTTCTCAGGAGGAGCCATGATTCTAACCAACATGGATGGTGACGACCTTCCTCACCCCGCCAATGCAGACATAGTAAAAAGATACTACGTATAAAAAGACCCGCTAGGCTGACATGCCTAGGCAAAAATTAGGGCTTCCCGGCGAACCAAAAGGGTTCGGGAAAAATGAAGGGATGAAATATAAAAAAATCCGTACACCCGGCAAGTCGAAAACCTGAAAAGGCGGCTTGGGCAAAAATGGGTATCCCAGTGGACTGAAAACCCGAAAGGGCGGTCCAGGCAAAAGTTAGGGATAAAACGTAATACTATGTCTCATTGGATCACTTTGCATCCAGAATCCGGTATCTACATCAAGGTCAGACGGCATCGATCAGTCAGCTTCATCTTCAACTAAGGTCATCAAGTGATGAGACGCTCGGAGATATAAGGGCAATAGCAGAGTTGAAACCCAGTGGATCATTCTTTTCACACAGCTGTTTTATTTTCTCTTGTACAAAATTTGTATAAACTCTTTTGCTCGGCGACGTTCTCTTAATAGGACGTCAGCCTCTTGTACATAAAACGCCTATTCACAGGCAAATTCAAAAATCAATACAAAAATATGCTTTTCAGTTAAAATTGCCAATTGTTTTTCCTTTTTCTGTTTTGTGTTGCGAAGAACGTCCAAGGTTCAATTTGTGATATATGCATTGACAATAATTTGCTAACTCATGAATATTTACATACGAAACAAAGGATTAATTACAGGTAACATTAGAAACAGGGGCAATAAAGAGTTGTCTAAGCGATCTAATTGTTCTATCCTCCAGGGTATCAAGGTGGTTTCAGCCGAAGAACATAACCAGATATCTTAATCCCCCAGAGAGTGAACCAGCAAGTCAGTACACTCTCCTCAACCAAGCTATATTATCAAACCTCAAGAAAGTTGGGTATCCTCCCGCAGATCTCAACATTCCCCAGCAGCATATATACGTTCTTAACAAGCATCCCCGACAGTCTTGACCTAAAGATTGTTCCCTGGCGGTATATCAGACATTCAGTGGAGTCACTTCCCCGATACAATTCAAAACTTCCCCAAGAGAGTCCAATCTAGTTCCCCAGGAAAGTTGGAATCTATCTCCCCAAGCAGTAAGCTTATCCCCAGTAGATTCTGGAAGCTTATCCTCGCAGAGCACGAACGTGTCCCCCGGCTTTATTCAAAGAGTTATTTCCTTACCAGGATATAACTGGGTTATCCTCAGCCAAAAGCCACGGAAAGATCGTCCTCGACGAAGTCTTCTTATCCCCAGCGAAGTCTATTAACACTTCCAACACAACAATGGTATCCCTAGCAAGTTACCATCAGCATTCCAACAAAGTACCTCTCTCCCCACAGAGTATTGCTTCCCAGCAAGATCGCTAGAGTGCTTTTCTCCCCGCAGAGTAATCCATTCGCCAAGTTTATTCCCCAACGGAGTTATCTTCTCCTACCGGTATACTTGCAACTATCATCCCCCAGCGGAAGCTAAAATCTATTCTTCAACATCAGCCCAGGAGTGACTTCCCGGCACCCGTCAAGGATTTATTTTCCTAAGACGAAAACATACAATCATAAACATCACATACATCATTATAGCATGCATATACGCATCATATCTTACAAATCTCATTTATGTTGAGAACATCATTGCCTGATCTATATCATGCATTGCATATGACTGACCTTTACCTTTCAGGAAAAAGCCAGTTAAAGTTCTCAGCTATATTTCAAGACCTAGACCAGTTCAGTTAAATCGACCCTAAGATTTTTCTGTTTCTTATCCAGTCCAAGGCCTTCTCTGGTTCAGTCGGATCGACCCTAAGATCTCCCTGTTTCTTATCCAGTTGAAGACATCAAGACCTAGACCGGTTCAGTTAATCGACCCTAAGATTTTCTGTTTCTTATCCAGTCAAAGGCCTTCTCTAGTCTAGTTAAATCGACCCCAAACAGATTTTCCTGATAAAGACTCAGCAGAAGATATCCAAGATTCTCTCAATGATACTGTTGAGGTTGTAGTCACCTGTGGTTCTCTCCCCGTTATTATGGAGGTAGTAATCGCCCCAAGATTCTCTCAGCGTTACTGTTGAAGTAGAAGTTATCCAAGATTCTCTCAATGATTACTGTTGAGGTTGTAGTCGCTTGTGTTTCTCTCCCCGTTACTGCGGAGGTAGTAATCACCCCAAGATTCTCTCAGCGTTACTGTTGAAGTAGAAGTTATCCAAGATTCTCTCAATGATTACTGTTGAGGTTGAAGTCGCCCAAGATTCTCTCAATGATTACTGTTGAGGTTGAAGTCGCTTATGGTTCTCTCCCCGTTACTGCGGAGGTAGCAACCGTCCCCAGATTTTCTCTCAGTGTTACTGTTGAGGTTGAAGTCGCCCAGGATTCTCTCAGCGTTACTGTTGAGATTGAAGTCACCTATGGTTCTCTCCCCGTTACTGCGGAGGTAGTAATCGTTCAAGGTTCTCTCACCGTTCCTGTTGAGGTAGTAACCATCCCTGGTTCATTCATCACTGTTTGAAGCTCCAGATCCAGCTCCTGTAACCAGTCAGGACACATCTATACAAAGAGTCTGAAGACCAGCCCCTGTAATAGGTCAGGTAATCATTTTCTTCTGCAGGTACGCAAGTTCTCGCTAAGGAATCTCTTACGCGATCAACATCCAGATGGCATCTATAAGCCCATCCACCATCCATCATCTCTCAGCATGGCATCTATAAGCCCATCATCCTATCCATCAATCTCCAAATGGCATCTATAAGCCCATTCCCATCATCACACTACTATGTGAGTGCAAATTTCTGGGCACTCTAGTGTTCAATCATCTTCCACCTTCGGATTACGAAAGGCACGTCAGCCAATCTGCATCCTCAGGTCTAAGAAGATTGAACAGGGGAAACTGTTGTACCCCAAAATTTGCCCTCCCATATTCTTCAAAATTTGCCAAGTCAAAGCTTCAAAATCTTCCCCAAGGGTTACACAGTTCAAGGGTCTCCTAACAGTCAAAAATTAGGGTTTTGGTTCTGACAAAGAAAATGAAGTTTCCAAGGGTCAAATCGAGTCTCACATTCCTATAAACATGGTCAAGCATCCTCATGTCAAATTTCAAGGCTTACAGCACAAAATTGCACAGTCAAAAACCCTAATTGCACTACAGTCAACTGTAGGGGCAAAATGGTCATTTGACAGTCAAAAGTTCAAATTTTTGGCCAACATCTCATTTTGAAGCCACAAACATCATTTGATCAATGCTTGATCATGATTCTCAAAGCTTGGCTCAAAAAGTCTCAAGATGCAAAAGTTTCCATATTTGGACAGTTGAAAAAGTCAACTGTAACTTGACCAAGGCATAACTTCCACATGGATTATCATAAAAATTCCATCCAAAGCTCATTTTGAAGAGAAAGACATTTCCTACAACTCCTCTTCACACTTCAAGTCCTAGAAATGCTCTCACAAAAAGTTATCAATTTCAACATTATAGGTCATTTTCAAAAGTCAACAAAAAGGGACTTTAAGTCAAAGGCCATAACTTGATATTGGTAAACCAAAATGACATGGGACCAAAGACATTGGTTATAGGACTCAAAGACCTTTCCAAAATGTCAAAGAACATGAGCAAAGCTTAAAAATTGAGCAAGTTATGCCTTGTGGAAGTTGGGAAATTTTTGGATATTTTGAAAAGTCAACATTGCTTCAAATGTCTTAAAAATGCTAATGGGCCTCTTTTTCTTCCACAATTCATCATCCAAGGCATGTGCACGACCATTTGGCCCAAAGGGAAGTTTTTTATCATTTTTATTTATTTATTTGGATTTTTAATTATTAATAATTCATTTAATTAAATTAAATATGTGGAAAATACTAAACTTAGGTTTTTAAATCTTTTTGTGCATGGAATAGGCTTAAGATTTCGTGCATGATCAGATTTAGAAAGAATCATGGTGATTGGACACAATTTGAATCAAATTTGCATGAAAAGATTGAAAAAATATATGCATGGAAAATCAAATATTTTCTCATCAATTCCTTGATTCCTTGGACCAATTTCTTAACCCTAATCATTCACATGTATATATGGATGCAAACCCTAATGTTCATGACCTCCCAGCTGCGCCCAAAAGCCATAACCAAGTTGACATTTTTTCAAGAAAATTCTAAAACTGAAATCACCATTGCAAGGGTTTTCAAGCCAAAACAACCATTCTATCACCTTCCTGGGACATCAAGGAAGGCTCCTGGATCAAAATCACTACCTCTAACGCCCAGAATTGGTAGAACGACCGAGCCCTGTTCATGATTTTTTCCATACTCACTTATCATGATTCTTGCATTATTCTTGATTTTTAATGTTTGGTTTGTGTTATTTGAATCATTCTGAAGCTAACCCAGTTGTTTGATTGAGTTTTCATCACCTATACGCGAAACTACCATGGAAGACGCTTAGGGTTTTCAGAACCTTGAATTGGGGTTTCCCAGTTATGGAAAAATCAGGACACGAAACCTAGGCCATTAAAATAAGGGGACTTGGACGAATTGTTTGCCATGGTCGCGCCCAATTTATATTCCAAGATGAGCTATTCGCTATTCTTGGAAACGACACATTTGGGGACGGTTCAAAACCGTTACTAATTATTTTTTGTTTCAGGGAAAAAACAAAACGAGGAAGAAGACGCTTAGGTGGCGAGGCATAAGTGGTTGATTTGAATTTCGCGCGAAAAAATACTATTAACCATTGTTTTGAATTATATTAATTGTTTTCTCTATTATATTCAAAACACGCTAGGAGCTCCATTGGCAAGGCAGTTGATTGGTAACCAACAGGACCTGGGTTCGATCCCAGGTCCCCATCCCTTTCCAATATTATTTTTCCACTCACGCTTCTGTGCAGTTTCGTTACAAGGGAACACCATATGTCCCTCAAATCCAGCTTGCCACTTGGCCAATGGAAACAATCTGAAGGCCTAGATTTGGTGAATACCATGGGCATGAGTCAAAGAGGTGACACGCTAGCAGAAAAGTCAATCAGGCCAGAAGACAATTGGGCCTAAAATGCTAAGAATACACCTCCAATTTGGGGACAGAACCCCCTAGGGTTTGCTTCTTTTATTCTTTTTTAGATTTTTCTTTTCTTTGTTTTAATTAATTTCCTTTAATTCTTTGATTTAATATTTTCATAAAAAAACATAAAAACAATATAAAATCAGAAAAAAGACAAAAATAAGTATTTTTATTTAATGTTATTTTTTGTAAATAAATATCATTAATTGATTTTAGTTTTTTAATTTAGGTTTAAATCTTAATATTTTTCTAATAAACTTAAAATTTGTAGAATTAGGGTTTTAATCAATTTTTATCCTTTTTCTTTTCTTTTCACTAATAATTAATAATTTATTTTTATAAATCAAATTGCATGTAAATAATTAGAGTAGTTTTAGGTTTAATTTTAACATGTTTTTCTTAGTAAATAAAAATTTAGGATTAGGGTTAATTTCTCAATTTCATTTAATTTTCTTATTAAAGATTCATAAATACAAAAAATACCAAAATAATTTCTTTTTTATTTTAATTTAATTAATTTAATCATTTAATTTAATTTCATTAAAAAGGGTCCAACGCCCTCGTTTCCAATTTTAAATCCAATTCGCGTGTTTTATTTATTTCCTTCTTTTAAATATTTATGTAATTCTCCCAAAGCCGTGTAAATTTATATTTCTCGCACTTTCCTTTATTTTATGTCAAATCGGGTCCTGGATTTAATTTGGCGATGTGGACCCGCGCCTTTGTAATAGTTTAGGAACTTTACATTTCTCGCAACTTTTCAACTGCTAATAAATCGCATGCAAGAATGAATGTTAAAATAAAAACAAATGCGTAGATCACCCATGACATGAACAAGACAAAATATCTGAAAACGACACACAAATCACACACCACCCCTAGGGTACGCCTCGCTGTTGCCTTGCCTCTCGAAAGGTGATCGTCGAGTAGAGGATGTCTTAGTAAGTCCTCATGATCCGGGAACCTGGCATGAGGGTAGCTTCTAAGGTATCTTCCTATTGCTCTGGTGATCACTATGTCCCGACCTTCGAATTGACCCGAACACCTCCAACGGTGGTGCTACCTACCTCTCAATGGTGGGATGGCACTACTTTAAAGGACATTTACATAGACGAATTCCTTAGGGTAGGTAGACGACTCTAGATACTTGCTCTAATTTCAAAATAAATCAAAAATACTTTTCACACCGACACCTTTTCAAAAAGCTTTCGAAAGCAATTTTTCAAACACTCTTGAGGACCGATACAAGAGTCGAACTGGAATCTTCAAAGAAACTTTTTAAAACCCACAGTTGAAAAGCAAACAAACCATTTTTGAAAACACAATGAGCAAGTATCTAAGAGCCCATGGATAACCATGGATAGAAAGGGTGCTAACACCTTCCCTTTCTATAATCTACCTCTCGAACCGAGAGCAATCTCTTTAAGGAATTTTTCTGTGCTTTTGTCCTTTCCATTTGGAGAAAATAAAAGACGGTGGCGACTCTTGCTTCCGCGACATTTCGCAAACCAGCGTTAAACAGTCAGTTCTAAATCCACCGATCACACTACCCAAAAAGAAATAAAGGGCAGTGTACTAGATGATTACCTTACTCATCAAGTTTTGGATGACTACCAGTCCATGAAGTTCGAATTCCTAGATGAAGACATCATGATGGTAACCAATTGTGAAGAATTCAAACCATATGACAGACCTGAACAAGGATCTCGATGGACCCTGGTTTTTGATGGGGCATCCAACGCACTCAGAAATGGTATATGTGTTGTAATCATATCTGCTGAAGGATGTCATACTCCCTTTAAAGAAAGACTCTACTTCAACTGTACAAACAACATGGCAGAATACGAAGCGTGCATTTTTGGTCTCAAAGCTGCCATAGATTTGGGGATCAAATCCTTAAATGTATTTAGAGACTCAACTTTGGTCATCAGCCAAATCAAAGGGGAGTGGGATACCAAACGCCCTAACCTTATCCCCTACAAAGAACATGTGTTGACATTGCTCCCACATTTTGAGAAGATTACCTTCGAGCATTTCCCGCGAGAAGAAAATAAGCTAGCAGACGCATTAGCCACAATGTCATCCATGTTTAAACTTAAATGGGATAACGAGGATCCCCAAATCACCATTGAACAAATGGATGAACCAGCTCATTGTCACGAGATTAATACTGAAGAAGTAGTGGACCAACCTTGGTTTCACGAAGTCAAGAGGTATCTCGAGGCTCAAGAATATCTGGAAGGAACTTCAGTCAATGATAAGAAGTTCTTAAGGAGATTCTCTGCTAAATTCTTCCTTAGTAATGACATTCTCTACAAACGCAACCATGACTCTATTTTGCTCCATTGCATAGACAAGGTTGAGGAAGAAAAGATCATGGCTGATCTACATGAAGGCACTTTTGGCACCCATTCCAGTGGGCATATGATGGTAAATAAGATCCTACGGGTAGGCTATTACCGGTGTACCATGGAAGCAGATTACTATCAACACTCTTGAACCTGCCACAAGTGTCAGATTTATGCTGACAAGGTGCATGTACCTCCGGTTCCTCTGAATGTCTTGACGGCTCCTTGGCCCTTTGCTATGTGGGGCATCGATATGATTGGGGAAATCAAACCAATGGCCTCCAATGGACACCGCTTCATCTTAGTGGCCATTGACTATTTTATAAAGTGGGTTGGGGCAACCTCTTTCGCTTCTGTTACCAAAAATGTTATAGCCCGGTTCATTAAACAGAATCTCATTTGTCGGTATGGTATCCCAAAGAGGATCATCACAGACAATGGTACGAATCTAAACAATACTATGATCACCTCCTTGTGCGAACAATTCAAGATCCAACATCACAATTATTCCCCTTACTGGCCGAAGATGAATGGTGTTGTCAAAGCCGCAAATAAGAATATCAAAAAGATCATACAGAAAGTGATAATCACGTAAAAAGACTGGCATGAGATGCTACCATTCGCTCTCCACGGGTATCGTACCACAACACACACATCAATCGGGGCAACACCTTATTCTCTGGTATACGACATGGAGGTTATCTTGCCTATTTAGTCCAGATCCCCTATCTGAGAATTATGAAGGATGTAGGGATAAATGAAAAAGATTAGATCCAGACTCGACTTGATCAACTGGACTTGATTGATGAGAAAAGGCTTACTGCTGTCTGTCATAGTCAGATGTATCAAAAACGGATGATCAAGGCTTTCAACAAAAAGGTCAGATGCCAAGTATATGAAGTCGGGGATTTGGTGATCAAACGTATCATACTGCTGCAAGGTGATCCCAGGGGCAAATGGACTCCTACCTACGAAGGACCATTTGTGATCAAAAACATATTCTTTGGTGGAGCCATAATTGTGACCACCATGGATGGCGACGACCTACCGCACCCTGTGAATACAGACATAGTTAAAAGATACTACGCATAAGAGACCCGCTAGGTTGACACACCTAGTAAAAACAAGGGAATCCCGACGAACCAAAAAGATTCGGGAAAAAAATTAGGGATAAAAAAAAAAAATCTGTACACCCGGCAAGCTGAAAACCCGAATGGGCGGCTTGGGCAATAAAGTGTATCCCGGTGGACTGAAAACCCGAAAGGGGGATCCAGGAAAAAGTTAGGGAATTAAAGCGTATGACTATGTCCCGTTGGATCACCTCACGGACAACCTGCAAACTCACTGGTTTTGATCAATTCAATCAGCTTCGGACAAGGCAACAAATAGACAAGATGCTCAGAGACACGAAGGCTATAGTAGAATGGGAACCCCATGGGATTATTTCACATAGCTATCTTTTCTTTGTATCAAATTCTCATTTTTTACGACGGCATTCTCTTACTAGAATGTTTGTCTCATTGTACAAAAACACTTACTCAAAAGTAAATATAAAGATATCCCTTTGAAAGTACAAAATTATCTGTTTTTCTTTACTCTTATGTTTTGTTTACAAAAACGTCCAATGATTTATTTTTGAACATATGCATTTGAATATAATTACTGGTTACAAATGAACAAAATAAAAAGACAATCACTAATGGCTTTAAGAGATAGGGAAATCTCTCCAAGTTATTTCCATAAAATTCCCCGCAGTGCGCAGTTTAATCCTTAGCAGAACAAAGCTTCCAGTTATCAATCCCCAATAGAGGTCGTCCAATTTCTCAGGATTTCCCAACAGGATTTTACAGGCAGTACACATCGTTTCTCTTACAACAAAGTTTATTTCTCTAAGAGGAAATTCATAAACACTTCAACTTCACAACATGAAGACTTACACTCCACATCCTCAGCAGCAGTCAGGTATTTATTTTCCCCTAATCCAACAGCAGTGCAGCAGCTTAGCTCACATACGCATACATCACATCCATATATCATAAACATTGATAACACGAATGCATGTATCACAATTTCATTATACCATGCATTTCATACAACATGACTTTTCATTTTAGCTAACATTTTACCCTTTTCAGGATAAGGTTAATCAATAGCTAGCATTAACAATGTTCAAAGGCTTTTTTAGATACAGTTCAGATACGCTCCAGACACGGATGCCATTCTGATACTCATTCAGATTAAGCTTTAGATACAGTTCAGATATGCTCCAGACACGGATGCCATTCTGATACTCATTCAGATTCAGCTTTTAGATACAGTTCAGATACGCTCCAGACACGGATACCATTCTGATACTCATTCAGATTCATCTTTTAGATACATTTCAGATACGCTCCAGACACGGATGCCATTCTGATACTCATTCAGATTCAACTTTTAGATACAGTTCAGATACGCTCCAGACACGGATGCTATTCTGATACTCATTCAGATTTAGCTTTCAGATACAATTCAGATACGCTCCAGACACGGATGCCATTCTGATACTCATTCAGATTCAGCTTTTAGATACAGTTCAGATACGCTCCAAACACGGATACCATTATGATACTCATTCAGATTCAACTTTTAGATACATTTCATATACGCTTCAGACACGGATGCCATTTTGATACTCATTCAGATTCAGCTTTCAGATACAGTTCATATATGCTCCAGATATATATTCCATTTTGATACTCATTCAGATTCAACTCTCAGATACAGTTTAGATATGCTCCAGATACGAATGCCATTCTAATACTCATTCAGATTCAACGCTCAGATACAGTTCAGATATGCTCTAGATACGGATGCCATTCTGATACTCATTCAGATTCAGCTCTCAGATACAGTTCAGATACGCTCCAGATACGGATGCCATTCTGATACTCATTCAAATTCATCTCTCAGATACAGTTCTCAGATACAGTTCAGATACGCTCCAGACACGGATGCCATTCCGATACTCATTCAATTTCAGCTTACAAATATGGTTCAACAATCATTTCTGGATGGCATCTACAAGCCCATCTCCAAAAACTCTATATCACCTCTCCAAATGGCATCTTTAAGCCCATTTCATACACTATCAACCATCACATCACCAAGTGAAAATTTCTGGGCACTCTAGTGTCCAATCATCTTCCACCTTCGAGTCACGAATGGCAAAACTCGCCAATCTAACTCTTCAGGTTTAAGAAGATTGAACAGGGGATGCTGTTATACTCCAAAATTTCCCCTCTCATTCATCAAAGAATTTGCTCAGAAGATCTACTTTAGCTCAAGACTGCAGTAGGATTGATCAGCTCAAGACACCTCCCTAAGCACTGA
Organism: Vicia faba; assembly: GCA_948472305.1. NCBI lineage: Eukaryota > Viridiplantae > Streptophyta > Magnoliopsida > Fabales > Fabaceae > Vicia > Vicia faba. The sequence continues at coordinate 1,157,551,815 of OX451741.1, forward strand.
TGACCAAAATTAGGGTTTAAGATTGCACAAGGATATTTGAACTTTCAATGCTTCATATGACTTTCATGGATCATTATGGACCCCCAAGATTACTCATGTCAAGTTTTAAGCCTTGGATCACCCTTTTGCTCAGTCAATTGAGCAGTTGACCTAAAAATCAATTGTATTGGGGAAAAAGACAACTTTGGCCAATTTACAGTCAAACTTCATAATTTTTATCCACATCAAAATTTTAAACTCATATGTATCATTTGATCAAGTTTGGACCATATTTCCTCAAGAAATTTGATCAAATCTCCAAAAGGGCAAAATGGCCAAAATTAGGGTTTTGACTGGGAAAGGGTAATTTCTGATTTTTCACCTAGCAAATGATCAATTGGTTTAAGGCATGATCTCAATAGTTCAATTTCATCATTTTTGCCTAATGAAATGGCTCAAAACACTGCCCAAGTCCAATTGATTGACTGATGAATTTTCAGTCAACTGATCAAAAGTCAATTGTATATTGAAAAATCAAACTTTGACTTTTTGGTCAAATTCAAATGCCAAAGATCACAATTCATCAAAACATGTCAAAATATGAAACTTATTTATCAAGAAAGCCAAAATTCAAAATTTCATTTTGAAAAGTGAAAATTCCTAAACTTAGAAATTTTTCTAAGTGTTGGAAATTTCTTATTTTTTCACAAAGTTGAGGAAAATTTTCACCATGATGCAAGATGATTCAAGAGAAACTTCCAACATGAAAGTTGTAGATCTCTATGAAATTTACAACTTTTCTTTACACAACTACTTCCAAAAGTGCTTGGATCTCAAGTTATAATTTTAAGAATACATGGTCATGAAACAAAACACTTAGTGAAATTTTTGCCCTAATTTGGTCAGGATTTTGACCCAACTTCATGGCACTTTTTCATATAGTTCCAATGGGAATATTTAAAAGTAACTCAAACATGGGTTGTCAAGAACATTACAAGCTTTCCAAAATGTCCAAGAACTCCTTGACATCATTTTTGAGTAGGGATAATCGAAGAGATGAAGTTAGGGTTTTATCACTTGAATTACAAGGCATTTTGTGATGAACAAAATTCAAATTCGAAGTTATGCTGCATAACCTTTACTTTGCAGGCCTCAAACTTGTTAGGAACTCCATAATTAATTGCTTGCACAACTGTTAGAGGTCTCATTTCAAGCATTCAATGCAAGGCCATGCTTTATATCCATTTTGGGAAGAACGTACACATTGCTATTTTGATAAAGTGACTTTTTGTACAAAACTTGTTCTTAAGCCTTGTACTTGTTCTCTTCTGATCATACATGTCTCATAACACAAGAGAAATAGTTTAGACACTTACAATCACCCAACACATGCTTGTACTTTACATTGAAACTTGGTTTCCCACTTTTCTTGAAAATCAAGTAACCTAGCAAATAGCTTGTAACTGGTACTTCTGATTGTCCAAAGCTCTCAAACTCTTTTGCTTATAGATACACAAACCATTTTCCACAAAACACACGAGTGCTTAAGCCCTGAAAACACTTAGAACACAGAATCACCAAAAACACTTCAAAACTTGTCATTTTTGAGTTTTGAAGCCAATCTTCAAATCTAATCGTGCGTTTCTTGGCCTTTTGCTTTCAAAAGTTTATAAACAACACACACAAACAATCCTAACCCCTGCAGCACCACTATAACATCTCCATCATCAACCACCATTTTCAAAAACAAATATTTGCACTTGGACTTCTCCAGAACTCCTCAGGCACTTACAGCTCAAGCTAAGCATCCCTTTAGCTTCCTGGGAACTTGAGGAAGCTAACCCAATCATTGGAACTCACTGAAAGATGCTCAAACTTCAAACCCGATACCCTCTTGAAAGGTAAGTTTTCTAACTTTGAAACTTTTCTACAAGCATCATCAATGGTTTATTTGTGAATGAAACATGTAGATATCATTGCCCTAAAGCTAACCATGTTCATAATTTTCATTAATTTTGTTTAAGCTTAGAGAATTTTAAGATTGAAATTTATGAGATTTTAAGGGTTCAGATTAGGGCCAATGAAATTCATGTTTGTCTTTGATCTATACTTTTAATGCTTTACGTTTATGAAATCGTGAGGAAATTTGCTACAAGTTTCATGTTTACAGTTTTCGTTTTTGTTGAGGATTGATTGAGTTACAGAGCTTCCGGCTGTGCGTGAGGTTGAAGATGAATTTGGCCTCAGAAACGTGTTTGCCATATATATTTATGGTTTAATTTATATAAACGGATGTATAGTAACCCCAGTGGTAGAAGCGTGCGCCTGTAACCAGAGGGACCTGGGTTCGAGCCCCAGTGGTACCCTTTTGATTTTTTTCATATTTTTCCTTTTCTGACTTTTTGGACAAGCGTTGGGCCTCCTCCTTTGGGCCTTATGTTTTTTTCTTACCTCTAACACCTTGCAGCCTATTCATACCCCTGGTGCAGTTTTTATTTTCTTTTCTTATTTTCATTTTATTTATTTTCTTAATTATTTTTTCTAATACTAAAAAATCATAAAAAATATAAAAATATTAGACTTATATTTGGACATAGTTTATTTTTTTTTCACACAAAAATTATTTTATTTTATCATACTTTATTTATTTCACTAAATATTTTGTAAATTTAATTAAAGACTAGGGTTTTAGTTTATTTTTCTCATAATAAAAAAAATGCTCTTTTAAATATAAAAAAGACCAAAAATATTTTATAACACTATAAGTTATTTTCAAGACAAAAATACCAAAAATATTTTTCTTATAAACTTAATTTCTTTTTAATCAATTAATAGATTTAGGGTTTTATTTAAAATATTTTCTTAGTAAATTTAAGTTTTACTTTTAATTAATTATTTTCTTTTAATTAATTAGGTTAAAATCAAAACCCATTTTCTCTAAACATTTCCAAACAAATATCCACTTTCTTCACATTTACATTCTTGCATATTTATTCATCTTGTACATTATTTATTTCAATTCTTGTATAAATTCAATATGGTTGTAATAGATAATTAAGCTTTAAATTCTTGCAATTCCCATTTATAATTTGTACACCCCCTCCCATAAGTATTGTAATAGCGTAGTAAATTTTAAATTTCGCAATTTATCGCTTTATATACAATTGCTAGTAATTAGGGTTTGTATGGAAAGACTAAAACCAATCAAATAGAAAACCCTAATCAAAGACAAAATCAAGCATGAAAAACAATACACATGCACACAAGCACCCCCTAGGGTAAATCCACTTGGTTGCCTTTATAAAATGGCCATATTACGCATGTGAGGTTTCTTAGCAAAAACAAGCAAAGTATAAGATCATAGTCCCTCGATGACGCTATCTAAGTTGCCTTTCAAATGATCTTAGTCCCTAAAAGAGAATGCTAAGATACCTTGCAACATTGCTAATCATTGGTTATACGATGACCCACGCCCGTCCCGTTTACATCCAAAGATAAGGTTACTTATCAAATCAATGGTAAGATAACAATGTCAAAGGAAAAGGGAAATGAACATGAAAGACTTTTGAGTAGGTAGAATGCTCCTAATTACTTGCTCAATATCAAAACATCCTTGTTATTTTCAAAACAAAACCTACACTTTCAAAACCTCTTACAAAACTTGAAAACATTTTCAAAAAATCAACATCTTTGTATACATTCTTACGAACGAGAATCATTACAAAGATTGCCTAAATAATAGCCTCTTTACAAAATACTTTCAAAAACCACAAAAAGCACAATTTCAAACAAAAGGTAAGTGATCTAGAAAGTAACTAAGAGCTCATGGAAAACCATGGATGAAAAGGGTGCTAATACCTTCCCTTTTCATAATCTACCCCCCGGACTCAAGAAATAATCTCAAAGGTCTTTCTTGTGCTTTTTCACCTTTCCTTTTGGATAAAAGAAAAGTCAGTGGCGACTCTTGCTAACCGTAACATTTGCGGTCAAACGCAAAACCTTCAAGTCAGTTCTCCCACCGTATCATAAACAGTATAAAGTGTTGTGAAGCCTAGAATTTGACCAGATAGTAGTTCACTTCTTCAAAAACATAATGAAGCCTGGATTTTGACCAGATAACAGTATAAAGTGCTGCAAAGCCTGGAATTCGACCAAATAGTAGTTCACTTCTTTAAAAACACTGTGAAGCCTGGATTTTGACCAGATAACAGTATAAAGTGTTGCGAAGCCTAGAGTTCGACCAGATAGTAGTTCACTTCTTCAAAAACACTATGAAGCCTGGATTTCAACCAGATAAAAGTATAAAGTGCTGCAAAGCCTGGAATTCCACCAGCTAGTAGTTCACTTCTTCAAAAACACTATGAAGCCAGGATTTCGACCAGATAACAGTATAAAGTGTTGTGAAGCCTGGAATTCGACCAGATAGTAGTTCACTTCTTCAAAAACACTGTGAAGCCTGGATTTCGACCAGATAACAATATAAGGTGCTATGAAGCCTGGAATTCAACCAGATAGTAGTTCACTTCTTCAAAAACACTATGAAGCCTGGATTTCGACCAGATAACAGTATAAAGTACTGCGAAGCCTAGAATTCGACCAGATAGTAGTTCACTTCTTCAAAAACATTGTGAAGCCTGGATTTCAACCAGATAACAATATAAAGTGTTGCGAAGCCTGGAATTCGACCAGATAGTAGTTCACTTCTTCAAAAACATTGTGAAGCCTGGATTTCGACCAGATAACAGTATAAGGTGCTGCAAAGCCTGGAATTCGACCAGATAGTAGTCACTTCTTCAACAACAAAACGTGAATCCTTGTTGGAAATATTCTAAACAATGTTTGAAGACTCACCTACTCTTCAACAGTAGTCCGGGATTTATTGACTCCCCCAGTATTTGTCAAGGATTTATTTTCCCATACAAAAATACATTCATTAACATTTCACACATGATAAGTGCATTCGACACAATCTCATTTATTTTTGAGAACATTATGACACCATGCATTTCATACATCATGACATTGCATACAACTAACGTTCTACCTTTTTCAGGAAAAGGTCAATCAACAGATGGCTATCATCAACAATTTTCAACAGGTCCAAGATTAGTTTCTGAAGCAAGACAAATTAACTACCTACGTGACCAGATGAAGCTTTACACGGGCTCATCATGAAGCAATCTTACATGGATTTCTCCTCATCATAAAGCAGTCTCACACAAGTTCCTTCTGACTTCCAAAAGCAGCTTTACACAGGTTCATCATGAAGCAATCTTACATGGATTCCTTATCGCCATGAAGAAACCCTACACAAGTTCCTTCTATTTCCAAGATGAAGTTTTACGCGGACTCATCATCAAGCAAACCTACACAGGTTCCTTCTCATGAAGTAATCCTACCCAGGTTCCTTCTCAGGAAATTTTAGATGAAGTTTTACACTGACTCATCCTCAAGAAACCCTATACAGGTTCCTTCTCTTTCTAGATACAGTTTTACACGGACTCATCATAAAGCCACCCTACACGAGCCCATCATAAATTGAAGAATATTCAAGACCTCTTTTGGTTTAGTTTAAATCTCTCAACGGTTTATCCTGATACTTTCCAAAAGAAATGTTTCTGGTTCAGATAGATCGCTCCAAGATTTATTCTATTTCTTCTCCATACACCTTCTTTTTCAGTTCAAATCAACCAAAAGTTTATTCTGATTCTTTTCCAGTTGAAGTTAAAGTTCAGATTTAGTCCAATTTCTATCAACAATCACCTTTGGATGGCATCTATAAGCCCATCTCCGACGGTTCCCAATCATTTCGGGATGACATCTATAAGCCCATCTATGAAAAATATCCCTCATTTCCTCCAAATGGCATCTATAAGCCCATTCACAATTCATCTTCGAGTGCAAATTTCTGGGCACTCTAGTGTTCAATCATCTTCCACCTTCAAGTCACGAATGGCAGATTCGCCAATATAACTCTCCAAGCGTAAAAAGATTGAACATGGGCAGCTGTTGTACCCAAAAATTCACCCTCTCATTTCTCAAAAGATCATCTTGGACCCTCAGGTTTGCTTCCATCCAAATCCAAGCCTTGAATTACAAATTTTTCAAGAAAGTCATTCACAAGGGCAAAATGGTCATTTGCACACTGAAAAGTCAAACTTTGACTTTTTGATCAAAATCAAGTTTCAAGAATCATATTTAATCAAGACATGTTGAAATATGAAATTTTTATCATCAAGAAATTATAAAGTCAAAATTACTTTGGAAAAGTCCAATTTCTAAATACTTAGAATTTTTTCTAAGTGTTTAAGAAATATGACATGCTTAGAACTTCTGATCAAATTATCACCATGATGCAAGCTGATTCTGGAATAACTTCTAACACAAGAGCTGTGGATCTCAATGAGATCTCAAACATTGCAGAACAAAACTTCTCCTATAAATGTTGGGATTTCAAGCTAAAAATCCTTAAAGACACGTCCATGAAACTAAAGCTTCCGGAAAAATTCTGGACCTTTCCAAAACAGGATTTGGGTAGAACTTCTGGGCCAGTTTTCATATAGGTCCAGTCAGAATTTGCAAGAGCAATTAAAAGTGGATTTATAAAGCGTGTTACAATATTTTGGGAAAGTCTAAGAACTCGCTCAGAACATTCTGGAGCAAAAAGATCAAAGGATCAGAAGTTGGATGTTTTGTTATAAGTTCGCTGATGCTGAACTTCTGGCCCAGATCTAAGCTATGATGCACAATCTCATAGCGTAGAATTTCTGGTTTCATAAATCTCATCATCATTTAATGCTCACAACCACTTTGGAGTTTTATCTAAAGGATTTCCCCATGTGTGAGATAGAAGTATCATTGTTGTCCTTGAAAAACAAACTTTTGTACAAAGTTTATTTTGGGCCCATGCTTTACTTTTGCCTCTGAGAGTACTTTTCCCTAATTCATGCTTACAAATCCAGGTTAGGCACTGCTAAAAGTTGCTAACCACTATACTTTCTCCAAGAACAAGGCAACACCCTAGCATATGAAGGCTATGTTCAATGCTTCTTTCAGAACATCACTAAATCCCAAAACCTCGTTTAAATAACCTATTGAACTGCTACAGCACAGTCGTATAACCAACAGCTAATCCAGTCCACGCCTACATTTTCCCAAATCCCATATTTGCACCAAACTAGCATACGAAAACTATGTTTAAAAAGAAATGGAACAGTATGCCAAAAGTTTTTTTTTAAAAAATTTCCATTTGTTTCCCCCCCCCCCCCCAAAAACCACAACAAACCCTTCTATAAATAAGTTGCTCCATCACACGTTCAAGGGGCTGGCTTTTGGAGAGAGATAATTGTCAAAAGAGAAAAAAGAAAACTATGAAACCTTCATCAAAATCTAGAATTCCTAAACAGAAAACCAAACCTTTGTTCTTCCCTTAGAATCAAAGAAATTAGCATTTTCTCTTTCGTTCCTCCTACTGATTCTAGAAGAAATTGTGGATCAGAACTTCGTAAGTAAAGCTAGGCTCAGAATTAAGATTAGAACTTCTATGAATTATTGTGCTCTTATTTTTCTGATTTGGTGCTGTTAAGAATTGAATAAGTTGCTTATGAACTGATTAATGTAAGGAAGGAGTTGAAGTGTAACACATAACTTCTGGGTCTTTTCTCTCCCACTATTTTAGCACAACACATAACTTCTGGTTTTTCACTCCTTGTTTAACACATCATAGAACTTCTGATACTCACTCACAGTTTTAACACACATAGAACTTCTAAGATTTTCTCACTGTTCTAACACTCAGAACATCAGCACGTAGCGACCTAGAACTTATGTTTTTCTCTCTAACGTTTATTTCAGGACCTCAGAGTGCCTCAATCCAGAACTTCTGATTTCCTCTGACGTTTCAATTTTGAACCACAACGTGCTTGGCATCAGAACTTCTGATCCTCTTTGTTTTGCTTTTAGCAACACGCTGATCCTATTCCTCGTTGTTTTTTTTCCTCCTTTTTTCTCTATTTTTATTAATATAAAAAAGGACATGAAAAATTATTTTCTAATTATTTCCCTTTTAATTTGTTAAGACCAAAAACCATTTTTCAAAACAAGTCTTTTCTTTTTCTTACATTGTACATTTCAATATGGTTGTAATAGTTAATTAGAATTTAAATTCGTGCAATCCCCCATTTGTAAATTTGTACCCCCATCCCTAAACGATGTAATAGTGTAGGAATTTACTTTTCCCGCACTTTTATTGCTTTTATATATTGTTAGTAATTAGGGTGTGTATGGCAAGATAAAAACAACAAATAGACAACCTAAAAATCAAAGATTAAAATGAATGCAATCAAACACACTATTCAAACTAGCACCCTTAGGGTAATCCCACTTTGTCGCCTTTCAGAAATTAGTCATGTCCCTCGAATATGGGAGTTTAACAAAGATCCTCGATAAAAGATCGTAGTCCCTTGATGTCCCTCGATGTTGCCTTCGGTAAACGATCTAGTCCCTAAATGACATTGCTAAAACGTCTCATAGGTTGCCTTCTATGACTATACAAATATCCCACGCCCGCCCCTTCATATCCAACCATGGGGCTTCTTACCAAAACAATGGTAAGATATCAATATCTAAAGGAGGAGGAAAAGATCATTTAAGACCTTTGAGTAGGTAGATTTGCTCCTAGTTGCTCTCTTGCTCACACAAAAAACATTTTATACACCAACACACTCATTTGAAACATTTTCAAAAGATAAAACTTTGTACGCGTTCTTATAGAAATGAGAGCCATTACAAAGAAGACGCCTTTTCAAAATCTCTTTCAAAAACACAAACACCTCTTTGAACTATTTTTCGAAACAATACTTTGTACGCGTTCTTATAGAAACGAGAACCATTACAAAGATATTTTCAAAATACTTTCAAAAACCCACTCCATAAGCACACATTCAAACAAAAGCAAGTGATCTAGCAAGCAACTAAGAGCCCATAGATAACTATGGATGAAAAGGGTGCTAATACCTTCCCTTTTCATAATCTACCCCCCAAACTCAAGAAAACATCTCTAAAGCTCTTTCCTGTTCTTTTCAGCCTTTCCTTATTGGATAAAAGAAAAGTCGGTGGTGACTCTTGCTAAACTGCAACATTTGCGATAAAACACAAAACAACCAAGTCAGTTCTCCCACTGCGTTACAATAGTTCATGGAGAAGTAGATCTTTCAATCAAGGCAGGCTCACAAATTTTCAATTCCACCTTCTACATCATGGATATCCGTCCTGCCTATTCTTGTTTTTTGGGTCATCCTTGGATCCATAAAGCTGGGGCAGTAACGTGAACTCTCCATCAGAACCTCAAATATTCGGTTAAAGGAAGAATTGTCACCGTCTATGGAGAGGAAGAGTTTATGGTAATTCACCTAAACTCTTTCAAGTACGTGGAGATGGATAGAGAATTCATTGAGACCCCATGTCAAGCCTTTGAAGTAGTTCCACCAATGGTTGTTGCTACCAAATGTTCCTCTGATGAGTCCAAAGCTGTTAAGGTCATGCCGAAGATGGTTTTAGTCAAAGATGCTCGTGCTGCAATTGAAGAAGGAAGTTGTGATAATTAGGGGAAACTCCTCGATATACCATTCAAAGCGGCCAAGTTTGGTTTGGGCTTCACCGTCAAGGCTCAGAAGGAAGTGAGGCGTGCTCGTGCAGGAAAGCCACCTCTCCGCATTGGAAGCCATGAAGGTAACGTTGTGGATGATTCTGATGAAGAAGATGCATTTGAAGATTGGGTGTATCCAACTACAACGGAGCTAAAGAATTGGCATGCAAAGGACTTCGTTCCCATATCCTTCATTGAGGAGTAATCTACTTGTTATTACTTTTCTTTCAATTCAAGAACATTTTGTCTGTAATATTTAACAATGACTTTTAAGCCATGTGCCTGGCCCGGGGAACTTTGGTACATTTGTCAAGGGTTTTATTTATGTTCATCTAATCATATGATCATTCAATACAAATCATTGGACTCTTTTGCACTCAAATCTTTGTGTTCATTGTCTTTCTTTCTTTTAAATACATTTTCAAAATAGCCACGTATCTTACATGCACACACACACACACACACACACACACACACACACTCTTGCAGGTCCTCATCCACTCTGGATCTTATTGCTAATGACTCTACTATTGCCGACTATGACTTCAAATGTGCAATTAACCAAGCCAAAGACGAAGGCGAGGAAGATTGTGAAATACCGGGAGAACTATCCAGACTTCTATTAGAAGAGGAAAAAGCTATTTAACAGCACGAAGAGTCAGTTGAAGTCATCAATCTGGGTATTGAGACAGACAAGAAGGAAATCAAGATCAACGCTAACTTGGAAAGCAGTGTCAAGAGAAGTTTGGTTCATATGTTGCATGATTATGTGGAAGTATTTGCTTGGTCTTATGAAGATATGCCAGGGTTGGATACCGACATTGTAGTTCATCGTCTGCCGACTAAAAAAGACTGTCCTCATGTCAAACAAAAGGTTCGTCGCATGAGGCCTGACATGTCTGAAAATATAAAAGCTGAAGTGATGAAACAATTTGATGCAGGGTTCCTAGTTGTGACATCCTATCCCCAATGGGTGGCAAATATGGTGCCAGTGCCAAAGAAAGATGGAAAAGTTCGCATATGCGTAAACTATAGGGATCTGAATAGGGAAAGCCCCAAGCATGACTCCCCTCTACCTCACATTGACGTCTTGGTCGATAATACTGCTCAACATAAAGTCTTCTCTTTCATGGATGGCTTCTCAGGCTATAATCAGATAAGGAAGGCTCCCGAAGACATGGAGAATACAACTTTCGTTACGCAATGGGGCACCTTTTGCTACAAGGTCATGCCGTTCGGATTAAAGAATGCAGGGGCAACATATAAAAGGGCTATGGTAGTTTTGTTTCATGATATAATTCATCATGAAATAGAGGTCTATGTGGATGATATGATTGCGAGATCACAAACTGAAGAGGAGCATCTTGATCACCTGTATAAACTGTTCGAGAGGTTGAAAAAGTACAAGTTGAGGTTAAATCCTAACAAGTGCACATTTGGAGTACGATCTGGAAAGCTTCTAGGTTTTGTTGTCAGCAATAAAGGCATTGAAGTTGATCCCGCCAAAGTGAAGTCCATCCAAGAAGTTCCAGTCCCTCACTCTGAAAAGGAAGTTAGAGGATTCTTGGGTCATCTCAATTACATCGCCCGCTTCATATCTCACTTGACTGCTACTTGTGATCCAATCTTCAAACTCTTGAAGAAAGATCAGGTAGTCAGATGGAATGATGAATGTCAAGCTGCCTTCGACAAACTCAAAGAATACTTGCAAGAACCTCCTATTTTCATGCCTCCAGTTGAAGGAAGACCCTTGATCATATACTTGACAGTACTAGAGAACTCTATGGGGTGTGTTTTGGGCCAACATGACGAGTCTGGCTGAAAAGAGCATGCCATTTATTACCTGAGCAAAAAGTTTACTGACTGTGAAACCAAATATTCATTGCTCGAGAAAACTTGTTGCACTCTGGAATGGGCTGCTCGCCGGCTAAGACAATATATGTTGACTCATACCACTCTGTTGATTTCTAAGATGGACCCAATCAAGTACACCTTCGAGAAACCTTCTCTTTCCGAACGAATAGCCAGATGGCAAATGATCTTGACTGAGTACGACATTCAATACACAATGCAGAAAGCCATCAAAGGAAGCGTACTAGCAGATCATTTGGCCCATCAAGTTGTGGATGATTATCAAGCAATGAACTTAGACTTCCCTGATGAGAATATCATGCTAGTGATCGATTGCACGAAACCTGGACCATATGACGGACCTGAATAAGGATCCCGATGGACTATGGTCTTCGACGGGGCTTCCAAAGCCTTGGGTAACAGAATTGGTGCTGTGATCATCTCTCCTGAAGGTTGCCATACTCCTTTCACTTCCAGACTATGCTTCGATTGCACGAACAATATGGTTGAGTACGAAGCATGCATTTTGGGTCTGAGGGCTGCCATCGATTTGAGGATCAAGCATTTGAATGTGTTTGGGGATTCCGCTCTAGTGATCATCCAAGTAAAACGAGATTGGCACACTAAGCACCCTAATCTCATCCCTTACAAGGAACTTGTGTTATCCTTGATTCCCTACTTCGAAGAGATCACCTTTGAGCACTTCCCTAGGGAAGAAAATCAGCTGGTTGACGCTTTGGCAACCATGTCTTCAATGTTTAAGGTCAGATGGGACAACGAAGCCCCTATGATTACAATTGAGAGATTCGACGAACCTGCGCACTGCTGTGAGCTTAATACTAACACAAAAAAGCCATGGTACCATGAGGTGATGAGATATCTTGACGCACAAGAGTACCCTGTGGGAGCATCCATCAATGACAGAAAGTTCCTACGGAGATTTTTAGCCAAATTCTTCTTAAATAACATAATATTGTACAAGCGCAACCATGATTCTACTCTACTCCAATGTGTGGACAAGAAAGAGGCAGAGGAAATCATGGAAGACATGCACGATGGTCTCTTTGGGACTCACTCAAGAGGACATACGATGGCTAAAAAGATCTTAAGAGCTGGTTACTATGTGTCAACAATGGAGACTAATTTCCATCAACACTCTAGTACTTGTCACAAATGTCAAATCTATGCTGACAAGGTCCATGTGCCTCTTATCCCTCTAAACGTCATGACCGCTCCCTGGCCATTTGAAATGTGGGGCATTGACATGATTGGATAAATCAATCCCACTACTTCCATTGGACATCGCTTCATCCTTGTCGCTATCGACTATTTCACCAAATGGGTCGAAGCCGCTTCGTTTGCCTCAGTCGCCAAGAATGTGGTAGCCAGATTCATCAAACATAACCTCATCTGCCGCTATGGTATCCCTGAAAGGATCATCACCGACAATAGGACTAACCTCAACAATGCTATGATCACCGAGCTTTGCACTCAGTTCAAGATCAAGTATCACAATTTTTCTCCATATAGACCTAAAATGAATGGTGCAGTCGAAGCGGCCAACAAAAACATTAAGAAGATTGTGCAGAAGATGGTAGTAATCTACAAGGACTGGCATGAGATGTTACCGTTTGCTCTTCATGGCTACCGTACGTCACCTAGGACATCAACTAGGACAACTCCCTTTTCTTTGGTCTATGGCATGGAAGTTGTTTTGCCAGTAGAAGCTCAAATTCCCTCGTTAAGGATTATGAATGAGGCAGGCCTAGGCGAAGACGAGTGGATTCAGACGAGATTGGATCAGTTGAACTTGATCGATGAAAAGCGACTGGCTGCTGTTTGTCATGGTCAGACGTACCAAAAACATATGATCAAGGATTTCAACAAAAAGATCAAGTCTCGAGTATATCAAGCTGGTGACTTGGTGATAAAGCGCATCATTCTGCCATAAGGCGACCCCAGAGGCAAATGGACTCCCACCTACGGAGGTCCATTTGTTGTCAAGAGAGTGTTCTCTGGAGGTGCCATGATGCTGACTACCATGGATGGTGAAGTCTTCTCGCATCCTATAAACGCAGACATAATTAAAAAATACTACACATAAGAGACCCGCTAGGTTGACACACCTAGGCAAAATAAGGGCATCCCGGCAAACCCAAAGGTTTGGGAAAAAATTAGGGATATATGCAAAAGATTGTACACCTGGCAAGTTGAAAACCCGAAAGGGAAATTTGGGCAAAAATGGGTATCCTGGTGGGCTGAAAACCCGAAAGGGCGGTCCGGGCAAAAATTAAGGATTGAAAGCGTATGACTATGTCCCGTGGAATCACCACAGTCAACTTTATCACCAAGGTCCGAGTTCAAATCGTCCAAGATCAATCCAATCAACTTCTGTCAACGACAAGGAGTATTCGAAGACATTGGGGCAATAGTAGAGTTGGAATGCAATAAGATCATTTCCACATGGCTATTTGTTTTTGTTTTCAAATTTTGTTTTCCTTACGACGATTTCCTCTTACTAGGATCTCCGTCTCTTTGTACAAAAATGCATATTCATGGGCAAAATATCAATACAAATATACTTTGAAGTGAAAACTTTATGTCTTTGTTTTGAATGCAAACTTGTCCAATGACTAAAATTGAATGAACATATGCATATGAACATAATTAAAACTGTTTAGCACATGTGTCCTATTAAGCAGTAGAAAGCATCTCTTTAATGTATATGGAATATCCCCACATAGTTATTTCATTAACATTATATCCACAAGACAGCTACAATAAACCAATCCTCAACAAAGTTACCCACAAAGTGTCTTTACACAGGCTGATCCCCAACCAGACTCTCAATCTCTTGGAAGCTCTCTCCCCAGCTAAGTTGATCCTACAAGTAGGAGCCTTGTGGATCTCTTCCTCAAAGAACTCGCCTCATCAGCAGTTCATCAAGTATTCATCAACAAGGTTTATTTCCCTAACATGGTTTATTTCCCCAACATGGTTTATTTCCCCAACAAACAACGAGTAGTATAACTCCCCACCCGTGTCTGTATTCCCCCAAAATAGTTTATCTTCCCCAGCTGAGTCTATCCTCCAAGTTGAGTCTGTCCTCCCTGGTTGAGTTTATCTTCTCCAGCTTGAGTTTTTCTTTCAGACTATTGCAAATCATAAGGCCACAACTCCTAATACCCAGTAAAGTCATCGACAAAACCTTTACTATCTCCAAAAGATACTATGGAGCCTGGACCCGACCAGATATTAGTACAGTTTTCAAGCTACTATGAAGCCTGGCCCGACCAGATAATAGTTAACTTCTCAAGATACTATGAAACCTGGACCTGACCAGATATAAGTTCAACTCTTCAAAGATATAGAAGAACCTGGACTCAACCAGACTAGGTTTAACTCCTTTCCCCAGTAGAGTTTTCCTCTACCCCAACAAGTTACTGTGAAGCCTAGATTCGACCAGATATCAGTTTTTAACCTCATCTTTTCAAGTAAGTCATTATGAAGCCTGGATCCGACCAGATAGCAATTCTTCTCAGAAGTTTGTTGTGAAACCTAGAATCCGACCAGATAACAACTAAATTCCCAAGCAAGTTGCTGTAAAGCATAGACCCGACCAGATACCAGTTCAAATCTATCTCTTTAGATAAGTTTATTGTAGAGCCTAGATCCGACCAGATAACAACTAGCTACAATGCCAGAAAGACACTATGAAGCCTGGATCCGACCAGATGATAGTACAACTTTTCAAAAACTATGAAGCTTGGACCCGACCAGATAGTAGTTACCACTTCAAGTCACTATGAAGCCTGGACCTGACCAGATATCAATTCAACTTCATCCTTTCAAGCAAGTTTACTTCAAAGCCTGGAACCGACCAAATAAAAATTAACTTCCTTATCCCCAACAAGTTTTTGCGAAGCCTGGATCCGACCAGATGACAGTTTAATTTCAAGAAATTTTCTGCGAATCCTGGAATCTGACCAGATAGCAGATAATTTTTTCTTCCACAGTAAGTTACCGTGAAGCCTGGAACCCGACCAGATAGAAGTTGACTTCCTCATCCTCAGAAAATTGTGAAGCCTGGATCCGACCAGATAATAGCTGACATTCAAAAGACAATCCCTAACAGAGGCATTCTTTTAAATTCGAAGATGTGCGTATTCTTAATCCCCAACAGAAATCTGTGATTCCGAACACTTCTGCAGCAGTCAAGGATTTATTTTCCCAGACAAACATGCAAATCCCACATTCATACATCATAGCATGTACATACAAAATGCATTTAACATAATACCACATCTTATGAACATTATGCATACATCTGCATTTAACTAACCCTTTTTCCCACAGGTGAAACATCTAGTTTTAGTATAAATCGACCAAAGATTTGTGATGATACTTCTTCCAGTATTTACCATCATTCCTCTAAATGGAATCTATAAGCCCATTCCCAATCCATCTTCGAGTGCAAATTTCTGGGCACTCTAGTGTTCAATCATCTTACACCTTCAAGTCACGAATGGCGGATTCGCCAATCTAACTCTTCAGGTTTAAGAAGATTGAACAGGGGCAGTAGTTGTACCCCAAATTTTTCCCTATCATTTCTCAAGTAATCTCTCACAAGATCTCTTTGGATTCAAGATTGCACAAGGGTTGATCAGCTTAAGACACCTCCTTAAGCACTGATGACTAAAAATTACGGTCTGAGTTTACACAAGGACAAATGGACTTTTAATGCCCCATATGACTTTCATGGATCATTTTGGACCCTCTAGATTTCTCATGTCAAGTTTCAACTCTTGGATCACATTTTTGCTCAATCAATTGATCAGTTGACCTAAAATCAGCTGTAATGGGGAAAAAGTCAACCATGGTCAATTTACAGTCAAACTTCATAATTTTTTATCCATATCAACATTATGAACTCATATATGTCATTTGATCAAGTTTGGATCACAATTCCTCAAGAAATTTGATCAGATCATCAAAAGGGCAAAATGATCAAAATTAGGGTTTTGACTGAGAAGGTGAAATTTTCTGATTTTTTGACCTAGAAAATGACTTATTGGTTTGAGACATGATATCAAGGTTTCAAATACTTCATTTTGACCTAATGGCATGGCTCAAAATATTTCTCAAGATCAATTCATTAACAGATGAATTTCAGTCAGTTGATGAAAAAGTCAACTGCCCACTTGAAAGTCAAACTTTGACTTTTAAATCAAAATCAAGTATCAAAGATCACAATTCATTAAGACATGTAAAATTATGAAGATTGTTCATTAAGAAATCAAGAAAGTCAAAATTCATTTTGAAAAGTCAAACTTTTCAAGACTTAGAAATTTTTCTAAGTGTCTTTTATACATGATAATTTCATTACTTCATGCCATTCTTTCACCAAGATGCAAGATGATTCAAGGAAAACTTCCAACTTGAAATTTGTAGATCTCAATGAGATCTAAAAAAATGTAGAGCAGGAATTTTTATAGAAATGCTTGGATTTTAAGTTATAAATTCATGAAGTCATGGCATTTTTGAATGTTCTTGGAGAAATTTTCAGCAATTTTGGTCAGGTTTTATCCCAACTTCTTGGCCAATTTTCATCAAATTCCAGTTTGATTTAACAAAAGTGGTCAACATGAAAGTTGTAGAGGGTGTTTCAAGATTTCCGAAACATCTAAGAGCATGAATTTATCATATTTGAGTTAGAAGATTCAATGGCCTGAAGTTGGGCATTCATTCTTGAATTGTAAGCCATTTTTGTTGAAGAACACATAATCCAATTGGCATGACGTGCTGCATAATCTTACTTTTCAGGCCTTGTGACTTGCAAATCTTACCATAATTTAATATTTACACAAACTTTCGAGCTATGGTCCATTTGGTTTAAGCATTGTCCAAGTGATCTTTCCATTTTTGGCACAAAGTTGACATTGCCATTCTTGCAAAGTAGCTTTAATCACAAAGTCAACTTTCCTTGAGCCTCTAGCTTATTCCTTCTACACACACTCAACATAAAAAATCATAAGGTCATGCTTAAAGTGTCCAACAACTCTATGAAACAAAGTACAAAGCATTAGAACTATGACCTTCAAGCTTGCTTCATGTACAATCTAACCTAGCCATAACATGTGATTCAAAATCTGAGTTTGTTTCAAGTCTCAAACCTTCTCTATAAATAGAGAGGTCAATTGCAAGATAAAGGGGCTAGAAAATAGAAGGAGAGACTAACACTCAAAACCATTTTTGATGTCAAAAACCAGATTTGTCCATAAAACCTCCATTTTTGAGCTTTGAAGTCCAAATCTTTGAATCTCATACCTTCTAAGTTTTCTCCAAACAAACCATCCAAAAACTTCACACACACCATATAGAAGTTGTTCCAAAATAAGAATAACTTTTGTAACATCACTATCACCATCCTCCAAACACAAAAAACATACATTGCAACTTGACTTGGTTGGAGCGGTTCAACCATTTTCAGCATAAAAGGAAGGTTGGAGCTACTTCAAGAAGGTTCAAAGGAGCTCGATCAATCACCACTTTGCACCCAAAAAACATCCGTACATGTTCTAAAGCTTCTTCTTCGAGAGGTAAACTTTCTCAAACTGTGATATCATTATTCATACATAATTTTCTTTTGCGTTCAAAAGATATAACAAGACGGATCAAAGAGAAAAAAACTAGCAAAAAGCCAGACCAGAGGCTGACACAGGTGCCCGTGTCACACGACACAGCCCGTGTCAGCTTAGTTGGGTTAAAAACATAACAAAATGTAGGGACGGGGGATGACACGAGTGCCCGTGTCAAACGACATGGCCCGTGTCAGTGTTACTAGTTCAGACACGAGCAGAAAAAAGATGGACATGGGCTGACACGGGCGCCCATGTCACGTGACACGGTCATGTCAGATTGGATGGAACAACAAAAAAATGCAGAAAGGTCATGGACAGGTCCTGACACGGGTGCCCGTGTCCACTGACATGGCCCGTGTAAGCTCAAGCACCAATTTTCTTGATTTTTGAGATTTTTTTAGCTTATTTTTGACATATTGCATTGCTTGGAAATGACCTAACACTATAAAACCTTTGTTTTCAAATGAAACCTCAAAAACATTTTTCTAAATAATTATTTTTTTTAAAGTTAACTTAGACTTAGGTTTTTCTTCAATGAAATTAATTAGAAAACCTTTTCTATAAAAAACCCTAAAAAACAATTTCTCTCACTTTACATCTTCTTGTATATTTTACTATTTTTGCATTATAAATTATGTAATTGTCAAAGTCTTGTAATAGGAATTAGGATTTACTTTACTTGTCATCCCCATTTGTAAATTTATATCCCCCACCCCCTAATGATGTAATAGCGTAGTAATTTTACTTTCCGCAATTTATCGCTTTAATATAAATGTTAGTAATTAGGGTTTGTATGGAAAGACTAAAACCAACAAATAGCAAACCCTAATAAAAGATAAATAATGCATTTAAATCCAACACACTTGCACACTTACACTCTTAGGGTAATTCCACTTTGTTGCCTTACAAAAATGGCCATGTTATACATGTGGGATATCTTAGCAAAAAGCAATCAAAAATACAAGATCATAGTCCCTCGATGATGACATCAATGTTGCCTTTCAAAATGATCTTAGTCCCTCAAAGATAAATGCTAAGATACCTCACAACATTGCTATCATGGCTATACGATGACCCACGCCCGTCCATTTACATCCAAAAATAAGGCTTCTTACCAAATCAATGGTAATATAGCAATATCAAAGGAAAGGAAGAAATGAACAAAGACTTTTGAGTAGGTAGATTGTTCCTAGTTGCTTTCTCATTTTCAAATCAAACATCCTTGCTTATTTTCAAAAACAAACACCAAACACTTTCAAAAACACTTTCAAAACACTTTCCAAACATGAAACATTTTCAAAAGATCAACACTTTGTATACGTTCTTACGAACGAGACCTATTACAAAGTTTGCCTAAACGATGACGCCTTTTCAAAATACTTTCAAAAACCACATAAAGCACATTTTCAAACAAAAACAAGTGATCTAGCAAGCAACTAAGAGCCCATAGATAACTAGGGACGAAAAGGGTGCTAATACCTTCCCTTTTCATAATCTACCCCCCGAACTTTAGAAATAATCTCAAAGGTCTTTCCTATTCTTTTCAGCCTTTCCTTTTGGATAAAATAAAATTCGGTGGAGACTCTTGCTAACCGCAACATTTGCGATAAAATGAAAAATACCCAAGTCAGTTCTCCGAACGTATCATATTGTACAAGTAAAAATAGACAAGTTTATATACACATTTTATAAAACATATATATTAATTACAAAATTCAAAAACAAAGAAACTATCGCAATGCAAAAACAATAAACACCAATCACCGGCAACGACGCTATTTTGCTGCAGAAGTAAAGCGGCAAGTTAAAAGTAAAGTATTATTTTTACCGAGTGATATAGGTTATAATGTATCGTGTCCATAGAGATTGGTGTACTGAAATTCCGTTCGATAAATCTATCGTTAATGAGTTTGGGGGTTGAATGAGTTGTGTGGAAAAGGTATCAACAAAAATTAATTGTAAACAAAAACTATAAAGGATATACAACTTATCTAGTACTAATGTACACTACTCGTCACAAATTTAAATCTATCGTCTAATTATACTCAACCTACGATATTAGTCTATGTCATCACGTGTCACTCACAACCTAAGTCATTTCTAACCCAAATTGAGAGGTCGACTGTATCACCTTGGTAGCAATCTCTCAACCACCTCAACAACATATAAGTCAACTGTGCTCGTCTGTATCGACGATCTCTCAGAACGACACAATAACAATGAGGCTTTAAGCTCTGATATCCAAGTAGATTGTCAGCTCTAAATCTATCTCTAGAGTTCAGAACTAACAAATTAATCATCCTAGATAAGAACCTAAGTAGTATATGTCTATAACAACTCAAATCCCTAGCACAGAGCAAAAATCTAGGACAATAATCCACAAAGATTTGTAAAGCAAGTTTTATATAACGCCAAGGGCGACAAATATACATTAGATCAAAGAAAATATACATATAAACCCATCCATATAAGATTATTCAAAGAGGAATAGAAATGAATCACAGATCTACCGGTTTGTCAGCGTCGATTGATGATCAATCCACCCCCGGATCATCCGTATACAAGCTCTGAAGTTGTTTTCTAAGCTCTATATACCAAAAAATGAAGGTTTGATGAGTTGCCAACAAATATCTCAAAAAATAACCTAAAAAAATGTGTTTTTCCCCTTTTTAACGTAATTCTGTCCATGGGACCGTGCTAAGCGGCAAAGTCCTGCTAAGCGAGCTCTACTCTCATGAGAAAAAAATCAACATTTTATTTTCGCCATAACTTAAGAACCGTAACTCTGATTTACGCCCGGTTCAAAGCGTTGGAAAGCTTATTCAATTATCTATCTAACAATAACTAAATATAAAAAAAATTGATAATTTTTATTCTTTGATTTTGAGTCTTATTCATTGGCGAGTTGCTCAAAATCACGCATTTGAAGCCGTGTCTTTGACACTTTATTGCTCATGCTCCAAATACGCATCAAAACCTATAAAATGAATGGAAAACTATCTAACGGTACACAAATACACAAAAAATCGATTAAATACAATTTATACATAATTATACAAAAAATAAAGAATTATTCAACGATATTAACGACAAAAAGTCGATAACTGCAACAAAATGTATATATAAAAATAGCTACAATTTGTACTTATCACCCACTAAGCGGCCTCATCAACACAACTTCTGCAAAATCTGTCAAAACACTCGTAGCCCGCTACAACTTACCCTTAGCGCGCCTGTCTGGACAGAACTTCCCAAAAATGGACTTTTATTCTGAAAACGCACATCTGGAGCTGTGCCTTCGACACCTTGTTCCTCGATGCTCCAAATACGCAAAAATACCTACAAAAAGACATTAAAACTATCAAACGTTACAGAAATGAATCTAAAACTAAATTACATACAAACTAAATTTATTTACAACAAAGTCGAGATTATTCAATGAATATTAACAAAAAGCATTGTTAAGTGCCACAAATTATATACACAAAATAACGATATTTTGGTACTTATCAAACTCTCCCTAACTTGAACTTGTTTGTCCCTAAAAAAGAAACAAACAACTCAAAGAACCAATAATGATCCACCAAAAAATCATGAATCAACAAGTTTTGAAAATGGAAAACAAATGCAATAGTTCAAATGAAAACAATACACCCGAAGAAACATACTTACCACTAAACTACGACGATAACATAAACACGAAACAAATGCTAAATATAAAGAATATGCCAAACATTCTAAAACAACACTAGTTCACAAATGAATCACACCTATAAAAAACAATCATCGGTAGATGAAAACACACAAAATAAGGTATTTTCACTCATCCACAATCTTTCAAACAAAAGACTAAATTATGCATTCATCCAAAAACTCATATTGAAAATACAAAGGAAAGAATCTAAAGGGCTTTTCAAGGTTGTAATGTGGCTTGGTTAACAAACAAGGGATAAATACTAAAGCTAATCGAAACAAAAACTTGCCTAAACCTAAGGGAGTGATCAACTTACAAAGTCTCAAGAAAAATAATTTCAATCAAACTTCTTCTTCATTCCAAATTTCAAAATAACACACATCACTTATTAGCACAATTATTCGAACTCTTTTTGTTTTTATTTTTCAAAGCTTTTTTTTCATTTTTTTCTTTCTTTTTATTTTCACTTCTTTTTCACATTTTTTTTCTTTTCTATCACAACCTCATAGCAATCATAACATAAGCACATAAAAATTAATCTCCCTAACTTGAATTCAACCATCATCATAATGTGAATACTTCCTACTTTCTAAGGCAAGGCAAAAATTAAACTACAAATAATAGTTAAGGATGCAAAAATTCAAACACTCACAAACAAGCATTTAGAAAAAAAACAACATGGATATCAACAAAAAGGTTCAAAGGGGTTACTAATGATCACACACTCAGAAGGTGAATTGACTATTTGGACAAGATAGTTGTGCTCAAAATCAAACAAAAAATGCCTTGATCATGTTCATGCTTTCATACAATCAATACAAACAAAAGATTAAACATAACAAAATCCAGTTAAAACAAGAGTTATGGTCTCCAGCATATGTGAACAATGGAAAGCTACCTCACAAAAAGGGTAGGAACTAAAGTGATTCACAAATGAAAAAGTATACAAAAGAAAGAATAGCATAAAATTTTTAAAAACTCTAAGTATCATTAATATGCTAAAGTATAGAAAGCGATAAACACATACCTCGAACGTGTACAAAACTTTAACAAAATCATTACGACGCATTTGCAAGTCGAAATGATCAAATTTGAAAAATCACCTCAATATCCTCAAGTTATTCACAACAAGCTCAAAGACAAACACAAAATAATTAGAAAAGTAATACTAATTTTATTTACTACTACAAGGCCTTGGTGAAAGTGGAAAAAAGGACGGCCAAGTGAACACTAAAAAAAACTTCATTGGCGCAGCACAGGAGAGCCCGCTAAGCGCGCTATACCATTTGCAAAAAAACAAGAACATCAAGAACAGTGCAGCAACACCCTCCACAATCACCTATATAATCTTAACTACACACAATATTTATAACATACAAACTTCCTCAAGCTAAACACGACAAAGTTTATGGAAAAACACAAATTGACATAAGAATACAGACGGATGAAAGTGAATTAACAAGTTGAAAAGTGAAAATTTGAGAATTTAAGACAAGTCCAATTTCAACTTGTTAAAAATACTAGTCAACACATACATAAACGAATACAAACAAAATATGCTTATTTTACGTCGTAAGCTCAACGCCTTTATTGTGCGAGCTAGTAACCTCCTCTCATCATGCCATGGTATTATCACACCGCGCAAACCTAAAGAAAGTGTCCTAACATCAACACAACAAACGTTACGAAAATGAGACAATTCACAACAATACGTGAAAACAAAGAAAAACACGTATATGCACAAGTATAGAAATTAAATAGAAAACATGTACAAGTAAAAATAGACAAGTTTATGTACACATTTTATCCAACATATACATTAATTAAAAAATTAAAAAACAAAGAAACTATCGTAATGCAAAAACAATAAACACCAATCCTCGACAATAGCGCTATTTTGCTGCAGCGGTAAAGCGGCAAGTTAAAAGTAAAGTATTATTATTACCGAGTGATATATGTTATAATGTATCGTGCACATAGAGATTGTTGTATTGAAATTCCGTTCGGTAAATCTATAATTAATAAGTTTGGGGGTTGAATGAGTTGTATGGAAAAGGTATCAACAAAAATTAATTGTAAACAAAAACTATAAAGGATAGACAACTTATCTAGTACGAATGTACACTACTCGTCACAAACTTAAATCTACCGTCTAATTATACTCAACCTACGATACTAGTCTATCTCATCACGTGTCACTCACAACCTAAGTCATTTTTAACCCAAATTGAGAGGCTGACTGCATCACCTCGGTAGCAATCTCTCAACTACCTCAACAACATATAAGTCAACTGTGTTCGCTTGCATCGACGATCTCTCAGAGCGACACAAACAACACAAAGACATTAATCACACACACCCTTAGTGAATAACAATGCTAAATATATCTCTAGAATTTAGACACTATTAGATAATCATCCTAGATAAGAATTTAAGCAGTATATGTCTATAGCAACTCAAATCCCTAGCACAGAGCAAAAAACAAGGATAATAATCGACAAAGATTTGTAAAGCAAGTTTTATATAATGCAAAGGGCGATAAATATACATGACTTCAAAGAAAATATACATACAATACCCAACAAAAGGGAAATACAAAGAGAGGAGAAGAGATAAACCATAAATCTTCTGGTTTGTCAGCGTCGATCGAGGAGAAATACACCTCCAATCATCCATAAGCAAAGCCCTAGTGTTGTTTTCTAAGCTAATCTAACAAAAATGAAGGTTGATGGAGTTGAGAGCAAAAACTTCCCCAAAACCATAACCTAAAAATAAAGTAAATATATTTTTATAAAACTCAACACAGCAGACTGTGTTAAGCGGACTGATCGCCCTAAGTGGGCTGCGCGATATTTACACACTAAATTGACCTAAATCCCGCTAAGCGGCCTGATCCTGCTAAGCGGCATCCTCGCTAAGTGGCCTCATCCCGCTAAGCGCCCTCATCAGCACAACTTCTGCCAAATCTGTCGAAACACTCGCAGCACGCTACAACTTCCGCTTAGCGCGCATGTCTGGACAGAATTTCCCAAAAGTGGTTTTTATTCCGAAAACGCTCATCCAGAGTTGTGCCTTCGACATCCTATTCTTCGATGCTCCAAATATGCAACGATACCTACAAAAAGACATTAAAACTATCAAACGTTACACAAATGAATCGAAAACTAAAATTATATACTAACTAAATGTATTTACAACAAAGTCAGAATAATTCAATAAATATTAACAAAAAACATCGATAAGTGCCACAAATTATATAACAAAATAACGATATTTTAATACTTATTACATTGTTACAAAAATGATTTCCTTCGAATATATTGAAATAATAACACCCTGGTCGCCGTCCTTTGACACCATCGTTGAATTCTCTGCAAGAATGATTCAATATTATTATAACCAATGCAACACATTATTTTGTATACATCATGGTAAAATGGTTTGACGTGCCTGATCAACCCCTAGCTAAAAGTTCTCAAAACCGCAGGTTGCCTGTCCATGCTATATACCACCTTACCAGTTGTTTCTTGAGCTATTAGCCTGATATAGCAAGTTCCTGTCAATAAAGCTACTATACTACTACCAAATTTGAGATAGAAACCAAGGGTTTATCATCCAAGATAGAATGAAAAATTGCAGGATTGTAAAAAACTAACATAAATGTATTATTATTGTTGGGTTAAAAAACTAAAATAATGACAATATGTTAATGGTATATATGAGCTACATCTTCTATTTTATAACATCCTATTTCTTCATCGGTAATTTAATAAAAAATCAGAGTAAACTAATTCATAAAATAAAACATCAAGAATAAGATGCGACATCTTCATACATTATATTAAGAACCTTCTCGTACATAATTAAATTGATACATAATACATTTTCTAGATGATCAGACAAAACCTTTCAACATAGTTCTCAATTTCAACTTTATTAACGCAACAGAAAAGAAATCAAGTTTGTCATTAAAATATCTTCAACCAACATCAAATAACGTTTAATCAAATAAACGAGAGTTTATAATACTTCAACATAATCACAAAATAAAACAACGAAATAACAAAAATAACAAGCGTTCATCCTTCCAGTGTTACGTATCAGAGCACTGCACTTACACAAAAATAAGAAGAGAAACCTCTTCTAGACTCCACAACTCGGATTACTTCTAGTTATCTGCACGTTACCCACGTAGAGGAAACATTCAAACAGAATGGATGATATATCAAAACTATAAAAGAAAGCATAATAACGAGTAAATATGAATTTAAGTATGCATAATTATACTTCTTTACCTCACACCTTTTCATCATTCATCGTACCACAAGGTACATCAATATACAATCAATTACACAAACAACACATAACATTCATCATGATATAGTTCATACTTCTTCAACATCCAAAAGCATCAAACTATTAACAATAATGTAATGCGATGTGACAGACACTGACTCAAATCCATGTGTTACCATTTGGGCATAACCCTCATCATAATTCCAACTTAGGACAGTAACAGAGTACAAGTCCTCATCATCACACCAATACAGGCCATCTATCGTCAATACATGTCATCTCTCGCCAATACATACCATCTTATCATGAATGCATGTGACACCGACATACAACAACGCAATTTACATTGATATTCCTACTAATAAATTCCACGTCAATACAGGCCATCATCATCATCATTATCATACAATACATCATGCAAAACAGTTGAACCATTCATACAACATCATCTTACTCAATCGCAACACAACTCATGGCACATTACTCAGGAATATACACAGATAGACATCAATGTTAATTAAATAATTAGCTACTATGTTCCAATTTATTTTTATAAGATAAAAATAATTTAAGCTTTCCATCGGTCCAAACGATGTATCAAACGGACATCCGAGGCGAGAGTTATGCAATTTACGATTTTTAAAAAAATCCGACAGTTCAATTGTAACCGATTACTGCCAGGAGGGTAACCAGTTACACCCCTAAAACTAAAAATACCACGCTTCTGTCCAGTTGGGTAACCGATTACCACTTATACAGTACCCAATTACGCCTTCTTAATGTTTCCCATTTCGCCCAAATTTGCATTGGGTAATTGATTACCTCCCATGCAGTAATCAGTTACACCTCATGTAGAGTTAAAAAATATGCAATTTTTCTGAATACGGAAATCATTGTTTCAAAACCCCTACTCCCAATGTTCCAATCAAAACAGTATATTCTAATCATACTAATTATTCACCAACATTTCTCATCAACTCCATTCAATGTACATCATTAAATTTCACCAATTGCACACAAAATGCATCAAAGAAATTCATCAATGGTAAAACCTCACAAACCAAAATAGGGAGAAAATCAAAAACACACAATCATGGAACCTAAACACTAACATACCTTATTGTTACACAACTCGTTATAGTGTTAGAATCTAACCTTTACCTTGAACTTTGACGGTTCTTGAATCTTACAGTGAAACTTCTTGCCCTAGCATTTTCCTCTTCTTCTCTCTTCTACAATCTTTTACTATGTTTTCTATGTTGTTTTTCCTCTTCTTTATTCTCACTCTATTTTATTCCAACACTAACATTAGGACCCTTAAATCATAATACCAACCTTGTCCTTCCCCAATTAAATAATTAATAATTCTTATTCTACTAATAATATTTATTTAATTATTATACTATCATATTAAATCTAATATTTTAATCCAAATAATGCCAATAAACAATTTATCTCTCTACACCTCATGTTTCTACACTTTTGGGAATACACCCATATTATCTTAACTCTAATAATTTCTAATGCCTCTAATTCCCAACAAATACATCAAAACTCAACAAAAGATTCACTAACATGCACAAACACATCACATAATCTAATTAATTTAAATAAAATAATTCAATGAGATCGGGGTGTTACAACTCTCACCCACTTAAAATATTTTCATCCTCGAAAACTACCTGATTCGAATAACTATGGATAAGCCTCTCACATATTGCTCTCTAATTCTCACATCGCATTCTCTCCAACAGCTCCTCCCCAAATTACTAACCAATATCCCACCTAGTCAACCACCATAATCCCATAGAATTCATTGATACCGAGTTATGAATGCACCGGTTCATCACACTTCTTTCCCCATATCCCTAGGATACAAAATCTATCACTTCATTACCCAGAAATACCGTCGTAAGCACATAAACATAACCATAATATCAACAACGGTGACACAACACCAGTACCATAATGATACGTCTCACCAATTGAACATGCAAATCAATACATTCTATTGACATGTCAGCAACACGAATAATATACAAACCCTTCACTTATTACTTTCATTCTGGGATATCCACTAATTTTCATTATTACTTCAGGCATCTAACATTTACCCCCTGACTCCTAGAAGTCACACCGTATAACGAACTGCGCCACGTCACATTTCTGCTAGGCCACTCTGATGATCTACCCTAAAGTCACTGTCCTTATTTTGATTTCCATCAATTATCAGATCTATATGTTTTATAGCTAGCTCCGACCCTCTTTAATATTCACCAGGAAATCATTGTTCACTTTAGATATCCTTAATCTTACACTCTACAGCGTTAGCTTGCATACCAACTCAAGCCTCTGAACTGTTCAATAAGACCCAACTCTTTCATAGTCACTTTTGTATTAGGTTAATACAAAATGGTGAACAATTATCCTCTCGATAAAA
The DNA here is from genome assembly GCA_948472305.1 of Vicia faba. NCBI lineage: Eukaryota > Viridiplantae > Streptophyta > Magnoliopsida > Fabales > Fabaceae > Vicia > Vicia faba. Next base: position 1,157,580,362 of record OX451741.1, read on the forward strand.
TGTCAATTCACGTTACTCACTATCAAGCTAGCAAGACAAGTCTATCCTATCTATTATACCCCAAAATTTTCCCTCTCATTTATCAAGATTTTTCTTACAAGACTCCTTGGACTCAAGGCAAGATTAGGGTTTACTCAGCTCAGGACATCTCATCTTGCACTGATAACCCCAAATTAGGGTTTGAGTTTGCACAAGGATTTTTGGACCACCAATTCTTCATGTGACTTTCATACATCATGTTGGACCCCTAAGATTGCTCACAACAAGTTTCAAGCTTTGAACCACATTTTTGACCAGTCAATTGCACAATTGACCTAAAAATCAACTGTATTGGGGAAAAAGTCAACCATGGCCAATTTACAGTCAAACTTCATAATTTTTGACCCACAACAACATTTTAGACTCATATTTATCATTTGATCAAGTTTGGATCACAACTCTTCAAGAAATTTGATCAAATCATTAAAAGGGCAAAATGGTCAAAATTAGGGTTTTGACTGAGAAAGGGAAATTTCTGATTTTTTTAACCTAGCCAATGGCCAATTGAGTTCAATCATGGCTTCAATGATTTAATAGCATCGTCTTGACCTAATTACATGATTCAAAAGATCTCAAGTACATAGGATTGACATATGAATCTTGCAGTCAACTGATCAAAAGTCAACTGTACACTAAAAAGTCAAACTTTGACTTTTTGGTCAAAATCAAGTGCCAAGGGTCACAATTCATCAAGATATTTCAAAATATGAAACTTGTTGACCAAGAAAACCAATTTTGAAAATTATGGTTTTGAATTTGAAAAATTTCATAACTTAGAATTTTTCTAAGTATGGAAATTTTCTTATTTTTTCCCAAATTTTCACCACTTTTTCACCATGATGAAATTTGATTCAAAGAAAACTTCAAACATGAAAGTTGTAGTAGTCCTCCATGAGATCTACAACTTTTATTCACAAAGTTTTCCCAAAAGATTCTTGGATCTCAAGTTATGAATTTGTGAATAGAGGACCATGAACTAAATGACTTAGTGAAAATTTGCCCTAATTTAGGCAGGTTTTTGACCCAACTTCATGGACATTTTTCACCTAGTTCCAAGAGGTATCTCAAAATTCATTTCAAAGAGGGATTGTAGATCACATTTTAAGCTTTCCAAAATGTCCAAGAACTCTCCAATATCATTTGTGGTTAGGGAGAAACGAAGAAGAGAAATTGGCATTTTGTCACTTTTGATCAAGCCATTTTTATAAAGTGTCAAGTTGCAAATCTGATCAAGGATGCTTGTACCTTGCATTACAGGTCCTAAACTCATTCTACACTCCATAATTAAATGCAAACTCAGAGGATAAGGGCTTTATCTTTGCTTGTGGAGCATTGTACAAGAAATAATTCCATAAATGGCCAAAAGTTCACAATGCCATTTTCATAAAGCAAGTTTTTTGCAACTTTATCAACCTTGAGCCTTGGACCTGTTTCTTTGAGACAAGAAATCTCCAAAGATATCAAGCAAAGTATACCAACTCTCTGCAGCTAGCAAGCAAGCAAGTACATGCCTGTTAGCATGGTCACTTCAACTTTTCTTAAAATGCAAGAAAGTTGGCCAAAAGTTCAGAACTTGTACAAGCTGATAAAGAGTGGACTTGGTATCATTCTAGACAGATTCACAAACTTGTTACAAACTAGAACACGATTGCCTAGCATCCAAAACACTCTGAAACTGAAAAACCTCATTTTTATGCCCAAACATCCAACTTCTGCAAAATCATAGCAAACTCATTATTTGCTCGTGCGTTTTTCCTTTTAACACTTTAAACACCTTCTACACATCATACTAAAGCTATCCAAGCCTTTACATTGTTGCTGTAACCCATGTTTCTGCCATTGCCATTTTCAAACTTGGAGCTTACAGCTTGACTTCTACAGAGACTCCTGGCCCTCCACAAAGCAAGCTAGGCATTGGAATAGCTTGAAGAAACTTCAAGGAAGCTCACACGATCCTCAGGCCTCACTCAAAGTCCCTACATTGCCATATCCAAATCCAGCTGAAGGAGCAAGATACAGATTTGAAGCATATACGCGCGCGCAGGAGGGAGCTGGAGGACAAGGATGACCTGTTTGGGCCTTGGCGCGCTTGGGCCTTGCTGTTTTTGTTTTTCACACCCCTCTGACCACTATCTGCACCCCCTGACTTTATTTGTTTTATTTTTTTCTTCATATTTTCTCTTTTTTTTTTTTTATATTTATTGCTTTTATTTATTTTTCTGAATATTAAAAAATCATAAAAATAATTTCTTTATTTTTTTCATTTTTATTTTATTTTTCTATTATTTTTTGCATAAAAAAATAGTTTATTAGGATATTATACTTTATTTTCTTAAATAAAATTTGTAAATATATTTAAAAATATCATACATTTTTATTATATTATTTATACACATAAAATATTTATTTTCATACATATTTTAATTTTTTAATATTTATACATAATATTATTTATTATTTTTCTTGTACAAAAATGAACAAAACATTAAAATAGAACATATATTTTCTTTAATAAAAAACTAGGGTTTCCCCCTTTCAAAAATAATAATATTATTTTTCCTTATTTTCTAGGGTTAATTAATTTTATTTTCTCATACCTAAAATAAATACAAAACATTTTTTTGCAGAAATACATTTTTATTGCATTTTTAATATTTGTATATTTATTTAATTATTTCGCACAATATTCAATTGGGTTGTAATAGTATTTTAGGGTTTATTTTTTGCAATATCCCTATTTCAAAAACTTGTATCCCCCCTCCCATAATAATTGTTGTAATAGCTTAGTTTACATTCACGCAATTTATCGCTTTTATACCATGTTTAGTAAAACTAGGGTTTGCATGATAAGACCAAAAATCAAACAAATAGACATGACCTAATGCAAGACAAAGGCATGTAAAATGACACACATTGCACACAAGCACCCTTAGGGTTTCACCCACTTGGTTGCCTAAAACAAAATGTCCATGTTACGCACGCGATGTATCTTGGCAAAACAAAACAAAATAAGATCATAGTCCCTCGATGACGCTATCAAAAGGTTGCCTAAACAAATGATCTTAGTCCCTCAAACATGCTAAGATACTTGGCAATATTTCTATCATGGTCATACGATGACCCACGCCCGTCCCGTTTACCTCCAAAAATAAGGTTGTTTACCAAATCAATGGTAAATCAATAATGTCAAAGGAATAAAAATGCACAAGAAAGACATTTGAGTAGGTAGATAGCTTCTAGTTACTTGATCAATTTCAAAACAACCCTTGCTATTTTCAAAAACAAACAAACACACACACATTTCAAACTATTTTCCAAACATCTTTCAAAACATTGAAACATTTTCCAAAAGACAGACATCTTTGTATACATTCTTACGAACAAGAATGATTACAAAGATCGCCTAAATGATGACCTCTTTTCAAAATACTTTCAAAACCACACAAAGCACCATTTCAAACAATTTCAAAACAAAGCAAGTGATCTAAACAAGTAACTAAGAGCCCATGTAAAACCATGGATGAAAAGGGTGTTAGTACCTTCCCTTTTCATAATCTACCCCCCGAACTCAAAAAGAATCTCAAAGGTCTTTCCTGTGCTTTTTTTACCTTTCCTTTTTGGATAAAAGAAAAGTCGGTGGCGACTCTTGCTAACTGCAACATTTGCAAATACAAACGCAAAACCTCAAGTCAGTTCTCCCACCGCATCACAGAACTGGCGACTCTACTGGGGAAGATTCTAAAAGTGGGGTTACCTTAGGGTTTAGATCACCTTTACATGCTTACAATTGTTTGCCTTGTTTGCTTTACATTTTAGTTCTATTGTTTGGGTTTGAATCCTCCACTCGGATTTGGGAAACATTTATAGGTAAATAGCAATACATTGTGGAAACTGTGTGGGGTATACCGACATGGTCTAAGAAATAGCTATATTAGTGCGACATATTTGTGGGTACCGGTAGCCTTTGAGTCAATCAAAGAGAATACGGGGCCGCTGAGTGATGTCATGAAGCACTAATGAACTTCTAGAACCTTTACTTGACCAACTTGGCCTTTTAGGATGTAGTGAGATGACCGGCTTTGGTGCAGTCCGAAGTTGGTAGATACTCGATACTACACTCATTGAGGGTTGGTTCCTTGGAATATTTCGGTCGCCAGTAAAGAGGCTGAATTGGAACAATGAATAAGGAAAAAATCCAGTGATATTGAGCTCCTTAGAACCCGGTCACTATTTCTAGGACAGGTTGAGCCAACTAAACTTCAAGAGGGTACTCACCTATAAAACCCCATGCAAGCCTAAACTAGGAACTTGTGTGATTTGCTTATACATATATACTTGTGCATAACATCATGGACATCATTAACATCATATGCATTCACCAACCATTTCAAGGATTTTGGAGATTCATCTTTGTTCCTGTTTTGTAGGTTATGGATTCACTTCGCAGGAAAAATATCCAGATCAACCTTGTAAGAATTCCTCCACAACTCAAGGAGCTAGCTTCAAGGATTCTTGAGAATTCTCCATTTACTGAGAGACATGGTCGTCTACTCAACTTGGTCACTTCCAACAGAGGAGGATATGATGAAAGTTCTCTTCCAATTCTTTGACCCTTTGCATCATTGCTTCACATTTCCTGACTATCAACTTGTCCCCACTTTGGAGGAATTTTCTCAACTCTTGAGGATTCCTATTCTCAGTCAACTACCTTTCAACGGTACGGAAAGAGATCCAAAGCCAGAAGAGATTTCTCAAGCTCTGTACTTGCACTCATCTGATGTCACAACTCACTGGGAAACTAGAAATGGTGTCAAAGGCTTCTTGTCAAAGTTTCTGTTTGAGAAGGCCCAAAGTTGTTGGAACTCCCTAGACTTGCAAGCTTTTGAGGAGATTGTAGATCTTCTCATCTATGGGATGGTCTTGTTCCCTAATCCTGACCAACTCATAGATGTAAGCGCTGTCAAAATCTTCATGACTCGCAACCCGGTACCTACATTGCTTGGGGATATCCTCCACTCTTTTCACACTCGTACAATAAGGAAAAGAGGTGTTCTCATGTGTTGCACTCCTCTCCTGGAAAGTGGTTTATTTCTCATCTTCCCCAATCAGTCTTGAAGAATGAGCAAGGTTTGAGGTGGTCACAAAGGTTGATGTCCCTTACACATTCAGATATTCATTGGTGTTATCGATCCAAAGAGAATGTTATCATTGTCGACCGTTGTGGGGAATTCCCTAATGTCCCTCTACTTGTAATTAGGGGAGGCATCACCTACAACCCTTGCTTGGCTCTAAGACAGTTTGAGTATGCCCGAAGGGGTGGCCCACATGATATGCTGATTCAAGGATTGGTTTTTGACTTCGACAATGACAACCAAGGACTCCGCCAGAGATTCATCCGAGCTTGGAGGATGCCCAACAAGGTAGATAGTAAGACTCTGGGACAGAAGAATTCCATCCCTCTTGAGCCTTACCTCAAGTGGGTACGAACTCGCGCCCAAAGTATTATGATGCCTTACCCCTCCATTCTCCCAGTGATTATAGAGCTTGTTAAGGAAGGAGAGGTTCCATACACCATCCTACATCCTGACATGCCAACATCACTCGAAGACATACAAAGGAGTTGGATACAGCTCAATGGAGAACGCGATACTTTTGAAGTCCAATTCTACGCAAGTGAGAAGAAGGTTTTGGAACTCACTCGGTTACTTCATGAAGATCAAACTCTCAACACCTACATTGCACCAAAGAGGATGCGTAACATCTTTTTACCTTAGAATTTTGTATTATTTTGCCCAAGGGGCATTGATGTACTAACAAATTCTATTTTATTAATATGACGTGTGTTTCTTTTTTTTGTTTAAAACAAATTTGAATTTCTGAATCCTTGAAAGCATTGCATGAATACATATCATTCATCATAAGCATAAACAGGTCTTCACACCAAGTTTCCTCATCTCTATGCTGTTTATTTCAGCAAGATGGATCTTGAACAAACGGTCAAAGACTTACAAGCTCAGAATTCACAATTTCAACAGTTACTCATGACCTTAGCCAAGGGGAAGGAGGAGCTGAAGACTTTGTTAGAGAAGGAAAAAGAGAAAAAGAAGCCAACTGGTGTGGTTCTCATGGGAAGAAGATTTCAGGGATAATCCAAACGGACTTTAGATTTTCCAACAACTTCTGATGAAGGGGAAAGAAAAGGAAAAGAAATGGCAGTACCATCAGATTCTGAAGTAGAAGAAGAGGAAGAAGAGGACTACTCTGAACAAGAATACCCTCTGACTGATGACAAATACAAACACCTTGAAGAGCGCCTAAGAGCTATGGAAATCCAGAGAGTACTGGGGCTAGATTTTGAGGAGTTAGGGTTGGTGTCTGGAATTGTAATCCCTCCAAAGTTTAAAGTGCCACTGTTTGCCAAGTATGATGGGGTGTCTTGCCCTAAAATGCACCTCAGATCCTACGTCAGGAAGATTCAACCGCATTTAGCTGACAAAGACCTGTGGGTCCACTTTTTCTAGGACAGTTTATCAGGAATGCAACTTGATTGGTTCTACCAGTTGGAGAGGGTTGAAGTTCATAATTGGGAGGACTTGGCCTCCGCCTTCTATAAACAGTATCAATACAACGCCGACTTGGCGCCAACCCGTACTCAGCTACAGAGTATGGCCATGTCTACCAATGAAGGCTTTAAAGATTACACCCAAAAGTGGAGAGACCTAGCCGGAAGGGTGCAACCTCCTCTATCTGAGAGGGAGTTGGTGGAAATGTTCTTGGGAACTCTTTCAGGTCCTTTCTTCAATCACCTGATTGGACGTTCTTCTGCAGGGTTTACTGAATTGATCTTAACCAGCGAAAGAGTGGAGGCTGATATAAGAAGTGGGAAGATTCAAAAGGACGCTTCTGCCTCAACAGCTGTAAAAAAACCCTTCACAAGAAGAAAGGAAGTATCTGCTGTCTATTCATAGAGAAATCAGGGAAGAACTGAACAACGACCAACAGTGGAGGCCGTTATGATTCAAAAGCCTGCATCAGACCAACCAAGAAACAACCAACCAAGAAATAATCAACAAAGGGTATAAAGGCCAGTACAGTAATTCACCAAGATTAACATGACTCCAGCCCAAGTTCTACCACATCTTTTGAAGTTGAATCTGGCCATGCTAAAAGAGGCCCATAAGAATCCTAATACTACTTCTCCACATTACCATCCCAACGCCAGATGCGCGTACCATTCTGAAAGTTCAGGGCACGACACCGACAACTGTTGGGCTCTGAAGAAGAATATTCAAGATCTGATAGATGCGAAGGAAGTTGAATTTGAAGCAACTGAGAAACCAAATGTTATTTATGCCCCAATGCCGAGGCATGGTCACAATGCCAACGCTATTGAAGAAGACTCGTTTGTTGCTACTGTGGATAAACTGTTAACTCCACTCTCGATTATCAAGTTGAATTTGTTGAAGGCTGGCATCTTCCCAGGTTGTGACAAAGACTGCCATGCTTGCCTATCCTCCCCATTTGACTGTTCTCTGTTGAAGAAAGGTATCCAACGACTGATGGATAACCAATAAATTTTATTTGAGAATGCTCCTGTTTCACCCGTTCCTGTGAAAGAAGTTTCAATAATAACCATCTATGCCAATCCTTCCAGGGTCCCTAAAAGACCTGTTAGGATTACACCTGCTCCAAAGACTGCTCCGCTCAAGATTACAATGCCCGGGCCGACCCCATACAATTCAGATAAAACAGTACCGTAGAACTATGGTGGAGAAATCTACTACCATGGTATTAAACAGATTGAACTAACTGCAGAACAAGAAAGCTCCGAAGAGGACAGTTCTAACATTAGCAATATTGTTGGAACTAGCAAGATCACCCGTAGTGGTAGGATTTTCTCTCCAGAGATTGCTCCTCCAACAACAGTCTTTGGACCCGTGGTCGTTCTGAAGATTACCTCTACACCAGTAATTATACCTGCAAGCGTACCCGCCGACAAAGACAATACAATTCCTATCCCTACTTCCACTACTGAGAATAAAGGAAAGAATGTTCAAAAGGAGCTTGTCTTGACAAAGGCTCAGTCACTAGTTATTCCTGAAACATCCAAGAAGGAGATGGAAGAAATCCTGAGGATCATTAAGAAGAGTGATTATGATATGGTTGAACAATTGAGGAAGACCCCTTCCAAGATCTCTATGCTAGCCCTGCTTCTAAGCTCCAAAGCACATGCCAAAGCTTTGGTCAAATTTCTGAAGAAAGCTCACGTGCCGCAAGAAATGTCTGCTAACCAGTTCCAGGACTGTGTGGCCATATTGACAGCTAATAATGGCCTGGGTTTCTTTGATGCTGACTTGACACCTCGAGGTATAAAACACAACGATGCACTACATGTCTCAGTGGAGTGCAAGGGAACAACCCTAGCTCATGTCTTGGTTGATACTGGGTCATCTTTAAACGTCTTGCCAAAGAAAGCCCTTGATAGGTTGGATTGTAAGGGGTTGACTCTAAAACCCTGCAATATAGTGGTGCGAGCTTTTGATGGTTCTAAGAGGATGGTCCACGGGGAGGTGGACATCCCAATCAAGGTGGGAACTCAGGTCTTCAACTCAACATTCTATGTGATGGACATCCGTCCTTCTTATTCCTGTCTGTTGGGGCGCCCCTGGATCCACAATGCCGGAGCTGTCACTTCCACCTTGCATCAAATGCTCAAGTACCCCGTCCAAGGGAAGATCATAACTATCCATGGGGAGGAGGAGTATATGATTAGTCATCTGAATTCCTTCCTTTATGTGGAGTTAGATGGCGAGTTCATAGAGACCCCTTTCTAACATTTTGAAGAAGTCTCTCCTGAAATAGTGGCAACCAAGGCGGTTTCCTCGATTCCTCAGATCACAAGACCTCCACCTCGGATGTCCTCTCTCAAGGATGCAAGAGTAGTATTGGAAGAAGGGGGGTGTACAATCTGGGGTCAGCTTCCAGATATTCCTTACAAATCAGACAAGTTTGGCTTGGGGTTTACTTTGCCTGGTCAGAAGGATGTGCGCCGTGCCCGTGCCGGAGGGCCACTTGTGAAGATCAGCCACCAAGGGGTTAATGCACTAGAGGACAGTGAAGAAGAGGGCAGATTGGAAGACTGGATATTCCCTACTGTCAGCGGAGGACTTTGCAACTGGGAAGCCAAAGACTTCATCCCGATAACTTTCATACCGCAGTAATTTATCTTTTACATTTCTGTTAGACTGTAATAATTCACAAACAATTCGTACTTTAAAAACCTTGTGTCTTACCCGAGGCACAATGGTCCATTTGTAAGGGTTTTTATTTCATCTACATATGTCATTCAATGAATCATGGACGCTTTTTCATATATAAACCTTTTATGCTCATTGTCTTTCTTTTACATTTTATTGTTTCAAGATGGATATACCCTTACACACACCCACACTCACAAATGCAGGTACTCATCCATTCCGGATCACATGGGTAACGATACTGCTATAGCATTCAATGACTCTGAAGATCTGATCTACCAAGCCGAATACGAAGGTGAGGAAGATTGTGAGGTGCCAGGGGAATTGGCCAGATTATTACAACAAGAGGAAAGAGTAATTCAGTCTCACGAGGAGCAGTTGAATACAATCAACTTGGGTACTGAGGAAGATAAAAAGGAAATCAAAATAGGTGCCAATCTAGATCCGAGTGTCAAGGAGCTCTTAATTCAGCTATTACATGATTATGTTGAGATCTTCAGTTGGTCATACAAAGACATGTTGGGACTCGATACAGACATTGTGGTACACCGTCTCCCCACAAGAGAAGACTGTCCACTAGTGAAACAAAAGGTCCGTCGCATGAAACCTGACATGTCAGAGAAGATCAAAGAAGAAGTTATGAAGCAGTTCAATGCTGGATTTATGGTTGTTACTTCATATCCTCAATGGGTTGCTAACATTGTGCCCGTTCCTAAAAAAGACGGCAAAGTAAGAATGTGCATGGATTATAGAGATTTAAACAGGGCCAACCCTAAAGATGATTTTCCACTTCCGCACATCGACATCCTGGTTGACAATACAGCTCAGCACAAAGTATTTTCTTTCAAGGACGGATTCTCAGGCTATAACCAGATCAAAATGGCACCTGAGGACATGGAGAAAACTAATTTTGTCACACAGTAGGGTACGTTCTGCTACAAAGTGATGCCATTCGGACTGAAGAATGCCGGGGAAACCTATCAGCACGCCGTGGTAGCTTTGTTTCATGATATGATACATCATGAGATAGAGGTCTACGTAGATGACATGATAGCCCGATCAAAAACTGAAGAAGAACACCTTGATCACTTGCAAAAGCTGTTTGTCAGATTGAAGGAGTACAAGCTAAGATTGAACCCAAACAAGTGTACATTTGGAGTCCGGTCCGATAAACTCTTAGGTTTCATTGTCAGCAACAAAGGCATCGAGGTAGATCCTACCAAAGTCAAAGTTATACAAGAAATGCCTGCTCCTCGCACTGAGAAGGAGGTCAGAGGTTTTTTGGGATGCCTAAACTACATTGCTAGGTTCATTTCTCACCTAACATCTACTTGTGAACCAATCTTCAAGCTGTTGAAGAAAGATCAGGTAGTCAAATGGAACGATGAATGTCAAGTTGCTTTCGATAAAATCAAGGAGTATTTGCTAGAACCTCCTATCCTGATGCCGCCCGTCGAGGGAACACCGCTAATCATGTATCTTACCGTCTTAGAGAATTCAATGGGGTGCGTACTGGGGCAGCATGACGAGTCTGGCCTAAAAGAGCACGCCTTTTATTACCTTAGCAAAATCTTTACCGACTGTGAAACCAAATATTCAGTGCTCGAGAAAACTTGTTGTGCTTTGGTATGGGCTGCTCGCCGGCTAAGGCAGTATATGTTGACTCATACCACTTTGCTGATATCTAAGATGGATCCGATAAAGTACATCTTTGAGAAGCCTGCTCTATTTGGGAGGATAGCCAGATGGCAGATGATCCTAACGGAATACGACATCCAGTACACTACCCAAAAAGCTATAAAAGGTAGTGTGCTAGCTGATCATCTGGCTCATCAAGCTGTAGAAGATTACCAGGCCATGAAGTTTGACTTCCCTGACGAAGACATCATGACATTGGACAACTTTGAAGAAATCAGGCCATATGACGGACCTGAACAAGGATCCCAATGGACCCTGTACTTTGATGGGGCATCCAATGCACTTGGTAACGGTATTGGTGTTGTACTTATATTTCCAGAAGGATGCCATACTCCTTTCACTGCCCGACTTTGCTTCAACTGTACGAACAACATGGCAGAATATGAAGCATGCATCTTTGGACTCAAGGCTGCCATAGACTTGGGAATCAAATCTTTAGATGTGTTTAGGGACTCAGCTTTTGTCATCAGTCAAATCAAAGGAGAGTAGTACACTAAGAATTCAAACCTCATCCCTTACAAAGAACATGTTTTGACATTGTTACCTCATTTTGAGCAGATTACCTTCGAGCACTTCCTGCGAGAAGAAAATCAGCTAGCAGATGCTCTAGCTACAATGTCATCTATGTTTAAACTTGATTGGGACAATGAGGCTCCCCAAATCTCCATTGAACGGATGGACGAACCAAAACACTGTCATGAGATTAATACCGAAGAAATAGTGTACCAGTCGTGGTTTCACGAAGTCAAAAGGTATCTCGAGGCTCAGGAATATCCTGAAGAAGCTTCAGTCAACGATAAAAAGTTCTTAAGGAGATTCTCGGCTAAGTTCTTCCTAAGTAATGGCATCCTATACAAGTGTAATCATGATTCTATTCTGCTCCGTTGTGTGGACAAGATTGAAGCTGAAAAGATCATGGCTGAATTGAATGAAGGTACCTTTGGCACTCACTCTAGTGGGCATACGATGGCAAAGAAGATTCTACGGGCAGGTTTTTACTGGTCTACCATGGAAGCTGACTGCTATCAACACTCCCGGACCTGCCATAAATGTCAAATCTATGCAGACAAGGTCCACGTGCCTCCGGTTCCTCTAAATGTCTTAACAGCTCCTTGGCCCTTCGCTATGTGGGGAATCGACATGATTGGAGAGATCAAGCCTACATCTTCCAATGGACACCGTTTCATTCTGGTGGTTATTGACTATTTCACCAAGTGGGTCGAAGCGGCTTCCTTCGCATCCGTTACTAATAATGTTGTTGCCCGCTTCATCAAGCAGAATCTTATATGTCGGTACGATATCCTTGAAAGGATCATCACTGATAACGGTACAAACCTTAACAATACTATGATCACCCTCTTGTGCGAGCAATTCAGAATTCAACATCACAATTCATCTCCCTATCGCCAAATATGAATGGTGCGGTTGAAGCTGCTAACAAAAATATTAAAAAGATCGTACAAAAGATGACAGTCACCTACAAGGACTTGCATGAAATGCTACCGTTTTCTCTTCACGGGTATTGTACCACGGCTCCCACATCAACTGGGGAAACACCCTATTCCTTGGTATATGGCATGGAGGTTGTTTTACCTATCGAGGTTCAGATTCCCTCCTTGAGAATCATAAAGGATGCTGGTTTGAGTGAAGACGATTGGATCCAGACCCGGCTTGATCAACTAAACTTGATTGATGAAAAGAGGCTTACTGCTGTTTGCCACGGTCAGACGTATCAAAAGCGGATGATCAAGGATTTCAACAAGAAAGTCAGATGCCAAGTATATCAAGTTGGAGATCTAGTAATCAAGCGCATTATCTTACCACAAAGTGATCCCAGGGGCAAATGGACTCCTACTTACGAAGGACCATTTGTAATTAAGAACATCTTTTCTGGTGGGGAAATGATCTTAACCACCATGGATGGAGACGACCTGCCACACCCTACGAATGCAGACATAGTCAAAAGATACTACGCATAAGAGACCCACTAGGTTGACACACCTAGGCAAAACAAGGGCATCCCGGCGAACCAAAAAGGTTCGGGAAAAAATTAGGGATAAAATATAAAAAAATCTGTACACCCGGCAAGTTGAAAACCCGAAAGGGCGACTTGGGAAAAAAAGGGTTTCCCGGTGGACTGAAAACCTGAAAGGGCGGTCCAAGAAAAAGTTAGGGAATTAAAGCGTATAACTATGTCTCGTCAGATCACTTTAAAGACAATCTCTTCACTGACAAACCTGAAGCTTCTGATCAATTCAATCATCTTCGGACGAAGCAGCGAATGGACAAGATATTCGGAGATACGAAGGCTATATCGGAATGGGAACCCCATGGGATTTTTATACACATAGCTATCTTTATTTGTATAAATTTTTCTTACTTTTATGACATCATCCTCTTACTAGGACATTTGTCTCCTTTGTACAAAATACTTATTCAAAGTAAATACAAAGATATCTCTTTCAAAGTACAGAAAACTATTTTCCTTTTCTTTACACTTGTGTTTTTATTTTCAAAAACGTCCAATGATTCATTGATGAGCATATGCATTTGAACATAATTACTGTTTACAAAGATACGGGATGGAAAAGAACAATTACTGATAGACTGAAAGGATAGGAAAACGTCTTTGGGCTATTCCATGAGCAATCCCTACAATACATCATCTAGATCCCCAGCGGAGCTAAAATTTCAAACCTTTAATCCCCATCAGAGTTAAAACTTCAAACTCCCAATCCCCAGCGGAGCCAAAACTTCTAACTATCAATCTCCCAACGGAAACCATCTAGTTTCTCCAAATTCCCCAACAAGTTATCTTGAAGTCTAAAAATAAACCAGATAACAGTTAACTTTTGTCTCTCCTCAACCTAGGGTAACTCCCCACTAGAGTGGAAGACGACCGAAACTCTTGAACCTACTCCTCAGCAGTAAGCCTTCTTCCCCACAGAGTTTTTATTTTTCAACTGAATGAAGATTCTCATTCTTAATTCCCTAGTGAAGTCGCCATAGTTTTCATTACTCCCCAACAGAATGAAGATTCTCATTCTTAATTCCCCGCAGAAGTCATCAGAGTTTCTTTATTCCCTAGTGGAACACGGATTCCCATTATGTAACCCCCAGTAGAAGTCATCAAAATTCTCTGGATTCCCCAAGCAGATTACTCAAGCAGTATATGGCATTGCTCACAACAGAATTTTTGTCAAATACTCCAACTTCAAGACATGAAGGATCCCTATATCCCCAAGGAAGTCATCAAGGATTTTTAATCCCCAACAGTCGCCCAGGATTTCTTATCCTCAACAGTCAAGGATTTATTTTCCCCGGCAGTAGTCAAGGATTTATTTTCCTCAGCAATACAGCAAATCAGCTTACATGCGCATACATTACATCTATATATCATAAACATTGATAAAGCACATTTATTGCATCATACATTCCATGCAACATAACTTTGTGTTTTGGCTAACATTTTACCTTTTTCAGGATAAGATTAACAACTACCGTTTAACAATATGCAATCATGATACAATACGGATACACTCCAGATACAGAAGTCATTTTGTTAATCATTCAGATTCAGATATCAGATTCCAGTTCAGATACGCTCTAGACAGAGATGCCATTCTGGCCCTTATTCAGATATCAGATACAGATTAGATGCGCTCCAGACACGGAAGCCATTCTATTTCTCATTCAGATCAAACTTTTAGATACAGTACAGATACACTCCAGACACGGAAGTCATTCTGATATTCATTCAGACCTCAACATTCAGATACAGTACGAATACACTCCAGACGAGGATGCTATTCTGATACTCATTCATATTTTCAGTTCAGATACGCTCCAGATACGGATGCCATTCTGTTTCTCATTCAGATTTCAAGTCTCCAGATACAGCTCAGATACGTTCCAGACGCGAACACCATTCTGATACTTATTTCTTTGACTTACAACTTACAATTCAACAAACATTCTTGGATGGCATCTACAATCCCATCTCCAACAATATTTTACCATCTCTCCAAATGGCATCTTTAAGCCCATTCCCTCAACTACACTTCGTCGAGTGCAAATTTATGGGCGCTCTAGTGTCCAATCATCTTTTACCTTCGAGTCATGAATAGAAAACTCGCCAATCTAACTCTTCAGGTTCAAGAAGATTGAACAGGGGAAGCTATTGTACCCCAAAATGTTCCCTCTCATTTATCAAGATTTTTCTCACAAGACTCCTTGGACTCAAGGCAATATTAGGGTTTACTCAGCTCAGAACATCTCATCTTGCACTAATAACCCCAAATTAGGGTTTGAGTTTGCACAAGGATTTTTGGACCACCAATGCTTCATGTGACTTTCATACATCATGTTGGACCCCTAAGATTGCTCACAACAAGTTTCAAGCTTTGAACCACATTTTTGACCAGTCAATTGGACAGTTGACCTAAAAATCAACTGTATTGGGGGAAAAGTCAACCATGGCCAATTTACAGTTAAACTTCATAATTTTTGATCCACAACAACATTTTATACTCATATGTATCATTTGATCAAGTTTGGATCAGAACTCCTCAAGAAATTTGATCAAATCATCAAAAAGGCAAAATGGTCAAAATTAGGGTTTTGACTGAGAAAGGGAAATTTATGATTTTTTAACCTAGACAATGGCCAATTGAGTTCAACCATGGTTTCAATGATTCAATAGTATCATCTTGACCTAATTACATGGTTCAAAAGATCTCAAGTACATAGGATTGACAGATGAATCTTGCAGTCAACTGATCAAAAGTCAACTATACACTAAAAAGTCAAACTTTGACTTTTTGGTCAAAATCAAGTGCCAAGGGTCACAATTCATCAAGATATGTCAAAATATGAAACTTGTTGACCAAGAAAACCAATTTTGAAAATTATGGTTTTGAATTTGAAAATTTTCATAACTTAGAATTTTTCTAAGTATGGAAATTTTCTTATTTTTCCCAACTTTTCACCACTTTTTCACCATGATGCAATTTGATTCAAATAAAACTTAAAACATGAAAGTTGTAGTCCTCCATGAAATCTACAACTTTTATTCACAAAGTTTTCCCAAAATATTCTTGGATCTCAAGTTATGAATTTGTTAATAGAGGTCCATGAACTAAATGACTTAGTGAAAATTTGCCCTAATTTAGGCAGGTTTTTGACCCAACTTCATGGACATATTTCACCTAGCTCCAAGAGGTATCTCAAAATGCATTTTAAAGATTGATTGTAGAGAACATTGCAAGCTTTCCAAAATGTCCAAGAACTCTCCAAGATCATTTATGTTTAGGGAGAATCGAAGAAGAGAAATTGGCATTTTGTCACTTTTGATCAAGCCATTTTTACAAAGTGTCAAGTTGCAAATCTGATCAAGGATGCTTGTACCTTTCATTACAGGTCCTAAACTAATTCTACACTCCATAATTAAATGCAAACTCATAGGATAAGGGCTTTATCTTTGCTTGTGGAGCATTGTACAAGAAATAATTCCATAAATGGCCAAAAGTTCACAATGCCATTTTCATAAAGCAAGATTTTTACAACTTTATCAACCTTGAGCCTTGGACCTGTTTCTTTGAGGAAAGAAATATCCACAGATATCAAGAAAAGTATACAAACTCTCTGCATCTAGAAAGCAAGCAAGTACAGGCCTGTTAGCATGGTCACTTCAACTTTTCTTAAAATGCAAGAAAGTTGGCAAAAAGTTCAGAACTTGTACAAGCTGATAAAGAGTGGACTTGGTATCATTCTAGACAAATTCACAAACTTGTTACAAACTAGAACACGATTGCCTAGCATCCAAAACACTCTGAAACTGAAAAACCTCATTTTTCTGCCCAAACACCCAGCTTCTGCAAAATCTTAGCAAGCCCATTATTTGCTCGTGCGTTTTTTCCTTTTAACACTTCAAACACCTTCTACACATCATACTAAAGTTATCCAAGCCTTTACATTGTTGCTGTAACCCCTGTTTCTGCCATTGCCATTTTCAATCTTGGAGCTTGCAGCTTGACTTCTACAGAGACTTCTGGCCATCCACAAAGAAAGCTAGGCATTGGAATAGCTTGAAGGAACTTCAAGGAATCTCACACAATCCCCAGGCCTCACTCAAAGTCCCTACATTGCCATATCCATATCCAGCTGAAGGAGCAAGATACAAATTTGAAGCATATACGCGCACGCAGGAGGGAGCTGGAGGACTGGGATGACCTGTCTGGGCCTTGGCGCGCCTGGGCCTTGCTGTTTTTGTTTTTCACACCCCTCTGACCACTATCTCCACCCCCTGACTTTATTTGTTTTATTTTTTTTTCATATTTTCTCATTTTTTTTATATTTATTGCTTTTATTTATTTTTCTGAATATTAAATAATCATAAAAATAATTTCTTTATTTTTTGCATTTTTATTTTATTTTTCAATTAATTTTTGCATAAAAAAATAGTTTATTAGGATATTATACTTTATTTTCTTAAATAAAATTTGTAAATATATTTAAAAATATCATACATTTTTATTATATTATTTATACACATAAAATATTTATTTTCATACATATTTTAATTTTTTAATATTTATACATAATATTATTTATTATTTTTCTTGTACAAAAATGAACAAAACATTAAAATAGAACATATATTTTCTTTAATCAAAAACTAGGGTTTCCCCCTTTCAAAAATAATAATATTATTTTTCCTTATTTTCTAGGGTTTATTAATTTTATTTTCTCATACCTAAAATAAATACAAAACATTTTTTGCATAAATACATTTTTATTGCATTTTTAATATTTGTATATTTATTTAATTATTTCGCACAATATTCAATTGGGTTGTAATAGTATTTTAGGTTTTATTTTGTGAAATATCCCTATTTCAAAAACTTGTATCCCCCTCCAATAATAATTGTTGTAATAGCTTAGTTTACATTCACGCAATTTATTGCTTTTATACCATGTTTAGTAAAACTAGGGTTTGCATGATAAGACCAAAAATCAAACAAATAGAAATGACCCAATGCAAGACAAATGCATGTAAAATGACACACATTGCATACAAGCACCCTTAGGGTTTCACCCATTTGGTTGCCTAAAACAAAATGGCCATGTTACGCACGCGAAATATCTTGGCAAAACAAAACAAAATAAGATCATAGTCCCTCGATGACGCTATCAAAAGGTTGCCTAAACAAATGATCTTAGTACCTCAAACATGCTAAGATACTTGACAATATTGCTATCATGGTCATACGATGACCCACGCCGGTCCCGTTTACATACAAAAATAGGGTTGTTTACCAAATCAATGGTAAATCAACAATGTTAAAGGAATAAAATGCACAAGAAAGACATTTGAGTAGGTAGATAGTTTCTAGTTACTTGATCAATTTCAAAACAACCCTTTCTATTTTCAAAAACAAACACACACACATTTCAAAATATTTTCCAAACATCTTTCAAAACATTGAAACATTTTCCAAAAGACAGACATCTTTGTATACATTCTTACGAACAAGAATCATTACAAAGATCGCCTAAATGATGGCCTCTTTTAAAAATACTTTCAAAACCACACAAAGCACCATTTAAAACAATTTCAAAACAAATCAAGGGATCTAAACAAGTAACTAAGAGCCCATGGAAAATCATGGATGAAAAGGGTGCTAGCACCTTCCCTTTTCATAATCTACCCCCCGAACTCAAAAACAATTTCAAATGTCTTTCCTGTGCTTTTTTTACCTTTCGTTTTTGGATAAAAGAAAAGTCGGTGGAGACTCTTGCTAACCGTAACATTTGCGAGTACAAACGCAAAACCTCAATTCAGTTCTCCCACCGCATCACACTATCCAATACGATCCCTTCTATTATCAATAAGAGATTAAGGGTGATCAATTCCTATATTTGTCAATAGGTAGCCGATAACCATAATGGTGGCATAAATCATTGTTACCCAACTACAATAATGTCTTTTACCTTGTACTCAAAGTTACCTAAGCATAATGTATCACGGTGGAAGAACTGACATGGGTGTTTTTGCATTTTATCGTAAATGTTGGGGATAGCAAGAGTCGCCATCGACTTTTCTTTTATCTAATAAAGTAAAGGGTGAAGAGAACAAGAATGACCTTTTGAGATATTTTCTTGAGTTCGGGGGGTAGGTTATGAAAAGGGAAGGTGTTAGCACCCTTTTCATCTGTGGTTATCTACAGGCTCTTATTTGCTTGATCACTTTGAAAATGCTTTGTTTGGAATGTGTTTGTGATTGGTGTAAGTTTGAAAATATTTTGAAAACACCTTTTTTGCGGCAAACATTGTAATGACTCTTGTCTCTATAAAAATGCGTACAAAGTGTTGGTTTTGAAAATAGTTCAAAGAGATGTTTGCTTTTGAAGATTTTTTGAAAGTGTGAGTGTGGAGATGGTTTTTAGTTTATGAGAAAGCAACTATGAGCATCCTTCCTACCCAAAAGGTATTTTTTCTTTTCCTCCTCCTTTAGATGTTGCTATCTTACCATTGGTTGGTAAGAAGCCCCATTATTGGGTGTGAAGGGACGTGCGTGGATCAAAGTTATAGTCATAGAAGGCAACTTATGAGACGTTTTAGCAATTTTTGTAAGGGACTAGATCATTTACCGAAGGAAACATCGAGGGACATCAAGGGACTACGATCTTTTTTATCGAGGGTCTTTGCTAAAACACCTATATTCGAGGGACATGACTATTTTTCGAGGCAACAAGTGAGGTTACCCTAAAGGTGCTTGTGTGAATTGTGTGTTTGATTGCATGCATTGTTTTTGAGATTAGGGTTATCTAACGGTTGATTTTTTCTTGCCATACACACTCTAATTACTAACAATTTATATGAAAAACGATAAATTTGCGGAAATTAAAATCCTACGCTATTACATCATTAGGGGGATGGGGGTACAATTTGCAAATGGGGATGAAGTAAAAGCTTTAATCATTACAACCATATCGAATAAATGGACAACAATGAAGAAAATATGTGAAAAATGTAAAGATAGTGTAAAAAGAAAGAAAAATTTCATTTTGAGCTATTATGTGTCGACACATGCTGCTATGCACCGACACATAACTCTTCTTGCTCCTGTAAAACAAAATCAACTCCGTATGAGTCGATGCATAATGGGATTTGTCGACTCATTTCCTGTTTGTGTCGAAACATATGCATTTTGTGTCGACTCATGTACATTTCATCCTTCTGTTTTAGGGCCTGAATAACAGTATGAGTCGATGCATAAGGCCATGTGTCGACTCATACCCTATTTTGTCACTAGAATGAGTCAACTCATATGGGTATGTGTCGACTCATGCTCTAGTTTTTTTGCCTCTATTATCATTCTATTGTGTATACAAGTCAGTTCACAACATATGATTAATATAAAATGAATAGCAAGAAAATGGTTAGCTCAAAGGGGTAATGATTGCTACATTTTATCTTCAAAAATGAATCATTAGTGATGTATGAAAAATGCAAAGTCAAGGAGACTTACCTTGAGATTGCACTTGGTGTTTTGAGTTAGAATACTTTTCAAAATGTTGTGATGGCTTCAGTGAACCTCCAAGAATTTATTCCAAGCTGTTGAATCACACCAACTCAGTAAAGTTGTACAATACTGTTTTTGTGTTTGGAAGGTAAAGATTATGGGACTACAGATATTGTTCTTGTGTTTGAAAAATCTCTATGTGATGTAAGGTGTTTGGCTGGTTGGTTTATGGGAGGGTTTGTAGAATGGAATAATGGATTGAGGTTCTGTTTTTTTGTGACTGAGAATAAAGATGAGTATGAGCAAGGGTCTTTTGTGAATGAGTAGAGTTTACAAAGAATGTTGCTTTTTCTGTTCTCTCTTTTTCTCTCTAAAATCCCCCCTTGTGTGTTGTGAAACAGTTTATTTTATAGATGAAGTTTGGTTGAGATTTAGGGAGGAAACAAATAAGTTTTTGAACAGTTTGGTTATGTTGTACCATTGCCTTTTGATGCAGCTCTCATATGCAAATTTGGTGCAACCATGGGACTGAGATAATGCAGGCTTGGACTGGGTTTGTAGTAGCATAGTAGGGCTGTTTTGCAGCAGTTTTGGAGTGTTGTGGCAGCTTGGTGCAGGGCTGTTATGTGGACAGTACAACAGGCTTGGACTTGGCAGCATATAGGGCTTTGTTCAGCAGTAGTTTGGACAACATTGTTTGTATCACGACACAAGTTTGTTTTGTGGACAACATAGTGGCAAAGTTTGGATATTGAGTCAAAGGGAAAAATTCAAACAAGACAAAGCTTAGGGTTTGTAATCTTGCAAAAATGCAACCTTGTAATAACTTGAATTATTTGTAACACCTTGAATTATTTTGAATTATAATTAAAAAAGATGTCATGAGGTAATGAAATTAATCATGTGTAAAAAATACTTAGAAAAATTTTCCAAGTCTTGCAAAGTTTGATTTTTGACCTTCTTGATTTTTGATGATCAAATTTCATTTTTTGAATGTCTTGATGAAATGTAATCTTTGGAACTCAATTTTGATCAAAAAGTCAAAGTTTGACTTTTCAGTGGATAATTGACCTTTTTCCAATACAGCTAATTTTAGGCCATCTGACTAATTGACTGAGCGATTTTGTGATCCAAGACTTGAAACTTGACAGGAACAATCTTGAGAGTCTATAATGATCCATGAAAGTCACTTGAAGTATCAGAATTCCAATTATCCCTGTGTAAACTCGAACCCTAATTTGAGACATCAATACTGAGGAGATGATTTAACCTGGTCGATACTTGTGCAAACTTGTGTCATTGAAGATCTTTGTAGGAAATATCTTGAGAAATGAGAGGGACAATTTTGGGCTACAACAACTGCCCCTGTTCAATCTTCTTAAACCTGAAGAGTTAGATTGGCGGATCCACCATTCGTGACTTGAAGGTGTAAGATGATTGAACACTAGAGTATCCAGAAATTTGCACTCGATGATGTGTTGATTGATTATGTTGGGAATGGGCTTAGAGATACCATTTGGAGAAATGATGAAGAGTTATCAGAGATGGGCTTTCAGATGCCATCCATAGTGGTTGAGAATCGTCGGAGATAGGCTTATAGATGCCATCCAAAGGATTGTTGATGGAGATTGGAAGAAGTATCAGGGTAAATCTTCGGTCGATTTATGCTGAAACAAGATGTCCATATTTTTTTTGTCTGGATAAGAATCAAAAAAATCTTAGGATCAATTTTACTGAACTAGAGAAAATGTTTACTGGAACGGAATTAGAATAAATCATTCGTCGATTTAAACTGAACCAGCAGAAGTCTTGAAGGAAGAATTTGTCATGTATATAGTCGCCCCGTCCTGTTTCGGGAATTGATCTTTATCTGACCCAAAGAGAAAGAGAGGTAGTGATCTGAGGAGCTTCATTATCCCATATGGCTTTAAACATGGATGACATAGTATCTAGCACGTCCGCTAATTGATTTTCTTCTCGTGGAAAATGCTCAAAGGTAACTTCTTCAAAGTGTGCAATCAGTGTCAACACATGCTCTCGGTAAGGGATGAGATTAGGATGCTTCATGTCCCATTCTCCTTTGATTTGACTGATTACCAGGTCCGAGTCTCCAAATACACTCAAGAATTTAATTCTCAAGTCGATAGCAGCTTTGAGACCCATAATGCATGCTTCATATTAAGCCATATTGTTGGTACAGTTGAAACATAGCCTGGAAGTGAAAGGAGTATGACAGCCTTCAGGATATTTGATCACAGCACCGATACCATTGCCAATTGCGTTGGAAGCTCCGTCAAAAACCATAGTCCATTAGGAACCTTTTTCAGGTTCTTCATCTGGTCCAGGTTCTTCACAATCAGCCACTAACATGATGTTCTCGTTTGGGACTTCAAAATTCATGGATTGATAGTCATCCACAACCTGATGAGCCAAATGATCAGCTAGTACATTTCCTTTTATTGATTTTTGGGTAGTGTATTAAATGTCATATTCAGTCAGGACCATTTTCCATCTTGCTATTCTTCCAGAGAGAGTGGGCTTCTCGAATATGTATTTGATAGGATCTATTTTAGATATCAATAAAGTGGTGTGAGTCAACATATACTGTCTTTGTCGGTGAGAAACCCATGCCAAAGCACAACAAATTTTCTCGAGCAGTGAGTATCTTGTTTCACTGTCGGTAAACTTTTTTCTAAGGTAGTATATTGCATTCTCTTTTCGACTAGACTCGTCATGCTGCCCAAGCACACACCCCATTGAATTTTCTAATACTGTTAAGTATATAATCGGAGGTCTTCCTTCAACCGGCGCCATCAAAATTGGAGGTTCTTGAAGATACTCCTTGATTCTGTCAAAGGCAGTCTTGCAGTCGTCATTCCACTTCACTAATTGTTCTTTCTTTAGTACTTTGAAGATTGGCTCACAAGTAGCGGTTAGGTGGGAAATGAATCTGGAAATGTAGTTTAGACGTCCCAAGAATCCCCTAACCTCCTTCTCGATGTAGGGAGTTGGAATATCTTGAATAGCTTTAACCTTCGTAGGATCTACTTCGATACCTTTACCGCTGACAATAAAACCTAGGAGCTTACCAGATCTTACTCCAAAGGTGCACTTGTTTGGATTCAGTCTTAACTTGTACTTCCTTAGTCTTTCAAACACTTTATGCAAGTGATCCAAGTTCCATTCTTCAGTCTGAGACCTGACTATCATATCATCGACGTAGTCCTCTATCTCGTGATGGATCATATTGTTAAACAAGGCAACCATAGCACGCTGATAGGTTTCCCCAGCGTTCTTCAACCCAAATGGCATAACTTTGTAGCAGAAGGTGCCCCACTACGTGACAAAAGTTGTTTTCTCCATATCTTCAGGTGCCATTTTAATCTGATTATACCCGGAGAAACCATCCATGAAGGAGAATATCTCGTGTTGTGCAGTGTTGTCAACCAAAACATCAATATGGGGAAGTGGAAAGTCATCCTTGGGGCTCTCCCTATTCAAATATCTGTAATCCACACACATACGCACTTTTTCATCCTTTTTAGGTATCGGTACCATGCTTGTAACCCATTGTGGACAAGAAGTAACAACTAAGAACCCGACATTAAATTGTTTCTTAAATTCAGCCTTGATCTTTTCTGACATCTCAGGACGCATACGACAAACCTTTTGCTTACTGGAGGACAGTCTTCTTTTGTTGGTAGACGATTGTTGTACCCCAAAATTTTCCCTCTCATTTCTCAAGGATTTTCTCACAAGATCTTCCATGACATCAAGTTTGCAGCACTGATACATCAATTTAGGCTTGGAATTGGCAAAAGGGAAAAATGGTCAATTGCATACTAGAAAGTAAAACTTTGAATTTTTGGTCAACATTTCATTCCAAGGATCAAATTTCATCAAGACATTCAAAAATGTGAAACTTGATCATAAAGAAATCAAGAAAGTCAAAAGTCAACTTGAAAAGTCAAGATTTCCAAGACTTAGAAATTTTCTAAGTTTTTTTATACATGATAATTTCATCACTTCATGCCATTCTTTCACCAAGATGTAAGATGATTCAAAAGAAGCTTTCAACATGAAAGTTGTAGATCTCCATGATATCTACAACATTTCTTTACACAACTTCTCCTAAATATGCTTGGATTTCAAGTTATAAATTCATGAAGTCATGACATTTTCATTTAACACTTAGAGAAATTTTCAACAGATTTTATTCAGGATTTTATCCAAACTTCTTGGCATTTTTTCACATAGTTCCGAGATGATTTTGTAAAAATGGCCAACATGAAAGTTATAGAGGTTGTTTCAAGCTTTCCAAAACATCCAAGAGCCTGAATTGATCATATTTGTGCTAGAATATTCAAGGTCTTGAAGTTGGACATCCATTATTGAATTGCAAGTCATTTTTGTTGAAGAGCACATAATCCAATTGGCATGATGTGCTGCATAATCTTACTTTGCAGGCCTTGTGACTTGAAAATATCATCATAATTTAATGTTTACACAAGAGCTTGAACTATTACCCAAGTGTTTAAACCATTGTCCAAAAGATCTTTCCATTTATGGCATAAAGGCACCATTGTTATTCTTGAAAAGCAAGATTTGTGTACAAAGTTTGTCTTAAGCCCATACCTTGCTTGTTGCTGATTATACTCCACCATAAATCATGGGAAGTAGCTCCTCTATACCAGCAACTTTGGTACTTCACCTTGGGACTATGGAGTACTTGACATAGTTTGATTTTTCTAATCCAACCAAACCATAACATACTGTCTTGCAAACTTAGTCAGCTCATATGCACAAACTACCTGCCTATAAATAGAAGAAGTATTTGCAAGACAAAGAGGTTAGAAAAATAGAGAGAAAAGCCATAAGTTTTATTGGTGAACCCTCAAAATGTCATATTCACAAAAGCCATAACAGTCCTAAGACTTCCACTTTTGAGTTTTGAAGTCTAAACCTTAAAACCTCTCACACTTTGCATATTCCATTTAAAAACCATCCAAACATTTCATACCACACAGAGGTTGTTTAATAACCTTCAACAAAAAGGAAAGTCTAGCAGCCTGTTGGAGCTTCCTTAAGGTTCATACAACATCTTGAAGGGCATTTGGACTCAAAACTTAAAGTGCAGTTTCAAGGTAAGTCATCTTTACCTTGCCTTTTCCATACATTAACTTTTCTGTTTATAGGATGTAGCAATCATTATTCTTGAAGTTAATCATTTATTTGTTGTTCCTGTTATTCACTCATATGTTAAAAACTAACTGATGTATGCAAAGAATGGTGTTTAAGGCAGAAAAATGCAGTATGTATCAACACATATCCACATGTGTCGACCCATCTTAGTGAAAATACAGGGTATGAGTCGACACATGACCCTCATGCATCGACCCCTACTGAGTTCAGGTCACAAAACAGAAACTGGAAAGGACTATGAGTCGACACATACGCATTTCGCGTTGATGCAAAAAGGTGTATGAGTCAATACATCCCATTATGTGTCGAATCATACTGAACATATTTCACTTTACAGGGGCAAGGAGAAGCTATGTGTCGATGCATAGCAGCATGGGTCGACACATAGCAGTTCAAAATTGCATTTTTCCTTTATTTTGCACTATTTTCACATTATTTTTATTATCATTCGATATGGTTGTAATATTTTAGTTCCTACTTCACCCCCATTGCTAAATTGTACCCCCACCCCCCTAAAGGGATGTAATAGCTTAGGTTTTACTTTCCTCCTTTTACTTGCTTCTCATATATTGCTAGTAAATAAGTGTGTATGGCAAGATAAAAACAACAAAATAGACAATCCTAATCAAAGACAAAACGTATGAAAATAACACACTTGCACACAAGCATCCTTAGGGTTTCTCCACTTGGTTGCCTTATACAAAAATAGCCATGTTACGCATGCGAAGTATCTTGGCAAAACAAACAAATATAAAATCATAGTCCCTCGATGACGCTATTTAAGGTTGCCTTACAAAATGATCTTGGTCCCTCAAAATGCTAAGATACTTTGCAAATATTGCTAATCATGGTTATACGATGACCCACGCCCGTCCCGTTAACATCCAAAGATAGGGTTGCTTACCAAATCAATGGTGAGGCAACAATGTCAAAGGAATAGAAAATGAACAAGAAAGACATTTGAGTAGGTAGTTTGCTCTTAATTACTTGCTCCATTTCAAAACAAATTATCCTTGCTATTTTCAAAACAAACACACACATTTCCAAAACATCTTACAAACATTGAAAACATTTTCAAAAGACAAACATCTTTGTATACATTCTTACGAACTAGAATCATTACAAAGATTGCCTAAACGAATGGCCTCTTTTACAAAATACTTTCAAAACCACATCAAACACCATTTCAAACAAACCAAAGCAAGTGATCTAAAGCAAGTAACTAAGAGCCCATGGAAAACCATGGATGAAAAGGGTGCTAGCACCTTCCCTTTTCATAATCTACCTCCCGAACTCAAGAAAAAATCTCGAAGGTCTTTCCTGTTCTTTTTCACCTTTCCTTTTTGGATAAAAGAAAAGTCAGTGGAGACTCTTTCTAACCGTAACACTTGCGATAAAACGCAAAACCTTAAGTCAGTTCTCCCACCGCATCACAATGATGAACCACAATATCAGTGTCCAGCCCCGACATGTCTTCATATGACCAGGAAAAGATCTCAACGTAGTCATGTAACATCTGGATTAACTGCTCTTTGACACTATGCTCCAAGTTGGCACCTATCTTGACTTCCTTTTTATCCTCTTTAGTACCCAAGTTTACCGTCTCAGCTGGCTCTTCATGAGGTTGCATTGCTTTTTCCTCCTATTGTAACAGTCTATCAAGTTCTCTTGGTACTTCACAATCTTCCTCACCTTCGTCCTCGGCTTGGTAGATCGGATTTTCAAAGTCATAACTGGAAATAGCATAACCGTTATCAATGGGATTCAGAGTGGATGTGGATCTGCAGTTTGATATGTGGGTGTGTGTAAGAGAGCATATTTATTTTGATAAACTAAACGCAGAAAAGAAAGACAAAGAACACAAAATTTGTATGCAAAACGTCCAATGATTTATTTATGACATATGAAAGTGAAATGATAACCCTCACAAATAAACCATTCTGCCTCGGGTAAGACACAAGGCTTTAGAGTTTAAATTGTTCAAATATTACATATCCCAAAAAACAAAAAGACAATTACTCCTGGATGAAAGTAATGGGAACAAAGTCTCTAGCCGTCCAATCATTGAGTCCGCCGTTGGTAGTAGGGAAGATCCAATTGTCCAGGTCACAATCACTGTCAGCGCCTTCTACAACATTAACTCCGTGGTTGCTGATGCATAGTGGTGGTCCTCTGGCGCGAGCACGACAAACAAATGTTTGAGCTCCTGAAGTGAAACCCAAAACAAATTTGTCATACTTATAGGGGATGTCAGGTAGTTGGCCCCAGTGCACCCACCTTCTTCAATTACAACCCTAGAATCTTGTAGAGAAGCCATCTTCAGTGGAGGTCTGGTAATCTCTGGAAAAACGGTAACAGCTTTGGTAACAACAAATGTTTGAGGAACCTCTTCAAAATTTTGGAAGGGGGTCTCGATGAACTCTCCCTCCATCTCGACATATCGAAAAGAGTTCAAATGGCTCACCATATACTCTTCTTCGCCATGGACTATAACAATCTTCCATTAACTGGATACTTTAACATCTGATGCAAGGTGGAAGTGACAGCGTCGGCCCCATAAATCCAAGGGCGTCCCAACAAACCAGAGTAAGACGGGAGAATGTCTATCACATAGAAAGTGGAGCCAAAAGTTTGGGAACCAACTTTAATAGGAATGTCCACTTCCCTGTGTACCATTCTCTTGGAACCATCAAAAGCCCTTACCACAATATTACTTGGCTTCAAAGTCAGTCCTTCACAGTCCAATCTGTCTAAAGCACCCTTGGGTAGAACATTTTGCGACGAACCCGTATCAACTAGAACATGAGTCAGGGTAGTGCCCCTGCACTCAATAGAGACGTGGAGGTCATCATTATGCTTTCTTCCTTTAGACGTCAAATCAACATTGGAGAAACCAAGTCCATTGTCAACAGTCAGACTAGCAACACAGTTCTTAGATTGGTTGGCATAAGTCTCTTGTGGAACATGAGCAAACTTTAGGAACATCACCAAAGCATTAGTATGGGCTTCAGAGCACAATAATAAGGCTAACATTGAAATCTTTGAGGGGGTCTGCCCCAATTGCTCCACAACATAGTCATCACTCTTCTGTATGATTTTCAAAATTTCCTCCATTTCTTTTTTAGAGGCTTCAGGAATGGTTTCTTTAGGTTCCTCCGTCCGGGAAGGCTCGACCAATACTTCTTTTCCCCGAGTCTCAGTCAACTCAATAGCAGGAATAATAACAGGAGAATTAGCAGGAATAACTGAAGGTGTGACAACAGTCTTTAGAGAGATTTCATGAGAGAAAATCCCTCCGCTTCTAGTAATTTTACTGGTCCCAACAATGTTGTCGATGTTAGGATCAATATCTTCAGTAACTTCATTCTTAATGGCCACAAGGTCCTGCTTGACGCTATAATAATAAACGTCAGCTCCATAATTCCAAGGAACGACTTTGTCAGAGGAATATGGTATGGGCCCTGGAAAGGTGATAATTAATGGAGAAACCTTAGGAGTGGATGTAATCCTGACAGGTCTGTTGGAGGAGACCCTGGGAGGATTTTCAAAAATGGTAATAATTGACACATATTCACATCTTGCATCTTTACATAGACCTTTCATAGAGGGAGTCTTCTCAGACATAATTTCCTTGTTCATCAGGAGTTGGACACCTATCTTTAACAATAGACAACCATTGGGAAGAGACGCACACAGGTTGAAACCTTCACCACATCCCAAAAATAAATCGGCTTGTAAGAGATTCTTCTTAATAGTTGGAAGAGGGATAGTCAAATCATCCATAGAAGAAACAAATAGACCATCATCAACAACATTAATACCCTGGCCATGCTTGGGCCTTGGTGCAGTTATCACATTGGGGGTTTCAAGAGGATCAAATTCAATCTCTTATGCCTCAATAAGATCCTGAACTTTATTCTTGAGAGCCCAACAATCATTTGTATCATTCCCTGGAATGTTGGAGTGGTAGGCACACCGAGCATTTGGATTATAACAGGGATATGTGGTGTTTGGATTTTGAGGAGGCTCCCTCAGAGTGACCAGTCTATCCTTCAATAGATGTTGCAATACCTGAGATAAGGGCATGTTAAGTCTGGTGAATTATATTCTAGGTGCATCCTACCTGCACTAATTATTTTTTCGTTAAGTTGATACAGGGTTAGAGATCATTACAGCTCCTACCGTTGGACAACGTTCACCTTTACCCTGATTTCTCTGGCCATAAGCAACACAAACTTTCTTCTTCCCAATGAAATGCTTCTTCATTGCACTTGAAGATGCATCCCTTTGAATCTTACCGCTCTTGATACTAGCTTGTACTCTTTCACCTGTCAATATCAGCTCGGTGAACCCATCTGAAGAGTTTCCAATCAAATGGT
This sequence comes from Vicia faba, assembly GCA_948472305.1. Taxonomy (NCBI): domain Eukaryota; kingdom Viridiplantae; phylum Streptophyta; class Magnoliopsida; order Fabales; family Fabaceae; genus Vicia; species Vicia faba. The sequence goes on from OX451741.1 coordinate 1,157,610,463, forward strand.
TGAAAAACGGGCCCGACAAAGTACCCAAGAACATATCTACCAGCTCTCTATCAGACAGAGGAGGATGGACTCTTCCTGCAAGATCTCTCCACTTATGGGCATAATCTCTGAAGCCCTCACTGGAGCCCATAGACATGCTTTGAAGTTGTGTACGGGTTGGAGTAACATCAGCATTGTATTGGTACTGCCCTTAGAAAGAAGCAGCCAGGTCCTCCCAGTTGTGGATGTTGGTTCCCTCCAGCTGATAGAACCATTCTAATTGAGTCCCCGATAAACTTTCCTGGAAGAAATGGACCCAAAAATTCCTATCAGCGGTGTGAGGTTGGATCTTCCTGATATAAGGCCTCAAATACAACTTAGGACATGAAACTCTGTCATATTTAGCAAATGCAGGAACCTTGACCTTCTGTGGAATGACCACTTCAAAAACCAACTCTAATTCTTCAAAATACAAACCAGGTACTCTCTAAATTTCCATGGTGTTGAGACGATCCTCTAGTTGTTTATATTTGTCATCAGCAAAAGGATATTGTTCTTCAGCATAGTCATCCTCTTCTTCATCAGACCCTGGATTGTGGTCCTCTTCTTTTGTCTTCTCTTCCTGATTTACCCCCTCATTTGGCGGAGTTTAAAATTCTAGAGCTTGCTTTGCTGGTCCTCTATATCTCCTTCCCATATTCAGGACACCCACTTGTTTCTTTGTCTTTTTCTTCTTATCTTTGAGAATGAGAGCCTCCAGGTCCTCTTGTCCCTTAGCCAGAGCCAGGAATATCTGCTAGAATTGTGCATTCTATGCTTGAAGATCCTTAATATTCTGTTCAAGAGCCATTTCTTTTTGCTGAAATAAACAGCGAAAAGATAAGAAACTGGTCCTGAAACCTGTTTATGTAATGGCATGCATGATATGCTTATGCAATGTTTCCAAGGACCTTATAGGATTTAAGCTCTTTTAAACCAAAACAGAAAGCAAAACTCTTTATTAGTAAATTTCAAGGAAACAAAAGTTACAAGGAAACAAAAGTTCACACAGAAATAAACATTAGAAGAAATATCTAAAATTCCTAAGTCTCCCATGGACGCTTCCTTTTGGTGCTGATGTAGGCATTAAGAACCCGCTCTTCGTGAAGTTGCTTCGTCAGTTCTAACACTTTCTTCTTGCTGGCATAGAATTGGGTCTCAAAGGTGTCTCGTTCTTCCTTGAGTTGGATCCAAGACCTTTGCAATTCTTCTAAGTTTGTTCGCATATCAGAATGAAGAATGATGCGAGACTCGTCCCCTTGAACAAAAGGCTCTAAGATCACCTGTAAGATGGCAGTATATCGAATTATAAGACTCTGAGCATGAGCTTGCACCCATTTGAGGTAAGTTTCCAAAGGGATGAAGTTCTTGCGCCTTAAAGTCTTACTATCATTCTTCTTAACCATTCCCCAAGCGCGAATGAACCTCTGATGATAACCTTGCAGGTCATTTAAATAGTCGAACACAATACCCTGGATGAGCATATCATGAGGACCATCCCTCCAGGCATAACCAAACTGACGTAGGGATAAAAAAGGGTTGTAGGTGATGCCTCCTCTAATGCCAAGGAGTGGCACATTTGGAAATTCTCCACAGCGATCAATAAAAGAGATGTCTTCTTGAGGGAAAGGGCATTAATAGATATCAGAGTGAGAAAGAGACATTAACCTTTGGTTCCATATTATGCCCAACTCATTCTTCATTACTGACTGAGGAAGGTGCGAAATAAACCACCTATAGAGAAGAGGCATATGACACATAAGAGTTCCTCACTTCTTCATAGTACGGGTATGGAGTGAATGCAGAATATCTTCGAGTGTAGGCACAAGATTGTGAGTAAGGAAAATGTTGATGGCATTAACGTCTATAAGTTGGTATGAATTAGGGAAAAAAATCAACCCATAGATTAAGAGAGCCAAGGTATCTTCAGAAGCATGTTAACTCACGGCATTAAGGAATACCTGAGCTTTCTCCATCAGAAACATTGCAAGAAGACCTTTAACTCCACTTCTTCTTTCCCAATTGGATTCAATGTCAGATGGCTTCAAATGCAAGGATATGGCAACATTTTTAGCTGTTGGATCTTGTTCTAAACCGGTAAAGAGTATCTGCTCCAATATAGGCAAACCAAGTATCTTGGAGAATCCTTCCAGCATGGGCACTAACTAATAGTCCGGAAATGTGAAGCAATGGTGCTTAGGATCGAAAAACTAGAATAGGATGATCATTAAACCTTCGTCAAAACCAGTAGTAACCAAACCGAGCAAGTGACCATATCTCTTGTTGAATGATGAGATTTCAGGTACCCTTAAGACCAACTCTTTAAGCTTGGGATGAATTTCTACAAAGTTTATCCGGATGGTTTTTCTATGAGCTAAATCCATAACCTACAAAACAGAGAAGAGATAAATCCACAAGTCCTTGAAACAGTTAGTGAAAATGATATGTTATGATGTTAATGATGTTATGATTATGCTTAAAACAAAGATAATAAACACAAACAAGTCACAACAAGACCTTAGGTTTAAAGGCTTGCATGATGTTTTTAAAGGTAAGTACCCTCTTGAAGTTTTAGTTGGCTCAACCTGTCCTAGTAATAGTAACTAGGTTATAAGGAGTCTCATATCACTGACCTTTCTTTTAGGAATTGTTTTAGCTCAAGCACCAAAGTATTGCAGCCAAAATATCCCAAAATTTCAATCTCAATGAGTGTAGCATCGAGTATCAACCGATCTTCAGTCGGAACCAAAGTCAGCCATCTCACTACTTTCTAATGGCTTAGGATGAGTCAATTAAAGGTTCTAAAGGTCAGTGAGCGCTTAATGACACTACAAGGAAGCCTAATGTTATCCTTGAATGACTCAAGGAACATTAGTACAACCCAGAGTATCACGCTAACATAACTATTAATTCGTCCAGATCGGTCTACACCGTACAACCTCCATGATTTATTGCTACTTACCTAAAAAGGTTCCCCAGATCCGGGTATAGGATCTTTAACAATAATCCAAGCAACCCTTTAAAAATAAAGCATACAAAACACACAATGAAAGCAATTTAAAATAATCTAACTATAAGGTAACCCCACTTTTTTATATAAATCCCCAGCAGAGTCTCCAGTTTTGTATCACGGTGGGAGAACTGACTTGGGTGTTTTTGCGTTTTATCGTAAATGTTGCGGATAACAAGAGTTTCCACCGACTTTTCTTTTATCCAATAATGGAAAGTTTGAAAAGAACAGGAAAGACCTTTTGAGATATTTCTTGATTTTGGGGGGTATTTTATGAAAAGGGAAAGTGTTATCACCCTTTTCATCCGTAGTTATCTACGGGCTCTTAGTTGCATGATCACTTTGAAAATGCTTTGTTTGAAATGTGTTTGTGATTGGTATAAGTATGAAAATATTTTGAAAACGCCTTTGTTGCGGAAAACTTTGTAATGATTATCGTCTCTATAAGAATGCATACAAAGTGTTAGTTTTGAAAATAGTTTAAAGAGATGTTTGCTTTTGAAGATGTTTTGAAAGTGTGAGTGTGGAGATGGTTTTTAGTTTATGAGCAAGCAACTATGAGCGTCCTTCCTACTCAAAAGGTTTTTGTTCTTTTCCTCCTCCTTTAGATGTTGCTATCTTACCATTAATTGGTAAGAAGCCCCATCATTGGGTGTGAAGGGACGGGCGTGGTTCGAACGTATGGTTATAGAAGGCAACTTATGAGACGTTTTAGCAATTTTCATAAGGGACTAGATTGTTTATTGAAGGCAACATCAAGGGACATCAAGGGACTACCATCTTTTTTATCGAGGGTCTTTGCTAAAACGCCCATATTCGAGGGACATGACTATTTTCTGAGGCAACAAGCGAGGTTACCCTAGAGGTGCTTGTGTGAATCATGTGTTTGATTGCATGCATTGTTTTTGAGATTAGGGTTTTATAACGGTTGATTTTATCTTGCCATACACACCCTAATTACAAACAATTTATATGAAAAACGATAAATTTGCAGAAATTAAAATCCTACGCTATTACATCATTAGGGGGACGGGGGCAAAATTTACAAATGGGGATGAAGTAGAAGCTTTAATCATTACAACCATCTCGAATAAATGGACAGCAATGAAGAAAATTTGTGAAAAATGTAAAGACAGTGTAAAAAGAAAGAAAAATTTCATTTTGAACTATTATGTGTTGACACATGCTGCTATGCATCGACACATAATTCTTCTTGCTCCTGTAAAACAAAACCAACTAAGTATGAGTCGATGCATAATGGGATGTGTCGAATCATTTCCTGTTTGTGTCGACATATACAATTTTTTTGGGTCGACTCATGCACCTTTCATCCTTCTGTTTTGGGGCCTGGATAACATTATGAGTCGATGCATAAGTCCATGTGTCGACTCATACCCTGTTTTGTCACTAGAATGAGTCGACCTATATGGGTATGTGTCGACTCATACTGCAATTTGTTTGCCTCTATCATCATTCTATTGTGTATACAAGTCAGTTCACAGCATATGATTGATAAAAAAAATGAATTTCAAGTAAATGGTTAGCTCAAAGGGGTAATGATTGCTACATTTTATCTTCAAAAATGAATCATTAGTGATGTATGAAAAATGAAAAGTCAAGGAGACTTGCCTTGAGACTGCACTTGGGTTTTTGAGTCTGAATACTTTTCAAGATGTTGTGATGGCTTCAATGAACCTCCAGGAAGTTGTTCCAAGCTATTGAATCACACCAACTCAGTCAAGTTGTGCAGTACTGTTTTTGTGTTTGGAAGGTGAAGATTATGGCACTACAAAGACTGTTTTTGTGTTTGAACAATCTCTATGTGATGTAAAGTGTTTAGATGGTTGGTTTATGGAAGGGTTTGCAAGATGGAATAATGGATTAAGGTTCTGTTTTTTGTGACTGAGAATAATATAAGTATGAGTAAGGGACTTTTGTGAATGAGCATACTTTACAAAGAATGTTGTTTTTTATGTTCTCTCTTTTTCTCTCTAAAAGCCCCCCTTGTGTGTTGTGAAATAGTTTATTTTATAAATGAAGTTTGGCTGAGATATAGGGGGGAAACAAATAAGTTTTTGATCAGTTTAGGTATGATGTATCATTGCCTTTTAGAAGCAGCTCTCATATGCAAATTTGGTGCAAACATGGGACTAAGATAATACAGGCTTGGACTGGGTTGGTAGTAGCATAATATGGCTATTTTGCAGCAGTTTTAGAGTGTTGTGGCATCTTGGTGCAGGGCTGCTATGTGGACATTACATCAGGCTTGGACTTGGCAGCATATAAGGATTTGTTCAGCAGTAGTTTAGACAACATTGTTTGTAGCATGACACAAGTTTATTTTGTGGACAACATAGTGGCAAAGTTTGGACATTGAGTCAAAGGAAAAAATTCAAACAAGACAAAGCTTAGGGTTTGTACTCTTGAAAAAATGAAACCTTGTAATAACTTGAATTATTTGTAACACCTTGAATTATTTTGAATTATAATGAAAAAAGATGTCATGAGGTAATGAAATTAATCACGTGTAGAAAATACTTAGAAAATTTTTCCAAGTCTTGCAAAGTTTGATTTTTGAACTTCTTGATTTTTGATGATCAAATTTTATTTTTTGAATGTTTTGATGAATTGTGATCTTTGGAACTCAATTTTGATCAAAAAGTCAAAGTTTGACTTTTCAGTGGACAATTAACTTTTTTCTAATACAGCTGATTTTAGGCCATCTGATTAATTGATTGAGCAATTTTGTGATCCAAGACTTGAAACTTGACAGAAACAATCTTGAAGGTTCATAATGATCCATGAAAGTCGTTTGAAGTATCAGAAGTCCAATTCTCCCTGTGTAAACTCGAACCCTAATTTGAGACATCAGTACCGAGGAGATGATTTAACTTGGTCGATACTTGTGCAAACTTGAGCCATTGAAGATCTTTGTAGGAAATATCTTGAGAAATGAGAGGGAAAATTTTGGGGTACAACACATAAGGTTCAACAATATCTCTAAGGCTTACAAACATTTTTCTTAATTTCCTTTATTTCAACCTCGTCAATGATACATAAACGCCTAAAATCCATTTCATAGTCTCCTTAGCACGCACACAACACAACACAATTCAAGTATATTCTAATACAGGAAGAACTACTACACCAAGTATAATCCAAATCTTTTCATTCCAAATGAAGTTTTTATCCAAGTAGAGGACTTTAACAACATTAATGAATCATTACTCTTTCCTTTAATCTCATAACCTCGATGATCTGTATATTTTCATATTTAGGTCTCATTCTAATCATAATCTCAAAAATACCATCAAATTATCTGGTTGGTGATAGACACTTCCAAAATTCCCTTGACACATGTCGATACCATGTCATCAATGACATGCAATCCACTTAACCATTTAACCTTATATTTTCTTCAAAGGTCTTTCCACTCTAACTATTCTCAATTGACATAAACTATACTACTAGTACTTCTTTAATATCTTCACCGCATTCCTATTACCAAACATCTCATAGTATATCTCATCTCAGGCCAACTAAAATAATAATCAGTTAAGCTTAAAAGCTTTTAACCTCCATAATAGACTTTAGAGTCTCTCAACTTAGAGTTGCATCCACCTTGGATGGATCTATAGATACCTTAACTCAGAATAGAATACTCCAGAAAGCTCACCTACTCAAACTATAATTTACACCTTGAAAACTTAACATAAAATTTCCTCTCTTTCAAAACTGCAATACAAATCCCACGTCTAACATGTCCATGCTCTGAATTGGATTAAATCAGAATGGCCTCAATAAATACTGCAATAAACTAATCCAACTCTTTCCTAATTCCTACACCGAGTTCTAAACTTTGTCCTTAAATTTTTCTCACTCTTCACCCATATCTGAAGATAATTATACCTCAATTCAATTATACTAAAGATACAAGCCTAGCAGTTGGTACATCAAATCTTCAATTTTTTGAAGTGGATATTTAACCTCAATCGCTACTTTAATCAGTTACCAGTAATCCACATACCATTTCATACTACTTTCTTTCTCCTTAACTAATGACATCAGAGCTCCCAAAGTGATACACTCGGTTTTACAAATCAATTTCTTCACATATATTCTAATAACTTCTCCAATCCTCCTAACTTTGAACTGACATCCTGTATGGTTCCATAGGAACAAGTATGATACCAAGAACAAGATCAACAGAAAACTCCGCCTCTCATACAACATCACCACATGAGAAAATAAACTACTTCCAGGTGATGGAACCATTTGTAAAACAAATTTCATCATGTTAACATTCTAACACTTCAAACAGAACTCAAATCGGACATCCATAACTCAAGTTATGAATTTTTAAAGTTTTCGCAAAAACTATCAGCTTCAGGTGTACCCAGTTACCCATATACTCGGAACCAGTTAAACCTTGTCAAAATGGCCAAAAATGTTATTTTTCGAGAGGTAAACGGTTAACCAAATACTAGTAATCAATTACCATTTTACCAGAGTCAAAAAACCATATTTTTATGTTACTGTGATATAGTGGCGTAACCAACTGTTAATACTGGTTTGCGTTTTTTGTTCGCAAATGTCGTGGTAAGCAAGAGTCGCCACCAGCTTTTCTTTTATCCAACAAAGGAAAGGGTGACCTAATGATTAATTGATTAGCTCTTGTCATGCACGCCTAATTTACTAATAGTTCATATACAAGCATATAAGAAATATAAAAGCGAGAAATAAAGTTCCTACAACTATTACAAGGCTTTGGTGTAGTTACATAAATAATGAACGAAAAGTAAAATGCGGAAATTGAAAATCCTAATTAAACTATTACAAATCGGACACAGTTACATAATAAAAAATAATCGTATGAAAAAATAATAACGCGCAAAAATTAAGACGGGCCTAAGATTGAAACCCTAAAATCTAATTGCCTATTAAAAATATTTTTTGGCATTTTATGAAAAAAGATTTGAAATTCAACCTAATCTCTAACTAATTTTAAATTAAAGGAAATAAATTAAAGTTAATTAAATTAATTAATTTTCAAAAAAATAATTTTTCTAAGAAAAAACTCTAAGTCCTAATTTTTATGATTTTATGATTTAAAAAAAAAGAATAAAAAAAGAATAAACTAATTAAAAAATTAAATAAAATAATTAAAAGAAGATGGGCCTGGGGGTGAGAAACCCAATTGGGGGGTTATACTGCTGAATTCCACCAAGGCCCAGATCTGGTGGCCCATAGCTTGCGTGAGATCGAGTGGGAGGCATGCTGGGATGTCCATCATGAGGTTGCGTTACTGGGCACTGGATTTGATACCATAGTGATCTGATGGATGAGATATGGAGATACGTGATGGACGCGCTAGAACCCAAAGCACAGGATCTGCAAAAAAATATTCATAAAAAATAATATGCAAGAGGCAGGGATTGAACCCCTTCCCTTGCACACACACAAATCCTTAAGCCTGCTACCGTTGGGACGGTGATACTTCCGTTAATCTAACCATAAACAATGGATTAAATATTAAAAATAGTCCTAAATATTGGCTGAAAAACATGCGCGCCCAAAGTGGGGCCCTGATATTTGAAACGAACTAATCACAGTATCCTAACATGCCACGCAAAGTCTTTTGTCGGTCAAACCACGCTGGATGGTGGTTTCGGTCATCTTCTCCGTTTGCACAAAAATCCCAACCTGTGAAATATCAAGAAAACGAAAGCAAAAGTGACCCTACCCCCCAAATTTGGGGTCTACGAGTTCAATTGTAATGGCCATTTGGCCTGAGGAGGCCTGTATCATCATGTTCATACCTTGGCCATTTCAAAGCCCTAACAATGGCAACCTGCATTCTAAGCCTCTAGATTTTCATGTAGCTTGTTAGAACGATTCAAAATAATCATATGAACGCGAATGTATGCTTTAGATTCATTTAAATCGTGTGTGTTAATAGATTCAAATACGAAAATTTCACCAAAAGGATGTGACTCGGTTGGCCGGTTTTAAGCTGCTTCAGTCATGGAAGAAGGTTGATATGGCTACTTGGGACCTTCAGGAGATAAATAGGACACTTGGTTTTGTCTGCAAACGGTTGGATCACAAAATAGAGATTTTTAATATCCTTTGAAATTTTGAAAATTCTCTAGGGTTCCTGTTAGGCTGGTTGCGCGTATACATTAGGTCTGGACTTGTTGTGTATATGTAGTAAATCTCATTAGGTCAACAATTGTAGAAAAAATCCAATGCTTTGATGAGAAATATCTTCTTTCCAATTATTTGATTTTTTTCCTTTTTAGAACAAATCCAATCTTGCTTTCCCTCCATGATTTGCCTTTCATTTTCCAGCATATTTCATCCCTTATTTGATGAGAAAAGATTCCCAAATCACATCTTACATATTTTCTATTATTTCTTTATTTAATTTTGACTTTTAATGAATAAAAAATCCATATAAATAATTAAAATAATGAAATAATGTATGAATGAGCTCAAAGGTCGTGGGCCATGTTAGAAACAAGTTTCAAGCATGAAAACAGGGGCCCATTTTGAAAAAATTCAAGTTAGGTCAATATTGGCTTCATGCACATTTCCAAAAATTGGTCAACTTTAGCAATGCATATTGAAAAAGTGAAAAACACAAAGAAGGGGGGGGGGGTTGAATTGAAACTTAAAAACAAAAGCAGTAGACACGATATTTTTATCCTGGTTCGTTTGATCTCAAACTACTCCAGTCCAACCGCCAAGGTGATTTCGCTTCTCTTCAACGAGGTCTTAATTCACTAATCAAATCTGATTACAGTACTACTTTGACAACTGCCAAAGTCTTCTTGAGTACAACCACAACCCGGTTTATCTCAAGTAAAACTAGCTTAATCAAAAGAAAATGATATACTGTGTATTGTTGTTTTTCGTTACAAAAACTGTATCACTACTGTGATATATTACACAATTTGAGCGTATAAGTGAATATGAAAGATTGCAGCGTTTAAGATGTATGAGTAGTAGTAGTCAAAATCGTGAACGATTTGTCCTTTAAGCTTGTTTATATAGGCGTGTAAATCTTGTCCAACATAAAGCGTGATAATGGACACTCAATGTTATTTCCATATTGAGAAGATTCTTGTCTGAATGAAGCCGTTGTATATGATATTGTCTTAATTGAAAAGTAACGCTTCAGAACTAGAATCTTTCATGCTGCTTTTATTTCAGAACATTGATGACTCAGATTGTGATCATCATTCTTCAGAACATTCGGATTGCCTCAGCTTGAAAGCTTCTGTAGCTTAACTTCTGATGCTATTTCATTCAGAACTTCTGCATACAAAATAACACAAATTTAGAGTGCATATTTGTTCTTTGTGTTTGTTATCATCAAAACTCTAATTAAGGTTAGTAGAATCAAACTATGTTCTAACAATCTCCTCATTTTTGATGATGACAAAAACTAGGATTTTCAATGAAAAATATAGAACAAAAAGCTTAAGAGAGTCTCGCCCTGAGTTGATTACTCAGATAGAGATGAGTTACTTCCCTGAAGTTCCTTCTCGTCAGAGCTTTTGATGCATCTCCTTCTGTCCTTATCAGAGTATGTTCCTGTTCAAGCTTTTCAGAAAACATAGAGGTTAATATATTCAGAATGTTTGAGACTTGTCCCGGTATACTGTTATTGAAAATATCTTACGCTCTCCCCCTTTTTGTCAGGTATCAAAAAGCAATATAATTAGAGTAAAAAAGATGATTTATATTAAAAAACAGAATGCAATGACATTTTTCAGAAACAAAGAGGATAAGATGAGAAATACAGATAAACAAAGTCGTGTGAACAACGTTTCCAACAAGCTCTTAATCTGAGTGCTTGATTCTTCCTGCTTTCCCAGAATGTCTTTGATTTCTTTTGTTGTATCTTCTTGTTTATCCAATATATCCCTGATCTCTTTGTTTGTGTCTTCTTGCTTATCTAGTTTGGCATGGATTAAGGCATTCTCCTTCTTCAACTCTTCCAGAGTTTGCATGACTAGAGACGAAGCTGGTGTAACTTCAGGGGTTGCATGTCGTTCAGAACACTATGCAGTCTCTTTTTATTGAACAACTTCTTCTGTTGCAATTACCTTTTCTGGAGCAGTAGTCAGAGGATGACTATTAGAATCTGGTTCAGTGGCTTCTGAAGGTTGGTGCTCTTTCCAGGGAGCGTTTTCCAGCAAAAGAATTTCTTTCGTATCCCAGTGGCTTAGAACTTGATCTTTGAAGGCTTTCAGTTGATCACTGAAGTTCTTCTGAGCCCTTTCATAGCTCAATTCTTTCAGATTCTGGGTTTCAGAGTTGAACCATTTTTTGAATCTTTCCCATAGAGAATCAAAAGCAGCAGGATTATAATTTTCTTGACTTGCTTGCTTCAAATAAGTAACCCATTCCTGTATTTCTGTTTCAAAAATCAATAGGTTCTTACCAACATCTGATTTGGTTAAGGTTGGTTTAGGTTTGGGGATGGAAATTTTGTGTGAGGTGGAAGCTAGATGGTCCAGCGCTTCTAGATCAATGACAGTTCTGAGGTGGTCAGCTGGACGGTTGATAGGTGAGGGAGTGGAAGAATCAGAAATCAGGATTGACGAGTGAGGGGTGTTTGGTGGTGTGGATTCATATGGTGAAGGTATTTCTGGAATATCATGAATGGAGAGAGGTAAACAAACCATAAGAGGTTTTGTTATTCCAGGAATTTGGGTAGTGGTATCAGAGTCTGTAAAGGAGTCTTCTGATTGGTCTGTGGTAGCATGTTGAATTTCCGGTTCAGGTATTTCAGAAGATAGATTTTCAGATTGAGGAGTGAGAGGGTTTTCATTTACTGGTTGGGGTGAGTTGAGGTTTTGATGTTCTGGTTGAGGAGAGTGTGGTTGTGGATTTTCTGGTTATTGAGGTTGAGTAATTGGATTTTCCGGGAGTGGTGAGGAAAAGTCTTGATCAAACAGTTCAATATCAGACAGAACTCTTGCAAGTTCTGGTTGATATTTTTCTGGATTTGGATTGGGGGAGTGAGGTTCATTTAAGAAATTTCCAAGAGTTACAGATGGGTCAAACTCTATGTCAAAATCATTAAATGTTTGGGGTGAGGATTTTCCGTTGGTTAAGGGGGAATGGTTTCAGATGTTATAATAAATATTGATTCTACAACAGAAACAAAAGATGTATTACCTTTCTTTTTCGCAGCTTTGGGTGTCCACTGAGAAGATCCTTCTCCTGCTGCTTGCCTCTTTCTGGATTTCTTTAGCATAACCTCTAGAGTTAGCTTGTGCAGATCTTGGATGTCGATTTCTAGTATAGTCCCATTAGCCTTGCAAGCTTCAAGGTATCTGACTATAATCTTTGGAGAGGCATCTATCTCAGAGAATAGTGGAAAATCCTTCAGAGGGATTCTCCTAGAAGTGATGACCTCATGAGAAGCAATTAGTGGTTCCTTCTTAATGTTTTCAATAATCTTCATTTTCTTCAGATTCTTGGCATTCAAAGGTTTCCCAGCAGTTGCTTCCAGAGTACTGATTTCTTGAGCCTTTGTCAGATATTCTATCAGCCCGTTTTTCGTTAGAATATCTGAAATCAATCTTCCTAGAGGAATCCAGTCCCTCTTAGTACTTTCTTCTTCTCTTGTCTCTTTCACAGTTGTTCGGAGATGGTTGAAGAGCAAATATGGAAGGTTTATTTTGGTCTTCTTTGCAATGAAGTATATCAAAAACTGCTGATCAATGTTGATGTAATCAGGAGAGCTTGTAGGATTCTTGTGATTGATACATCCCAGAATTATTCTAGCCCAGATTCTGTAATGATCTTTCAAGTCTCTGATCTTGCTGGATGGTTGTCCAAGAGGGGTAGATGACCCTATAAATGGATTTTAGGCCAGAACACTTATCAGCCATATCAATGCATCTGACTCCGCCGCCATTGTATCCAATGAGTTTCCCAATCAAATCTTCTGTAATCACTATCTTCTTCCCCATAACATATGATGTGACCTCGTGGTTGGATGAAGTAGCATGAATCCAAAACTATTTAACAAGAATGGGAAAAGTTGGACCAAACAGTCGATCAAAGTATCTGTTCCATCCCTGTGCAGTTATATCTTCATACAGATTAAACCCATTTTCTTGTAAGCTTCCAAAATCAACGATCAATTAACAGAGAACTTCAAGGTTGTCGACCGGAGTGAGTAGTGTTTTAATGGGCTCCTCATATTGTTCAGTAGATGAAGAACCAGGAGCACGGTTGAGATTCTTGAGACTTGATGAGGATGCCATTGTTCACACGAATTCTTTGAAGAAATTTGATAGAAGGGGTTTTTGAAAAAACTAGAACAAGAGAATATTGAAGGTGGTAAAACGTGAATGAATGAAATAGTAAATTGAGTTTATATAAGTTCTTTAGAAAACGTAATCAGTAAGAAAGAGAAAATAAGTAATGATTATATTGAATTAATGAAACCTGAAATTGGGGGATTTAGAGAGATATTTAACAATTACCAATGACAAATGTCTCAATGCATCCAATCAGAGCCTTGGACCCTTCAGAATTTGAATGTTTGTTCAGCCTCGGAAGGTAGATTGTGAGAGGATGACATATGTTTGATGGTGTAAATTGCACGCCTCTATCTTTGAAATGAAAAGTTCAGATCTTCATAGATAGATTCTGATGACTTTACTCCTAACTTCTGAAGACAAGTTGATCAGATGTTCACAGAAAATAATAAAATTTTGAGAGTTAGAATATGCAAATAAAACATTTTATTCTGGACACAGTTTCATGCTGAGATGTTTCAGAATGAAATTGAATCTATCTTCAGAAAGGGGTTTTGTAAACACATCAGCCCATTGATGGTCAGTGTCAATAAATTTTAAAGTAAGAATTCCTTTCTGAATATAATCCATAATAAAGTGATGTTTTATTTCTATATGCTTAGCCCTAGAATGCAAAATGGGATTTCTGGATAGACATATGGAAAAAGTGTTATCACAGAAGATAAGAATGTTACTCTCAAATATGTTGAAGTCTTCCAGTTGACTTTTCATCCAGAGCATTTGAGTGCTACATCCAGCAGCTGCTATGTACTTAGCTTCTGCTGTTGACAACGCTATTATGGACTGTCTCTTGCTGGTCCATGAGATCCGGTTGTCTCCCAGAAACTGGCAGCTTCCAGAAGTGCTTTTACGCTCTACTCTGTCTCCAGCAAAGTCAGCATCACAATATTCTACTAAGTTGTATTCATTGGATTTTCTATAAAACAAACCCAGATTAGTAGTACCTTTCAGATACTTGAAAATTCGCTTAACTGCTGTTAAGTGAGATTCTCTAGGATCTGATTGGAATCTAGCACATAAGAAAACACTGAATTAAATATCAGGCCTTGAAGCCGTCAGATAAAGGAGAGATCCAATCATACCTCTGTAGATTTTCTGTTCTACCTTTTTACTTACCTCTTCCTTTTCCAGAATGCATGTGGGATGCATTGGAGTCTTTGAGGGCTTACATTCTGAGAGGTCAAATTTCTTCAAAAGTTCTCTGACATATTTGCTCTGATGAATGTAAGTTCCTTCTGGAGTTTGGTTTATCTGAATGCCAAGAAAGAATTTAAGTTCCCCCATTAAGCTCATCTCAAACTCTTCCTGCATGCACTTAGCAAATTCTCTTCCTAGAGAGGGTTTAGTGGATCCAAAAATGATATCATCTACGTAAATCTGACAAACTAAAATGTCATTCTTAAATGTCTTACAGAATAAGTTTGTGTCCACTTTCACTCTGGTGAATTCCTTTTCTAACAGGAAGTTACTTAGTCTTTCATACCAAGCTCTGGGAGCTTGTTTCAGACCATAGAGTGACTTCTTTAGTTTGAAAACATATTCTGGGTGTTTGGAATTTTCAAACCCAGGGGGTTGGTGCACATATACCTCTTCATCTATGTAACCTTTTAAGAATGCACTTTTGACATCCATCTGATACAGAGTGATGATAACCTGGAGACTAGAGCAAAGGTTTTTGTATAGTCTATCCCCTCTTGCTGAATTTAAGCTTGTGCCACCAGTCGTGCCTTGTTTATGATGACTTCTCCTTGCTCATTCAGTTTGTTTCTGAACACCCAATTTGTTCCAATGACGTTGAATCCTTTTGGTTTGGGAACCAGATCCCATACGTCATTACTGGTGAACTGGTTGAATTCCTCCTGCATTTCCAGAATCCAATCATTATCCAGAAGAGCTTCATCAATTGTTGTTGGTTCAATTAGTGAGACCAGTCCCATGAGGGATTCCTCAGAGTTTCTGAATGTTGATCTTGTTCTGATTGGATCATCCTTCTTTCCCGGGATCTTATCTTCTGGGTGAGTTATGCTGCTTCTGGATAATCTTTTCTGGAGATGATCAACAGAAGGTACTGTAGCACTCGTAACATTTCTTTCTGAAGTAGTTGGAGCGTCTCTATTGGGAATTTCTGATGAGTTGTCTTCAGTACCTATGAATTCAACTTCTATATCAGCAAAAGATTTATTCTACTTTGACTTTTGAGGGTCAAGCTTATCACTAAATCTAACACTGATTGGCTCTTCAACAATATGTGTTTCTGTATTGTATACTTTGTACCCTCTTGAGCGTTCAAAGTATCCTAACATAATACACTTGTGTGCTTTAGAGTCAAACTTGTTCAGATGATCTTTAGTATTTAGAATAAAACATGTGCATCTAAAAGGATGGAAATAAGAAATGTTGGGCTTTCTGTTCTTCCACAATTCATATGGTGTCTTTTCCAGAATAGGTCTTATGGAGATTCTATTCTGAATATAACACGCTGTGTTGATTGCTTCTGCCCAGAAGATCTTAGAAATGTTAGTCTCATTGATCATGGTTCTGGCCATTTATTGAAATGTTCTGTTCTTTCATTCTACAACTCCATTTTGTTGGAGAGTTCTAGGACAAGAGAAGTCATGCGAAATGCCTTTTTCATTAAAAAATGTTTCAAAATTTTCATTTTCAAATTCTCCACCATGATCACTTCTGACTTTGACAATTCTAAGATCCTTTTCATTCTGAACTTGGTTACAGAATGCAAGTTCATCTGCTATAGTCATCTATGATCACTAACCCATACTTCTTGCCACTAACAGACGCAGTTTTCACTGGTCAAAATAAGTCTATATGCAGAAGTTCTAATGGCCTAGAGGTGGAAACAACATTTTTAGTTTAAAAGAAGGTTTTGCAAATTTGCCTTTCTAACATGCTTCACATAGAGCATCTGAGCTGAACTTCAGATTAGGAATTCCTCTGACCAGATTGAGTTTGTTAATCTGAGATATTCTTCTCATACTAACATGCCCCAATCTTCTGTGCCAGACCCATTGCTCGTTGTTAATAGAGAGACGGCATTTTACATTATGATTTTTTAGTTCATAAAGTTTTATCTTGTAAATGTTGTTTTTCCTCTTTCCATTAAAAAGGATAGTTTCATCTTTCTGACTAACAACTTTGCATGAATTTTGATTAAAGATTATATCATAACCGTTATCACTTAATTGACTTATGGATAACAGGTTATGCACCAATCCATTAACTAAAAGCACATTATTAATAGAAGGATGATTACCATTACCTATTGTTCCAGAGCCAATGATCTTCCCTCTTTGGTTGCCTCCAAAGCCTACGTAGCCTCCAAGTTTAAGTTCAAGGCTTTGGAACATATGCTTTCTTTCTGTCATGTGTCGAGAGCATCCAAAGTCCAGGTATCATAACTGGTGTTTTAGCCTTGTTGCTAAAGATATCTGCTACATATATAATTTTGTCCTTAGGTACCCATATATTTTTGGGTCCTGGTTTGTTAGTTTTACCAAAATTCTGTTTGAATTTTGGTTTTACATAGTAATCATTACTAGTGTATTTTAGGTCATGTGCGTGCCCGTATGTCAAGTGTGATTTTAGTGGTGTGCATTTTATAACAAGGTCCATGACTTTCTTAGGTGGAGATACCTTACCTTGGTATCCTATTCCTTTTCTGCCATTCCTGCTAACTCCATAGATCATTGAAGCCATCTTTCTTCTATCTATGTTTTTAGCCAGAAACTTCTGAAAGCTGTGATCATACTCTTTGATGATCTTATCAGCATTACTGGGAGTCTCTGAGATTGTTTCTTTCTGAGAGTTTTGTAAATCATTTGCTAATTTTAAAATATTTTCTTTTAACTCCGAATTTTCTAATCTAAGACTCTAAGTTCTTTCAGAGTCAGAGACAAGATCCCTTTTCAGGTTCTTGAATTTGACTCTGATTTGTTGATACCTTTCCATAATTTCATTCAGACTTTCTGCAAGTTCAACCTTAGTAAAGTTAATAGTGAAATCAGGGAATACCTCTTCTGTGTCTGATGTTGAGTCTGAACCCGAAGTTTCACTATCTTCTGTCACATTTGCCATAAGAGCGATGTTGGCTCTTTCATCATCTGACTCTGAGTCAGAATCAGAAGTGTCTGAATCGTCCCATGTTTCCATGAGGCTTTTCTTCTACTCCTTGAAGAAATTATTTTTGGGCTTCTCCTTCTGAAGCCTTGGACAGTCACTTTTGTAGTGCCCTTGTTCATTGCACTCATAGTAGATGATGTCTTTGTTATTTGACTTTCTGTGACCTGAAGAAGCTTTAGATCTTCTGTGTCTAGAGTAGGACTCAGACTTTCTGTATCTGGAGGAGGATTCATTTTGATTCTCTGATCTTCTCGGGTTTATGAATTTTCTTTGTCTCTGCTTCCACAGTTGATTGACCCTTCTGGAGAGAAGAGACAATTCATCTTTTCTGATGAGGATCCATCAGAGGTTTCTTCCATAGCCTGCAAAACCTTAGAATCAGATTTTTATTAGATTTTAATGCTAGAGGCTTACCTTGATTTTGAGGCTCGTCTACTTCTATCTCTATCTCATGACTTCTAAGGGAGCTAACAAGTTCCTCTAGAGATATCTTGTTGACATCTTTAGCTAGCTTAACTGCAGTGACCATTGACCTCCATTGCTTGGGTATACTTTTGATGATCTTCTTTACGTGATCAGTAGTAGAATATCCTTTGTCAAGAACTTTCAGCCCAACAATAAGAATCTGGAATCTTGAGAACATTCCTTCTATGGGTTCACTGTCTTCCATCTTGAATGCTTCATATTTCTGAATAAGCGCAAGGGCCTTGGTTTCTTTGACTTGTATGTTGCCTTCATGCGTCATTCTCAGAGAGTCAAACATGTTTTTGGCTGTCTCTCTGTTTGAGATCTTCTCATATTCTGAGTATGAGATGGCACTGAGAAGTATTGTTCTGGCTTTATGATGGTTTCTGAAATCACGTTTTTGCTGGTCAAACATCCTTTTTCTATCTATCTTTTGACCACTTTAATCCACATGATATGTGTATCCATCAATTACCATGTCCCATAGATCAACATCATAAGCTAGAAAGAAGCTCTCAATACTGTCTTTCCAGTAGTCAAAATGTTCTCCATCAAAGACTGGAGGTTTGCCGCTGATTCTGTCCTTGTCCTCATGATAGTCACTACTGTTGTTTTGGCTTGGTCCCACCATAGTGTTTTTCTCAAGCTTGGATCTTGTACTGACACGGTTAGTGTATGAACTCAGAACCAGGCGCTCTGATGCCAATTGAAGAAGTAAAAAACACAAGAAGGGGGGGGGGGGTTGAATTGAAACTTAAAAACAAAAGCAGTAGACATGATATTTTTATCCTGGTTCTTTTGATCTCAAACTACTCCAGTCCACCTACCAAAGTGATTTCGCCTCTCTCCAACAAGGACTTAATTCACTAATACAATCTGATTACAGTACTACTTTGACAACTTCCAAAGTCTTCTTGAGTACAACCACAACCTAGTTTATCTCAAGGAAAACTAGCTTAATCAAAAGAAAATGATATACTGCGTACTGTTGTTTTTTGTTACAAAAATTGTATCACTACTGTGATATATTACACAATTTAAGCGTATAAGTGAATATGAAAGATTACAGCGTTTAAGATGTATGAGCAGTAGTAGACAAAATCATGAATGATTTGTCCTTTAAGCTTGTTTATATAGGCGTGGAAATCTTGTCCAACATAAAGCGTGATAATGGACACTCAATGCTATTTCCATATTGAGAAGATTCTTGTCTGAATGAAGCCGTTGTATATGATACTGTCTTAATTGAAAAGTAACGCTTCAGAACTAGAATGTTTCATGCTGCTTTTATTTCAGAACATTGATGACTCAGATTTGTGAGGATCTGATGGTATATTAGACTTCTGTTCAAAATCAGAATATCATTTACTTTAGTGCAGATTCTGATCATCATTCTTCAGAACATTCTGATTGCCTCGGCTTGAAAGCTTATGTATTTTAACTTCTGATGCTATTTCAGTCAGAACTTCTACATACAAAATAACACAAATTTAGAGTGCATATTTGTTCTTTATGTTTGTTATCATCAAAACTCTAATTAAAGTTAATAGAATCAAACTATGTTCTAACAATCTCCCCATTTTTGATGATGAGAAAAACTAGGATTTTCAATGAAAAATATAGAACAAAAAGCTTAAGAGAGTCTCCCCCTGAGTTGATTACTCAGATAGAGATGAGTTACTTCCCTGAAGTTACTTCTCGTCAGAGCTTTTGTATCCAATGAGTTTCCCAATCAAATCTTATGTAATCACTATCTTCTTCCCCATAACATATGATGTGACCTCGTGGTTGGATGAAGTAGCATGAATCCAAAACTTGTTAACAAGAATGGGAAAAGTTGGACCCAACAGACGATCAAAGTATCTGTTCTATCCCTGTGCAATTACATCTTCATACAGATTAAACCCATTTTCTTGTATGCTTTCAAAATCGACGATCAATTCACAGAGAACTTCAAGGTTGTCGACCGGAGCGAGTAGTGTTTTAATGGACTCCTCATATTGTTCAGTAGATGAAGAACTAGGAGAACTGTTGAGATTCTTGAGATTTGATGAGGATGCCATTGTTCACACGGATTCTTTGAAGAAAATTGATAGAAGGGGGTTTTTGAAAAAACTAGAACAAGAGAGAATATTGAAGGTGGTAAAACGTGAATGAATGAAATAGTAAATTGAGTTTATATAAGTTCTTTAGAAAACATAATCAGTAAGAAAGAGAAAATAAGTAATGATTATATTGAATTAATGAAACCTGAAATTGGGGGATTTAGAGAGATATTTAACAGTTACCAATGACAAATGTCTCAATGCATCCAATCAGAGCCTTGGACCCTTCAGAATTTGAACGCGTGTTCAACCTCAGAAGGTAGATTGTGAGAGGATGAAATATGTTTGACGATGTAAATTACACGCCTCTATCCTTGAAATGAAAAGCGCAGATCTTTATAGATAGATTCTGATGACTGTACTCCTAACTTCTGAAGACAAGTTGATCAGATGTTCACAGAAAACAATAAAATTTTCAGGGTTAGAATATGCAAATAAAACATTTTATTCTGGACACAGTTTCATGATGAGATGTTTCATAATGAAATTGAATCTATCTTCAGAAAGGGGTTTTGTAAACACATCAACCCATTGATGGTCTGTGTCAATAAATTTTAAAGTAAGAATTCCTTTCTAAATATAATCCCTAATAAAGTGATGTTTTATTTCTATATGCTTAGCCCTAGAATGCAAAATGGGATTTCTGGATAGACATATGGAAAAAGTGTTATCATAGAAGATAAGAATGTTACTCTCAAATATGTTGAAGTCTTCAAGTTAACTTTTGATCCAGAGCATTTGAGTGCTACATCAGCAGCTGCTATGTACTTAGCTTCTGCAGTTGACAATGCCATTGTGAACTGTCTCTTGCTGGTCCATGAGATCCGGTTGTCTCCCAGAAACTGGCAGCTTCCAGAAGTGCTTTTACGCTCTACTTTGTCTCCAGCAAAGTCAGCATCACAGTATTCTACTAAGCTGTATTTGGATTTTCTATAAAATAAACCCAGATTAGTAGTACCTTTCAGATACTTGAAAATTCGCGTAACTGCTGTTAAGTAAGATTCTCTAGGATCTGATTGGAATCTAGCACATAAGCAAACACTGAATAAAATATCAGGCCTTGAAGCCGTCAGATAAAGGAGAGATCCAATCATACCTCTGTAGATTTTCTATTCTACCTTTTTACTTACCTCTTCCTTTTCCAGAATGCACGTGGGATGCATTGGAGTCTTTGAGGGCTTACATTCTGAGAGGTCAAATTTCTTCATAAGTTCTCTGACATATTTGCTCTGATGAATGTAAGTTCCTTCTGGAGTTTGGTTTATCTGAATGCCCAGAAAGAATTTAAGTTCCCCCATTAAGCTCATCTCAAACTCTGCCTGCATGCACTTAGAAAATTCTCTTCCCAGAGAGGGTTTAGTGGATCCAAAAATGATATCATATACGTAATTCTGACAAACTAAAATGTCATTATTAAATGTCTTACAGAACATGTTTGTGTCCACATTCCCTTTGGTGAATTCCTTTTCTAACAGGAAGTTACTTAGTCTTTCATACCAAGGTCTGGGAGATTGTTTCAGACCGTAGAGTAACTTCTTTAGTTTGAAAACATATTCCGGGTGTTTGGAATTTTCAAACCCAGGGGATTGGTGCACATATACCTCTTCATCTATGTAACCATTTAAGAATGCACTTTTGACATCCATCTGATACAGAGTGATGCTATTATTTACAGCAAAGGAGATTAAGAGTCTAATAGATTCTAACCTGGAGACTAGAGCAAAGGTTTTTGTATAGTCTATCCCCTCTTGCTGACTATAAACTTGTGCCACCAGTCGTGACTTGTTTCTGATGACTTCTCCTTGCTTATTCTGTTTGTTTCTGAAAACCCACTTTGTTCCAATGACGTTGAATCCTTTTGGTTTGGGAACCAGATCCCATACGCCATTCCTGGTGAACTGGTTGAATTCCTCCTGCATTTCTAGAATCCAGTCATTGTCCAGAAGAGCTTCATTAATTGTTGTTGGTTCAATCAGTGAGACCAGTCCCCATGAGGGATTCTTTAGAGTTTCTGAATGTTGATCTTGTTCTGATTGGATCATCCTTCTTTCCCAGGATCTTATCTTCTGGGTGAGCTATGCTGCTTCTGGATAACCTTTTCTGGAGATGATCAACAGAAGGTACTGTAGCACTTGTAACATTTCTCTCTGAAGTAGTTGGAGCGTCTCTATTGGGAACTTCTGATGAGTTGTCTTCAGTACCTGTGAATTCAACTTCTATATCTGCAAAAGATTTATTCTGCTTTGACTTTTGAGGGTCAAGCTTATCATCAAATCTAACACTGATTGACTCTTCAACAATCTGTGTTTCTGTATTGTATACTTTGTACCCTCTTGAGCGTTCGGAGTATCCTAACATAATACACTTGTGTGCTTTAGAGTCAAACTTGTTCAGATAATCTTTAGTATTTAGAATAAAACATGTGCATCTAAAAGGATGGAAATAAGAAATGTTGGGCTTTCTGTTCTTCCACAATTCATATGGAGTCTTTTCCAGAATAGGTCTTATAGAGATTCTATTCTGAATATAAAACGTTGTGTTAATTGCTTCTGCCCAGAAGATCTTAGAAATATTAGTCTCATTGATCATGGTTCTGGTCATTTCTTGCAATGTTCTGTTCTTTCGTTCTACAACTCCATTTTTTGGGGAGTTCTAGGACAAGAGAAGTTATGTGAAATGCCCTTTTCATTAAAAAATGTTTCATTTTCAAATTCTCCACCATGATCACTTCTGACTTTGACAATTCTAAGATCCTTTTCATTCTGAACTTGGTTACAAAATGCAACAAACACAGAATGTGACTCGTCCTTGTGTCTTAATAACTTTACCCATGTCCATCTGCTATAGTCATCTATGATCACTAACCCATACTTCTTGCCACTAACAGACGCACTTTTCACTGGTCAAAATAAGTCTACGTGCAAAAGTTCTAATGGCCTAGAGGTGGAAACAACATTTTTAGCTTTAAAAGAAGGTTTTGCA
Organism: Vicia faba; assembly: GCA_948472305.1. Lineage (NCBI taxonomy): Eukaryota > Viridiplantae > Streptophyta > Magnoliopsida > Fabales > Fabaceae > Vicia > Vicia faba. Next base: position 1,157,633,526 of record OX451741.1, read on the forward strand.
AATTTTCCTTTCTGACATGCTTCACACAGAGCATCTGAGATGAACTTCAGATTAGGAAGTCCTCTGACCATATTGAGTTTGTTAATCTGAGATATTCTTCTCATACTAACATGCCCCAATCTTCTGTGCCAGACCCATTGCTTGTTATTAACATTGAGAAGGCATTTTACATTATGACTTTTTAGTTCATAAAGTTTTATCTTATAAATGTTGTTTTTCCTCTTTCCATTAAAAAGGATAGTTCCATCTTTCTGACTAACAACTTTGCATGAATTTTGATTAAAGATTATATCATAACCGTTATCACTTAATTGACTTAAGGATAACAGGTTATGCATCAATCCATCAACTAAAAGCACATTATTGATAGAAGGATGATTACCATTACCTACTGTTCCAGAGCCAATGGTCTTCCCTCTTTGGTTGCCTCCAAAGCCCACGTAGCCTCCAGGTTTAAGTTCCAGGCTTTGGAACATATGCTTTCTTTCTGTCATGTGTCGAGAGCATCCAAAGTCCAGGTACCATAACTGGTGTTTTAGCCTTGCTGCTAAAGATATCTGCTACATATATAATTTTGTCCTTAGGTACCCATATCTTTTTGGGTCCTGGTTTGTTAGTTTTACCAAAATTCTGTTTGAATTTTGGTTTGACATAGTAATCATTACTAGTGTATTTTAGGTCATGTGTGTGCCCGTATGTGAAGTGTGATTTTAGTGGTGTGCGTTTTATAACAAGGTCCATGACTTTCTTAGGTGGAGATACCTTACCTTGGTATCATATTCCTTTTCTTCCATTCCTGCTAACTCTATAGATCATTGAAGCCATCTTTCTTCTATCTATGTTTTTAGCCAGAAACTTCTGAAAGTTATGATCATACTCTTTGATGATCTTATCAGTATTACTGGGAGTCTCTGAGATTTTTTCTTTCTGAGAGTTTTGTAAATCATTTTCTAATTTTAAAATATTTTCTTTTAACTCAGAATTTTCTAATCTAAGACTCTCATTTCTTTCAAAGTCAGAGACAAGATCCCTTTTCAGGTTCTTGAATTTGACTCTGATCTGCTGATACCTTTCCAGAATTTCATTCATACTTTCTGCAAGTTTAGCCTTAGTAAAGTTAATAGTGAAATAAGGGAATACCTCTTTTGTGTCTGATTCTGAGTCTGAACCAGAAGCTTCACTGTCTTCTGTCACATTTGCCATAAGAGCGATGTTGGCTCTTTCATCATCTGACTCTGAGTCAGCATCAGAAGTGTCTGAATCGTCCCATGTTGCCATGACGCTTTTCTTCTTCTGCTTGAAGAAATTCTTTTTGGGCTTCTCCTTCTGAAGCCTTGGACAGTCACTTTTGTAGTGCCCTTGTTCATTGCACTCATAGAAGATGATGTCTTTGTTATTTGAATTTCTGTGACCTGAAGAAGCTTTAGATCTTCTATGTCCAGAGTAGGACTCAGACTCTCTGTATATGAAGGAGGATTCATTTTGATTCTCTGATCTTCTCGGGTTTCTGAATTTTCTTTGTCTCTGCTTCCACAGTTGATTGACCCTTCTGGAGAGAAGAGACAATTCGTCTTTTTCTGATGAGGATCCATCATAGGTTTCTTCGATAGCCTGCAAAACCTTAGAATCAGATTTTTGTTAGATTTTAGTGCTAGAGGCTTACCTTGATTTTAAGGCTCGACTTCTTCTAGCTTTATCTCATTACTTCTAAGGGAGCTGACAAGTTCCTCCAGAGATATCTTGTTGAGATCTTTAGCCAGCTTAAGTGCAGTGACCATTGACTTCCATTGCTTAGTTATGATTATGATGATCTTCTTTACGTGATCAGTAGTAGAATATCCTTTGTCAAGAACTTTCAGCCCAACAACAAGAATCTGGAATCTTGAGAACATTGCTTCTATGGGGTTCACTGTCTTCCATCTTGAATGCTTCATATTTCTGAATGAGCGCAAGGGCCTTGGTTTCTTTGACTTGTATGTTGCCTTCATGCGTCATTCTCAGAGAGTAAAACATGTTTTTGGCTGTCTCTCTATTTAAGATCTTCTCATATTCTGAGTATGAGATGGCATTGAGAAGTATTGTTCTGGCTTTATGATGGTTTCTGAAATCACGTTTTTGCTGGTCAGACATCCTTTTTCTATCTATCTTCTGACCACTTTCATCCACAGGATGTGTGTATCCATCAATTAACATGTCCCATAGATCAACATCATGAGCTAGAAAGAAGCTCTCAATTTTGTCTTTCCAGTAGTAAAAAATTTATGCACCAAAGACTGGAGGTTTGTCGCTGATTCTGTCCTTGGCCTCATGATAGTCACTACTGATGTTTTGGCTTGGTCCCACCAAAGTGTTTTTCTCAAGCTTGGATCTTGTACTGACACGGTTAGTGTATGAACTCATAACCAGGCGCTCTGATGCCAATTGAAGAAGTGAAAAACACAAGAAGGGGGGGGGGGTGAATTGAAACTTAAAAACAAAAGCAGTAGACACGATATTTTTATCCTGGTTCGTTTGATCTCAAACTACTCCAGTCCACCTGCCAAGGTGATTTCGCCTCTCTCCAGTGAGGACTTAATTCACTAATCAAATCTGATTATAGTACTACTTTGACAACTGCCAAAGTATTCTTGAGTACAACCACAACCTAGTTTATCTCAAGGAAAACTAGCTTAATCAAAAGAAAATGATATACTGTGTACTGTTGTTTTTTGTTACAAAAACTGTATCACTACTGTGATATATTACACAATTTGAGCGTATAAGTGAATATGAAAGATTGCAGCGTTTAAGATGTATGAGCAGTAGTAGTCAAAATCGTGAACGATTTGTCCTTTAAGCTTGTTTATATAGGCGTGGAAATCTTGTCCAACATAAAGCGTGATAATGGACACTCAATGATATTTCCATATTGAGAAGATTCTTGTCTGAATGAAGCCGTTGCATATGATACTGTCTTAATTGAAAAGTAACGCTTCAGAACTAGAATCTTGCATGTTGCTTTTACTTCAGAACATTGATGACTCAGAGATGTGAGGATCTGATGGTATATTAGACTTCTGTTCAGAATCAGAGTATCCTTTACTTTAGCGCGGATTCTGATTATCATTCTTTAGAACATTCTGATTGCGTCAGCTTGAAAGCTTCTGTAGCTTAACTTCTGATGTTGTTTAATTCAGAGCTTCTGCATACAAAATAACACAAATTTAGAGTACATATTTGTTCTTTGTGTTTGTTATCATCAAAACTCTAATTAAGGGTTGTAGAATCAAACTATATTCTAACACATATCTCTCTCATTTTTAACCCTAAGAGGGTGATCTTGGACTTTTTGGAGATCTTAGGATGTCCTCTAAACAACCCTTTTGGTTTCATCTCAATTGGATCTTCCATGTTCATGTATGGAGCTTTGACCCAAAAGGTGCTTTTGTTGACTTTTTGAAAGGATCTATAATGTCTAAATTTGTATCTTTCCAATGGTGCATTTCTTGAACTTGAGGGATGAAGAGAAGTTGTATGGAATTGGATTATCTTTAAAATGAGCCTTGGTGGAAAAATTTCTGATAAAGTATGAGAAATTTATGCTTGGTCAAAGTTTGGTTGACTTTTCCTATAGAAACCTTAATTTGCCATTTTTGACTTTTGATGAGTTAGGAGCATTTCTTGAGGAATCATGATCAATCCTTGATCAAATGATGTATATCACTTCAAAATGTTTATGTTGACAAAAAATCTTGAATTTTGACTGTATTTGGGCCACAGTTTGACTTTTGACCTAGTATAGTTGACTTCTAGGCATTTGAGCAGTTGACTGAGCAAACTTGTTGTTCAAGGAATGAAATTTGACATGGATGATCTTGAGGACATATTAGGACAATGGAGAACATTTGGGGATCCTTGGGATTCATACATCTTTCTTAAAATTGAAACCCTAGTTAGAGGTTTATTGCCTTAGGAGGAGAATTTGCTTGGTCAATTCTTGATCATCCTAGGGCAAGTTGGGGACCTCTAGAGGCATGTCTTGAGTAGAATGAGAGGGCATATTTTTGGGTTCAGCAGCTGCCCCTATTCAATCTTCTTAAACCTGAAGATGTAGATTGGCATGTCTGCCTTTCGTGATCTGAAGGTGGAAGAGGATTGAACATTAGAGTGCCCAGAAATTTGTACTCGTCTGAAATGATGCTTGACTGTATGGATAATATCGGGAATGGGCTTATAGATGGAATTTGGAGAAGATGACGTAAGATCGTCGGAGATGGGCTTAAAGATGCCATCCAGAGAATATGACAGAGAGTCGTCAGAGATGGGCTTAAAGATGCCATCTAGAAAAATGTTAATTCCATGAGATATTCCTTTGTGGGGATTCTTATTCCTATTGTTGAGGAGGACTCCGCTGAGGAATGTTGGTCTTTGTCTTGGGAAATAGAGCTTATGAGCTTCAGTTGTCCATTACTCTATTGGGGAGTACCTCTTGATTGAAGAGACAAAAGTGAACTACTATCTGGTCGGGATCCAGGCTTCACAGTGACTTGCTGAGGATAATAAGGATGATCGCTATCTGGTCATATTCCAGGCTTCATAGTGCTTTATTGGGGAAATGAGATTAAACTGTTATCTGGTCGTACTCCAGGATTTAGCAGTTTCTTAAACTGTTATCTGGTCGGAATCCAGGCTTTAGTGACTTGAACTGTTATCTGGTCGTGTCCAGGATTCAGCGATTTGGAGAAATTAAGTTGTTATCTGGTCGGATCTATACTTCAACTTGAATTTGAGGTATACTACTATCTGGTCGCGTCCAGGCCTCATAGTAAACCGACAGAGTAAACTGCTATCTGGTCGGATTCCAGGCTTTATAGTTTCTTTAACTGGAATAGAAATCAGAGAGATCTTAGTATCGATCTAGCTGAACTAGAGAAAGGTCTTGAGTTGTCTTCAATTGGAATAGAAATCAAGAAAATCTTAGTATCGATTTAGTTGAACCAGAGGAAGGTCTTGAATTAACTTTGACTGGAATGGAAATCAGAAAAATCTTAGCATCGATTTAACTGAACCAGACAAAAGTCTTGGAATATCTTCAACCGAAATAGAAATCAGAGAGATCTTAGTATCGATCTAACTGAACCAGAGAAGGTCTTGAAAACATCTTTCCGAGGTAAATGCTGAAATAGCCCTACGTCGGACGTAGCTTTTGAGAAGACTACCGGGTCACGTAAGTAGTCAACGGTGTTTGTTGATTTAATCTTTCTTGAAAACGGTAAAGAGTTAGTTGTATGAAATGTCATGATGTATGAAATGCATTGTGATGATGTTCTCAAAATAAATGAGACTATGTTATATGCGATGTGTACGCTCATGTCATGATGTATGAATATGGGATGCTACTGCGATATTTCTTAGTCTGGGAAAGTGAATCCCGGACTGCTACTGAAGAATATTGGGAAGCTGAACCCTTCATTTCTGCTGGGAACGATGAATGAAGATGATTTGCTGGGGATTTCCTATTTCTGTTTGAAGATATTCTGTCGGGGATTCTTAACTCCTAGTTGAGAATAACTCTATGGAGAGAGATAATGCTTTGTTGGATGATTTCGTGAATGTAGAGAAATAAACTATGTTGGGGAATGAATATCCGCAGCCTGAGAAATAAACTCTAACTGGCAGGAGGTTTTATAAACTGTTCGAAATTATAAAACTTGGCTAGGGAATACAGATCTCAGCTCTTGACTGTAGGAAGTAATTCCTGTTTGGGGAAGGAGAGATCAAAACTTTGGTTGTTTCTACTCTGTGGGGAACATAGATGTCACGGGGTCGTATGTAGTGGTGACTTCGTCTCAGAATGTCTCTGCCACTGTACCTGCTGGAAAGAGTAACTGTCGGGACTACAAATTGTTTTTTTTAGACTTTGCCCTGTTTCATAAAGTCATTAGCAACTGTCTTCCTATTTTTTATGCAAGTATTTGTGAACAGTAATCATATTTAAATGCATATGTCAGAAATATTCATTGGACGTTTTTGCAAAACAAAACAGAAAAATAAAACAAACAGTTTTGTACTTTCAAAGAAATGATTTGTATTGATTTCTGAAGTTGTAAAAAAAATGAAAACTACAAAAAATAGTGTACAAAGAGAAAACAACTATGTGTAATAATCTCATTGAGTTTCAATTCTGCTATTTCCCCTATGTCCTTGATTGTCTCATCACTTTGCTACTTTTTTGAAGCTGAATGGATTTATTGGTACAATTTTGAGCTTGGTAGTTGATACTGAAGTCTGGTCACAAGGTGATCCAATGGGACATAGTTATACGCCTCAAATCCCTAACTTTTTCCTGGACCGCCCTTTCGGGTTTTCAGTCCACCGGGATACCCTTTTTTGCCCAAGCCGCCTTTGCAGGTTTTCGACTTTCCGGGTGTACAATTTTTTTTGTATTTATCCCTAATTTTTGCCCGAACCCTTTTGGTTCGCTGGGATGCCCTTAGTTTTTCCTAGGTCAGTCAACCTAGCGGGTCTTTATTTATGCGTAGTATCTTTTCACTATGTCCTCATTCACAGGGTGAGAAACGTCGTCACCATCCTAGGTGGTCAGAATCATGGCTCCACTGGAAAATACGCTTTTGATTACCAATGGCCCTTTGTATGTGGGAATCCATTTGTCCCTGGGATCACCTTGTGGCAGTATAATGAGCTTGATTACCAGATCATCCACTTGATACACTTGACGTCTGACCTTTTTGTTGAAAGCCTTGATCATTCGCTTTTGATGCATTTGACCATGACAGACATCAGTAAGCCTTTTCTCATCAATCAGATTCAGTTGATCAAGTCGGGTCTGGATCCAATCGTCTTCGTTCAAACCCGCATCCTTCATGATCCTCAAAGAATGGATCTAGACCTCGATAGGTAGGACAACCTCCATACCATACACCAGAGAATAAGGTGTTTCCCCCGTCGACGTACGTGCTAAGGTGCGGTAACCATGAAGAGCGAATGGTAACATCTCATGCCAGTCTTTATATGTCACCTTCATATTCTGTATGATTTTCTTAATATTCTTGTTAGCAGCCTCTACAATGCCATTCATCTTCGACCGGTAAGGGGAAGAATTATGATGTTGGATCTTGAATTGTTTACAGAGTTCGGTGATCATTGTATTGTTGAGATTTGTACCATTGTCTATGATGATTCTCTCTGTCACACCATACCGACAAATTAGGTTATACTTGATAAACCGCGCCATAACATTCTTGGTAATAGTAGCAAAAGCGGCAGCCTCAACCCACTTCGTGAAGTAATCAATGGCCACTAGGATGAAGCGATGCCCATTAGAGGCGGTAGGTATAATCTCTTCGATCATGTCAATGCCCCAAATTGGAAAGGGCCAGAGAGCCGTTAAGACATTCAAGGGAACCAGAGGTACATGTACTTTATCGGCATAGATTTGGCATTTGTGACAAGTTCAGGAATGCTGATAATAGTCTGCTTCCATAGTGGACCAATAGTATCCTGCCCGTAGGATATTTTTTGCCATGGTGTGTCCACTAGAGTTGGTGCCAAAGGTACCTTCGTGTAAATATTCCATAATCCTTTCTTCTTCTCTCTTGTCTACGCACCGAAGTAAAGTAGAGTCATGGTTGCGCTTGTAGATGATTCTGTTACCGAGGAAGAACTTTGTGGAGAAACTCCTCAGAAACTTCTTATCATTGACAGATGCCCCCTCAGGATATTCATGAGCCTCGAGATACCTTTTGACTTCATGGAACCAAGGTTTGTCTACTACTTCTTCAGTGTCAATCTCATAGCAGTATGTTGGTTCATCCAACCTCTCAATAGTGATCCGAGGAGCCTCGTTTATCCCATTTAACCTTGAACATAGATGACATAATAGCTAGCGCGTCCGCTAAATGGTTCTCTTCTCGTGGAAAATGTTCAAAGGTGACCTCTTCAAAGTGTGGAAGCAATGTTAACACATGTTCTTTGTAAGGGATGAGATTAGGGTGCTTCGTGTCCCACTCCCCTTTGATTTGACTTATTACCAAGGCTGAATCCATGAAAATGCTCAAGAACTTGATCCCCAGGTCAATAGCAGCTTTGAGACCCATGATGCATGCTTCATACTCCGCCATATTGTTGGTGCAGTTGAAACATAATCTGGCGGTGAAAGGAGTATGACAACCCTCAGGAGATATGATTACAGTGCCGATGCCATTTCCGAGTGCCTTGGAGGCGTCATCAAAAACCATAGACCATCGGGATCCTTCATCAGGTCCAGGTTCTTCACAGTTAGTCACTAACATAATATTCTCATCCGGGAATTCAAAGTTCATGGACTGGTAGTCATCTACAGCCTGATGAGCCAAATGATCAGCTAGTACACTTCCCTTGATTGCCTTCTGGGTCGTGTATTAGATGTCGTATTCAGTCAAGATCATTTTCCATCTTGCTATCTTTCCGGAGAGAGCGGGCTTCTCGAAGATGTACTTGATTAAATCCATCTTAGATATCAAAAAAGTAGTATGGGTTAACATATACTGTCTTAGTCGGCGAGCAGCCCATGCCAAAGTGCAACAAGTTTTCTCGAGCAATGAGTATGTTGTTTCACAGTCGGTAAACTTTTTGCTAAGGTAGTATATCACATGCTCTTTTCGATCGGACTCGTCATGCTGCCCCAACACACACCCCATTGAATCATCTAGCACTGTTAAGTACATTATCAAAGGTCTTCCTTCAATCGGAGGCATCAGAATTGGAGGCTCTTGAAGGTATTCTTTGATTCTCTCAAAGGCAGTCTATCATTCGTCATTCCACTTTACCACTTGATCTTTCTTCATGAGTTTGAAGATTGGCTCATAAGTAGCAGTTAATTGGGAAATGAATCAGTCAATGTAATTTAGGCGTACCAAGAAACCTCTAACTTCCTTCTCAGTGCGAGGAGCTAACATATCTTGTATAGCCTTTACCTTTGCAGGGTCTACCCGAATGCCCTTGTCACTAACAATGAAACCTAGAAGTTTACCAGACCTTACCTCGAAGGTGAACTTGTTCGGATTTAACCTCAGCTTGTACGTCTTCAATATATCAAACAACTTTTGTAGATGATCAAGGTGCTCTTCTTCGGTTTGAGACCTGGCTATCATTTCATCGACATAGACCTCTATCTCATGGTGAATCATGTCATGAAACAAACTACCATAGCTCGCTGATAGGTTTCCCCGACGTTCTTCAACCCAAACGACATCACTTTGTAGAAAAAAGTGCCCCATTGTGTGATGAAGGTTGTCTTCTCCATGTCTTCAGGTGCCATCTTGATCTGATTGTAACCAGAGAAACCGTCCATGAAGGAAAAGATCTTGTGTTACGCGGTATTGTCAACCAGAACGTCAATGTGGGGAAGCGAAAAGTCATCCTTGGGGCTTTCCCTGTTCAAATCTTGGTAGTTCACACACATCCGTACCTTGCCGTCCTTTTTAGGCCCCAGGACTACATTAGCAACCTATTGGGGTTAAGAGGTGACAACTAAGAACCCAACATTGAACTGTTTCATAACCTCTGCTTTGATATTCTCTGACATTTCAGGGCGCATACGATGAACCCTCTGCTTTATCGGAGGTAAATATTCTTTAGTTGGCAGACGGTGAACCATAATATCCGTGTCCAGTCCTGGCATGTATTCATATGACCAGGAAAAAATCTCGACATAATCATGCAACATCTGTATCAACCACTGTTTGACATTAAGTTCCAAATTTGCACCTATCTTGACTTCTTTTCTGTACTCTTTTGTGCCCAAGTTTATTGTCTCAATTGACTCTTCATTAGGCTGTATAGCCCTTTCTTCCTAATGTAACAGCCTAGCAAGTTCTCCGGGCACCTCACAATCTTCCTCACCTTCATCCTCGGCTTGGTTGAACGGATTTTCAAAGTCATAACATGCATTAGCAGAAATGTTATCAATGGGATCCAGTATGGATATGGATATGCGGTTTGATATGTGAGTGTCATTAAGAGCATAGCTGTATAGACAAAGTAAAAGCAGGAAAGAAAAACAGAGAGCGCAAATTTTTTATGCAAAACGTATAATGCTTTATCAATGCCATATGAAATTGAAACATGATAACCCTCACAAATAAACCATTGTGCCCCAGGTAAGACACATGGTCATAGAGTTTATATTGTTTATTACATATCCAAAAATAAGAAAGACAATTACTTCTTAATAAAAGTAATTGGTACAAAGTCTTTTTCCGTCCGTTTAATGGGTCCACCATTGGTAGCAGGGAAGATCCATCTATCCATGTCATAGTTACCATCATTGTCTTCTAATGCGTTGACCCCATGATTGCTGATGCGTAGGGGAGGTCTTCCAGAACGAGCATGGCGAACAACCCTTTGAGCCCCTGAAGAGAAACCCAAACCAAACTTATCAGATTTGTACAGAATATCAGGGAGTTGGCCCCAGATGGTACACCCACCTTCTTCAATAACTGCTTTGGCGTCCTTGAGAGAAGCCATCTTCAAGAGATGTCTGGTGATCTTGGGAAGATTGGTGACAATTTCAGTTGCAACCATAGTCTGAGGCACCTCTTCGAAGTTCTGACACAGAGTCTCGATGAACTCGCCATCCATTTCTACATACTTGAAGGAATTCGGGTGGCTTACCATGTACTCTTCTTCACCATGTATCGTGACGATATTTCCTTTAACCGATTATTTCATAATCTGATGCAGAGTGGACGTGACAGCTCCCGCCCCATGGATCCAAGGGTGACCCAACAAACAAGAATAAGATGGTCTGATATCCATCACATAGAAGGTGGAGCCAAAGGTATGAGAACCAACTTTGATGGGGATGTCCACCTCCCCGTGCACAATTCTCTTCGATCCATCGAAATCCCTCACTATAATGTTACTGGGTTTCAGAGTCAAACCTTCACAGTCTAACCTGTCCAGAGCTTTCTTAGGAAGCACGTTCAATGATGAACTAGTGTCTACTAGAACATGGGCCAAAGTAGTGCCCCTGCATTTGACGGAGACATGCAGCGCATCATTGTGTTTTCTCCCTCTGGGTGTTAGATCAGCATCAGAAAAACCCAAACCGTTATCAGCCGTCAAATTGGCCACACAATCTTCAAATTGGTCAGTGGAGGTTTCTTGTGGCACATGGGAAGTTTTAAGGAACTTCACCAAAGCCTTTGCATGAGCTTCAGAGCACAATAGTAAGGCTAACATAGAAAGCTTGGAAGGGGTCTTCCCCAGCTGTTCGACCACATTGGAGTCGCTCTTCTTTATAATCTTCAAAATTTCTTCCATTTCCTTCTTGGAAGCCTTTGGGATAGATTCGGAATGGGCCTTCATCTGGACAGGCTCAATCAGTGTCTTTGCCCCGAGTCTTGGCCGACTCGGTGATAGGGGTGGAAACTAGGGTAATCACAGGAGTTGCAGTAGTAGTATCAGCAGGAACAACAGTAGGAATGATCACAAGAATAATAACATCTTTTGGAGGATAAATCTAAGGGGAGAACACTATTCCACTTCTTGTTATTTTACTGGTCCAAATGATGTTGCCAACGTCGGGGTCAGTATTTTCATAGAATTGGTCTTAAACATCCAGCAGGTCTTGCTTGACGTCGTGGTAGTAGATGTCATCCACATAGTTCCAGGGAATAGCTTTGTCCAAGGAGTATGGGATTGACCCTTGCATAGTGATAATCAGTGGAGCCAACTTCGAAGCAGATGTAATCTTGACAAGTCTTTTGGTGGAGACCCTAGGAGGATTTGCATAAATGGTTATGATTGAAACATCATTGCAAGGAATAGTCGGGACATGAGTCTTTTCAAACAAAATCTCTCTATCATCCATCAGGCGTTGAACACATGCCTTTAACAGATAAGAACCAGTCAGTAGAGATAAACATAAGTGGCAACCTTCACCACAGCCCGAAAATAAACTGGCTTTCAACAAGTTCCATTTAACGGTCATGAGAGGAGTAACAAGTTCCTCAACAGAAGTAACGAACATATCATCTTCAATAGAATTAACACCACGGCCGTGCTTGGGCATATGAGCAGTGATAATGTTGGGAATCTTAGGAGCATCAAATTCAATCTACTTCGCCTTGATCAGGTCTTGTACCTTGTTTTTCAAATCCCAACAGTTGTTTGTATCATGGCCTGGACTGTCTGAATGGTAAGCACAACTAGCATTTGGTTTGTAGCGAGGAGACGCGGTGTTGGGATTCTTTGGAGGTTCTTGCAAAGTTACCAGATTAGATTTCAGCAAATGTGACAAGACTTGAGACAGAGTCAAATTTATTCGGGTAAACTGTCTTACCGGCCTTTCTGCTCTAGGCTAATTGTTCCTTTATTGAGTAGGTGCAGGTTTAGAGATCATAACAACCCCTATCGCTGGACGGTGCTCGGTTCTACCCTGATTTCGTTGATTGTAATCAACACTGACCTCTTTTTTCCCTACGAAAGTTCTCTTTCCCGTGCTTGAAGAGGTATCCTTCTGAATCATGCCACTTCTAATCCCAGCTTCCACTCTTTCTCCCGTCAAGATCAATTCAGTAAAGACAGCTTAGGAGCTTTCAATCAGGTGATTGAAAAACAAACCAGATAGGGTACCCAAAAACATATCAATTAACTACTTATCATACAATGGGGGATTGGACTCTTCCTGCTAAGTCCCCCTACTGTTGAGCATAGTCTTTAAAGCCCTCGCTCGAACCCATAGACATACTTTGGAGTTGTGTACAGGTGGGAGAAAGGTCTGCATTATACTGATACTGCTTATAGAAGGTAGCAGCAAGGTCTTCCCAATTAAGAACGTTGGTCCCTTCCAGCTGGTAGAACCATTCTAGTTGAGTCCCGGATAGACTATCTTGAAAGAAGTGGACCCATAAGTCCTTATCAGCAGTGTGAGGTTGGATCTTCCTCACATAATATTGGAGGTGCATCTTGGGACATGAAACCCCATCATACATGGCGAACACCAACACCTTGAACTTCTGTGGGATAACAACCTCAGAAACCAAACCAAGTTCTTCAAAATCTATCCTAGGCACCTTCTGGATTTCCATTGCACTTAGACGTTCTTCCAGCTGTTTGTATTTTTTGTCGGCCGGAGGGTACTGCTCTTCATTATAATCCGTCTCATTATCAGATTCCCTTGGACTTGGGTCTTCCTCTCTTGTCTCCCTTTCTTGATTGTCTCCTTCTTTTGATGAAGATGTTATCTCAACCTTATGCCTTAACGGTCCTTTGAACCTCCTTCCCAAATTCACCACACCAGCTGTCTTCCTTAGCTTCTTCGTCTTCTCTTTAACAATCAGGGCTTTCAGTTCCTTTTGCCCTTTGGCCAGAGCCATGATCATCTGTTGAAACTGAGCATTCTGAGTCTATATAACCTTCACTGTTTATTCTAGAGCCATTGCTGAAATAAACAACAAAGAAGATGAAAAACCTGCTTTGAAACTTGCTTATGCAATGATATGTATGATATATGTATGCAATGTTTTCAAGGATTTCTAAAACTTAAATTTGCTTAACTAGGAAGGTAACAAACGTTAATTGCATTAAGAAGTTTTATCGATCACAATGATGCCTCTTGGGCTTACAAGGGAACAAAGCAAAAATAAAAACTCTCCAAGCAAAGGAAGACTCAAGCTTCCCACAGGCGCATCCTTTTTGGTGCAATGTAAACGTATATACTCTTCTATTCATGAAGTAACCTGGTGAGCTCCAAAACCTTCTTCTCGCTGGCGTAGAATTGGGTTTCGAAGGTATCCCGCTCTTCTTTGAGTTGGATCCAGGACTTCCGTAGCTCCTCAAAATCAGTTGGCATGTCAGGATGAAAAATAATGTAAGGAGTGTCTCCCTCAGCAATTGGCTCCATAATCAAAAGCAAGATGGAGGGGTAAGGAATCATAAGACATTGAGCACGAGCTCGCACCCATTTGAGGTAAGGCTCAAGAGGGATGGAATTCTTGTGCCCTAGTGTCTTGCTATCAACTCTGTTTATCATGCCCCAAGCTCGAATAAACCTCTTACGATAACCCTGAACATCATTCTCATAGTCAAATGTGATTCCTTGGACGAGTGTGTCGTGAGGACCGACGCTTCTAGCGTAACCAAACTGTCAAAATTACAAACAAGGATTATAAGTGATTCCTCCCCTAATTCCTAAGAGAGGGACATTAGGGAATTCCCCACAGCGATCAATGATGGTGACACTCTCCAAGGATCGAGAACACCAATGAATATCCGAATGTGTGAGGGACATCATCCTACGAAACCATCTCATACCCTGTTCATTCTTTAAACCAGACCGAGGTAGGTGTGAAATAAAGCACCTAGCCAATAGAGGAGTGCAAAACAAAAGGGTACCTCTTCTCTTTAGAGTGAGAGTATGCAGAGAGTGTAGAATATCCCTAAGTAAAGTAGGCACCGGATTATGTGACAGAAAAACCTTAACCGCATTCACATCTATGAGTTAGTCTGTGTTAGGGAATAATACCATCCCGTAGATGAGAAGGGCCAAAACATCTTCAAAAGCTTGTAAATCCATGGAATCCAAAAAATAGTGAGCTTTTTCAAATAGAAACTTAGCTGAAAATCCTTGGAAACCTCTTCTGGTTTCCCAATTTGCCACTACATCAGACCGTTGTAAAGAAAGAGCTTGAGCGATCTCTTCGGGTTTTGGGTATCTTTCTATACCGTTGAATGGTAACTGATTAAGGATAGGTATCCCTAATAATTGAGAAAACTCCTCCATAGTAGGCACTAACTAGTAATCAAGAAAAGTGAAGCAATGGTGTAACGGTTCAAAGAACTGAAAGAGCACCTTTAACTTTTCTTCATAAGGGGTTGAAGTGACCAAATTGAGAAGTCGACCATGTGTTTTAGTGAAGGGAGAGCTTTCAGGAATCCTTGATTCTAATTCCTTGAGTTGAGGAGGTACTTTGACAAGGTTGACTTGGATAGTATTCCTGCGAGCGGATGTCATGTCCTACAAAACAAGACAAAGATATGCCCTAGAAAATCCTTGAAATGGTTAGTATGATATGCCATGTTATGATGTCATGATTATGCTAAGAAATCACAGATATAGAAAACATAAGAAAATCACACAAAGACCTCGGGTTTAAGGCTTGCATGGGTTTTAAGGTAATACCCTCTTGAAGTTTGGATTAGTTTAACTTGTCCTATAAATAGTAACTGGGTTCTAAGGGATCTCAATATCACTGATATTTCCCACAAGTTTCGTTTCGATAGACAACTGACTTGCAACCAAACAAAACTCGGGAGTCAAATCTCAATGAGTGTAGAATCGAGTATCAACCGACTTTGGGAATACACCAAAGACGGCTATCTCACTACGTCCTAATAGCCAAGTTGTTCAATTAAGGTTCTAAGGTCAGTTGATGTTTCATGACACCACACAACAGCCTCGTGTTCTACTTGATTAACTCAATGGCTACCGGTACCAACCAAAGTGTCGCGTCAACGTAGCCATCGCTTCAACCGTGTCGGTATACCTCGCACAATTTCGATGATATATTTCTACTTACCTAAAAGGTTTTCCCAGATCCGGGTGTAGGATCTATAGTAACCCAAACAATACCCTTAAAAGTAATGCAATCAAAACAGACAAAGAAAAACAAATTATAAATGATCTAGACCCTAAGGTAAACCCCACTTTTATATACTCCCCAACAGAGTCGCCAGTTCTGTGATACGGTGGCAGAACCGACTGTTAATAATGGTTTGCGTTTTTTGTTCGCAAATGTCGCGGTAAGAAAGAGTCGCCACGAATTTTCTTTTATCCAACAAAGGAAAGGGTGAAAAGAACAAAAAAATACATTTTTCGAGACTTTCTTAGTAAGGGGGAAGATAATGGAAAGGGAAGGTGTTAGCACCCTTTCCATCTGTGGTTTTCCAAGGGCTCTTAGGTACTTGCTCATTTTTGAAAACTGTTTTCGTGTTTGTGTATTTTGAAAGATTTTTGTTTGCTTTATGATAACTCTTGTATCAGTTCTCAAGAGTGTGATAAAGCATTTTTGAAAAGAATTTTGAAAGTGTGTGAGTTTAAAAAGAATCAGATTTGAGCAAGTATTTAAGAACTGTCTACCTACTCGAAAAAGGATGTTCTTTTCCTCTTATCCTTTAGACAGTGCTATCCTACTATTAGTGAGTAGGTAGCCCTATCGTTGGATATTGAGGGACTATCGAAAGGGACGTTTTATGGTCATTGAAGGCAACATGTAAGGATACCTTAGCATTTCTAAGGGACTGTCATCATGTAAGCAACATCGAGGGACAAGATCATTTCTCGTAGGCAACTCGAGGGACATTAAGGGACCTTGATCTTTATGATTACTTTTAACTGAGGGTCTTTGCTAAGATATCCCTACGTTCAAGGGACATGACCATTGTTTTCCAAGGCAAACAAAGTGGGGAAATACCCTAGGGGTGCAAGTGTGCAACAATGTGCTTTTTTCAGATATTTATCTTGAAGTTAGTGACCTAATGATTAATTGATTATCTCTTGTCATGCACGCCTAATTTACTAACAGTTCATATACAAGCATATAAGAAATATAAAAGCGAGAAATAAAGTTCCTACGACTATTACAAGGCTTTGGTGTAGTTACATAAATAATGAACCAAAAGTAAAATGCAGAAATTGAAAAACATAATTAAACTATTATAAATCGGGCACAGTTACATAATAAAAAACAATCGTATGGAAAAATAATAACGCGCAAAAATTAAGAAGGGCCTACGTTTGAAACCCTAAAATCTAATTTCCTATTAAAAATATTTTTTGGTATTTTCTGAAAAAAAGATTTGAAATTTAACCTAATCTCTAACTAATTTTAAATTAAAGAAAATAAATTAAAGTTAATTAAATTAATTAATTTGCAAAAAATTAATTTTTCTAAGAAGAAACTCTAAGTCCTAATTTTTATGATTTTGTGATTTTGTGATTTAAAAAAAAGAATAAACAAAAATATAAACTAATTTAAAAATTAAATAAAATAATTAAAAGATGGGCCTGGGGGTGAGAAACCCAATTGGGGGGTTATGATGCTGAATTCCACCAAGGCTCAGATCTGGTGGCTCACAGCTTGCGTGAGATCCAGTGGGAGGCATGATGGGATGTCCATCATAAGGACACGTTACTGGGCGCTGGATTTGATACCATAGTGATATGATGGATGAGATCTGGAGATGCATGATGGATGTGTTGGAACGCAAAGCACAGGATCTGTAAGAAATATTCAGAAAAAATAATATGCAAGAGGCAGGGATCGAACCCCTGTCGTTGCATACACATAAAGCCATAAGCCTTCTACCTCTACCGTTGGGACGGTGATACTTCTATTAATATAACCACAAACAATTGATTAAATATTAAAACTAGTCCTAAATACTGACTGTAAAACACGCGTGCCCAAAGTGGGGCCCAGATATTTGAAACGAACCAATCACACCATCCTAACATGCCACGCAAAGTATTTGGCCGGTTAAACCACCCTGGATGGTGGTTCCGGTCATCTTCTCCATTTGCATAAAAATCCCAACCTGTGAAATATCAAGAAAACAGAAGCAAAAGTGACCTTACCCCCCTAATTTAGGGTCTACGAGTTCAATGGTGATGTCCATTTGGCCTGAGAAGGCCTGTATCATCCTGTTCGTTCCTTTTCCGTTTTAAAGCCTTAACAATGGCAACCTACATTCTAAGCCTCTAGATTTTCATGTAGCATGTTAGAACAATTCAAAATAATCATATGAACACGAATGTATGCTTTAGATCCATTTAAATAGTGTGTGTTAAGAGATTCAAATACGAAAATTTTACCAAAAGGATGTGACTCGGTTGGCCGGTTTGAGGCTTCTTCAGTCATAGATGAAGGTTGATATGGATACCTGGGACCTTCAGGAGATGGATAGGACACATGGTTTTGTCTGCAAACGATTGGATCACAAAATCTAGATTTTCAATATCCTTTGAAATTTTGAAAATTCTCTAGGGATCCTGTTAGGCTGGCTTCACGTATGCATTAGGTTTGGACTTGTTGTGTATATGTAGTAAATATCATTAGGTCAACAATTGTATAAAAAAGTCCAATGCTTTGATGAGAAATATCTTCTTTCCAATAATTTTATTTTTGGCCTTTTTTAGAACAAATCTAATCTTGCTTTCTGTGATCGGTGGAAATAGAATTGACTGTTTAACGCTGGTTCGCGAAATGTCGCGGAAGCAAGAGTCGCCACCGTCTTTTATTTTCTCCAACATGGACAGGACAAAAGCACAACAAAATTCCTTATGAGATAGTTTCTCGGTTCGGGAGGTAGATTTATAGAAAGGGAAGGTGTTAGCAACCTTTCTATCCATGGTTATCCATGGGCTCTTAGATACTTGCTCATTGTGTTTTCAAAAGTGTTTGCTTTTCAAAGTGTGAGTGGGTTTGAAAAAAGTTTCGTTTAAAGATTTCAGATCGACTCTTGTATCAGTCCTCAAGAGTGTTTGAAAAATTGTTTTGAAAGCTTTTTGAAAGTTTCGGTGTGAAAAGAGTTTTGATTTGTTTTTGAATAGAGCAAGTACCTATGAGTCATCTACCTACCCTAAGGAATTAGGCTGTGTAAATGTACTTAAGGTAGTGCCATCCCACCACTGAGAGATAGGTAGCACCACCGTTGGAGGTGTTCGGGTCAATTCATTTGTAGGGACAGTGTGGTCACCAGAGCAAAAGTAGGACACCTTAGAAGCTACCCTTATGCCATTGATCCTTTTTAATTCCGAGGCAACCGTTTCGAGGCAACTGGATCATGTCATGGACATAAGGACTTACTAAAACGTCCTATACTCGACGACCACGTTTCGAAGGTAAGGCAACAGTGAGGCGTACCCTAAGTGTGGTGTGTGAATTTGTGTGTTATTTTCATGTTATGTTTTATCTTGTACATGTATCATGGTGATCTACGTTTGTTTTTAATTTAGGCCATACATTCTTTCATGTCATTAGAATTTAAAAGTGCGGAAATTAAAGTGCGGAAAGATAAATCCTACGCTATTACAAGGTGCGGGTCTATACATCGCCAAATTACAAAGACCCGTTTTAATAAAATGCGGAAAGTAAAACCCAGTTACTATTACATGGCTTGAGCAGTTACATAATATTCATAAGAAAATAAAATAACGTGCGAAAAGAATAAAAATAGAACGTTCGAGGGCGTTGGACCCTTTTGAAATTAAATTGAATTAAAAATTAATTAAGTATTTAACAAAAGAAAAGAAATGTTTTTTTTTTTGGTTTTTGTATTTAATGAAAATAAATAAAAGGATTAAAATTATAGTTTAACGAAACCCTAATTCTAAATTATTTTTAATTATTTACATGTTTATTTACAAAATTAATGATAATTAATAATAATGATAAATAATGATGATTAATAATTTTTTTAAGAAAAAGATGAAAATGTCAAAAAAACCTAATTCTAGATACTTTTTACTTATTAAGAAAAAGATTAAAGTTTAAAAACCTAAATTAAACTAAGTTAATTGTTAGAGTTTATTTACAAAAAATAGGTTAGTGATGAAATTAATAATAATTAAAGATATTTGTATTTTTGATTTTTCTGTTTTTATTATAGAAAATTATTTTATGGTAAAAAAAAAAATTAAAACAATTAAAAAAGAATTAGAAAAGAAAATAAAATAAAATTAAAAAGGATGCAAACCAAGGGGGGTTTCAGGCCCAAGGGGGGGTTTTTTTGAACAGTCTGCATTCTTTGGCCATTGGATTGGGTTTCATGGCCATTTGTGTTCTGGCCTCAATGTTCCTTAATCTTCTCAGGATGTCTGTCTCGCCATGTATTGGTGTCATGCATAAGTTGTTCTTTTGGCCATTTGGCTTTTGGCCTCAACGTTCCTTAATGAACCTGCATGGGATCCTGTCTAAATCTGCAGTGTTGTTGAATCTCATGAACACATTAAATAAAATCATAAAATGCAAATAAATCCAATATATGAAGAAATTTAATGTTTAGGCACAATATGGCATGTATGAATGATTATACCCTTTTGATCATGGAGATCAAATCAATCTTACCCTCACTGGAAAATTAGTGACATGAATGCTTTTATGCCTTTTGGATCATGGAGGTCAAGCCAGCCTTACCCTTACTGAAGAAGTAGTGAGGTGTTGGTTTGTAACTGTGATGGCTTGTTTGTAGTGAGAGAGGGATTTGTAATAAGGATTTCAAGGTTTTAGGGTTCTTGAAAGAATTTGATATTCTGACAGTGTTGTGGCCAGGTTTTTTCTCTCTTTTTCTCCTCTTTTCTCCTCTCTGGTTTGTGTGAAAAGAAGGTGATTATATAATGGAAATTAGGGTAAAGAAAATGGGCTTTGAATGTGCAATTGGGCCTCCAATGTTTACTTGAGTTCGTCACTTTCCAGGCTAAATCGTAGGGACTTAAGTGCAATTTTTTAAGTTGAAATGTGAAAACAAAATGTAGCCGACATCAATAACTAACTCCTGTCCGAAAATCGGCTCAATCAGATAAAAGGTGAATTAGTTATGAATTTTTGAAGTTTCAACTCAGACAAACTTATTTTGGGCTCCAGTGTCGACTCTGACACGTTTTTCAATAAAAAACTGGTATTGGTCGGAGCATAATCCGGTCTCGACTTTTGAAGCAAAGTTGTAGATCTATGAGTCAGGGACCTTGTGTAAAAATATGAGCCCAATCCGATAAAAATTGACCGTTATGAATTTTCGAAGTTTCGGCCCAGATGAAATAATATTCAGCATTCAGGATTTTCGGCGTGTCACACACTCTGAGCAAACAATGAAGGCCTTTTGAACACCTTTCAAACTCAATACCTTCTGTGAAAATGTAGCCAACTCAATTTGTGAAATTTTGGCGCCAGAACCAGCTCGATACGATGAAAATCGACCAAGTTATGATTTTCTGAACATGACGCAAATAAACTTGTCACAAATTTTCTGTACAAAAATACTTGATAAATCCACATTTGTGAAGACCTTACGATCGAAATTGGCTTCCAGCCGTGAGAGATGAAAACGTAGATAATGTTAAGACGGAATTTTGGCCACCGGAATGGGTTCAAAACGAGTCACGATCTTCAAGTTATGAATTTTTTAGCGCGTAAAAACTGCACTTTCAGCACACTTTTTCACCATATTTCTTCGAGAAAACTCACACATTCGGATACCTTCTTTAAAGAATTGACTCTTGAGCCGAACCTGAATTTGAGAATACGTTATCAGAGATATCTTGGCGAAAGAATACCTGAATATGACGCACCGGGTTGGACTTGTGAATTTTTCTTGAAATATTTTGAGAAATATGGGAGGGCAAATTTTGGGGTACAACACTTTCCCTCCACGATTTTCCTTTAATTTGCCAGCATATTTCATCCCATATTAGATGAGAAAAGATTCCTAAATCATATCTTACATATTTTCTATTATTTATTTATTTAATTTTGACTTTTAATTTTGACTTGGTCAAAGTTTGTTTGACTTTTTCTATAGAAACCCTAATTTGCCATTTTTTTACTTTTGATGAGTTAGGAGTATTTCTTGAGGAATCATGATCAATCCTTGATCAAATGATGGATATCACTTCAAAATGTTGATGTTGAACAAAAATCTTGAAGTTTGACTATATTTGGGCCACAATTTAACTTTTGACCTAGTATAGTTGATTTCCAGGCATTTGAGCAGTTGACTGAGCAAACTTGTTGTTCAAAGCATGAATTTTGGCATGGATGATCTTGAGGACATATTAGGACAATGGAGAATATTTGGGGATCCTTGGGATTCACACATCTTTCTTAAAATTGAAACCCTAGTTAGAGGTTTATTGCCTTAGGAGGAGAATTTGTGTGGTTAATTCTTGGTCATCCTAGGGCAAGTTGGGGACCTCTAGAGGCATGTCTTGAGTAGAATGAGAGGGCAAATTTTGGGGTACAACAATTACGAAAACCACTTATTTCATACAAAAACATCCCTAACGTCGATATACTTCATCGTTCATGATCCAAATTATAATTTTTATCTATATACATCATTATCAATCTTCTAATTCACAAAATAACACATTTAAGCATTTAATTACTCATTTATATCACATCAATCCCAACACTAACACGCCAAATACATCTCAACAATTTCAACACTGACACCGACACCCAATCATACCAAAACATCAATATTCCAATTCTTTTCATAATACTACTAATATCTTTGAGTTTCGACTCTATGTCGCGGTTTACAAATACCCAACACCATTAACGACATATAGCATTCACTTATATGATTCCAATAACAAAATTCACAGCAATTCATCACAACCACATTACTCTGAACAACGACAACACACACAATGGTAACTCAACACTGACAAGTTCACGATAAACATGCAGTGATGAAAACATTCAACATGCAGTGTTGAAAACATTATAACAATCTAAGCTCCACATTCTAAGAGTTATCCTACATGCTTAACATATATCTTATGGCTTACAAATATGCATCGACTCAACAAAATTATTCGTAATCACTTGGTTTAAATCCAAACTGTCCACTCCAAAGATAATATTGTGTTAATCCAACAATTCTCTCTCACGACGAGTCGCAATTACCCCGGGAAAACATCAAGACTCACCCACAACTGGCACATCATTATCCATAACATCGCCCTTCACTTTTAGAGATGCGAATAACACAAGTACCTGTTCACTCCCTCTCAAGGACACTTTTACTGACCGCTAGGCTTAAATCTCGAAACTATACTTCCTTCAAAATTAGAAAACAACTCAGCCTCACTAACATTTGCACCCATGATATTCACGACATACTAAACCAACTATCCTCACTTGAACCATCTCATAAGAGAACAAGCTTCTCCCCCACTTGTTTCAATCCCACTCCTACAATCTAGTGATTAGAAAAGAAAGAAAGCACAGACAGTGTTTCACACACATGTCGTGTACTAAGGAACAACACATCGACAATATTCCATTGTCATGCTACATTGACTCGACAACTTGGCCGGACGGACCAACCTGCTCTGATACCACTAATGTAACACCCTATTTCCTCGTCGGTAATTTAACAAAAAACCAGAGTAAGTTAATTCATAAAATAAAATATCAAAAATAGGATGCCACATCTTTATACGTCATTTAAATCCTTCTCGTGTATAATTGAATTGATACATAACACATTTTTTGGATGAATAGACAACACCTTTCAACATAGTTCTCAATTTCAACTTTATTAAAGCAGCGGAAAAGAAAATCAAGTTTGTCATCAAAATATCTTCAACCAACATCAAATAACATTAATCAAATAAATGGAAGTTTATAATACTCCAAAATAATCATCAAAATAAAACAACGAAATACCAAAAATAAGCAAGCGTTCATCCCCCCTGTGTTATGTATCAGAGCATTGACACCTACTCAATAATAAGAAGAGCAACCTTTTCTAGACTCCGCAAATCGGACAACTCCTGGTTATCTGCATGTTACCCATATAGATACAACATTCAAATAGAAGGGGTGAGATATCATTACAATATAAAAGAAAGCATAATAACGAGTAGATATCAATTTAAGTATGCATTATTATACTTTTTTACCTCACACCTTTTCAATATTCATCGTATCATAAGGTACATTAATATACAATCAATTGCACAAACAACACATAACATCCATCATGATATAATTCTACTTCTTCATCATCCAAAAGCATCAAACTATTAACAATAATGTAATGCAATGAGACCGACACTGAATCAAATATATGTGGTACCATTAGGGCATAACCCTCATCATAATTCCAACTTAGGGCAGTAACAGAGCATAAGCCCTCGTTATCACGCCAATATATGCCATCTTCGCTAATACATGGCATCTCTCTCCAATACAGACCATCATATCATGAATGCATGTGACACCGACATGCAAAAACATAACTTACATTGATATTCCTACTCACTAATACCATGCCAATACATGCCATTGTCATCGTCATTATCATGCAATACATCATGCAAAATAATTGAACCATTCATACAACATCATCTTATTCAATCGCAACACAAATCATGACACATTACTCATAAATATACACATATAGGCATCAATGTTGATCAAATAATTAGATATTGTGTTCCAAATTATTTTTATAAGATAAAAAATAATTTTATCTTTCCATCGGTTTAAACGGCGCGTCAAACGAACACCCGAGGTGAAAGTTATGCAATTTACAATTTTTGAAAAAATATGACAATTTAGTGGTAATTGGTTACTACCAGGAGGGTAACCAATTACACCCCTAAAACTCAAAATACCAAAATTCTATCTAGTTGGGTAACCGATTACCACCCATACAGTACCTGATTGTGCCTTCTTATTTTTTTTCTCATTTCGCCCAAATTTGCACAGGGTATCCGATTACCTCCTATGCAGTAATCAGTTACACCTGATGCAGAGTTCAAAAATCTGAAAATTTTCTGAATATGAAAATCATTGTTTCAAAACCCCAACTACCAATATTCTAATCAAAACAATATATTCTAATCATACTAATTATTCACCAATATTGCCTATCAATTCCATTCAATGTACATCATCAAATTTCACCAGTTACACACAAAATGTATCAAGGAAATTCATCAATGGTAAAATACCACAAAGCAAAATAGGGAGAAAATCAAGAACAAACGATCATGGAATCTAAACACTACCATACCTCATTATTATGCAATCCGTTATAGTGTTAGAATCCCACCCTTACCTTGAATTTTTTCGGTTCTTGACTCTTACAGTGAAACCTTTTCCTCTAGCCTTTTCCTCTTATTCTCTCTTCTACGATCTTTTGCTTTGTTTTCTACGTTGTTTTTCCTCTTCTCTATTCTCACTCTATTTTATTCCAACACTAACCTTAGGACCCTTAAATCATAATACCAGTATTGTCTTTCCCCAATTAAATAATTCATAATCCTATTATTCTACTAATAATATTTATTTAATTATTACACTATAGTATTAAATCTAATATTTTAACCCGAGTAATACCAATAAACTATTTATCTCTCTACACCTCATGTTTCTACATTTTTGGACATACACATCTATCATCTTAACTCCAATAATTTCTAATGCCTCTAATTCCTAACAAATACATCACAATACAACAAAATAGATTTTTTTTTAAAACCACTTTTTTCAAAAAGAATACCCAAATAACTACATTTTCAAAAAATTTATCAATGTAACCACTTTTCAAACAAAAATATTTGCCACGCAGAGGAGGCACCACTCTGTGTGGCACATGCATAGAAAATATAGAGGAGGTGCCACACTACATGGCTTGTCCTCCTATGTAATTCCATGCAGTGTAGTGCATGCATACATAGTTATATAGGAGGCGCCACCTTGTGTGACTTGACAGTTGTATTTATTAATTTATTTTAAAATATAAAAAAAGTAACTAAGAATATTTTATATTAATATTTTAAATTACACAATGCATGGATACATATTTTTTTGGATGTTCCCTCAATCTAAGCGGGTCCGAGTATGATATAAACGTCCCCGCCTTTGCCTCACTCCACTCTGGTGAATTCCCTGAAGTGTTTAGGGCCTGTTCTGACTCGCTTGATGATGAGGTGCTTTGTGTGATGGTCCTGGTACATCAGGATCATATATCTCATTGATCATTTCTCCCTATTGTGTCGTGCTTCCAAAGAGATCGGTGCCCATGTTGTTAAAGTTTGGTCTCGTTGGTTGAGATATGTGTGGGTGGGGTGGTTGGTAGTATTGGGATGTTGAATCATTTTGGAAATGAAGAAACAATTCTTGTGATGTATGAAATCCGTATGATGGTTGGGTACTTCGATGGTGTGATGTTTGGCTAGATGTAGGTTGGATGGTATGGTAGAAAGGAGAGGTATCATATGTGTCTTTTGTGTTGTGGTAGGATGTGGAGGGTGGATATTATTAGTGGTGGGTCGGGTCATGCTCTTGGTATTATGTTTGTGTGTTTGGCATAAATTGATGATGGGTTAGGTTGGATGTGGTAGTGTATGGTTGTTGGGTTTGAGTGGGTTGAAATTGTTGTTTGGTTTGTTATTGATGAGGGGTTGGATGTTGGGGTTGTTGTTGGTCGTATGATGCAGTTCTTTGGCGTGGGTTGATCAAATATGTCTCATAAGACAGAAACAAATTTGTTGAAATCGATGTGTATCATGTCAAATATTAGAGAATTTATTTTATATCATCTTACGAGATCGGCTTCCTTAGGATCAATTCACGTCGATGCCTCCATTGACGACATTGATTTCTAGCGAAGTCTCTCAAATCATTAAATCCACATTGGTCATCAACTTTGAGTAGATGCCATTGTCCCAAACATGTAGGGGGTCTGGGATACACTGTTTCATGCTGAACTGTAGCTACACACGATCAATGTGGTGCATATCCACAGTAGTGAACATGATGAGTGCTGGTTTTGCAGTCCAGACTTCAGCATATGCTAGGTTAATCTCATGGTTGAGATCCTTATACGGCCGCCACACAAACTGTAGAGGAAAAAGAGTTTTAATATAATATTAATATTAAACTTAATTAACCTTTTAAAAGCATTGTATAAAATATGTAAGCTTAATACCTCTTCGGGTCCAACATGATCCATAAGATTTCGGTAGACTACTATTGCGTTTCTAGGGGATTTATTGTAATTCATCCCAGGAACAGACCACCTACATAGAAAAACGGGTAATAAATTAATACATGTTGGTTATAGTATATAACATGTAAAATTTGTGTTTTTGTAATCTTACTTTGTAGCAAAGGGGAAGACGAATGGCCTTGTGTTGCAGGGGGAGAGTGTCAGCATTCTCGACCAGTACCACGTCTGGAGCAAAAAGGCACAGGAATAGAAAGAACAACTGTCATTCGATGGGCCAAAACAATAAAGCCCCAACTATATGTGTTTATTTTATCAAAATGTCTTAACAAAGGTAAATACATGATATTAAGAATATTATCTGTTGTTTCAAGAAATTAAAAGTGACCAAATAATATCATTATGTAACACCGAGTTTTCACAATTTTTTCTTGCTCGGTAGAGTTTTCGGTTATTAAGAGACTATTATGATATTCTCTAAGAAGACAAAGATTAATACCTTAGCCTCTAGACCCTTGATCAAATAAAAAGGCTCCCAAAAGTTCCTCGCATATAGTGTTGTCTTGGTTCACTTGGCCATTGACAGCCTTACCATCAACCGATAGACTGAATAACATGTACACATCCTCTTGTGTGACGGTACATTCACCACATGGAAGATGAAAGGTGTGAGTTTCAGGTCTCCATTTTCCCACTAATGCGAGAATAATTTTATAGTCAACATGGTAATTGACTATGTTGAGTAACAGACCAAAACTTGATTATCATAAGCACGATTCAATTTGTACATCATAAGGAACATACTCATGGACACGACAACGAAATATTTTAACATCCTATTAAAAACATGAATTACGTATAAGAAATATAAGATTTACGTATAACAATCATAATAACTACGAAAATCAAATTTGTCGACAAATAACAGGTATTGAAGAAAATAAACTCACAAAGGTTTCAATGTTGTTGAGAGTTCCTCTATGTCGATCACCCGTGGTCAAAAGAGCCTTTTTTTGTTACTCTTGTGTTGTTATTGATGTTTCAAGAAAGAAATAGTGTGTGAGTTATGATTGTGATGAAAATATAGAGTGAATGTTATATGTATTTATAAGAAAATATGGAGAAACACTATGCATTCACGTGAGAATGCTTTGCATGCAATTAGCACATAGGCGCCACCCTAGGTGGCACATCCTTTTATTTTTACACTAAGGCGCCATTCAACATGGTTTGTTCCTTTTTGCATGCATGCAAAGGTGCAGCGTGGTAGTGATCAGATGGAATGCATGCAAGCCTGTCGTTCACGTGACAAGCCACCCAAGGTGGCACATGCTTACAAAAATTAGAGGACAAGCCACCATAGGTGGCACATATGTTGTAGTGTTAAAAGAGAAGCCATCTTAGATGGCGCATTAGTGTTATATTTCCCATACTTTCATCAGTCTATTTAAGCATCTGGCGCATTACTGGTATACATCCATAAATCACAAAAAAAAAACCTCAACATATGGATCATTCACAATATTATAGTATTGTTGCTCATATTAACGATGAGACGTTCAACTGCGATAACTTCGATATTAATTTTCGTAATACCAATTTTATCTGCTTTCGGACAAACAAGAAATCAAGTTTTGCACGCTTCAAAGATATACTAGAAGCAAAATTGCAGTGTGGTCCAGTTTACCAAATTCTTTACAAGTCTCCGTTTCTATTTGACAACAACCAATTCAGATTTTATCAACTAAAGATGCGCGACGATGATGATGTTCAAAACATGTTTCGAACTCATGGATAATCCGGGTTCAATAAGATTGAGTTGTATGTTTTATTACAACAACTTGATCAGTCTCAGGTGGTAGATCCTCTCAATATTTTGAAGAAGAGGATGAATGTGACGAGGACAACCACCCCAAAGTCGATGTTATTGACCAAGAAGAAGAAGATGATGAGGAAATGATTGATTTTATGGTCAATAATGACAATGCAGATCAAGAGCATGAACCTCTACTTACGAGTCATGTGCACGACCCTCCATTTCACATGACGAACTTGAATTTGGGGGAAGACGAACAAGCCTCAGATATCTTTTATAATCCTCATATGCAGACCGAAGGGGCCTTGAAAGTTGGAGACAAATTTCATACAAAAGAAGAGTGTGTTAGAGCTATAAAAAAATACCACATGGAAATTTTAGCTGATTTCAGTATAGATAGAACTAATTCAGGGAGGTACATTATCTTATGTCGTAAAAAACCAATTTTCCCTTTCCGTTTAACTGCATCTTACAAGAAGAGAAGTGATTCATGGGAATATGTACCATTGATCCACTCTACACTTGCATCACCACCGTTACGATGCATGATCATCGGAAACTTAGTTCTCAACTAATATGTTAAGAAATATTGCCTCTTATTAACAAGGATGCATCATTAAAGGTGAGTACAATTATTTCTCATATTGTTACAAGATTCAATTATACTCCCTCGTACAGGAAGGCATGTATCGCGAGAACTAAGGCAGTTGAACTTGTATACAATAATTGGGAGAAATCGTACAAAGAACTTCCTAGTTTTTTGGTGGCGCTCAAATATTACGCTCCGGGAACTATTATAATTTTGGAGACACTCCCGACATTTTCCCCAGACAGAACTCGTGTCACTGGAAATGAAATAAATCATCGATTGTTCTGGGCATATGAACCATGCATCAAAGGTTTTGCATTTTGAAAACCTATTATAAAAATTGATGGAACTTTTTTATAAGGAAAGTATAAAGGAAAATTACTAATGGAAGTGGCATAAGATGGCAACAATATTGTTTTTCTGATTGCCTTCGCTCTAGTTGAAGGTGAGACAAGTGGTGCATGGAATTTCTTTCTGAAGAATCTCTGATTACACGTTATTTCTCAACCCAACCTTTGTTTGATTTCAGATAGACATCCATCAATTGTGAGTACATACAATAACTCTAATACGGTGGGAGAACTGACTTGGGTGTTTTGATACGGTGGCAGAACTGATTGTTTAATACTGGTTTTTGCGTTTTGTATTCGCAAATGTTGCGGTAAGCAAGAGTCGCCACCAAATTTTCTTTTATCCAAATTAAGAAAAGGGTGAAAAGAACAGAAAAATAACTTTTCGAGAATTTTCTAAGTAAAATGGGTATGTTATGGAAAGGGAAGGTGTTAGCACCCTTTCCATCCATAGTTATCTATGGGCTCTTAGAGGTTTTCTTATTTTGAAATACCTTTGTGCTTTGTGTGTTTGAAAATGTTTGTAAAATGCCTTAGTGTGGAGATTTGCTTTGTGTTTAACTCTTGTATCAGTCCTCAAGAGTGTTAACAAAGCAAATGTTTTGAAATTGTTTTTGAAAAGTAGTATTTGTGTAAGTGCAAAATGTTTTTGAGAAAACTTCTAACAACTATCTACTTTTATACTCGAAAAAGGTCATTCTTTTCCTCCTTTCTGTAGCGGCAGAAATGTGCAAGACTAAGCCATTGGATTGACTAGACTTTATACAAATCAAAATAAAAATCGCCACCGCGCTTTATTGTTTCCAAAGGAATGGGAAAAGAGCGAATAACCCAAAAATAGGGGGAAAGATTCAAGGTAAGGGGGCTGGTTATGCAAAGGGAAGGTATTATCACCCTAAACATCTACGGTACTCTGCAGGAACCTCTTTGAAAAATCTGTATATTTTGGCTATAAAAATGTGTTGTATATAAAATGGATGGTGGAGGTGAGAAAAGAAATATTTTTATGATTTTTGCACCCGCCGCAGTTGCGAACCTTTAGTGCCTACATAACGCCTTTCGTGCAATAGGGGATCAGGGTACACGTAGTTCATCTTTTAAAAATTTGAAATACAAGTGTGTTGGTTGATTTTATGAGATAAGACATCATCACAATTGTCCGTGTGAAAAAAACATACTTACTACCCACAATCATGAGAAAGGAGAATTTGCATCATCTCAAAGTGGAGGATATGGCTTGGATTTTAAAATCAACAATGCCTCACTCAACACCCAAGTGGAAAATATCTCACTTCACTACATATTGTAGAAGTATAGTTGTTTGCATCACTACAAGGATTGACAAGAGTCTAATCTTTTGAGAAAAGTTTAAAGATAAAAGCCAAAGTGGCAAAATGGTTTGAAATGAGATTGATTGACTTTTAGTCTTCTCACAAAAAAAGGTCAAGGTATTATTAAATTAATTGAAATTTATTTATGAAAATGTTTCGAAGATGCATGGACCTAAGTCCAAGTTTATTATGAAAATGTTTCAAGTTTCAAAACAAGAAGAGTTTTTTTTAAAGGAGGGAGAAGATTTTTGAAATTAAAGAAGATGGGAGGAGAAGAAGAGGCTATCCTAAAGCATAAGGTAAAAGCTATGGATAAGAACCATCTAACCAACAAGAAGCCAATACTTGACATTATGAGTCAATATAGAATTCCCATTCTTCGGATTGAAACCAAGCAAGCAAAGATACTAGACCTCTTGAGAGAACCAAACTTCAAGTGTTTTAAGTCTTCGCAAAAAATTGGGCAGAGTAACGGCTGTATACGGGTGAATTCCAGATTACAAACAAAGATCGTAATCTCAATAACCTGCACACAAAACAAACAAACAACCCAATGTCTTGGGGTAAACCTCAAGAACTCCAGACAAAATATCAAATAAAGTCACAAAGTCTCCAAGATAGGCCAAGGTTTCTAATCCTAAGTCCAAGAAGTTCATCACTCCATAATGCAAAGGATAGTAACCATGTAGTCCAAGTATCATTAATGATTTTTATGGTTCATGTTGATTATTAGGTGTCTTTAAAAAAAGAAAAGCTCAAGTGAGCAAAATAAAAATGACATAAAAGTAAATGCTCAAGTGAGCAAAGATGAAAATAGCATGAAATGTAAAATGCTAAAAGTAAATGGTACATAAAACATAAAAATAAAAGCATAAAGTAAAGTTAATTGTTAGTAATAAGTGGTTAGTTGGATGACCATCTTTAAACTTGCATTTGGAACTCATTAGGGGATTGGTAGAACCAAAGCCTCTACACAACAAGTTGCATTTGCTTTTTGTCAAGTATATCATCCATTTTGGAATTCTCACAAGGCAACATGTAATGATCAACGATGTTTAAGTGATCCGCGTTGACCAAAGGTGTTGTAGATCCATCAGAGGATTGGTAGAACCAAAGCCTCTACACAATGAATCTCAAGGTTATTGGATCAAAGAGATCAAATTAACATACTTGGGCTTGCAATCATAAGTTTGGGCCACGGATGATCATTTATTCGAATCGGGACAAAATTTAGCGCTATGTTAAGCAATCGTAAGTGGACTTATGTAGAAGTCGCACCTATTTTGAGGCCGGTCAATAGCAATCTATGTACTTCATGTTTGGATAAATGATATAGAGATCACCATCCCTTAACATGTAGCACAATTAAAAAAGGAAAGGGATAAGATGAAGAGGGAGGGAAATGATAAGCTAATTTGGATCACCATTTGAAAATTCTTTCATCTTTAAATTCAACCACTCCTCTAGATGGATTAAAGCACTAAACATATCATTAATCCAAAGCACCAAAAATGAATTAAATAATTCACTCTTAGGTAGATTTGAATTGATGAACATTTATCCAACTTCATCTACATCACAAAGTCCATTGAGTTTAAAGATAAATTGGACATTTAAAATTGCAATCCAAACAAACAATCAAAAGGAGTGAGTAGAAAAAGCATTTTGGATCAAAGCTGCCCCAAAACAAGGTAAAAAATACATTTTGTTCTGGTGTAAATCGATTTACACAGTATAATTTAAAAAAATTTGTGCAAAATTGTGTTGTGTAAATCGAATTACACTACTATGTAAATCGATTGCACACAGAAGCAGTAGCAAAAACAACATTTTAAAAGGGCAATTGCTTGTTCAAATTTTACATCAAACACCTTATGATCATGGATCCACTTGAGCACGAAAATTCCATCAAATTATGAGAAAATAACACCATTGGAATCACAAAATAATGCTCAAAGAATCAATCCCAAAGATCACCAAGAGATCACATTATGAAAGATGAATTATCCAAACTTACCAAAGGTAGATCTAGAGAATTATCAAAACAACTTCAAGAATTTGCTTCAATTCAACCACAAGAATCAATTGACCAAGCTTGGATGTAGAGAATTGATGGAGAAAAAGTATTTGGATGAAGGTTTAGCTCAAAGATTAGTAAGCTTCAATGCAAAGCTTACTAACTTTTTGAAAATGGAGCTTTGAGTGAATTTTGGTAGATGGAGAGAATTGAGAGATTTTTTAGCAAGGTGGATTTGGCTATCAAAAGCTTGAAATTTGAATGAAATGAGGGCTCTATTTATAGAATTTTAGGATTGGGATTAGTGGTAATTTGGTAATTGATTCTTGTAGCCAAAATTTGAATTAATGATAATTCTTTCAAATATTAGAGCCAAAATTTGAATTAATGATAATTCTTTCAAATATTAGAGCCAAAATTTGAATTAATGATAATTCTTTCAAATATTAGAGCCAAAATTTGAATTAATGATAATTCTTTTTAAAAATGAAAGATTGGCACTAAAATTTGAATTAATGATACATCTTTCAAAAGTGAAGGAAAATTGGAACCAAAATTTGACAATTTTAAAATGCTGATTTTTTTAAAATTTTCACTCTATGCAAATCGATTTGCACAGTGTATTTTTTTCAAAATTGCGCAAAATACACTATGTGCAATCGATTGCACTTTAAGAGCAATCGATTGCATCAGTGAAAAAAAATGAAAATTTTTAATTCTTTTTCTTTGCCAATAGAGATTTTAGGAAAATGATACCAGAAATCCTTATTTGTCAGATGCTTCGACTTGGTACCTACAAAACACAAATATGCAAAGACAAAGACAAATTTTTTTTTTTGTATTTTGATTAGAAGTTAGTCAACAACACATATACAAAATACACAACCAAGGTGCTTGGAGATTCCTCAAGAGCAAACTTAAAGATAGGAAAAAAGAGGAAGAACCTACCCTAATGTGATCTTGTTATGATCGAGTTGATATGATATGATAGAGGAATCTTAGGGGAAAAAATTGGGGTACAACACTATCCTTTAGACAATGCTAACTTACTATTAATGAGTAGGTAGCCTTGTCGTTGGATGTATTAGGGACATTCTAAAGGGACGTTACAGTCATGAAGGAAACTTGTGGAGACGCTTTAGTAATTTGTTTAGGGACTAGATCATTTACCGAGAAGGCAACTGTAGGGTCATCGAGGGACTATGATCTTTTTTATTTACGGGTCTTTTCTAAAGCATTCCTGCCTCATGACTGTTTTATTTCTGAAGGAAACCAAAGTGAGGTACCCTAGAGGTGTATATGTGCAATTGTGTTATGTTCAGTTATTTTTTGTCTTTTTGTTAAGTTGGCTAACGTTTGATTATTAGTTTTGTCATACAATCCTATTAGTCTAGCAGTTGATATTTTGCAGAAATTTAAAATGCAGGAATTTAAATCTACGTTATTACAATGCTTTGTGGAGGGGATTTACACTGTACAAGAATGATGGGGATAAATCAATAAATGTCCTAGTTTTAATCTATTACATCTAGTGAGTAGGTACAATAATATAAAATGAGAAAAATAAATAACGCGCAAAAGGTTGGAAATTAGTCTAAACAAGCCTAATAAGAAAATCCTTTTTTTGTTGTGTTTTTTTTTATTATGATGTAAAAGAAATAATTAGTCCTAAACTCTAATTCATTTTTAATTAAGAAAAGGTTAAAGTTTTAATCAATTAATTTATTTACAAAAGTAATTCAATTAAAAAGAAAACTAACCTAATGTTTTTTGTGATTTTTGTTTTGGTTTAAAATTTATTTAAATAATAAAGGGAAATTAAGAAAAAGCAATGAGTAATGAAAAATAAAATACAAAAAAAAGTAAAAGCCTTTCGATCCAAAGAAAAAGGCTTTCGATCCAAATGGAGGGTGATCTTCGATCCAGGGAAGGACATGGCCTTCGATTCAGATGGAGGGTGATCTTCGATCCATGGAAGGACATGGCCTTCAATCTAGCAGAGGATGTTGGAGGTGTACGCTATACTCCTGCAGGAATTTTATTAGAGAAAACAAGATAAATTTTAGACTTGGGTCGAATCCAGTCTTAGATTCGACAGCCTGTAAATGCACAATCCTGAATCAAGTCATCTGGGTCTGAATCGAAAAGTACTTCATCTTACAACCTTATGAACCCAGAGATCCGAAAGAAAATGTGGATCGTGCCCAAGCCATAGCACAATCTCAACCCCTGCGCTTAATCTTGCATGTAGTACAAACGTTAGCAATAACATGAATGTAAGCTTAAGAAAGATTTATATGGAATGGTTTGAAGGTTTGAAAGTCCCAAAATTTACAAAAAAAAAGTGGGATTCGATTGAGCACTTCTGGGCTTGAGATAAATTGGATGGAGAGTGATATATGCTCTGGGGAACCCTGGGATGTTGATAGAGTGCTTGGAAAAATCTAAATCTGGCTTGATCAGAGGTTTCAATTTGGACAAGTTTATTGCAATTTGGTAGTATTCTCTCTAGGTTGTATAGGCGTGTGTGTTTTTGGTTTGCAAGCATGTTGTTTATATAGAGTAAAAGGGAGGGGACAAGAATGAAATGGTTTAAACAACCTTGATTATGCGATTAAAAGCCATGAATGAGAATTTGTAACGTTGGCAAAAAACATGGGATCTTGTCTTATTTTTGAAATTTGAATGAATGTGGGAAATTTTGGATTTTGAATACCTTCAGTCCCTATCCTTTGATTGTACCTCTCATGCACCCTTTGAATGGGCCTTTTGAATGTTTCTTCGAGTGGAACCTTTGTGTAGCCTTCGACTGGCTCTAGTATTACTTCCTTCGAATGGGCCTTTGATTGCCTCCTTCGACTGGGTCTTCAGAATGGACCTTTTGTGTACTCTTCGAATGAGCCACCAAGGTGTGTTCTTTGAATGTCTCAAATCTCATCACTAGGACTTCTTCGTTTGAATCCCTATTTAGACAACAATATGTGTTTCCCATCAAATTGTCCTTCAAATGGACCTTTTGTGTGTTCTTCGTTTTGAACCAAATATGTGTTCTTTTGAAGGGGTCACATGCATACTTTGTGCCTTCTTCGACTGACTCTCCAATGTGGGTCCTTTGTCTGGATCGTTGGAATGCTCTTTCGAATGGGCCATATTGTGCTATAGTGCAGAAACTGAGCTGAGGAGTCTTGGCCTTGTGCATTGAAGGAAAGCACAATCGAAGTCTTTGTCTTAGTGAATCCAAAACAAACGTGAAGGGGCCTTTGGCCTGATGAATCAAAACACGCTTGTTGGGTTCTTGCCTTGTGCATCAAAGACAAGTCAAAAGAAACCTTTTGCCTTGAACGAAGTTGGCATGCATGAACCTATTGTTTTGTGTGTCAAAGTATGAAAAATAACTGTTTTAAAAGGGGACCCTTGCCCAGTCGAAGCCGGGACAAAGGTAGCCAATTCCTTGGTCGAAGGGTTTTTAGGAGCCCAATTGAATCTTTCCATTATTCCAATCGAAGGACACTACTCTGATGTGCCAATCGAAGGACATTATTCAGATGCCAATCGAAAGGCATTATTGGCATGCCAATCGAAAGACCCTGTTTAGATGTCAATCGAAGAACATTGCTGAATTGGAAATCGAAAGACACTTTGCTAACATTAAAAAATTTCATTTTCTTTGGGCAGGTGCTTGTAACCACCCATATAAGAGAAAAAACCTTGGGAAACACGAGAGGGAAAATTTTAGGGTACAACAGTTGCCCCTGTTCAATCTTCTTAAACCTGAGGATTTAGATTGACTTGTCTGCCTTTTGTGATCTGAAGGTGGAAGATGATTGAATGCTAGAGTTCCCAAAAATTTGCACTCGCATGAAATAACACTGATGGTTGATGATGTTGAGAATGGGCTTACATATGCCGTTTGCAGGAGATGACATGGAGTCATCAGAGTTGGGCTTAAAGATGCCATCTGAAGTAAATGCTGATTTCACACATGGTCCCTTTGGGGGTTCTTGTTCCTGATGTCCGAGGAGGATTCTATTGGGAAATCTGGGTTTCGATTTTTCTCCTATTTGAGGAAAACTCTAGGGAATAGAATCTAGGAACTTCAGTTGTCCCAGGCTCTGCTGAAGAGTTATCTCTGGAGAGATGACAGTTTGTTGTATTCTGGTTGAAGTCCAGGTTTCCAGTGATTTGATGGGGATAATGGAATTAACCGTTATCTGGAAATGTATTAGAAAGTGTCTGCGTATGGCTGCTTCAAGATGAGCCCATGTTAGACTGTATACGAAGAAACCCGTGTAAGATTGCTTCGCCTGATCATGTAGATAGCTTTCCTGTCTAGTTTCAGGTGTTAATCTACAATCAGCTTACTCACAGATAGTTGTCCTGTCTGGTTTCAGGTATTAATCTGAAATTTAAAAATTGTCGGTCGTTGAGATAGTTGTCCTGTCTAATTTCAGGTATTAATATGGAATTTGAAAATTGTCGATCGCTGAGATAGTTGTCCTGTCCGGGTTTAGGTATTAATCTAGAATTTTAAAATTGTCGGTCATTGAGATAGTTGTCCTGTCTGGTTTCAAGTATTAATCTGGAATTTGAAAATTGCTGGTCGTTGAGATAGTTGTCCTGTCTGGTTTCAGGTATTAATCTCTGACCTTGGAGAAAGGAAGATAGCTTTCACGTCTGGTTTCAGGTGTTAAAATTCATTTTGTTCATGTAGATAGTTGTCCTGTCTGGTTTCAGGTGTTAATCTACAATCAGTCATCCATAGATAGTTGTCCTGTCTTGTTACAGGTATTAATCTGGAACTTGTTTTGCTGGTCACATAGATAGCTTCCCCGTATGGTTTCAGGCATTAATCTGTGGCCTGCTTTATTTATTGGTAAACCCGTCTTGTTTCGAGAGTTTATACCACTTGGTCGTACAGATAGTTTCCCTTCATGGTTTTGAGCATTAATCTTTGACCTACTGTAAAAGTTGATACTGTTGGTTTATCTACTAGTTTAACCTGAAAAGGTAAAATCAGCTTCATGGGATGTCATGATGTATGAAGTGTATGATGCTCCCAAAATAAATGAGATTATGATATATGTGTTTGTATGCACAGACTGTGGTGTATGAACATGTAATGCTGTTGTGCGGTATCTTTGTCTGGGAAAATAACTCCCTGACTGCTGCTGAAGAGCGATGGGAAGTTGAATCCTGAGCTGTTGTTGGTGAGTGTTGTACCCCAAAATTTTCCCTCCCATTTTTCATAGAAGACACAACCCTAGGGTTTCTCAGATATTCAAGTTGGCTCAGGAATCGATCAGACAGATTTTACCCTGTGGCAGTTAACCAGAAATTAGGGTTTTTCTTGCAATTCTCAAAAGAAATGAATTCTCAAAGATCCAATTGGCTTTCACAGGTTTTCATGCTTTCTCAAGTTTACTGAAAAGACAGTGTTTATTCTCAAGGCATGGTTATTTGGGACAACAGATGGAATTTAAGACTGTCATGTAGGATACTCATGATTGTTTAATCCAGGTTAACCAGATGATTTGCGTCTTTTAAAACATTTGCTTGGTCAGGAAAGGGAATATACGGTGCGTATTTGTTTGGAATGCAGTTACATAGTTGTTGGGATTACTTGAAATGTAAGTTACCAGACTGGAGCATTTTGTTTTAAACATATTGATTGGGAATATTTAAGAATCAGTTAGGATGCAAAGAGAAAATTACAAGTTATTGACAGTAAACGATTTCAATTGACACCAGAATATTTCATAAGATTTTCTCCAGTTTTTCAAACATTGTTACAAAATAATTTGTTCTTTTAAATACTCTATGTTTTACAACTTATTGTATTTAAAAGATAAATTAGTACAATTGTTGGATACAATACAAGAATGTTTTTCTAAATTACAAAGGAAATTCAAATGCTTGATTGGCCTAGGAGAACTAATCTATGCCTAATTTTGACTGAAGTTCTTTTGCTATCTCCAAAGACCTTCCTTGCTTGCCCTAGGGTTCTTTCCTTCCATGCTTTGTCCTCTCCATTGTGCTCACATGAAAATGAAAGAAAGGAAATGTGATTAGTACAAAATTATTTGGGCATGAGCAAGAATTTTCAAAAGAAAAAGTGCTATTCATCATTAAAGTTTGTAAATTGGAATCAAAAGGCCATTTTAATTCATCATAATTTATTTTCTATTTGCAAATCACAAGAAGATTATTCATCTTGGTTCACAAAAAGAAGAAATGCAAGCAAGCTGTCCAAGAAATGCTGCAAAACTGTCCAAATGCTACAAAGCTATCCAAACAAGAACAAATGCAGCAAAACTGTCCAAATGCTACAAAGCTATCCAAACAAGAACAAATGCAGCAAAACTGTCCAGAAGCAAACAGCAGCGCAAATCAAACAAAATTTCCCAAACAAATACTACAAACTGAATGCAAGCAAGTTGCGCAAACTAGGCAACAAACAACAACATTATCACAACTGTCCAAAAAATAAACAGCTTTGTCCAAATAAAATGCAAACAGCATAAACGAGGCAGCAATACAAAATGCAAAAAGCATCAACAAAAGCAGGCAGCAAAGCAGAAGTATAGCAATATAATAGCTAAGTCAAACAAGCAAAAACTTGTTCAAGAAGCCTAATTCATCATTTTCCATTTTTTATTGCAAACTTTTCAGAATTGAAAAAAAAGGCAAAAGAGCAATTGACTTTCTTAGTGTCATTGAGAGAGAAGAGAGGAAAGAAGTCACCTAGGTTATTGGGATGCACAACCCTGCTGCCTTGACTGTCACAAGTTACATAGAAGTTGCTAGAAAACAAAACTGCCATCAAAAAGCCAAAAGAACAATATAGTAAAATATTCAAATTCTTTGTTTTCCCACCATGTTGAATATGAATTCAACAGAAGCAACACCAATATAACAGTGGACAACTCTAAAGCAAAAAAAAGAGGTCTAAAAAAAACTCAAAAAATCACCAAACCTCAAAAACTGTCAAAATACAAAAAAACTGTCAAAGTCCAAAAACTGTCAAAGTCCCAAACCTCAAACCTTCAAACTGTCAACAAAGACAAACCTCAAAAAACCAACATAAAAGTCATATACTGATAAACCAATATTCAAAAACACAAGCATCCCACCATCAACCAAACCTGCAACCTGTTACAGTAGCAAGATCCCAAACTAAAAAACTCAAAAAAGCCAAATATCCCAAGCCATCCTCAAACAGCAAGAACCAAATCAACAACCTTCAAAAACCTGTCAAGGACAAACTGTCAAAACCAACATAAGTATCAAGCTAAAAAAACCAAAAGAAATCAAAAACCAAAACAGGTCTCCATCTTTCAAAAGAAAAACTGCCAAAACTCATCAAACCTATCAAACATTTCAAACCCAAAAAACCAGAAAAAGTCTCAAGTCTGAACCATCACCAATTTCACCAAAAACATATCCAAAACCAAACTAAAAAAAAACAACAAAACCTGTAACAATCAGTCTCAAACCAACCAAAACAGAACCTTCATCAAAACACAACCATCATCAAACAAATCCCAAACCAGTATCCAAGCCTCAAACGACCAAAGACAGACACATTTCCAAACTCACAAAACAGTAACAAGCCACAAAATCCAAAAGATAACCAATATCATCAGAGATAGAAGAAAGTTACCAAAAAAATCACGCTTTCAATCTTCATCTCTTCCCCCACGCAGCTCCGGCCACCAAGAAGCGCCACCCTCAAAATCTCGCCGCCCCTTTCCATTTCACAGAAAGTCTCCAACAGGTATGAACATTCCCTCTCTCTCATGAATCTCTAAAACCATTCTCTGCATGTCAATGAACCACAAGGTAGATTAACAGAAAAACACATAACAAGATGGAAATCATTGAATTCGTAAGCTTTAATAAAAACCGAACCTTACTTTTTTTTCAAAGAAAACCACTGAAACTCGTTTAGGGAGGCGAGATTAAAGGGTTCTCAACGGAAAGTTAGGGGGGGGGGAAGATCAGATAGACAAATTTCGGACCTTTTAGGCTTAAATCCGAATTAAGGGTTTCAAAGAAAACGTAAATCATGGTGAGACAAAGAGGCCAAGAGTGTTTTGTTCATGAAATTAGGAAGAGGCGAGTTGTGGGATATGTTGTACCCCAAAATTTTCCCTCCCATATTCTTCAAGATTTGGCAAGATCAATCTCCAAATGATTCAAAATCTCTCAAGGGTTGCACGGTCCAATTGCCTCACAACAAAGTCAAAATATGGGTTGTGGTTCTTGCAAAGAAATTAAGGTTTTAAAGGGTCCAATCAAGTCCCATATGCCCATATACATTGTCAAGCATCCATATGTCAAGTTTCAAGACTCACAGCATCAAGTTGCACAGTCAAAAACCCTAATTACTTCACAGTCAACTGCAGGGGCAAAATGGTCATTTGACAGTCAAAAGTCAAAAAATTTGGTCAACATCTCATTTTGAAGCCACAATCATCATTTGATCAATTCTTGATCATGATTCCACAAGCATGGCTCAAAAAGTCTCAAGATGTCAAAGTTTCTATTTTTGGACAACTGAAAAGTCAACTGCAGATTGACCAAGGCATAACTTCTTCATGGTTCATCAGAAAAATCCCATCCAATGCTCATTTTTAAGGGGATGACATTTACTACAACTCATCTTCACATTCCAAGTCCATGAAATGCTCTCACAAAAAGTTATCAATTTCAACATTATAGGTCATTTTCAAAAGTCAACAAAAAGACACTTTAAGTCAAAGACCATAACTTGAGATTGGTAAATCAAAATGACATGGGACCAAAGACATTGGTTAGAGGACTTCAAGACCTTTCCAAAATGTCCAAGAACATGTTCATAGCTTCAAAATTGAGCAAGATATGCATTGGAGAAGTTGGGAAATTGTTGGGAACTTTCAAAAGTCAACTTTGCCTAAAACACTTTATTTTTGCTAATGGGCCTCAAATTCTTTCTTGAATCTTTACCCAAAGAGTATGCACGGCCCATTGAACTTAAAATGATTTATTTTCTTATTTTTAGTTAATTAATTGAATTTTTATTAATATTAATTCATTTAATTGATTTTAATTATAGGAAAACTAAAAATATATGGTTTTTGGATCTTTTGTGAAGCAAATCAGATCAGGGCAAGATGGCAAACTCGTTTCTCAATCAAAAAGGGAAAATCATCCATATTTGGCAAGGTTTTCATTCAAAAAAGATTGGAAATTATATGATTGAAAATCAAGGATTGAAAACATAAATTCATGGACTTTTGGGCCAAGGTTTTAACCTAATTCTCATCACATACATATGCTAAAGGAAACCCTGAATCCCTACACGCACAATTGCTGCAAGAACACCATATGCAACATTGAAAAAAAAGTGAAAAAGTTCAAAACTGTTTTCTAACTTCCAGGCAGATTCAAGGAAGTTTGTTGATTCTAATCCCTTGCTGAGAGTTTCCTGAACGTATTGCAAGCACTTTCCAACCTCATAGCTCAAGGAAACGGTAAAACAAAGTCACGGTTTTAACAAATATTTTCATAATCGAAATCTAATTTCTATGCATCATTGACATGTTTTGCTTATTGATTTGTATTGCTGACATCTTCCTGAAGCTTTGTGTGTGGATTAATTGAGTTATAACCTTCTGAATCGAAAGTCACCATGGAAGCACATTAGGGTTCCGAAGCTGTTGAATCAGGGCTTTATGCATAAGGAAAAATTGGATCATATCATGACTATGGTTGAATTCGTCAAGGCCAGACGAATTCAACCAAACCCTCGCGCTCAATTTATGTGATTTGTGCTGCTAATCACTATTATTGGGACTTTTGGTTTGTGGGGGTTTAAAACCCCCGCTATCTTGTTTGTTTTACAGGAAAAACGAAGAAGACAGCAGGCGTGGCAACATGTGACTGGTGCATTCAAATGAGTGGCGCGCTTTTTGTGTTCCCAACATAATTAGCACTTTTCATATATTATGTTCATTGATCATTATTATTACAAACAATTGCAGATGGCGCA
The DNA here is from genome assembly GCA_948472305.1 of Vicia faba. Lineage (NCBI taxonomy): Eukaryota > Viridiplantae > Streptophyta > Magnoliopsida > Fabales > Fabaceae > Vicia > Vicia faba. The sequence goes on from OX451741.1 coordinate 1,157,676,389, forward strand.
GTGGTGGTGGACGTGTCTTGCAAACACTGGGACCTGGGTTCGATTCCCAGGTCCCCCTATATAATTGTTAATTTTTGTTCTAACATGTTCCAATGCAGCGTGTGATCCAACGTTCCACCATAAGCCTCACGCGTTAGCTTGCCAAGTGGCCTTGATGAACAATCTGAAGGCCAAGAGATGGAGTCCATGGTGTGCTCCAGTCAAACAGCACGCACGTGATTCCTGAAAGTCAACCAGGCTTGGTCTTCATGGGCCAGAATTGCTCAAAACAAACCTCCACTTGGGCCAACATACCCCCTTGGTTTGCAATTTCTTTTCTTTTCTTTTTATTTCTTTTAATTGTTTAATTATTATTATTAATTCACAATAAATTATTTTTCCCAATAAAAATCAGAAACTAAAAATTGTAAATATTTTTAATTATTTATTAATTTCACCATTAACCTATTTTTGTAAATAAATACTAATAATTAACTTAGTTTAATTTAGGTTTTAATTTTAATCCTTTTTCTTAATAAATAAAATTGCATAGAATTAGGTTTCTGACTTTTTTTTTCTTAATTAATTATTAATCATCATTATTAATTATTATTATTTTTGTAAATAACATGTAAATTAATTAATTTCCTTAAATTAGTTTAACTTTAACATTTTCATTAATAATTAAAATAAACTTAGAACTAGGGTTTTCTTTTGATTTTAATTTAGTTATTTTCATTAAATACAAAAACATAAAAAATATCTTTCTTGTAAATAATTAATTAAATTAATAATTAGGTTTAATGTTAATTTAATTTCAAGCAAAGGACAAAAAGCTCGTAATTTCTCAAAAGGGTCCAAAACCCTCAGACGTCTTGATTTTAATTCTTTTCGCACGTTACGTTTATATTATTATGTAACTGTTTCCGGATGTAATAGTAATTAGGCTTATTGTTTTTTTTTACTTTCTGCATCTTTATCAAAAACGGGTCTTTGTTTTTTTGGCGATGTATAGACCCGCGCCTTGTAATAGCGTAGCTTTTACTTTTCTGTATTTAATTTTCTGCACTCCTAACTTCTAAATTGCATGAAAGAATGTATGATAATTAAAAAACAACTCGTAGCTCACAATTTCCTGATCCAAGACAAATATAAACTGAAAACAACAAACAATGCACATGCCACTTCTAGGGTACGCCTCACTCGTTGCCTCGAAAGTGGTCGTCAAGTATAGGGTGTTTTAGCGGTCGCCCTTATGTCTAAGATCCAGTTGCCTCGAAATGGTTGCCTCAGATTAAAAAGGATCTAGGACACTAGGGTTACTTCTAAAGTGTCCTACTATTGCTTCGGTGACCACACTGTCCCTACAATCGAATTGACCCGAACACCTCCAACGGTGGTGCTACCTATCTCTCAATGGTGGGATGGCACTACCTTAAGGACTTTTACACAGCCTAATTCCTTAGGATAGGTAGATGACTCATGGGTACTTGCTCTCTTCAAAAACAAACAAAAATCTTTTCACACTGACACTTTCAAAAGCTTTCAAAACAAATTTTTCAAACACTCTTGAGGACAGATACAAGAGTCACTCAGAAATCTTTCAATCAAACTTTTTCAAACCCACTCACATTTGAAAAGCAAACCAAGTTTTGAAAACATAAGAGCAAGTACCTAAGAGCCCATGGATAACCATGGATTGAAAGGGTGCTAACACCTTCCCTTTCTATAAATCTACCTCCCGAACCGAGAGACATTCTCAATAAGGAATTTTGCTGTGCTTTTGTCCTTTCCATGTTGGAGAACATAAAAGACGATGGCGACTCTTGCTTACCGCGACATTTCGCGAAACCAGCTAAAAACAGTCAGTTCTATTTCCACCGATCACAGAACTGGCGACTCTGCTGGGGATATACTTAAAGTGAGGTGTACCTTAGGATAGATTATACTTATGTTTTTAATTGCCTGTTTTGATTGCTTTAATATTGTGGGCCTGTTTTGGAGTTCTATAGATCCTAAACCGGATCTGGGGGATACCTCTTAGAAAGTAGCAACAAAACTGTGAGGGAACTGTACGGGGTATACCGACACAGTTGAAGCAGTTTGCTATGTTGATGTGGCACTTTGGTGAGTACCGGTAACCCTTGAGTCAAGTCAGGGAGAGTACGGGGCCGCCGCGTGGTGTCGTGAAGCATCAACTGACCTTAGGAACCTTACTTGACCATCCTGGCCTCTTTAGGGTAGTGAGATGACTGACTTTGGTGCAGTCCGAAGTTGGTTGATACTCGATACTACACTCATTGAGGGTTGTTTTCTTGGAATATTTTGATCGCCAGTTCAGTGGCTAAATCGAAACAATGAACATAGAAAACAACCCAATGATATTGAGATCCTTAGAACCCGGTTACTTTTGATAGGATAGGTTTGAGCCCACCAACTTCAAGAGGGTAATACCTAGACCCCATGCTGGCCTAAACTCTAAGGGTTGTCTTGTGTGACTTGTGTGCCTTACCATGTTTGCTTTTTGTGGATACTTGTGGTGTGTTTTTATCATAATATCATAACATCATACAGCATCATATGCATCCACTAACCACTTCAGGGGTTCGAATCTTCATCTTTGTTCTTGTTTTGTAGGACATGGAAACTATCCGCAGAAAGACAATTCAGATCAACCTTGTAAAGGTCCCTCCTCAGCTTAAGGAGCTTACATCCAGGATTCCCGAGAGCTCTTCTTTCGGTGAGAAACATGGAAGACTCAGCAGCTTGGTCAACACCAACATTGAGGAAGATATGATAAAGGTCCTCTTCCAGTTCTTTGACCCGTTGCACCACTGCTTTACTTTCCCGGATTATCAACTGGTGCCTACCTTGGAAGAGTTCTCCCAGCTTCTGAAGATCCCTATCCTTAGTCAACTACCCTACAACGGTACGGAAAGGGAACCCAAACTTGAAGAGGTTGCTAAAGCATTACGCCTACAACCATCTGACATCAAGGGACATTGGGAAGTTAGAAGTGGTATGAAAGGATTCTTGGCAAAGTTCCTGTTTGAGAAGGCCCAAGAATGTTGGAATTCCCTTGACCTACAATCCTTTGAAGAAGTTGTGGCTCTCCTTGTCTATGGGTTGGTGTTGTTCCCGAATCCTGATCAGCTTATAGATATCAATGCTGTCAAGATCTTCATGTCCAGGAATCCTATACCTACGTTACTTGGGGACATCCTTCACTCATGTTACACTCGAACCATGAGAAAAAGAGGTGTTCTCATGTGCTTCACTCCTCTCTTGGCAAGGTGGTTTATTTCGCACCTTCCACAATCAGTTTTGAAGAACGAGCGGGGTTTGAGATGGTCACAACGATTAATGACTCTTACGCATGCTGATATACATTGGTGTTCTCGGTCTAGAGAAGACGTCACTATCATTGATCGTTGCGGGGAGTTTCCTAATGTTCCTTTACTTGGAATCAGAGGAGGTATTACTTACAACCCGTGTCTGGCTTTGAGACAGTTCGGATATGCTCGGAGGGATGGCCCTCATGACATGTTGCTTCCTGACATAGTTTTTGACTTTGACAATGATGCACAAGGACTTCGCCAGAGATTTATCAGAGCTTGGAGGATGCCCAACAAGGTAGACAACAAGACACTTGGGCACAATAACTCCATCCCGTTGGAGCCTTATCTCAAGTGGGTACGAGCCCGCTCCCAGAAGCTGGTGATGCCATATCCTCATGTTCACCCTGTGATCAAAGAGCCAGTATTGGAAGGAGAGGTCTCATACACCATTCAACATCCTGACATGCCTACATCCTGGGAAGAAATGCAGAAAAGCTGGATCCAGCTAAAGGAAGAACGAAATTCTCTTGAATCCAGTCTACATGCCAGTGAGAAGAAGGTCTTGGAGCTCACCCGCCTATTGAACGAGGAAAAGACTCTCAACACTTACATAGCTCCAAAGAGGATGCGCAATGTCTTTTGGGATTAATTTACTTTGTAATGTTTTGCCCATGAGGCCTTGATGTACTAAACAATTATTTCTTAATGATAACGTGTGTTCCTTTTTGTCTACAACATATTTGAATTGTCGAACCCTTGAATGCATTGCATAAACAGCATATCATGCATCATGTGCATAGCAGGTACTCTTTTTTACAGGTTGCTTAATCTTCTTCGTTGTTTATTTCAGCTCGTCTCATCATGAATCCTGAATCATCTACTGAGCAATCCATCAAGGCCCTCCAGGCCCAAAACGCCCAGTTCCAAGAGTTGATCATGAGTTTAGCCCAAGGTCAAGAGGAATTGAAGGCTCTGCTGGTCAAGAAGAAGAAGAAGAGAACTGTACTATTCAACACTGGACGGAGGTTTGGCTATACACTGCAAAATGAGGCTGGTCAAGCTGGTTCTTCTGTAGGGAAATGCAGTCCCCAAGGGGGAAGGGTTCCTAGTCCTGTGGTCTCTAACAACGAGACTGATTTCAATGAAGAGCAGTACCCTCCCGCTGAAGACAGGTACAAGTAGTTAGAGGATCGTCTGAGTGCCATGGAAATTCAACAGGTGCCTGGGTTGGATTTTGGAGATCTGGGTTTATCTTCTGGGGTGGTGATCCCACACAAGTTCAAGGCACCATCTTTTGCGAAGTATGACGGGGCTTCCTGCCCTAAGCTACATCTCAAATCTTATGTGCGGAAGATCCAGCCGTATACTGTGGACAAGAATTTATGGATCCATTTCTTCCAGGAGAGCCTTTCAGGGGCTCAACTCGAGTGGTTCTATCAGCTGGATGGAGCCAGTATTCGAAACTGGGAGGACTTGGCTACTGCTTTTTATAAGCAGTATCAGTATAATGCCGACCTCGCTCTTACACGTACCCAACTCCAGGGTATGTCGCTAGGATCGGGAGAAGGTTTTAAAGAGTACGCACAAAAGTGGAGAGACCTGGCTGGCAGGGTGCAGCGACCGTTGACCGACCGTGAACTCGTGGACATGTTCTTGGGGACCCTGTCTGGGCCGTTCTTCAATCATCTCATTGGTAATTCTTCTGCAGGGTTTACAGACCTCATTCTGACGGGAGAGAGGATAGAAGCTGGTATGAAATCGGGGAAGATACAGAAAGGTGCATCCTCAAGTTCTGAAAAGAAGCCTTTCAAGAAAGAAGCCAGTGTTGTGTATGGTCACAGGAGACAAAATAAACCAGAACGCCGCCAAGCTGTCAATGCGGTGGTGATTTCAAAGCCTGCTGTCGCTCCTCCGCAACCTAACCAACCAAGGGGTGAGAGACCCAGAAGAGAGTACACTCGGCTTAGTATGACCTTGTCTCAGATCTTGCCGCAACTGCTATCAACCAACTTGGTAACTGTCAGAGAAGCTCCGAAGGTGGTAAACACAACCTCTCCGAAGTACAATCCCAACGCCCGCTGTGCTTATCACTCTGATAGCCCAGGGCATTCTACTGATGATTGCTGGGCCCTGAGGAATAAGGTTCAGGACCTTATCGATGCCAAGGAAATACAGTTTGAGGCGCCCGAAAGGCCCAACGTTGTGACTGCTCCTATGCCCCAGCATGGAGTAAATGCTATTGAGGAAGACCTATATGTAGGCTCTGTGGATGATATTGTTACTTCTTTGTTGACTGTCAAGAGGAACCTGTTGCTAGCCGGTTTATTTCCGGGTTGTAGCAAGGGTTGCCTTCTATGTGCTGTTTCACCTGCTGGTTGTCCGTTGCTGAAGTCAGGCGTCCAAAACCTGATGGATAGCAAAGAGATCTTGTTCAAGAAGACTGTTGTTCCTATTGTTCCTAATGAAGAAGTATCCGTTGTCACCATTTTCAACAATCCTACCAAGGCTCCCCCGAGGAAGCCAGTCAAAATCATGTCTGTTGCACGCATCATCATTACTGTTCCGGGGCCCCTCCCCTATAAATCAGACAAGGCTGTCCCATGGCACTATGGGGCAGATGTGTATGTGCTCGGAGTAAAGCAGGAGTTCAACACTAGTATCGGCATCAGTAACATCACGGATCCCGCTAAAGTTACTCGCAGTGGCAGGCTCTTCTCGCCTGACATTGCGCCACCAGTTATCCGAAGACCTCTTATCATCACGCCTACAAGTGCGCCTGTTTCCCCTCCCGATCAAGCTTCTACCCCTACTGCCGAGTCATCTGACACTCGGGGCAAGGGGATTGTTACTGATGTGTCGGCCCGGATGGAGGCACCAAAGACTGTTAATGTTGAAGCCTCCCAGCAAGAGATGGAGGAAATTCTCAAGATTATCAAGAAAAGCAATTTCAACGTCGTTGAGCAGCTGGGGCATACCCCCTCTAAGATCTTTATGCTATCATTGTTGTTATGCTCAGAGGCCCATGCCAAGGCCCTGATTTCCTTCCTAAAGACGGCCCATGTGCCACAAGAAACATCGGCTGATCAATTTACCGATTGCATGGCCAACTTGACCGCTGACAATGGGTTGGGTTTCTCTGATGCTGATCTGACCGCTAAGGGAAAGAACCCTAATGATGCCCTGCATGTCTCCATCGAATGCAGGGGCACTACTCTTGCACACGTGTTTGTAGACACCAGTTCTTCACTGAACGTATTGCCCAAGAAGGCCTTAGACAGGTTGGATTGTGAGGGTTTGGAGTTGAAGCCTAGTAACATCGTTGTCCGAGCCTTTGACGGGTCGAAGAGGATGGTACATGGTGAGGTAGATATTCCAATCCGGGTTGGTTCTCAAGTCTTTGACTCAACATTCTATGTGATGGACATCCGACCATCCTATTCTTGTTTGCTGGGTCGTCCTTGGATCCACAAGGCTGGGGCTGTGACCTCCACTCTACATCAAAAGCTCAAGTACCCGGTCAAAGGGAAGATAGTTACAGTGCAGGGGGAGGAAGAATACATGGTTAGTCATCTTAACTCGTTTCGGTATATAGAGATGGACGGGGAGTTCATTGAGACCCCCTTTCAACACTTTGAAGAGGTGCCTCCAACATTGGCATCAGCAGAGACAGTGATTGAAGAAGACTCTCCCTTGAAGATGGCTTCCTTGAAGGACACTCGGGCTGTGATTGAGAAAGGTGAATGTGAAAACTGGGGCAGGCTCCCTGATTTTACTCCAAAGACTGACAAGTTTGGGCTGGGCTTCACTGCAGAGGCTCAGAGGGCTGTACGTAAAGCAAGGATTGGAAGACCTCCCGTATTCATCACCAACCCGGGAGTGAATGCTATTGAAGGCGATACGGAGGAATCTGAATTTGACAGCTGGATCTACCCGACGACCGACGGTGGACTGAACAATTGGACTACTAAAGACTACATACATGTTACTTTTGTTACTCAGTAATGAATTCCTTTGTTTTTAAATTCGTAACGAACAATAATTTGAAACTTTATGGCTCGGTGTCTTACCCGGGGCACCGTGGCTTCGTTTGTGAGGGCTTATTACTTGTTATTTCCATATATCATGAATAAAAACATTGGACGTTTTTCTCATCTCAAATCTTGTGCTCCCTTTCTTTCTTTCTTTATATATTCCAAAACAGCTATATTTACACACACTCACCCATACAGGTTTCAATCCACTCTGGATCTCACTGGTAACGACTCTGCTACTGCCAGTTATGACTTCAAAAATCCGATCAACTTAGCCGAAGACGAAGGTGAAGATGATTGTGAAGTGCCTGGAGAGCTTGCAAGAATGTTACTCCAGGAAGAGAGGGCCATTCAGCCACATGAAGAGCCGGTGGAAACGGTAAATCTGGGTACTGAGACGGGCATAAAGGAAGTCAAGATTGGTGCCAATCTAGAGCTCAGCGTAAAACAGCGGTTGATTCAGATGTTGCATGATTATATGGAAATCTTTTCCTGGTCCTACGAAGACATGCCTGGGTTGGATACCGACATTGTGGTTCATCACCTGCCTACCAAGGAAGACTGCCCTCCGGTTAAACAAAAGGTTCGCCGTATGCGTCCAGAGATGTCCGAGAAGATCAAAGCTGAGGTTATGAAACAATTTGATGCCGGTTTTCTAGCAGTGACTTCTTACCCTCAGTGGGTTGCCAACGTGGTTCCAGTGCCAAAGAAAGATGGTAAGGTCCGAATGTGTGTTGATTACAGGGATTTGAACAGGGAGAGCCCTAAGGATGACTTCCCCCTGCCTCACATCGACGTTCTGGTTGACAATACTGCTCAGCACAAGGTGTTCTCCTTCATGGATGGTTTTTCAGGTTATAATCAGATCCAGATGGCTCCTGAAGATATGGAAAAGATTACCTTTGTCACTCAGTGGGGCACCTTTTGTTACAAGGTCATGGCATTCGGGTTGAAAAATGCTGGGGCAACCTACCAACGTGCCATGGTTGCTTTATTTCATGACATGATCCACCATGAGATTGAAGTATACGTCGATGATATGATTGCAAGGTCTCAAACTGAGGAGGAACACCTTGACCATCTACAGAAGCTGTTTGACCGTCTGAAGTTGTACAAGATAAGGTTGAATCCGAACAAGTGCACCTTCGGGGTAAGATCTGGGAAGTTGCTAGGCTTCGTCGTGAGCGACAAAGGTATTCAAGTGGACCCTGCCAAGGTTAAAGCCATACAAGAGATGCCAGTTCCCAAGACAGAGAAAGAAGTCAGAGGCTTTCTAGGATGACTGAATTACATTGCCCGATTCATCTCACATCTAACGGCTACCTGTGAACCAATCTTCAAGCTACTAAAGAAAGATCAAGTAGTACGTTGGAACGATGAATGTCAGGCCGCTTTTGACAGAATCAAAGAGTATCTCCAAGAACCACCCATTCTTATGCCACCGGTTGAAGGGAGACCTCTAATACTATACTTAACAGTACTTGACATCTCAATGGGGTGTGTACTGGGGCAGCATGACGAGTCTGGCCGAAAAGAGCACGCCATTTATTACCTTAGCAAAAAGTTTACCAACTGTGAGACCCGATACTCACTGCTCGAGAAAACTTGTTGCGCTTTGGTATGGGCTTCTCGCCGGCTGAGACAGTATATGCTGACTCACACTACCTTGTTGATTTCAAAAATGGATCCAATAAAGTACATATTCGAAAAGCCTGCTCTGTCCGGAAGAATAGCAAGATGGCAGATGATCTTGATGGAATATGACATCTAGTACACGACTCAGAAAGCTATCAAAAGAAGTGTATTGGCAGACCATTTGGCACACCAGGCAGTAGACGATTACCAGTCGATGAACTTTGAATTCCCAGACGAGAACATCATGGTAGTGACTGATTGTGAAGTACCTGGACCGGATGAAGGACCTGAGGAAGGATCCCGATGGTCTATGCATTTTGACGGAGCCTCCAACGCTTTGGGTAACGGTATCGGCGCTGTGATCATATCCCCAGAAGGCACTCATACTCCACTTACTGCCCGACTGTGTTTCAACTGCACCAACAACATGGCAGAGTATGAGGCATGCATCATGGGTCTGCAAGCTGCAATTGACTTAAGGATCAAGTTTCTGAGTGTCTTCGGAGATTCCGCTCTCGTGATCAATCAGATCAAAGGCGAGTGGGATACGAAACATCCGAATCTTATTCCTTACAAAGAGTGTGTGTTGACATTGATCCCCCATTTCACGGAGATAACTTTTGAACACTTACCAAGAGAGAAGAATCAGTTGGCGGACGCGCTGGCTACGATGTCTTCTATGTTCAAGGTCAAATGGGATAACGAGGCTCCCCTGATCATTATCTGGAAACTGGATGAACCTGCATATTGTTGTGATATTGAGGCTGAGGTGGTAACTGAAAAACCTTTGTATCATGAAGTGAAGAGGTACCTTGAAACTCAAGAATATCCCGAGGGTGCATCTGTCAATGACAAGAAGTTTCTGAGAAGGTTCGCAGCAAAGTTCTTCCTCAGCAACGACATTCTCTACAAGCGAAACCATGATTCAACCTTACTGCGTTGTGTGGATAAGACTGAAGTAGAAAGAATCATGGCAGAACTGCATGAAGGTACCTTCGGAACGCATTCCAGTGGACACACCATGGCGAAGAAAATCCTTCGGGCAGGATATTTCTGGTCCACAATGGAAGCCAATTGTTACCAACATTCTCGGACATGTCATAAGTGCCAGATTTATGCTGATAAGGTACATGTCCCTCCAGTCCCTCTGAATTTCTTGACTGCACCTTGGCCTTTTTCAATGTGGGGCATTGATATGATCGGCGAGATCAAACCTACGGCATCCAACGAGCATCGCTTCATCCTGGTGGCGATCGATTACTTTACAAAGTGGGTTGAAGCAGCTTCCTGCGCTACGGTAACCAAGAACGTCGTGACACGGTTCATTCGACATAACTTGATATGTCGATACGGTGTCCCAGAAAGGATCATTATGGACAATGGTACCAATCTTAACAACAAGATGATCACTGAGCTCTGCGAGCAATTCAAGATACAGCACCACAACTCTTCTCCCTACCGACCGAAGATGAATGGCGCTGTAGAAGCAGCAAATAAGAATATCAAGAAGATTGTGCAGAAGATGACAGTGACCTACAAAGATTGGCACGAGATGTTACCGTTTTCTCTTCATGGGTACCGTACCTCAGCACAGACGTCAACAGGGGAAACTCCCTTTTCCTTGGTCTATGGCATGGAGGCAGTCTTGCCAATTGAAGTCCAGATACCCTCTCTCCAGATAATGAAGGATGCAGGCTTGAGCGAAGATGACTGGATCCAGACTCGACTTGATCAATTAAACCTAATTGACGAAAAGAGACTCACTGCTATTTGTCATGGTCAAACGTACCAAAAACGGATGATCAGGGCATTTAACAAGAAAGTCAGACCACAAGAGTATCAAGTTGGGGACCTGGTTATCAAGCACATCATTCTTCCTCAAAGTGATCCCAGGGGAAAATGGACCCCCACATACGAAGGGCCATTTGTGGTTAAACATGTCTTCTCAGGAGGAGCCATGATTCTAACCACCATGGATGGTGACGACCTTCCTCACCCCGCCAATGCAGACATAGTAAAAAGATACTACGCATGAATAAAAGACCCGCTAGGTTGACACACCTAGGAAAAAGTAAGGGCTTCCTGGCGAACCAAAAGGGTTCGGGCAAAAATAAGGGATGAAATGAAAAAATCTGTACACCCGGCAAGTCGAAAACCTGAAAAGGCGGCTTGGGCAAAAATGGGTATCCCGGTGGACTGAAAACCCGAAAGGGCGGTCCAGGCAAAAGTTAGGGATTAAAGCGTAATACTATGTCTCGTTGAATCACCTTGCATCCAGAATCCGGTATCAACTATCAAGGTTCAGACGACATCGATCAGTCAGCTTCATCTTCAACTAAGCAGCCAAGTGATGAGACGCTTGAAGACATAAAGGCGATAGCAGAGTTAGAACCCAGTGGGATTATTCCTTTCACATAGCTGTTTTGTTTTCCTTTTTCACAAAAATTGTATAAACTCTGTTGTTCGGCGGCGTTCTCTTACTAGGACGTCAGCCTCTTGTACATAAACGCCTATTTACAGGCAAATTCCAAAATCAATATAAATTCACTATTCAGATAAATTGCCAATTATTTTCCTTTTTCTGTTTTGTTTTGCAAAGAACGTCCAATGTTCATTTTTGATATATGCATTTGACACTAATTTCTAACTCATAAATATTTGCATGCGAAACAAAGGACTAATTACAGGTGACATCAGAAACAGGGGCAATAATGAGTTGTCTAAAGCGATCTACTTGCTCTGTCCACCAAGGTACCAAGGTAAGTTCGGATGAAGAATGTAACCCAGATACCTTCGCTCCCCGCAGAGTAAGACAAGATTCAACAATTCTCCCCAAACAGTTGGTCTCCAATCAGCCTTGAAAAGGCACAGTATCTCCAGCAAGTCAGCAGTACTCTCCTCAAGCAGAGTTAGTCTACTGTCAACCTTAAGGAAGTTGGATTATCCCCCAGAAAATCTCAATATTCCCCAGCGGAGTATACAGACATTCCTAACAAGCATCCCCGGCAGTCTTAATCTAAGATTGTTCCCCGGTGGAATACCAGACACCCCGGTGGAGCCAATTCCCCAGTACATTTCAAAAGATCCCCCAGGAGAGTTGAATCAATCTCCCTAGTAGGAAGCTTATCCCCAGTAGATTCTGGAAGCTTATCACCTGCAGAGTATGAACACGCCTATTCTCGGCTTTATTCAGAAGGTAATTCCTTAACAAAGCTCATCAACGGTATCCCCAACGGAGTTATCATCAAACCTCAACGAAGTATCTCTCCCCACAGAGTATTTCCCTGCAGAGTAATCTCTTCAACAAAGTTTATTCCTCAACGGAGTCATCTTCTCCTACAGGTTTATTCTCGCAACCGTCATCCCCAGCGGAAACAAAGAGCTCTACTCCTCAACATCAGCCCAGGATTTGACTTCCCGGCACCCGTCGAGGATTTATTTTCTTAGACAAAAATACAGTCATAAACATCACATCTTCATACATTATAGCATGCGCATACGCATCATGGACATACAATCTCATTTATTTTGAGAACATCACGCATTTCATACATCATGACATTGCATACAACTAACGTTTTGTCTTTTCAGGACAAAGGTCAATACAAAGATGATTACTATCAACTGTCGCAATTCCAGATTCGATACCTGGATCTAGCCAGGGCATATTTGTGAGTGATTACTTGTGGATTCGACACCTGTATCCAGCCAGGGCATATCCGCATGTAGAAATTCCGGACTCGATTCCTGTATCCAGCCAGGGCACGTCTGAAGAGTTTGAAGATTCTATTCCTGTATCCAGCCAGGGCATATCTGTTGATGACTAATTCCGGACTCGTTTCCTGTATCCAGCCAGGGAATGTCTGAAGAGTTTGAAGATTTGATTCTTGTATCCAGCCAGGGCATATCTGTTGACGACTATTCCGGACTCGATTCCTGTATCCAGCCAGGGCACGTCTGAAGAGTTTGAAGATTCGATTCCTGTATCCAGCCAGGGCATATCTGTTGATGACTAATTCCGGACTCGATTCTTGTATCCAGCCAGGGCACATCTGAAGAGTTTGAAGATTCGATTCCTGTATCCAGCCAGGGCATATGTGTTGACGACTAATTCCGGACTCGATTCCTGTATCCAGCCAAGGCAAGTCTGAAGAGTTTGAAGATTCAATTCCTGTATCCAACCAAGGCATATCTATTGACGACTATTCCGGACTCGATTCCTGTATCAAGCCAGGGCACGTCTGAAGAGTTTGAAGATTCGATTCCTGTATCCAGCCAGGGCATATCTGTTGACGACTATTCCGGACTCGATTCTTGTATCCAGCCAGGGCACGTCTGAAGAGTTTGAAGATTCAACACCTGTATCTAGCCAGGGCATATCTGTTGACGACTATTCCGGACTCGATTCCTGTATCCAGCCAGGGCACGTCTGAAGAGTTTGAAGATTCGATTCCTGTATCCAGCCAGGGCATATCTGTTGACGACTATTCCGGACTCGATTCCTGTATCTAGCCAGTGCACGTCTGAAGATTTTGAAGATTCGATTCCTGTATCCAGCCAGGGCATATCTGTTGACGACTATTTCTGGACTCGATTCCTATATCCAGCTAGGGCACGTCTGAAGAGTTTGAAGATTCGATTCCTGTATCCAGCCAGGGCATATCTGTTGATGACTAATTCCGGACTCGATTCTCGTATCCATCCAGGGCACGTCTGAAGAGTTTGAAGATTCGATTCCTGTATCCAGCCAGGGTATATCTGTTGACGACTAATTCCGAACTCGATTCCTGTATCCAGCCAGGGCACGTTTGAAGAGTTTGAAGATTCGATTCCTGTATCCAGCCAGGGCATATCTGTTGACGACTAATTCCAGATTTGATTCCTGTATCTAGCCAGGGCACATCTGTGAGTAACTGATTGTAGACTCGATACCTGTATCCAGCCAGGGCACATCTACATGAAGAGTTTAGAGATCCGATACCTGTATCCAGCCAGGGCATGTCTACATAAAGAGTTTGAAGATCAACCCCTGTAACAGGCCAGTTAATTATCTTTCTTTCTCAGGTACGCAAGTTCTCGCTAAGGAATCTCTTACGCGATGGACACCTAGATGGCATCTATAAGCCCATCCACATACCAACAGTCTCCAAATGGCATCTATAAGCCCATTCCCGACAAAGTTCTGTCACAGCTAGATGGCATCTATAAGCCCATCCTCCTATCCATCATCTCTCCAAATGGCATCTGTAAGCCCATTCCCTACATCACACTGCTGATATTCTACTATGCGAGTGCAAATTTCTGGGCACTCTAGTGTTCAATCATCTTCCACCTTCGGATCACGAAAGGCACGCAAGCCAATCTACATCCTCAGGTCTAAGAAGACTGAACAGGGGCAACTGTTGTACCCCAAAATTTTCCCTCCCATATTCTTCAAGATTTGGCCAGATCAATCTCCAAATGGTTCAAAATCTCTCAAGGGTTGCACAGTCCAATTGCCTCCTAACACAGTCAAAATTTGGGTTTTGGTTCTTGCAGAGAAATTGAGGTTTTCAAGGGTCCAATCAAGTCCCATATGCCCATATACATTGTCAAGCATCCATATGTCAAGTTTCAAGACTCACAGCATCAAGTTGCACAGTCAAAAACCCTAATTGCTTCACAGTCAACTACAGGGGCAAAATGGTCATTTGACAGTCGAAAGTCAAAAATTTTGGTCAACATCTCATATTGAAGCCACAATCATCATTTGATCAATTCTTGATCATGATTCCACAAGCATGGCTCAAAAATCTCAAGATGTCAAAAGTTTCTATTTTTGGACAGTTGAAAAGTCAACTACAGATTGACCAAGGCATAACTTCTTCATGGTTCATCAGAAAAATCCCATTAAATGCTCATTTTAAAGGGGATGACATTTACTACAACTCATCTTCACATTCCAAGTCCAAGAAATGCTCTAACAAAAAGTTATCAATTTCAACATTATAGGTCATTTTCAAAAGTCAACAAAAAGACACTTTAAGTCAAAGACCATAACTTGAGATTGGTAAATCAAAATGACATGGGACCAAAGGCATTGGTTAGAGAACTTCAATACCTTTCCAAAATATCCAAGAACATGTTCATAGCTTCAAAATTGAGCAAGATATGCATTGGATAAGTTGGGAAATTTTTGGGAACTTTCAAAAGTCAACTTTGCCTAAAACACTTTATTTTTGCTAATGGGCCTCAAATTCTTTCTTGAATCTTTACCCAAAGCCTATGCACGACCCATTGAACTTAAAATGATTTATTTTATTATTTTTAGTTAATTAATTGAATTTTTATTAATATTAATTCATTTAATTGAATTTAGTTATAGGAAAATTAAAAAGATATGGTTTTTGGATCTTTTGTGAAGCAAATCAGATCAGGGCAAGCTGGAAAACTCGTTTCTCAATCAAAAAGGGAAAATCATCCATATTTGGCAAGGTTTTCATTCAAAAAAGATTGGAAATTATATGATTGAAAATCAAGGATTGAAAACATAAATTCATGGACTTTTGGGCCAAGGTTTTAACCTAATTTTCTCATCACATACATATGCTAAAGGAAACCCTGAATCCCTACACGCACAATTGCTGCAAGAACACCATATGCAACATTGAAAAAAAAGTGAAAAAGTTCAAAACTGCTTTCTAACTTCCAGGCAGATTCAAGGAAGTTTGTTGATTCTAATCCCTTGCTGAGAGTTTCCTGAACGTATTGCAAGCACTTTCCAACCTCATAGCTCAAGGAAACGGTAAAACAAAGTCACGGTTTTAACAAATATTTTCATAATCGAAATCTAATTTCCATGCATCATTGACATGTTTTGCTTATTGATTTGTATTGCTGACATCTTCCTGAAGCTTTGTGTGTGGATTAATTGAGTTATAACCTTCTGAATCGAAAGTCACCATGGAAGCATATTAGGGTTCCGAAGCTGTTGAATCAGGGCTTTATGCATAAGGAAAAATTGGATCATATCATGACTATGGTTGAATTCGTCAAGGCCAGACGAATTCAACCAAACCCTCGCACTCAATTTATGTGATATGTGCTGCTAATCGCTATTATTAGGACTTTTGGTTTGTGGGGGTTTAAAACCCCCGCTGTCTTATTTGTTTTACAGGAAAAACGAAGAAGACAACAGGCGTGGCAACATGTGAATGGTGCATTCAAATGAGTGGCGCGCTTTTTGTGTTCCCAACATAATTAGCACTTTTCATATATTATGTTCATTGATCATTATTATTACAAACAATTGCAGATGGCGCAGTGGTGGTGGACGTGTCTTGCAAACACTGGGACCTGGGTTCGATTCCCAGGTCCCCCCATATAATTGTTAATTTTTGTTCTAACGTGTTCCAGTGCAGCGTGTGATCCAACGTTCCACCATAAGCCTCACGCGTTAGCTTGCCAAGTGGCCTTGATGAACAATCTGAAGGCCAAGAGATGGAGTCCATGGTGTGCTCCAGTCAAACAGCACGCACGTGATTCCTGAAAGTCAACCAGGCTTGGTCTTCTTGGGCCAGAATTGCTCAAAACAAACCTCCACTTGGGCCAACATACCCCCGTGGTTTGCAATTTCTTTTCTTTTCTTTTTATTTCTTTTAATTGTTTAATTATTATTATTAATTCACAATAAATTATTTTTCCCAATAAAAATCAGAAACTCAAAATTGTAAATATTTTTAATTATTTATTAATTTCACCATTAACCTATTTTTGTAAATAAATACTAATAATTAACTTAGTTTAATTTAGGTTTTAATTTTAATCCTTTTTCTTAATAAATAAAATTGCATAGAATTAGGTTTTTGACTTTTTTTTCTTAATTAATTATTAATCATCATTATTAATTATTATTATTTTTGTAAATAACATGTAAATTAATTAATTACCTTAAATTAGTTTAACTTTAACATTTTCATTAATAATTAAAATAAACTTAGAACTAGGGTTTTCTTTTGATTTTAATTTAGTTATTTTCATTAAATACAAAAACATAAAAAATATCTTTCTTGTAAATAATTAATTAAATTAATAATTAGGTTTAATGTTAATTTAATTTCAAGCAAAGGACAAAAAGCTCGTAATTTCTCAAAAGGGTCCAAAACCCTCAGACGTCTTGATTTTAATTCTTTTCGCACGTTACGTTTATATTATTATGTAACTGTTTCCGGATGTAATAGTAATTAGGCTTATTGTTTTTTTTACTTTCTACATCTTTATCAAAAACGGGTCTTTGTTTTTTTGGCGATGTATAGACCCACGCCTTGTAATAGCGTAGCTTTTACCTTTCTGTATTTAATTTTCCGCACTCCTAACTTCTAAATTGCATGAAAGAATGTATGATAATTAAAAAATAACTCGTAGCTCACAATTGCCTGATCCAAGACAAATATAAACTGAAAACAACACACAATGCACATGCCACTTCTAGGGTACGCCTCACTCGTTGCCTCGAAAGTGGTCGTCAAGTATAGGGTGTTTTAGCGGTCGCCCTTATGTCTAAGATCCAGTTGCCTCGAAACGGTTGCCTCGGATTAAAAAGGATCTAGGACACTAGGGTTACTTCTAAAGTGTCCTACTATTGCTTCGGTGACCACACTGTCCCTACAATCAAATTGACCCGAACACCTCCAACGGTGGTGCTACCTATCTCTCAATGGTGGGATGGCACTACCTTAAGGACTTTTACACAGCCTAATTCCTTAGGGTAGGTAGATGACTCATGGGTACTTGCTCTCTTCAAAAACAAACAAAAATCTTTTCACACTGACACTTTCAAAAGCTTTCAAAACAAATTTTTCAAACACTCTTGAGGACAGATACAAGAGTCACTCAGAAATCTTTCAATGAAACTTTTTCAAACCCACTCACATTTGAAAAGCAAACCAAGTTTTGAAAACATAAGAGCAAGTACCTAAGAGCCCATGGATAACCATGGATAGAAAGGGTGCTAACACCTTCCCTTTCTATAAATCTACCTCACGAACCGAGAGACATTCTCAATAAGGAATTTTGCTGTGCTTTTGTCATTTCCATGTTGGAGAACATAAAAGACGGTGGCGACTCTTGCTTACCGCGACATTTCGTGAAACCAGCTAAAAACAGTCAGTTCTATTTCCACCGATCACAGGATAGTTCAGAGATGAAAAGATGAACAAAAAATGGAAGGGATGAGCGAAAGAGACGAAACAACGCCGTTGTGAACCACAAACCCTAATTTCAATTTCCTCCCTTAATCAAACAACTAAACGGAGTTAAGACTTGGGCTTTTGTCACATTTTTGCCCTAAAGCCAATTCGTTCGCTGATAACCCCCCCCCCCCCCCCCATTTTGGCTTGTTTTTCTGATTACAGCAAATAACAACATTTCTCTTGGGCCTCTCATCTAAATCCTAAGCCCATTTGCTTCTTTTATTTATTTCTCTTCTTATTTTCTTTTTATTATACAATATACTAATATAACTTAAGGTATTTTTTTTAATTTGATTTAGGTTTTTATAATTAATTCTTATCTTTTACTTTTTTTAATAAACTTATCTTAGGTTTAATTTTACACATAATAAAATACCAAAAATATAATAATAATTTAGTTTATTTATTTTCTTTAGATTTTACATAATTAATAAAACACAAAAAATAAAGATTTTAATTTAATCAATTATTTTTATTCTTTAGATTAGGTTTTATCTTTCTCTTTTCATGTAAATATTTAGCATTTCATATTTTGATAATATTATTTTCATAAATTGTCATAGCTTTATATTAAATCGCACAAAAATTCGATTTGGTTGTATTGTTTGATATTTGGACATTGCTATCTCATTTGATTCATCCCCATTTGTAAAAATTGTATCCCCATTCCCGAATACTTTGTAATAGCGTAGAATTTCAATTCCCGGAATTTACTGTTTTCCATATACTGTATAGTAACTAGGCATGTATGGCAAGATTCAAAAATCAATCGCTAGATGACCTAATCAAAGAAAAAATAACTTGAAACCAACACACTTTCTCACACGCGCACCTCTAGGGTAACCTCGCTTGTTTCCTCAGAAATACAATCATGTCCCTCGAATATGGGACGCTCTAGCAATGACCCCTTTGATAAAAAATATCGTAGCCCCTCGATGACCCTCGATGTTACCTTCGATTAAAATGATCTTGTCCCTTACAAAAAGTGCTAAAGTGTCTCACAAGTTTCCTTCAATGATTGTAAAATTGACCCGCACCTGTCCATTCACATCCAACGATGGGGTTTCTTACCAAATCAATGGTAAGATAGCACCATTAAAAGGAGGAAGAAAAGAACAATTTTTTAAGACCTTTCGAGTAGATAGATTCACTCTTAGTTACTCTCTTGCTCACGATAAAAACTTTTCACACCTACACTTCCATTTCAAAACATTTTCAAAAAGACAAAAACGTTTTGTATACATTCTTATAGAGACGAGAACCATTGCAAAACATCTTTTTGAAACACAATTCACAAACACATCTTTGAACAATTTTTTCGAAACAAAACATTGTATACGTTCTTATAGAGACGAGAACCATTACAAAGAGATTTTTTTCAAAATACTTTCAAAGCCCACACCACAAGCACACAATCAAATGAAAGCAAGTGATCTAAACGAGTAACTAAGAGCCCATGGAAAACCATGGATGAAAAGGGTGCTAATACCTTCCCTTTTCATAATCTACCCCCCGAACCCGAGAAAATCTCGAAAGGTCTTTCCTGTGCTTTTTTACCTTTCCTTTTGGATAAAAGAAAAGTCGGTGGCGACTCTTGCTAACCGCACAATTGCGATCGAAATGCAAAACATCTAGTCAGTTCTCCCACCGTATCACAGAACTGGAGACTCTGCTGGGGATATATATAAAAGTGGGGTTACCTTAGGGTTTTAGATCACCTTTACATGCTTATCTTGTTTGACTTGTATTCTTTACATTTTGGTTCTATTGTTTGGGTTTGAATCCTCTACCCGGATTTGGGAAACATAATAGGTAAATAGCAATACATTATGGAAACTGTGCGGGGTATACCGACATGGTCTAAGCAATAGCTATATTAGTGCGACATATTTGTGGGTACCGGTAGCCTTTGAGTGAATCAAAGAGAATACGGGGCCGCTGAGTGATGTCATGAAGCACTAATGGACTTTTGGAACCTTTACTTGACCAACTTGGCTTTTTAGGATGTAGTGAGATGACCGGCTTTGGTGCAGTCCGAAGTTGGTAGATACTCGATACTACACTCATTGAGGGTTGGTTCCTTGGAATATTTCGGTCACCAATAAAGAGGCTGAATTGAAACAATGAACAAGGAAACAATCCAGTGATACTGAGCTCCTTAGAACCCGGTTACTATTTCTAGGACAGGTTAAGCCAACTAAACTTCAAGAGGGTACTTACCTATGAAACCCCATGCAAGCCTAAACTAAGAACTTGTGTGATTTGCTTGTACATATATACTTGAGCATAACATCATGGACATCATGAAGCATCATATGCATCCACTAACCATTTCAAGGATTTTGGAAATTCATCTTTGTTCTTGTTTTGTAGGCTATGGATTCACTTCGCAGGAAAACCATCCAAATCAACCTTGTAAGAATTCATCCACAACTCAAGGAGATAACTTCAAGGATTCTTGAGAATTCACCATTCACCGAAAGACATGGTCGTCTACTCAGCCTAGTCACTTCCAACACTGAGGAGGATATGGTGAAAGTTCTTTTCCAGTTCTTTGACCCTTTACATCACTGCTTCACATTTCCTAACTACCAACTTGTGCCCACTTTGGAGGAATTTTCTCAACTCTTGAGGATTCCTATTCTCAATCAACTACTCTTCAACGGTACGGAAAGAGATCCAAAGCCAGAAGAGATTGCTCAAGCCCTACACTTGCACTCATCTGATGCCACAACACACTGGGAAACTAGAAGTGGTGTCAAAGGCTTCTTGGAAAAGTTCTTGTTTGAGAAGCCCCAAAGCTTCTAGGATTCCTTGGACTTACAAGCTTTTGAGGAGATTGTAGCTCTTCTCATCTATGGGATGGTCTTGTTCCCTAACCCTGACTAACTCATAGATGTGAGTGTTGTCAAAATCTTCACGAGTCGCAACTTGGTGCCTACATTGCTTGGGGATATCCTCCATTCTTTTCACACTCGTAAAATGAGGAAAAAAGGTGTTCTCATGTGTTGCACTCCTCTTCTGGAAAGATGGTTTATTTCTCATCTTCCTCAATCAGTCTTGAAGAATGAGCAAGGTTTGAGGTGGTCACAACGATTGATGACTCTTACACATTCAGATATTCATTGGTGTTCTCGAACCAAAGAGAATGTTATCATCGTCGACCGTTGTGGGGAATTCCCTAATGTCCTTCTACTTGGCATTAGGGGAGGCATCACCGACAACCCCTGCTTGGCTCTAAGATAGTTTGGTTATGCCCGAAGGGATGGCCCACATGACATGCTGATTCAAGGTTTGGTTTTCGACTTCGACAACAATAATCAAAGACATCGTCAAAGGTTCATCTTAGTTTGGAGGATGCCTAATAAGGTAGACAATAAGACCTTGGGACACAAGAATTCCATCCCCCTTGAGCCTTACCTCAAGTGGGTATAAACCCTCTCCCAAAGTCTTATGATGCCTTACCCCTCCATTCTCCCAGTGATTATAGAGCCCGTTAAGGAAGGAGAGGTTCCATACACCCTCCTATATCCTGACATGCCGATATCACTCGAAGATCTACAAAGGAGTTGGATACAGCTCAAGGGAGAGCGTGATATTTTCGAAGCCCAATTCTATGCAAGCAAGAAGAAGGTTTTGGAACTCACTCGGCTGCTTCACGAAGAGCATACTCTCAACACCTACATTGCACCAAAGAGGATGCGCAACGTCTTTTTACCTTAGAATTTTGTATTATTTTGCCCAAGGGGCATTGATGTACTAACAAATTATATCTTATTAATATGACGTATGTTTCTTTTTTGTTTAAAACAAATTTGAATTTCTGAATCCTTGAAAGCATTGCATGAATACATATCATTCATCATATGCATAAGCAAGTCTTCACACCAATTTTCCTCATCTCTCTGCTATTTATTTCAGCAAGATGGATCTAGAACAAACGGTCAAAGACTTACAAGCTCAGAATTCACAATTTCAACAACTACTCTTGACCTTAGCCAAGGGGCAGGAGGAGCTCAAGACTCTGCTAGAGAAAGGGAAAGAGAAAAAGAAGAAGAAGCGAGCCGGTGTGGTTGTCATGGGCAGAAGGTTTGAAGGACAAGCCAGACGGACCTTGGAATTCCCATCAACATCTGAAGAGGGGGAAGGAAAAGGAAAAGGAACGGCAGTACCATCAGATTCTGAAGCAGAGGAAGAGGAAGAAAAGCACTACTCCGAACATCAGTACCCTCCATCCGATGACAAATACAAAAATTTGGAAGAGCGTCTAGCTACTATGGAGATACAGAGAGTACCTGGGATAGACTTTGAGGAGTTGGGGCTGGTATCTGGAATTGTAATCCCGCCTAAGATTAAAGTACCTCTATTTTCCAAGTATGATGGGGTGTCTTGTCCCAAGATGCACCTACGATCTTATGTCAGGAAAATTCAACCGCATTCTGCTGACAAAGATTTGTGGGTCCACTTTTTCCAGGACAGTTTGTCAGGAACACAGCTTGATTGGTTCTACCAGTTGGAGAGGTCTGATGTGCATAATTGGGAAGACTTGGCAGCCGCCTTCTATAAACAGTATCAATACAACGCCTACTTGGCACCAACCCGTACTCAACTCCAGAGTATGGCCATGGTGTCCAACGAAGGATTCAAAGACTACGCCCAAAAGTGGAGGGATTTAGCCCGAAGGGTGCAACCACCCCTATCTGAGAGGGAGCTAGTAGACATGTTCCTGGGTACCCTCTCATGTCCTTTTTTCAATCACCTGATTGGAAATTCGTCTATTGGGTTCACTGAATTGATTCTAACCGGAGAAAGAGTGGAGGCCGGTATAAAAAGCGGGAAAATTCAAAAAGATGCATCTACTTCTGCTGCCATCAGAAAACCTTTCACGGGAAAGAAGGAGGTATCAGCTGTCTACTCTCAGAGGGGTCAAGGAAGAGTTGAACGCCGGCCAGCGGTGGGGGCCGTTATGATTCAGAAGTCTGCATTTGATCAGCCCAGAACCAGTCAACCGAGAACCAATCAAACTAGGGTGGAAAGGACAGTTAGGCAATTCACCAGGATAAACATGACTCCTGCCCAAGTTCTACCCCATCTCTTAAAGTTAAATCTAGCAAGTCTGAAAGAGGCCTCGAAGAATCTGAATACTGCTTCTCAGCACTACCATCCGATTGCTAGGTGTGCTTACCATCCAGAGAGCCCAGGGCACGACACTGACAATTATTGGGGCCTGAAGAATAAAATTCAAGATTTGATAGATGCTAAAGAAGTTGAATTCGACGCACCTGAAAAACCCAATGTTATCTCTGCTCCAATGCTAAGGCACGGCCACAACGCCCATGCTATTGAGGAGGATCTGTTTGTTGCTACTGTAGATGATTTGATAACTCCACTCCCTATAATCAAGTTAAATTTGTTGAAGGTTGGGGTTTTCCCAGGTTGTGAAGAAGATTTTCACCTTTGTTCATCCTCATTAACCCACTGTCCATTGTTGAAGATAGGCATCCAACGCCTAATTGATAACCAAGAAATCCTATTTGAGAAGACTCTTGTTTTATCAACTCCTGTTAACGATGTTTCAATAATAACCATATCCGCCAATCCATCCAAGGTCCCTAAGAGACCTGTTAGGATTACATCCGCTCCGAAGGCTGCACCTTTGAAGATAACCATGCTCGGGCCAGTCTCGTACAAGTCCGGCAAATCAGTACCATGGAACTATGATGGAGAAATCTACTACCATGGTGTCAAACAAATTGAACAGACTGCCGAGGAAGAGAGTTCTGAAGAAGATAATTCTGACATCAGTAACATTTCCAGAACAAGCAAAGTTACCCGTTGTGGAAGAATCTTTTCTCCAAAGATTTCCCCTCCAAAGGAAATTTTTGGACACTCAGCTGCTCCTAAGGTTATCTCTACACCGGTAAACATATCTGCAAGTACACCAATCATAGAAGAAGTCACAACCCCCGTGGTTATCCCCTCTACTGCTACTGATGTTCGAGGGAAAGGGATCCAAGAAGAGCCCGTCAGGATAAGGGCTCAGCCGTTGATCATCCCTGAAACCTCTCAAAAAGAAATGGAGGAAATTTTGAAAATAATCAAGAAAAGAGATTATGATGTGGTGGAACCGTTGGGGAAAACCCCCTCAAAGATCTTCATGTTGGCCCTGTTGCTTTTTTCAGAAGCTCATGCTAAGGCTCTGATAATATTTTTGAAGACAGCCCACGTGCTACAAGAAACCTCCGCTGATCAGTTTCAGGAATGTGTGGCTAGTTTAACAGCTGACAATGGTCTAGGATTCTTCGATGCAGATTTAACTTCAAAAGGGAGAAACCATGGTGATGCTTTACATGTCTCGGTGGAATGCAGACGGACAACCCTAGCACACGTACTGGTAGACACTGATTCGTCTTTGAATGTCTTGTCGAAGAAAGCCTTGGATAGACTGGATTGTGAAGGCTTAACCCTGAAACCCAGCAATATAATTGTCAGAGCCTTTGATGATTCTAAGAGGATGGTCCACGGGGAGGTGGACATCCCGATTAAGGTGGGAACTGAAACCTTCAACTCCACATTCTATGTGATGGACATCCGTCCTTCTTATTCTTTCCTGTTGGGAAGACCTTGGATCCACCATGCTGGAGCTGTCACTTCTACTCTGCATCAAATGCTTAAGTACCCTGTCTAGGGGAAAATCATAATTGTTCATGGAGAAGAGGAATACATGATCAGTCATCTGAATTCTTTCCGTTATGTAGAATTGGATGGCGAATTCATCGAAACTCCTTTCCAGCATTTTGAAGAAGTAGCTCAGGAGATAGCGGCGACCAAAATATTGTCCTCTGTACCCACGATTACCAGACCTCCGCCTCGGATGTCATCTCTCAAGGATGCAAGGGCAGCAATGGAAGAAGGAAGATCCACAATCTGGGGAGAACTTCCAGACTTTCCTTTCAAATCAGACAAATTCGGCTTGGGGTTCACCTCAACTGCTCAGAAGGCCGTGCGCCGCGCCCATGCCGGAGGGCCACCTGTGAAGATCAGTCACCAAGGGGTTAATGCTCTTGAAGATAGTGAAGAAGAGGGCAGCTTGGAAGACTGGATATTTCCTAATGTCGGCGGAGGACTGTGCAACTGGGAAGCAAAAGACTTTGTTCCGATTACTTTCACACCGCAGTAATTTATCTTTTACATTTCTGTTGGATCTGTAATAATTCACCAAACAATTCGTACTTTTTCAACCTTGTGTCTTACCCGAGGCACAACGGTCCATTTGTAAGGGTTCTTGTTTCATTTTCATATGTCATTTCAATGAATCATGGACGTTTTTCATACAAACATTTGTGTTCTTTGTCTTTCTTTTTACATTTTATTTTTTTAAGATGGCTATACCCTTACACACACCCACACTCACAAATTCAGGTACTCTTCCATTCCGGATCCCATGGGTAACGATACTGCTATATCCTTCAGTGACTCTGAAGATCTGATCTACCAAGCCGAATACGAAGGTGAGGAAGATTGTGAGGTGCCAGGGGAATTGTCTAGACTTCTACAACAAGAGGAAAGTGCTATTCTTCCTCGTTAGGAGTTGTTGGATATAATCAACTTGGGTACTGAGGAAGACAAAAAGGAAATCAGAGTGGGTGCCAATCTAGAGCCGAGTGTCAAGGAGCGCCTAATTCAGCTACTGCATGATTATGTTGAAATCTTTGCCGGGTCTTATGAAGACATGTCGGGACTTGATATAGACATTATGGTACATCGTCTACCCAGAAGAGAAGACTGTCCACCAGTGAAGCAAAAAGTCCGCTGCATGAGACCTGACATGTCAGAGAAGATCAAAGCAGAAGTTATGAAGCAATTCAATGCTTGATTTCTGGCTGTTACTTCCTATCCTCAATGGGTTGCTAACATTGTGCCCGTGCCTAAGAAGGACGGCAAAGTGAGAATGTGCGTGGGTTATAGAGATTTAAATAGGGCCAGCCCTAAAGACAACTTTCCACTTCTGCACATCGACATCCTGATCGACAATACAGCCCAGTACAAAGTATTTTCTTTCATGGACGAATTCTCAGGCTATAACCAGATCAAAATGGCACCTGAGGACATGGAGAAAACTACTTTTGTTACACAGTGGGGTACGTTCTGCTACAAAGTGATGCCACTCGGACTGAAGAATGTCGGGGCAACCTATCAACGCGCCATGGTAGCTTTATTTCATGATATGATACATCATGACATAGAGGTCTACGTAGATGACATGATAGCCCGATCACAAACTGAAGAAGAACACCTTGATCACTTGCAAAAGCTGTTTGTCAGGTTGAAGGAGTACAAGCTAAGACTGAATCCAAACAAGTGCACATTCAGAGTCTGGTCCGTTAAGCTCTTAGGTTTCATTGTCAGCAACAAAGGCATCGAGGTTGATCCTGCCAAAGTCAAAGCTATACAAGAAACGCATGCTCCTCGCACGGATAAGGAGGTCAGGGGTTCTTGGGACGCCTAAACTACATTGTTAGTTTCATTTCTCACCTAACATCTACTTGTGAACCAATCTTCAAGCTGTTGAAGAAAGATCAGGTAGTTAGATGGAACAATGACTGTCAAGTTTCTTTCGATATAATCAAGGAGTATTTGCTAGAACCTCCTATCCTGATGCCACCCGTCGAGGGAAGACCGCTAATCATGTATCTGACCGTCCTAGAGAATTAAATGAGGTGCGTACTGGGGCAGCATGACGAGTCTGGGCGAAAAGAGCATGTCATTTATTACCTTAGCAAAAAGTTTACCAACTGGGAAACAAGATATTCACTGCTCGAGAAAACTTGTTGCACTTTGGTATGGGCTGCTCGCCGGTTAAGGCAGTACATGTTGACTCATACCACTTTTCTGATATCTAAGATGGATCCAATCAAATACATCTTCGAGAAGCCTGCTTTATCCGGAAGGATAGGTAGATGGCAGATGATCCTAATGGAATATGACATACAGTACACGACCCAAAAAGATATAAAAGGGAGTGTGCTAGCTGATCATCTGGCCCATCAAGCTGTAGAAGATTATCAATCCATGAGGTTCGACTTCCCCGACGAAGATATTATGACATTGGACAATGTTGAAGATTCCAGACCATATGACGGACCTGAACAAGGATCCCGATGGACCCTGTACTTTGATGGTGCCTCCAACGCACTTGGAAACGATATCAATGTTGTGCTTATATCTCTGGAAGGATGCCATACTCCTTTCACCACCAGACTTTGCTTCAATTGTATAAACAACATGGCAGAGTACGAGGCATGTATCTTTGGGCTCAAGGCTGCCATAGACTTGGGAATCAAATCTTTGATTTTATTTGGGGACTCAGCTTTGGTCATCAGTCAAATCAAAGGAGAGTAGGACACTAAGAATCCAAACCTCATCCCTTACAAAGAACATGTCTTGACATTGTTACCACATTTTGAGCAGATTACCTTCGAGCACTTCCCGCGAGAAGAAAATCAGCTAGCAGATGCTCTAGCTACAATGTCATCCATGTTTAAACTTAATTGGGATAACGAGGCTCCCCAGATCACCATTGAACGGATGGATGAACCCGCACACTGTCACGAGATTAATACCGAAGAAGTAGTGGACCGACCTTGGTTTCATGAAGTCAAAAGGTATCTCGAGGCTCGAGAATATCCTGAAGGAACTTCAGTCAATGACAAAAAGTTGTTAAGGAGATTCTCAGCTAAGTTTTTCCTAAGTACTGGCATCCTGTACAAACGCAATCATGATTTTATTATGCTCTGTTGCGTGGACAAGGCTGAAGCTGAAAAGATCATGGCTGAATTGCATGAAGGTACCTTTGGCACTCACTCTAGCGAGCATACGATGGCAAAGAAGATTCTACGGGCAGGCTACTATTGGTCTACCATGGAAGCAGACTGCTATCAACATTCCCGAACCTGCCATAAATGTCAAATCTATGCAGACAAGGTGCACGTGCCTCTGGTTCCTCTAAATGTCTTAACAGCTCCTTGGCCCTTCGCTATGTGGGGAATCGACATGATTGGAGAGATCAAGCTTACATCCTCCAATGGACACCGCTTCATTCTAGTGGCCATTGATTACTTCACAAAGTGGGTCGAAGCATCTTCCTTCGCATCTGTTACTAAGAATGTTGTTGCCCGCTTCATCAAGAAGAACCTCATCTGTCCGTACGGTATCCCCGAAAGGATCATCACTGATAATGGTACAAACCTTAACAATACTATGATCACCGCCCTGTGCGAGCAGTTCAAAATTAAACATCACAATTCATATCCCTATTGGCCAAAGATGAATGGTGTTGTCGAAGCTGCGAACAAAAACATCAAAAAGATCATACAAAAAATGACAGTCACCTACAAGGACTGGTATGAGATGCTACCGTTTGCTCTCCACGGGTACCGTACCACGGCTCACACTTCAACTGGGGAAACACCCTATTCTTTAGTTTATGGCATGGATGTTGTTCTACCTATTGAGGTTCAGATCACCTCTTTGAGAATCATGAAGGATGCAGGTTTGAGTGAAGACGATTGGATCAAAACCCGACTTGATCAGTTGAACTTAATTGACGAGAAGAGACTTACTGCTGTTTTCCATGGTCAGACATATCAAAAAAAGATGATCAAGGCTTCTAACAAGAAAGTCATACGCCAAGTGTATCAAGTTGGAGATCTTGTGATCAAGCGCATCATCTTGCCATAAAGTGATCCCAGGGGCAAATGGACTCCTACCTATGAAGGACCATTTGTAATCAAGAACATCTTTTCTGGTGGGGAAATGATTTTAACCACCATGGACGGCAACGATCTTCCTCACCCTGCAAACGCAGACATAGTCAAAAGATACTATGCATAAGAGACCCGCTAGGTTAACACACCTAGGAAAAACAAGGGCATCTCGGTGAAACGAAAACCCGAAAGGGCGGTTCAGGAAAAAATTAGGGATAAAACAAAAAAAATATGTACACCCGACAAGTTGAAAACCCGAAAGGGCGACTTGGGCAAAAAAGGGTTTTCCGGTGGATCGAAAACCTGAAAGGGCGGTCCAGGAAAAAATTAGGGAATTAAAGCGTATGACTATGTCTCGTCGGATCACTTTAAAGACAATCTCTTCATGGACGAACTCAGAGCTTCTGATCAATTCAATCATCTTCGAACGAAGCAAAGAATAGACAAGATATTCGGAGATACGAAGGCTATAGCAGAATGGGAACCCCCTGGGATTTTTACACACATAGCTATCTTTCTCTGTATAAATTTTTCTTACTTTTATGACACCATCCTCTTACTAGGATGTCTGTCTCCTTTGTACAAAACACTTGTTCAAAGTAAATACAAAGATATCTCTTTCAAAGTACAGAAAACTATTTTCCTTTTTCTTTTACACTTGTGTTTTTATTTGCAAAAACGTCCAATGATTCGTTAATGAACATATGCATTTGAACATAATTACTGTTTACAAATAAACAGGATGAAAAAGAAAAATTACTGACATGTTGAAAGATTAGGAAAACATCTTTAGGCTATTCCATGAGCAACCCTTACAGCACTCCATACAATTCCCCAGTGGAGCCAAAACTTTGAACTACAGATCCCCAGCGGAGCTAAGACTACCAACTACCAATCCCCAGTGGAGCCGAAACTTCAAACTATCAACCCACAGCGGAAATCATCCAGTTTCTCCAGGTTCCCCCAGCAAGTTGTCTTGAAGCCTGAAAATCAATCAGATAACAGTTAACTTTTGTTTCTCCCCAACCTAGGGTAACTCCCCAGTGTAGTGGCAGATGACCGAAGCTCCTGAACTTTTTCCAAACAGGAATAAGCTTTTCCCTACAGAGTTTTCTTTGCTCCTCGACATAACAAAGACTCCCATCAATAATCCCCAATAGAAGTCATTAAAATTCTCTGGATTCCCCAAGCAGATTCCTCAAGAAGTATATGGCACTACTCTCACAACGGAGTCCTCAGTAGGGTTTATTTTCCTCAGCAACAGTCATTTTCCTCAACAATACAACAAATCAGCTTACATGCGCATACATTACATCCATATATCATAAACATTGATGAAGTACATATATTGCATCATACATTTCATGCAACATAACTTTGTGCTTCAGCTAACGTTTTACCCTTTTCAGGATAAGGTTAACAGCTACCATTAACAAATGTTTAAAGATTCTAGATACAATACAGATACACTCCAGACACGGAAGTTATTCTGTTACTCATTCAGATCTCAATTTCAAGATACAGTCCAGATACACTCCAAACATGGAAGTTATTCTGTTACTCATTCGGATTCCAATTTCATGATACAGTACAGATACACTCCAGACATGGAAGTTATTCTGTTACTCATTCAGATCCCAACTCTAGATACAATACAGATACACTCCAGACACGGAAGTTATTCTGTTACTCATTTGGATTCCAATTTCATGATACAGTACAGATACACTCTAGACACAGGTTATTTTGTTACTCATTAAGATCCCAACTCCAGATACAGTAAAGATACACTCCAGACACGGAAGTTATTCTGTTACTCATTCAGATTTCAGTTTCAAGATACAGTACAAATACACTCCAGACACAGAAGTTATTCTGTTACTCATTCAGATTTCAGTTTCAGATATAGTTTAGATACGCTATGGACACGAAAGCCATTCTATTTCTCATTCAGATACAGTTCAGATACGCTCCAGAAACGGAAGCCATTCTGCTACTTATTCAGATTCAAGTACAGATACAGCTCGGATACTTTCCATATACGGACACCATTCTAATGCTTATTCTTTTGATTTATAACAAACATTCTTGGATGGAATCTACAAGCCCATCACCAACAAGTTTCTAACATATTCTCCAAATGGCATCTTTAAGCCCATTCCCTCAGTTACACCATTGCCGAGTGCAAATTTATGGGCACTCTAGTGTCCAATCATCTTTTACCTTCGAGTCACGAACGACAAAACTCGCCAATCTAACTCTTCAGGTTCAAGAAGATTGAACAAGGGCAGCTGTTGTACCCCAAAATTTTCCCTCCCATTTTTCATAGAAGATACAACCCTAGGGTTTCTCAGATATTCAAGTTGGCTCAGGAATCGATTAGACATATTTTCTTCTGTGGCAGTAAACCAACAATTAGGGTTTTTCTTTCAATTCTCAAAAGAAATGAATTCTCAAAGATCCAATTGGCTTTCACAGGTTTTCATGCTTTCTCAAGTTTACTGAAAAGACAGTGTTTGTTCTCAAGGCATGGTTGTTTGGGACAAGAGATGGAATTTAAGACTGTCATGTAGGTTACTAATGATTCTTTAATCCAGGTTAACCAGATGATTTGCGTCTTTTAAAACATTTGCTTGGTCAGGAAATGGAATATACAGTGCGTATTTGTTTGGAATGCAGTTACATAGTTGTTGGGATTACTTGGAATGTAAGTTACCAGACTGGAGCATTTTGTTTTAAACATCTTGATTGGGAATCTTTAAGAATCAGTTAGGATGCAAAGAGAAAATTACAAGTTATTGACAGTAAAGGATTTCAATTGACACCAGAATATTTCATAAGATTTTCTCCAGTTTTTCAAATATTTGTTACAAAATAATTTGTTCTTTTAAATACTCTATGTTTTACAACTTATTGTATTTAAAAGATAAATTAGTACAATTGATGGATACAATACAAGAATGTTTTTCTAAATTACAAAGGAAATTCAAATGCTTGATTGGCCTAGGAGAACTAATTTATGCCTAATTTTGACTGACGTTCTTTTGCTATCTCCAAAGACATTCCTTGCTTTCCCTAGGGTTCTTTCCTTCCATGCTTTGTCCTCTCCATTGTGCTCACATGAAAATGAAAGAAAGGAAATGTGATTAGTACAAAATTATTTGGGCATGAGCAAGAATTTTCAAAAGAAAAAGTGCTATTCATCATTAAAGTTTACAAATTGGAATCAGAAGGCCATTTTAATTCATCACAATTTATTTTCTCTATTTGCAAATCACAAGAAGATTATTCTTCTTGGTTCACAAAAAGAAGAAATGCAAGCAAGTTGTCCAAGAAATGCTGCAAAACTGTCCAAATGCTACAAAGCTATCCAAACAAGAACAAATGCAGCAAAACTGTCCAAATGCTACAAAGCTATCCAAACAAGACCAAATCCAGCAAAATTGTCCAAATGCTACAAAGCTATCAAAACAATAAAAAATGCAGCAAAACTGTCCAGAAGCAAAGAGCAGCGCAAATCAAACAAAATTGCCCAAACAAATACTATAAACTGAATGCAAGTAAGCTGCGCAAACTAGGCAACAAACAACAACATTATCACAACTGTCCAAAAAATAAACAGATTTGTCCAAACAACATAAACGAGGAAGCAATACAAAATGCAAAAAGCATCAACAAAAGCCGGCAGCAAAGCAGAAGTATAGCAATATAATAGCTAAGTCAAACAAGCAAAAACTTGTTCAAGAAGACTAATTCATCATTTTCCATTTTTTATTGCAAACTTTTCAGAATTGAAAATAAAGGCAAAAGAGCAATTGACTTTCTTAGTATCATTGAGAGAGAAGAGAGGAAAGAAGTCACCTAGGTTATTGGGATACACAGCCCTGCTGCCTTGACTGTCACAAGTTACATAGAAGTTGCTAGAAAACAAAGCTGCCATCAAAAAGCCAAAAGAACAATATAGTAAAATATTCAAATTCTTTGTTTTCCCCCCATGTTGAATATGAATTCAACAGAAGCAACACCAATATAACAGTGGACAACTCTAAAGAAAAAAAAGAGGTCTAAAAAAAACTCAGAAAATCATCAAACCTCAAAAACTGTCAAAATACAAAAAAACTATCAAAGTCCAAAAACTGTCGAAGTCCCAAACCTCAAACCTTCAAACTATCAACAAAGCCAAACCTCAAAAAACCAACATAAAAGTCATATACTGATAAACCAGTATTCAAAAACACAAGCATCCCACCATCAACCAAACCTGCAACCTGTTACAGTAACAAGATCCCAAACCAAAAAACTCAAAAAAAGCCAAATATCCCAAGCCATCCTCAAACAGCAAGAACCAAATCAACAACCTTCAAAAACCTGTCAAGGCCAAACTGTCAAAACCAACATAAGTATCAAGCTAAAAAAACCAGAAGAAATCAAAAACCAAAACAGGTCTCCAACTTTCAAAAGAAAAACTCCTAAAACTCATCAAACCTGTCAAACATTTCAAACCCAAAAAACCAGAAAAAGTCTCAAGTCTGAACCATCACCAATTTCACCAAAAACATATCCAAAACCAAACTAAAAAAAACATCAAAACCTGTAACAATCAGTCTCAAACCAACCAAAATAGAACCTTCATCAAAACACAACCATCATCAAACAAATCCCAAACCAGTATCCAAGCCTTAAACGACCAAAGACAGACACATTTTCAAACTCACAAAATAGTAACAAGCCACAAAATCCAAAAGATAACCAATATCATCAGAGATAGAAGAAAGTTACCAAAAAAATCACGCTTTCAATCTTCATCTCTTCTCCCACGCAGCTCCGGCCACCAAGAAGCGCCGCCCTCAAAATCTCGCCGCCCCTTTCCATTTCACAGAAAGTCTCCAACAGGTATGAACATTCCCTCTTTCTCATGAATCTCTAAATTCATTCTCTGCATGTCAATGGACCACAAGGTAGATTAACAAAAAAACACATAACAAGTTGAAAATCATTGAATTTGTAAGCTTTAATAAAAACCGAACCTTACTTTTTTTTCAAAGAAAACAACTGAAACTCGTTTAGGGAGGCGAGATTAAGGGGCACTCCGGCAACGGAAAGTTGGCGGGGGAGGAAGATCAGATAGACAAATTTCGGACCTTTTAGGCTTAAATCTGAATTTAGGGTTTCAAAGAAAACGTAAATCATGGTGAGACAAAGAGGCCAAGAGTGTTTTGTTCATGAAATTAGGAAGAGGCGAGTGGTGGGATAGTTCAGAGATGAAAAGATGAACAAAAAATGGAAGGGATGAGCGAAAGAGATGAAACAGTGCCGTTGTGAACCACAAACCCTAATTTCAATTTCCTCCCTTAATCAAACAACTAAACTGAGTTAAGACTTGGGCTTTTTTCATGTTTCTTCCCTAAAGCCCATTCGTTCGCTGATACAGCCCCCTCCCTTTTGGCTTGTTTTTTCTGATTATAGCAAATATCAACATTTCTCTTGGGCCTCTCATCTAAATCCTAAGCCCATTTGCTTTTTTTTATTTATTTCTCTTCTTATTTTCTTTTTATTATACAATATACTAATATAACTTAAGGTATTTTTTTAATTTGATTTAGGTTTTAATAATTAATTCTTATCTTTTTCTTTTTTTAGTAAACTTATCTTAGGTTTAATTTTACACATAATAAAATACCAAAAATATAATAATAATTTAGTTTATTTATTTTCTTTAGATTTTACATAATTAATAAAACATAAAAAAATAAATATTTTAATTTAATCAATTATTTTTATTCTTTAGATTAGGTTTTATCTTTCTCTTTTCATTTAAATATTTAGCATTTCATATTTTGCTAATATTATTTTCATAAATTGTCATAGCTTTATATAAAATCGCACAAAAATTCGATTTGGTTGTATTGTTTGATATTTGGACATTGCCATCTCATTTGATTCATCCCCACTTGTAAAAATTGTATCCCCGTTCCTGAATACTTTGTTATAGCGTAGAATTTCAATTCCCGCAATTTACTGTTTTCTATATACTGTATAGTAACTAGGCATGTATGGCAAGATTCAAAATCAATCGCTAGATGACCTAATCAAAGAAAAAATAACTTGAAACCAACACACTTTCTCACACGCGCACCTTTAGGGTAACCTCGCTCGTTGCCTCGGAAATACAATCATGTCCCTCGAATATGGGATGCTCTAGCAATGATCCCTTCGATAAAAAAGATCGTAGCCCCTCGATGACCCTCGATGTTGCCTTCGATTAAAACGATCTCGTCCCGTACAAAAAGTGCTAAAGCGTCTCACAAGTTGCCTTCAATGATTGTAAAATTGACCCGCGTCTGTCCCTTCACATCCAACGATGGGGCTTCTTACCAAATCAATGGTAAGATAGCACCATTAAAAGGAGGAAGAAAATAAAAATTTAAGACCTTTCGAGTAGATAGATTCGCTCTTAGTTACTCGCTTGCTCACGATAAAAACTTTTCACACTTACACTTCCATTTCAAAACATTTTCAAAAAGACAAAAACATTTTGTATACGTTCTTATAGAGGCGATAACTATTGCAAAACATCTTTTTAAAACACTTTTCGAAACATAATTCACAAACACATCTTTGAACCATTTTGTCGAAACAAAACTTTGTATACGTTCTTATAGAGACGAGAACCATTACAAAGAGATTTTTTTCAAAATACTTTCAAATCCCACACCACAAGCACACAATCAAATGAAAGCAAGTGATCTAAACGAGTAACTAAGAGCCCATGGAAAACCATGGATGAAAAGGGTGCTAATACCTACCCTTTTCATAATCTACCCCCCGAACCCGAGAAAATCTCGAAAGGTATTTCCTGTGCTTTTTTACCTTTCCTTTTGGATAAAAGAAAAGTCGGTGGCGACTATTGCTAATTGCACAAGTGCGATTGAAACACAAAACATCTAGTCAGTTCACCCACCGTATCACGGTGAGAGAAGAAAGTGACTCTTCAATTTCTGCTGGGGATAATGAATGGAGATAGTTTTGTTGGCGATTCCCTTTCTCTTCCGAGGATTTTCAACTTCTGTTTGAGAATGATTTTTCCAAGGGGAAGAGCTCTGTTGAAAGATTTCACCAATTTGGAGAAATAAATTCCGCTGGGGGATGAACTTCCGTAACTAGAGAAATAAACTCTACTGGGGATAAGGATTTACAAAACTTTGTCACGGAAGGTGAACTTGATAAACTGCTTGGGGATTTTATTGGAATCTTGTGGGAGAATCTTGAGAAGCTTGGTGACTTCACTGGGGAATTTTCCTCAGATGTTAAAGCAATAGTTTGGAGATTATTGCTCAGCCGGGGATATGAGAACAACTGACATCCATAGGTTATCTGATGAGAATATGGAAGTGACCTTGCAATAGAATGCCTCTGTACCTGTTGGAGAAGGTATCTTCCGGGGAAAACATCTGCGGGGATTTTGTGGATGGCCCTTAGATATCATCCCGTTTCTTAAAGTCATTAGAAATTGTCTTTCTGTTTTTAGGTGTGTATATTTGTAAGCAGTAATCATATTCAAATGCATATGTTCAAAAATAATCACTGGACGTTTTCGCACACAAAATAGGAAAATAAGAACAGAAGTTTGCAACTTTCAACGAGATAGTTTTGTATTAACTTGAAATAAGCATTTTTGTATAAGGAGACAGACATCCTAGTAAGATAATGCCATCATAAGAATGGAAACTATACAAATATAGTATACAAAGAAAGACAACTATGTAAAGTGATCCCATTGGGTTCCCATTCTACTATTGTCTTTATGTCTTTGAGCATCTCATCACTTTTACTGCTTGTCCGAAGATGATTGGATTGATTAGTATCGCTTGAAATTGATAGTTGATACTGAAGACTGATTGTAAGGTGATCCAACGGGACATAGTTATACGCTTTAAATCCCTAACTTTTGCCTGGACCGCCCTTTCGGGTTTTTAGTCCATCGGGATACCTTTTTTTGCCCAAGCCTCCTTTTCAGGTTTTCGACTTGCCGGGTGTACATATTTTTTTATGTATGTCCCTAATTTTTGCCAGAACCCTTTTGGTTCGCCAGGATGCCATAATTTTTCCTAGGCCAGCCGACCTAGCGGGTATTTGTTTATGCGTAGTATCTTTTAACTATGTATGCATTTACCGGGTGCGGAAGGTCGTCACCATCCATAGTGGTCAAGATCATGGCTCCACCAGAGAATATGTTCTTGATTACAAATGTCCCTTCATATGTGGGAGTCCATTTCCCCCTGGGATCACCTTACGACAGTATGATGCGCTTAATTATCAGGTCACTATCCTGATATACCTGATGCCTGACCTTCTTGTTAAAATCTTTGATCATACGTTTTCGGTACATCTGACTATGGAAGACAGCTGCGAGCCTCTTCTCATCAATAATATTTAACTGGTCAAGTCGAGTTTTAACCACTCGTCTTCACTCAAACCTGCACCCTTCATGATTCTCAAAGAAGGGATATGGACATCAATGGGTAGGACAACTTCCATACCATTTACCAAAAAGAAAGGAGTTGCCCCTGTTGATATGCGCATTGTGGTGCGGTAACCATGAAGAGAAAATGGTAAAATCTCATGCCAATCTTTATATGTCACCGTCATCTTCTGTATGATTCTCTTGATATTTTTATTAGTAGTTTCAACAACGCCATTCATATTCGGCTGATAAGGAGAAGAGTTATGATGTTGAATCTTGAATTGCGTGCAAAGCTCGGTGATCATGGTGTTGTTGAGATTGGTACCATTATCTGTATTGATTCTTTCATGGATATTGTACTGACATGTAATGTTATGCCTGATAAATTGGGCTACAACGTTCTTGGCAACATAAGCGAATGAAGGTGCCTTGACCCATTTCGTGAAGTAATCAATGGAAACCAGGATGAAGCGGTGCCCATTAGAAGTTGTAGGTATGATTTCCCCAATCATGTTGATGCCCCACATTGCGAATGGCCAAGGAGCAGTCAAGACGTTTAGAGGTACCAGAGGCACATGTACCTTGTCAGCATAGATTTGGAAAATGTGACAAGTCTGCGAGTGCTGATAACAATCTGCCTCCATGGTGGACCAGTAGTATCTTTCCCGTAGGATCTTTTTAGCCATTGAATGTCCACTAGAATGAGTGCTAAAGGTACCTTCATGTAAGTCAGCCATAATCCTTTCTCCCTCACTCTTGTCTACACACCAGAGCAAGGTAGATTCGTGGTTGTGCTTGTAAAGGATCCCGATACTGAAGAAGAATTTATAAGAGAACCTTCTTAGGAACTTCTTATCATTGACTGAAGCTCCCTCATGATACTCTTGGGCTTCGAGATATCTTTTGACTTCATGGAACCAAGGCTTGCCCACTACTTCTTCAGTACCAATCTCGTGACAGTACGCTGGTTCGTCCATCCTCTCAATGGTGATCTGAGGAGCCTCATTATGCCACCTGACCTTGAACATGGATGACATAGTAGCTAGCACGTCCTCTAGTTGATTTTCCTCTCGTGGAAAATGCTCAAATGTAATTTCTTCAAAATATAGGATTAGTGTCAACACATGCTCCTTGTACGGGATGACATTAGGATGCTTCGTGTCCCATTCTCCTTTGATCTGGATGATTACCAAATCCGAGTCCCCAAACACACTCAAGAAATTGATTCTTAAATTGATTGCAGCTTTAAGACCCATGATACATGCTTCATACTCAGCCATATTGTTGGTACAGTTGAAACACAGCCTAGTCGTGAAAGGAGTATGACATCTTTCAGGAGATATGACCACAACGTCGATTCCATTGCCAAGAGCGTTGGAAGCTCCATCAAAAACCATAGTCCATCGGGATCCTTTTTCAGGTCCTTCATCCGGTCCAGGTTCTTCATAATCAGTTACTAACATGATGTTCTCATCTGGGAATTCAAAATTCATGGATTGATAGTCATCCACAGCCCGATGAGCCAAATGATCAGCTACTACACTTCCCTTAATTGCTTTCTGGGTTGTGTATTGAATGTCCTATTCAGTCAGGATCATTTGCCATCTTGCTATTCTTCCAGAGAGAGCAGGGTTCTCAAAGATGTACTTGATAGGATCCATCTTAGATATCAACAAGGTAGTGTAGGTCACTATCTTAGTCGGCGAGCAACACATGCCAAAGTGTAACAAGTTTTCTCGAGCAGTGAGTATCTTCTTTCATAGTTGGTAAACTTTTTGGTAAGGTAGTATATTGCATGCTCTTTTCGACCAGACTCGTCATGCTGCCCCAACGCACACCCCATTGAGTTCTCTAATACTGTTAAGTACATGATCATAGATCTTTCTTCAACTGGTGGCATCAAAATTGGAGGCTCTTGGATATATTACTTGATTTTGTCAAAGGCATACTAGCAATCGTCATTCCACTTCGCTGCTTGATCTTTCTTCAGTAATTTGAAGATTGGCTCACAAGTAGCAGTCAAATGTGAAATGAATCTGGCAATATAGTTTAGGCATCCCAAGAATCCTCTAACTTCCTTCTCAGTGTGAGGAGTCAGTATTTCTTGTATATCTTTGACTTTTGCAAGATCCACTTCAATGCCTTTGCCGCTGACAACAAAGCCTAAGAGCTTACTGGATCTTACACCGAAAGTGCACTTATTCGGGTTTAGCCTCAGTTTGTATTTATTTAGCCTGTCAAATAGCTTCTGCAGGTAATCAAGGCGTTCCTCTTCAGTCTGAGACTTGGCTATCATGTCATCAACGTAGACCTATATCTCATGATAGATCATATCATGAAATAAAGCTACCATGGCCCGTTGATAGGTCGCCCCAATGTTCTTCAACCCAAATGGCATGACCTTGTAACAGAAAGTGCCCCAATGTGTGACGAAGGTCGTCTTCTCCGTGTCCTCAGGTGCCATTTTAATCTGATTGTATCCAGAAAAACCATCCATGAAGGAGAATAACTTATGTTGTGCAATGTTGTCAACCAGAACATCAATATGGGGAATCGGAAATTCATCCTTGGGGCTTGCCCTGTTCAGGTCTCTGTAACCCACACACATACATACCTTACCGTCCTTCTTAGGAACTGGAACAACATTAGTGACCTATTGTAGATAGGATGTGACAGCTAAGAAACCGACATTGACCTATTTCATAACTTCAGTCTTGATCTTTTCTGACATATTCGGCCGCATACGACGAACCTTCTGTTTCACTAGAGGGCAATCCTCTTTTGTAGGTAGGAGATGAACCATAATATCAGTGTCAAGTCCCGGCATGTCTTCGTATGACCAGGCAAAAACCTTAACATAGTCCTGTAGCATCTGTATTAACCGCTGTTTAACGTTGGGCTCCAAGTTAGCACATACCTTGACTTCTTTTTTGTCATCTTTAGTACCCAAGTTCACTGTCTCAACTGGCTCCTCATGAGGTTGTATTTCCCTTTCTTCCTGTTGTAACAATCTGGCAAGCTCTCCTGGTACCTCACAATCTTCGTCGCCTTCGTCCTCGGCTTGGTTGATTGGATTTTCAAAGTCATAATGAGCAATAGCAATACCCTTATCAATGGGATCCATAGTGGACGTGGATCTTCATTTCGATATGTGAGTGTGTGTAAGAGCATAACGGTTTTAATAAAGTAAAAAGTAGAAAAGAAAGGCAAAGAGCGTAAAAATTTTATGTAAAAATTTCCAATGCTTTATTAGGGAAGGAGACACCGTCGTACTTAGAAAATGTAGGGACCTTGAACTACCGCAGGATGACCACCCATGAGACCAGTCTTAGATCTTCAAAGTGCACCCCAGGCACCCTTTGAATCTCCATGGCATTGAGCCGGTCCTCCAGCTGTTTGTACCTATCATCAGCCGGAGGGTATTGTTCCTCATTGTAACCAGCTTCATCCTCTTCATACCCAGGGTTATTGTCTCCTTCCTTGGGCTCTCTATCTTGATTGTCTCCTTCTTCCGATGTGGTTGCGAAATCTAGAACTCGCTTAACCGGTCCTTTGATCCTTCTTCCCAAATTCACTAAACCGGCTGGTTTCTTTTTCTTCTTATTGTCCTTGAAAATCAGAGCTTTCAAATCTTCTTGTCCCTTAGCCAGATTCAGGAACATTTCTTAGAATTGGGCATTATGTGCCTGAAGCTCCCTAACTATTTGTTCAAGAGCCATTGCTGAAATAAACAGCGAAGAAGATAAGAAGTCTGTCCTGAAACTTGTTTATGCAATGATATGTATGATATATGTATGCAATGTTTTCAAGGACTTCAGGGAATTTAAATTTGTGAGCCAAAATGAACGTAAGATTTTATTAGTATAATTCAAAATACAATTTCCTTTTTAGGGTTACAATTGAAACAAAAATTCTAAGAACTAAGACATCAGGTTTCCCATGGACGCTTCCTCTTCGTGCCGAGATAGAGATTAAGACTTTTCTCTTCGTGTAGTTGCTTCGTAAGCTCCAAGACTTTCTTCTCATTGACATAGAAATGATCTACAAAGTTATATCGTTCTTTCTTCAACTAAATCCAGGATCTCTGCAGCTCTTCAAGATCAGTGGACATGTCAGGATGGAGAACTGTATAAGGAATGTCTCTTTCAGTGATGGGCTCCACGACCATTGGTAATATGGCTATATACGGCATTATGAGGTTATGAGCGCGAGCTCGTACCCATTTGAGATAAGATTCCATAGGGATGGAAGTCTTAGTCCCCAAAGTCCTAGTATCAAATCTGTTTTCCATGCCACAAGCTCGTATAAACCTCTGACGATACCCTTGAGAATCATCCTCGTAGTTAAACACAATTCCCTGGATAAGCATATCGTGGGGACCATCCCTTCAAGCATAGCCAAGTTGTCGTAGAGATAGAGAAGGATTATAAGTTATTCCTCCCCTAATTCCAAGTAGTGGGACATTAGGGAATTCTCCATAGCGGTCAATAACATAAATATCTCCCATAGATCGGGAATACCAGAGAATATCCGATTGAGAAAGTGACATTATCCTTTGCGACCAACCTAAACCTTCTTCATTCTTAAATAATTATTTAGGGAGGTGAGAAATAAACCACCTAGACAGCAATGACACACAACACATAAGAATCCCTTTTCTCTTCATGGTGCGAGTGTGGAGGGTATGCAAGATGTCTCCTAGTAGAGTAGGCACAGGGTTACGAGAGAGGAAAACCTTGATAGCATTCACATCTATGAGAAAGTCTGGATTTTGGAACAACACTAAACCATAGATTAGAAGGGACAAAACCTACTCAAAAGCTTGGAAACCCAAATCATCCCAAAACTGGTGAGCCTTCTCGTACAGAAACTTGTCTAGAAAACCCTTAACAGAAATTCTTGTTTCCCAGTTGGATACAATGTCGGACCGTTTCAGATGCAAAGCTGTTGCAATGACCTCTGGCTTGGGAGCTTCTTCTAAACCGGTGAAAGGTGTCTGATCAAGAATAGGTATACCCAATATTTGAGAGAACTCTTCCATGGTGGGAACCAACTGATAATCTAGAAAGGTGAAGTAATGGTGCTTAGGATCAAAGAATTGAAAGAGTATACTCATCATCTTCTCATCAAAACCCGAGGTAACCAGATTGAGAAGTTGATCATAGTTCTTGGTAAATGATGAAGTCTCAGGAACCCTTGATACTAACTCTTTGAGTTAGATAGGTTTTCTCACGAAACTGATCCAGATAGTATTTCTACGAGCGAAAGCCATGATCTGTAAAACAGGACAAAGATAAATTCCCTTGGTCTTTGAAAAGCTTAGTGAAATGTAATGGATGTTATGATGCATGATGTCATGTTTAGGCAAATTAATCCCATACAAACAAAAAACACAAGACCTTAGGTTCAGGGTTGCATGGGGTTTATAGGTAAGTACCCTCTTGAAGTTTAGTTGGTTCAACCTGTCATAGAAATAGTAACCGAGTTCTAAGGAGTCTCAATATCACCGATCTTTCTTATCAAGCATTATTTCATCTTATCAATCTTTTCTTGCGGTCGAAACATCTCGAAAGTCCGATCTCAATGAGTGTAGCATCGAGTATCATCCAATCCCCAACTTTACACTGAGGCCGGCTATCTCACTACTTTCTAATGGCCATGTTTTGTTCAACTAAGGTTCTAAAGTCTGTTAGTGCTTCACGACACCACACAACAGCCTCGTGTTCTCCTCGATTCAACACAAGGTATACCGGTACCAACCAAAGTGTCACACCAACACAGCTATCGCTTTAACCGTATTGGTCTATGCCGTACAACCTCCATGATCTATTGATGTTTACATAAAAATATGCCCCCAGATTCGGGTGTAGGATCTATAGTAATAACCCAAACAAACCTCCAAGGATAAAGCAGACAAAGCACAAAAGAGCAGTTTAGTAATGAACTAACTCTAAGGTAAATCCGACTTTTTTAAGCTTCCCTAGCAGAGTCTCCAGTTCTGTGATATGGTGGCAGAACTGATTGTTTAATACTGGTTTTTGCATTTTGTATTTGCCAATATTGTGGTAAGCAAGAGTCGCCACCGACTTTTCTTTAATCCAAATTAAGGAAAGGGTGAAAAGAACAGAAAAAGACCTTTTCAAGAATTTTCTGAGTAAGGGGGGTAGATTATGGAAAGGGAAGGTGTTAGCACCCTTTCCATCCATAGTTATCTACGGGCTCTTAGAGTTTTTCTCATTTTGAAATACCTTTGTGCTTTTTGTGTTTGAAAATGTTTGGAAAATGCCTTAGTGCGGCGATTTTCTTTGTGTTTAACTCTTGTATCAGTCCTCAAGAGTGTTAAGAAAGCAAATGTTTTGAAATTATTTTTGAAAAACAGTATTTGTGTAAGTGCAAAATGTTTTTTAGCAAACTTCTAACAACTATCTACTTTTATACTCGAAAAAGGTCATTCTTTTCCTCCTATCCTTTAGACAGTGTTATCCTACTATTAATGAGTAGGTAGCCTTGTCGTGGATGTATTAGGGAAATTCGAAAGGGATGTTACAGTCACGAAGGCAACTTGTGGAGACGCTTTAGCAATTTGTTTAGGGACTAGATCATTTACCGAGAAGACAACTGTAGGGTCATCTAGGGACTATGATCTTTTTGATTTACGGGTCTTTGCTAAAGCGTTCCTGCCTCATGACTATTTTATTTATGAAGGAAACCAAAGTGAGGTACCCTAGAGGTGTATATGTGCGATTATGTTATGTTCAGTTATTTTTTGTCTTTTTGTTAAGTTTTCTAACGTTGGATTATTAGTCTTATCATACAATCCTATTAGTCCAGCAGTTGATATTATGCAGAAATTTAAAATGTAGGAATTTAAATTTATGCTATTACAATGCTTTGGGGAGGGAATTTACACTGTACAAGAATGAGGGGGATAAAGTAGTAAATGTCCTAGTTTTAATCTATTACATCCAGTGAGCAGGTACAATAATAAAATGTGAAAAATAAATAACGCGCAAAAGGTTGGAAATTAGTCTAAACAAGCCTAATAAGAAAATCCTTTTTTTTGTTGTGTTTTTTTATTATGAAAAAGAAATAATTAGTCCTAAACTCTAATTCGTTTTTAATTAATAAAAGGTTAAAGTTTTAATCAATTAATTTATTTACAAAATTAACTTAATTAAAAAGAAAACTAACCTAATGTTTTTTGTGA
Source organism: Vicia faba (assembly GCA_948472305.1). NCBI lineage: Eukaryota > Viridiplantae > Streptophyta > Magnoliopsida > Fabales > Fabaceae > Vicia > Vicia faba. Next base: position 1,157,721,039 of record OX451741.1, read on the forward strand.
TTTTTGTTTTGGTTTATAGTTGATTTAAATAATAAAGGGAAATTAAGAAAAAGAAATGAGTAGTGAAATATAAAATACAAAAAAAAAGCAAAAGGCTTTCGATCCAAATGGAGTGTGATCTTCGATCCAGGGAAGGATATGGCCTTCGATCCAGCAGAGGATGTTAGAGGTGTATGCTATACTCATGCAGGAAGTTTATTAGAGAAAACAAGATAAAGTTCAGACTTGGGTCGAATCCGGTCTTAGATTCGACAGCCTGTAGATGCACAATCCTGAATCAAGTCATCTAGGTCTAAATCAAAAACTACTTCATCTTACAACCTTATGAACCCTGAGATTCGAAAGAAAATTTTGATCATTCCCAAGCCATCACACAATCTCAACCCCTGCACTTAATCTTGCATGTAAGATAAACGTTAGCAATAACATTAATGTAAGCTTAAGAAATATTTATATGGCATGGTTTGAAGGTTTGAAAGTCACGAAATTTACCAAAAAAAGTGGGATTCGATTGAGCACTTATGGGCTTGAGACAGATTGGATGGAGAGTGATATATGCTCTTGGAAACCCTGGGATGTTGATAGAGTGCTTGGAAAGATCTGAATCTGGGTGGATCATAGGTTTTAATTTGGACAACTTAAAGGAATTTTTGCAATTTTGTAGTATTCTCTCTAGGTTGTATAAGCGTGTGTGTTTTTGGTTTGCAAGCATGCTGTTTATATAGAATATAAGGGAGGGACAAGAAGGAAATGGTTTAAACAACCTTGATTATGGGTTTGAAAGCCATGAATGATAATTGGTAACGTTGGCCAAAAACACGGGATCTTGTCTTTTTATTTTGAAATTTGAATTAATGTGGACAATTTTGGCTTTCGAATACCTTCAGTCCCTATCCTTCAATTGGACCTCTCATGCACCCTTCAAATGGTCCTTTTGAATGTTTCTTTGAATGGACCCTTTGTGTAGCCTTCGACTGGCTCTAGTATTACTTTCTTCAAATGGGCCTTTGATTGCCTCCTTCGATTGGGTCTTCAGAATGAACCTTCTGTGTACTCTTCGAATAAGCCACCAAGGTGTTTCCTTCGAATGGCTCAAATCTCATCATTGGGACATCTTCGTTTGAATCCCTATTTAGACAACAATATGTGTTTCCCATCAAAGTGTCCTTCGAAAGGACCTTTTGTATGTTCTTCATTCTGAACCAAATATGTGTTCTTTTGAAGGGGTCACATGCATGCTTTGTGCCTTCTTCGACCGACTCTCCAATGTGTGTCCTTTGTTTGGATCTTTGGAATGCTCTTTCGAATGTGCCATATTGTGCTATGGTGCAGAAACTGAGCTGAGGAGTCTTGGCCTTGTGCATTGAAGGCAAGAATAAACTAAGTCTTTGTCTTTGTGAATCCAAAACAAACGTGAAGGGCCTTCAGCCTGATGAATCAAAACACGCTTGTTGGGTTCTTGCCTTATGAATCAAAGGCAAGTCAAAAGAAACCTTTTGCCTTGAACAAAGTTGGCATGCAGGAATCTACTGTTTTGTGAGTCAAAGTATCATAAAAAACGGTTTCAAAAGGGGACCCTTGCCCAGTCAAAGCTGGCACAAAGGTAGCAAATGCCTTGGTCGAAGGGTTTTTAGGAGCCCATTCGAATCTTGCCATTATGCCAATCGAAGGACACTGCTCTGATTTGCCAATCAAAGGACATTATTCAGATGCCAATTGAAAGGCATTGTTGGCATACCAATCGAAAGACCCTATTCATATGTCAATTGAAGAACATTGCTGAATTGCCAATCGAAAGACACTTTGCTAACATTAAAAAATTTCATTTTCTTTGGGCAAGTGCTTGTAACCACCCATATAAGAGAAAAACCCTGGGAAACATGAGAGGGCAAATTTTGGGGTACAATAGGTGTTTTGCGTTTTATCGCAATTGTTGCGGATATCAAGAGTCCCCACCGACTTTTTTTCATCCAATAAAGGAAAGGGTAAAAATAATAGGAAAGACCTTTTGAGAATTTTCTTGAGTTCAGGGGGTAGGTTATGAAAAGGGAAGGTGTTATCACCCTTTTCATCTGTAGTTATCTACGGGCTCTTAGTTGCTAGCTCACTTTGAAATGTTTTGCAAAATGTGTTTGTGATGTTTTTTGAAAGTATTTTTGAAAGTTCCTTCGTTTAGGAGAACTTTTTAATGATTCTCGTCTCTATAAGAATGTATACAAAGTGTTGACTTTTGAAAATATTTCATTTGAAAGTGTTGGTGTGTTTTGAGAGATGTTTTAAAAATGGTTGTGAGCAAGCAACTACGAGTGTTCTACCTACTCAAAAAGTCTTTATTCATTTCTTTCTCCTTTAGATATTGCTATCTTACCATTTATTGATAAAAAGCCCTATCATTGGATGTAAAGGAACGGGCGTGGGTCATTGTATAGTCATAGAAAGCAACATTGTAGGATACCTTAGCAATTTTTGTAAGGGTCTAAGATCGTTTACCAAAGGAAACATTGAAGGATCATCAGGGGAGTAAGATCTTGTATTCGTGGGTCATTGCTAAAGTATCTCACTTTCGAGGGATATTATTGTTTTATCTGAGGCAACAAGTATGGGTTACCCTAGAGGTGAGAGTGTGCAAAGTGTTTTTGTTTTCATTCATTTGTCTTGATTTGGGTTGTCTATTGTTTGGTTTTAAGTCTTGCCATACAAACCCTGATTACTAGCAATAATATGAAAAGCGATAAATTGTGGAATTTAAATGTCCTACGCTATTACAATACTTTGAGGGATGGGGGATACAAATTTATAAATGGGGATGACAAGTAAAGTAAACCCTAATTACTATTACAAGACTTTGACAATTACATAATTTAATGCCAAATAATAAAGTGTACGGAAATGTAAAGATGAAGAAAAAGATTGCTTTTTAGGGTTTTTTTATGGAAAAGGTTTTGTAGTTCATTTAAAAGAAAAACCTAGGTTTAAGTTAACTTAAAAAGAAAATTAATTTTTTAGAAAAATGTTTTTGATGTTTCATGTAGAAAAAATATTTTATGGTGTTAGGTCATCTCCAAGCAATGCAATATGTCCAAAATAACCTAAAAACATTTCAAAATCAAGAAATTTGATGCTTGGGCTGACATGAGCTGTGTCAGTGGACACGGGAACCCGTGTCGGGACCTGTCCAAGCTCCTTGCACATTTTTCTGTTCCAGCCAAATTGACACATGCCGTGTCATATGACACGAGCACCCGTGTGAGCCCCTGTTCTGCATACTTTACACGTTCCTGATTGACACGGGTCGTATCGTGCAACACGGGCACCCATGTTAGCCTCTGTCCGGTCTATTTTGCATGTTTCTAACTGACACGGGCCGTGTTGTATGACACGGGAACCCATGTCAGCCCCTGTCCTGTCTTTTTACTAAATTTTCTCTCTGGTCTGTCCTATTGTATTTCTTTGAAAAAACAAAAGCAAATGATATATGGATAAAATATTACAGTTTGAAAAGTTTACCTCTTGAAGTGAAAACTTTAGAGCATGTACGGATGTTTCTGGGTGCGAATTGGTGATTCATCGAACTCCTTTGGACCTTCTTGAAGCTGTTCCAATCCTCACTTTATGTTGAAAGTTACTGAATCGCTTCAACCAAGTCAAGTTGCGAAGTAATGTTTTTTGAGTTTAGGAGATGGTGGTGATGAAGTTACATAAGTTGTTCTTGTGTTTATACAACTTCTATATGATTTATGTGAAGTGTTTGGATGGTTTGTTTGGGCAAAACTTGCAATGTGTGAGAGGTTCAAAGATTTGGACTTCAAAGCTCAAAAATGGAGGTTTTGTGGACAATACTTGTTTTTTGAGAGTATATCAGTTTATGAGGGCTTGTTCATCTCCTCTATCTTGCAAATGGTCTCTCTATTTATAAGCAAGATATTTTAAGACAAGGGTTAATCAGATTTTCAAAATCACATGTTATGGCTAGGTTGGGTTGTAAGTGAGAGTTCATGACTTTTCATAGTTCCAATATGAGCATGGCCTATTTTTTAGGAGTGCTTTGTAGGTTGTAGATGGTTGCTTCTTGCTTTGACATTGTGTATGTGCAGAAGAAACCGTTGAGAGGCTCAAGGAGTTGACATTGTGATTAAAGCATGCTTTTCAAGAATGACAATGGCAACTTTGTGCCAAAAATGGAAAGATCACTTGGACAATGCTTAAATCAAATGGACCATAGCATAAAAGTTTGTGTAAACATTAAATTATGGTGAGATTTGCAAGTTAGAAGGCCTACAACACAAGATTATGCAACATAACATGGATTGGATTATATGTTCTTCACAAAAATGGCTTGTAATTCAAGAATAGATGCCCAACTTCATGACATTGAATCTCCTAGCTTAAGTATGATAAATTCATGCTCTTGGATGTTTTGGAAAGCTTGAAACATTATCTATAACTTTCATGTTGACCACTTTGGCTAAATAAACTTGTAACTTGATGAAAATTGGCCAAGAAGTTGGGACAAAAACCTGACCAAACCCGTTGAAAATTTCTCTTGCTAGATAAACATGTCATGACTTCATGGGCTTATATCTTCAAATCTAAGCAATTTTTGGACATAAACCCACTAATACAAAGTTTTAGAATTCCTCAAGATCTATAACTTTCATGTGAAAGTTTTCTTTGAATCATCTTGCATCTTGGTGAAAAATCATCATGAAGTAATGAAATTATTAAGGTTAAAGACACTTAGAAATTTTCTAAGTATTGAAAATCTGGACTTTTTGTTGACTTTCTTGATTCTTATTGACCAAGTTTGATATTCTTGAATGTCTTGATGAATTTTTTTTTTGGAAATTCAATGTTGACCAAAAAGTCAAAAGTTTGACTTTTTTTGTGTATCAGTTGACTTTTCATGAGTTGGTTCAAATTTCAACTATATATTCATTGATCTTGAGAAATGATTTCAGCCACAAAATTAGGTCAACATGTTGCGTTTGAGTCCTTGATATTATGTTTCAAATCATTAGGTCATGTATTAGGTCAAAAGTCAATAATCAGCCATTCTCGGTCAAAACCCTAATTTGTGGCCTCAATGCTTAGGAGGTTAACTTGTCTGATCAAACCCTTGAGAACCCTTGAGTGTAATTTGAACATTTTTCTTGAGGAATTGTGATCCATATTTGATCAATTGATGAATATGACTTCAAAATGTTGACGTGGACCAAAAATCTTAAAGTTTGACAACAATTGACTGTTTACCCAATACATTTGATCTTCAGTCATCTGGTCAATTGACTGAGCTAATATGTGATTTAAGACTTGAAACTTGAAATGAGTATTCTTGGAGGTCTATAATGATCCATGAAGGTCATTTGAGGCATTATAAGTCCAATTACCCTTGTGAAAATCAAAACCCTAATTTGAGGCATCAGTGTTTGGGAAATGGTTTGACCTAGTCAACACTTGTGAAAATTTGAGCTTTGGGAGATCTTGTGAGAAAAGTATTGAGAAAGGGGAGGGAAAATTTTGGGGTACAACAATATCCCGGATAACGGTTGGCAGGATCCCCCTTCAACACATGTCTATTGCATTAGACATATCACACATAATTTCATGCTCCATATCAAAGACAAGAAACTTTGAAAGAAAGTTGTTAATGTAGGGTATGCCTTAAAAGAACCATCATTCCAACACTATCACGAAGAAATCTGGTTGACAAACTCAGAAGCATTAAGGTGGATTGATAACATTCCAGTGGAGAAGTGGACTTAGGCATTTGACAATGGTCAACAATGGGGCCACATGACAACAAACTTGGTGGAATTATTGAACTATGTCTTCAAAGGAATCCAAAACCTACCAATTACTGCATTGGTTAGAGCAACATATTTTAGGTTGGGGTCATTGTTCGACACAAGAAGTTCAAAATGGAGGGCAGTTTTACAATCAGGGCAGTTGTTCAGTGAATGCAGAATGAAATCATTTAACGAGGAGGCTGCCAAAACAAACACCCATAATGTCACCGTGTTTGACCGTATTAAAGGTTGGTTTAGTGTATAAGACATAATGGATCATAATGAGAGGAGGCCAAGGGGATATTATCTGGTTGAACTAGATAGAAGTTGGTGTGATTGCGGAAAGTTTCAAGCATTTCACATGCCTTCCTCTCATGTCATAGCGGCATGTTCGCTTGGACCCAATACGACATATATCCCTCATTTACACAGTAAAAAGAATTTTAAGTGTGTACATCAGTACCTTCACCATGTTGGAAAAGGAGGACTATTGGCCTGCTTATCAAGGGGACATTGTTTGGCACAATGAAAAAATGCGACAGAAGAAAAAGGAGCGCCCCAATAGCACTCATATTAGAACTGAAATGGATACAACCAACAAAATGATAAGATTATGCAGTACATGTTGTCTTCCTAGACACAATCAAATTTTTTTCCGAATATTGGGTCTAGCTCTGCAACCTAATTTATTTATAGCAAACTTTCTGGAGTAATTAATTTGTTGTAAGCAAAAAATTTAAATTTAAATTCGGGCATCCAAAGTGATTGTTGATTGGAAGAAGTATCATAATAAATCTTTGATCAATTTATACTGAAACGAGCATAGGTCTTGAATAATCTTTAACTGGATAACGAACCAGTATAAATCTTCGGAGCGATTTAATAGAACCAGAGAAAGTGTCTATTAGAACGAAATCAGGATAAATCATTTCTTGATTTAAACTAAACCAATAGAGGCTTCGAATTATATTTAACTGGATAATGAATCAGTATAAATATTTGGAGCGATTTAACTGAACTAGAGAAAGTGTCTATCAGAACAGAATCAGGATAAATCATTGGTCAATTTAAACTGAACCATCAGTGGCTTTGAATAATCTTTAATTGGATAACGAATCAGAATAAATCTTTGGGGCAGCTTAACTGAACTAGAGAAATTGTCTACCGGAACGGAATCAGGATAAATAATTGGTTGATTTAAACTGAAACAACAAAGGTCTTGAATAATCTTTAACTGGATAACGATTCAGTATAAATCTTCACAGCGATTTAAATGAGACGGAGAAAGTGTCTCCCGAAATGGAATCAGGATAAATCATTGATCGATTTAAACTAAACCAGCAGAGGTCTTGAATGATTTTTAACTGGATAACAAATTAGTATAAATCTTCAGAGAAATTTAACTGAACTAGAGAAAGTGTCTACCGAAACAGAATCAGGATAAATCATTGATCGATTTAAACTAAACCAACAGAAGTCTTAAATAATATTTAACTGGAGAATGAATCAGTATAAATCTTTGGAGCGACTTAAATAAACCAGAGAAAGTATCTACCAAAACGAAATCAGGATAAATCTTTGATTGATTTAAACTGAACCAGCAGAGGTCTTGAATATTGTTTAACTGGATAACAAATCAGTATAAATCTTCGAAGATATTTAACTGAACCAGACAAAGTATCTACCAGAATGGAATCAGGATAAATCATTGATTAATTTAAACTGAACCAGTAGAGGTCTTGAATGATTTTTAATTGGATAACGAATCAGTATAAATATTCGGAGCAATTTAACTGAGCCAGAGAAAGTGTCTACCAGAACGGAATCAGGATAAATCATTGATCAATTTAAACTGAACCAGCAGAAGTCTTGAATGATTTTTAACTGGATGATGAATCAGTATAAATCTTCGGAGCGATTTAACTGAACTAGAGAAAGTGTCTACCGGAACGGAATCAGGATAAATATTTGACTGATTTAAACTGAACCAGCAGAGGTCTTCAATAATCTTTAACTGGAGAATGAATCAATATAAATCTTCAGAGTGATTTAATTGAACCAGAGAAAGTGTCTACCGGAACAGAATCAGGATAAATCATTGATTGATTTAAATTGAACCAGCATAGGTGTTGAATAATATTTAACTGTATAATGAATCAATATAAATCTTTGGAGCGATTTAACTAAACCATAGAAATTTTCTACCAAAACGGAATCAGGATAAATTGTTGATCGATTTAAGCTGAACCAGCAGAGGTCTGTTTGTCGCTGATGATATTTATCTGATGAATGATCTTTCCTGAACATGTAAAGAATTAGTTATGATGTAATGTTATGATGCATGCTGTTGTACCCCAAAAGTTTCCCTCCCATTTTTACTCAAAGCATGCTCCTAGAGATCCTCAATTGCTCAAGGTTGACCAAGAATTGACCAGACTTCTCCTCCCAAGGCAATGAACCTCTAATTAGGGCTTCAATTTTCATCAAGATGTTTGAACTTCAAAGGTCTCAAATGTTTTCCATGGTCCTAATATGCCTTCAAGTTTGTCCATGCCAAGTTTCATGCTTTGCACAACAAGTTTTCTTAGACAATTGCTCAAATGCTTGAGAATCAATTGTACCATGTCAAAAGTCAACTATGGCCCAAGTACAGTCAAACTTCATGATTTTTAGTCAACATCAACATTTTTAAGTGATATCCATCATTTGATCAAATTTTTATCATGATTCCTCAAGAAATACACCTAATTCATCAAAAGTCAAAAATTGCTAAATTAGGGTTTCTATAGGAAAAGTCAACTGAACTTTGACCAGGCATAAGTTTCACATACTTCATCCATTTTCCCCAACCAATGCTCATATTGAATAGAATATCATCCCCTACAACTTCTCTTCAGCCCTCAAGTCTAAGAAATGCACCATTTGAAAGATACAAGCTCATACATTACAGGTCATTTTTAGAAAGTCAACAAAAGCCACTTTTTTTCCAAGACCTTTTACATCAAGATAACATCTTCAAATGCAAAATTGATCAAAATAGGGATTGCAGTAGACATCTTGGAATTTCTAAAAAGTTAAAGATCATCATAATGAGATAAAAATTGAGCAAGTTATGGCTTGCCCAAGTTAGAAAAGTTTGGGAAATTTCAAGATTGTTGCATTGAGTAAATTTGAAGTTTTAAGGCAAGGGATCATTTTCTTAGATTTCAAACATCTTCCTAAGATTATAGAGGACCCCTAAAACCATTTTTGCATAGTCTTGATTTTATTTGCATTTTATATTAATTTTATTTAATTAAAAGTCAAATAAATCAAAATTATTGCAAAATATATGGGCCATTATTATTTGGGCTTGGTTTGATACATGGAGAAGCCCCATATTTCGTGTACAACAAGGCCAGCATATCCAAGTACATTCAAATTCAAAAAATGGACAAGATTCCTTGATTTTGGCCAAGGTTACAAATCACCATTCATGGCCTTGAAAAATCATGTTTAAGGCCGTTTAAGCTTTGTTTTCTTGTCTCATCCCATCTCATCTATAAATACAAGACATTAGCAAGCCAAATGGACACACAAGCAGCCTGGAAAAACTCTGCAAATTTAAAAAAAAACATCAAATTTGTCAAGTTCAAATTTCAGTTTCTAGCCCTCCTCAATCCAAACAAAGGATCAAAACACACTCCTGGAGGTCCCCTGAAGCATTTGCAACCATTACTAAGTTTTGAAACATTATCAAACGCATCAACAAATTCACACGGTTTGTATTTTCTTCAAATTTTATTTTGCTTGATTCATGTAACACAAATGCGTTTTGATCATATATTAGTGATTATTGGAGTGTTTGCAAGCTTTTTGCATAGTTGGATTATCGTTTTGATGCAGGTATAGCGATTTGCCATTTCTAGGGTTTGAACTTTAGAATTGGGTTTTTTCAAATCAGTCAAAATTAGGTTTAACCAGTGGTACCATCATGCTCAGAAGGACGAGGCCAATTGATCCATAGCCTCACATTTGATTTTTGTAACGTATTATGAGTTTTATAAGTTGCAGGTGCTATAGTGACAGTCCAAAATTGTCACTATAGGCCTCACTGGGCAATTCAAATCTGCGCGAGTTATTTTTTATTTTATTTTAAATAATTACCTGAAGTTTTGCATTATATTATTTTTGTTTTATTTTGTATAACGAATGAATGGATAGCTCAGATGGCAGGGAAGCGCGTATGTGAGGGAGAGGACCTGGGTTCGAGTCCTAGGTCCAACATTTTCTTATTTCTTAATATTTTCATGCAAATCTGGTATTCCCATTGGCTGGATGTCCACCATACTCCATCAAACCCTGGCCATCAGATGTACATCTGATCAAGATGGACACATCTAGCGTGCAAGATCACCATATGCCCTCAAGACTTCATCTCACTAGATCAAACATGAATCTGGGCTTCTCCCATTTTGGGCCTCACATTTTTTAATCTACACCCCCCCCCCCCCCAATTTCTAACCATCTCAGGCCTATTTCTTTGTTTTTCTTGTTTAATTATTGTTTTTTTCTTTTATTTATTTTATTAGAAATTAATAATAAAAAAATCACAAAAAATTAGGCTTAGACATTTTAATTAAATAATTAATTTCTTAATAATTGATTAATTAAATTTTAACCATTTTCTTAACTTAAAACAAATTAGAATTTAGGACTTAATTTAGATTTAATTTTCTTTTCATAATAAAAAAAACCAAAAAGAACTTATTTAATTTTATTTTCCAAATAGATTTTAGGATAATTTGAATTTAATTATTTTCTTAAAATAAAAACAACCAAAAAAGGATTTTTTTACTTAGTATTTTCTTAGGTTTCTTTTAGGCGTAATATTCATTTCGCGCGCATTATTCTTATTCTCGCTTTTTTTTACAATAATGTAACTATATACCAGGATGTAATAGACTAATTAGGACTTTTTATCGTTTTCTTTATTTCATCCCCCCTAAAGCATTATACAGTGTAAATCCCCCTCCCCAAAGCCATGTAATAATCTAGGATTATACCTTCCGCACTTTATTTTCTGTACATATTTACTGCTAGTAACTAGGCATGTATGGCAAGACTAAAATTAAAACGTTAGCAAAACATAATAATGCAAGATAAACACTTGAACTAAACACAATTTCACATATTCACCTCTTGGGTACCCCACTTTGGTTGCCTTCAGAAATAAAATAGTCATGAGGCAGGAACGCTTTAGCAAAGACCCGTAAATCAAAAATATCATAGTCCCTCGTTGACCCTACAGTTGCCTTCTCGGTAAATGATATAGTCCCTAAACAAAATTCCTAAAGCGTCTCCACAAGTTACCTTCATGATTGTAACGTCCCTTTCGAATGTCCCTAATACATCCAACGATAGGGCTACCTACTCACTAATAGTAGGATAGCACTGTCTAAAGGATAGGAGAAAAAGAAGGACCCTTTTTGAGTATAAAAGTAGATAGTTGTTAGAAGTTTGCTCAAATCATTTTGCACTTACACAAATACTACTTTTCAAAAGCAATTTTCAAAACATTTTCTTTGTTAACACTCTTGAGGACCGATACAAGAGTTAAACACAAAGCAAATCGTCGCACTACAAAATTTTCCAAACATTTTCAAAACACACAAAGCACAAAGGTATTTTAAAAATAAGCAAACCTCTAAGAGCCCGTAGAAAACTATGGATGGAAAGGGTGCTAACACCTTCCCTTTCCATAATCTACCCCCCTTACTCATAAAATCTCGAAAAGGTCTTTTTCTGTTCTTTTCACCCTTTCCTTAATTTGGATAAAAGAAAATTCGGTGGCGACTCTTGCTTATCGCAACATTTGCGAATACAAAATGAAAAACCAGTATATAACAGTCAGTTCTGCCACCGTATCACAGAACTGGAGACTCTGCTGGGAAAAATAAAGTGGGGTTACCTTAGAGTCTAGTTCATTGTAAATTTCTTTAACGTGTATGATTTGTTTGCTTTACTTTTGAGGGCTTTGTTTGGGTTACTATAGATCCTACACCCGAATCTGGGACACCTTTTAGGTAAGTAAAAATAGATCATGGAAACTGTGTGGGGTATACTGACACGGTCAAAGCGATAACTATGTTGATGTGACACTTTGGTTGGTACCGATAGCCCTTGAGTAGTCAAGGAGAATACGGGGCCGCTGCGTGGTGTCAAGAAGCATCAACTGACCTTAGAACCTTTACTTGAACAACTTGGCCATTAGGAAGTAGTGACATAGCCGTATTTGGTGTAGCCCGAAGTCGGTTGATACTCGATACTACACTCATTCAGATTTGACTCCCGAGTTTTGTTTGGTGGCAAGTCAGTTGTCTATCAGAATGAAACTTGTGGAAAAGATCAGTGATATTGAGATCCCTTAGAACCCGGTTACTATTGATAGGACAGGTTGAGCCAACTAAACTTCAAGAGGGTACTTACCTGAAAACCCATGTAAGCCTTAAACCTAAGCTCTTTGTGTGATTTGCTTGTGCTTGCTATACTTGAGTGTTATTAGCATGATCATGATATCATAACATCATAACATGGCATATAATCCTAACCATTTCAAGGATTTTTAGGACTTATCTTTGTGCTATTTTGTAGGACATGGAATCTACTCGTAGGAATATTATCCAAGTCAACCTCATAAGGGTACCTCCTCAACTCAAGGAATTGGCATATAGGGTTCCCGAGAGTTCTCCATTCATTGAAAGACATGGTAGACTTCTCAATCTGGTCACCTCAAGCCCTAATGAAGAAATATTGAAGGTTCTCTTTCAGTTCTTTGACCCTTTACATCACTGCTTCACCTTTCCTGACTACCAACGGGTGCCTAGCATAAAGGAATTTTCCCAATTATCGGGGGTGCCCATTCTTGATCAGTTACCCTTCAATGGTATGGAAAGAGACCCAAAACCTGAAGAGATTGCTCATGCTCTATCTTTACAAAGGTCCGATGTAGTGGAAAATTGGGCAACAAGAAGAGGCTACAAAGGGTTTCTAGCTAAGTTTCTATTTGAAAAGGCTCATCATTTTTGGAATACCATGGATTTACAAGCTTTTGAAGAAGTTTTGGCCCTTCTCATCTATGGGATGGTACTATTCCCTAATCCATACCAACTCATAGATGTGAATGTGGTCAAGGTTTTTCTGTCTCATAATCCAGTGCCCACTTTACTTGGAGACATCCTACACTCTCTACATACCCGCACTGTAAAGAGAAGAGGGACCCTGTTGTGTTGCACTCCTCTGTTGGCTAGGTGATTTATTTCACACCTACCTAGGTATGCGTTGAAGAATAAGCAGGCCTTGAGATGGTGTAATAGGTTGATGTCCCTCACACATTCCGACATTCATTGGTGTCCTTGATCCTTGGGGAATGTTACCATCATTGAATGCTGTGGACAATTCCCTAATGTCCCTCTCCTAGGCATTAGGAAAGGAATCACTTATAATCCTTGTTTGGTGTTACAAAAATTTGGCTATGCTAGGAGGGATGGTCCTCGTGATACACTTTTCCAAGGAATCGTATTCGACTATGAGAATGATGTTCAGGGTTATCGCTAGAGGTTCATAAGAGCTTGGGGCATGGTGAACAAAGTTGATAGCAAAACACTGGGGCATAAGAACTCCATTCCTTCGGAGCCTTATCTTAAGTGGGTACGAGCCCATGCTCAAAGTCTCAGGATTCCTTATGAGGCCACTCTACCCATCATCATGGAGCCCGTTACTGAGGGAGACACTCCTTACATTGTTCTTCATCCTGACATGCCAACTAATTTTGAGGAGTTACAAAAATCCTAGATTCTACTCAAAGAGGAACGGGAAACCTTTGAAACCCAATTCTCTGCCAGCGAGAAGAAGGTTTTAGAGCTCACCGGGCTACTTCACGAATAAAGGAGTATAAATGCCTACATTTCACCAAAGAGGATACACCCGTGGGAAGCTTGAGCCCTTTTTCTTTGAGAGTTCATTCTTGTTTTATTACTTCCTTTGTAATCCCAAGAGGTATCATTGTAACAATTTAAACTTATTAATGTAATTAATGTTTGTTTTCCCTTAGGCTAAGCAAATTTAAGTCTTAGAAATCCTTGAAAACATTGCATACATATATCATACATATCATTGCATAAACAGGTTTCAGGACATGCTTCTTATCTTCTTCGTTGTTTATTTCAGAAATGGCTCTTGAACAAACTGCCAGGGACCTTCGGGCATAGAATGCCCAATTCCAAGAAATGTTCCTGAATCTGGCTAAGAGAAAAGAAGATTTGAAAGCTCTGATTCTTAGGGACAAGAGGAAGAAAAAGAAACAAGTTGGTTTAGTGAATTTGGGAAGAAGGATCAAAGGACCGGGTAAGCTAGTTCTGGATTTCGCAACCACATCTGAAGAAGGGGACAATCAAGATGGAGAGCCCAGGGAAGGAGACAACAACCTGGGTCTGAAGAAGGGGAAGCTGATTACAACGAGGAACAATATCCTCCTTCTGATGATAAATACAAACAGTTGAGGATAGGCTCAATTCCATGGAGATCCAAAGAGTTCCCGGGTTGGACTTTGAAGAGCTAGGACTGGTCTCAGGGGTGGTTATTCCGCAGAAGTTCAAAGTCCCTACATTTGATAAGTATGACGGTTTCTCCTGTCCTAAGATACATTTAAGGTTGTATGTCAAGAAAATTCATCCCCACACTACTGATAGGGATTTATGGGTACACTTCTTCTAGGAATGTTTGGCGACTCATCTGTAATGGTTCTATCAACTAGAAAGAACCAATGTGCATAATTGGGAAGATCTGGCCGCTGCTTTCTACAAGAAGTACCAGTATAATGTTGACCTCGCCCCGACTCGTACATAGTTGCAAAGCATGTCTATGGGTTCCAGTGAGGGCTTTAAGGACTATGCCCAAAAATGGAGAGACGTTGCAGGAAGAGTCCAACCTCCATTGTCTAATAGGGAGCTGGTGGACATGTTCTTGGGCACATTATCCAGGCCGTTATTTAACCATCTGATTGGAAGTTCTTCTGCTGGGTTTACGGTATTGATCTTGACAGATGAACGAGTAGAGGCTGGCATTAAAAGTGGCAAGATACAGAGAGATACATCCTTCAGTGCTGCAAAGAAACCATTCACAGGGAAGAAGGAGGTCAGTGTTGTTTATGGCCAAAGAAATCTTAACAAAATCGAGCATCATCCGATGGTAGGGTCTGTTATGATCTCCAATTCTACATTAAACTGGTAACAGAATAATCAGTCCAGAAAAGATTAGCCAAGGAGATAGTTTACCAGGATCAATATGTCCCTATCTCAGGTCTTACCACACCTGCTGAAATTCAATTTGGTTACCCTAAAGGAGGCTCCCAAGAATCCCAATACTACATCTCCTCACTACAATGCAAATGCTCGGTGTGCTTACCGTTCTAAAAGTCCAGGCCAAGATACAAACGACTGTTTGGCTTTGAAGAACAAGGTACATGATTTGATTGATGCAAAGGAGATTGAATTCGACGCTCCTGAGACTCCTAATGTTATAATTTCACCTATGCCCAAGCATGGCCCAGGAGTTAGTGCTTTGATGTTATCTCCGCTACAGAAGATGCTGACAATGACTATGATCTAGATAAGTGGATTTTCCCAACCATAAACGATGGACTCGGAAATTGGGAGGCCAAAGATTTTGTTCCCATCTCTTTTATTCAAGAGTAATTTGTCTTTTTGTTTTAAGGAAATGTAATATTTGAACAATTGAAACGTTAAAGCCTTGTGTCTTACCCGAGGAACAATGGTCCATTTGTGAGGGTCATTGTTTCATTTGAATATGTCATCAATAAAACATTGGACGTTTTGCATACAAATTTTAAGCTCTTTATTTTTCTTTTCTGCCTATTTACTTTATCAAAAATATACAGTTATGCTCTTACATATACTCACGTATCAAACTGCAGATCCGCATCCACTTTGGTTCCCATTAAGAACAGTTCTGCTATTGCTCATTATGGTTTTGAAAATCCGATCAACCAAGCCGAGGACGAAGGTGAGGAAGATTGTGAGGTACCATGAGAGCTTTCCAGACTGTTACAACAGGAAGAAAGGGAAATACAACCTCACGAGGAACCAGTTGAGACAATAAACTTGGGTACTGAAGAGGACAGAAAAGAAGTCAAGGTAGGTGCTAACCTGGAGCCTAGTGTCAAACAATGGTTAATACAGATTCTACATGATTATGTTGAGGTTTTCGCCTGGTCATACAATGACATGCCGGGACTTGACACCGATATTGTCGTTCATCGCCTACCTACAAAAGAGGACTTCCCTCCAGTGAAACAGAAGGTTCGTCGTATGCGGTCGGATATGTCAGAAAAAATCAAGGCTGAAGTCATGAAACAATTCAATGCCGGTTTCTTAGCTGTCACGTCCTATACACAATGGTTCGCTAATGTTGTTCCAGTACCTAAGAAGGACGATAAGGTACGTTTGTGTGTGGATTACAGAGACCTGAACATGGAAAGCCCCAAGGATGACTTCCCGCTTCCCCATATTGATGTTCTAGTTGATAATACCGCACAACATAAGGTATTCTCCTTCATGGATAGTTTCTCCGAGTATAACCAGATCAAGATGGCACCTGAAGATATGGAGAAGACAACCTTCATTACACAGTGGGCACCTTCTATTACAAGGTTATGCCATTTAGGTTGAAGAACGCTGGGGAAACCTATCAACGCATTATGGTAGCTTTGTTCCACGATATGATTCACCATGAGAAAGAGGTCTATGTTAATGACATGTGTTGTACCCCAATTTTCCCCCCTAAGATTCCTTCATCATACCATGTTGATTCACTCACAACAAGATCACACTAGGATTCTTGGTTCCCCTCCCTACATTTGATTTTGCCCTTTTGAGGGATTACCAAGCACCTTGACTTATGTTCCTTTTGTGATCATGAATATTGTTTTGATTTATTCATTTAACTAATATAATTCAATGTTGTTTTGTCTTGCTTGTTATCCATGTAGGTGAAGGGAAATGAGATTTAACAAGTTGCTCCATGGGTTCATGAGTTTATTTCCATGCCCTAGTCAATATAGCTTGAGAAGTTAAAACATCACCGTTGGATTGGTTTTTGGAGAATTGGCATGGCAAGGTTTCTTTGGTTCATCACATTTTAAGGCTATTAGATTTGACTCAAAAGTACAAGGGTTTGATTGGAGAAGTTGTCATGCTTGGACAAGGCCTTGTTCCTATTGGTCACAAGAGCATATTTCTCTCAAAATTCAAGATATGTAAGTGGTTTTGGTGGCTATGAGTCTTCATTATCATCCTAAACAACTGCTATTCACAAAGCAAGAATATTGGTACAAGAAGTTTGTTCAAACTTGTCAAAGTTCCTCAAGGCTTTCTCTTGATCTAGAGGCTAGGGTTTTGAACTTCAAAGGAACATATCTTGCTCACCTTTTGGTATTTTTGAGTGATTCAAAATACATCCTTCTCTTAAAAGGGTCATCAATAAATAACTTCAAAAATTACAAAGAGTTTTCATGTGGAAGATACTTGGTGAAGAAGAAAGATTACAAGTCATCCAGATGAATCCACAATTTTACATAAGTAACTTCAATTGATCATAACTTGCCATTTTTCATCACTTTGAGTTTATTATTTTTCCATGATTATCTTGAATATGTGAACTTTATGCCTTCTTTTATGTGCAAGGTGGGAAAATGGATGGAAGTTGCTTTAAATATGCAAAAGATTATAGGTCATTTCATGATTTTTGGCCAACTTCAACAAGTCATAACTTGCTCAATTTTTGGAGATTTTGATTGGTTCAAATTTCAAATGTCATTCAAGAGATCTACTTCATGCCATATTTTTTTATCAAGAGAAAATTACAAGTGGAAGGTCATGTTTGGATGCAAGACATTATAGGTAATTTTTGATGAAAAATTTGAAATATTTCTAAGTATGGAAAGTCAACTCTTTTTCTCCAACTTTCGCTCAATGCAACTTTCAGCTCAAGCATCCATTTAACTCCATTATTTTTCCATTGCAAAGCTTTTAACCTCATCTTTCAAAAGCATCAAGAATCATGCCTTGAGACCCCTTGAGCTGAGAATGCCATAGTTTCAAAAATGGTAACTTGGAATTGAAGTTTCCTTGCAAGTCAGAATTTGAATTTCATGTTACAACCTCTAAACCTCAAATTAACACGCGTTTTGGGTCTAAACATGATTAGCCAACTTTCCCAAGTGGATTAGTGCATCAAAATGCAAGAATTAGATGAGTTTTAATGAAGTTTGGATTACACTTCACTCGTGCATCAGGTTTGCACGAATTCCCTCCAAAACGCATCATTCACCCTTCCTTTTGATCCCATCCGCTTCTCCTATAAATACATGAACTGTCCCATTCAATTTTCCAAGCTTGGATAGCCAGAATCACCTTGCCAAACTTGCTCCATAACTCAATTTTCTGTAACTTCAAAACCCATTCTCGAGCCTTTTTAAATCCAATTTTTCCATCAATTCATCTTTCTTGATCTTCCCTGAAGCTAACCATATAATTACATTCAAGAATCGTGCCCTATATTGCTCCATAAAAGTCCAGTTTCATAGCTCTGCAACTCAACTTCAATAGGTAGATTCCTTCATCAATTCTTTAAAACTCTGATATCATTGTGTTGCTCTCATTGCCTTGGTTCTAGTCACAACACTTACCTTTTACTGGAAACACGTTTTGACCATGAAATTTCAAATCCTTTTTCAAAACTTTCTTTCCAAATTGCTTAAGCTACAATTTATATAAATTTGGCACGAGGGTGTGGTTGTCTTCATCTTGAAGAGACGAAGCGAATGGCATAGGTCCGAGCTTCTGATTTTACAGTTTGAGAGACCTGCAATTCGTGATGGCTGGAGGTTGAAGATGACCAACGTGTCATCTTCCAACCAATGAAGGCACGCCATGTGTAATTTTCAAATCTAATTTAATTAATGATTTTGTACATTATTCACTAATGACCATGATATGCACAACGCGCCAGATCCCTTGGATTTGATTACTAACGCGTTTTGACTCTCATCCAATGGTCCACATATTTTAATTTTATTTTCTTTTTCTGATTTTCATATTTTAATTGTTTTAAATTTCAAAAAATCATAGAAAATTTATTTTTAGTACAAAAAATCTGAAAAAATTATGAAATCTTTTTTTGATTATTCTCTTTCTGATTTTTATTTTTTCACAATTTAATTTTATGTTTTGTTATTTTTTATAAATTTTACACTTATTTGATTTGTTTTAAATGTTTAAAAATATTTTTATACATTTTAAAATTCTGAAAATTTTTTGAAATGATCTAATGATATTGTGACAAATATTGGTGACCTTATTTTATTTTTTTTCTGACTTTACTGTTTTTTATCATTTTTTGTTTATTTTACCCATTTATTTTAATTTTAAAAATAGTTTCTGACTTTAAAAAATTACCAAAAGAATTGTAAAATTATTTGAGCCCTTTTCTGATTTTTCTATGGTCTTACTTTTTATTTCTTAATTAATTTGAACATAGTTGATATTTTTCTCTTTATTTTCTTTTTTTTAACATTATTTTTAAACCCTTTTGTGTATATCAAAATATGATATTATTTTGTGATTATTTTCTGGCTGATCTTGGGTTAGATTTTAGATCATGAACTTTATTAACATTATTGGATCCATGGTGTTGAGTTTAACTCCATAAAAATGGATGAATGGTTTTAATAATAGTTTGATTAAAATTTAATTCAAAAGTGGTTTATTCATTTTCCCCATCCATCTTCATCTCATCCCCTTTCTTATTGCACTAGATGTTATTGGAGCATGATCTCTATACCATGTCTCAAAACAAATGGTGCATAGATTGCTATTGACCGACTTCTATATAAGTCCACTTACCATTGCTTAACATAGGGCTAAATTTTGTCCTGATTCGAATAAATGATCATTCATAGCCCAAACTTATGATTGCAAGCCCAAGTATGTTAATTTGATCTCTTTGATCCAATAACCTTGAGATTCATTGTGTGGAGGCTTTGGTTCTACCAATCCTATAATGGATCTACAACACCTTTGGTCAACGCGAATCACTTAAACATTGTTGATCATTAAATGGTACTTATGAGAATTCCAAATGGATGATATACTTGATAAAAAGCAAATGCAACTTATTATGTGGAGGCTTTGGTTCTACCAATCCTCTAATGAGTTCCAAATGCAAGTTTCAAGATGGTCATCCAACTAACCATTAATTGTTGACTTGTTTTACCTTATGCTTTTATTCTTTTTTATGCTTTATGTACTATTTACTTTTAGCATTTACATTTCATGCCATTTTCATCTTTGCTCATTTGAGCATTTATTTTCTTGCCATTTTTACTTTGCTCACTTGAGCTTTTCTTTTCCTTTCTTAAGATACTTAATAATCAACATAAACCCTAAAAAATATTTAATGTTACTTGGACTATTTGGTTACTATCCTTGGTATTATGGAGCATGGGACTTTTCTTGGACTTAGGATTAGAAACCTTGGCCTAACTTGGAGACTTTGTGACCTTATCTGATTATTTTATCTGGAGTTCTTGTGGTTTACCTCAAGACATTGGGTTGTTTGTTTGTTTTGTGTGCAGGTTATTGTGATTACATACTTTGTTTGTAATCAGGAATTCACCCGTATACAGCCGTTACTCTACCCAATTTTTGTGAAGACTTAATACACTTGAAGTTTGGTTCTCTCAAGAGGTCTAGTATTTTTGCTTTCTTGGTTTCAATCCAAGGAATGAGAATTCTATCTTGGCTCATAATGTCAAGTGTAGGCTTTTTGTTGGTTAGATGGTTCTCATCTCTAGATTTTACCTTATGCTTTAGGATAGTCTCTTCTTTAATTTCAAAAATATTCTCCCCTCTTTTGAAAACACTTCTTGTTTTGAAACTTGAACCATTTTCATAATAAACTTGGACTTATGTCCATGCATTTTCAAAATATTTTCATAAATAAACTCCAACCAATTCAATAATACCTTGACATCTTTTTTTTGTGAGAAGACTAAAAGTCAATCAATCTCATTTCAAACCATTTTTGCCACTTTGGCTTTGTACCTTTAAAACTTTTCTTAAAAGATTAAACTCTTGTCAATCCTTGTAGTGATGCAAACAACCATACTTCTACCATATGTAGTGAAGAGAGATATTTTCCACTTGTGTGTTGAGTGAGGCATTGTTGATTTTGAAATCAAATCCGTATCCTCCACTTCGAGATGATGCAAATTCTCCTTTCTCATGATTGTGGGTGGTAGGTATGTTTTTCCACACGGACAATGACGATGATGTTTTATCTTATAAAATTAACCAACACATTTATGTTTTAAATTTTTAAAAGAGGAACTACGTGTATCCTGATCCCCTATTGCATGAAAGGTGGTACATAGGCACTAAAGGTTCGCAACCGCGACGGGTGCAAAAATTTTAAAAAATATATTTCTTTTCTCACCTCCACCATCTATTTTATACAACAGTTTTTATAGCCAAAATATACAGATTTTACAAAGAGGCTCTTGTGGAGTACCGTAGATGTTTAGGGTTCCAATACCTTCCCGTTGCATAACCAACCCCCTTACCTTGAATCTTTTCCCCTCTTTTTGGGTTATTCGCTCTTTTCCCATTCCAACAATAAAGCGTGATGGCGATTTTTATTTTGATTTGTATAAAGTCTAGTCAATCCAATGGCTTAGTCTTGAACATTTCTACCGCTACAACATGATATCCAGGACTCAAACTGAGGAGGAACACCTTGATCACTTACAGAAACTATTTGATAGGCTGAAGAAATACAAACTAAGGCTAAACCCAAATAAGTGCACTTTCGGTGTAACATCCGATAAGCTCTTAGGCTTTGTTGTCAGTGGCAAAGGCATTGAAGTGGATCATGAAAAGGTAAAATCTATACAAGAAATGCCAACTCCTCGAACTGATAAGGAAGTAAGGGGATTCTTGGGACGTCTGAACTACATAGCCAGATTCATTTCACATCTAACCGTTACTTGTGCGCCAATCTTCAAATTACTGAAGAAAGATCAAGCAGTGAAGTGGAATGAAGATTGCCAGTATGCCTTTGACAAAATCAAGGAATATCTCCAAGAGCCTCTATTGTACCCCAAAATTTTCCCTCTCATTTATCAAGTATTTTTTCATAAGATCTCCTTTGGTTCAAGACTGCACAAGGGTTTGATCAACTCAAGACACCTCCTTAAGCACTGATGACTGAAATTAGGGTTTGAGATTTCACAAAGATGATTTAACTTTTAATGACTCATATGACTTTCATGGATCATTATGGACCCTCAAGATAGATCATGTCAAGTTTCAAGTCTTGGATCACATTTTTGCTCAGTCAATTGATCAGTTGACCTAAAAATCAACTGTATTAGGGAAAAAGTCAACTATGGTCAATTTACAGTCAAACTTCATAATTGTTTATCCATGTAAACATTATGAACTCATATATGTCATTTGATAAAGTTTGGACCACAATTCTTCAATAAATTTGATCAGATCATTAAAAGGGCAAAATGGTCAAAATTAGGGTTTTGATTGAGAAAGGCAATTTCTGATTTTTGACCTAGCAAATGGTTAATTGGTTTGAGACATGATCTCAAGGTTTAAAATGCATAATTTTATCCTAATGGTATGACTTAAAACTTCCCTTAAAGGTCATTTGATTGATAGTTGATTTTCAGTCAACTGATCAAAAGTCAACTAATACAGTGAAAAGTAAAACTTTGACTTTTTAGTCAAAATCAAGTGTCAAAGATCACAATTCATCAAAACATGTCAAAATATGAAACATGTTCATAAATAAATCAAAAAGTCAAGATTTCATTTTGAAAAGTCAAAGTTTCTAAACTTAGAAATTTTTCTAAGTGTTGAAAACTTCATATTTTTCACAACTTTGAGCCAATTTTTCACCATGATGCAAGATGATTCAAAGGAAAATTTCAACATGAAAGTTGTAGATCTCAATGAGGTCTAAAACATTGCTTTACACAAATTCTCATAGAAATTCATGGATTTCAAGTTATTATTTTGTGAATACATGTTCATGAAACTTGGAAACTTAGTGAAATTTTGCCCTAGTTTAGGCAAGATTTTGACCTAACTTCATGGCAATTTTTCACATAGTTCCAAGGGGAATTTTCAAAAGTGATTCAAATAGGGGTCGTAGAGCACATTACAAGATTTCTAAAATGTTCAAGAACTTCTTGAGATCATGTTTGAGCAAGGAGAATCAAAGGCATGAAGTTGGCATTTCATTCATGAATTATAAGTCATTTTCATGATGAACAAGAACTCAAATCCATGCTAGGCTGCACAATCTTTGCTTTGCAGGCTTCAAACTTGCTTGACACTCCATAATTAATGTTTGGCACAACTGTTATAGGCTTCAACTCAAGCATTCAATGCATTGCCCATGCTTAATGCCATCTTGGGAAGAAAGTGCACATTGCCATTTTGGAAAAGTAGCTTTATGCACAAAAATCAGTTCTTGAGCTTTGCACTTATTTTCTTCTGATCATACAAAATCTATAATCCAAAAGAAACTTTTCTAAAACCGCTAAACAATTCATCCCATGCTTGTACTTTGCCTTGAAACCGTGTTTTCACTTTTCTTAAAAATCAAGTAACATAGCCATAACTTGTACTTGTATGATTATGACCCTCTCAAGCCTCAGAACCTTTTCCTTACTTATGAATAAGTTATTTGCATCAAAATACATGAGTTGAAGCACCCTAAAAACCTCTCAAGTACCTTGCTGCACAGCATTGCCCAAAACATGACAATTTTGAGCAAAAACTCACCATCTTCATTTCCACTCGTGCATTTTGAAAACTAATCATCCAAACACCTTCCATACATCATATCAAAGTAATCCAGACCCTTATTTCCTAAATGTAACTCCTCCATCACCATCCACAATTTTCAAAACTGAAGCTTGCAACATGACTTTAGTTGGGAGTTTCAACAATCCTCAAAGCAAAGTAGGAGTTGGAATACACTCAAGGAGGTCCAGGTCAACTAAACAAATCATTGGGAAACCTCAAAGCTTGCTCAAACTCCATACACGAATCCAGATGCAAGAGGTAAGTTTTCAAACTTCTATCTCTTCATACAAGCATCATTTGATTTTGATATGTGAAGATAAAATGTAGATACCATTGCCACGAAGCTGTACATATCCATAGTTTGCATTTATATGGCCTGAGCTTAGAGAATTTTAGAGTTGAAGTTTCTGAAATTTTTAGGTCTTAATTTAGGTCTAGAAAAATTCTCACTCATCTTTGACTTTTAGCTTTAGTGATTTATATGGTTGGATTCATGGGGAAAAATACCATAACTTTCATGTTTGTACTTTTCATTTTTATTGAGAGATGAAGAAGTTACAGGTACTCTGGTTAGGCATGAGGTTAAAGATGAAGTTCAGGTCATGGACTTTATTTGTAATATATATTTATAGTTTGATATAAATGAACGGATGTATAGCCACCCCAGGGGTAAGGCAGCGCGCTGGTAACCAATAGGGCGTGGGTTCAACACCCAGCGCGCTACCTTTTGTTCTTTTTCACATTTTTACATTTTTTTATATGTCTTTCTTTGCAGCGCCTGGGCCCAGCATTAGGCCTTCTTCATTTTTTTCTAACTTTCCCCTTGACTTACTTCAGCACCCCCTGGCCCAATTTCATTTTTATTTTCTTTTTCTAATTATATTTTATTTCCTTTTCCTTTATTATTATTATTATTATTATTATTATTATTATTATTATTATTATTATTATTATTATTATTATTATTATTATTATTATTATTAGTAGTAGTAGTAGTAGTAGTAGTAGTAGTAGTAGTAGTAGTAGTAGTATTAATATCATTTCTTATTGTTATTAAAAAAAATCCAAAAATATTTTATTTATTATTTTTACACTTATTTAGTTTATTTATTTATAAAACTAAAAGAACAAAAACATTTTCTTAATAAATTAATTTCTTTCTTAATAATTAATATTTAGGTTTAGGTGAAAATTTTATATTATTTTATTATAAATTAAAATTAATTTAGAACTTAGGTTTATTTTAATTAATTAATTTTCCTTTTATTTTTATTAATTTAAAACCTTTTTTTTCATAAATAAAACCCTAAAAAAATATTTTTTAGCAAATTTCTTTTCTTATTTAGTTTAAGTAATTTTTATTTAATTTTCATTAATCATTTTTCTTAATTAGGTTTAGGTTAAAACCTTTTCATAAAAACCAAACAAAAATCATTTCTTTTTTGTTTTCATTTATATTCTTGCATTTTTATTCAAATCTTGTACAATATTCAATATGGTTGTAATAATTATTTAGATTTAATTTTCTCGCAATTTCCCCATTTGTAAATTTGTACACCCCCTCCCCTAATGATGTAATAGCTTAATATTTTTATTTTCCATAATTTAATGCTTTATATATAAATGCTAGTAAATTAGGGTTTGTATGGAAAGATAAAATCAATGCTTAAAAAACCCTAATTCAGAGACAAAACAAATGCATGTAAATCAATACACTTGCAGACTTACACCCTTAGGGTAAATCCACTTGTTGCCTTGAAAAATAAATGGTCATAATACGAATGTAAGATGTCTTAGCAAAAACAAGCAAAAATACAAGATCATAGTCCCTCGATGACGCTACAAATGATGCCTTACAAATGATCTTAGTCCCTCCAAGAAAATGCTAAGATATCTTACAAACATTTCTATTCATGACTATACGATGACCCTTTCCCGTCCCCCTTTACATCTAAAGATAGGGTTTCTTACCAAATCAATGGTAAGATGATAATGTCAAAGAAAGAGGAAATAAACAAGAAAGACTTTTGAGTAGGTAGATTGCTCCCAGTTGCTCACTTGCTCACAACAACAAAAAAATTTATACACCCACACTTTCATTTTGAAATATTTTCAAAACAACACTTTGTACGAGTTCTTATATAAACGAGAACCATTACAAAGACACCTTATCAAAAATCACTTTTAAAAACACACTCCACAAACACCTCTTTGAACTATTTTCAAAACAAACACTTTGTACACGTTCTTATAGAAACGAGAACCATTACAAAGACATTTTGAAAATACTTTAAAAAAACACACAAAGCACATTTTCAAACAAAAGCAAGTGATCTAGAAAGCAACTAAGAGCCCGTAGATAACTACGGATGAAAAGGGTGTTAATACCTTCCCTTTTCATAATCTACCCCCCGAACTCAAGAAAACATCCCAAAGGTCTTTCCTGTTCTTTTCAACCTTTCCTTTTTGGATAAAAGAAAAGTCGGTGGCGACTCTAGCTAACCGCAACATTTGCGATCAAACGCAAAACAACCAAGTCAGTTCTCCCACTGCGTTATAGAACTGGCGACTCTGCTGGGGAAATTCTAAAAGTGGGGTTACCTTAGGGCTAGATCACATTTACTTGCTTTCATTGTTTGATTTTTTTGCTTTACATTATGGTTCCTTGTTTGGGCTTGCTTTGATCCTCCACCCGGATCTGGGACACCTTGTTAGGTAAGTAGCAATAGATTGTGGAAATTGTACGGTGTAGACTGATATGATTGAAACAATTGCTACATTAGTGTGACAAATTTGTGGGTACCGGTATCCCTTGTGTTGAATCGAGGAGAATACAGGTCCGCTGAGTGGCGTCATGAAGCACTAACTGACCTTAGAACCTTAATTGAATAAACTTGGTCAATTAGGACGTAGTGAGATAACCGGTTTCAGTGGAAAGCTGAAAATTGGTTGATACTCAATACTACACTCATTGAGATTATACTTTTGGGATATCCTGGACACAAGAAAAGATTGATTATGCTGGGACAATGCCTAAAAGAAAGGTCAATGATATTGAGATCCCTTAGAACCCGATTACTATTAACTAGGACAGGTTTGAGCCAACTAAACTTCAAGAGGGTACTTACCTATAAACTCCATGCAAGCCTAAGCCTAAGGACTTATATTTTGCCTTGTGTATATGTGCTTACTTGTACATAACATCATGAACATCATAACATCATATGAAATCTCACTAACCATTTCAAGGATTTAGGAATTTATCTTTGTTTTTGTTTTGTAGTCCATGAACTCCATCCGAAGAAACATCATCCGAATCAACTTCGTGAAAGCACACCCTCAGCTCCAAGAGTTAGCATCAAGGGTGCCCGGAGATTCACCTTTCCTGACTATCAGTTGGTACCTACACTAGAAGAGTTATCTCTACTATTAGGAGTGCCTGTGCTTGATCAGATACTGTTCACCGGTCTAGAAGGGATTCCAAATCCTTAAGTCATGGCCGAAGCTTTACATTTGAAGAGAGCCGACATCATAGCAAATTGGGAGACTAGAAGTGGAATAAAAGGGTTCCTAGCCAAATTTCTCTTATAGAAAGCTCATTCGTTCTGGGAAGATATGGATTTTCAAGCCTTTGAAGACGTCCTGGCCCTTCTCATCTATAGTCTGGTTCTTGTCCCCAACTCTGACCAATTCATATATGTAAATGCCGTCAAAGTCTTTCTCTCCCGTAATCCTATACCTACCTTGTTGGGAGACATTTTACATTGCATCCATACCCGCACCATGAAGAAAAGAGGTACCCTTTTGTGTTGTATGCCCCTACTCTCCAAGTGGTTCATTTCACACCTACCTCGATCAACATTGAAGAACGAGCAAAGATTGACATATTCTCAAAGGATGATGTCCCTCACCCACTCTGATATTCATTGGTGTTCAAGATCCTCGGATGATACTTCTATCATTGATCATTGTGGGGAATTCCCTAACGTCCATCTACTTGGCGTTAGGGGAGGTATCACTTACAACCCTTGCTTAGATTTACGAAAGTTTGGGTATGCCCAAAGCAATGGTCCTCATGAGATACTCATCTAAGGTTTGGTGTTTGACTACGAAAGCGACGAGCAAGGCTACCGTCAGAGGTTTATGTAAGCTTGGAGCATGGTAAACAAGGTGGATAGCAAGACAATGGGGCACAAGAATTCAATCCTTCTTGAGCCTTATCTCAAATGGGTACAAGCCCATGCTCAAAGTCTTATGATGCCTTACCCCTCCATTCTCCCAGTTATCATAGAGCCTATTATGGAAGGAGATGTTCCATACAATATCCTTCATCCTAACATGCCCACCTCTCTCGAAGACTTGCAAAGGAATTGGATATAACTTAAGGAAGAGAGAGACACTTTCGAAGCCCAATTCTACACCAGCCAAGATTTGCCCTCTCATTTTATCAAGATTTTCCTCACAAGACTTCTTGGACTCCAGACAGGATTAGGTTTTGCTCAGCTCAAGACATCTCCTTGCACTGTTGACATGAAATTAGGGTTTGAGTTTGCACAAGGATTTTTGGACTTTCAATGCCTCATGTGACTTTCATACTTCATGTTGGACTTATAAGATTGCCCATACCAAGTTTCAAGCCTTGAATCAAATTTTTGCCCAGTCAATTGGACAGTTGACCTAAAAATCAGCTGTATTGGGGAAAAAGTCAACTATAGCCAATTCACAGTCAAAACTCATAAATTTTGATCCACAACAACATTATAGACTCATATGAACCATTTGATCAAGTTTGGACCACGACTCCTCAAGAAATTTGATCAGATCATCAAAAGGGTAAAATGGTCATTTTTAGGGTTTTGACTGCAGAAGGGCAATTTCTGATTTTTCAACTAGCCAATGGCAAATTGGGTTCAAGCCTGGTTTCAATGACTCAATGGCATCATCTTTACCTAACCACAAGGTTCAAAAGATCTCAAATGCATTGGATTGACATATGAATTTTCCAGTCAACTAATCAAAAATCAACTATACACTGAAAAGTCAAACTTTGACTTTTTGGTCAAAATCAAGTGCCAAGGGTCATTTTTCATCAAGATGTGTCAAAACATGAAACTTGTTCAACAAGAAACCTAATTTTGAAAATTAGGGTTTAAGTTTGAAAATTTTCTTAACTTAGAAATTTTCTAAGTTATGAAAATTTCTTATTTTTTCCCAACTTTTCCCAACTATTTCACCATGATACAATTAGATTCAAAGAAAACTTCCAACATAAAAGTTGTAGTCCTCCACAAAATGTACAACTTTGATTCACAAAGTTTTCCCAATACATTCTTGGGTTTCAAGTTATGATTTTGTGAATAAGGGTCCATGAAACTTTTAACTTAGTGAAATTTTGCCCTAGTTTAGGCAGGATTTTGACCTATCTTCATGGCAATTTTTCATGTAGTTCCAATTGGAATTTCAAAATTAATTTCAAAGATAGATTGTAGATCATGTTACAAGATTTATAAAATGTCAAGGAACTCTCCAAGATCATTTATGGTTAGGGAGAATCGAAAGTTTGAAAATGGCAAATTATCACTTTTATCCATGGCATTTTTCACATTGATACAAGATGCAAATCAGTTTGGATCATGCTTGTACTTGGTTAACAGGTTCTAATCCTTTCTACACTCATAAATTGAATGCAAATACATTTAACAATGGCATTATTCTGAGCTTTGGAGCATTATACTTTGGTTTAATCTAAAAATGGCAAAAAAGTGACATTGCTACTTTGATAAAGCACACTTTATGCAACTTTGTTTTTCTTGAGCCATGGACCAAAGCTTTTGCTGCAAACCAACTCCAAAAACTTCAGGAAAAGCTCACCAACTCTTAGCAGGCCTCAAGCTATCTTGTACAACCTTGGCTTTTGTCAACTCACCTTTTTCTTCCAAAACAAGAAACCTTTCAAAAGGTCCACAACTCTTCCATCTGATAAAACAAAGTCTTGTAACATTTTCAAACAAGTTCAGCACATTATACCAAGCCAGAAACACGAGCTCATAGCATCTCAAACACTCTTAAGCACAAAAAACCCCATTTTCTTCCCAAACAGGGAAACCACTGCAGAACCTTGGCCAAATCCATATTCCCTCGTGCGTTTTGCTTGGAATCATTTCAAACACATTCTAAACATCACACCTGAACTATCCAAGCACCTATCCAGCAACTGTAACTCCATTTTCACACTTCACCATTTTCATTTTGAAGCTTTGCAGGTTGAGTTCTACAAGGAGGTTCAGGCCATTTCAAAGCAAGCAAAGCATTGGGAAAGGTTGAGACAACTTCAAGCAAGCTCAAAAGACCTTCAGGCCTCACTCAAAGCTGCTACATTTCTATAGCCAACTTCAACTGAAACAGGTATTTGTCAAGATTCTAACTCCTTATTTAGGCATCATTAAGCTTAGGTTTGTGAATAAAAAATGTAGTCTTCAATGTGCTTGAGCTGTACATATGCGTAGATTTCATTTATATTAACTGAGCTATGAGAATTTAGATGATGAACATGCTGAAATTTTTAGGTCAGAAATTGGGGTTGATAAAATTATCTCTGGTCTTTGAGAGTTAGATCAAGTTTTTTATATCATTAGAATCGTGTGATGATGAGATATAACTTTCATGTTGCAAGATTTTGTTTTTAAGCACGTATGCAGGAGATACAGTTTTGAACATAGGACGCGCGTTTTTTGTTCTAAGGACAGAGACAAAGTGGAAGTTGGGATGGGCCTGGCTTGCCTTGCTGTTTGCACCCTCCATTCTGTTATTTGCACCCCCTTGACCCATTTTCTTTATTTTATTTATTTTCTCATTCCTTTTTATATTTTCTGACTTTATTTATTTTTTCTAAATATTTAAAATCACAAAAAATATTCTTTTAATTTTTCACATTTTATTTTATTATTTTTATTATTTTTTAGGCATAAAAATAGTTTATTAATAATAATATACTTTATTTTCTTAAATAAAATTGTAAATAATATAAAAATATTATATATTTTTATTTTTATTATTTATACACTTAAAATAATATTTTCATACAATATTTTGTTTTTTAACATTTTGTACATATTTTTTTTATTTTTTTTCTTGATTACAAATGAATAACATAAACAATATTTCTTTTAAATCAAAATTAGTGTTTCCACCCCTTTCAAAAAATAATCATTAATGTTTTCCTTATTTTGAGACATAAATAATTTATTTTACATACATAAGATAAATACAAAAAAAACATTTGTGCATATTTACATTTTATTTATACATTTAAATAACTGTTCATTTATTTATTTGTACAATAAATTCAATATGATTGTAATAGTTTTAGGGCTTTATTTTTGGGCAATAACCCCTTATTCAAACTTGTACCCCCCTCCCCATAATATTGTTGTAATAGTCTTAGATTTACTTTTACGCATTTTATCGCTTTCAAATGCCATGATAGTAAATTAGGATTTTGTATGCAAAGACAAAAATCAAACAAATAGCGTGACTAAATACAAGACAAAAATGCATGAAAAATGACAACACAATGCACATAAGCACCCCTAGGGTTTCATCAACTTGTTGCCTTAAAAATGGCCATGGTATGCATGCTAGGTATCTTGGCAAAACAAAATGATCATAGTCCCTCGATGAAGCTATCTTGGTTACCTAAACAAAAATGATCTAGTCCCTCAAAAACTTGCTAAGATACTTGGAAATATGGTTATCATGGTCATTCGATGACCCACGCCTGTCCCGTTTAACATCCAAAGATATGGTTGTTTACCAAATACAATGGTAAAATAACAATATCAAAGGAATAAAAATGTGTAGGAAAGATCTTTGAGTAGGGTAGACAACTCCTAGTTCCTTGATCAAACTTGCAAACCATCCTTTCTATTTTCAAACAAACACACACACAATTTCAAAACATTTTCCAAACAAACTTTCAAACATTGAAACATTTTTCAAAAGAAAAACATCTTTGTATATATTCAAACAAGAATCATTACAAAGGTTGCCTAAACAAAGGCCTCTTTTCAAAATATTTTCAAAACCACATACAAAAGAAACATTTCAAACAATTGAAAAGCAAAAGCAAGTGATCTAAAACAAGTAACTAAGAGCCCATGGAAAACCATGGATGAAAAGGGTGCTAGCACCTTCCCTTTTCATAATCTACCCCTCGAACCCAAAAACAATCTCAAAGGTTTTTCCTGTGCTTTTTTACATTTCCTTTTGGATAAAATAAAAGTCGGTGTCGACTCTTGCTAAACCGAAACATTTGCGAACACAAACGCAAAACCTCAAGTCAGTTCTCCCACCGCATCACAGAACTGGCGACTCTGCTAGGGATATGTAAAAGTGGGGTTACCTTATGGTTTTAGATCACCTTTACATGCTTATATTGCTTGACTTGATTGCTTTACTATTTGGTTCTATTGTTTGGGTTTAAATCCTCTACCCGTATTTGGGAAACATTCATAGGTAAATAGCAATACATTATGGAAACTGTGTGGGGTATACCGACATGGATGAAGCAATAGCTATATTAGTGCGACATATTTGTGGGTACCAGTAGCCTTTGAGTTAATCAAAGAGAATACGGGGCCGCTGAGTGATGTCATGAAGCACTAATGGACTTTTAGAACCTTTACTTTACCAGCTTGGCCTTTTTAGGAGTAGTGAGATGACCGAATTTGGTGTAGTTCAAAGTTGGTAGATACTCGATACTATACTCATTGAGGGTTGTTTTCTTGGAATATTTCGGTCGCCAGTAAAGTGGCTAAACTAAAACAATGAAAACAGAAAATAATCCAATGATATTGAGCTCCTTAGAACCCGATTACTATTTATAGGACAGGTTGAGCCAACTAATCTTCAAGAGGGTACTTACCTATGAAACCCCATGCAAGCCTGAAACTAGGATCTTGTGTGATTTATTTGTACATATATACTTGTGCATAACATCATGGACATCATGAAGCATCATATGCATCCACTAACCATTTCAAGGATTTTGGATCTTCATCTTTGTTCCTGTTTTGTAGGTAATGGATTCACTTCGTAGGAAAACAATCCAAGTCAACCTTGTGAGAATTCCTCCTCAACTCAAGGAGCTAGCTTCAAGGATTCCTGAGAATTCTCCATTCACCGAGAGGCATGGTCTTCTTCTCAACTTAGTCAACTCCAACACTGAGGAAGACATGCTGAAAGTTCTCTTCCAGTTCTTTGACCCACTACACCGCTGCTTTACATTTCCTGACTACCAGATTTTGCCTACTTTGGAGGAATTTTCTCAACTCTTGAGGATTCCAATTCTCCATCAACTACCCTTCAATGGTACGGAAAGAGATCCAAAGCCTGAAGATGTTTCTCAAGCCTTACACTTGCAACCATCTGATATCATGGGCCATTGGGAAACTAGAAGTGGTGTCAAAGGTTTCTTGTCAAAGTTTATATTTCAGAAGGCCCAAAGCTGATTGAATTCATTGGACTTACAAGATTTTGAGGAGATTGTAGCTCTTCTCATCTATGGGATGGTCTTGTTCCCTAACCCTGACCAACTCATAGATGTCAGTGCTGTCAAAATCTTCATGGCTCGCAACTTGGTGCCTACATTGCTTGGGGATATCCTCCACTCTTTTCACACTAGAACAATGAGGAAAAGAGGTGTTCTCATGTGATGTAATCCTCTACTAGGAATATGGTTTATTTCTCATCTTCCCCAATCAGTTTTGAAGAATGAGCAAGGTTTAAGGTGGTCACAACGATTGATGACTCTTACACATTCAGATGTTCATTGGTGTTCT
Organism: Vicia faba; assembly: GCA_948472305.1. Lineage (NCBI taxonomy): Eukaryota > Viridiplantae > Streptophyta > Magnoliopsida > Fabales > Fabaceae > Vicia > Vicia faba. The sequence continues at coordinate 1,157,754,606 of OX451741.1, forward strand.
CGATCCAGAGAAAATGTTATCATCATTGACCATTGTGGGGAATTCCCTAATGTCCCTCTACTTGCATTAAGGGAGGCATCACCTACAACCCTTGCTTGGCTCTGAGACTGTTTGGGTATGCCCAAAGGGATGGCCCATATGACATGCTGATTCCAGACTTGGTTTTTGACTTCGACAACAACGATCAAGGACTCCGACAAAGGTTCATCCAAGCTTGGAGGATTCCCAACAAGGTGGACAGTAAGACCTTGGGACACAAGAATTCCATCCCCCTTGAGCCTTACCTCAAGTGGGTACGAACCCGCGCCCAGAGTCTTATGATGCCTTACCCCTACATTCTCCCTGTGATTAAAAAGCCTGTTATGGAAGGAGAGGTTCCATACACCCTCCTACATCCTGACATGCCAACATCACTTGAAGATTTACAAAGGAGTTGGATACAGCTCAAGGGAGAATGCGGTACTTTTGAAGCCCAATTCTACCCAAGTGAGAAGAAGGTTTTGGAACTTACTCATAAACTTCATGAAGAGCAGACTCTCAACACCTACATTGCACCAAAGAGGATGCGCAACGTCTTTTTACCTTAGAATTTTGTATTATTTTGCCCATGGGGCATTGATGTACTAACAAATTCTATCTTATTAATATGACGTGTGTTCTTTTTTGTTTAAAACAAATTTGAATTTCTGAATCCTTGAATGCATTACATGAATACATATCATTCATCATATGCATAAGTATGTCTTCACACCTGGTTTCCTTATCTCTCTGCTATTTATTTCAGCAAGATGGATATTAAGTAGACGGTTAAAGACTTACAAGCGCAGAATTCACAGTTTCAACAGTTACTTCTGACCTTGGCAAAGGAACAGGAGGAGCTCAGGACTTTACTGGAAAAGGAAAAGGAGAAAAAGAAAAAGAAGAGGGCTGGTGTGGCTACTATGGGTAGAAGATTTGAAGGTCAAGCAAGAAGGGTCCTGGATTTCCCCTCAACATCTGATGAAGGGGTGAGAAAGGGTAAAGAAACTGCGGTGCCATCTGATTCTGAGGAAGAAGAGGAGGAGGATGAAGACTATTCTTCACAGCAGTACCCTCCTGCAGATGACAAATACAAGAATCTGGAAGAATGTTTGGCGGCTATGGAGGTACAGAGGGTGCTTGGGCTGGACTTTGAAGAGTTAGGGCTGGTTTATGGCATTGTAATTCCCCCAAAGTTTAAGGTGCCTATATTTTCTAAGTACGATGGTTTGTCTTGTCCAAAGATGCACATACGATCTTATGTTAGAAAAATCCAACCACATTCTTCTGACAAAGACCTATGGGTATATTTCTTCCAGGACAGTCTTTCAGGGACGTAGTTAGATTGGTTATACCAGCTAGAGAGGTTTGACGTGCATAATTGGGAGGATTTGGCAGCTACCTTTTACAAGCAGTATCAATATAATACGAACTTAGCACCAACCCGTACTCAATTACAGAGTATGGGCATGGTCTCAAATGAAGGTTTTAAAGAGTATGCCCAGAAATGGAGAGATTTGGCGGGACGAGTGCAACCACCTCTATCTGAGAGGGAGCTAGTAGATATGTTCTTGGGTACACTGTCAGGCCCTTTTTTCAATCACCTGATTGGAAGTTCGTCTGCGGGGTTCACTGAGTTGATTCTAACTGGTGAGATAGTTGAAGCCGGCATAAAGAGCAGGAAAATTCAAAAAGATACCTCTGCTTCCGCTGCCATCAAAAAGACTTTTCCAGCAAAGAAAGAAGACTCAGCTGTCTACTCCCAAAGAGGTCAAGGAATAGTTGAGCGCCGGCCAGCGGTGGGGGCCGTAATGATTCAAAAGTCTGCAGTTGATCAGCCTAGAAACAATCAACCCAGAACAAACCAAACAAGGGTGGAAAGGCATGCACAGAAATTCTCCCAGATCAATATGACTCCCGCTCAGGTTCTACCCCATCTCTTGAAGTTAAACCTTACTAGTTTGAAAGAGGCCCCGAAGAATCCGAATACATCTTCTCCTTACTACCATTCGAACGCCAAGTGTGCTTATCATTCAGACAGGCTGGGGCACGACACCAACAATTGTTGGGCCCTCAAAAATAAGATTTAGGATTTGATAGATGCTAAAGAAGTTGAATTTGACGCCCCTGAAAAGCCGAATGTGATCTCTGCTCCAATGCCAAAGCATGGCCACAATGCCCATGCTGTTGAAGAAGATCTTTTTGTTGCTACTGTTGATGATTTGATGACTCCGCTATCGATAATCAAGTTGAATTTGCTGAAGGCTGGGATTTTCCCAGGTTATGAAGAAGATTGCAGCCTTTGTTCGTCCTTACCAACCGACTGTCCATTGTTAAAGTTAGGCATCCAACGCCTAATGGATAACCAAGAAATCCTTTTTGAAAAGACTCATGTTACACCGACTCCTGTCAATAATATTTCAATAATTACCCTATCCTCCAATCTTTCCAAGGTCTCCAAAAGACCTGTTAAGATTACATCCGATCTGAAGATTGCACCTTTGAAGATAACCATGTTGGGGCCTGTCCCGTACAAGTCCAACAAATCAATACCGTGGAACTATGGTGGAGAGATCTATTACCACGGTATTAAACAAATTGAATCAACTGAAGAGAGTTTTGATGAAGAGACTTCCGACATTGGAAACATTGCCGAAACGATTAAAATCACCCGCAGTGGAAGAATTTTCTCTCCGGAGATTGCCCCTCCAAAGGCAATATTCAGACCTTCAACTGCTCCTAATGTTACCCCTGTACCGGTCAACATATCCGCGAGAACTCCAATTATTGAAGAAGTTGTAACTCCTGTGGTTGTCCCCTCTGTTGTTGTTGATGATAGAGGGAAAGGGATCCAAGAAGAGCCCGTCAGGACGAGGGCTCAGCCGTTGATCATCCCTGAAACCTCTCAAAAAGAAATGAAATAGATTATGAAAATAATCAAGAAAAGTGATTATAATGTTGTTGAGCAACTGGGGCAAACCCCCTCAAAGATCTCTATGTTAGCCTTGCTGCTTTGTTCAGAAGCTCATGTTAAAGCTTTAATCAGATTTTTGAAGACGGCCCACGTGCCACAGGAAACCTCCGCGGATCAGTTCTAGGAATGTGTAGCTAGCCTAACAGCTGAAAATGGTCTAGGATTCTCCGATGCTGATCTAACAATAAAAGGGAGAAAACATAATGACGCTTTGCATGTCTCGGTGGAATGCAGAGGGACTACTCTAGCACACGTTCTGGTAGACACTGCTTCATCGCTGAATGTCTTGCCAAAGAAAGCATTGGATAGGCTGGATTGTGAAGGTCTAACCTTGAAGCCCAATAACATCATTGTCAGAGCCTTTGATGGTTCTAAAAGGATGGTCCACGGGGAGGTGTACATCCCGATTAAAGTGGGAACTGAAACCTTCAACTCCATATTTTACGTGATGGACATCCATTCTTCCTATTCTTGCTTGTTGAGAAGACCCTGGATTCACAATGCTGGAGCCGTCACTTCTTCTCTGCATAAAATGCTCAAGTACCCTGTCTAGGGGAAAATTATAATTGTTCACGGCGAAGAGGAATACATGATAAGCCATCTAAATTCTTTCCGCTATGTGGAATTGGATGGCAAATTCATCGAAACCCCTTTTCAGCATTTTGAAGAGGTAGCTCAGGAGATTGCGGCAACTAAGACGGTGTCTTCTGTACCTATGATTACTAGACCTCCGCCTCGGATGTCGTCCCTCAAAGATGCAAAGGCTGTAATTGAAGAAGGAGGAAGCACAATCTGGGGACAGCTTCCCGATTTTCCTTTCAAATCTGATAAATTCGGCTTGAGATTCACTTCGGCTAGTCAAAAGGCTGTGCGCCGCTCCCGGGCTGGAGGGCCACCTGTAAAGATCACCCATCATGGAGTTAATGCTTTGGAGGATAGTGAAGAGGAGAACAACCTGGAAGACTGGATTTTCCCTACTGCTGAAGGAGGACTGTACAACTGGAAAGCAAAGGACTTTGTTCCCATTACTTTCATAAATCAGTAATTTATCTTTCAAACATTTCTGTTGGTTTGTAATAATTCTTAAACATTTCGTACACTTTTAACCTTGTGCCTTACCCGAGGTACATAGGTCCATTTTTAAGGTTTGATTTTTCATCTTCATATGCCATTTTAATGAATCATGGACGTTTTCACATATAAACTTTTGTGTTCATTATATTTCTTTTTACATTTTATTTGTTTAAAGGTGGCTATCCCTTACACACACACACACTCACAAATGTCGGTACCCTTCCATTCCGGATTCCATGGGTAACAATTCTGCTATGGCCTTCAGTGACTCTGAAGATCTGGTCTACCGTTCCGAATACGAAGGTGAGGAAGACAATGAAGTGCCGGGAGAATTGGCTAGACTGCTACAACAGGAAGAAAGGGCTATTCTACCTAATGAGGAGCTGTTAGAGACAATCAATTTGGGTACAGAGGAAGACAGAAAAGAAGTTAGAGTGGGTGCCAACCTAGAGCCAAGTGTCAAGGAGCGCTTAGTTCAGTTGTTGAATGAATATGTTGAGATCTTCGCCTGGTCTTACAAAGACATGCCGAGACTTGATACAGACATTGTGGTACACCGTCTACCCACAAGAGAAGACTGTCCACCAGTTAAACAGAAAGTTCGCCGCATGAGGTCCGACATGTCTGAAAAGATCAAAGCAGAAGTTATGAAGCAGTTCAATGCTGGATTTCTTGTTGTTACTTCCTATCCATAATGGGTTGCTAAGAGTGTGGTCGTGCCTAATAAGGACGGCAAAGTAAGAATGTGTTTGGATTATAGAGACTTAAATAGGTCCAACCCTAAGGATGACTTTCCACTTCCGCACATGGACATCTTGGTTGACAATACAGCTCAACACAAGGTATTTTCTTTCATGGACAGATTTTCAGGTTACAACCAGATCAAAATGGCACCTGAAGACATGGAGAAAACTACTTTTGTTACACTGGGGTACGTTCTGCTACAAAGTGATGCCATTCGACTGAAGAATGCCGGGGCAACCTATCAACGCGCCATGGTAGCTTTCTTTCGTGATATGATACATCATGAGATAGAGGTCTACGTAGATGACATGATAGCCCGTTCACAAACAGAAGAAGAACACCTCGACCATCTGCAAAAGCTGTTTGTTAGGTTGAAGGAGTACAAGCTCAGACTGAACCCTAACAAGTGCACTTTCGGAGTCAGGTACGGTAAACTCTTGGGTTTCATTGTTAGTAACAAAGGCACCAAGGTTGATCCTGCCAAAGTCAAAGCTGTACAAGAAATGCCTTCCCCTTGCACTAAGAAGGAGGCCAGAGGTTTCTCGGGACGCCTAAACTACATTGCAAGGTTCATTTCTCACCTAACATCTACCTGTGAACCAATCTTCAAGCTGTTGAAGAAATATCGGGTGGTTAAATGGAATGATGATTGTCAAGTTGCTTTCGATAAAATCAAGGAGTATTTGCTAGAACCTCCTATCTTGATGCCTCCCGTCGAAGGAAGACGGATAATCATGTATCTGATCGTCCTAGAAAATTCAATGGGGTGCGTACTTGGCCAACATGACGAGTCTGGCCGAAAAGAGCATGCCATTTATTACCTTAGCACAAAGTTTACCGACTATGAGACCCGATACTCACTGCTCGAGAAAACTTGTTGCGCTTTGGTATGGGGTGCTCACTGGCTAAGGCAGTACATGTTGACTCATACCACTTTGTTGATCTCTAAGATGGATCCGATCAAGTACATCTTTGAAAAGCCTGCTCTATCTGGAAGAAACGCTAGATGGAAGATGATCTTAACGGAATACGATATATAGTACACGACCCAAAAAGCTATAAAGGGGAGTGTACTAGCCGATCATCTGGCCCATCAAGCTGTCGAAGATTACCAATCCATGAGGTTTGACTTTCCCGACGAGGATATCATGACATTGGACAACATTGAAGGTTTCAGACCATATGACGAACCTGAACAAGGATCCCGATGGACCCTGTACATTGATGGTGCCTCCAACACACTTGGCAATGGTATCGGCACGATACTTATCTCTCTAGAAGGTTGCCATACACCTTTCACAGTCAGGCTTTGCTTTAACTGCACCAACAACATGGCAGAGTATATAGCTTGTATCTTTGGTCTCAAGGCCTCTATTGACTTGGGAATCAAATCCTTGATTGTGTCTGGGGACTCAGCTTTGGTCATCAGTCAGATCAAAGGATGGTGAATTCATCGAAACTCCGTGTCAGCATTTCGAGGATGTCCCACAAACAGTTTCGGAGACCAAGATTGTTTCCAAAGTTCCGAAGATCACCAGACCCCCGCTGAAGATGGCTTCTCTGAAAGATGCCAAAGCAGTAGTCGAAGAAGGTGGGTGTATAATATGGGGCCAACTCCCAGATATTCCCTACAAGTATGACAAGTTTGGTTTGGGTTTTACTTCAGGAGCCCAGAAAGTTGTTCGTCATGCTCGTGCTGGGGGACCACCTTTGTGGATCAGCAACAATGGAATCAACGTAGTGGAGGATAGTGACGACAATTGTGACCTGGAAGAATGGATTTTCCCAACTATCAGCAGAGGACTCAACAACTGGGAAGCTAAAGAATTTGTCCCTATTACTTTTATCCAACAATAATTGTCTTTAAATTTTTGTCAGACTTGTAATAATCAAACAATTTAGACTTTTAAAACCTTGTGTCTTACCCGAGGCACAACAGTCCATTTGTAAGGGTTGTTACTTAATTTTCATATGTGATCAATGAATCATGGACGTTTTTGCATGAAAATTTTACGCTCTTTGTTCTTCTTTTTCTACATTTTTATTTCTTTCAAAGATAACTATGCTCTTACACACACTCACATATCAAAATGCAGATCCACATCCATTCAGGATCCCATGGGTAACAATTTATCTATGGCCTATTGTGACTTTGGAAATCCGATCTACCAAGCCTAATATGAATGTGAGGAAGATTGTGAAGTTACAGGGGAACTAGCCAGGTTACTGCAACAGGAAGAAAGGACCATACATCCCCATGAAGAACCGGTTGACACAAATAACTTAGGTACCGAAGATGACAAGAAAGAAGTCAAGGTAGGTGCCAATTTAGAACCTAGTGTCAAGAAGCGTTGAACTCAGTTACTACATGACTATGTTGAGGTCTTTGCTTGGTCATACAAAGACATGCCAGGACTGGATGCCGATATTATGGTCCAACGTCTACCGATAAAAGAAGACTGCCCTCCGGTAAAACACAATGTCCGTCGCATACGGCCAGAAATGTCAGAGAAGATCAAGACTGAAGTCATAAAACAATTCAATGCCGGATTTTTAGCCGTCACCTCCTATCCACAATGGGTCGCCAATGTTGTTCTAGTGCCTAAAAAGGAAGGTAAGGTACGCATGTGTGTGGATTACTAAGATTTGAATAGGGCAAACCCTAAGGATGATTTCCCGCTCCCCCATATCGATATTCTGGTTGACAATACCGCACATCATAAAGTTTTCTCATTTATGGATGGCTTCTCATGCTATAATCAAATCAAAATGGAACCTGAGGACATGGAGAAAGCGACCTTCGTCACACAGTGGGGCACATTCTGTTACAAGGTTATGCCATTCGGGTTGAAAAACGCTGGGGAAACTTATCAGTGCGCCAAGGTAGCTCTGTTTCACGATATGATCCATCATGAAATAGAGGTCTACGTGGATGACATGATAGCCAGATCTCAAAATGAAGAGGGACATCTTGACCATTTGCAGAAACTGTTTGAAAGGATAAAGAAAGACAAGCTAAGGTTGAACCCGAATAAATGCACATTTAGAGTGAGGTCCGATAAACTCCTAGGTTTCATCGTCAGTGGTAAAGGTATCGAAGTGGACCCTGCAAAGGTAAAAGCAATACAAGAAATTCCTGCTCCTCACACCGAGAAGGAATTCGGAGGATTCTTAGGACAACTAAACTACATTGCCAGGTTCATTTCTCACTTAACCGCTACTTGTGAACCAATCTTCAAATTTTTGAAGAAAGATCAAGTAGTCAAATGGAATGATGAATGGCAAGTTTCCTTCGACAAGATCAAAGAGTACCTTCAAGAGCCTCTTGTTTTGATGCCGCCAGTCGAGGGAAGACCTTTGATCATGTATCTAACTGTCTTAGAAAATTCAATGGGGTGTGTGATGGGGCAGTATGACGAGTCTGGCCGAAAAGAGAATGATATTTATTACCTAAGAAAAAAGTTTACCGACTGTGAAACCAGATATTCATTGCTCGAGAAAACTTGTTGCACTCTGGCATAGGCTGCTTTCCGGCTAAGACAATATATGTTGACCCATACTACCTTATTGATATCCAAGATGGATCCAATTAAATACATATTCGAGAAGCCTGCCCTCTCGGGAAGAATAGCAAGATGGCAAATGATCCTGACAGAATACGACATTCAATACACTACCCAAAAAGCAATAAAGGGCAGTGTGTTAGCCGATCACCTTGCTCATCAGGATGTGGATGACTATCAGTCCATGCAATTCGAGTTCCCAGATCAAGACATCATGATGGTAAACAATTTTAAAGAACTCATACCATATGACAGACCTGAACAAGGATCCCGATGGACCTTGGTTTTTGACGGAGCTTCCAACGCACTCGGCAATGGTATAGGTGATGTGATCATATCCCCTAAAGGATGTCATACTCCCTTCACTGCAATACTTTGTTTCAACTGTACTAATAATATGGCAGAATACGAAGCGTGTATTTTTGGTCTCAAAGCTGCCATAGATTTGGGAATCAAATCCTTAAGTGTATTTGGAGATTCAGCCTTAGTCATTAGTCAGATCAAAGGACAATGGGACATGGAGCACCCTAATCTCATCTCCTACAAAGAACATGTGTTGACATTAATCCCACATTTTGAGGAAATTACCTTTGAGGATTTTCCACGAGAGGAAAATCAACTAGAGAACGCGCTAGCCACTATGTCATCCATGTCTAAACTCAAGTGGGGTAACGAGGCTCCCCAGATCACCATTGAGCGGATGGATCAACCAGCTTACTGTCACGAGATTGATACTGAAGAAGTAGTGGACAAGCCTTGGTTCCATGAAGTCAAGAGGTATCTCGAGGCCCAAGAGTATCTAGAGGGAGCTTCAGTCAATGATAAGAAGTTCTAGAGAAGATTCTTTGTTAAGTTCTTCCTTAGTAATGGCATTCTCTACAAGCGCAACCACGACTCTACTTTTCTTCGTTGCATAGACAAGGTTGAGGCAGACAAGATCATGGTTGATCTACATGAAGGAACGTGTGGCACCCATTCTAGTGGGCACACAATGGCTAAAAATATCCTACGGGCGGGGTACTACTGGTCCACCATGGAAGCAGATTGCCATAAGCAGTCACGAACCTGTCACAAGTGTCAGATCTTTGCTGATAAAGTACATGTGCCTCCAGTTCCTCTAAACGTCCTGAATGCTCCATGGCCATTCGCGATGTGGAGCATCGACATGATTGGATAAGTCAAACCTACAGCTTCTAATGGACACTGTTTCATCTTGGTGGCTATTGACTACTTCACGAAGTGGGTTGAGGAAGCTTCTTTCGCTTCTATTACCAAGAATGTTGTGGCATGATTCATCAAACAAAATCTCATATGTCGGTATTGTATCCCGAAGAGAATCATCACATATAATGGTACGAATCTCAACAATACTATGATCATCGTACTATGCGCATAATTCAAGATCCAGCACCATAATTCTTCTCCTTACTGGCCGAAGATGAATGGAGTTGTCGAAGCCGCTAATAAAAACATCAAGAAGATAATACAAAAAATTACATTAACATACAAGGATTGGCATGAGATGTTACCATTCACTCTCAACGGTTACTGTACCACGGCGCGCACATCAACAGGGGAAACTCCCTTCTCCTTGGTATACGACACGGAAGTTGTTCTACCAATTGAAGTCCAAATACCTTCTCTGAGAATCATAAAGGATGCAAGGCTGAATGAGGATGAATGGATTCAAACTCGGCTTGACCAGTTGAACTTGATTGATGAGAAGAGGCTTACGGCTGTCTGTCACTGTCAGATGTACCAAAAATGTATGATCAAGGCTTTTAACAAGAAGGTCAGGCGTCAGGTATATTAGGTTGGTGATTTGGTAATCAAGCGTATCATATTGCCACAAGGTGATCCCGGGGGAAAATGGATTCCTACATACTAAGGACCATTTGTGATCAAAAGCATATTCTCTGGTGGAGCAAAGATCTTAACCACTATGGATGGCGACGACCTTCCGCACCCTGTAAACGCGGACATAGTCAAAAGACACTACGCATAAATAAAGACCCGCTAGGTCGACTGGCCTAGGAAACAATTAGGGCATCCCGGCGAACTGCAAAGGTTCGGGCAAAAATTAGGGATAAAATACAAAAAAATCTATACACCCGACAAGCTGGAAACCTGAAAGGGCGGCTTGGGCAAAAAAGGGTATCCTGGTGGACTGAAAACCCGAAAGAGCGGTCCAAGAAAAAGTTAGGGAATTAAGGCGTATGACTATGTCTCGTTGGATCACCTTACAAACAACCTTTAGTATCGACTGACAAACTCAAACGGGTCTAATCAATCCAATAAACTTCGGTCAAGGCAACAAGTGAACAAGATGCTCAGAGACTTGAAGGCTATAGCAGAATGGGAACCCCATGGGATTATTTCACATAGCTATCTTTTCTTTGTATCAATTTTCATTTTTTACGACGACACTCTCTTACTAGAATGTTCGTCTCATTGTACAAAAAAATACTTATTCAAGTTAATACAAAGATATTCCTTTGAAAGTGCAAAACTATTTGTTTTTCTTTTATTTATGTATTTTGTTTGCAAAAACGTCCAATGATTATTTTTGAACAAATGCATTTGAACGTGACTACTACTGTTTACAAATGAGCAAAAAAAAGAGGAACATAAAATAGAAAGACAACCACTATTGGCTTTAAGAAATAGGATAATATCTTTAGACTATTCCATAAAATTCCCCGAAGATACTTTTCTAGCAAGAGCAGAAACCAAGACATCCCACTATAGGATTGCTAACATATCTCCAGTATACAACCTAATGGTATCAAGTGTTCTCATATCCCCGACGAAACAAAACTTCCAGTTACCGTTCCAAAGAGTCCCCAATAAAAGTCGCCCAGTTTCTCAGGATTCCCCAGCAGGATTTCACGAGATCCACAAGCAATGCACGACATTTTCCTTTCACAACAGATTCTATTTCTCTAATAAATGGAAACTCGTCCATTAACACTTTAACTTAAAAATATGAAGACTTACATTCCCAACAGTACTCAAAAATTTATTTTCCCCAACTACAACAACATTGTGGCATAACAATAATGTGTCCATGCATTACATCCATACGTCATAGCATTGACAACACAAATGCATACAACACAATCTCATTTATTTTTAGAAACAACATTATACCATGCATTCCATACATCATGGCATTCGCATACAACTAACCTTTCACCTTTTCAGGAAAGGTCAATCAACAAAAAATTATCGTCAAATTTTCAACAAGTCAATTATAGATCAATTCCAGAGGAAGGACTGGTCGACCATCTACATAAAAGATATTTCCTTCATATCCCTTCTGGTTCAGTTTAAATCTCTCAACGGTTTATTCTGATTCTTTCCCACAGATGTTTTCTCTGGTTCAGATAAATCTCTCGATGATTTATTCTGATTCTTATCCAAATCCCTACCGATTAAGTTTAAATCTCTCAATGGTTTATTCTGATTCTTTCCCGTAGACACTTTTTCTGATAGCCAGGTCTCAAACTGTGGAGGAAAACCTTGATCACTTATAGAAACTATTTGATAGGCTGAAGAAATACAAACTAAGGCTACCAAATAAGTGAACTTTCAGTGTAACATCCGATAAGCTCTTAGGCTTTGTTGTGAGTGGAAAAAGCATTAAAGTGGATCCTGCAAAGTTCAAAGCTATACAAGAAATTCCAACTCCTCGCACTAAGAAGGAAGTAAGGGGATTCTTGGGACGTCTGAACTACATAGCCAAATTCATTTCACATCTAACCGCTACTTGTGAGCCAATCTTCAAATTACTGAAGAAAGATCAAGTAGTGAAGTGGAATGACAATTGCCAATATTCCTTTGACAAAATCAAGGAATATCTCCAAGAGCCTCTGTTGTACCCCAAAATTTTGCTCTCTCATTTATCAAGTATTTTCTCACAATATCTCCTTTGGTTCAAGACTGCACAAGGGTTTGATAAGCTCAAGACACCTCCTTAAACACTAATGACTGAAATTAGGGTTTGAGATTGAAAAAAGATAATTGAACTTTTAATGCCTCATATGACTTTAATGGATCATTATAGACCCTCAAGATAGATCATGTCAAGTTTCAAGTCTTGGATCACATTTTTGCTCAATCAATTGATCAATTGACCTAAAAATCAACTATATTGGGTAAAAAGTCAACTATGGTCAATTTATAGTCAAACTTCATAATTTTTTATCCATATAAACATTATAAACACATATATGTCATTTGATCAAGTTTGGACCACAGTTCCTCAAGAAATTTGATCAGAACATCAAAAGGGAAAAATGCTTAAAATTAGGGTTTTGACTAAGAAAGGGCAATTTCTGATTTTTGACCTAGAAAATGGTTAATTGGTTTGAGAAATGATCTCAAGGTTTAAAATGAATCATTTTGACCTAATGTTAGGACTTAAAACTTCCCTCAAAGGTCATTTGATTGATAGTTGATTTTCAGTCAACTGATCAAAAGTGAAAAGTCAAACTTTGACTCTTTGGTCAAAATTAAGTGTCAAAGATCACAATTCATCAAAACATGTCAAAATATGAAACTTGTTCATCAAGAAATCAAAAAGTAAAGATTTCATATTGAAAAGTCAAAGTTAACAAACTTAGAAATTTTTCTAAGTGTTGAAAACTTCATATTTTTCACAACTTTGAGCCAATTTTTCACCATGATGCAAGATGATTGAAAAGAAACTTTCATCATACAAGTTGTAGATCTCAATGAGATCTAAAACAATGCTTTAAACAACTTCTACTAGAAATGCATGGATTTCAAGTTATGATTTTGTGAATACATGTTCATGAAACTTGGAAACTTAGAGAAATTTTGCCCTAGTTTAGGCAGGATTTTGACCTAACTTCATGGCAACTTTTCACATAGTTCCAAGGAGAATTTTCAAAAGTGATTTAAATAGGGGTTGTATATAACTTTACAAACTTTCTAAAATGTCAAAGAACTCTTTGAGATCATGTTTGAGCAAGGAGAACCGAAGGCATGAAGTTGGCATTTCATTCTTGAATTATAGGTCATTTTCATGATGAACAAGAATTCAAATCCATGCTAGGCTGCACAATCTTTGCTTTGCAGGCCTCAAACTTGCTTGGCACTCTATAGTTAATGTTTAGCACAGCTGTTATAGGCTTTAACTCAAGCATTCAATGCATTGCCCATGCTTAATGCCATTTTGGGAAGAAAGTGCACATTGCCATTTTGGAAAAGTAGCTTTATGCACAAAAATCAATTCTTGAGCTTTGCACTTGTTTTATTTTAATCATACACAATCTATAACCCAAAATAAACTTGTCTAAATCCTCTAAACATCTCATCCCATGCTTGTACTTTGCCTTGAAACCATGTTTTCACTTTTCTTAAAAATCAAGTAACATAGCCATAACTTGTACTTGTATGATTCTGACCCTCTCAAGCCTCGAAACCTTTTCCTTACTTATGCACAAGTTGTTTGCATCAAAAGACACGAGTTGAAGCACCCTTAAAACCTCCCAAGCACCTTGCTGCATAAAATTGCCCAAAACTCGACAGTTTTGAGCAAAAACTCACCATCTTTATTCCCACTCGTGCGTTTTCAAAACTAATCATCCAAACACCTTCCATACATCATATCAAAGTAATCCAGGCCCTTATTTACTAACTGTAACTCCTCCATCACCATCCACTATTTTCAAAACTAAAGCTTGCAACTTGACTTGAGTTGGTAGTTTCAGCCATCCTCAAAGCAAAGTAGGAGTTGGAATACACTCAAGGAGGTCCAGGCCAGCTAAACAGATCATTAGGAAACCTCAAAGCTTTCTCAAAATCCATACACGAATCCAATTGCAAGAGGTAAGTTTTCAAACATCTATCTCTTCATACAAGCATCATTTGATTCTGATTTATGAAGATAAAATGTAGATACCATTGCCACGAAGTTGTACATATCCATAGTTTGCATTTATATGGCCTGAGCTTAGAGAATTTTAGAGTTGAAGTTTCTAAAATTTTTAGGTTTTAATTTAGGGCCAGAAAAATTCTCACTCATCTTTGACTTTTAGCTTTAGTTATTTATATGGTTGAATTCGTGGGAAGAAATACCATAACTTTCATGTTTGTACTTTCCATTTTTGTTGAGAGATGAAGAAGTTACAAGTACTATGGCTGGGCCTGAGGTTGAAGATGAAGTTCAGGCCATGGACTTAATTTGTAATATATATTTATGGTTTGATATAAATGAACGGATGTATAGCCACCCCAGTGGTAAGGCAGCGCGCTGGTAACCAAGAGGGTGTGGGTTCAACACCGAGCGTGCTACCTTTTGTTATTTTTCACATTTTTACACTTTTTTTGGTGTATTTCTTTGCAGCGCCTGGGCCCAGCATTGGGCCTTCTTCATTTTTTTCTAACTTTCCCCCTAGCTTATTTCAGCACCCCCTGGCCCAATTTCATTTTTATTTTCTTTTTCTTATTATATTTTATTTCTTTTTCCTTTATTATTATTATTATTATTATTATTATTATTATTATTATTATTATTATTAGTATTATTAGTATTATTATTAATATTATTTTTTTTATTGTTATTAATAAAAATTCAAAAATATTTTATTTATTATTCTTACACTTATTTAGTTTATTTATTTATAAAACTAAAGGAACAAAAACATTTTCTTAATAAATAAATTAATTTATTCTTAAATATTTTATTTATTATTCTTACACTTATTTAGGTTTAGGTGTAACTTTTATATTATTTTATTATAAATTAAAATTATTTTATAACTTAGTTTTATTTTAATTGATTAATTTTACTTTTATTTTTATTAACTTAAAACATTTTTTTCCTAAATAAAACCCTAAAAAAATTTTTTTTTGAAAATTTCTTATTTAGTTTAAGTTGTTTTTATTTAATTTTCATTAATCATTTTTCTTAATTAGGTTTAGGTTAAAACCTTTTCATAAAAACCAAACAAAAATCATTTCTTTTTTTGTTTTCATTTATATTCTTGCATTTTTATTCAAATCTTGTACAATATTCTATATGGTTGTAATAATTATTTAGATTTAATTTTCTTTCAATTTACCCATTTGTAAATTTGTACACCCCCTCCCCTAATAATGTAATAGCTTAGTATTTTTATTTTCTGCAATTTAATGCTTTATATATAAATGCTAGTAAATTAGGGTTTGTATGGAAAGATAAAATCAATGCTTAGAAAATCCCAATTCAAAGACAAAACAAATGCATGTAAATCAATACACTTGCACACTTAAACCCTTAGGGTAAATCCACTTGTTGCCTTGAGAAATAAATGGTCATAATACGCATGTAAGATGTCTTAGCAAAAACAAGCAAAAATACAAGATCATAGTCCCTCAATGACGCTACAAATGTTGCCTTAAAAATGATCTTCGTCCCTCAAAGAAAATGCTAAGATATCTTACAAACATTGTTATTCATGATTATACGATGACCCTTGCCTGTCCCCCTTTACATCCAAAGATAGGTTTTCTTACCAAATCAATGGTAAGATAACAATTTCAAAGGAAAGGGGAAATAAACAAGAAAGACTTTTGAGTAGGTAGATTTCTCCTAGTTGCTCGCTTGCTCACAACAAAAAAAACCTTTTATACACCCACACTTTCATTTTGAAATATTTTCAAAACAACACGTTATACGCGTTCTTAAAGAAACGAGAACCATTACAAAGACACCTTTTAAAAAATCACTTTAAAAAACACACTCCACAAACACCTCTTTTAACTATTATCAAAACAAACACTTTGTACGCGTTCTTATAGAAACGAGAACCATTACAAAGACATTTTCAAAATACTATCAAAAAACACACAAAGCACATTTTCAAACAAAAGCGAGTGATCTAGCAAGCAACTAAGAGCTCGTAGATAACTACGGATGAAAAGGGTGTTGTTGTACCCCAAAATTTTCCCTCTCATTTTATCAACATTTCTCATCACAAGGCTCTTGGAACTCAAGATCAAGCTAGGGTTTGCTCTACTCAAGACATCTCCTTGCACTGATGACCTAAACTAGGGTTTGAGTTTGCACAAGGATTTTTGGACCTTCAATGCTAAAATTGGCTTTCATACTTCATATTGGACTCATAAGTTTGTCCATACCAAATTTCAAGCCTTGAATCAAATTTTTGCCCAGTCAATTGGACAGTTGACCTAGAAATCAGCTGTATTGGGGAAAAGGTCAACTGTGTCCAATTTACAGTCAAACCTCATGAATTTTGAACCACATCAACATTATGAACTCATATGAACCATTGGATCAAGTTTGGACCATAACTCCACAAGAAATTTGATCAGATCACCAAAAGGGCAAAATGGTCATTTTTAGGGTTTTGACTATACAAGGCAATTTCTGACTTTTTGACCTAGCCAATGGCAAATTAGGTTCAACCATGGACTCAAGGACTCAATGACATCATCTTGACTTATTCAAAAAGTTCAAAAGATCTCAAATGCATGGGATTGACAGATGAATTTTTTAGTCAATTGATCAAAATTTGACTGTACACTAAAAAGTCAAACTTTGACTTTTTGGTCAAAACAAAGTGCTAAGGGTCATTTTTCATCAAGATGTGTCA
The DNA here is from genome assembly GCA_948472305.1 of Vicia faba. Lineage (NCBI taxonomy): Eukaryota > Viridiplantae > Streptophyta > Magnoliopsida > Fabales > Fabaceae > Vicia > Vicia faba. The sequence goes on from OX451741.1 coordinate 1,157,771,603, forward strand.
AATTATGAAACTTGTTCATCAAGAAACCCAAAATTGCAAATTAGGGTTTAAAGTTGAAAATTTTCATAACTTAGAAATTTTCTAAGTTATGAAATTTTCTAAATTTTTCCTAACTTTGCCCCACATTTTCACCATGATGAAAACGGATTCCAACAAAACCTCCAACATGAAAGTTGTATTCCTCCACAAAGCCTACAACTTTGATTCACAAAGTTTTCTCAAAAGAAGCTTGGATCTCAAGTTATGATTTTTGGAACAAGGGTCCCTAAAACTTTTAACTTAGTAAAATTTTGCCCTAGTTTAGGCAGGATTTTGACCTATATTCTTGGCCATTTTTCACATAGTTCCACTTGGAATCTCAAGTTGCATTTCAAAGATGGATTATAGAGCATGTTGCAAGATTTCTAAATTGTCAAAGAACTCCTCAAACACATTTGTGGTTAGGGAGAATCGAAGGCTTGAAGTTGGCAAAAACTCACTTTTCTTCCATGGCATATTCATGTTCCTACAAGTTGCATTTTCAAACCAGAATGCCTTACACTAGTTTGCAGGCCTCTAAACCACTTCACACTCCATAATTAAATGCAAATCCATCAGTCTAAGCTTTTGTTTTGGCCATTTGGATATTGTACACAAAACTAAGCCCTAAGTAGAAAAAGGCAAATTTCCATTTTTGCTTAAGTATGCTTTATGTCAAACCAACAATCCTTGAGAATTGGTCCAAGATCTCTTGCAGCAAAACAAATCCACAAATCAGAGGGGCCAAGAGCAAAGTATGCAAGCATATTTGATAGCCTGTACAAGCCTGTAACTTCACTTCCACATTCTTACTTCAAAAACAAGAAATTTGTCCAAAACTTAAAAACTTGAAAACCAGCCAATGTTAACTTACACAAACAGTTTGAACATCTTTCTCACACCCCTTTGAGCTAGAAACACGATTTCTTGAGCCTCTAAACACCCTATAGCCAGAAATCACATTCCTTTGGCAAAACAGGGAAAGTTCTGCAACTTGAGTTCCATAGCCCATTTGGCTCGTGCGTTTTGCCCCAAGTTGCTTCAAACACCTTCCATTAAACTCACCCAAGCTATCCCAAACCTCAAACACCAACTATAAATCCATTTACAGTGTTCACCATTTTCATTTTGAGCTTGTGCAGGTTGAGTTATATAGGCTGATTCAAGGACATTCAAGGCAAGCTAGCTATTGGAGAAGGTCAAGTGAAGTTCAAGCAAGCTACCAGACATCTCAAGCCTTGTTAAAAAGCACTACATTTCCCTACACGAATCCAACTGAAACAGGTTTTTCTCCACTTTTTATCTCTCTATTTAGGAACATTTAGCCTTAGGTTTGTGAATAAAAAATGTAGTGTTCATTGCCATGAAGTTGTACATATGCTCAGTTTTCATTTATATTAAGTGTGCTACGAGAATTTCATCCATGAACATGCTGAAAAAACTAGGTCAGATTTTAGGGCAAGAGAAATTCTCTCTGGTCTTTGAGAGTTAGGACAAGTTGTTTATATGGTTGAAATCGTCTTGAAATTCTCTACAAGTTTGATGTTGTGTGTTTTTGCAATAGAGCACGTATACAGGATCTGGTAGTTTGTACAAGGACGCGCGCGTTTTTTTCAAATGCTGGAGGTTGAAGATGAAGTTTTGGGCTGGGCTTGGCCTGGCTACTTTTGACACCCCCTTTTTTCTTTTTGCACCCCCTGGCCCAATTTCTTGTATTTTCATGTTTTTGCATTTTTGTTTTCATTTCTGATTTTGTTTATTTATTTCCAAACATAAAAAATGCTCAAAAATATTTTCATAATTTTTTCACATTTATTTGGCATTTTATTTTAATTTTTCTAACATAAAAGGCATTTAAATACTTTTATATTATTTATTAAGACTGGAAAATTATATATATTTTATACTCTTATTTTTGTTCTTTATTTTTATTCATACTAAAAATATTTTCCTAAATATATTTTATTTTTGTACATATTTTATTTTATATTGTACATATTTAATTTGATTAATATACATATATAAATATATACTTTTATTTTATTAAATACTTTAGAATAAAAATATAAAATATTATATTTTTACTTTTATTTTTATTTACACTAAAAAATACTTTTTTCTAAGTATATTTTATTTTATTACATATATTAATATATTTTATTGTATATAAATAATATAATGTATTTATTTTCTTAAAGAAATTAGGGTTTTACCCTTAAACAAATAAAATAAATTTTTGTTTATTCTTTTATTTTTTACATTAAATATTTTACATACATCAATGAACAAAAACCCTTTTTTTTTGCATATTTCATATTATTTGATATATTTGTCTTTTTTATTTAAATATTATCCATTTATTATTCATGCAATAAAATTCAATTTGGATGTAATAGTAAATTAGGGTTTATATTTCTTGTCAAATACCCCCCATTCAAAGATTGTACCCCCATCCCTATAATCATGTTGTAATAGCTTAGAATTTTAATTCTCGCACTTTACGCTTTCAATTTTGCCACGATTAGAGAATTAGGGTTTGTATGCAAAAATCAAAAATCAACAAATAGTTTGACCTAATCAAAGACAAAAATGCATGAAAATCAAACACAATGCACACTTGCACCCCTAGGGTTACAATACACTTGTTGCCTTAAAAAATGGGCCATGTTATGCATGTTGGGTACTTTGGCAAAACAAAAACAAAACAAAAGATCATAGTCCCTCGATGACGCTATCTTGGTTGCCTAAACAAAAATGATCAAGTCCCTCAAAAAATTGCCAAAGATACTTGACACAATTGCTATCATGGTATATACGATGACCCGCGCCTGTCCCGTTTAACATCCTAACAGAAAGTTGTTCACCAAATGCAATGGTGAAACAACACTGTCAAAAGGGTTAAAAACATTAGGAAAGATCTTTGAGTAAAATAGGGTAGATAGCTCTTAGTTACTTGATCAAAGCTTGCAAAAACATCCTTGCCATTTTCAAACACACTTCACAACACAATTTCAAAACATTATCCAAATCAAACTTTCAAACATTGAAATCTTTTCAAAAGACAAAAACACCTCTGTATACATTCAAACAAGAATCATTACAAAGGTTGTCACAACGATGGCTTCTTTTCAAAACATCTTTCAAAACCACACACAAAGCACAATTTCAAACAATTGGAAAAGCAAAGCAAGTGATCTAAACAAGTAACTAAGATCCAGTGGATAACCATGGATGAAAAGGGTGCTTGCACCTTCCCTTTTCATAATCGACTCCCCAAACCCAAGAAAACATCTCAAAGGTCTTTCCTGTGCTTTTTGACCTTTCCTTAGGATAAAATAAAAAGTCGGTGGCGACTCTTGCTAAACTGAAACATTTGCGAACACAAATGCAAAACCTCAAGTCAGTTCTCCCACCGTATCACAGAAATGGCGACTCTACTGGGGACAACTTTAAAAGTGGAGTAACCTTAGGGTTTAGATCACCCTTGCATGCTTATCTTGATTGCTTTGATTGCTTTACATTTGGTTCTCTTGTTTGGGTTTGAATCCTCCACCCGGATTTTGGGGAAACATTCATAGGTAAATAGCAATACGTTGTGGAAACTGTGCAGGGTATACCGACATGGTTGAAGAAATATCTATATTAGTGCGACATATTTTTGGGTACCGGTAGCCTTTGAGTCAATCAAAGAGAATACGGGGCCGCTGAGTGATGTCATGAAGCACTAATGAACTTTTAGAACCTTACTTGACCATCTTGGCCTTTTTAGGGGTAGTGAGATGACCGGCTTTGGTGCAGTCCGAAGTCGGTAGATACTCGATACTACACTCATTGAGGATTATTTTCTTGGAATATTTCAGTCGCCAGTTAAGTGGCTAAACTGAAACAATGAACACAGAAAATAATCCAGTGATATTGAGCTCTTTAGAACCCGGTTACTATTTATAGGACAGGTTGAGCCAACTAACTTCAAGAGGGTACTTACCTATGAAACCCCATGCAAGCCTGAAACTAGGATCTTGTGTGACTTGTTTGTACATATGCTTGTGCATACATCATGAACATCATAAAGCATCATATGCATCCACTAACTATTTCAAGGGTTTGGATCTTCATCTTTGTTCTTGTTTTGTATGTCATGGAATCTCTTCGCAGGAAAACAATCCAAGTAAACCTTGTGAGAATCCCTCCTCAACTCAAGGATCTTACTTCCAAAATTCCAGAGAATTCTCTCTTCAGTGAAAGACATGGTAGACTTCTCAACTTGGTCAACTCCAACATTGAAGAAGACATGGTGAAAGTTCTCTGCCAGTTCTTTGACCCCCTACACCACTGTTTCACATTCCCTGATTACCAACTAGTACCTACTTTGGAGGAATTTTCTCAACTCCTGAGGATTCCTATTCTCCATCAATTACCCTACAACGGTACGGAAAGAGAACCAAAGCCCGAAGATGTTGCTCAAGCATTACACTTGCAACCATCTGATATCAAAGGACATTGGGAAACCAGAAGTGGTGTCAAGGGTTTCTTGGCAAAGTTTTTGTTTGAGAAGGCACAAGACTGCTGGAATTCTCTAGATTTACAAGCTTTTGAGGAGATTATAGCACTTCTCATCTATGGTTTGGTCTTGTTCCCAAATCCTGATCAACTTATAGATGTGAATGCTGTCAAGATTTTCATATCTCAGAATCCTGTACCTACATTGCTTGGGGACATCCTACACTCATTTCTCACAGGAACAATGAGGAAAAGAGGTGTTCTCATGTGTTGTACTCCTCTCTTAGCAAGGTGCTTTATTTCTCACCTTCCCCAAACAGTTTTGAAGAATGAGCAGGGTTTAAGGTGGTCACAACGGTTGATGACCCTCACATATTCTGATGTTCATTGGTGTTCTCGGTCTAGAGAAAATGCCATCATCATTGATCGTTGCGGAGAATTCCCTAATGTCCCATTAATTGGCATTAGGGGAGGCATTACCTACAACCCCTGTTTAGCTCTGAGACAGTTTGGATATGCTCGAAGGGATGGTCCTCATGATATGCTGATCCCTGACTTGGTTTTTGACTTCGACAACGACGCTCAAGGACTTCGACAAAGGTTTATCCGATCTTGGAGGATGCCCAACAAAGTGGACAGTAAGACATTGGGGCACAAGAATTCCATCCCCCTTGAGCCCTACCTCAAGTGGGTACGAACCCGCGCCCAGAGTCTTATGATGCCTTACCCTCACATTTTCCCTGTGATCAAAGAGCCTGTTATGGAAGGAGAGGTTCCATACACCCTCCTACATCCTGACATGCCAACATCATTGGAAGAATTGCAAAAGAGTTGGATACAACTCAAAGAAGAACGGAATACTTTTGAAGCCAACTTCTATGCCAGTGAGAAGAAGGTTTCGGAACTTACCCGTCGACTGCACGAAGAGGAAACTCTCAACACTTACATCACACTAAAGAGGATGCGCAATGTCTTTTTACATTAGGAATTTTGTAATATTTTGCCCATGGGGCATTTATGTACTAACAAATTTCTTCTTAATATGATGTGCGTTCTTTTTGTTTGCAACAAATTTGAATTTCGGAATCCTTGAATGCATTACATGAATAAACATATCATTCAGCATATGCATAAACAGGTCTTCACACCAGGTTTCCTTATCTTTCTGCTATTTATTTCAGCAAGATGGATTTAGAGCAGACGGTTAAAGATCTGCAAGCACAGAATTCACAATTCCAACAACTCCTCATGACCTTAGCAAAGGGTAAGGAGGACCTTAAAGCACTGTTAGAGAAAGAGAAAGAACTAGAAAGGAAGAAAAAGAAAAGAGTTGGGGTAGCCACTATGGGAAGGATATTTGAGCATCAGGCTAGGAGAGTTCTGGAATTTCCCTCAACGTCTGACGAAGGGATTGGTAAAGGAAAAGGAGTTGCAATACCCTCTGAATCTGAAGCTGAAGAAGAAGAAGATGAAGAGGACGACGATTACTTCGAACAGCAATATCCCCCGGCGGATGATAAGTATAAAAATCTTGAGGATCGGTTGGCAGCCATGGAGTTGCAAAGGGTACCTGGCTTAGATTTAGAAGAACTAGGGTTGGTTGCTGGGATCGTCATTCCTCCCAAGTTCAAAGTACCTACATTTGCTAAGTATGACGGTTTGACCTATTCAAAGATGCATCTGAGATCCTACGTCAGAAAGATCCAACCTCACTCTTCTGATAAGGATCTTTGGGTCCACTTTTTTCAAGATAGTTTGTCAGGTATGCAATTGGACTGGTTCTATCAACTTGAGAGATCTGATGTTCATAACTGGGAAGATTTGGATGATGCGTTCTACCGACAATACCAATACAACGCAGATTTAGCGCCTACTCGTACTCAACTACAGAGTATGGGTATGGCCTCTAATGAGGGATTTAAGGAGTATGCCCAGAAGTGGCGGGATCTAGCTGGAAGGGTGCAACCACCATTGTTGGATAGAGAGATGGTTGACATGTTTTTAGGGACCCTGTTTGGTCCGTTCTTCAATCACTTGATCGGGAGCTCATCTGCAGGGTTCACCGAATTAATTCTGACCGGTGAAAGGGTTGAAGCTGGCATTAAAAGTGGTAAAATTCAGAAGGATGCCTCCGCTTCCACTGCTATTAAGAAGATCTTCCCAGCTAAGAAGGAAGTTTCTGCTGTTCACACCCAAAGAAACCAAGGGAGAACAGAGCGCCGACCAACGGTGGGGGCTGTTATAATCCAAAACTCCTCAACCGATCAACCTCGCAGCAATCAACCAAGAGCTAATCAACAAAGGGTAGAAAGGCCACAACAGCAATTCACCCGAATCAATATGACACCGGCTCAAGTCCTCCCTCATCTGTTAAAGTTGAACCTTACCAACTTTAAAGAAGCGCCGAAAAACCCTAATACCTCTTCTCCTTATTATCATTCCAATGCAAAATGCGTATACCACTCGGACAGTGTAGGGCATGATACCAACAATTGTTGGGCTCTTAAAAACAAGATCCAAGACCTGATAGACGCCAAGGAAGTAGAGTTTGATGCTCCCAAAAAACCCAATGTGATATCCGCTCCTATGCCAAAACATGGTCATAATGTCCATGCCATTGTGGAAGATCTTCATGTTACCACTGTTGATGACCTTTTGACTCTGTTACCAGTGATTAAAATGAATTTGATGAAAGCCGTGATATTCCCAGGCTGTGAAAAAGACTGTTACTTTTGTTCAAACTTGCAAACTGACTGCCCACTGTTGAAATCAGGCATCCAACGCCTGATGGATACCCAAGAGATCCTCTTTCAAAAGACTCATGTTGATACTATCACTCATGTTAATCATGTTACCTTTGATACTCCAGTCAATGACATTGCTATAATAACCATCTCCGACGATCTTTCCAAGACCTGCAAAAGGCCTGTTAAGATTACGCCTGATCCTAAGTTTGTACCATTGAAAATTACCATGCCGGGGCCTATCCCGTATAAATCTAACAAGACGATACCATGGAATTACGGAGGAGAAATCTTCTACCATGGTATCAAGCAGATTGAATCCGCCAAAGAGAATTCCGAGGAAGAAACCCCTGATGTAGGGAATATTGCGGGAACGAGCAAGATAACTCGCAGTAGAAGGATCTTCTCTCCGAAGATTGCTCCTCCACGGGCAGTCTTCGGACCCTTGAGAGTTTCTGTACCTGTCAAGCCATCTGTGCAAAGTCCGGTAATTGAAGAAATTGATGCACCCGAAGGTAGACCCTCTGATGTTACTACCAATAAGGGTAAAGGGGTACAAGAAGCGCTTGTCAGGACGAAGGCTCAGACTGTGGTTATCCCCGAGACCACCCAAAAAGAGATGGAAGAAATCTTAAAGATAATCAAGAAGAGTGACTACGATGTCGTGGAGCAGCTAAGGCAAACCCCTTCAAAAATATCCATGCTGGCTCTCTTACTCTGCTCCGAGGCTCATGCCAAAGCCTTGATCAAATTTCTAAAGACGGCACACGTGCCTCAAGAAACTTCTGCGGACCAATTTCAAGAGTGCGTGGCTAGCCTTACAGCCGATAATGGTCTTGGTTTTTCTGATGCTGATTTGAACCCTAAGGGAAGAAAGCATAATGATGCACTGCATGTCTCAGTAGAGTGCAGGGGGACCACACTTGCTCATGTTCTGGTAGATACTGGTTCATCTCTAAATGTTCTACCAAAGAAGGCGTTGGACAGATTGGACTGCGAAGGTTTGACCCTAAAGCCCAGTAACATCGTTGTCAGAGCCTTCGACGGTTCTAAGAGGATGGTTCACGGAGAAGTGGACATTCCAATCAAAGTGGGTACATAAATTTTCAACTCTACTTTTTATGTGATGGACATCCGTCCTTCATATTCATTCTTGTTGGGAAGGCCATGGATCCACAATGCTGGGGCAGTCGCTTCTTCTCTACACCAAATGCTAAAGTATCCAGTTCAGGGTAAGATCATAATGGTTCATGGTGAGGAGGAGTATATGATAAGTCACCTTAACTCCTTCCGCTATGTGGAGTTAGATGGCAAATTCATAGAAACGCCTTTCCAACACTTTGAGGAGGTTTCTCTTGAAGTCGCAGTTGCAAAAACAATGACTGGTGTGCCTATCATTTCTAATCCCGTGTCTCGGATGGCGTCCCTTAAAGATGCGGAGGCTGTAATCAAAGAAGGAAGGAGTAAGGTGTGGGGGAAACTGCCAGATTTTCCTCACAAGACGGACAAGTTCGGGTTAAGTTTTACTACTGCTGGCCATAAAGCTGTGTGTCGCTCCCGGGCAGGAGGACCACCCTTAAAAATCACTCACCATGGAATTCATGCCTTAGAAGATGATAATGAAGAAGACAACTTTGAAGATTGGATCTTTCCAACCATTTAAGGAGGATTAAGAAACTGGGAGGCGAAAGACTTCGTTCCCATCACTTTCATCAATCAGTAATTTATCTTTGAACAATTTCCTGTTTGGTCTGTAATAATTAAACAATTCATACACTCTTTTTGCCTTGTGCCTTTACCGGGGCATATAGGTCCATTTATAAGGGCTTGATTTCTTCATTATCATATGCCATTTTTAATGAATCATTGGACGTTTTCATCTATAAACTGTTGTGTTCATTTTCTTTCCTTTTACATTTTGTTTTGTTTAAGGATGGCTATCCCTTACACACACCCACACTCACAAACTGCAGGTACCCATCCACTCTGGATTCCATGGGTGACTATTCTTCTTTGGCCTTTGGTGACTCTGAAGATTTGGTCAATCATGTCGAGTACGAAGGTGATGAAGACTGTGAAGTGCCTGGAGAGTTAGCTAGACTTTTGCAACAAGAGGAAGGGCTATTTTGCCCCATGAAGAGTTTCTAGAGACTATCAATTTGGGAACAGAGGAAGACAAGAAAGAGGTTAAAGTGGGTGCCAACCTGAAGCCAAGTGTCAAAGAGCGTCTAGTTCAGCTGTTGAATGAATATGTTGAGATCTTCGCCTGGTCCTATGAAGACATGCCGGGACTGGATACAGATATTATGGTTCACCGTCTCCCTACAAGAGAAGACTGTCCTCCAATCAAACAGAAAGTACGCCGAATAAGGCCTGACATGTCTGAAAAGATCAAAGCTGAAGTGGTGAAGAAGTTCAATGCTGGCTTTCTTGCTGTTACTTCCTATCCACAATGGGTTTCTAACAATGTGCCCGTGCCTAAGAAGGAAGGCAAAGTCAGAATGTGTGTGGAATACAGAGACCTAAACAGGGCTAGCCCTAAAGATGATTTTCCACTACCACACATTGACATCTTGGTAGACAACACAGCTCAACACAAGGTATTTTCCTTCATGGATGGATTCTCGGGATACAACCAAATCAAAATGGCCCCCGAAGACATGGAGAAGACTACTTTTGTTACACAATGGGGTACCTTTTGCTATAAAGTGATGCCATTCGGACTGAAGAATATTGGGGCAACCTATCAGCGAGCCATGGTAGCTTTGTTTCATGACATGATACATCATGAGATCGAAGTCTACGTAGACGACATGATAGCCCATTCACAAACAGAAGAGGAACACCTTGACCATCTGCAAAAGCTGTTTGTCAGGTTAAAGGAATATAAGCTCAAACTGAACCCTAGCAAGTGCACTTTCGGAGTCAGGTCTGGTAAACTTTTGGGATTCATCGTCAGTAACAAAGGTATCGAGGTTGATCCTGCTAAAGTCAAAGATATACAAGAGATGCCTTCCCCTCGCACTGAAAAGGAGGTTAGAGGTTTCTTGGGACGCTTAAACTATATTGCAAGGTTCATTTCTCACCTAACATCTACCTGTGAGCCAATCTTTAAGTTGTTGAAGAAAGATCAAGTGGTTGAATGGAATAATGATTGTCAAGTTGCTTTCGATAAGATGAAGGAGTATTTGCTGGAACCTCCTATTTTGATGCCACCCGTCAAAGGAAGGACTTTAATCATGTATCTGACTGTTTTGGATAACTCAATGGGGTGCGTACTGGGCCAACATGACGAGTCTGGCCGAAATGAGCATGCCATTTATTACCTTAGAAAAAAGTTTACCAACTTTGAGACTCGCTACTCACTGCTCGAGAAGACTTGCTGCACTTTGGTATGGGCTGCTCGTCGGCTAAGGCAGTATATGTTGACACATACCACGTTGTTGATTTCTAAAATGGATCTGATTAAGTACATCTTCGAGAAGCTTGCTTTATCCGGAAGAATCGCTAGATGGCAAATGATCCTGCAGAATATGATATCCAGTACACAACCCGAAAAGCTATAAAGGGGAGTGTATTAGCTGACCATCAAGCTCATTAAGCCGTCGAAGATTACCAATCTATGAGGTTTGACTTCCCTGACGAGGACATTATGACATTGGACAACATTGAAGGTAACAGACCGTATGACGGACCTGAACAAGGATCCCGATGGACCCTGTACTTTGATGGTTCTTCAAATTCACTTGGCAATGGTATCGACGCAGTACTTATTTCTCCAGAAGGTTGCCATACACCTTTCACTGCTAGACTCTGCTTCAACTGTACCAACAACATGGCCGAGTATGAAGCTTGTATCTTTGGTCTCAGAGCTGCTATTGACTTGGGAATCAAATCTCTGATTGTATTTGGGGACTTAGCTTTGGTTATCAGTCAAATCAAAGGAGAGTGGGACACTAAACATCCTAATCTTATCCCATACAAATAACATGTCTTGACATTGTTGCCTCATTTCGAGCAGATTACCTTTGAGCACTTCCCGCGAGAGGAAAATCAGCTAGAAGATGCTCTGGCTACAATGTCTTCCATGTTTAAACTCAACTGGGATAATGAGGCTCCCCAAATCACCATCGAGCGAATGGACGAACCTGTGCACTGTCATGAGATTAATACCGAAGAAGTAGTGGAACAACCCTGGTTTCATGAAATCAAAAGGTATCTCCAGAGTTGAGAATACCCTAAAGGAGCTTCAGTCAATGACAAAAAGTTCTTAAGGAGATTTGCTTCCAAGTTCTTCCTGAGCAATGGTTTCTTATATAAGCGCAAACATGATTGTGTTCTACTTCGTTGTGTGGATAAGGTTGAAGCCGAGTTGATCATGACTGAAATACATAGTGGCACATTTGGCACCCACTTAAGCGGACATACGATGGCTAAGAAGATTCTAAGGGCATACTACTACTGGTCTACCATGGAAGCTGACTGTCATCAATATTCCCGTACTTGTCACAAATGCCAAGTCTATGCTGACAAGGTACATATTCCTCCAGTTCCTCTCAATGTTCTGACAGCTCCTTGGCCATTCGCGACATGGGGAATTGACATGATTGGAGAGATCAAGCCTACGAAATCCAATGGACATCGCTTCATCTTGGTCGCTATTGATTATTTTACCAAGTGGGTCGAAGCAGCTTCCTTCGCATCCGTTACAAAGAATGTGGTTGCCCGCTTCATCAAGAAGAATCTCATATGCCGGTATGGTATCCCCGACAGGATCATCACAGACAACGGTACGAACCTGAATAACACTGTGATCACCGCTCTGTGCGAGCAGTTCAAGATTTAACATCACAATTCATCTCCCTATCGGCCAAAGATGAACGGTGCTGTTGAAGCCGCGAACAAAAATATCAAGAAGATCATTCAAAAGATGACAGTCACCTACAAGGACTGGCATGAGATGTTACCATTTGCTCTGCATGGATATCGTACCACGGCGCATACTTCAACTAGGGCAACCCTCTTTTCTTTGGTATATGGCATGGAGGTTGGTTTACCTATGGAAGTTCAGATTCCTTCCTTAAGGATTATGAAGGATGTTGGTTTAAGTGAAGACGATCTGATTTAGACCCGGCTTGATCAACTTAATTTGATCAACGAGAAGCAACTTACTGCTGTTTGTCATGGTCATACGTATCAAAAATGGATGATCAAGTCTTTCAACAAGAAAGTCAGGCGTCAGGTATATCAAGTCGGAGATCTTGTAATCAAGCGGATCATCTTGCCGCAAAGTGATCCCAGGGGAAAGTGGACTCCTACTTACGAAGGACCATTTTTGATCAAGAACATCTTTTCTGGTGGGGAAATGATTCTGACCACCATGGACGACGACGACTTTCCGCACCCTGCGAATGTAGACATAATCAAAAGATACTACGCATAAAATAACCCGACAAGTTGAAAACCCGAAAGGGAGACTTGGGAAAAAATGGGCTTCCCGGTGAATCGAAAACCCGAAAGGGCGGTTCAGGAAAAAATTCGGGATAAAAAAAAAATCTGTACACCCGGCAAGTTGAAAACCCGAAAGGGCGACTTGGGCAAAAAAGGATTTCCCGGTGGATCGAAAACCCGAAAGGGCGGTCCAGGAAAAAGTTAGGGAATTAAAGCGTATGACTATGTCTCATCGGATCACTTTAAGGACAATCTCTTCACGGAAAAGCCCCAAGCTTCTGATCTATACAATTATCTGCGGACGAAGAAACGAATGGACAACATACTCAGAGTTGTGAAGGCTATAGAAGAATGGGAACCCCATGGAATTGTTACACATAGCCATCTTTCTTTGTATAAAAATTTTCTCAATTTTACGACAACTTTCTCTTACTAGGATGTATGTCTCCTTTGTACAAAAATACTTACAAAGTTAATACAAAGATACTTCAAAGTGCAGAAATTCACTTGCCTTTTCTTTCTTTTTACACTTATGTTTTATTTGAAAACGTCCAATGATTTGTTAAATGAGCATATGCATTTGAATATAATCACTGCTTACAAATAAAACGAAATGAGAAAGGATAATTATTGATAGGTCGAAAGTATACGAAAACGTCTTTAGGCTATTCCAAAAGAAATCCCCTACGGTATGTCATTCAGATCCTCAACAGAGCTAAAACCTTGAAGTACATATCCCTAGCGGAGTTAAATTTCAAAATTCCCATCAGAGTTAAGTTTCTAAAAAACTCCCAATCCCTAGCGGAGCCAGAATACTCTAAACTTTCATCACCAGTGGAGTCCAAAACTTCAAATCTTAAACCCTGGTGGAATACTATCCAACTTCCTCCGATTCACCAGCAGAGTTCTCCACAAAACAAGGAATCCCCAGTAAATTGGCATACAACCCAAGCTCCTGATTTCCCTGGCAGAATAAACACTCTCCCCACAGAGTTATTTCCCGACAGAACAAAGATTCTAGTTCCCGTTTCTCCATTTGAAGCCTCCCAGGTTTTAATTCCCCAGTAGAGGTCGTCGGATTTTTCCTTATTGCCCCAGGAAAGTCATGAAGGATTCTCACATCCCCACAGAAGTTGTCAATGTTTTGATAATCCCCGCAGGTTGCCAAGGATTTTTTATCCCCAACAGTAATCAGCAAGGTTCTCTCATCTTCAACAATCAAAGATTTTTGGAATCCCCAGCTTCGATCAAGGATTTACTTTCCCCGGCAGCAGTCAAAGATTTCATTATCTCCAGCTATCAAGGATTTATTTTCCTTAGCAAGACAGCTAATCAGCTTACATGCACATCCATTACATTCATATATCATAAACATTGATGGAACATATTTTATTGCATCATACATATCATGCAACATAACTTTGTGCTTTAGCTAACATTTTACCCTTTTCAGGATAAGATTAAAAAGCTATCGTTAACAACTATTCAGAGATTTGATATACAGTATGGATGCACCCCAAACACGACGGTCATTCTATTACTCATTCAGAATTTCAAATCAAGATACAGTATGGATACACCCCAGACATGGCGGTCATTCTATTACTCATTCTGACCTCAACAATCAGATACAGGCTAGATACGCTCCAGACACGGCAACCATTCTATTTCTCATTCAGATTCAACTATCAACTTCAAGTTCATATACACTTCAGACACAGAAGTCATTATGTCACTTGTCTGGATCCCAGTTACAGTATGGATATACTCCAGACACGGAAGTCATTCTGCTACTCATACAGATGTCAACTTCAGATATAGTCCAGATACGCTCCAGACACGGTTGCCATTATGTCACTCATTCGGAAGTTATCCCTAGCACATAGATGCTCCATACACAGATGTTTCTCTGTTACCCATTCAGAATACAGATACACTCCAGACACGGCAGTCATTCTGATATTCATTCAAGAATCAAATATAGTTACAGCTTGGATACGCTCTAGACACGGACGCCATTCCCTTGCTCATACGAACCCAGTCTCTAGATACAACTCAGATACGTTCCAAATACGGATACTATTCTGATGTTCATTCTACTGATTTTCAACAAACAAGTTTTGGATGGCATCTCTAATCCCATCTCCAGCAAGATTCTACCATTTCCAAATGGCTTCTTTAAGCCCATTCCCTCAGCTACATTTGGACGAGTGCAAATTTACAGGCACTCTAGTGTCCAATCCTCTTTTACCTTCGAGTCACGAAAGGCAAACTTCCCAATCTAACTCTTCAGGTTCAAGAAGATTGTACAGGGGCAACTGTTGTACCCCAAAATTTTCTCTCTCATTTTATCAACATTTCTCATCACAAGGCTCTTGGAACTCAAGATCAAGCTAGGGTTTGCTCTGCTAAAGACATCTCCTTGCACTGATGACCTAAACTAGGGTTTGAGTTTGCACAAGGATTTTTGGACCTTCAATTCTCAAATTGACTTTCATACTTCATATTGGACTCATGAATTTGTCCATACCAAATTTCAAGCCTTGAATCAAATTTTTGCCCAGTTAATTGGACAGTTGACCTAGAAATCAACTATATTGGGGAAAAGGTCAACTGTGGCCAATTTACAGTCAAACCTCATGAATTTTGACCCACATCAACATTATGAACTCATATGAACCATTGGATCAAGTTTGGACCACAACTCCACAAGAAATTTGATCAGGTCACTAAAAGGGAAAAAATGGTCATTTTTAGGGTTTTGATTGTACAAAGGCAATTTCTGACTTTTTGACCTAGCCAATGGCAAATTAAGGTCAACCATGGACTCAAGGACTCAATGAAATCATCTTGACTTATTCAACAAGTTCAAAAGATCTCAAATGCATGGGATTGACAAATGAATTTTTCAGTCAACTGATCAAAATTTGATTGTACACTGAAAAGTCAAACTTTGACTTTTTGGTCAAAACAAAGTGCCAAGGGTCATTTTTCATCAAGATGTGTCAAATTATGAAACTTGTTCATCAAGAAACCCAAAATTGCAAATTAGGGTTTAAAGTTGAAAATTTTCATAACTTAGAAATTTTCTAAGTTATGAAAATTTTTTTAATTTTTCCTAACTTTGCCCCACATTTTCACCATGATGAAAATGGATTCAAACAAAACCTCCAACATGAAAGTTGTAGTCCTCCACAAAGTCTACAACTTTGATTCACAAAGTTTTCTCAAAAGAATCTTGGATCTCAAGTTATGATTTTTGGAACAAGGGTCCCTAAAACTTTTAACTTAGTGAAATTTTGCCCTACTTTAGGCAGGATTTTGACCTATCTTCATGGCCATTTTTCACATAGTTCCACTTGGAATCTCAAGTTTCATTTCAAAGATGGATTATAAAGCATGTTGCAATCTTTCAAAATTGTCCAAGAACTCCTCAAACACATTTGTGGTTAGGGAGAATCGAAGGCTTGAAGTTGGCAAAAACTCACTTTTCTTCCATGGCATATTCATGTTCATACAAGTTGCATTTTCAAACCAGCATGCCTTACACTAGTTTGCAGGCCTCTAAACCACTTCACACTCCATAATTAAATGCAAATCCATCAGTCTAAGCTTTTTTTTTGGCCATTTGGACAATGTACACAAAACTAAGCCCTAAGTAGAAAAAGGCAAATTTCCATTTTTGCTTAAGTATGCTTTATGTCAAACCAACAATCCTTGAGCATTGGTCCAAGATCTCTTGCAGCAAAACAAATCCACAAATCAGAGGGGCCAAGAGCAAAGTATACAAGCATATTTGATAGCTTGTACAAGCCTGTAACTTCACTTCCACATTCTTACTTCAAAAACAAGAAATTTGTCCAAAACATAAAAACTTGAAAACCAGCCAATGTTAACTTACACAAACAGTTTGAACATCTTTCTCAAACCCCTTTGAGCTAGAAACACGATTGCTTGAGCCTCTAAACACCCTATAGCCAGAAATCACATTCCTTTGGCAAAATAGGGCAAGTTCTGCAACTTGAGTTCCATAGCTCATTTGGCTCGTGCGTTTTGCCCCAAGTTGCTTCAAACACCTTCCATTCAACTCACCCAAGCTATCCCAAACCTCAAACACCAACTGTAACTCCATTTACAGTGTTCACCATTTTCATTTTGAGCTTGTGCAGGTTGAGTTCTATAGGCTGATTCAAGGACATTCAAGGCAAGCTAGCTATTGGAGAAGGTCAAGTGAAGTTCAAGAAAGCTACCAGACATCTCAAGCCTTGTTGAAAAGCACTACATTGCCCTACACGAATCCAACTAAAACAAGTTTTTCTCCACTTTCTATCTCTCTATTTAGGAACATTTAGCCTTAAGTTTGTGAATAAAAAAATGTAGTGTTCATTGCCATGAAGCTGTACATATGCTCAGTTTTCATATATATTAAGTGTGCTAGGAGAATTTCATCCATGAACATGCTGAAAAAACTAGGTCAGATTTTAGGGTCAGAGAAATTCTCTCTGGTCTTTGAGAGTTAGGACAAGTTGTTTATATGGTTGGAATCGTCTTGAAATTCTCTACAAGTTTGATGTTGTGTATTTTTGCACTAGAGCACGTATACAGGATCTGGTAGTTTGTACAGGGACGCGCGCGTTTTTTTCAAATGCTGGAGGTTGAAGATGAAGTTTTGGGCTGGGCTTGGCCTGGCTACTTTTGACACCCCCCTTTTTCTTTTTGCACCCCCTGGCCCAATTTCTTGTATTTTCATGTATTTGCATTTTTGTTTTCATTTCTGATTTTGTTTTATTATTTCCAAACATAAAAAATGCTCAAAAATATTTTCATAATTTTTTCACATTTATTTGGCATTTTATTTTAATTTTTCTTACATAAAAGGCATTTAAATACTTTTATATTATTTATTAAGACTTGAAAAATATATATATTTTATACTCTTATTTTTGTTCTTTATTTTTATTCATACTAAAAATATTTTCCTAAATATATTTTAGTTTTGTAATTATTTTATTTTATATTGTACATATTTAATTTGATTAATATACATATATAAATATATACTTTTATTTTATTAAATACTTTAGAATAAAAATATAAAATATTACATTTTTACTTTTATTTATATTTACACAAAAAAATACTTTTTTCTAAGTATATTTTATTTTTTTACATATATTAATATATTTTATTGTATATAAATAATATAATGTATTTATTTTCTTAAAGAAATTAGGGTTTTACCCTTAAACAAATAAAATAAATATTTGTTTATTCTTTTATTTTTTACATTAAATATTTTACATACATCAATGAACAAAAACCCCTATTTTTGCATATTTCATATTATTTGATATATTTGTCTTTTTTATTTAAATATTATCCACTTATTATTCATGCAATTAAATTCAATTTGGATGTAATAGTAAACTAGGGTTTATATTTCTTGTCAAATACCCCCCATTCAAAGATTGTACCCCCATCCCTATAATCATGTTATAATAGCTTAGAATTTTAATTCTCGCACTTTACGCTTTCAATTATGCCATGATTAGAGAATTAGGGTTTGTATGCAAAAATCTAAAATCAACAAATAGTTTGACCTAATCAAAGACAAAAATGCATGAAAATCAAACACAATGCACACTTGCACCCCTAGGGTTACAATCCACTTGTTGCCTTCAAAAATGGGCCATGTTATGCATGTTGGGTACTTTGGCAAAACAAAAACAAAACAAAAGATCATAGTCCCTCGATGACGCTATCTTGGTTGTCTAAACAAAAATGATCAAGTCCCTCAAAATTTGCCAAAGATACTTGACACAATTGCTATCATGGTCTATACGATGACCCGTGTCTGTCTCATTTAATATCCTAACACAAGGTTGTTCACCAAATGAATTGGTGAAACAACATTGTCAAAAGGGTTAAAAACATTAGGAAAGATCTTTGAGTAAAATAGGGTAGATAGCTCTTAGTTACTTGTTCAAAGCTTGCAAAAACATCCTTGCTATTTTCAAACACACTTCACAACACAATTTCAAAACATTATCCAAATCAAACTTTCAAACATTGAAATCTTTTCAAAAGACAAAAACACCTCTGTATACATTCAAACAAGAATCATTACAAAGGTTGCCACAATGATGGACTCTTTTCAAAACATCTTTCAAAACCACACACAAAGCACCATTTCAAACAATTGGAAAAGCAAAGCAAGTGATCTAAACAAGTAACTAAGAGCCCATGGATAACCATGGATGAAAAGGGTGCTTGCACCTTTCCTTTTCATAATCTACTCCCCGAACCCAAGAAAACATCTCAAAGGTCTTTCCTGTGCTTTTTGACCTTTCCTTAGGATAAAATAAAAATTTGGTGGTGACTCTTGCTAAACCGAAACATTTGCGAACACAAACGCAAAACCTCAAGTCAGTTCTCCCACCGTATCACAGGTGCTAATACCTTCCCTTTTCATAATCTATCCCCCAAACTCAATAAAACATCTCAAAGGTCTTTCCTGTTATTTTTAACCTTTCCTTTTTGGATAAAAGAAAAGTTGGTGGCGACTCTTGCTATTCGCAATATTTGCGATCAAACGCAAAACAACCAAGTCATTTCTCCCACCGTGTTATAGCCTCCAATTATGATGCCTCCAGTTGAAGGAAGGCCTTCTATGATGTACTTAACGATATTAGAGAACTCAATGTGGTGTGTGTTGGGGCAGCATGACGAGTCTGGTCGAAAAGAGCATGCGATATACTACCTTAGCAAAAAGTTTATCGACTGTGAAACAAGATACTCACTGCTCGGGAAAACTTGTTGTGCTTTGGCATGGGCTGCTCGCTGACTAAGACAGTATATGCTGACCCACACTACCTTATTGATATCTAAGATGGATCCTATCAAGTATATCTTTGAGAAGCCCGCTCTCTCTGGAAGAATAGCAAGATTGCAAATGATCCTAACAGAATACGACATTCAGTATACAACCCAGGAAGCAATTAAGGGAAGTATACTAGCTGATCATTTGGCTCATCAGGATGTGGATGACTACCAATCCATGAATTTTGAGTTCCCGGACGAGAACATCATGTTAGTAACTGATTGTGAAGAACCTGGACCAGATGAAGGACCTCAAAAAGGATCTCGATGGACTATGTTTTTTGACGAGGCTTTCAACGCTCTTGGAAATGGCATTGGTGTTGTGATCATATCTCCTAAAGGTTGTCATACTCCTTTCACTATCAGACTATGTTTCAACTGCACCAAAAATATGGCTGAATATGAAGCATGTATCATGGGTCTCAAAGCTGCAATCGATTTAAGGATCAAGTTCCTTAGTGTGTTTGGGGACTCGGTTTTGGTAATCATCCAGATCAAAGGAGAATGGGACACGAAGCATTCTAATCTCATCCCGTACAAGGAGCATGTGTTGACGCTAATCCCATATTTTGAAGAAATTACCTTTGAGCATTTTCCACGAGAGGAAAATTAACTAGCGGACGTGCTAGCTACTATGTCATCCATGTTTAAGGTCAGGTGGGATAATGAGGCTCCTCAAATCACCATTGAGAGGATGGACGAGCCAGCATACTGTCACGATATTGGTACTAAAGAAGTAGTGGACAAGCCTTGGTTCCATGAAGTCAAAAGATATCTCTAATCCCAAGAATATCCTGAGGGAGCTTCAGTCAACGATAAGAAGTTCCTAAGAAGGTTCTCTGCTAAGTTCTTTCTCAGTAACGGGATCCTCTACAAGCGTAATCATGACTCTACTTTGCTTCAGTGTGTAGACAAGAATGAGGCAGAAAGGATTATGGTTGAATTGCACGAAGGTACCTTTGGAACTCATTCCAGTAGGCACTCAATGGCTAAAACGATCCTATAGGCAAGATAATATTGGTCCACTATGGAAGCAGACTGTTATCAACATTCGCAGACTTGTCACAAATGTCAGATCTATGCTGACAAGGTGCATGTGCCTTCGGTTCCTCTAAACGTCTTGACTGCTCCTTTGCCATTCGTAATGTGGGACATCGTCATGATTGGAGAGATCAGACCTATAGCTTCTAATGGACACCGCTTCATCCTGGTCGCCATTGATTACTTCACGAAGTGGGTCGAGGTAGCTTCATTTGCTTATGTTACCAAGAACGTTGTGGCCCGATTCATCAAACATAACCTTATCTGCCGATACGGTATCCCGGAAAGAATCATTACAAATAATGGTACCAATATCAACAACACTATGATCATCGAGCTCTATACACAATTCAAAATCCAGGATCATAACTCTTCTCCCTATCGGACGAAGATGAATGGCGCTGTTGAAGCTGCTAACAAAAATATTAAGAAAATCATACAAAAGATGACGATGACATATAAAGATTGGCATGAGATGTTACCATTTTCTCTTCATGGTTACCACACCATAATGCGCACATCAATAGGGGAAACTCCTTTCTCTTTGGTATATGGTATGGAAGCTGTCCTACCCATTGAAGTCCAGATCCATTCTTTGAGAATCGTGAAAGATGCAGGTTTGAATGAAGACAAATGGGTTCAGACTCGACTTGACCAGCTAAACTTGATTGATGAGAAGAGGCTCGCGGTTGTCTGCCATGGTCAGATGTACCAAAAATGTATGATCAAAGCTTTCAACAAGAAGGTCAGACGTCAGGTATATCAGGATGGTGACCTGGTAATTAAGCATATCATACTACCGCAAGGTGATCCCAGGGGCAAATGGACTCCCACATATGAAGGGACATTTGTAATCAAGAATATATTCTCTAGTGGAGCCATGATCTTAACCACTATGGATGGTGACGACCTTCCACACTCGATAAACGCCGACATAGTTAAAAGATGCTACGGATAAACAAAGACCCACTAGGTCGATTGGCCTAGGCAAAAATTAGGGTATCCCAGTGAACCAAAAGGGTTCGGGCAAGAATTAGGGATATACATAAAAAATTTGTACACCCGGCAATTCGAAAACCTGAAAAGGCAGCTTAGGAAAAAAAGGTTATCCCGGTGGACTGAAAACCCGAAAGGGAGTTCCAGGCAAAAGTTAGGGATTCAAAGCGTATAACTATGTCTGGTTGGATCACCTTACAGTTAATCTTCAATATCAATTATCAAGCTCAAGCGATACTAATCAATCCCAATCAACTT
The DNA here is from genome assembly GCA_948472305.1 of Vicia faba. Classification (NCBI taxonomy): domain Eukaryota; kingdom Viridiplantae; phylum Streptophyta; class Magnoliopsida; order Fabales; family Fabaceae; genus Vicia; species Vicia faba. The sequence continues at coordinate 1,157,793,490 of OX451741.1, forward strand.
CAAACAAGTAGCGAAAATGATGAGATGCTAAAAGACATAAAGGAAATAGAAGAATGGGAACCCAATGGGATTATTTCACATAGCTGTCTTTCTTTGTATATCATTTTTGTATAACTTCCATTTTCACGACGGCATTCTCCTACTAGGATGTCTGTCTCCTTGTACAAAAACACTTATTTCAAATTAATATAAAACTATTTCTTTGAAAGTTGCGAATTTCTGTTTTTATTGTTCTGTTTTGTATGCGAAAATGTCCAGTGATTATTTTTGAACATATGCATTTGAATATAATTACTGATTACAAACATACACCTAAAAACAGAAAGATAATTGCTAATGAATTTAAGAAATGGGACAATATCTAAGTGCCATCCATAAGATCCCCACATATATCTTCCCCGGCAGATACCTTCCCCAGCAGGTACAGAGGCAGGAGAATTCTATTACAAGGTCACTTCCATATTCTTAGCAGGTAACATATTGATGTCAGTTGTTCTCACATCCCCGACAGAAGATAAAATCTCCAATTACTACTCCAAAATCCCCAATGAAGTCACCAAGCTTCTCAAGATTCTCCCACAGGATTCCAACAAAATCCCCAAGCAGTTTATGAAGTTCACCTTCCGCAACAAAGTTTTGTAAAGTCTTATCCCCAGTAGAGTTTATTTCTCTAGCTACGAAAGTTCAACCCCCAGCGGAGTTTATTTCTCCAAATCGGTGAAATCTTCCAACAGAATTTTGCCCCTCGGCAAAATTATTCTCAAACAGAAGTAAAAGATCCTCGGCAGAGAGAGGGGGTTACCAACAAAACTATCTCCGTTTATTATCCCCAACGGAAATTGAAGAATCACTTTCTTCACTCACCAACAGCAGTCTGAGATTCAGCTTTCCGATGCTCTTCAGCAGCAGTCAGGGATTTATTTTCCCAGACAAAGATACTTCTGATGGTTGAGAAAACACATAGAAGGGGGGGGGGGGGGGGGGGTAGAATAAGTTTTTCTTCTTTTCTAGCGCAATACTAATGGAAGGACACTGGTAATTTTATCCTGGTTCGTTTGAAACTCAAACTACTCCAGACCACCCGCCAAGGTGATTTCCCCTCTCTCAACGAGGACTTAATCCACTATAATCAAACTGATTACAAGCGCACAACCAAACTGGTGTGACTAACATTACAATGCACAAGCTAACTTCAAGTGACTAAAACTTCTAAGACTCAACTAGTCCTAGCCCTCTTGAGAAATCTGATCCAACCGGTCTCTCAAGCAACACTTACAAAGTTGTCTCTTAATAGTAGTGAAAAATATTTGCTTCTAAAAAGCTTTATCACAACTGCGATTTTTCACTAAGATTGTTTCCCATTGCTTAAGAACTACCCACTATACAATATTAGTTTACAAGTATGACAACAGTGAGTGTAAGTATATTTCACGTAAGTCATTAACCTTTCTTTGATACAAAAGGTCTTCTATATATAACTTCCAATTGACTGTTAATACCTTGATGATGGTGCATGCATTTAATGAAGCATGTTTGCAATGATGCGTGTAGCGAGTTTATTTGGTCTTTATGTTTCCAATGCTAGTGCGTGTAGTATACTTGAGTGTGTTAGCTGTCTTAGCATTTAATAACCAACGGTACTGTCAGAGCTTGTCTCTGGAAGTTGAAGTGTTTGCTTGCAGCATTGCTAATTCAGAGTTTACTAGATCTATTCTTCTATCAGAGTATTCTTCAATATGTGATCATCAGAGTTTGCTTTAATATTGCATTTATTAGATGTTGCTTTCAGTGTGCTTTTATCAGGTCTTTGCTTCAGCTGGCTTTATCAGAAGTTTCTTAGGATTGCTCTTCATCAGAGTTTGCTTTGGAGTGCTTCCTTCTGAGTTTGCTTTATACCTGCGTAGAATGTTGTTTCTCTCTAAGATGCGTAAGACAAAACTTCATCTGATCTTAGAGAACATACAAGTCAGAGTATAAAATATATATCACAAAATTTATTTCATTGTTATCATCAAAACTCTAAGATATGATTAGAACCAAACTTTGTTCTAACAATCTCCCCCTTTTGATGATGACAAAACAATTTAGATTTTGATTAAAAATAAATTTTGTGCAAGTATGAGGATCTCCCCCTGAGATAGATAATCTCCCCCTGAGATTGATATTTCTTCTTCTGAAATAAAGAATAATTAAAAAACATAAGGGAAACTTCCTGAGATTTGTTCTTCATAGCTTTTAGAGTTTTTCTTTCAGAGTTTCTTTAGCAATTCTTTTCCTGATGATGTTCAGAGCTTAGTCTTTCAGAGTTTCTTGAATTCCTGCATATCTCTTAAACAGGAAAAAAAACTTTTTATTTCGTTAGAAATGTTTGAGACTTAGTCCCATAACTGTTTCATGGATCAGATCAAAATCTCATTTTCTCCCCCTTTTTGTCATAATCAAAAAGTAAAAAATGTAAAGAAATCCAAAAATTTCATATATTGAAGAGTCAAAAGAAAACAGAGTTACAAAACAAAAACAACAAGAAAAAAATTTAGAAATAAAATCTCAGAGCGACGAGAAACAAGGGAAAGCAGAAGATTCTTGATTTCATTTGAGGAATCCTCTTGTTTTTGCATCCAAGATCTGATTTCCTTGTTGGTTTCATCTTGTTTATCCAAATGTTCGTGGATGGCCTCATTGTCCTTCTTCAGTTCATTCAAAGTCTCCAACAACAACGAGGGTGCCATAGAAGTTGAAGCAGTTTCAGATGAGCCAACCTTAGAAGCAGAAGTAACAGAGCCTGAGTACACAACATTTGAGAGAAAGGTACTACGATCAATCAGTAGAGTAGGAACTTTCTCAGGGCTAGCTTTAGCAGAAGGTTGGTGATACAGAGTCATTTCCAAAGGATGTGGTTCAGACTCAACGTCATCTTCTGATTCATCCTCTGATATCTCCATGGGGTCAGCAGGTGGTAATGGAGCACTAGTAATCTGTAGTGGAGACCTCTGATCCTAGATGTTTTATCACTTCCATCAAGAAAGTATTCAGATACTTGGAGAAATTCTCAAGAACCTGAGCATAGCACAGTTCTTGCAAATTTAGGATTTCATCATTTATTTTTCTTCTGAAAGCATCCTACATAAAATCACACGCCGCTGGATTAAGGCTGCTGGCACTGTCAACTTTCAGCAGGTCAATCCACGCCTGCATCTATGTTATGAAGTTCTGACAGCGTATAGGAACTTCTGATTGATCATATTTTGGAGTTGGTTTGGGAGAGGCCTTTTTGGTGGATTTTATTTGTAGATAACATAGTGATTAAAGATCAACTACAATTCTGAGAAAGTCAGAAGGGACAAAGGGTTCAGGAGGTTCTACTGAGGATGGACTAGGGATTGGTTATAGAGAGAGAGGTGAAGAGGTTTCAGATGATGAAGGGAATGGAATTTCTGGTGAGGAAAGTGGTGTGACATCAGGAGATATGATGATTGTGGTTTGAGGTGAGGAAGGAGGAGAGGGTGCTGGTGATAAATTCAGGTCAAAAATGTTTTCAGATGGTAGGATGAAGGATGGTGGTTGTGTATCCAGAGGAACATTTATGCCAGGTAGTCTCCAAGAACTATCATACCACTCAGAGGGTCTTGGTGATAATGGTCTGATGGGGGATGTTGGTAGAGGGTTGTGAGCAGGATTATTTGGATTCTAACGGTGAAGAGCAGAAGGAGGTATATGAGTTTGAGGTTGAGTTTGTTTAGGTACTGCAGCAGCAAAATTATCTATGTCAGATAATACTTGGTGAATTTCAGGGTTGTTATCCAGGGGCTCAGATGATTGTGTTAGGTCTATGTTAACTTCTATATTTTTGAGGGTTTGAGGTTCAGCAGATGTTTCCATGCGCACAGAATCATTAATAGAAATGGTTTTAGAGGTTGTACCTACTGATTTCTTCTTCTTCTGAGGTCTAGCAGAGGGACCAACTTCAGCTTGCCTTTTCTTCTTCTAGAGGACAACATCTGGTGGAGGGAGATTTCTTCCTTGAAGCCAAAAATGGTTAATGGGGATACCACTTTCTTTGCATGCTTCAATGAAGTGCAGAATGATCTCCGGATGATCACCAGAGTTGAACAGGGGAAAATCTTCAATGGGGATTCTCCTGCTGGTGACTATTTCTGAGACGTATGGTGTAGGTTCTACCAGAAGTTTCTCAATCAGCTTCCTCTTCAGTAGGTTCTTTCCGGTCAGAGCTTTTCCACACGTAGGCTCCAACTCTGCAAGTAAGTTTTCATCTTCTAAGTGGGATATCATACCATTCTCAGTTAGAATGTCTGAAATTAGTCTTCCCAGAGGGATCCAGTTTCTCTTTGATTTAAGGTTTCTGACCCTCTCAACTTCCCTAGTTTCCTTCACATGCGTCCACAGATGGTTGAACAGAAGGTATGGCAGGTCAATCTTTACATTTGTTCCTAGACATAACAGAAGGTACTGTTGATCAACATTAATGTAATCAGGAGAACTAGTTTCCTTCCGGTGATGTATGCAGCCATGGATGATTCTTGCCTAGATTTTATATTAGCTCTTCAATTCTCTGACCTTGTTTAAAGCTTGCCCAGAAATAAAGATTTCAGCATAGACCTTGGACATATCCATTCGTCCACTAGAGATTCCAGTAACGCCATGTCCTTCAAAACCTAGAAGCTTCCTGATGAGATTCTCAGTTATAGAAATCTCTTTGCCCATGACAAACGAAAGGATGACTTTTGGGGAAGCAATAGCATGAATCTAGAATTCCTTAACTAGATGAGGTAATACTGGTCCTACAAGACGATCAAAGAAGTTTTTCCAACCTTGGAACTCCACAGCTGGGAGCAAGTCAAACCCATTTTCCTTCATATTATCAAAATCTACCATAAGTTCAGCCACCACTTCCAAGCTGTCCACTGGAATCAGCGTCGTTCTCTCCTGAGTAACATACCTTTCTGCTTGTTGAGCGCTATTTGAGGACATAGGAATGCTTGAGGAAGGAGATGAAGATGAAGCCATTTGAATGTTTAGGTTTTAGAATCTGATAAGGGAGTTGAGAGAGTTTGCACAAAAACGTAGAGGTGGTTTGAAGTTTGAGAAAGAAAGTAAAAAATAGAACATGGATTTTGCAAGGGTATTTATAGCTAAAAAGAATCTTTAAAATAATGAATAGTTTAAGAATTGGAAACGATTTTAAAAACATAATAATTATAGACAATTAATGCTATTTGACATTTAAGGGGGTGCGTCATTTTGATCAAATCTGAACAGTTACCTAGGAACGGCGTCTCAATAGCAGTGCACACATGCATGACCTTTCAGAACTGAAACACGCGTTCAACTTCTGAGGGTAGCGTGAGACAGCTGGTTTAATATAATGAACTTCTGACCATTCTAGTAATGAAATGTTAGACACGTTTCAAAACATGATGAATGGCTTCTGATGTAACTCCTCTTCTAACTTCTGAAGAGCAGTCAATAAGAACATTCATTTCAGAACATTCTGGAAACAGATATAGAAGGAAAAAAAATTATTCAGGGCAAAATTCCATGCTCATGTTTTTCAGAATGAATTTGAATCTATCTTCAGCAAGGGGTTTGGTAAAAATGTCAGCCCATTGATGGTCTGTGTCTATAAAATTTAAGTTTAAAATTCCCTTCTGAATGTAGTCCCTTATGAAATGATGTTTGATTTCTATAGGTTTTCCTTAGAATGTAAGATGGGATTTTTTGAGAGACAGATAGCAGAGGTATTATCACAGAAGATAGGAATCTTACTTTCATATAGATGATAATCTTCCAGCTGGATCTTCATCCAGATTATCTGAGTGCTAAATCCAGCAGCAGATATATATTCAACTTCAGTGGTTGATAGTGCAATAGTAGCTTGCTTCTTGCTGTACCATGAGATGATTTTATCACCCAGAAACTGACAGCTTCCAGAGGTGCTTTTGCGTTCTATTTTATCTCCAGGAAAGTCAGCATCACAGTAACTTACTAGTTTAAAGTCTTTGGATCTTCTGTAACACAGTCCAAGGTTAGTAGTACCTTTCAGATACCTCAAAATTCTCTTAACAACAGTTAAGTGAGATTCTCTAGGATCTGATCGGAATCTAGCACATAGACATACACTGAATAAAATATCTGGTCTAGATGCAGTCAGATAGTGAAGAGATCCAATCATACCTCTGTAGAGTTTCTGATCTACCTTCTTACTTGCCTCGTCTTTTCCCATAGGGCATGTGGGATGCATTGGGGTCTTTGCTTCTTTACTTTCTTATAGCTGGAATTTCTTCAGAAGTTCCTTGACATACATTGTCTGATGTATGTAGGTACCTTCTGGCGTTTGATTTATTTGAATTCCCAGAAAGAATTTTAGTTCTCCCATCATGCTCATCCTAAATTCAGCCTGCATAGATTCAGCAAATTCTCTTCCAAGAGAGACAATAGAAGTTCCAAAAATAATATCATCAACATATATTTGACAAATTCAAATTTCATTTTTAAATGTTTTTCTGAATAAGGTTGGGTCCACTTTTCCTCTCGTAAAATTCTTTTCTAAAAGAAAGTTACTCAGATGTTCATACCAAGCTCTAGGAGCTTGTTTCAGACCGTACATAGACTTTTTCAGTTTGAAAACATGTTTTGGAAATTTTGAGTCATCAAAACCCGGAGGTTGGTGGACATAAACTTCTTCTTCTATGTAACCATTTTAAAAGGAACTTTTAACACCCATTTGATATAATCAGATGTTGTGTTGAACAACAAAAGAAATTAACAATCTAATTGATTCTAACCTAGCGACTGGGGAAAAGGTTTCATTATAATCAATTCCTTCTTGTTGACTATAACCCTGAGCCACCAGTCGTGCTTTATTTCTGACAACCTCTCCTTGCTCATTCAGCTTGTTTCTGAAGACCCATTTAGTTCCAATGATATTAAATCCTTTTGGTTTTGGAACAAGAACCCACACATCATTTCTAGAAAATTGATTTAATTCCTCTTGCATAGCTAAGATCCAATCATTATCCAGCAGAGCTTCAACTATTGAAATTGGCTCAATCATCCAGACCAATCCAAACAGTGATTCTTCATTGTTTCTGAAGGAGGATCTTGTTCTGATGGGATCTTCTTTCTTTCCTATAATCACATTTTCTGGGTGTGCGGATGTGATTCTGGGAAACTTATTTTGTGAGGATTGTTCAGAAATTCTTAGATTTTCCAGAGCATTTTCAATAGGAGGATCTTCTGAGATATCTTTTGCTTCTGACTCATCAGAGTTTGTAAGGTGGTCTTCTGTTCCTGCTGAATTTTCAATTTGCTTTGGCTTTTGCTGGCCAAGCTTATCATCAAATTTGACTTTGATTGATTCTTCAACAATCAGAGTTTTTGTGTTGTATACCCTATAGCCTTTTAAGCGTTCATAATATCCAAGCAGAAAGCACTTTTGTGCCTTAGAATCAAACTTGTTCAGATTATCTTTAGTATTCAGAATATAGCAAGTGAATCCAAAAGGATGGAAATATGAAATGTTGGGTTTTCTATTTTTCCATAATTCATAAGGAGTCTTTTCAAGAATAGGTCTTATAGAGACTCTATTTTGAATGTAACACGCTGTGTTCACTGCTTCTTCCCAAAAGTGTTTAGCCATATTAGTTTCATTGATCATGGTTTTGGCCATTTCTTGCAAGGTTCAATTCTTTTATTCTACAATTCCATTTTGTTGGGGAGTTCTAGGACAAGATAAATCACGAGAAATTCCATTTTCTTTAAAAAACTTTTCAAAATAATGATTTTCAAATTCACCTCCATGATCACTTCTAACTTTTATGATTCTAAAATCCTTTTCATTTTGAACTTGGATGCAGAAGTCAAAGAACACAGAATGTGACTCATCCTTGTGTTTTTAAAAACTTAACCCATGTCCATCTGTTGTAGTCATCAACAATGACTAATCCATACTTCTTGCCTCTGATGGATGCGGTTTTAACTGGTCCAAACAGATCAATATGAAGAAGTTCCAATGGCCTAGAGGAAGAAACAACGTTTTTTGATTTAAAAGAAGGTTTTGAAAATTTTCCTTTCTGACAAGCTTCGCACAGAGCTTATGAGTTAAATTTTGGATTAGGGAGTCCTCTGACCAGATTGAGTTTGTTAATTTGAGATATTCTTCTCATGCTAACATGTCCAAATTTTCTGTGTTAGACCCATTGCTCGTCGCTAACAGACATAAGGCATTTTACATTTTCAGTTTTAAGATCAGAAAGATTAATTTTATAGATGTTGTTATTTCTCTTGCCAGTAAAAAGGATTGTTCCGTCTTTTTTACTAATAGCTCTACAGGATTTTTGATTAAAGATAATGTCACAACCGTTGTCACTTAATTGACTTATGGACATCAAGTTATGAGCTAATCCTTCTACTAAAAGAACATTAGATATAGAGGGAAGGTTACCGTTTCTGATGGTTCCAGAACCAATAACCTTTCCTTTTTGATTTCCTCCAAATTTGACATCACCTCCAGATTTAAGTTCCAGACTTTGGAACATAGACTTTCTTCTTGTCATATGACACTAGCATCCAGAGTCCAGGTACCATGACTGGTGTTTCAACTGAGCTATTAAGGACATCTACAACATAAATTATTTTCTCCTTAGGTACCCATTTCTTTTTGGGTCCTTTTTGGTTATAGTTTCTATAGTTCAGATTGAACTTTGATTTTGCATAGGAATTTTCAGAGTGAAAAGTGTATTTGATATCATGTGTGTGCCCAAAATTAAATTGTTGTGTAGTGGTTTATAAGATATAACCATTTCATCAACGGGCTTAGGTTTATATATTTCTTTCCCTTTGGGAGCTTTATATCCAATACCTCTTATGTCATTTCCACTAACACCATAGATCACTGAAGCCATTTTGCTTCTATCTATGCTTTTAGCGAGAAACGTTTGAAAACTGGAGTCATATTCTTTTGGAATATCTTTTGAACTTGAAGCTGAATCTGAAATAGAGTTCTTTTCAAATTTTTGAACATCTTCTTTGAGTTTAAAAATGTTTTCTTTAAGTTTAGAGTTTTCTGTTTCAATTTTCTCAAGATCAGATGCAAGATTCTTTTTGAGTTTCTTGTATTTGATTTTGAGTTTACTGTAGTTTTCAAGAAGTTCAGATAGGCTTTCAGCAAGTTCCGTTCTAGAGAATTCAGAGAATACCTCTTTTGGTTCTGAGTCAGAGTTCGAGTCATCTGTTGTGGTAGCCATAAACGCTAGATTAGCGTGTTCATCTTCTGATTCAGATTCAGCTTCAGATGATTCTGAATCATCCCAGGTGGCCATCATGCCTTTCTTTTTACCAAACTTTTTCTTGGGTCTTTCTCTTTGCAGCTTGGGACAGTCACTTCTGTAGTGTCCAGGTTCTTTGTGTTTATAGCAGACTACATCTCTTCTGCTTGACTTCTTATGTCCAAAAGATTCTGGTTTATCTTCTGACCTCTTGTAGTTCCTGAACTTCTTTTGTCTATGCTTCCACATCTGATTGATCCTTCTGCAGAGCAGAGATAACTCGTCTTCTTCTGATGTAGAATCTTCATAGTTTCCTTCTTCTGCCTGAAAAGCGTTAGTTTCAAATTTTTTAATAGATTTAAGAGCTACAAACTTACCTTTCTTCTGAGGGTCATGTTCATCAAGTTCTATCTCGTGACTCCTTAAAGCACTGATAAGTTCTTACAGGGAAACATTATTCAGATATTTTGATACTTTGAATGCAGTGACCTTAGGTGCCCATCTTCTAGGTAAACTTTTGATGATTTTCTTAACATGGTCTGCCTTGGTGTATCCTTTGTTCAAAACTCTTAGTCTAACAATCAGAGTTTGGAATCTCTATAACATAACTTCAATAGAGTCATTTTCTTCCATTTTGAATGCTTCATACTTTTGAACGAGAGCCAGAGCTTTTGGCTCTTTTACTTGAGCATTTCCTTCATGAGTCATCTTTAGGGATTCAAACATGTCATGTGCCGTATCTCATTTTTCGAGATAGCGTTCAGAAAGATGTTTCTGGCTCTGTGGTGATTCTTGAAATCTAGCTTTTGTTTTTTATCCATGTTCCTGCTGTCAATTTTGTTTTCGTCTTTATCTTCTGGATGAGTGTACCCGTCAAGGACCAAATCCCATAGATCAGCATCGTGACCTAGAAAGAAACTTTCTAGTCTATCCTTCCAATATTCAAAGTCTTCTCCATCAAACACAGGAGGTTTGGTGCAGTTGTTGTTGTTTTGTTCAGATGCCATAGTGTTTTCCTTCTGGATATTTTTCTGACACTATTAGGTGTTTGCACCCAGAACTAGAGCTTGATACCAATTGAAGGTTGAGAAAACACTTAGAAGGGGGGGGGGGGGAGGGGGGTTGAATAAGTTTTTCTTCTTTTCTAGTGTAATACTAATGGAAGGCCACTGGTAATTTTATCCTGGTTCGTTTAAAACTCAAACTACTCCAGTCCACCCGCCAAGTTGATTTCGTCTCTCTCAACGAGGACTTAATCTACTATAATCAAAATGATTACAAGCGCACAACCAAACTGGTGTGACTAATAATACAATGTACAAGCTAACTGCAAGTGACTAAAACCTCCAAGACTCAACTAGTCCTAGCCCTCTTGAGAAATCTGACCCAACTGGTCTCTCAAGGAACACTTACAAAATTTTCTCTTAATAGTAGTGAAAAAGATTTGCTTCTAAAAAGCTTTATCACAACTGTGATTTTTCACTAAGATTGTTGCCCAATACTTAAGATCTACCCAGTATACAGTATTAGTTTACAAGTATGAAAACAGTGAGTGTAAGTATATTTCACGTAAGTCAGTAACCTTTCTTTGATACAAAAGGTCTTCTATATATAGCTTCCAATTGACCGTTAATGCCTTGATGATGGTGCATGCATTTAATGAAGCGTGTTTGAAATGATGCATGTAGCGAGTAGATTTGGTCTTTATGTTTCCAATGCTAGTGCGTGTAGTATACTTGAGTGTGTTAGCCGTCTTAGCATTTAATAACCAACGGTACAGTCAGAGCTTGTCTCTGGAAGTTGAAGTGTTTGCTTGCAGCGTTGCTAATTTAGAGTTTACTAGATCTATTCTTCTATCATAGTATTCTTCAATATGTGATCATCAGAGTTTGCTTTAATCTTGCATTTATCAGATGTTGCTTTCAGCGTGCTTCTATCAGATCTTTGCTTCAGCTAGCTTTATCAAAAGTTTCTTAGGATTGCTCTTCATCAGAGTTTTCATTGGAGTGCTTCCTTCTGAGTTTGCTTTATACCTGCGTAAAATGTTGTTTCTTTCTAAGATGCATAAGATAGAACTTCATTTGATCTTAGAGAACATACAAGTCAGAGTATAAAATATATATCACAAAATTTATTTCATTGTTATCATCAAAACTCTTAGATATGATTAGAACCAAACTTTGTTCTAACAACTTCGTAGCAGCATTACATGTTCATACATCATGGAATATGCATACAAATACATATATCACAGTCTCATTTATTTTGGGAGCATCATGCAATTCATACATCATGACATCACATGAAACTGATTTTACCTTTTCAGGTTAAATTAGCAGACAGACAAACACTATCAACTTTTACAACAGGTCAAAGATTAATGCCTGAAACCAGACAGGGAAATATCTACACGACCAAGTGGTATGAACTCCCGAAGCAAGACGGGTTTACCAACAAATACATAAGACCACAAATTAATTCCCAAAACCAGACGGGGAACTATCCATGTGACTAACATTTTCAAGTTCCAGATTAATACCTGTACCAAGCTAGGAAAACTATCTACATGAAGAGATTGAAGATTAATACTTGTAACAAGCCAGGAGAACTATCTTTCTTTATCTAAGGTCAAAGATTAATAACTGAAACCAGACATGACAACTATATCAATGACCAAACAAAAACATAGTTCCATATTAATACCTGTAACAAGCAGGGATAACTATCTGTGGACGACCAACAAATTTTCAAATTCCAGATTAATACCTGAAACCAGACAGGATAACTATATGTGAACAAGCTGATTGTAGATTAACACCTAAAACCAGACAGGAAATCTATCTACATGACCAGACGAAGCAATCTTACATGGGTTCCTTCTCGAAATCCAGATGCAGTCTAACACGGACTCATCCTGATACAACCCTATAAAGACTCTTTCTAGTACATTTCTAGATATTTGGAGCGATTTAACTGAACCAGAGAAAGTGTCTACCAGCATAGAATTAGGATAAATCATTGATCAATTTAAACTGAACCAGCTGAGGTCTTGAATGATTTTTAACTGGATAACGAATCAGTATAAATCTTCGGAGCGATTTAACTGAACTAGAGAAAGTTTCTACCGGAACAGAATCAGGATAAATCTTTGAATGATTTAAACTGATCCAGTAGATGTCTTGAATAATCTTTAACTGGAGAATGAATCAATATAAATCTTGAGTGTGATTTAACTGAACCAGAGAAAGTATCTACCAGAACAGAATCAGGATAAATCATTGATTGATTTAAGTTGAACCAGCAGAGGTGTTGAATAATCTTTAACAGGATAATGAATCAGTATAAATATTTGGAGCGATTTAACTGAACCAGAGAAAGTGTCTACCGAAACGGAATCAGGATAAATTGTTGATTGATTTAAGTTGAACCAGCAGAGGTCTGTTTGTCGCTGATGATATTTATCTAATGACTGATCTTTCCTGAAAAGGTAAAGAATTATTTGTGACGCAATGTTATGATGCATGCTATTGTACCTAAAAAATTTCCCTCCCATTTTTACTCAAAGCATGCTCCTAGAGATCCTCAATTGCTCAAGGTTGACCAAGAATTGACCAGACTTCTCCTCCTAAGGAAATGAACCTCTAATTAGGGCTTCAATTTTCATCAAGATGTGTGAACTTCAAAGGTATCAAATTTTTTCCATGGTCCTAATATGCCTTCAAGTTTTTCCATGCCAAGTTTCATGCCTTGCACAACAAGTTTGCTTAGACAATTACTCAAATGCTTGAGAATCAACTATACTAGGTCAAAAGTCAACTATGGCCCAAGTACAGTTAAACTTCATGATTTTTGGCCAACATAAACATTTTAAAGTGATATCCATCATTTAATCAAAGGTTGATCATGATTCCTCAAGAAATGCTCTTAATTCATTAAAAGTAAAAAAATTGCTAAATTAGGGTTTCTATAGGAAAAGTCAACTAAACTTTGACTAGGAATAACTTTCACATACTTCATACATTTCTTTCCAACCAAATATTGAATATAATCTTATCCCCTATAACTTCTCTTCATCCCTAAAGTCCAATAGATGCACCATTTGAAAGATACAAGCTCATACATTACAGGTCATTTTTAGAAAGTCAACAAAAGCCACTTTTTTCCAAGACCTTTTACATAAATATAAAATCTTTAAATGCAAAATTAATCGAAATAGGGATTGAAGTAGACATCTTGGGATTTCCAAAAAGTCCAATATCATCATCATGAGATAAAAATTGAGAAAGTTATGGCTTGCCCAAGTTGGGAAAATTTGGGAAATTTCAAGATTATTGCATTGAGAAAATTTGAAGTTTTAAGGCAAGGGCTCATTTTCTTGGATTTCAAATATCTTCCTAAGATTATAGAGGACCCCTAAAACCATTTTTGCATAGTCTTGATTTTATTTGCACTTTATATTAATTTGTTTTAAATAAAAGTCAAATAAATCAAAATTATTGCAAAGTATATGAGCCATTATTATTTGGGCTTGGTTTGATGCATGGAGAGGGCCCATTTTTCGTGTACAACAAGTCCAGCATGTCCAAGTACATTCAAATTCAAAAAATGGACAAGATTCCTTAATTTTGGACAAGGTTACAAATCACCATTCATGGCCTTGAAACATCGTGTTTAAGGTTGTTTAAGCTTTGTTTTCTTGTCTCCTCCCATCTCATCTATAAATACAAGACATTAGCAAGCCAAATGGACACACACACACACAGCCTGGAAAAACTTTGCAAATTTAAAAAAAAAACATCAACATTGTCAAGTTTGAATTTCAGTTTCCAGCTCTCCTCAATCTAAACAAATGATCAAAACACACTCTTGGAGGCCCCCTGAAGCATTTGCAACCATTACTAAGCTTCGAAACATTACCAAATGCATCAACCAATTCACACATTTTGTATTTTATTACAATTTTATTTTGCTTGATTCATGTAATATAAATGCGTTTTGATCATATATTACTGATTAATGGAGTGTTTGCAAGCTTTTTGCATAGTTGGATTGCAGTTTTGATGTAGGTATCGCGATTTGCCATTTCTAGGGTTTGAACTTTAGAATTAGGTTTTTCCAGATCAATCAAAATTAGGCTTAACCAGTGGTACCATCATGCTCAGGAGGACGAGGCCAGTTGATCCATGGCCTCACATTTGATTTTTTTTTGTGTATTATGATATTTATAAGTTGCAAGTGCTATAATGACACTCCAAAATTGTCACTATAGGTCTCAATGTCTAAGACAGCGGAGGGAGGAAGAAGATGATGCGTGGCAGCCCCTCACTGGGCAATTCAAATTTGCGCGTGTTATTTTTTTTATTTTAAATAATTACCTGATGTTTTGCATTATATTATTTTTGTTTTATTTGGTATAACGAATGAATGGATAGCTCAGATGGCAGGGAAGCGCGTATGTGAGAGAGAGGACTTGGGTTCGAGTCCCAGGTCCAGCATTTTCTTAATATTTTCATGCAGATTTGGTATTCCCATTGGCTGGATGTCCACCATAATCCATCAAACACTGGCCACCAGATGTACATCTGATCAAGATTGACACACCTAGCGTGCAAGCTCACCATATGCCCTCAAGACTTCACCTCACCAGATCAAACACGAATCTGGGCTTCTCCCATTTTGGGCCTCACGTTTTTTAATCTACACCCCCCCCCCCCCCCCCCCAATTTCTAACCATCTCAGACCCATTTCTTTGTTTTTTTGTTTTATTATTGTTTTTTTCTTTTATTTATTTAATTAACAATTAATAATCAAAAAATCACAAAAAATTAGGCTTAGACATTTTAATCAAATAATTAATTTCTCAATTAATTGATTAATTAAATTTTAACCATTTTCTTAACTTAAAACAAATTAGAATTTATGACTTAATTTAGATTTAATTTTCTTTTCATAATAAAAAAAACCAAAAAGAACTTATTTAATTTTATTTTCCAAATAGATTTTAGGATAATTTCAATTTAATTATTTTCTTAAAATAAAAACAACCAAAAAGGATTTTTTACTTAGTATTTTCTTAGGTTTATTTTAGGCGTAATATTCATTTCGCACGCATTATTCTTGTTCTCGTTTTTTTTTTACAATAATGTAATTGTATGCCGGGATGTAATAGACTAATTAAGAATATTTATCGCTTTCTTTATTTCATTCCCCCTAAAGTATTGTATAATGTAAATGCCCATCCCCAAAGCCATGTAATAATCTAGGGTTATACCTTCCGCACTTTATTTTTTGTACATATTTACTCCTAGTAACTAGGCATGTAGGACAAGACTGAAATTAAAACGTTAGAAAAACCTAATAATGCAAGATAAATACTTGAACTAAACACAATTTCACATATTCACCTCTAGGGTACCCCACTTTAGTTGCCTTTAGAAATAAAACAGTCATGAGGCAGGAACGCTTTAGCAAAGACCCCGTCTCCACAAGTTGCCTTCATGACTGTAACGTCCCTTTTGAATGTCCCTAATACATCCAAAGATATGGCTACATACTCACTAATAGTAGGATAGCATTGTCTAAAGGATAGGAGGAAAATAACGACCCTTTTCGAGTATAAAAGTAGATAGCTATTAGAATTTTGCTCAAAACATTTTTACACTTACACAAATACTACTTTTCAAAAGCAATTTTTAAAACATTTGCTTTGTTAACACTCTTGAGTACCGATACAAGAGTTAAACACAAAGAAATTCGTCGCACTAAGGCATTTTCCAAACATTTTCAAAACACACAAAGAACAAAGGTATTTTAAAAATGAGAAAACATCTAAGAGCCCGTAGAAAACTACTGATGGAAAGGGTGCTAACACCTTCCCTTTCCATAATCTACCACCTTACTCAGAAAATCTCGAAAAGGTATTTTTTTTGTTCTTTTCACCCTTTCCTTAATTTGGATAAAAGAAAATTCGGTGGCGACTCTTGCTTACCACAATATTTACGAATACAAAATGAAAAACTAGTATATAGCAATTGGTTCTTCCACCGTATCACACATGCATTGCATAATGATGTTCTCAAAATAAATGAGATTATGCTATATGCATTTTGTATGTATATGTCATGATGCATGAATGTGAACTGTTATTAAAGTAAATCTTTGTCTGGAAATTGAATCCTTGACAATTGCTGAGGAGATTTGGGAAGCTAAATCTCGAACTAATGCTAGAGATGGAAAATATGTGTATCTTCGACTTTGTTTAGAGTGTTCCATTGGGGATTCCTATTTGATGTTTAAGGAAACTCTGTGAGGAATGTCGATTTCGGCTTGAGGGATAGAGCTCAGGAACCTTGGTTGTCCATTACTCTACTGGGGAATTATAACTTGACTAGGGAGAGTAAAAGTTAACTGGTATCTGGTCGAATTCCAACCTTTGCAACAGCTTTTTGGGGATAGTAACGACCCTGCTGGGGACAAAAGGGTTTTACCCGTTGATTTGTAACAGTCTGAGAAAAGACTCATGTTGGGGAATTTGTAGTTTGTTGGGGAAATAAACCCTGTTAAGGAGAATATTTTGAAGACCTTATTAGGGAGATGTATTCATCTGAGGAAGAATTTTTGCAGGGGAAGAGAATTTCCAGGAAGTATGCTGATTGGAACTCTGGATGTATAAATTCACTCTGTGGGGATAATCTCATTGAAGTAACTCTGCGGGGATATCCCAAATCCTTGATTAAATGCTTATTACTATTTTTAAACATACATTTGTTAATAGTTAATCATGTTCATATGCGTATGTTCATTCAATTTTAGTCATTGGACATTTTTGCACTCAAACAGAAAAGCAAAAAAGTTTTCACTTCAAAGTATATTTGTATTGATGTTTTTCCTATAAATAGACACTTTTGTAGAAGGATATAGAGATCATAGTAAGAGGAAAATGTCAAAATAATACAAAGTGAAAACATAAATAATAGCCATGTGGAAGTGATATCATTGTATTCCAACTCCGCTATTGCCCCTATGTCTTCGAACATCACCCCTTGTCGTTGAAAGAAGTTGATTGAATTGTACTTACACCCAAGAACTTAGATTTTGGTAATAAACTGGTTGTAGTGATTTCACGGGACATAGTCATACGCATTAATCCTTAACTTTTGTTTGGACCTCCCTTTCGGGTTTTCAGCCCACCAGGATACCCTTTTTTGCCCAAGACGCCCTTTTGGGTTTTCGACTTGCCGGGTGTATAATCTTTTGTATATATCCATAATTTTTTCCCGAACCTCTTTGGTTCTCTGGGATGCCCTTGTTTTTGTCTATGTATGTTAACCTAGCGGGTCATTTTTATGCGTAGTATTTTTTGACTATGTTCGCGTTTACAGGATTCGAGAAATCTTCGTCGTTCATAGTAGTTAGCAACATGGCGCCACCAGAGACCTTCATAAGTGGGAGTCCATTTTCCCCTGGGATCACCTTGAGGAAGAATGATGCGCTTTACTACCAAGTCGCCATCCTGATACACTCGAGGTTTGATCTTTTTGTTGAAAGCCTTGATCATACGCTTTTGATACAATTAACCATGACAAACAACCGCCAGTCTCTTCTCATCAATCAAGTTCAACTGATCCAATCTAGTTTGAATCCATTCGTCTTCACCTAAATCTGTTTCTTTCATAATACTTAAAGAAGGAATCTGAACTTCCACAGGCAAAACAACTTCCACACCATAAACTATGGAGAATGGGGTTACCCCAGTTGAGGTTTGAGCCGAAGTACGGTAGCCAAAGAGAGAAAATGGTAGCATCTCATGCCAGTCTTTATATGTCATCACCAACTTTTGTACAATCTTCTTTACGTTTTTATTGGCAGCTTCCACTACGCCATTCATCTTAGGTCTGTATGGAGAAGAATTAAGATGCTTGATCTTGAGTTGCATACAGAGTTCCATAATTATAGCGTTATTGAGATTGGTTCCATTGTCAGTGATGATCCTCTCAGGGATACCATACCGGTAGATGAGGTTATGCTTGATAAACCGGGCTACAACGTTCTTAGTGACTGAGGAAAATGATGCAGCTTCTACCCATTTGGTGAAGTAGTCGATGGCAATGAGGATGAAGCGGTGTCCATTAGAGGCAGTGGGCTTGATCTCTAAAATCATGTCAATGCCCCCACATTACGAACAAACACAGAGCAATCATGACATTTAGTGGTACCAGAGGAACATGAACCTTATAGGTATAGATCTGATACTTTTGGCAAGTCCTTGAGTGATGGTGAAAATCAGTTTCCATCGTTGACTAATAATAACCAGCCCTCAGAATCTTCTTGGCCATAGTGTTCCCACTATAGTGAGTTCCAAATAGGACATCATGCATGTCCTCCATGATTTTATCTTCCTCCTTCTTGTCCATACAATGGATCAGGGTAGAATCATGTTTGCGCTTGTACAGAATCCCATTGCTTAGGAAGAATTTGGCTGAGAACCTTCGCAAGAATTTCTCGTCGTTGATTGAGGCTACCTCTGGATATTGTTGTGCTTCAAGTCACCTTCTCACTTCATAATACCATGGCCTCTCTTCATCAGTGTCGATCTCATAACAGTATGCAGTTTCGTCGAATCTTTTGATTGTAATTCTGGGAGCTTTAAAATATGGAATTAATGTCAACACATGCTCTCAGTAAGGGATGAAATTAGGATGCTTCGTGTCCCATTATCCTTTGATATGACTGACTACTAGGGTCGAGTCTCCATATATGCTCAATAATTTGATTCTTAAGTCAATAGTAGCTTTAAGACCCATAATACACGCTTCATATTCGGCCATATTATTGGTATAATTAAAGCATAGTCTGGAGGTGAAGGGTGTATGGAAGCCTTCTGGGGACATAATAACATCACCGATGCTATTGCCGAGTGGGTTAGAAGCTCCGTTAAAAACCATAGTCCATCAGGATCCTTCTTGAGGTCCTTTATCCGGTCCAGGTTCTTCGCAGTCAGTTACTAGGATAATGTTCTCGTCCGGGAACTCAAAATTCATTGTCTGGTAATCGTCTACAGCCTGATGAGCCAAATGGTCAGCTAGTACACTCCCTTTGATTGCTTTTTGGGTAGTGTACTGAATGTCGTATTCGGTCAGGACCACTTTCCATCTTGTTTTTCTTCCAGAGAGAGCGGGCTTCTCAAATATGTATTTGATAGGATCCATTTTAGATATCAATAAGGTAGTGTGAGTCAACATATACTGTCTTAGTCGACGAGCAGCCCATGCCAAAGCGCAACAAGTTTTCTCGAGCAGTGAGTATCTTGTTTCACAGTTGGTAAACTTTTTGCTAAGGTAGTACATTGCATGCTCTTTTCGACTAGACTCGTCATGCTACCCCAGCACAGACCCCATTGAGTTCTCTAATATGTTAAGTACATGATTAAAGGTCTTCCTTCAATTGGTGGCATCAAAATTGAAGGTTCTTGAAGACACTTCTTGATTCTGTCAAAGGCAATCTGGCAGTCGTCATTCCATTTCACTACTTAATCTTTCTTCAGTAATTTGAAGATTGGCTCACAAGTAGCGGTTAGGTGGGAAATGAATCTGGCAATGTAGTTTAGACATCCCAAGAATCCTCTAACCTCCTTCTCAGTGCGGGGAGTTGGCATTTCTTGTATAGCTTTAACCTTTGCAGGGTCTACTTTAATACCTTTGCCATTGATAATGAACCCTAAGAGCTTACCAGATCCTACCTTAAAGGTGCATTTGTTTGGGTTCAGTCTTAACTTGTACTTCTTCAGCCTTTCAAACAGTTTTTGCAAATGGTTCAAGTTCTCTTCTTCAGTTTGGGACTTGGATATCATATCATCGACGTAGACCTTTATCTCGTGATGGATCATATCATGAAACAAAGCTACCATAGCACGCTAATAGGTTTCCCCAGCGTTCTTCAACCCAAATGGCATAACTTTGTAACAGAAGGTGCCTCAATGTGTGACGAGAGTTGTTTTCTCCATGTCTTCAGGTGCCATTTTGACCTGATTATAACCAGAGAAACCGTCCATGAAGGAGAATATCTTATGTTGTTTAGTGTTGTCGACCAGAACATCAATGTGGGGAAGCGGAAAGTCATCCTTGGGGCTTTCCCTATTCAAATCTCTGTAATCCGCACACATACGCACCTTACCATCCTTTTTAGGTGTCGGTACCACGTTCACAACCCACTGTGGATAAGAAGTAATAGCTAAGAATATGGCATTGAGCTATTTCATGACTTCAACCTTGATCTTTTTTGACATCTCAGGACGCATACGTCGAACCTTTTGCTTTACTGGAGGGCAGTCTTCTTTTGTTGGCAGATGATAAACCACAATATCAGTGTCCAGCCCCGACATGTCTTCATATGACCAGGAAAAGATCTCAATGTAATCATGCAACATACGAATTAACCGTTCTTTAACACTATTTTCCAAGTTGGTACCTATTTTGACTTCCTTTTTATTCTCTTCATTACCCAAGTTTACTGTCTCAACTGGCTCTTCATGAGGCTGTATTGCTCTTTCCTCTTGTTGTAATAGTCTAGCAAGTTCTCCTGGTACTTCACAATCTTCCTCACCTTCGTCCTCAGCTTGGTAGATCAGATTTTCAAAGTCATAACTGGAAATAGCATAACTGTTATCAATGGGATCTATGGTGGGTGTGGATCTACAATTTGATACATGAGTGTGTGTAAGAGAGCTTATCTATTTTGACAACAACAAAATAAAAAAGAAAGACAGAGAGCGTAAAATTTGTATGCAAAATGTCCAATGATTTATTAATGACATATGAATATGAAGTGATAACCCTCACAAATAGACTGTTGTGTCTCGGGTAAGACACAAGGCTTTAGAGTTTAAATTGTTCAAAGATTACATATCCTTAAAAACAGGAAAAACAATTACTCCTAGATAAAAGAAATAGGCACAAAGTCTCTAGTTGTCCAATTATTGAGTCAACCGCTGGTAGTAGGGAAGATCCAATTGTCCAGCTCACAATCACTATCAGCGTCTTCTACAAAATTGACTCCATGGTTGTTGATGCGTAGTGGTCGTCCTCCGGCGCAAGCATGATGAACAACTTTTTGAGATCCTGAAGTGAAACCCAAACCAAATTTGTCAGACT
The DNA here is from genome assembly GCA_948472305.1 of Vicia faba. Taxonomy (NCBI): domain Eukaryota; kingdom Viridiplantae; phylum Streptophyta; class Magnoliopsida; order Fabales; family Fabaceae; genus Vicia; species Vicia faba. Next base: position 1,157,814,923 of record OX451741.1, read on the forward strand.
TATAGGGGATGTTAGGTAGTTGGCCCCAAATAGTACACCTGCCTTCTTCAACTACAGTCTTGGCATATTTTAGAGAATCCATTTTCAGTGGAGGTATGGTAATCTTTGGAACAACGGTAGCAGCTTTGGTAACAACAATCGTCTGAGGAACCTCTTCAAAATTCTAACAGGGGGTCTCAATGAACTCGCCGTCCATCTCGACATATCTGAAAGAGTTTAAGTGGCTTACCGTATACTCTTCTTTTCCATGGATTGTAACAATATTTCCATTTATCAGATATTTTAACATCTGGTGCAAAGTGGAAGTGACAACACCGTCCCCATGAATCCAAGGGCGTCCAAATAAGCAGAAGTAAGATGGGTGAATGTCCATCACATAGAAAGTAGAATCGAAAGTCTAGGAATCAACTTGGATTGGGATGTCCACTTCTCAGCGTACCATTCTCTTGGAGCCATCAAAAGCTCTTACCACAATATTGCTGGGCTTCAATGTAAGTCTTTCACAGTCCAATCTGTCTAAGGCATTCTTGGGTAGAACGTTCAGAGGTGAACCGATATCAACTAACACATGAGCCAGAGTAGTGCCCATGTACTCAATAGAAACATGCAGGGCATCATTATGCTTTCTTCATTTGGACGTCAAATCAGCATCAGAGAAACCGAGTCCATTGTCAGCAGTCAGACTGGCGACGCAGTTCTCAAATTGGGCGGCAAAAGTCTCATGCAGCACATGAGTAGACTTAAGAAACTTCACCAAAGCCTTAGCATGGGCTTCGGAGCATAACAACAAGGACAACATTGAAATTTTTTATGGGGTCTGCCCTAATTGTTCCATAATATTATTGTCGCCTTTTTGTATAATTTTTAAAAATTTCCTCCATTTCTTGCTTGGAGGCTTCAGGAATGGCTTCTTTAGGTGCCTCCGTCCGGGCAGGCTTAACGGAGACTTCTTTGCCCCGAGTCTCAGCTGACTTAGTATCAAGAATACAATAGGAGTAACAACAGGAGTATTAACATGAGTATTAGCAGGAATAACAAAAGGAGTGGCAACAGTCTTTGGAGATATTTCAGGAGAGAAAATCCTTCTGCTTCGGGTAATTTTACTGGTCCCAACAATGTTTTCAATGTTAGTGTTGTACCCAAAAATTTGCCCTCCCATAATCTTTAAAGTTTTGCCAAGCATCACCTCAAATGGTTCAAAGTCTACTCAAGGGCTACACAGCCAAGCAGCCACCTAAGCCAGTCAAATTAGGGTTTTGGTTCCTGCAAGGAAGTTGAGGTTTTCAAGGGCTCAATCAAGTCCCCTATGCTCATACACATTGTCAAGCACCTACATGCCAAGTTTCAAGGCTCACAAGGTCAAGTTGCACAGTCAAAAACCCTAATTGCTCCACAATCAACTGCAGGGGCAAAATGGTCATTTGGCAGTCAAAAGTCAAAATTTTTGGTCAACATCTTATTTTGAAGCCACAATCATCATTTGATCAAGTCTTGATCATGATTTCACAAGAATGGCTCAAAAATCATCAAGGTGTCAAAAGTTTCTATTTTTGGACAGTTGAAAAGTCAACTGTAACTTGACCAAGGCATAACTTTTTCTTGGTTCATCAGAAAACTCCCATCCAATGCTCATCTTGAAGCGGAGGACATTTCCTACAACTCATCTTCACATTCCAAGTCCAAGAAATGCTCTCACAAAAAGTTATCAATTTCAACATTATAGGTCATTTTCAAAAGTCAACAAAAAGGAACTTTAAGTCAAAGACCATAACTTGAGATTGTTAAATCAAAATGACATGGGACCAAAGACATTGATTAGAGGACTTCAAGACCTTTCCAAAATGTCCAAGAACATGTTCATAGCTTCAAAATTGAGCAAGATATGCATTGGAGAAGTTGGGAAATTTTTGTGAAATGGCCAAAGTCAACTATCCTTGAAATTTCATTTTTGACAAAAGGGGCCCACTTTTTCCACTTGATTCAGCTTTTCCATGCCTCCCACGTGTCCCACAATTTATTTCAAGATTAAAAATTAATTTTTCCATTTTTATTTGATTTTATTTGATTTAATTCATTTTAAATCTTTAAAATTCAAATGAAAATCAAGAAAATTAATGAAGGGATATATTTTGTGTTGAATTGCTTTGATACACCATCATTCACCTTCCAAATTCGTGCAAGACCTATTATGGGCATAAAAATTCAAATTTTCACAACAATGGCAAGTGGTTTTAATGGTGTTCATGGCATAATCCAAAACATTATTGCAAGGCTTCAATGACCATTATTTGGATTGATACACATTACATAACACATATGCAAGCTTCCCAATACCATTACACGAGCTAGAAACACATATACAGCAAAAAGCAATCTCAAAATTTTGAAGGAAAAAGTGACAAACTGAAAACCTAGTTGCAGTACAATTCAAGCTTCATTTCAATCCAAATACACTCCTTGCATGCCCAGGAACAATTTGCAACCATTAACAAGTCCAAAACCTCAAGGAATCACGCCATACCACCCACACGGTTTTCATTTTTTCTCAAATTTACATATCACATTTCATGCATTTTTAACACTTTTTGTTGATAGCATCATGTTTACAGGATCAATACAAAGCGTTCCACATGATTTAATTTGAGAATGGAGCCCTGGATTGAAAGTTACCATTAGCAATTTCTAGGTTTTTCAGAGCTTCGAATTAGGGGTTTTGTCATGCTGTAAAATTAAAACTCCACACACATATGGTTAAACTCAGCATGATGAGACGATTGGAATGAGATACTCGCGCCCTTTTTATATTGTATGAGAAGTTAATCGCTATTTTCATATTGCCTGTATTTTGTGGGGGTTTAAAACCCCCGCTATGTGTTTTTTATGTTTGCAGAAAAGCTTGAAGACGATGGCGTGGCAACCAGGCATTAGTCCATTCAAAAAACATGCGCGCTCTTTTTGTTTTTTCAGCATATAGTACGTGTTTTCTATATTATATTTCTTTTCTATTTCAATAACAAATGCGCAGGTTTGGTCCAATGGTGGTGAACGTGTCATGCAATCTCTGGGACCTGGGTTCGATTCCCAGGTCCCCTTATAATTTCCATATTGTTTTTTCAATTGCTTTCCTATGCAGCATTCCAAGCGCTGGACACCATGAGCCTCACCCATCCAACAAGCCAAGTGTCATTGGAGGCAGATCTAAAGGCCCAAAAAGCAAGAGTACCATGTGCTCAGTCAAAGCGTGCTATAGGCGATCCAAGAAAGTCAAACGAGCTGAAGGCAAATGGGCCTCAAATCTCAACAATAAACCTCCAGTTCAGCCCACACCCCCTTGGTTTTACCTCTTTTTTCATTTTGTTTTGTCATTTTCTATTATTTTAATTTCTAACCTTTTTATTTTATTATTAACAAATTAACCAATTAACATATTTTCATAAAAAATCAAAAAAATAGAACTAACATTATTTTTATTATTATTATTTTATTTTTGTAAATAAATATTAAATAAATTAGTTTTATTTAGGCCATTTTAACTTTTTAAAATAACTAAAATAACTTAGATTTAGGTTAACTTTTAATTTTGTTTCTTTTTATTTTTATTTTATTTCATAAAAAACATAAAACACAAAAAATGTATTTTCCTTAAAAAATTTAATTAATTAGATTAGGTTTATTTAATTAATTGCATTGAATTCCAAAAAAGACAAAAAAAAAATCAATTCCTTTTCTTAAAAGGGTCAACACCCTTAGAACATTCCGATTTAATTTTTATTCGCGCACAGTTTATTATTATGTAATTGCTCCGGATATGTAATAGTTAATTAGGTTTACTGTTTTTATTTACTTTCCGTACTTATTTACTAAAAACGGGTCTTTGTAATTTTTGGCGATGTATAGACCCGCGCCTTGTAATAGCGTAGGATTTATGTTTTCGCAATTTACTTTCCGCACCCCTTAACTGTTAAATGCATGCAAGAATGTATGGTAAATAAAAACAACTCGTAGCTCACAAATAGCAAAGACAAACATTAACTGAATACAACACACAAAGCACATGCCACTCCTAGGGTACGCTTCACTCGTTGCCTCGAAACGTGGTCATCAAGTATAGGACGTCTTAGAGGTCACCCTTTGTCTAAATATCCAGTTGCCTCGAAACGGTTGCCTCGGATAAAAGGATCTAAGACATTAGGGTTACTTCTAAGGCATCCTACCATTGCTTCGGTGACCACACTGTCCCGATAATCGAATTGACCCGAATACCTCCAACGATGGTGCTACCTACCTCTCAATGGTGGGATAACACTATCTAAAGGACACTTACACAGCTTAATTCCTTAGGGTAGGTAGATGACTCATGGGTACTTGCTCTCTCTCAAACAAACAAAACATCTTTTCGCACCTCACACTTTTAAAAAGGTTTTCAAACAAATTTTTCATACACTCTTGAGGACAGATACAAGAGTTACTTAGAAATTTTTCAAACGAAACTTTTTCAAAACCCATACACACTTGAAAAGCAAACAATCTTTTGAAAACATAAGAGCAAGTACCTAAGAGCCCATGGATAACCATGGATAGAAAGGGTGCTAACACCTTCCCTTTCTATAAATCTACCTCCCGAACCGAGAGACATCTCGAATAAGGAATTTTGCTGTGCTTTTGTCCTTTCCATGTTGGAGAACATAAAAGACGGTGGCGACTCTTGCTTACCGCGACATTTCGCGAAACCAGCTTACAAAAACAGTCAGTTCTATTTCCACCGGTCACAGTTAGGATCAGTATCTCTAGCAACTTCATTTTTGACAGCCAATAGGTCTTGTTTGACACCATGGTAATAAACGTCAGCTCCATAGTTCCAAGGAATGGATTTGTCAGAGGAATATGGTATTAGCCCAGGAGAGGTAATAATCAAAGGAGAAACCTTAGGAGTGGATGTAATCCTGAAAGGACCTTTAGAGGAGACCCTGGGGGGATTGCTGAAATGGTAATTGTGATACGATGGCAGATCCGACTGTTTTTGAAAATGCTGGTTTGCGTTTTGTGTTTTTTTCGCAAAATGTCGCGGTAAGCAAGAGTCGCCACCGACTTTTATTTCATCCAACCGGAAAGGAAAAAAGCACAGAAAAATTCCTTTTTTGAGATATTCTGAGTACGGGGGGTAGATTATAGAAAGGGAAGGTGTTAGCACCCTTTCTATCCATGGTTTTCCATGGGCTCTTAGGTACTTGCTCATCTTCTAAAATTGCTTGTGTGTGTTTGTCTTGGAAAGTTTTGTTTTACTTCATTTTAACCCTTGTTTCTGTCCTCAAGAGTGTTACGAAGTTTTTTTTTGAAAACTTTAGTTTGAAAAGTGTTTGGTGTGATAAAGTTGATTGGAGCAAGTACCTACTAGCATCTACCTACTAGAAAAAAGATCGTTTCTATTCTCGTTTCCTTTAGAAAATGCTATCCTACTATTGAGAAATAGGTAGCACCGTTGTTGGATTTGTAAGGGTCAACTTGTAAGGGACGTACGATCACTAAAGAAATGTTAGGATGTCTTAGTAATAACCCTAAAGTCTTAAGATCATATTCGAGGCAACATTTCCGAGCGGGGCATTTTGTTATTTGTTAGACAAGAGGGCAACCACTAAGACACCCTATAATTAATGATCATTTACCGAAGGCAACCGAAGTGAGAGTATACCCTAAGAGTTCGCATGTGCGAGTGATTTTATTTCAGTTATTATCTTTTCACATTAGGGTTTTCTAGCCATTTTAAATTATCATGCACTCTTGTCATACAATCCTATTAACATACATCTAAAGAGTTAATATTTGCAAGAATTGAAATGCGAGAAATAAAACCTACGCTATTACAAGGGTTCGGGGTAGGGGTTAATTACATAGCCAAAAAACCCGTAAAAGACGATAAATAAATAAAATCCTAATTTAAACTATTACATACCGTGAGCAGTTACATCAATATTGCAAAAAATAATAAGCGCGCGCGATGAATCAAAAACGAGAGATTTAGGGTTTTGACCCTAACTACCTAAGCTTAATTTAAAAGAAAAATCATTTTTGTGGTTTTTGTGCTATTTTGAGAAAATAAAGTTTAATTGAATAAATAAAAACCTAATTACTAATTAACTCTAATTGAGAAAAATAATTAAATTAACCTATTTTTGTATTTTTTGTTTTGAGAAAAGAAATAAAAATTAAATCAAGAGTTAACCCTAATTTTTCTAATTGATTTTAATTATATATAAAAAGTTAGAATTACCCTAAATTAAATTAGACTAACATTAAATTAAATTTAATAAAATAAAAACATAATTCTAAATTTTGTGAAACTTGATTTTATGATTTTTTTGTGAAAAAAGAAATTGATTTTGTTAAAAAAACAATTAAGTAAATTAAATTAAATAAAAGAAAAAAAAGAAAAGAGAAAGAATGGGCCTGGTATTAGCAAAAGGAGGGGGTGTTATTTGAAATTCTGAGCCCAACAAGCCCTTAGCCCCTTTGACTATTTCCAATCCCATGTGCTTGCTTGACCCAGGCGCATGGTGGACCTTTATTGGACAGCCTTGGATCTGCAGCCTTGATGATCTGATGGTTATGATGCTGATGATGCATGGTAGACTCGTGGGACACTAGCGCACATGAACATGTGAGAAAAAATAATATGAAGCGAAGTTGGGACCTGGGGATCGAACCTAGGTCCTTGAGCATTATCACACTGCACGCTTGCCAACTGAGCCAAAATGGTTAGTTGTCTAAACAATAGAAAAAAATTATTATATAGTATAAACAAAATATTAATTCTTAAAACGCGCGAAGTTTGAATTGGCAAGTCAGAGAGTGCCACGTGACCATCTTCTTCCTCCCACCGTCGTTTTAGCCCTGGAAGCTTTTACCTACGGACATCTGAGTGTAACTACAGCCCCTGTTCATTCCAAAATCTTGTATACGCATAATAAATAAAAACCAATGGTACCAATCAACTCGTTGCAACCTCACGAGAATCATGGTACCATTATTAATGGCCAATTTTCCCTGTATCCAAAATCCCCAAAAACAAAGCTCAAACCCTAGCCATGGCAACTTGATGTACAATCAATAAAAATGCAATTAATCATAACCATTAGCTTGAAAACATCTCAAGGATTATGAATATACCAATCAAACATGCTAAATATGCCGAAATTAATGTATTCGAATTCAAGAAAAGAGAAAAACTGTATGACTCTTACAGGGCGTTTCAAGGCGTGAGGAAGCTTGCAAGCGATTGAAACACGTTCCTGGGATGTCCAGCAAATGATTAGTATGCTTAGGGTGGCTTGAGATGGCCTGAAACTTAGAGATTAGTTTGCATTTTTTCTTTAATTTTTTGCAATTCGTTCTCCCCTTTGCACGCCTCCAACCTCTTGTTTTTGATCTGCATTTGTCCCTTATGTATCCAAGAATGTATTAGGGTTACCATTTGTTTCAAATCTTCTCCAATTATGAATATTGATTCATGATTTGATCCTTGTGCAAAATCTTTCCAAATCAAGCAAATCCAATCTTTTTCTATCCATTTTGCACCTTGCACGATTTGATCTCACTTCCAGCTGTGTAATGGACCTAATCATGCACAAAATCTCAAGATTTAATTAGCTTTTGATATTTTTACTATTTTATATTGATTTTATTTGATTTAATTGAAACAAAATCAAAATAAATAACAAAAATAACAGAATGACAAGGGGCAGGGCTCATGGGTCTTTGGTCACATTACAAACTCAATGCAAGCATAAAAAGTTGGGCCCATTTGACAAAAAATGAAATTTTGGACACTTTTGACTTCTGGCAATTTTGCTAAAAAGGTCAACTTGGCCAATACATAACTCTCTCAATTTTGACCCTAGAGATGTGTTCTTTGACTTTTTAGAAAGCTTAAGATGTCCTCTAAGAAACCCTTTTGGTATCATCTCAATTGAGTATTCCATGTTCATGTATGAAGCTTTGACCCAAAAGGTGTTTTTGTTGACCTTCCAAAATGACCTATAATGTCCAAATTCATATCTTCTTGTGAGTACATATTTTGAACTTGGGAGCTGAAGATGAATTGTAGGAAATTACATCCTATTCAAAATGAGCTTTGGATGGGTCATTTTTTATAAAGTATGAGAAAGTTATGCTTGGTCAAAGTTGAGTTGACTTTTCCTTCAAAACCCTAATTTAGAAACTTTTGGGTTTTGATGAATTGTGAGCAATCCTTGAGGAATCACGATAAACCCTTGATCAAATGATGAATAATACTTCAAAATGAGAATGTTGACCAAAAATCTTGAAGTTTGACTGTATGTGGGACACAGTTGACTTTTGCCCTAACACAATCGATTTTTAGGCCTTTGAGCAATTGATTGAGCAAATTTTCTCTACAAGGATTGAAACTTGACATGGATGATCTTGTGAACATATTAGGACAATGGTGAGCATTTGGGACCTTTTAGATTCAAACATCTTGATTTAAACTGAAACACTAATTTGAGGTAGACTGCCTTAGGAGAGAGTTTATCTGGTCAACTCTTGGACTTCCTTGAGCAATTTGAGGGCCTCAATGGGCATGTGTTGAGAAATGTGGGAGGGCAAATTTTGGGGTACAACAGTTTCCCTTGTTCAATCTTCTTAAACCTGAGGATGTAGACTGGCTTGTCTGCCTTTCGTGATCCGAAGGTTGAAGATGATTGAACACTAGAGTGCCCAGAAAGTTGCACTCGCATGAAGTGGTACTTGTCTTGCGACATCGGGAATGGGATTATAGATTCCATTTAGAAGTCAATGATTGAAGATGGGCTTAAAGATGCCATCAGAAGAAGTGTCGATCGCATAAGAGATTCCTTTGCGAGAGCCCGTACACCTGTTGTTAAGGAGGACTACGCTGGGGAATGCTGGTCTCTGTCTTGGGAGAAATAGAATTTTAGGAACTTCAGTTGTCCGTTACTCTATTGGGGAATCATCTCTTAGTCGAAGAGGTGAAATTGGACTGCTATCTGGTCGTGCTCCAGGCTTTACAGTGATTTGCTGAGGATAATAAAACTACTGCTATCTGGTTGTGCTCTAGGTTTTACAGTGACTTAATGGGGAGATGAGATTAGACTTGCTATCTGGTCGTCTTCCAGGCTTTGAAATTTCTCAATTCTTATCTAGTCGTGCTCCAGGATTTAGAAGGAATTAGGTGGTTATCCGGTCGCATTCGGGTTTCAACTTGAATTTAAGGCATACTAATATCCGGTCGATTTCCGGGATTCATAGTAATTGGCCGAGTAAACTGCTATTTGGTAGAATTCCAAGCTTCGCAGTGCCTTATATTGTTATCTGGTCGATTTCCAGGCTTTAGTGTCCTTTGTTGTTATCTGGTCGTGATCCAGTTTTCGCAGCATCTCATATCAGTATCTGGTCGTGCGCCAGGCTTCACGGCGTCTTGTACCACTGTCTGGTCGATTCCAGGCTTCGTGGTATCTTGTACTGCTATCTGGTCGATTTACAGGCTTCACAATAACTTGCTGAGGGTTAAGCTATTTTCCAATCGATTTCCGGGCTTCATAGCTTGTATTTAAGATGTACCACTATCTGGTCGATTCCAGGCTTCGTAGTATTTTGGAGAGATCAAGATATTATCCGATCGATTCCCGGGCTTCATAGCTTGAACTAGAATAGAAATCTTAGTATCGATTTGACTGAACCAGAGAAAACTTGTGAGAACTTGATTGCGTCTTTCCCTGAAAGGTAAAGAGATAGTCGTATGTAATGTCATAATGTATGAAATGTATCGAGTAATGACGTTCTCAAAATAAATGAGATTGTGTTGCATGATGCGTATGCGCACGCCATGATGTATGGATATGCCCTTGTTCTTGTGATATTCTTCGCCTGGGTAGAATAAACCCTGGACTGCTGCTGGAGAGTACAAGGAGTCGAGTTCTTCGTTCTCGTTGGGGATAGTGACCGAAGATGATTAGCTGGAGACCTGCGTCCGTTCTGCTTGAGAATATTCCGCCGGGAGAGACTCTGTTTGAGAATAACCCTGTGGGAGAATTACTTTGTGGGAAAGAGAGATACTCTGTTAAATGATCCGCTGATTTGGAGAAATAAACTCAGCTGGTGATGAACTTCTGTTGCTGGTGATTGGTAAACTCTGCTTGGGGATAATTTTGTTGATTCATTCGCGATTATGAACCTTGGCTGGGTAGAGCTAACACCACTGTCTTTGGATACTTCCCACTCTGAGGGGAATGTATGCACCTTTAGTTATATTCTTAAGCTGGTTTTATTCCTGTACCTGGTGGGCATAGCAACTGTAAGGTTTGGGACATTTCTTGTTTGCCCCTTGTGATACGGTGGGAGAACTGACTTGAGGTTTTGCGTTTGTGTTCGCAATTGTGCGGTTTAGCAAGAGTCGCCACCGACTTTTTATTTTATCCAAAGGAAAGGTCAAAAAGCACAGGAAAGACCTTTGAGATGTTTTCTTGGGGTCGGGGGGTAGATTATGAAAAGGGAAGGTGCAAGCACCCGTTTCATCCATGGTTTTCCATGGGCTCTTAGTTACTTGTTTTAGATCACTTGCTTTTGCTTTTCAATTTGTTTGAAATGGTGCTTTGTGTGTGTTTTTGAAAATCTTTTGAAAAGAGGCCTATGTTTAGGCAACCTTTGTAACAATTCTTGTTTGAATGTTTTACAAAGGTGTTTGTCTTTTGAAAAGATATTTAAATGTTTTGAAAGTTTGTTTTGGGAAATTGTGTTGTGAAGTGTGTTTGAAAATGAAAGGATGTTTTGCAAGCTTTCGATCAAGTAACTAAGAGTTGTCTACCCTATTTTACTCAAAGATCTTTCTTATGTTTTTGACCCTTTTGACAGTGTTATTTCACCATTGCATTTGGTGAACAACCTTGTGTTAGGATGTTAAACGGGACAGGCGCGGGTCATCGCATAAAATCATTGAAAGCAACTTGTGAGACGCTCTAGCAATTTTATAAGGGACGAGATCGTTTTATCGAAGGCAACATCGAGGGTCATCGAGGGACTACGATCTTTGTTTATCTAAGGGGGAGTTGCTAGAGTGTCTCATATTCGAGGGACATGATTGCATTTCCGAGGCAACAAGCTAGGTTACCTTAGAGGTACAAGTGTGCATTGTGTTTGTCATTTTCATGCATTTGGATCTTGTATTAGGTCATCTAGCGATTGATTTTAGATTTTCGCATACAAACCCTAATCTCTAGTCATGGCATATTTAAAAGCATAAAGTGCGAGAATTAAAATTCTAAGCTATTACAAAAGAGTATCCGGGGATGGGGGTACAAATTATTTACAAATCGGGATGAATATCACAAGAATAATAACGTCCAAATATCAAGTGTTACAACCAAATCGAATCGTCACAATTCAATATAAAATTATAGCAAATGAAGAAATCAATAATATTATGAGATGCATGTATTTATTAACTTGAAAATAAATAAAAATCTATTCTAACAAAGAAAGATTAAGAAATTATTATTATTCTTTTATATGTGTTTTTTATTAATCATGTAAATAAAAAGTTTAAAAGAAAAATTAAATAAACAAAGTTTCTATTATTCTTATATTTTATTAATGATGTAAAAAAGTTTAAAAGGAAAAATTAATTAAACAAAGTTTCTGTTATTTTTTGCATTTTTATTAAATGAAACAAAATCAATTGATAAAAGAAAACAACAAAATTGATTTAAGAAAATAAGTATTACTAGTATTATTATTAACAATATAAAACAAATTAATCTAAAATGAAATAATATATATAAAAAAAGAGTTAGTATTTGTTAAATCAAAAGAAATGAAATTAAATTAAAAACAAAAATGATGGGCTAGGGATGTTTGGGGTTAGGCCCAAATGGGAAAAGAACAAAAAGTCGAAATGGAGAAAAATAGGGGTGTGCTGGCCAATTTCGTGTATGGGCTTAAATTTTGGTGGCCAGACAGGCCCAACTGCAAATTTGTACAATTTGTTAGGGTTCAACATTTTTTAGGGTTTGTTTTTTTGGTACACACTGGCGCCGCTTTCTCCTTATTCCTCTTCGTCCTTCCCAGGCCATGATGCATTCTGATTCTCTTTCTAAACCCTAGCTCCCGAAACGCCGCCTCTCACCTCTATCCTCTTCCTAACATTTAAAGGTCTTGTTGGAAAAAAGGGTATGATTCGTCCTCTCTCTGAATTTTACAGTTTCACTGTTCTTGCTTATGTTCTTGTTTGCTTACATGTTCAGTTCATTTTTTAATCCATAGTTATTATGTCTAAGATGCAGCAAGAGTTTGAGAAAAAAAATTGTACCTTGGGGATTTTCTGGGAAGAAAATGGAGAGGAGAAAAGGGTGAGACGGAGGAGTTCCTTGGAGGATGGAGGTACGAGGAAGAGAGTGATGACGACCAAGCATTTTTCTGGTATCTCTTTCGTCCCTTTAGCACCTTGAATGTTGATGATGATTCTGATTCTGAGACTTGTTGTTTGATGGATTTCGTTGATGATGAATTTAATTCTGAAACTGTGTTTTTTTTTGTTACTTCTGAACCTCTCTTCCTTTTTCTGATTGTTGATGATGAGCACCGTTCTGAGACGTGATTGTTGGTAGCTTTTCTTCTGAAACTTTATTTCTTCCTCTCTTGAATGATGATGAACTTGTTCTGAAGCTTTTGATTTTCTATTATTTTCGTTGATGATGATATGTCTCTGAAACTTGTTGCCTTCTTGATTTTGAATGTGATGGTTGATGATGAAATACTCTGAAAAAAACTTTGCTTTTGGCTTCCAAAACTCTTCCCTCTCTCTTTGATATTGAATATTGATGATGATGGTTGTTCTGAAATCTTTTTGGTTTCTTTGGATAATAGTTTTTGGCTTTGATGTTAGTTTGTGAAACTGTTATGGTGTTTTGTTGGGCAGTTTGCAGTTTTGTTAACAGGCTTGGTTTGTTTTGGCAAGCTTTACAGGTTGTGGTAATTTGCAGTTTTGGTATAAGCTTGATAACAGGTTGTGTGTTTTTTGTTCTGAGTTTGAAACTCAGCAGGTTTTGTAGTTGTGGTTTTTTTTAGGCTTTTGTGGCTTGGAAACTGTTGTGAAGTTTTTGGCTTGGCTAGTTTGATAGCATGTTATAGCTTGGCTGTTTGTTGTTTACAGTTTTGCTGTGGTTTGGGCAAGCTTTGTGATTTTTAATAAGCTTGTGAGTTTTGTTATGCAGGTTTTTGGTTTTTTGTAACTTGGGCTTTGTGGTTTTAACAAAGTGTTTTTTCTTCTTCTACTGTTATGCAGTTTGTTTTGTTTTATATCCTCTTTGTTTTTGTTGACTTGTGACAGCCTGCTCTTTTAGCCAAACTGTCAAACCTCACCCAATGTGATATCTTTATCTCTTTCTCTCTCCATGAAACAAGCAATTTTTCTTTTTTTATTATATTCTGAAAAATTGCCTCTGGAAAATGATGGAAAAAAACTATGACAAGCTTTTGGCTTGTGAATTGGTTTTCCTGCTGTTTACTTTTGCCTGCTGCATTTTTCTGTTTTCATGCTGCTTGCCATATTTGTACAGTTTTCCTCCCATTTGTTTTATAACTCAGTTTGGGCAATTTTTTTTGTAGCTCAATTTGGGACTTTGCTTGCTGTTTGTTACAGCAGGTTCCTTGCTTGTGTTGCATTGTATAGTTTGACCCATGCTTTGACAGTTTGGCGCCTGTTGCATTTGAAACTTTGTAACTCAGTTTGGTTCGATGTTTTCTTTAGTTTGCTGCCATGTTTTGGTTGAGTTGTAATGGTATAGTTTGGCTTATATTTGACAGCTTTGGCGCCTGTTGCATTTGAAACTCAGCTTGCTTTGTATGCTTGCATTTTTCAATTTGTATTTTTAATTTTCTCTTTGTGAACCAAGAAGAGCAATCTTCTTGTGATTTGCAAAGAGAAAAATAAAACGTGATGAAAAATAAGCATTCTGATTCCAGAAGGCAACTTTTAATGATAATTTTCTCCTTTCTTTTTCAATTGAAAATTCTCTTCAATTAACTGTACTAATATTCTTTTCCTTTGTCTTCTTCAGGTGGGTGCAAATTTGGACGGCGACAAAGCAGTAGAAGCCGGAGACTTTGAGCAAGGGAGCAACGGAGCTTAGGCTTTAGACTTAGATTTATTTTCCATTTATTGTAAATGTTTATTATTTTTTTTTAAATACTATAAGTTTTAAAACTTACAATTTTCAAAAATAATAAATTATTTTTGTAACAATGTTTGAAATGAATAAAAAAGTCTTTATCCAATAAAACTTTTCTATTGTCACATATCTTGCCATTCTTCCTTGCATCTTCACTTAATTATTTAAGACTCTCAAATCAAAATAATTGAAACTGCATTTCAACAATTCTAATCCAGATAACTTAAATTCCAAATAATCAAAAACTTTGCAGTCTCGTAACCTTGCATCAGTATTCCAATCACAATACGCATTGTATAATAAATAAGCAAGCATTCCATTAACCGGCAAACCTTTCATTCCATTAACAAGCAGATGTCTTGATATTCCAAATAACAGTCTCAACTCCTATTTCTTATCCCAGATAATCAGGCCTTGAGAACAATCAGTTGACCTTTCAGCAAACTTGAAAAAGTGAGAAATCAATGTAACGGTAAACTGAATTTCTGTGGATTCAATTTCTTCTGAGAAATGCGAGAGAAACCCTGATTCTTGATTTACTGCCAAAGAAAAGTCTGTTTGATCGATTCCTGAGCCAATCTTTAAAAATCAGAGAAAAATCTAGTGTTGTGATTTCTTGTGATAAAAAGGGAGGGCAAATTTTGGGGTACAACACCCCTGTTCCTGGAATTACGAGTAATTGTCTCTTGTTTCTTATGTAAATATTTATGAGCAACAATTATTTTCAAATGCATATATCAAAAATGAATCATTGGACGTTCTTGCAAAACAAAACAGAAAAAGAAAAAACAAGTTGAAATTTCTTGTGAAAATGAATTGTATTGATTTTTGAAATTGGCCTGTAATATGCGTTTTGTACAAAGAGGCTGACGTCCTAGTAAGAGGACACCGCCGAAGGATAGAATTTATACAATTTGTGAAAAATAAATAAAAACAACTATATGAAACAATCCCACTGGGTTCCAATTCTGTTATTGCCCTTATATCTTCGAGCGTCTAATCACTTTGCTACTTGGTCGAAGGTGGATCATATTGATTGGCGCCATTCGAGCTTGATAGTCGATACCGAGGTCTGGTTGCAAGATGATCCAATGAGTCATAGTGTTATGCTTTAATCCCTAATTTTTGCCTGGACCGCCCTTTCGGGTTTTCAGTCCACGGGGATACCCTTTTTTGCCCAAGGCGCCTTTTCAGGTTTTCGACTTGTCGGGTGTACAGTTTTTTAATTTACATCCCTTACTTTTGCCCGAACCCTTTTGGTTTGCCTGGAAGCCCTTGTTTTTTCCTAGGCCCGTCAACCTAGCGGGTCTTTGATTAGGTGTAGTATTTTTTCACTATGTCTGCATTGACAGGGTGAGGAAGGTCGTCACCATCCATGGTGGTTAGAATCATAGCTCCTCCCGAGAAAATGTTCTTAACCACAAATGGCCCTTCGTATGTGGGGGTCCATTTTCCCCTGGGATCACCTTGAGGCAGTATGATACGTTTGATCACTAGATCCCTGACCTGATATTCTTGGCGTCTGACTTTCTTGTTAAAAGCCTTGATCATTCGCTTTTGATACGTCTGACCATGACAAATAGCAGTAAGCCTTTTCTCGTCGATTAGGTTCAGTTGGTCAAGTCGTGTCTGGATCCAATCATCTTCGCTCAAACCTACATCCTTCATAATCTTGAGAGAGGGTATCTGGACCTCAATGGGTAAGATTGCCTCCATGCCATACACCAAAGAGTAGGGTGTTTCCCCTGTCGACGTCCATGCTGAGGTACGGTACCCATGAAGAGAAAATGGTAACATCTCGTGCCAGTCTTTGTATGTCACCGTCATCTTCTGCACAATACATTTGATGTTCTTATTTGCTGCTTCAACAACCCCATTCATCTTCGGCCGGTAGGGAGAAGAGTTGTGATGCTGAATCTTAAACTATTTGCAGAGCTCGGTGATCATTGTATTGTTGAGATTTGTACCATTGTCAGTAATGATCCTCTCTGATACACCATATCGACAAATCAAATTGTGTCAGATAAACCGCGCCATGACGTTCTTGGTTACTATAGCAAAGGAGGCTTCCTCAACCCACTTCGTGAAATAATCGATAGCCACCAGAATGAAATGATACCCGTTGGACGCAGTAGGTCTGATCTCATCGATCATTTCGATGCCCCACATTGCAAAAGGCCAAGGAGCTATCAAGACATTCATAGGAACCGGAGGTACATGCACCTTATCAGCATAGACTTGGCACTTATGACAGGTTCGAGAGTGCTGATAACAATCAGCTTCCATAGTAGACCAATAATATCTTGCTCGTAGGATTTTCTTTGCCATGGTATGTCCACTTGAATGAGTTCCAAAGATACCTTCATGTAATTCTGTCATGATCCTTTCTGCCTCGCTCTTATCCACACATCACAGTAAGGTCAAATTATGGTTACGCTTATATAGGATACCATTACTGATGAAGAACTTCATAGCGAACCTTCTCAGAAACTTCTTATCATTTACAAATTCAACCTCGGGGTACTCTTGAGTCTCAAGATACCTCTTTACCTCGTGAAACCAGGGTTTATCTGCCACCTTTTCAGTCTCAATGTCACAGCAATGTGCCGGCTCGTCCAACCTCTCGATGGTGATCTGGGGAGCTTCATTGTACCACCTGACCTTGAACATAGAAGACATGGTAGCTAGCGCGTCCGCTAACTGGTTCTCTTCTCTCGGGGAGTGTTCAAAGGTTATCTCCTAAAAGTGCGGGAGCAATGTTAGTACATAATCTTTGTAAGGAATAAGATTTGGGTGCTTCGTATCCCACTCGCATTTGATCTGACTGATCACTAACGCAGAATCTCCGAATACACTCAAGAACTTAATCCTCAGGTCAATAGCAGCTCGCAGACCTAGGATGCATACTTCATACTCTGCCATATTGTTGGTGCAATTAAAACATAATCAGGCGGTGAACAGAGTATAACAGCCCTCAGGAGATATAATTACATCACCAACACCATTACCCAGTGCGTTCGAAGCTCCATCAAAATACATAGAACACCGGGATCCTTCCTCAGGTCCTTCATTTGGTCCAGGTTCTTCACAGTCGGTTACCAACATGATATTCTCATCCAGGAACTCAAAATTCATGGATTGGTAGTCATTCACGTCTTGATGTGCCAAATGATCTTCCAACACACTCCCCTTGATTGATTTTTGGGTGGTGTATTGGATGTCATACTTAGTTAAGATTATCTGCCATCTTGCTATTCTTCTGGACAAGGCAGGCTTTTCGAAGATATACTTAATTGGATCCATCTTTGATATCAATAAGGTGGTGTAAGTCAGCACATACTGTCTCAGTCGACGAGCAGCCTATGCCAAAGTGTAGCAAGTTTTCTCGAGCAATGAGTAACGGGTCTCACAGTCGGTAAACTTTTTGCTAAGGTAGTAAATAGCGTGCTCTTTTCGGTCAGACTCGTCATGCTGCGCCACTACGCACCCCATTGAACTATCCAGTACGGTCAAGTATAAGATCAAAGGTCTTCCTTCAACTAGAGGCTTCAGAATTGGTGGTTCTTGGAGGTATTCCTTGATTCTTTCGAAATTGGTCTGACATTCATCATTCCATTCTACCACTTGATCTTTCTTCAGCAACTTGAAGATTGGCTCACAAGTAATGGTCAGGTGTGAAGTGAACCTGGCAATGTAATTCAGACGTCCCAAAAAGCCTCTAACTTCCTTTTCTGTCCGGGGAGCCGGCATCTCCTGTATGGCTTTTACCTTGGCAGAGTCCACCTGAATACCCTTATCACTGACGATGAGACCCAGCAGCTTACCAGACTTTACCCCGAAGGTGCACTTGTTCGGGTTCAACCTCAGCTTGTACGTCTTCAACCTGTCGAACAGTTTCTGGAGATGGTCAAGGTGCTCTTCCTCAGTCTGGGACCTTACTATCATGTCATCAACATAAACCTCAATCTCATGGTGAATAATGTCGTGGAACAAAGCGACCATGGCGCGCTGATACGTTTCTCCGACATTCTTCAACCCGAAAGACGTTACCTTGTAACAGAAGGTGCCCCACTGTGTAATGAAGGTTGTCTTCTCCATGTCCTCGGGAGCCATCTTGATCTGATTATAACTAGAAAACCATCCATAAAGGAGAAGATCTTATGTTGCATGGTGTTTTCGACTAGAACAACGATATGAGGAAGTGGGAAATCATCCTCGGGGCTCGCCCTATTCAGATCTCTATAGTCCACACACATCTGTACCTTACCATCCTTCTTAGGCACCGGAACCACATTGGCAACCCACTGCGGATAAGAAGTAACGGCTAAAAAACCCGTGTCGAACTGTTTCATGACCTTAGCTTTGATTTTCTCAGACATCTCAGGGCGCATACGGAGAACCTTCTGCTTTACCGGAGGGCAGTCTTCCTTGGTTGGTAGGCGATGTACCATAATATCAGTGTCCAAACCAGGCATGTCTTCATAGGACCAGGCGAAGATCTCAACATAGTCGCGTAGCATTTGTATCAACTGTTGCTTGACACTAGGCTCCAGATTCGCACCTATCTTAACTTCTTTCATGTCTTTCTCTGTACCCAAATTCACTGTCTCGACTGGCTCTTCATGAGGATGTATGGTCCTTTCTTCCTGCAGTAATAGTCTAGCAACTTCTCCAGGCACCTCACAATCATCCTCACCTTCATCCTCGGCTTGGTTGATCGTATTTTCGAAGTCATAACTGGCAGTAGCAGAGTTGTTATCAATGGGATCCAGAGTGGATATGGATCTGCATTATTATACGTGAGTGTGTGTAAGAGAATAGCTATTTTGATAAAGTGAGAGACAAAAAATAAAAACAAGGAGCGCAAAATTTGTAATGTAAGAAACGTCCAAAGTATTATTAATGATATATGAAATGACAAATAATAAGCCCTCACAAGCAAAGCCAAGGTGCCTCGGGCAAGGCACCGGGTCGTAAAGTTTTAGACTGTCTATTACAACTCTTGAAACAAAAGTCAATTACTGTGGAATAAAAGAAACAGGTATGAAGTCTTTCGCCGTCCAGTTTCTTAGTCCGCCATTGGTTGTAGGGTAGATCCAACTGTCAATGTCGGGGTTCTCATCATCAGCATCTTCTGTGGCGGAGACAACCTCAATAGCATTGACTTCCGAGCCGTGCTTGGGCATGGGTGCAGTTATGACGTTGGGCTTCTCCGAAGCGTCAAACTCAATCTCTTTGGCTTCGATCAAGTCTTGCACCTTGTTTTTTAAGGCCCAACAGTTGTTTGTATCATGACTTGGACTTTCAGAGTGATAGGCGCAGCAGGCATTCGGGTTATAGTGGGGAGATGTGGTGTTGGGGTTCTTCGGGGCTTCCCTTAGAGTTACCAGATTGGTCTTCAATAATTATGGTAGAATTTGATTCAGGGTCATATTGATCCGAGTGAACTGCCTTTGTGGTCTCTCCACCCTTTGTTGATTGTTGCATTGTGGGTCAATTGTGGGTTTTGATATCACTACTGTATTTACTGCTTGACGGTGTTCAGGTCAGCTTTGGCCCCTCGGGCCGTAGACTGCACTAGCTTCTTTCTTACCGATGAAAGGCTTCTTTACCGTACTTTATGAAGTGTCCTTCTGTATCTTACCACTTCGGATACCAACTTCTACTCTCTCTCCAGTCAAAATCAACTCAGTAAACCCAGATGACGAACTGCCGATCAGATGATTGAAAAATGGACCAGATAGCGTCCCTAGAAACATGTCAACCAACTCCCTATCAGACAAAGGGGGTTGGACTTCTAGCCAATTCTCTCCACTTCTGAGCATAGTCCTTAAAACCTTCACTTGCACCCATAGACATACCCTGGAGCTGAGTACGAGTGGGAGCAAGGTCGATGTTATATCGATACTGCCTGTAAAAAGCAGCAGCAAGGTCTTCCCAGTTTCAGACATTTGCTCCTTCTAATTGATAAAACCATTCAAGTTGAGTCCCTGACAGACTATCTTGAAAGAAATGCCCCCACAAATTTCTATCAACAGTGTGAGGTTGGATTTTTCTGTCGTACGAGCGGAGATAGAGTTTTGGACAGGATATTCCATCGTACTTGGCAAAAACCAGAGCTTTGAACTTATGAGGGACCAACACTCCTGATACCAGTCCCAGTTCTCCGAAATCTAAACCAGTGATTTTTTGAATCTCCATAGCACTCAGACGGTCTTCTAGTTTCTTGTAACTATCCTCAGCAGGAGGATATTGCTCCTCATCGTAATCCGTATCATTGTCAGAAACTGTGGACTAGGGTATTTTGTCCTTTCTTTGTTCTCCCCGTCTTTGGATGAGGAGGTCAGATCAGCTGTTTGTCTTATCCTTTCTCTGAATCTTCTACCTATTTTCAGAACACCAACCTTCTTCTTCTTCTTCTTCTTCTTCTTCTTCTTCTTCTTCTTATTCTTCTTCTTTTCTTTCAGAATCATGGTCTTCAAATCCTCCTGCCCTTTAGCCAAGCTTAAGAACATCTGTTAGAATTGGGCGTTATGTGCCTGAAGATCTTTGATGGCTTGATCAGAAGACATTTCTGCTGAAATAAACAGCAAAGAAGATGAGAAACCTGTACTGGTACATGTAATGGTGTGCATGATAATGGGATGCGTATGTAATGATTTCAAAGACTTTGGGAAATTTAAATTTGTAAACCAAAAATAAACAAACTTTATTAGATTAATTTGTAAAAGGTTCAACAATGCCTTTGAGGAGTTACAAAGAAATAAATGGAAAACAAATCTAGAACTAGAAAGAAAAAAAAGAAAAATCAGAAATCCCATGGACGCTTCCTCTTTGTGCTGACGTAGTCATTGATCACTCTTTCTTCCTCGAGCTGCCTGGTGAGCTTCAAAATCTTCCTTTCTTGCTCATGGTACTTCTCCCGGTAAGTATCTCTCTCCTCTTTCAGTTGAATCCAAGACAACCTGCAATGCCCCAAGATCCGTGGGCATGTAAGGATAAAGAACCGTGTAAGGAACGCCTTCTTCATTAGTGGGCTCCATAATCACTAGCAATACTGCTTCATAGGGCATCCCAAGCTTTTGGGCACGAGCTCGGACCCATTGGAGATAAGGCTGCATAGGAAGGGAAGTCCTTGGTCCCAGCTCTTGGGGGTCAGATCTATTCACCATGCCCCAAGGTCGTATGAACCTCTGGCGATGCTCGTCTACGTCCTCCTTGTAGTCAAATGAAATATCCTCAAGAAGTAGCTCATGGGGACCATCTCTCCGAGCACGAACAAATTGTCGCAAACCTAGACAAGGGTTGTAGGTTATACCCCCTCTGATTCCAAGCAACGGGACATTAGGGTACCCCCCACAATGATCAATGACAGCAGTGTCTTCCATAGCCCGTGGGCTCCAAAGAATATTTGTATGGGAAAGTGACATTATCCTGTAGGACCATCCCAAACTTTCTTCGTTCTTTAACACAGACTTGGGGAGGTTCGAAATAAACCACCTCGACAACAACAACATGTAACACATGAGAGTCCCTCTTCTTTGCACAGTACGAGTGTAGAGGGCATGCAAGATATCACCCAGTAGAGTAGGCACAAGATTGCAAGAAAGGAATATCTTGACTGCATTCACATCTACAAAGGAATCCAGATTCGGGTAGAGAACCAAACCGTAGATAAGGAGAGCCAAGATATCTTAGAAAGCCTGAAAATCCAAACTATCCCAGAATAGCTGGACCTGGTCTATCAGAAACTTGGCTAAGAAACCTTCGACCCCGCTTCGTGTTTCCTAATTGGATACTACATCAACCCGTTTCAGATGTAGAGCTGAGGCAATATCTTCTGGTCTAGGAGTCTCTTCCATACCTATGAAGGGCACCTGTTCAAGGATGGATATGCCCAATAGGTGAGAGAACTCTTCCAAAGTGGGAACCAATTGGTAATCTGGAAAGGTGAAGCAATGATGCACCGGATCGAAGAACTGGAAAAGTACACTCATCATCTGCTCATCAAGCTTTGAGGTAACCAGGCTAAGAAGCTGACCATGTCTCTTAATGAACATAGAAGTCTCAGAAACTCTCGAGGCTAACTCTTTAAGTTGAGCAGGTATTTGCACAAAGTTAACTCGGATGGTATTTCTGCGCACGGAAGCCATAATCTGCAAAACAGAACAAAGATAAATTCCCTTGGTCTTTGAAATGGTTAGTATAATGAAGTATGAATGCCATGTTATGATGCATGATGTCATGGTAAAAAACAGCAGGCATAGCAGATAACAAGCATGGCAAAGGCAAACAAGTCACACAAAAGCCCTTAAGTTTAAGGCTTGCATGGGGTCTAGGTATTACCCTCTTAAAGTTCAGTTGGTTTCAACCTGTCCTAGCAAAAGTAATCGGGTTCTAGAGGTTCTCAATATCACTGACCATCCTCCATCGGTCATGGCTTCATCTCACGCAATCTTTTCTGGTGGTCGGAACTATCTCGAGAGTATGGTCTCAATGAGTGTAGCATCGAGTATCAACCAATTCTCAGCTTTACACCGAGGCCTGCTACCTCACTACTTTCTAATGGCCAAGTTGGTCGATTAAAGGTTCTATGGTCAGTTGATGCTTAACGACACACGTAGCGGCCCCGTATTCTCCTCGTTTCTCCACAAGGGATACTGGTACCAACCAATGTGCCACTTCAACGTAGCTACTGCTTCATCCGTATCAGTCTACGCCGTACAGTTCCCTCACAGTTTATTGCTACTTACCTAAAAGGTGTCCCCAGATCCGGGTTAGGATCTATAGTAACTCCCAAACAACCCTTAAAAGTAAAGCAACCAAGACAAACAAGAGAAGCAAATATGATGAACTAGATCCTAAGGTATACCCCACTTATTAACTCCCCAGCAGAGTCTCCAGTTCTGTGATACGGTGGAAAAACCGACTGTTTTTGAAAATGCTGGTTTGCGTTTTGCATTTTTTATTTGCAAAATGTCGCAGTAAGCAAGAGTCTCCATCGACTTTTATTTCATCCAACCGGAAAGGAAAAAAGAACAAAAAAAATCCTTTTTCGAGATATTCTGAGTACGGGGGGTAGATTATATAAAGGGAAGGTGTTAGCACCATTTCTATCCATGGTTTTCCATGGGCTCTTAGGTACTTGCTCATCTTCTAAAATTGGTTGTGTGTGTTTGTTTTGAAAAGTTGTGTTTTACTTCGTTTTAACCCTTGTTTCTATCCTCAAGAGTGTTACGGAGTTGTTTTTTGAAAAATTTAGTTTGAAAAGTGTTTAGTGTGAAAAAGTTGATTAGAGCAAGTACCTACTAGCATCTACCTACTCGAAAAAGGATCATTTCTATTCTCGTTTCCTTTAGACAATGCTATCCTACTATTGAGAAATAGGTAGCACCGTCGTTGGATTTATAAGGGTCAATTCATAAGGGACGTACGATCACTAAAGCAATGTTAGGACGTCTTAGTAATAACCCTAAAGTCTTAAGATCATATTCGACGTAACATTTGCGAGGCAACCTTTCCGAGGCAACATTTCCGAGCGGGACATTTTGGTCTTTGTTAGACAAGAGGGCAACCATTAAGACACCTTATACTTAATGATCGTTTACCGAAGGCAACCGGAGTGAGAGTATACCCTAAGAGTGCGCATGTGCGAGTGATTTGATTTCAGTTATTATCTTTGCACATTAGGGTTTTCTAGCCATTTTAAATTATCATGCACTCTTTTCATACAATCCTATTAACATACATCTAAACAGTTAATATTTGCGAGAATTAAAATGCGAGAAATAAAACCTACACTATTACAAGGCTTCGGGGTAGGGGTTAATTACATAGCCAAAAAACCCGTAAAAGACGATAAATAAAGAAAATCCTAATTTAAACTATTACATACTGTGAGCAGTTACATCAATATTGCAAAAAATAATAAGCGCGTGTGATGAATCGAAAATGAGAGATTTAGGGTTTTGACCCCAACTACCTAAGCTTAATTTAAAAGAAAAATCATTTTTTGTGGTTTTTGTGTTATTTTGAGAAAATAAAGTTTAATTGAATAAATAAAAACCTAATTACTAATTAATTCTAATTGAGAAAAATAATTAAATTAACCTTTTTTTGTATTTTTTGTTTTGACAAAAGAAATAAAAATTAAATCAAGAGATAACCCTAATTTTTCTAATTGATTTTAATTATATATAAAAAGTTATAATTACCCTAAATTAAATTGAACTAACATTAAATTAAATTTAATAAAATAAAAACCTAATTCTAAATTTTGTGAAACTTGATTTTATGATTATTTTTTGAAAAAAGAAATTGATTTTGTTAAAAAAACAATAAAGTAAATTAAATCAAATAAAGGAAAAAAAAGAGAAAGAATGGGCCTGGTATTAGCAAAAGGAGGGGGGTGTTATTTGCAATTCTGAGCCCAACAAGCCCTTGGCCCCTTTGACTTTTTCCAATCCCATGTGCTTGCTTGACCCAGGCGCATGGTGGACCTTCATTGGATAGCCTTGGATTTGCAGCCTTGATGATCTGATGGTTATGATGCTGATCATGCATGGTAGACTCATGGGACACTTGTGCACCTGAACATGTGAGAAAAAATAATATGAAGCGAAGTTGGGACCTGGGGATCGAACCCAGGTCCTTGAGCATTATCACACTGCACGCTTGCCAACTGAGCCAGAATTGTTAGTTGTCTAAACAATAGCAAACAATTATTATATAGTATAAATAAAATATTAATTCTTAAAACGCGCGAACTTTGAATTGGCAAGTCAGAGAGTGCCATGTGACCATCTTCTTCCTCCCACCGTCGTGTTATCCCTAGAAGCTTTTACCTACGGACATCTGAGTGTAACTACAACCCCTGTTCATTCCAAAATCTTGTATATGCATGATAAATCAAAACCAATGGTACCAATCAACTCGTTGCAACCTCACGAGCATCATGGTACAATTATTAATGGCCAATTTTCCCTATATGCAAAACCCTTAAAAACAAAGCTCGAACCCTAGCCATGGCAACTTGATGTACAGTTAATAAAAATGCAATTAATCATAATCATTAACTTTCAAACATCTCAAGGATTATGAATATGCCAATCAAACATGCTAAATATGCCAAAATTAATGAATTCGAATTCAAGAAAAGAGAAAAACCGTATGACTCTTACAGGGCGTTTCAAGGTGTGAGGAAGCTTGCTAGCGATTGAAACACGTTCCTGGGATGTCCAGCAAACGATTGGTATGCTTAGGGTGGCTTTAGATGACCTGAAACTTGGAGACCAGTTTGCACTTTTTCTTGAATTTTTTGCAATTCGTTCTCCCCTTTGCACGCCTCCAACCTCTTGTTTTTTATCTGCATTTGTCCCTTATGTATCCAAGAATGTATTAGGGTTACCATTTGTTTCAAATCTTCTCCAATTATGAATATTGATTCATGATTTGATCCTTGTGCAAAATCTTTCCAAATCAAGCAAGTCCAATCTTTTTTTGTCCATTTTGCACCTTGCACGATTTGATCTCACTTCCAGCTGTGTAATGGACCTAATCATGCACAAAATCTCAAGATTTAATTAGCTTTTGATATTTTTACTATTTTATATTGATTTTATTTGATTTAATTGAAATAAAATCAAAATAAATAACAAAAATAAAATAATGACAAGTGGAAGGGCTCATGGGTCGCGGGTCACATTAAAAACTCAATGCAAGCATAAAAAGTTGGGCCCATTTGACAAAAAATGCAATTTTGGACACTTTTGACTTTTGGCAATTTTACAAAAAAAGGTCAACTTGGCCAATGCATAACTCTCTCAATTTTGACCCTAGAGATGTTTTATTGGACTTTTTAGAAATCTTAAGATGTCCTCTAAGAAACCCTTTTAGTCTCATCTCAATTGGGTCTTCCATGTTCATGTATGAATCTTTGACCCAAAAGGTGTTTTTGGTGACCTTCCAAAATTACCTATATTGTCCAAATTCATATCTTCTTGTGAGTGCATATTTTGAACTTTGGAGCTGAAGATGAATTGTAGGATATTAAATCCTCTTAAAAATGAGCTTTGGATGGGTCATTTTTGATATTAAAACCCTAATTTAGCAACTTTTGGGTTTTGATGAATTATGAGCAATCCTTGAGGAATCACGATCAACCCTTGATCAAATGATGAATAATACTTAAAAATGAGAATGTTCACCAAAAATCTTGAAGTTTGACTGTATGTGGGACACAGTTGACTTTTGCCCTAACACAGTCAATTTTTAGGCCTTTGAGCAATTGACTGAGCAAATTTTCTCTGCAAGGCTTGAAACTTGACGTGGATGATCTTTTGAACATATTAGGACAATGGTGAGAATTTGGGACCTTTTGGATTCAAACATATTGATGCAAACTGAAACCCTAATTTGAGGTAGACTGCCTTAGGAGAGAGTTTGTTTGGTCAACTCTTGGACTTCCTTGAGCAATTTGAGGGCCTTAATGGGCATGTGTTGAGAAATATGGGAGGGAAAATTTTGGGGTACAACAGTAATGATTGACACATCTTTACATAAACTTCTTGTAGAGGGAATCTTCTCAAAGAGGATCTCCCAGTCATTAATCAGACACTGAACGCCTATTTTTAGTAATAAACAACCATTTGGCAGAGACACACAATGGTAGAAATCTTCACCACATCCTGGAAATAAACCGGCTTGTAAGAGATTCTCCTTAACCACTGGAAGAGGAGTAGCTAGTTCATCAACAGAAGAAACATATAGGTCATCATCAACAACATTGATACCTTGGTCGTGCTTCGGCATGGGTGCAGTTATCACATTGGGAGTCTCAAGAGGGTCAAATTCAATCTCCTTTGCATCAATAAGATCCTGAACTTTATTCTTCAGAGCCCAACAATCATTTGTGTCATGTCTGGGACTGTTGGAGTGGTAGGCATGTCGAGCATTTGGATTGTAACGGGGAGATGTAATGTTTGGATTTCGAGGAGGCTCCCTCGGAGTGACCGGGCTAGCCTTCAATAGATGTTGCAATACCTGAGATAAAGGCATGTTGAGTTTGGTGAATTATCTTCTAGGCGTATACTGCCTGAGCTGATTGATTATTTATTAAGTTGATACAAGGTTGGAGATCATTACAGCTCCTACTGTCGGACGACATTCATCTTTACCCTAATTTCTATGGCCACAGGCAGCACTAACTTCCTTCTTTCCACTGAAAGGCTTCTTCACAACACTCGAAGATGCAACCCCTTGAATTTTTCCACTTTTGATGCCAACTTCCACTCGTTCTCCCATCAATATCAGTTCGGAGAATCCGGCTGAAGAGCTTCCGATCAGATGGTTGAAAACTGGGCCTGATAAAGTACCCAAGAACATATCTACCAGCTCTCTATCATACATAGGAGGCTAGACTCTTCCTTCAAGATCTCTCCAATTTTGGGCATAATCTTTGAAACCCTCACTAGAACATATAGACATGCTTTGAAGTTGTATACGGGTTGGAGCGAGGTCAACATTGTATTAGTACTGCTTGTAAAAAGAAGCAGACAGATCTTCCCAATTGCGAATGTTGGTTCCTTCCAGTTGATAGAACCATTCCAACTGCGTCCCTGACAACCTCTCCTAGAAGAAATGAACCCATAAATTCCTGTCAGTTGTATGGGGTTGGATCTTCCTGGCATAAGACCTTAAATGCAGCTTGGGACAGGAAACACCGTCATATTTTGCAAATGCAGGAACTTTGAATTTTTGGGGGATGACCACTCTTGAGACCAGTCCTAACTCTTCAAAATCCAGACCAGGTACCCTCTGAATCTCCATAGCATTGAGACAATCTTCCAGTTGTTTATACTTGTAATCAGCAGGAGGATATTATTCTTCAGCATAGTCTGCTTCCCCTTCATCAGTCCCTGGGTTGTTATCCTCTTCTTTTGTCTTCTTGTGTCCTCTTCCTGATTGTCCCCCTCATTTGATGGAGTTGCGAATTCTAGTACTCGCTTGGCTGGTCCTCTAAATCTTCTTCCTATATTCAAGACGCCAACTGGTTTCTTTGCCTTCTTTGTCTTCTCTTTAATGATGAGAGCTTTAAGATCTTCTTGTCCCTTAGCTAGAGCCAGGAACATCTATTGGAACTGAGCGTTCTGTGCTTGAAGATCCTTAACTGTTTGTTCAAGAGCCATTTCTTTTTGCTGAAATAAACAGCAAAAAGACAAGAAACTTGTCTTGAAATACCTGCTTAATGTAATGATTTGCATGACATGTTTATGTGATGTTTTCAAGGACTTCGGAAAATTTAAATTTGCGAACCAAAATGAAACAAAGATTATATTAGTAAAATTCAAATTACAACTTCCTTTAGGCCTACAATTGAAAATTAAAAACTCTTAAAATCTAGGAATCAAGTCTCCCATGGGTGCTTCCTCTTTGTGCCGAGATAGTCATTAAGACTTTTTTCTTCGTGAAGTTGCTTCGTGAACTCCAACACTTTCTTCTCACTGGCATAGAATTGAGCTCTAAAGGTATCTCGTTCTTCTTTCATCGGAATACAGAACCTCTGCAACTCTTCAAAATCAGTGGGCATGTCAGGGTGGAGAACTGTATAAGGAACATATTCTTTGGTGATAGGCTCCACAATCACTGGCAAGATGGTTGCATATGGCATCATAAGGTTTTGGGCACGAGCTCATACCTGTATCAGTAGAAATTTTTAAGACTATGCCATGGGATTGACTAGACTTGTACAAATCAAAATAAAACCGCCACCGCACTTTATTGTTTCCAAAGGAATGGGAAAAGAGCGAATAAACCAAAAGAGGGGGGAAAGATTCAAGGTAAGGGGGTTGGTTATGCAAAGGAAACGTATTAGCACCCTAAACATCTACGGTACTCCACAAGAACCTCTTTGTAAAATCTATATATTTGGCTATAAAAATGTTGTATAAAAATAGATGGTGGGGGTGAGAAAAGAAATATATTTTTATGGTTTTTGCACCCGCCGCGGTTGCGAACCTTTAGTGCCTATGTACCACCTTCCGTGTAATAGGGGATCGGGGTACACGTAGTTCCTCTTTTAAAAAATTTAAAATGTAAATGTGTTGGTTTAATTTTATGAGATAAGACATCATTGTCATTGTCCATGTGGAAAACATACTTACTACCCACGATCATGAGAAAGGAGAATTTTCATCATCTCAAAGTGGAGGACATGGATTGGAATTTAAAATCAACAATGCCTCACTCAACACCCAGGTGGAAAATATTTCTCTTCACTACATATTTTAGAAGTATAGTTGTTTGCATCACTACAAGGATCGACAAGAGTCCAAACTTTTTTTTTGAGAAAAATTTAAAGATAAAAGCCAAAGTGGCAAAATGGTTTGAAATGAGATTGATTGACTTTTAGTCTTCTCACAAAAAAATATCAAAGTATAATTAAGTTTATTGAAGTTTATTTATGAAAATTTTTTGAAAATGCATGGACCTAAGCCAAAGTTTATTATGAAAGTGGTTCAAGTTTAAAAGCAAGAAGAGTTTTCAAAAGGAGGGAGAAGATTTTTGAAATTAAAGATAATAGGAGGAGAAGAAGAGACTATCCTAAAGCATAAGGTAAAAGCTAGGGATAGGAAACATCTAACCAACAAGAAGCCAATACTTGACACTATGAGCCAAGATAGAATTCCCATTCTTTGGATTGAAACCAAACAAGCAATGATACTAGATCTCTTGAAAGAACCAAACTTCAAGTGTATTAAGTCTTCATAAAAATTGGGCAGAGTAACGGCTGTATAATGGTGAATTCCAGATTACAAAGAGTATAATCACAATAACCTGCACACAAAATAAACAAACAACCCAATGCCTTGAGGTAAACCTCGAGAGCTCCAGACAAAATAATCAGATAAGGTCACAAGGTCTCCAATATAGGCGAAGGTTCCTAATCCTATGTCCAAAAAGTCCAATGCTCCATAATGCCAAGGATAGTAACCAAATAGTCCAAGTATCATTAAATATTTTTAGGGTTTATGTTGATTATTAGGTGTTTTGAAAAAGAAAATTAAAGCTCAAGTGAGCAAAAATAAAAATGACAAGAAAGTAAATACTCAAATGAGCAAAGATGAAAATGGCATTAAATGTAAATGCTAAAAGTAAATAGTGCATAAAAATAAAAGGGGCATATAATAAAAATAAAGGATAAAGTAAATTATTAGTGATTAGTGGTTAGTTGGATGATTATCTTGAAACTTGCATTCAGAACTCATTAGAGGATTGGTAGAACCAAAGCCTTCACACAACAAGTTGTGTTTTCTTTTTGTCAAGTATATCATCTATTTGGAATCATCATGAGTACCATTTAATGATCAACGATGTTTAAGTGATCCGGGTTGACCAAAGGTGTTGTAGATCCATTAGAGGATTGGTAGAACCACAGCCTCCACACAATGAATCTCAAGGTTATTGGATCAAAGAGATCAAATTAACACACTTGGGCTTGCAAACATAAGTTTGGGCCACGAATGATCATTTATTCGAGTCGAGACAAAATTTAGCGCTATGTTAAGCAATCGTAAATGGACTTATATAGAAGTCGCACCTATTTTGAGGTCGGTCAATAGCAATATATGCATCATTTGTTTTGAGACATGATATAGAGATCATGCTCCAATAACACTTAGTGCAATAAGAAAAGGGATGAGATGAAGAGGGATGGGAAAGAATATACAAACCACTTTTGAATTAAATTTAATCATTATTATTAAAATCATTCATCCATTTTTGTGGAGTTAGACTCAACACCATGGATCCAATGATATTAATAAAGTTCATGATCAAAAACTTAACCCAAGATCAGCTAGAAAATAGTCACAAAATAATATTACATTTAATATATACAAAAAAGGTTTAAAAAAATGTTTTAAAATAGAAATAAAAGAGAAAAATATCAACTATGTTCAAATTGATCAAGAAATAAAAAGTAAGTCCATAGAAAAATCAGAAAAGGACTCAAATGATTTTATATATTTTTTGGTAATTTTTTTAAGTCAGAAACTATTTTTAAAATTAAAAGAAATGAGTGAAATAAACCAAAAATGATAAAAAAAAATACCAAAGTCCGAAATAAAAAATAAGTGAGGTCACCAATATTTGTCACAATATCATTGGATCATTCCATAATTTTTTTAGAATTTAAAAATGCATAAAAGTATTTTTAAACATTTAAAACATTTCAAATAAAGTGAAAATTTATAAAGAAATACCAAAACACAAAATTAAATTGTGAAAAAATAAAAATCAGAAAGAGAATAATCAAAAATATTTTTCATAATTTTTTCAGATTTTTTAGACTTAAAATGATTTTTCTAGTATTTTTTGAAGTTTAAAACAATTAAATATAAAAATCAGAAAAGAAAATAAAAGTAAAAAATATGTGGACCATTGGAGGAGAGTCAAAACGCGTTAGTAATCAAATCCAAGGGATCTGGCGCGCTGTGCATGTCATGTAAATCAGAAATTCAAAAAATCCAAATGGCGTTGTTTCATTGGTTGAAGGATGACACGTTGGTCATCTTCAACCTCCAGCCAGTCCTAAAACAAGGTTGCTTAATCTGTAAAATTAGAGCACGAGACAGATGCCATTCGTTTCGTATCTTCAAGACGAAGACAACCACACCCTTGCGACAAATTTATATAAACTGTAGCTCAAGCAATTTGGAAGGAAAGTTTTGAAAAGGGATTTGAAATTTCATGGTCAAAACGTGTTTCTAGTAAAAATCAAGTGTTGCGACTAGAACCAGAGAAATGAGAGCATCACAATGATATCAAAGTTTTGAAGAATTGATGAAGTAATCTACCTATTGAAGTTGAGTTGCCGAGCTCTGAAACAGGACTTCTATGGAGCAATATAGGGCACGATTCTTGAATGTAATTATATGGTTAGCTTCAGGGAAGATCAATGAAGGTGAATAGATGGAAAAATTGGATTGAAAAAGGCTTGAGAATGGATTTCGAAGTTGCTGAATTTTGAGTTATGGAACAAGTTTGGCAGGGTGATTATGGCTACCCAAGCTTGAGTAAATGAATGGGGGATGACCCTCTATTTATAGGGAATCACATGGAATGTCCAAGCGTGTGAAATGATGAAGTTTGGAGGGAAATCGTGTGAAGTTGCAAACAAGAAAAGTGTGACTTCTAGTTTGATCAAAACTCATCCAAAATGCGCGTTTTGCTATGTTAATCACTTCTGGAAGTCCACTAAACATGTTCAGAAGAAAAAACGCGCAGAAACAAAGTGTTTAGAAGCCAAATAAAGGATTTCAAACTTCTGACTTGGTGAAAAATTCATTTTCAAATTGCCAACTTCTGACCAATAGCATTCTCAGCTCAAGGGGTCTTAGGGCATGCTTCTTGATGCTTTAGAAAGATGAGGCTACAAGCTTTGTAATGTGAAAAGAATGGAGACAAATGGATGCTTGAGCTGAAAGTTGTAACGAGTCAAAGTTGGAAAAAAATTTTGACTTTCCATACTTAGAAATATTTCAAGTTTTTCTTCAAACATGACTTATAATGTCTTGCATTCAAATATAGCCTTCCACTTGGAATTTGCTCTGGACCAAAAAATATGGCATGAAGTAAATCTATTTAATGATATTTTGAGACTTGAACCATTCAAAATCTCCAAAAATTGAGAGAGTTATAACTTGTTGATGTTGGCAAAATTTCATAAAATGACCTATAATCTTTAGTATCCTTAAGGCAACTTCCATCCATTTTATCACTTTGCACATAAAATAAGGCATAAATTTAACATCTTAAAGATCATTGTGGAAAAGGAATGGGCTCAAGGTGCTATACCAGACAATGCTTATGAGCATGAATGCATATGAATAAGACCAAAGAGACGCAAAACGCCATTGGGAATGTAACAACAAAAATAATAAAATAAAGAAACAAGAGAGTAATCCAACCAGGAAAATAAATCACTGGTGGATCAAAAATACTTGAATCAAATAGGATGGTAAAATACCAAAGGATACACCAACTTCCACTAGAGGCGAAGCTACCAACGTTTATTGAAGGCAGAGAGAAAGAATCATCGATGTTCACTGCTGATGACCTACCAACTTCCGCTGAAGGTAGAGAGAAAATATGTCAGAGAACCACCATTCACTGACGATGAACTACTAACGTTAACTGAAGGTAGAAAAAAGATAACAATCACCAACTTTCACTGAAGGTAGAGAGATAATATATCATAGCATCGTCGTTCACTGATGATGAACTACCAATGTTCACTGAGGGTAGCAAAAAGATAACAAACACCAACTTTCACTGGTGGTGATCTACCAACTTTCACTGAAGGTAGAGAGAAAATATATCATAGCACCGTTGTTCACTGATGATAAACTACCAACATTCACTAAAGGTAGAAAAAAGATAACATGTTTCCCTAAAATTTTGGCATTTCTCCTAGAACGGGTCTCAACTTCTTCTTTAATCGAGGAACTTTTCCTTGAAAGGGTAAGTTGTCTCAAATAAAGAGACTTCCACTTGCAAAGCGAATTTTAAAGTCTTTCCATCCACTGGCGTTAACTGACGATAGACTACAAACTATCCACTCATAGAGGAGATAGCGAAAAAAATTTATGTCAACTTTTACAGGGAAGCACAAGTTGCTCAAATAAAGAGACCTGCTACTTGTTGTCGTGGAGGATTGTAAAAAGAAATGACTTTCCAGAGAGAACAATATGGCTTCCTGGGGAATGAAATACGACTTCCTGGAGAAATGCCACAATATTCCTACTGAGGAGATAAAGTCTTCTCGTGAAAAATAAATACGCAAACCAAAACTCGAAGCTTTCAGAAATCCAAAGTAAATAATATTGTTGTGGAACCAAAGATTCAAACCAAAAATAAACTAGAATGAAACAGTCAACCAAAATACAACCATTGAGAAATAAACTCAAGAGGGAAAACAAAATCCATCCAAACAAGGAGATGTACAAGAAGGCTAAAGCAAAAATCTTCCACGAGGGATAACTCAGTGAGGAGATTGAAAGAATATACGCTTTCTGCTTAAGGCCAACACTCTATTGAAGAGAGAACAATGTAACTCTGCAAAACAGGGTGATATGTATGAATGATGTATGTATGAATGTATGTATGAATGTATGTATGAATGTATGTATGAATGTATGTATGAATGTATGTATGAATGTATGTATGAATGTATGAGTGTTATCGTGTGTATGCTGACAAAACAGATATACAACACTGGGAGTAACCAGGACAAACCA
This sequence comes from Vicia faba, assembly GCA_948472305.1. Classification (NCBI taxonomy): domain Eukaryota; kingdom Viridiplantae; phylum Streptophyta; class Magnoliopsida; order Fabales; family Fabaceae; genus Vicia; species Vicia faba. Next base: position 1,157,849,421 of record OX451741.1, read on the forward strand.
TCTCGGGCACAAACAACACTCGGCTAAATCACATCCAAGATTATCATTCCAAGAAAAAGTAAGTGCCAGCTGAGGAAACATAACCTACTGCCTGCTTCACCTTTATTGGGGAGAAACATAATCCAGAAGTAAACAAAACAAAGTGACAGAATAGTACATATACACGAATAGAACATCCTCCTCTATGCTTCACTATGGAAACAAATGTTTTCAAGAGTAACACTTCTACTGGGGATCGCAAAACCAATCTCAAGTAAAATAGATGGACACCAAATCATCAAAACATTCACTGGGAAATTCAGGCCCACTTTATTGGAGAGCTTAATCACCATATCCTTAAAGGGAAAACCATAATACGTTCTTCACTAGAGAAATCAGGGACCTGCATTCTTCAAGAGTGATTATGGTACCGACTTCTCTGGAAAAAGAACTTCCATTAGACCGAATGAAAACTTCACTGGAGAAATCTCATATTAAAACCTTACATCATAAAAACTCAGACAAGGAGGAGAAATGAATCCAAACTTGACCGAGGATACCGGAGTCTCGAACCCAATATAGAGAATCATCCTGAGTGAACCTTCTCGAGGGGAACAAAAACTTCTTAAAACAACTGGAGTTCGTCCATCCCTGGGATCACCATTTTTGTTGTTTTCTCTTGCGTCACAAATTTTAAAGTAAAAACAAATTGTAAATTATTTTTGAAAATCACTTTTCTTATTTTAATCTTATTTCTTTGAAAGTTATTATCAATAATAAATGGAGTCTTTGCAAGCTAAAAAAATAAGAAACACAAAGAATTGGTAACAGCTCAAACTTTATTAATAGAATGGTAGTCTGCAAACAGCGAGACTCCATAGATGATTACAAAGTTTGGAAAATGGTAATATATAATGGAAAATATACATTGAGATACAATGACCACTATCCCCTCTAACAATTTTGAAATCCTGAGCAGTAACTTTCGTTGAAGTATGATGAGGATTCGAGAATATTGTTGCTTCAATGATCAGATCTTGCATGATGCAGTTACTTGCCAAGAAAGTCCTTAAATTTTTCCCAAGCTGCCCTTGCGGGTTTTCAACTTAGCGGGAAATTTATTCCATTTATGTCTCTAACTTTTTCCTAGACTGCCCTTTCGGGTTTTCGGCCTACCGAGACACTCTTTTTTGCCTAAGCCTCCCTTTCAGGTTTTCAACTTAGCGAGCTGTTCTTTTACTTCTTTAGGTGAAGTATTTCTTGACTGCATCAGCATTCATGGGATGTGGGAACTCCTCGCCATCCATAGTTTCAAGAATTAATGCACCGCCAGAGAAGGCTTTCTTGACAACATATGGGCCTTCAAAGTTGGGAGTCCACTTGCCCCTAGAATCAAAGTTGAAAGACATGATCTTCTTGAGCACGAGGTCACCTTCTCTGAATTCACGAGGTTTGACCTTTTTATCGAAAGCTTTCTTCATTCCTTTCTGATATAATTGTCCATGACACAAAGCTATCATTCTCTTCTCTTCGATCAAATTCAATTGGTCAAACCGGTTTTGGACCCATTCAGCCTCAGTCAACTTGGTTTCCATTATCACACGCAAAGAGGGAATCTCAACCTCGATTGGGATTGCCGCTTCCATTCCATACACCAGGGAGAACGGGGTTGCTCCTGTTGAAGTGAGGACAAATGTTCGATATCCATGCAAAGCAAAAGGGAGCATTTCATTACAATCCTTATAAGTAAAGACCATTTTCTGGATAATCTTCTTGATATTCTTATTAGCAGTTTCAACAGCCCCATTCATCTTTGGCCTGTACGGAGAGGAATGTGATGGACAATCTTGAATTCTTCACACAGTTCTGTCATCATTTTATTGTTCAAATTCGATCCAGTGTCAGTGATAATTCTGCTTGGCACACCATACCGACATATAAGGTTATTCTTGATGAAGCAACCACCTGCTTAGTAACATTGGCATATGAAGCAGCCTTCACCCACTTGGTGAAGTAATCAATTGCTACCAAGATAAAATGGTGTCCATTCGAAGCTTTGGGTTCTATCATTCCGATCATGTCAATACCCCACATAGAGAAAGGCCATGGGGAAGAGATCCCATTGAGAAGTGTCAGAGGCACATGAACCTTGTCCGCATAAATCTGGCATTTATGACACTTCTTTGCAAATTTATAACAATCGGATTCCATTGTCAGCCAATAGTAACATGCTCTTAGCATCCTTTTAGCCATCGAATGTCCATTGGCATGAGTGCCAAATGAACCTTCATGAACCTCATGCATCAACATGCCTGCTTCGTGTCTATCCACGCATCTGAGCAAGACCATGTCATAATTTGTTTTATACAACACATTTTCACTGAGGAAGAAATTGTCTGCCAATCTTCATAATGTCTTTCTATCTTTATTCGATGCACCAATCAGGTATTCATGAGTCTGGAGAAAATGCTTGATATCATAATACCAAGGCTTCTCATCTGCTACCTCCTCTATTGTAAACACATGAGCGGGCCTATCCAGTCGCTGAACAATAATTCGAGGTATATCATTACAAGTATTTACTTGATACATAGAAGCCAGAGTTGCCAGATCATCCGCCATTTAATTTTCATCTCTTGGAATATGATGGAATTCAACTTTATTAAAGAAGGGTAACAGCCTTCTAGCATAATCTTTGTAAGGGATCAAGCCGGGGTGACGAGTATCCCATTCTCCTTTAATCTGGTTTATTACCAAAGCTGAATCACCATACACATCTAGAATTTTAATTCTGAGATCAATAGCTTCTTCGAGACCCATGATGCAAGCCTCATATTCTGCCATATTATTAGTACAATCAAATGTCAACCTTGCAGTAAAACGAATGTGTGATCCATGTGGAGTGAAAATCACAACACCAATTCCTTTACCATAAGAATTCACAGCTCCATCAAATATCATACTCCAACGATATTTAGGGTCAGGACCTTCCTCAGGAAATGGTTCATCACAATCTTTCACTTTCAGGAACATCACATCCTCATCGGGGAATTCATATTCTACAGACTGATGATTCTCGACTGGTTAGTGAGCAAGACAATCTGCCAACACACTGCTTTTAATAGCTTTTTAAGTGCGGTATTCAATATCATATTCAGATAACAACATCTGCCAGTGGGAAATTCTCCCAGTAAGAGCAGGCTTTTAAAAAATGTACTTGATTGGATCCATTTTGGAGATCAACCAAGTGGTGTGATTCAACATATATTGCCGTAAACATTTTTCCGCCTAGACCAAAGCACAACATGTCTTTTCCAGCATAGAATACCGCGACTCACAATCAGTGAACTTTTTACTGAGATAATAAATGGCAAACTCTTTCTTCCCTGTTTCATCATGTTGTCCCAGAATACAACCCATGGATTTATCTAACACTGTTAGATACATAATCATTGTTCTTCCTTCGAAAGGAGGGAGAAAGATAGGAGGTTCAAGCAGATATTCTTTAACACTTTCAAATTCCCTTTTGCATTCATCCGTCCATACATAATCTTGATCTTTCTTTAACAACTTAAAGATCGGTTCACATGTTGCAGTCATGTGGGAAATGAATATGGAAATATAATTCAAACGCCCGAGGAACCCTCTGACTTGCTTTTCAGTTCTTGGTACTGGCATCTCTTGAATTGCTTTGATTTTATCAGGGTCAACTTCAATTCCTTTCTGGATTATAATGAAACCAAACAATTTTCTTGATCAAACACCGAAGGTGCATTTATTTGGATTCAAGCGGAGACGATACTTCCTCAAACACTGAAACAACTTCAACAAATCTTCTACATCCCCTTCTTTAGTCTGGGATTTATAAATCATATCATCGACATATACCTCGATTTCCTTGTGCATCATATCTTGGAATATGGTTGTCATAGCCCTCTGGAACGTTGCACCAACGTTCTTCAACATGAAGGGCATCACTCTGTAACAGAATGTTCCCCAAGGTATGATAAACATTGTTTTTTCCATGTCCTCCAGGGCCATTCTTATTTGATTATACCCGGAAAATCCGTCCATGAACGAGAATACTTTGAATTTTTCTGTGTTATCCACTAACATATCAATGTGTGGCAATGGAAAATCATCTTTTGGACTAGCTTTATTTAGATCTCTGTAGTCTATTCACATGCAAACTTTTCCTTATTTTTTTGGTACTGGGACAATATTGGCAATCTATTAAGGATACACGGACGTCACAAGAAAACCATCATTAATCTGCTTTAGAACCTCCTCTTTGATCTTCACTGCCATATCTGGGTGAGTTCTTCTCAACTTATATTTGATTGGCAGACACGATGGCTTCAACAGCAAATGGTGCTCTGCAATATATGTGTCTAGACCAGGAATATCTTGATAAGACCAAGCAAAAATATCCATATACTCTTTCAACAGCTCAATCAACTTGCTCTTCACATTAGGATGCAACAATGCTCCAATCTTGACTTCCTTTGGATCTTCTTCTGAACTCAAATTGATCACTTCCAAAGGCTCTTTATATGGCTGAATGGTATTTTCCTCGTGCTCAAGCAACTGTGAGACCTCTTCTGGAATCTCATCATAATCTTCTTCTTCGGCCTCATACACGGGATATTTAAAGTTGGGAGAGGGTGCAGGCTTATTGTATTCAACGAGTTTTTTAATTAATCTGCACATATGATTTATGATTGCTTTTAGAAACTGACACATATAACAAGTGATCATGCAGATTGAATTTCAGTTATTATTTATTTTGAAGGGTTTTTTCTGATTACCATTTTCCAAGAAAAAGCAGAAAATAAAGACACAATTTGGGAAACAAAGACAACTTTTATTATTGATTTTAAAAGTCACAGCAAACAGATAAGCCCTACAAAATTAATACTTCCACCTTGGGCAGAGTGAAAGCTTTTCAAAAAGATTAACAAAAAAAATTACTTTGAAACATGTATGCAAGAGGGAACATCAATGGTGATCCAGTTCTGAACCCTAACTCTGTGCGTCACATAATTTGGCATTTCCTGCTCTGCTTCATCTTCCACAATGGAATTAATCCCTAGAATAGTTGGATGAAGATAACCCCCGCTACGGAAGATGTCTTGATACTTGCTTGAAGCAGACTTCGGCTTCATGCTCTTACCTTTGTCATTCTTCAAAGAGAACCCCAAGCCGACTTTGTTCTTGTTTACAAGTGGATCCATAATCTGTCCCCATACCTTGCTATGACAATTTCGCACAACTTGCTGTACATCCTTAAGCGAAACCACAAACTTCTCATTTCGTCTTATGTTGTCAATGGATAAGGCTTGGAACTGGGTTCCAACAGTAGCTTCATCCGCCTCTACGATTCTAAAAGAGGGAAAATGCGATAACAATCATGCATGTTCCCCATTTATGATTACCACTTTCCCTTCACATACAAATTTCAGATTCTGGTGTAAAGTTGAAGTGACAGCCCCTGCCTCATGTATCCACAGCCTTCCTAGAAAACAGCTATAAGCGGGTACAATATCCATGACCTGAAAAGTTATCTGAAACAAATGTGGTCCTATATGAATAGGCAAGTCCACTTCACCAATAATAGATTTCATTGATCCATCAAACGCTTTCACAATGATGCCACTCAGGCGCATAGGTGTTCCTTGATATTTCAACTTTATAAGAGTGCTCCTCAGTATAACGTTCAAAGCGGATCCATTATCAATCAGCACATTGGATAGTGAATCATTCTTGAAATTCATAGAGATGTGGAGGGCTAGGTTGTGATTCCTTCCTTCATCTGGTAATTCATCATCGTATAAACTCAAGTTATTACATGATGTAATATTCCCTATTACACTGCTGAACTGGTCTATAGGCATATCACTCTCCAAAAAAGCTTGGTCCAATACCCTCATCAAGGATTCTCTGTGAGCAGAGGAGTTCATCAATAACACCAAGATAGATATTTTTGAAGGAGTCTGCAGTAGCTGATCTACGATTCTGTAGCCACTCATCTTGATTATCTTCCAAATATCATCCACTTCTTTCTCTAACGCAACCCCTCTAGTCTCACCCGTAGCCTTCTTGGGTTCAACGTTCTCAACAATTTTCTTTCTAACACTAACATCTCCTCGAACAACTGGTGCAAACACACGACCACTGCGGGTCACCCTGCTATTTTCTACAATATTTCCGACATCAGGCATTGGTTGGATGGGAACTTCCACTCCATCCTCTAAGATTGTAGTGTTGTATTTGTAGGGCACATCCTCATCTAACTTGTAGGGGATAGGACCCAGAAAACTAATGACCAATGGGGTAACAGTTGGCTTGCTATAATATTCAACTTCAAGATGGGAGGGTGCCCCAAAACAAGGTACAATGACGTTTACCCCTTCTTTAACACAATCAGTCATTATTGAGTCATTTCTGGAAAACAAATCCTCATCTGAGGAGAAATACGCATCTGCAGAGGCATACTCATCATCTGATCCTTCTTCAGTCAAGCAAACCTCAATCAAATCAACTTCATGGTAATCATCCCTTTGACCTGTAACCTTGATAACTACATTATCTAACAACAATTGAACACCCTTCTTAACGACTGAACATCCCCGAGAGTCCCGGAAGCAAATTCGACAAGATCCATACTGGTGTTCTACCTGACCAGCCATATGGCAGAAAGTAGCATGCAATTGCACAAGATCCTCATTCATATACTCCACATCAAAAATTTTGAATTCTCTAGGACATCCAGAAACCATATTCAACTCCTCTTCATACTCTGCCCTAGGCCTGATTATATGGAGGAGGCCCTCATCCATCATCTCTTGTAAATCAGCCTTTATCTTATCGCAAGCCTGTATGTCTGTACTGCAAATAGCACAACCGGAATAGTCATGTGTATAGTAGCTAAATTCATAAAGGTCTGCATGCACTTTCACTAAATCTCCTCTAACCAGATTGATATCAAAAATTCGGAAGTCGCCTGGACAACCGGCCATCATATTCACAACATTTACTCCTCCATGCTTGGGTAGAGGATTGTCTTTCACATTAGGTCCAACATCTTTGAAAGATAGAATACCAGACTTCACCAATTTCTGCACCTCAATCTTCAAAGAATAAAAATTCTCAACATTATGCCCTGGTGCCCCTGATGAAAAGCACGTGTTTGGTCTGCCTTGTATTACCAAGGCAATGGTGATGGCACAGCGGGAGGTGGTCGGGTCTGAACCAACTTCTTCTGAATCAATGTCTGTAGTAACTCTGTATAGCTCATAGGGATAGGGTCATAACTCCCCATTCTCTGATTATACCCTTGATTCCCCTGTTGGGACGGTCTTTGATAAGCAACGGTAGTTGGGGCTGCACCCACAACTAGAGTAACTGAGGCGACTTGTTAATGACGCTGATAATTCCTTCTAGGAGTATTAACCCTTCTCTCTTACATAACAGCATTTGCATCCCCTTCCTTTTTCTTGGTAAACCCATAAGATGGCTTCTTCACACCTCCAGATCCTTCACTCTTCGTCAAACGGCCCTCTCTTACAGGCTCTTCTAAGCGGATACCCATTCCTACCATTTCAGTAAAATCACTTGGCGCACTCGCTACCACCCTCTCATAGTAGAAAGCACCCAGATTCTTCAAGAAAATCTTAGTCATCTCCTTCTCTTGCTTGGGAGGAATCACTTGGGCGGCTACCTCACACCATCTATGTGTGTATTCTTTGAATGATTCCCTGTCTTTCTGAACCATGGCCCTGAGTTGATCACGGTCAGGCGCCATATCCACGTTGCACTTGTAATTTTTTATGAAAGCTTCTCCCAAATCATTGAAAGTATGGATGTTAATACTTTCCAAACTGTATACCACTTCAACGTAGCATCAGTCAAACTATCCTGAAAAAAGTGAATCAGCAGACGCTGATCATCAGTATGGGTAGACATTATCCTTACATATATCACCAGATGAGCACGAGGGCAAGTGGTGCCCTTGTACTTCTCAAACTCCGAGACCTTAAACTTAGCAGGTATCTTAACATTCGGGACCAAGCATAACTCATTCACATTCTTCCCAAATAGCTCTTTTCCCCTTAGGGCCTTCATCTCTCTTTGCATCTTGTCACACTTCTCTTGAAAATCATCCATTCTGTCATAAAGACCCAAGTCTTCACTTGGTGGAGGGAAAGGATGACACACATCATCGTTAACAAACGGAACCATATTCACCGAAGGAGGTGCAACATGCACCACAAGAGGTGTCGGAGTAACAATAGTCTGAACAATTGAAGTATCTTGAGGACCAAGATTGAAACCTTAAGGTGAAAAATTCTCTAGCATTCCCCATGGATAACCTTGAGGCATGCGGTTTTGAACAACAACTAGAGTAGAAGATACGGGAACAGTCGGAGCTTCAGTAGTTTCCCTTTTTGGTTGAGGTTGGACACTCGGTGTCTGATTCTGAGCAGCCACCAGAGATTCCATCAAAGCAGTAAGATTGGCCATGCCGGCCTTCAAAGCAGAAACCTCCTAGCGCAACTCGCGATTCTCTTGTTCTAATTTTTCCATCTTCTTTCTGAAATAAGCCCGAGTGTTGTAGTGGTAAGTCAGCTTGCTGAACGAAGTAAAGAAGCTTGGTAAGACACCTAGATATGCATAACAAATGCAAGAAATATGTGCAATATGATGCATGATATGTAATGCACAAGATTTTTTTATTTTATTGTTTAATATTTCAAGGGATTTAAAATTTATGGACATATTTCAAATATCAAAGTAATAACGCATTTGAAATACTGCAAAATTTTATTATAACAACTCCAAAATGAATTACAAGTTTCAATCATCCCAAGTACAAGATGAAAATAAAATCTAAAACCCTGAGAAGTAAAACTGATGGAGATCACTCTATACGTTGGTGTTTCCTTGTGAGCCTGGCAATCTGAGCCTTCAACCTCTGGTTTTCTTCTGCATATCTGATGGCAACCTCCTTCCAATCACCTGAATCAGGGAGTGATCAAATAGCGTCTGACCGAGGTTTAGGAGAAAATAAATCCCCTTACCTCTCCATGGTCTCTACAGCCCATCTCTCAAGAATCTCAATCAAGTCGTCTTTCTCCTTCAAGTCTTCAATATAGGAAATCTCTAAAGTTTGGCACTTATTCTTCCAAGCGTCCTTTTCTTGTTGCATCCTGACCAAAGCAAGCTGCAGCTCTTCTAGATCATCTAATATAGGAGGAGTGGTATTCACAAATAGATCAGGCATAGGTGTTTCCCGGGAATACGGCATCTTCAACTGAATAGCTCTCATTTGGACCCACTGAAGAGATGGCTCCAAAGAAACAGCACCCTCCTTCATCTTCAGCCTCATGAGAGGAATTATGGATCCACACTTCTTCCAAAAGTCTGCAGAACACTTGATCTCGGGGATTAGACTGATCAACTCATCTATCTTGGGATCCTTGAAACTGTACTTCCCGATCTTTAATTTCCAGAATCCATGGTTAAAAAGTACCTGAGATATTCACAAATGGTCAATTTTTAAATCCCTTGAAATAAGATCTCTTTAAAAGATGCTTATGAGTGCATGGATGCATGATGCAGCAATCACACATAAGATCACACATATAGGGTTCATGGGTTTAACGTCACGAGCATGAGGTCGAAGGTAATACCAATAAGGTATGGTCTAAAAGTTATCACCTGCCGAACAAGGTTCTAGAGGTTCCCAGAGTCTACATCCTTCCTTCGGATAGTACAAACTTCCCAATTTACTCGGTAATTAGTAATATTCTTAAGAAAAACTCGTCCGAGCATAGCATCACGTGACAACTATTTCTGGATTACTCCGTCATAGTTTCCGCACTACACCTAAAAGGCCAAGATGGGTTAGGTATTCTACGTTCCTCAGCTTCAGCAGGCTCCAAGGTCGAAAGCAGTACGTCTTCCCGATTACTCGGTAAACGACACTACAGTCAAAGGGGCCTCCACTGAGTGCGGGATCTCATGCCTCCTTTTTTGGGATTACTCCCTCAAAGTTAACATGACTATATCGCCCATCCTATCTTAAAGTTTGCCCAAGTCCGGGTATAGGACTTATGAGTAATCACCAAGCACCTTGAAAACCAGGAAAATTCAGACAAACATATATACAACATATAACACATAAACAACAATAGCATATACACATATATAAACAAAGATAGGCTCAACCCACTTAGGGATGGACCAGCAAGAGGTCAATCTTTCCCCAGTGAAGTCGCCATTTTTTCGGTAGCCGTAGAAATGTTTAAGACTAAGCCATGGGATTGACTAGACTTTTACAAATCAAAATAAAATAGCCACCGCACTTTATTGTTTCCAAAGGAATGGGAAAAGAGCAAAGAACCCAAAAGAGGGGGGAAAGATTCAAGGTAATGGGGTTGGTTATGAAAAGGGAAGGTATTAGCACTCTAACATCTACGGTACTCCGCAGGAACCTCTTTGTAAAATCTGTATATTTTGTCTATAAAAATGTTGTATAAAAATAGATGGTGGGGGTGAGAAAATAAATATATTTTTAAGGTTTTTGCACCCGCCGCGGTTGCGAATCTTTAGTGCCTACGTACCACCTTTCGGGCAATAGGGGATCAGGGTACACGTAGTTCCTCTTTTAAAAAATTTAAAACGTAAGTGTGTTGGTTTAATTTTAAGAGATAAGACATCATTGTCATTGTCCGTGTGGAAAACATACTTACTACCCACAATTGTGAGAAATGAGAATTTTCATCTTCTCAAAGTGGAGGATATGGCCTGGATTTTAAAATCAACAATGCCTCACTCAACACCAAAGTGAAAAATATCTTTCTTCACTACATATTGTATAAGTATAGTTGTTTGCATCACTACAAGGATTAACAAGAGTCTAATCTTTTTTTTTTGAGAAAAGTTTAAAGATAAAAGCCAAAGTGGCAAAATGGTTTTAAATGAGATTGATTGACTTTTAGTCTTCTCACAAAAAAATGTCAAAGTATTATTAAGTTTATTGAAGTTTATTTATGAAAATGTTTTGAAAATGCATGGACCTAAGTCCAAGTTTATTATGAAAGTGGTTCAAGTTTAAAAGTAAGAAGTGTTTTCAAAAGGAGTGAGAATATTTTTGAAATTAAAGAAGATGGAAGGAGAAGAAGAGACTATCCTAAAGAATAGGGTAAAAGTTAGGGATAGAAAACATCTAACCAACAAGAAGCCAATACTTGACACTATGAGCCAAGATAGAATTCCCATTTTTTGGATTGAAACCAAACAAGCAATGATACTAGACCTCTTGAAAGAACCAAACTTCAAGTGTATTAAGTCTTCACAAAAAATTGGGCAGAGTAACAGCTGTATACGGGTGAATTCCAGATTACAAACAAAGAGTGTAATCATAATAACCTGCAAACAAAACAAACAAACAACCCAATGCCTTGAGGTAAACCTCAAGAGCTCCAGACAAAATAATTAGATAAGGTCACAAGGTCTCCAATCAAAGGCCAAGGTTCCTAATCCTAAGTCCAAAAAGTACAATGCTCCATAATACCAAGGATAGTAACCAAATAGTCCAAGTATCATTAAAGATTTTTAGGATTTATGTTGATTATTAGGTGTTTTGAAAAAGAAAAGAAAAGCTCAAATGAGCAAAAATAAAAATGACAAGAAAGTAAATACTCAAATGAGCAAAGATGAAAATGGCATGAAATGTAAATGCTAAAAGTAAATAGTGCATAAAAATAAAAGGGGCATATAATAAAAATAAAGGATAAAGTCAATTATTAGTGATTAGTGGTTAGTTGGATGATCATCTTGAAACTTGCATTTGGAACTCATTAGAGGATTGGTAGAACCAAAGCCTCCACACAACAAGTTGCATTTTCTTTTTGTCAAGTATATCATCCATTTGGAATCCTCATGAGTACCATTTAATGATCAACGATGTTTAAATGATCCATGTTGACCAAAGGTGTTGTAGATCCATTAGAGGATTGGCAGAACCACAGACTCCACACAATAAATCTCAAGGTTATTGGATCAAAGAGATCAAATTAACATACTTGGGATTGTAAACATAAGTTTGGGCCACGAATGATCATTTATTCAAGTCGGGACAAAATTTAGCGTTATGTTAAGCAATCGTAAGTGGACTTATATAAAAGTCACACCTATTTTGAGGTCGGTCAATAGTAATCTATGCACCATTTGTTTTGAGACATGATATAGAGATCATGCTCCAATAACACTTAGTGCAATAAGAAAAGGATGAGATGGAGAGGCTGGGAGAGAATATACAAACCACTTTTGAATTAAATTTAATCAAACTATTATTAAAATCATTCATCCATTTTTGTGGAGTTAAACTCAACACCATGGATCCAATGATGTTAATAAAGTTCATGATCAAAATTTTAACCCAAGATCATCCAGAAAATAGTCACAAAATAATATTACATTTAATATATACAAAATAGGTTTAAAAAATGTTTTAAAATAGAAATAAAAGAGAAAAATATCAACTATGTTCAAATTGATCAAGAAATAAAAAGTAAGTCCATAGAAAAATCAGAAAAGGACTCAAATGATTTTATAAATTTTTTGGTAATTTTTTATAGTCAGAAAATATTTTTAAAATTAAATGAAATGAGTAAAATAAACCAAAAATGATAAAAAAAATATCAAAGTCAGAAATAAAAAATAAGTGAGGTCACCAATATTTGTCACAATATCATTAGATCATTCCATAATTTTTTTAGAATTTAAAAATGCATAAAATTATTTTTTAAACATTTAAAACAATTCAAAAAAAAGTGAAAATTTATTAAAAAAAATACCAAAACACAATTAAATTGTGAAAAATAAAAATCACAAAGAGAATAATGAAAAATATTTTTCATGATTTTTTCAGATTTTTGGATTTAAAATGAATTTTCTATGATATTTTGAAGTTTAAAACAATTAAATATAAAAATCAGAAAAGAAATTAAAAGTAAAAAATATGTGGACCATTGGATGAGAGTCAAAACGCGTTAGTAATCAAATCCAAGGGATCTGGCGCGTTGTGTATATCATGGTCATTAGTGAATAAAGCACTGAATCAAATGTAAATCAGAAATTCAAAAAAATCCAAATGGCGTTGTTTCATTGGTTGAAGGATGACACGTTGGTCATCTTCAACCTCCAGCCAGTCCCAAAACCAGTTTCCTTAATCTGTAAAATTAGAGCACGAGACCTATGTCATTCGTTTCGTCTCTCAAGACGAAGACAACCATACCCTCGCGGCAAATTTATATAAATTGTAGCTCAAGTAATTTAGAAGGAAAGTTTTGAAAAGGGATTTGAAATTTCATGGTAAAACGTGTTTCCAGTAAAAAACAAGTGTTGCTACTAGAACCAGGGCTGTGAGAGCATCACAATGATATAAACATTTTGAAGAATTGATGAAGGAATCTACCTATTGAAGTTGAGTTGCAGAGCTCTGAAACTGGACTTATATGGAGCAATATAGGGCACGATTCTTGAATGTAATTATATGGTTAGCTTCAGGGAAGATCAAGGAAGGTGAATTGATGGAAAAATTGGATTGAAAATGGCTTGAGAATGGATTTTGAAGTTGCTGAATTTTGAGTTATGGAACAAGTTTGGTAGAGTGATTCTGGCTATCCAAGCTTGAGGAAATGAATGGGGGATGACCCTCTATTTTAAAGGAATCAAATGTAATGTCCAAGCGTGTGAAATGATGAAGTTTGAAGGGAAATCGTGTAAAGTTGCAAACAAGAAAAGTGTGACTTCTAATTTGATCAAAACTCATCCAAAACACGCATTTTGCTATGCTAATCACTTCTGGAAGTTCACTAAACATGTTCAAAAGAAAAAATGTGCAGAAACAAAGTGTTTAGAGGCCAAATCAAGGATTTCAAACTTCTGACTTGGTGAAAAATTCAATTTCAGATTGCTAGCTTCTGACCAATGGCATTCTCAGCTCAAGGGGTCTTAGGGAATGATTCTTGATGCTTTAGAAAGATGAGGCTACAAGCTTTGCAATGTGAAAAGAATGGAGACAAATGGATGCTTGAGCTGAAAGTTGTAATGAGTCAATGTTGGGAAAAAATGCTGACTTTCCAAACTTAGAAATATTTCAAGTTTTTCTTCAAACATGACTTATAATGTCTTGCATCCAAACATAGCCTTCCAATTGGAATTTGCTCTTGACCAAAAAAGATTGCATGAATTAGATCTCTTGAATGACATTTTGAGACTTGAACCATTCAAAATATCCAAAAATTGAGAGAGCTATGACTTGTGTGAAGTTGGCAAAATTTCATAAAATGACCTATAATCTTTAGTATCCTTAAGGCAACTTCCATCCATTTTATCACTTTGCACATAAAATAATGAGTAAAGTTCACATCCTCGAGATCACCGTGGAAAAATAATGGGATCAAGGTGATAAAAATTGACCAAGTTATGATCATTTGAAGTCACACATAGAAAATTGGGGATTCATCTGTAGGACTTGTAATCTTTCTTCTTCATCAAGTTTCTTCCACATGAAAACTCCTTGGAACTTTTGATGTGGTTTGTTAATAACCCTTTAAAGAGAATGATGTCTTTGGAATCACTCAAAAATACCAAAAGATGAGCAAGATATACTCCTTTGAAGTTCAAAACCCTAGCTCCTAGATCAAGAAACATGCCTTGAGGAACTTTGACAATTTTGAACAAACTTCTTGTACCAACACAAATGCTTTGTAAATATAAGTTGTTGAGGATGATAATGAGAACTCTACCACAACAACTTCCATATCTTGAGAATTGAGAGAAATATGCATTTGTGACCAATGGGAACAAAGCCTTGTCCAAGCATGACAACTTCTCCAATCAATCCCTTGTGCTTTTGAACCAAATTTGATAAACTTGAAATGTAGTGAAAAAAAATAACCTTGCCATTCTATTTCCTGCAAAACATATCGAATGGTGAGGTTTGAACTTCTCAAGCTTTGTTGACTAGGGTATGGTGTCATACCCCAATTTTTGACCTAAGATCCCATTTTTATTTTTTGCATTTTTTGTACAGAAGTCAAGGTCACTAAATACAGTCGATTTTAACCTCTCACCTTCGAGCATTGACTATGCAGAAATTGTCAAGTGTTTTGAACATTCTTAGCCTATGTATCACTAACTTCTACTCAAGCACGAAATGTGTGTTTTTTTGTTTCTTTGTTTTCATGTGCAGAGACAGGTCTAAATCAAGGACATCAGGTGTTGCGCTTCAATTAGGGTTTTGAGTTCTTCAAGCCAGAAGTACAAATTGATTATCGATTCTCGAAGACTGATTCATCAAGACACGACTTCTAAAGCTTTGTTTAGGCTTATTTTGATCACAGTTGTTTCAAGTGTAATAGCTTTTGTCTCGAAGATCTTCGTAGGATCGTGTGTTTATTTCCACACCTTGTTCGATAAGTGGTCTCAAGCTTCCTCCAAAATTCCCCAAAGCACAGTCAAGATTTCATCATCAATAGTTTACATGTGCATCAAGATGCTTTAGAATGCGAAGAAGGATCAAGTTTGCAAGTCGATTCAAAGCATTTCGGCGAAAAGTCAACTCTTGCAAGTTCAATTTCAAATGGTCCTAACTTCTTCATTTTCAATGTCCTAAGGCGATTCTTTTTCAAAGTATCACAAATAGCGCTATTTATGAGATTACTTCAAAGATTAAGGTTCAAGTCATGCCACAGACGTTTTCTCAAGAACATTTGATTTTTCTGTTGGGATAATTCATGAAACTAGAGTTTTAGTCCAATGATTCTTTGATTGCTTGTGGACTACATCAAGTCATTTTTCAATTGAACTATAGCGATCATTGTATTAAGGTGGATTGTCGATTAAATTTCTTAAAGGCACGATTTGCGCTATTGGTCTGTATTTCAAATTACTATGAGGTAAGGACGCGAATTAGGGTTGAGAATTCTTCGAATTCTTGTGGTTTGCAAGCTAACTTGTATTTGAGATTTGAATTAAGATTTGGATTCATTGTTGTGAAGTTTTCTTTCAAGTAACCAATACCATAAAGCCAAAATATTCGAGTTTGTCAAATAACATTGGGGTTCTTATTTGCAAGAGAGATTCAAGAAGGTTTATGAATTTGATGTCTTGAGTAAGATGCATTCCAATTTCCCGAATTTTATTCCAAGAGTGCTAGTTTATTAATGTGAATTATTCAAAATATCAAGAATTATTCAAGACCTTTCTCAAGAATTCAACTTCATTCATCATTCATGCATTTCAAATTCAAAGACAAATTTTGACACAAATTTTAATTGGAATCAAATTGTGTGTCAATTCGGACTAGAGATTAAATTAAGAGAGCAAGATCATTTGGCGTAGAATTTATTCAAGAATTTCATTCAAGATTCATACTTTTATTCATGTGAATCCAAGAGATTACAAAATACTTTCATTACAAAATCATCACCATTTCATATCTCATTATAAAACCATACACATGAATTCCTAAGTCCTAAAGTGCTAAAATTACATGAACTCTTTATGATAAACCACCAAAATAATCCTATTTCTATGCTACTATATTGCTGCCAAATAATGCCCAAAAAACTGTTGATGTATGCTACTCCAAACCCTGCATAACAATCCAAAAACAAGTCAAAAAATTTTGCACAAATAATGCCAAAAAAGTATACAGCATTACTGTCTCAAAAGTATGCTGCAAAGCTTCCCAAAACCCACGAGGTCATGTTGCTGCACCCTACTACTGCTTTGATGTAAAATCTGCACCACAACTTGCCAAAAACCTGTCCAAGAATAGTCCAAATGTAGCACAAAATTATGAAACAAAAAACTGCATTTGAAAGCATTGAGACAGTTAACCAAATCACTTCTAATTCACCAAAATTCCCTCCAAATTCATCTCAATCTCACCTATAAATGAAGGCATTCTTTCCTCACAAAAGGGGGGGGGGGGAGGAAGTTAAAAAAAAACACAACAATTACTACAAAATTTTGCTCGATACAGAAAAACCTTACTGAAATATCAACAAAAAGCTCACCTTCAAAATATCTGCTAAAAATTCCTTCAATCAATAACTCCCTGCAACTAAACCAAACCGTTAACACACCTCAAGTCTCAGCAGAAATACATAATCAAGTGCCACCAGTTAGTATTCTAGCCACAACTCTTAACCGAGCACCAAATCATCTCCAGAACCAACACCATAGAGCAACTAGAAGTGCAGCAAAACCACTAGTACAGACAACTTCTAGGATCGAAGAATTGTTTAATTCACAACCAGATCAGTACTGGCGTCCTCCTTCACAAAATTCAAGGAAACCTTTCAGACAGCAACTTACTGATGACGTTAGGCAACGATTAATTATTCGTCATCACAAGAAGCTCAAAATTAAAGACGACAATACCCTTGTCCATAACCTCTCTGCAATATTCATTCTGCCACTACACAACCATTTTCTTTAGAAAACTCCTAATGACAACAATGTTAACAATAATATCACATACTTAAAATTACATACAACCATACATGAATCTCCTGCGCCTGCATATTACGGGCGAACATCCGCTCTGACACACCAAAACATTCTGACAGGTACCATCTCTTCCACTAGTTAGGTTCCTCTATTCAATTTATGAGCTGCTTGTAATTCGTTGTTGTTAGAACTAATTCGTACGCAATGATTTTGAAACATGGAACTGTGATTATTGTGGAAACTCTATTAAACTGTGTTAATTGTAGTTGCAAAAAAAATATGAACATTAAATCGCTCTGTAGTTGTTCTTCTGAAATGCGAGTAGAAATAGATATACGATCGAAACCATAATAATCTTTGTTGTTCTGAATTCGCATGAGAGAAATTAGGAACTCAGTACCTTCTTTTATTGTTCTTTCTCTAAATCATGAAGCCAAGATCAGAGAGAAATTGTGAGAAAGATTGAGAGAAAGCTTCGAGCAGATGAGTTGTTTTTTTTGCGATTCCTATCGATGGATATTGGAGAGGGTTTCTGCCTTGAACGGTTGTTCGACCGTGAGAGAAAGGAGAGAATGAGGGATATCGAGATGAAACCGGGATTGAGAGAAGAAAAGTGTTTGAAGAATTGAGGGGATTAGATTAGAAGAAGGACGTTTATAATCTTGTCTATATCAAATTGTCTAATAGGTCTTTAATAGGTTTTATTGGGAATGATTAGTAATTAATTAAAGATGATGCAAGACCATTATCCCAAGGAAAACTGAATAGCGCCTCTTTTGTACCAATTAGGGTTTTCAAAAACTCTTCCTTCCTCTTAATTTCCCAAAGAGGGTCGGTCCTTTGGGCCTTTAAACCCAACATGACCCGAGCCCATTTGCTTTCTTCTACTTATCTTTTTTTAATTTTATTTATTATGTTTTGCATCTTGGATCTTACCCCATTTACAGCCCAGCATCAAATTTCTCGTTTCACCTCCATTTTTTTCTGTTTATACCGTACGGCATTTAGTTAGTTTTATTAGTTTTTCTTAGTTCTGTTTAGTTAATTTAGGTTAGATTAGTTTCAATTTCTTATAATAATATTTGTTTTTTTAGCTTTATTATTATTTAGTTTAATTTAATTTAGTTATCATTTGAGTTTTAATCTTTATCTAGTTTAGTTACTAATTATAGAATTTTCATTTAGTTTATTTAATTAACTTTAGAGTTTTAAATTTAATTTATAATTAATTCAGCAATTTTTACAATATTATTTAGTTTAGAATTATTTTAGCAATCCTAAGTTAATTTAAAACTATTTTAGTAACTTTAGAATTTTAGTTAGTTTATAATTACTTTTGATAACTTTGAAACTTTAATTTAGTTTAGATATTTTTTGTTTTAGTTATATCTCTATTTTACACTTTTATTTTCTTTGTCTTCGCATTTGATTCTCCTTATTGTTCATTTAATTTGTTTGCTTATTCTCTTGTAATTTTCTTTGTCGGTGAATGTTATGTCTATAGTTTTTGTTTTAATCCAAGGAAAAGAATTAATTTGTTGACTTCATGTCATCGAGTATTTAGTACGATTGTACGAAACCCCTTCATACTTTTTTTAGTTTTATTAATCTTAAGATGAGTTTCCTAAAAAACTCGATTTTTAAACTCACACCTTTTAAGTCAAAACATCGACATTAGGTTGTCGCATCTTCAGAATCTCGTCCACACCTATTTTTAGCCAAACAAACCATTTTTTATCAAACAAAACAATTTTAAACAAAAAAAAACTGATATTTCAAAAGGTTCCTGCGGGGTATCGCTGATGCATTGGGTGCTAATACCTTCCCGTTGCATAATCAACCTCCGAACTCTAGATCTCTTTCAAAAATGCATTGTATTTTCATTACTTCTAAGTATTATTTTACATTGAATATTTTAGGGTTTTATTTCGCTATTTTTCCTTTTCCCTTAGAAATAATAAAGCGTGGTGGCGACTCTTGCTTTTGTGAGTCAAGTTAATTAATAGCTTGATCTCCGATTTTCCCCACTACAGAATTGGCGACTCTGCTGGGGACAATTGACCTCTTGCTGGTCCATCCCTAAGTGGGTTAAGCCTAGTTTGTTTTATCTGTTTTATCATTATTTGATTGTTTGATTATATGTTTATATTGTGGTTATTTGGGTTTTTGCAAAGGACAAGTCCTATATCCGGACTAAGTAACACTTAGGAATAGGACGGGCGGTATAGTCATGTTAACTTTGAGGGAGTAATCCCGAAGAAGGAGGCATGAAATCCCCCACTCAGTGGAAGCCCCTTTGAACGTAGTATTTGTTTACCGAGTAATCCGGAAGACATTATTGGTTTCGACCTGGGAGCCAGAGAAGCTGTGAACCATAGAGCCCTAACCCATCTTGGCCTCTTAGGTGTAGTGCGGAGACTATAACAGAGTAATTCGAAAGTAGTTGTCACGCGATGCTGCACTCAGACGGGTTTCTCTTGAGAATATTACTAATTATCGAGTAATCGAGACGTTGGTAATATCCGAAGGAGGAATGTAGACTCTGGGAACTTTTAGAACCTTGTTTTACAGGTGTGATTAAACCTTTAGTACATACCTTGGGGATGGTTTTTACCTTTGACTCCATGCTCGCGACGTTGAACCTTTCAACTTTGTTTATAACCTTGTTTGCGGTTGTTGCATAGCCATGCCTTCATGCATCCATAAAACCCTTTGTCACTCGATTTTAAAGGAATTTGGAAGTCTTTCTTTGTAAACATCACAAGTTTCGTCAAGCTCAATGGATCTTGGGTGTTGATGGGGTAAAAACCCTAATCCACCAAAATGGATGATTGATCTTGATGATAACTTGATCAACACTTTGATCCAATTTAAAATTCATCTTCTATCTTCATACTTTGATGTTTACAACTTAATATGTTGAGTTCCTTGAAAGTCAAATAAAAACTCTCTTTTTCATATCATACACCATTCTACATTTTTTTGTTTCACTTTCAAAGGTCATTTCCAAGTCTTAGTTTTCCTTTGGTCTCACCAGTACAACACTCGCGCTAAGAGAACAATGGAGAATATCAAGCAAGAGGTTTCTGAACTCCGTAGAGAGATGACTAATTTGAAAGCTAGTGTGGAGCACTTAACTGTTTTGATTGAAATTTTGGTTTCCGCCCAAGTTAATCCTTCTAGGAGGGAGGAAGCGATGATAAAAGTCTTCACTGAAACTCCAAAATCATTATCTCATGAGAAGGTGATGGTCAATGCACCTAATGACTTTCCCAACAAGGTGAATGTGGGAGTGCGTCTAGAAGAAGATGTCCAAAAGGGATGTTTATATGAAGATGGTAGCTCAACTAATGGTGTGAAGAAGTTTGATAATAACTTTTCCAAGAAGAGAACCAGAGGAAGAAATAATCATCGTCAGAATCATCATGTTTCTCCTATTCATCAACATAAACAACAAGTTCCTAATCAGAGGAAAACTCAATTTAATCCAATTTCAATTACCTATACAGAGTTGTTCCCTATCCTGATGCGGAGGAATTTGGTTCAGACCCGACCTCCACCGAAGGTTCCTGAGAAGATACATTGGTACTACAAAGCTGATTTGACTTGTACCTTTCATTAAGGTTCTCCTGGGCATGACTTGGAGGGTTTCTTTGCTTTGAAGATTGAGGTTCATAAGTTGGTCAGAAGTGGTATCTTGTCATTCAAAGATGTTGGTTTTGAAGTTCAAATCAAGCATGTGCCGAAGAGTAAACACGATTGATGGTCACTCTGAGTTTTGAAGGATGTTTTTAGTAGTCCAAGTCCAAATGGAGAGAGTCTTCTCAGCTTATTATCTTTTTTACGGCTTTCCCTTGTAATCTTTCATGTTTGTTAAAGCTTTGTTTGCATGTAAGAACTTGTTTACATTTGAATGATTATCTTAATACAATGAGTATGTTTGTCTTGAATAAATTCATTCGTTTCACTCATATTTGTTTTCAAATTTTTAATTGCTTTTGCATTATGATACCAACTTGTTGCCCGTTCTCCTGCCTAGGAAGAGATTAAAGGGAGGATGATGATCTGAAAAACACAAAATCTTTGGTTGTATGCTTTTGGAATAAAATCTTGCTGACGATGTACAAGCATTGTTTCAAATCCCTAAACACTGGAGATATAAGGAAGATAATCCCTTGCTAACCCCTTTTGAGCCTTGAAGTAGGAGTTTCTTTTCTATACGAAAAAACCCTCAATTTTTAACCTGGGGCAGGGTAGTTTTCAGTTAATCTGATTGAGTGTTCAAAATTCATAAGGAAGATATTTCTGAAGAGAAACTACGAGGGCTATCCTTCATGTATAACGGAGCCAGAAGATGTAAAACCATAGTGTTAACCCTCATTCATCAAGAAACGAGGCAGTCACAATCCTTTAAACAAGTAAAGACAAGCTAATGTCACACGTTTTGTTCAAAAATCAAAAAATCAAAAAAATCAAGAAAAAGCCTGCTAAGTCAAAAACTTGAAAACATGCAGCTTAAGCAAAAATCAGGCAGTCTCGCTGGACTATCAATTCAAAAGAATTAGTTCAGGAAAAAGTTAGGGAAAATAAAATTGCAAAGAAAGGAATACAAAGAAAAGTCCTCAGAAAAGAACAAATTGGTGACTACAAACACGAAGACATAAAGGTGGTTGCTACATTGAAAGCCTCGTCATTTCCTTAACCTTCACACAATCCTTTTGAGAGATGAACACTCATGTTGAATTAACTGAACATAGGGTTGGAGAACATCATAAAGAATGGGTGGGAACCTATAAATTTTGAGCCTTAAAAATCTTTTTTCTAAAAACCATGAACCAGGCCACGTTACAACCTTCAAAAGTCCTAATTGCAGCAAGGTTATTTTGAAAGCATACTTCAATGAGATAGTATTAATGACTCCCATGAATGTTTGCTAAATAGTTATGTTGGTATCATATGCTTTTTCTATACAAAAATAAATGTTTCTCTAATTCACAAAGTTTGTGCGATATCTTTTCAAAATCTTCAAGACTTACATAACTATTATATTAGAATTTTCATCCTCATAATAAACTTTTTCTAACTGCAAAACTTTTGTTTGATATCAAGGAAGCTCACATATAAGCACCAGTGATGAGTTCATTCTTTTAAGGCCTGAAACTATGTTGAGTAATCGGCGAATCATTTCAAGAAAAAATCATATCCAGGGGCATGTCACCTGAAGACCTTAAGCACGGACATGTTTCTTCTCCCAGTTAATGCTTTCCCAACTTGTTTACCCTTTTAGGGAAAAATTTGAAGACTTTGTTGTGACAAGTACAGTCAATCAGTGGGCAATCACGTCAAGATTCGACGAATCTCTCTAAGAGTTTGAAGACACCAGAGCATGGTGGATGCCAGGTATTTTGTAAAATCCTCTTGAGACGATTTCTCCTCATCAACCATATAGCTTGGGGAATTTTAGAAGTAAAGTTATTCACAAGAATCATCGTGTATCACGCAACTTATCAGCAATAAACTTAGGGCATCCAAAATCAGTCCCAGGGACAATCCGGATTTGTCAAGATATGTGATATGTTTTGCACACATTATTAGAGGGTGGTGTTCCCAGTATCTCCAACTAAGCAAGACTTTTTTTTTCAAATTGAAGCATTGTTCGTGTTGTTATCCTTTCAATGGATTGTTGACGATAGAAGACTGGACTTTGGGTTTTCACTGAAAAATATCTTCCTCTCCAGAGACTTTTAAGCCTTGTAAAAGGACTTTGCTCCAATGATGGCTTTTGTTCTATCTCCAGTAATGTTTCCATCTTGTTGAGATTAGATGAGTGTCGGGTTGTGCTATGATGTCTTATCATCTTCTGTCTATTTCCTCTATCTGTTTTGTCAGCATATACATGATATTCATTTATTCATTCACACTTCCATCATGCACACACATTGATATTTGTTGATGTTCTTGATCTATATACTTTGGTTATCATATTTCCTCTCCTCAAATAGAGTGTCAACTTAAGTAGAAAGTGTATCCTTTCTAATTACCCACTGAGTTTATTCCTCGTGGAAGAGTTGTTGCTTTAGCCTTCCTTTTTGTCTCAGGATAGGATAAGTCTCAGTTGAGTTTATTCCTCATCTGGTAGGGTCTTGTTTGACTGTTTCTCTCCAGTTTTTTCTTGGATTGCGTTTTGTCTATTACAGATGTTGCTTGGTGAATCTCTAAGCTGTGAAACCTAGATAGAGAGTGCATTGATCTTGCGTAGGTAAATACTTGGTCTCCTCAGGAAAGATTTATTCATGGTTCCCCATTGAAGATGAACTTTATTACCTAGTAGTGTTATCATAACCTTCTTCTGGAATATCGACGTGACAACAAGCGACTAACTCTTTATTTGAGCAGTTTAATTATTTCTGAATTTCTTTATGTTATGGAAAGCGGCGGTCTCTTCATGAACAACTTGTGTGTTGTTGATACTTTTGAGAAACAGCAAGTGGCGGTCTCTTCATGAGCAACTTGTGTGTTCTTGATACCTTTGAAAAACATCAAGCGGCGGTCTCTTCCTGAGAAACTTGTATGTTATTAATATCTTTGAGAAACAGCAAGCGGCGGTCTCTTCATGAGCAACTTGTGTGTTATTGATACCTTTGAAAAACAGCAAGCAGCGGGCTCTTCATGAGGAACTTGTATGTTATTAATATCTTTGAGAAACAGCAAGCGGCGGTCTCTTCACGAAAAACTTGTGTGTTATTGATACCTTTGAAAAACAGCAAGCGGCAGTCTCTTCATGAGAAACTTGTATGTTATTAATATCTTTGAGAAACAGCAAGCGGCGGTCTCTTCATGAGAAACTTGTGTGTTATTGATACCTTTGAAAAACAGCAAGCGGCGGTCTCTTCATGAGCAACTTGTATGTTATTAATATCTTTGAGAAACAGCAAGCGACGGTCTCTTCACGAGTAACTTGTGTGTTATTGATACCTTTGAAAAACAACAAGCGGTGGTCTCTTCATGAGCAACTTGTGTGTTATTAATATCTTTGAGAAACAGCAAGCGGGGGTCTCTTCATGAGAAACTTGTATGTTATTGATATCTTTGAGAAACAGCAAGCAGCGGTCTCTTCATGAGCAACTTGTATGTTATTTATACCTTTGAAAAACAGCAAGCGGCGGTCTCTTCATGAGCAACTTGTATGTTATTAATATCTTTGAGAAATAGCAAGCGGCGGTCTCTTCACGAGCAACTTGTGTGTTATTGATACCTTTTAAAAACAGCAAGCGGTGGTCTCTTCATGAGCATCTTGTATGTTATTAATATCTTTGAGAAACAACAAGCGACGGTCTCTTCATGAGCAACTTGTATGTTATTGATACCTTTAAAAAACGACAAGCAGCGGTCTCTTCATGAGAAACTTGTATGTTATTGACTCCTTTGAAAGGTATCCAGTGGCGGGCTCTTTATTTGAGCAGTTTGTGTATCCCCAACAATAATGCAAACGACACCTCTTCGGAAAAGTTCCATGGGGAAACTTGTATTTTATCCTTTTCAAGCGATATCTTGGTTTTAAAAAAAAGGAATGTGTTACCTTTCTTGGTAAAATTCATAAGTCAGAGATGTTTATTTCCAGTCACAGTACTGATGCCCATCATTTCCTTTTCCAGTCACAATACTAATGCCATTCATTTCCTTTTCCAGTCACAGTGCTGATGTCAATCATTTCCCTTCTCCAGTCTCCGTACTGATGTAAATCATTTCTTTTCCAGTCTCAACACTGATTTAAATCATGCATTTCTTCCCTAAAAGTTATTCTCTAATAGGAGTATCTCATTTGAAGTTTATGACTCTGTTTCCCCAGTGGAGTTATCACCTCTTCCCCTGTGGGATGACTGTATAATGTGCTTGGTTTCTCCAGCATTACTTTGTCTCATACGGCATCGTTCCTCATTAAATTCAAATATTACACTCATATCACATCAAAACATAATTGCGGTATCTTAAGGCCAAAAATTATGTATTCTATATTTAAGTCCCTTCAATCTCGTCGAAATGAAGATTCCAATCTTCATATCTCCGGATAGAAGAAACTTAAATAAGGGCAGCTGTCATACCCCAATTTTTGACCTAAGATCCCATTTTTATTTTTTGCATTTTTTGTACAACAGTCAAGGTCACTAAATACAGTCGATTTTAACCTCTCACCTTCGAGCATTGACTATGCAGAAATTGTCAAGTGTTTTAAACATTCTTAGCCTATGTATCACTAACTTCTACTCAAGCACGAAATGTGTGTTTTTTTTGTTTCTTTGTTTTCATGTGTAGAGACAGGTCTAAATCAAGGACATCAGGTGTTGCGCTTCAATTAGGGTTTTGAGTTCTTCAAGCCATAAGTACAAATTGATTATCGATTCTCGAAGACTGATTCATCAAGACACGACTTCTAAAGCTTTGTTCAGGCTTATTTTGATCACAGTTGTTTCAAGTGTAATAGCTTCTATCTTAAAGATCTTCAGAGGATCGTGTGTTTATTTCCACGCCTCGTTCGATAAGTGGTCTCAAGCTTCCTCCAAAATTCCCCAAAGCACAGTCAAGATTTCATCATCACTAGTTTACATGTGCATCAAGATGCTTTAGAATGCGAAGAAGGATCAAGTTTGCAAGTCGATTCAAAGCATTTCGACGAAAAGTCAACTCTTGTAAGTTCAATTTCAAACGGTCCTAACTTCTTCAATTTTCAACGTCCTGAGGCGATTCTTTTGCAAAGTATCACAAATATCACTATTTATGAGATTACTTCAAAGATTAAGGTTCAAGTCATTCCATAAACATTTTCTCAAGAATGTTTGATTTTTCTGTTGGGATAATTCATGAAACTGGAGTTTTAGTCCAATGATTCTTTGATTGCTTGTGGATTAATTCAAGTCATTTTGCAATTGAACTGTAGCAATCATTGGTTAAGGTGGATTGTCAATTAAATTTCTTAAAGGCACGATTTGCGCTATTGGTCTGTATTGCAAATTACTATGAGGTGAAGACGTAAATTAGGGCTGAGAATTCTTCGAATTCTTGTGGTTTGCAAGCTAACTTGGATTTGAGATTTGAATTAAGATTTGGATTCATTGTTGTTATTTTTTCTTTCAAGTAACCAATACCATAAAGCCAAAATATCCGAGTTTGTCAAATAACATTGGGGTTCTTATTTGCAAGAGAGATTCAAGAAGGTTTATGAATTTGATGTCTTGAGTAAGATGCATTCCAATTTCCCAAAGTTTATTCCAAGAGTGTAAGTTTATTAATGTGAATTATTCAAAATATCAAGAATTATTCAAGACCTTTCTCAAGAATTCAACTTCATTCATCATTCATGCATTTCAAATTCAAAGACAAATTTTGACACAAATTTTAATTGGAATCAAATTGTGTGTCAATTCGGACAAGAGATTAAATTAAGAGAGTAAGATCATTTGGCGTAGAATTTATTCAAGAATTTCATTCAAGATTCATACTTTCATTCATGTGAATCCAAAAGATTACAAAATACTTCCATTACAAAATCATCACCATTTCATATCTCATTGTAAAACCATACACATGAATTCCTAAGTCCTAAAGTGCTAAAATTACATGAACTCTTTGTGTCTGATAGGTTTTTAATAGGTTTTATTGGGAATGATTAGTAATTAATTGAAGATGATGCAAGACCATTTTCCCCTAGAAAACTGAACAACGCCTTTTTTGTACCAATTAGGGTTTTCAAAAACTCTTCCTTCCTCTTAATTTCCCAAAGAGGGTCGATCCTTTGGGCAAATAAACCCAACATGACCCGAGCCCATTTGCTTTCTTCTACTTATCTTTTTTTTAATTTTATTTATTATGTTTTGCATCTTGGATCTTACCCCATCTACAACCCAGCATCAAATTTCTCGTTTCACCTCCATTATTTTATGTTTATACCGTATGCCATTTAGTTAGTTTTATTAGTTTTTCTTAGTTCTGTTTAGTTAATTTAGGTTAGATTAGTTTCAATTTCTTATAATAATATTTGTTATTTTAGCTTTATTATTATTTAGTTTAATTTAATTTAGTTATCATTTGAGTTTTAATCTTTATCTAGTTTAGTTACTAATTATAGAATTTTCATTTAGTTTATTTAATTAACTTTAGTGTTTTAAATTTAATTTATAATTAATTCAGCAATTTTTACAATATTATTTAGTTTAGAATTATTTTAGCAATCTTAAGTTAATTTAAAACTATTTTAGTAACTTTAGAATTTTAGTTAGTTTATAATTACTTTTGATAACTTTGGAACTTTAATTTAGTTTAGATTTTTTTTGTTTTAGTTATATCTCTATTTTACACTTTTATTTTCTTTGTCTTCGCATTTGATTCTCCTTATTGTTCATTTAATTTGTTTGCTTATTCTCTTGTAATTTTCTTTGTCGGTGAATGTTATGTCTATAGTTTTTGTTTTAATCCAAGGAAAAGAATTAATTTGTTGACTTCATGTCATCGAGTATTTAGTACGATTGTACGAAACCCCTTCATACTTTTTTTAGTTTTATTAATCTTAAAATGAGTTTCCTAAAAAACTCGATTTTTAAACTCACACCTTTTAAGTCAAAACTTCGACATTAGGTTATCGCATCTTCAGAATCTCGTCCACACCTATTTTTAGCCAAACGAACCATTTTTTATCAAACAAAACAATTTTAAACAAAAAAAAACAGATATTTCAAAAGGTTCATGCGGAGTACCGCAGATGCATTGGGTGTTAATACCTTCTCGTTGCATAATCAACCCCCGAACTCTAGATCTCTTTCAAAAACGCATTGTATTTTCATTACTTTTAAGTATTATTTTACATTGCATATTTTAGGGTTTTATTTCGCTCTTTTCCCTTTTCCCTTGGAAATAATAAAGTGCGGCGGCGACTCTTGCTTTTGCGAGTCAAGTTAATTAATAGCTTGATCTCCGATTTTTACCGCTACATATGGAAATAAACTCATGAGTAACAAGCAAGACAAACCAACATTGCATTTTATTAATTAAAAGGAGAAATCAAGACAAAAATATTCATGATCACAAAATAACACAAGTCAAGGTGCTTGGTGATTCCTCAAAGAGAAAAGCTAAATATAGGGAGGGGAACCAAGAATCCTAATGTGATCTTATTGTATTTGAATCAACATGGTATGATTAAGGGGTCTTAGGGGGAAAATTTGGGTACAACAATACCCATTTGAGACAAGGCTTCATATGAATGGAGTTCTTATGCCCCAAAGTCTTGCTATCAACCTTGTTTACCATGCCCCAAGCTCGTGCGAATATTTGATGATAACCTTGAACATCATCCTCGTAGTTAAACACAATGTCTTGGATAAGCATATCATGGGGACCATCCCTTCGAGCATAACCGAATTGTCGTAGAGCCAGAGAAGTATTATAAGTGATACCTCCCCTAATGTCAAGGAATGGGACATTAGGGAATTCCCCACAGCGCTCGATGATAGAGACATCTCCCATAATTTGGGAGTACCACAAAATATTTGAGGGAGAGAGTGGCATTATTCTTTGCGACCAACCCAAACCAGGTTCGTTCTTCAATACTGATTGAGGAAGGTGCGAAACAAACCACCTAGACAGCAACGGTACACAACACGTCAGAACCCCTCTTCTTTTCATGGTACGAGTATGAAGGGGATGCAAGATATCTCTGAGCAGAGTAGGCATAGGGTTACGAGAGAGGAAAACCTTGACAGCATTCACGTCGATGAGTAAGTCTAGATTAAGGAACAATAATAACACATAGATTAGAAGATCCAAGACTTAATCAAAAGCTTGGAAATCCAAATCATCCCAAAACACTTGAGCCTTTTCTAATAGGAACTTCACTTGGAAACCCTTGACTCCGCTTCTTGTTTCCTAGTTGGATATAACGTTGCACCATTTCAAATGCAAGGCTGCTGCAATGAACTCGGGATTTGGAGCTTCCTCTAAACCGGTTAAAGGCACCTGATCAAGAATAGGTACACCCAATAATTGAAAGAACTCTTCCATGGTGGGTACCAACTGATAATCGGGGAATGTGAAGCAATGGTGTTTGGGGTCAAAGAACTGAAAAAATACACTTGTCATCTTCTTATCAAAGCTTGAGGTAACAAGTTTGAGAAGTCGACCATATTTCTTAGTAAATGAGGAAGTCTCTGGAACCCTTGATACTATTTCTTTGAGTTGGAGAGGTATTCTAACAAATCTGATTCCGATGGTGTTTCTACGAACGGAAACCATGATCTGCAAAACATAACAAAGATAAATTCCCTTGGTCCATGAAATGGTTAGCGAAATTAAAATGGATGTTATGATGCATGATGTTATGTTTGAACAATTTAATCACACACAAACAAAACACACAAAGACCTTAGGTTTAGGCTTGCATGAAGTTTATAGGCAAATACCCTCTTGAAGTTTAGTTGGTTCAACTTGTCCTAGAAAAGTAACAGGGTTCTAAGGAGTCTCAATATCACTGATCTTTCTTTATTAGGCATTGTTTCAGCTCAAGCGATCTTTTCTAGCAGACGAAATATCCCGAAAGTCTGATCTCAATGAGTGTAGTATCGAGTATCAACCAATCCTCAACTTTATACTGAGGTCGTCTATCTCACTACTTTTCTAATGGCCAAGTTTGTTCAACTAAAGGTTCTAAGGTCAGTTAGTGATTTATGACACCATACACTAGTGCAAAAATGACTTTTTACATCGGGTGAAACTGACTTTTTACATCGGTTCTGGGTCCGGTGTAAAGTCAGGCGATATAGTAAATCAGGGACTTTTTACATCGGTTCTGGGACCGATGTAATAACCGATGTAAAATGTATGAAATTGTTTTGGAATAGATTATTTATTTTCTGGATGTTTCCCTGTACAAATATAATTTGTACCCATTTTTTCATATTTTTCCAATATCACACAGACTATATTTATGTCGCTATATAGATTTCATAGCTTTCCAACATCACATATATCACATCTAGGTCGATGTTTTCATATTTTTCACAACAAACTTACAAATTGAACAATTGTATTGCAAACTTGTATTGTATTACAACAAACAAACTTATAATTACAAATTCTTCACAAAATATGCAACAATATTCAACTATTTATAAGTCTTTTTTCAAAACTTACAATTACATATTATTCACAAAATATACAAAAATATTCAAATATTTATAAGTTTCCAAACTTAAATTACCAATATAAAATCTTCGGTAGACAACACCAAAATCACATTGCCTGACAATAAATAATAACAATTAACATCAGCAAAAAAATCAAGAAACTCAATAAATGTGGAAAAACCATATGTATTGTGCAAAAACCACAACTTATACAATTCTATAAAACTCACCAAGATAAACTTAATTTTCATGTAACTCAAAGAAACATTTTGCCCAACGAAGTTGCAAATCATACAAATCATCTTGTGTTAATTCTGTTGGGTCATGAAATACCTATAATACATAAATATAACATATATAGAGTTAATTTTTAAAAATTCATATTAAATCGAAAAATAAAAAGTAAATAACAAAGTAAAGTTATTTTTAGTACCTGCATCCAATTTTCGGTTATATTAGCAGAGACAATATCCAACATATTTTTCATCACATAGTATCCATAATCATTAGAGTTATGTTGTTGCCTTGTCTACAATTGAATGACATGATTAGTGAATACTTATCATAAATTTAACTATATAATTACAATTTACATCACACTTACATTGGGATGAAGCCATGTAGCCTTTTTTCTATTTCCATTTGCCATTTGATGAATCCCAAAAGAACTAATACATAAAGATAAACATCACATAGCTAAATTTACCCGCCGATGAAAAATGACATAACTATTAGTTGTCAATGAAAGTCACATGAAAGATAAACTTACTTTGTAATAATTTTCTTCGTGTGATGGTCAATTTTTGATGAAGTGAACAAAATACGACAACTAAATTGTCTCTTGGACACATGACTATTAATTGCCAATGTCTCCTGTACGTGTGTGTGGAAACAGAAAAGTCACATAAAATATATATGTTATCAAAATTAAATAATATAAAACACAATTATATATAAATACTTACCCATGAATTAATGGTAGTAAGTGGCACACTCTGTTTTCATCACGTAACTTTTGTAGTACGTAATTTTTAACATCTTCTTGAGATTTCGCTACACTATCATTATAAATACACCTAGCAGGGTCCATAAATCCATATAATTCTAAAATGGAATTCTCAAGACAAACACGATGAATATACCTGAATAATTTTAAAATAAACATTACAATCAAAGTGATGAGAGATATGACATATTAATATAAATTGACTTTAATAAAACAATAAAATATACTTACGTGCACCAAATTTGCAGAATAGACACGTCAAGCCAATGACCTAAACCCACCAATAACTCTTTGATACATTTAGCTGAACCATAGAAATTAGAGACACTCGCACAATGACTTAATTGTATTGCCAAATGGTTATCATCCATTTTCAAAACCATGAGTAACAATCTATGAACATCATCAACTTCCACGTCTTTTGTGCTCTCTTTTGTGCTTCCCTTTGCAGCTGAACAACTTCCTTTTCCGCTTCCATCGATAATTTCCAATTTTTCAATGCATTTATTATCACCTGTGCTTTGTGATAAACCCACGGACTTAAATGTCTCCACTAATGATTGTTGAAACATCTTACGCTCTTCAACCAACTTTTCTTCAAGTTCAGCTCTAAGTTTTGTTTCCAATATTACAAGTTGTTCATTTACGTCGATATGTTGACGTGATCTTCCAAAGTAAGTGCTTTGTTTATGGTGTTTTCCAACACCACGAACACGACCTCCATGCTCAGATGTTCCAATGGCTAATGATAAGATATCGTTACGTCCATCCGGAATAATTGCACCTTTTTCAGCTTCTTGAACTAGAGAATCCTACAAAATGCAAAAACATCAATTAATCAATCACAAATATAATGATACTTGAATAATTTTTCATTGTTTACTTACAATTTTTTCAGCAACCTCTTGTGTAGATTTTGATGTGTATTCTCCTCCTTTCTTTTGTCGTGCTCTCTTCCATAACTCATGGCGTGATGGTGGAGATGGACTATCATTATCATCTAATGTGGAATTATCTCTCGATGATGACTTTTCTTTCATAATTTTCTCCTCAAGTAAGCGATACCCTCCACGAGACAATACGTGTGGGTATACATTCTTGGCCACATTATCCTTACCCTTCTGACTTTTTTCCTATTATAAACTGAAACAAGTAATTAATCACTAAATATAATAAAAATGTTATGCACACAAAAAAATATAACTCCTACTAACCTTAAATTCAGGGGTATCTTGAATCTTGAGAAACTCTTTCCATGCGTCTTCTGTAATAAAGTTATACTTGACATATGGAGGAGGATCATTTTCTATGGGATGATGAATATATCTATCTGTGAGTTGTGTCTTAAAACCTCTCCATCACTCTCCCGCATATTTAATCCATTCTTTCTTCAACCTATCCTTCTTTGGATCTTTACATTCTGGAATAGTAAAATGTGCCTACAAATATAGTATATGTCATATGTTGTTAATTAGTATATGATTGTAAAATATAATAAACTATTGTATTTAAAATACTTGAATATCAGTCCAAATAGCATATTTTACGCCTTCATCTACTTCTTTCCAATCATTTTTCACAATACTACAATACTGTCAAGCAAGAGATGCTATATAACTCTTGAAATGTGTAGCACTTTTACCAACACCAATACATTCATAGGTTCTTGCATTAAACTCGACCTTTATCTTTTCACCTATTTGATGAACTTTGTCAATTTGTGTCATTAAAGTGGGACCTCTAACTCTTCTTTTATTGGGGTTACTAGATGAAGAAGGATTGTCGTTTGAATCACCCATGTATCTGTTTACACAAAATAAAAACAATTAGAAATAAAATTAAGCACAAAATAAAAACATTTAGAAATAAAATTAAGCACAAAATAAAAACAATTAGAAATAAAATTAACCACAAAATAAAAACAATTATAAAATAAAGTAACGTGGAATTAACTTATACAAAAAATATTACTAGTCCTCCCATATCCCTTCTTCATGGTCTATGCGAATAGCATGCACATCATCCCCTTCATTTTCTTCAATGAATGTAGTCACATTTGTTGAGAAAGGATGAGTTTCAGAAATATCAAGATTCTCATCATGATTTTCATCACTATCATGGACCTTTCCTTGTAAGACCACTGACCACTTTTTATTAGAAGGATCTGTGACATAAAACACTTTTTTTGCTTGAGATGCCATGATGAATGGTTCGTTTGCATAAGCTAACTTGCTAAGATTAACCAGTGTAACTCCAAATTCATCGATTCTGACACCATTGTTGATATCAATCCATTTGCATTTAAATACAGGAACTTTAAACACAACATAATTAACTTCCCAAATCTCTTCAATCACCCCAAAGTACGGTGTAGATGCCATAACCGGGTTTTTATCTTTAGCACTAGAGAAGTGCATGGACTCGGCCACAATCATTACCCCCACTATTTTGCGTGGTACTACAGTTATCCTTTGACTTTGTATAAAAAGAGGTTTTATTAATATCATATCCACTCCAAGTTATTATTTTACATTTAGGCCCGTAAGACAACCACTTAATTGTATTAGAAACACTATCTTCATTAGAAATTATTTCTTTAAACCACTCAGAGAAACTCTTATTATGCTCTTTTAGCAACCCTCTTTCATTCATCTTGGGGTACTTTTTCTTTATGATGCTTTTGTGAGCAGATAAGTAAGGTTGAACTTCATCTATGTTATTCAATATATACAAACACGCTTGAACAACCACATCAATACTTAAGCTCTTAACTTTTAAACCTTGTGTACCCACACCCTCATATCTTCCATCATGACGAGACTTGGGAACCCCTACAACATCCACTCCTGACAAATAGTTAGAACAAAACTCAATTGCTTCTTCTACAATGTACCTCTCAATAATCGATGCTTCCGGACGGTGTGCGTTTTTTGTATACCCTTTTAGAATCTTCATGTATCTCTCTATTGGATACATCCACCGTAAAAAAACTGGACCACATAATCTAATCTCCCTTACTAGATAAACAATCAAGTGAACCATAATGTCAAAAAATGAAGGAGGAAAATACATCTCTAATTGGCACAAGATAACTGTAGCCTCATTTTCCAAATCGTCTAACTTTAGTGGATCAATGGTTTTACAACAAATTGCATTGAAAAATAAGCACAACCTAGTTATAGTCTTCCTTACGTTGTTAGGCAATATCCCACGAATAACCAATGGTAGTAGTTGTTGCATTAAGACATGACAGTCGTGAGATTTTAAGCCAACTAATTTAAAATCTTTAACTGATACAAGCCTCTTGACATTTGATGAGTAACCATGCGGCACTTTGATACTTTGTAAACACTCACAAAAACTTGTTTTCTCTTTTTTAGACAAAGTGTAGCAGGCAGGAGGCAAATATGTCTTGTTACCTATATATTGTGGAGTTAACTCTTCTCGTATACCCATCAGACCCAAATCCAGACGAGCATTAATACCATCTTTTGTCTTGCCTTGAATGTTGAGAAGTGTTCCGATTACACTATCGCATACATTTTTCTCCACGTGCATCACATCAATACAATGTCTTACATCAAGATTAGACCAATATGGAAGATCGAAGAAAATCGATCTCTTTTTCCATACATTTTCACAGTAGATCGTTTTTGGTACTTTCCAAAGACAACATCAAGTCCCTATTGTCACCGATAAACTTCCTCTCCAGACAAGGGCTTTGGAGCAACACCATGCTCTTGTTCCCCATTGAAAGCTTTCCGCAATCTACGATATGGATGATAACGTTTTAGAAATTTTCGATGCCCGAGATAAACGGTCTTCTTTCCTTTTTCAAGCTGATGGTAACAAGTGTCTTTTTCACATATAGGACACGCATTATGCCCTTTAACTTTATACCCAGACAAATTACCATACGCCGGAAAATCGTTGATGGTGCAAAACAACATGGCACGCATATAGAACTGTTCACCAGAATACGCATCAAAAACATCCACCCCTTCCTCCCACAACACTCTTAAATCATCAACCAGTGGACTTAGATAAACGTCTATGTCATTTCCTGGTTGTTTTAGGACCGATATCATCATCGATAACATAATATATTTACGCTTCATGCACAACCTAGGAGATAGGTTGTAAATCATCAAGAGAACAGGCCAAGAACTATGGTTAGTACTCAGATTACCAAACAAATTCATTCCATCAGTAGCAAGTCCAAGTCTAAGGTTTCTCGACTCTTTGCCAAAATTTGGAAACAAAGAATCTATTTTCTTCCATTGCAAAGAATCGGCTACATGACGAATTTGTCCATCATATTTTCTTTCTTCTGCATGCCATCTAAGATTCTTTGCGTCATCTGCATTGGCGAATAATCTCTTGAACCTTGAAATTATTGGTAGGTTCCATACGACTTTCGCAGGAGGACCCTTTTTGACCACCTCATCATCAATTGATTCACCATCTTTCTTTTTGTAGCGTGAAGCCTTGCATTTTGGACAATGATTATACTTTTCATACTCTTTTCTGTATAATATGCAATCATTAGGGCATGCATGTATCTTTTCATACTCTAAACCCATCGGACACAATATTTTCTTCGCCTCGTAATAACGACTTGGCATTACATTACCTTCTAGAAGCATTTCGGTCAACAATTCAAGCAACTCGGTAAAACTTTTGTCAGTCCACCCATTCTTTACCTTCAGATTAAATAATTTTAACACGGCTGACAGACGTGTAAATTTTTTGCATCCTGTGTATAATGGTTTATCTTTGTCATTGCATAAAGTATCATACGCATGTGCCCTCTTAAACGAATCTTGTCCAATATCACGCAACATGTCTTCTAGACGATCATCCATTTCTACACTAACATCATCTATTTGAGACACGTTTGACTTTGCTACTACTTCACCGTGCCATATCCATTTTGTATAACTTTGACAAATCCCTACACAAATTAGATGATCCATGATTTCTTTCTTACTATGTTTTAGTTCTTTATTTGCACAACGAACACATGGACAGAGAAAAAATGTAGGAAGACTTTTGTCAGCATTACTTTCAGCAAACTGTAGAAATTCCATCACTCCATGTTCGTACTCGTCACTTAATCTATTAGCTCTCATCCAACTATGATCCATAACTATGTTCACACGGAGGAAGGTCTGACGAACGGTGTGCCCACGGCTGCGCTACTTCACGGAGATTCCGAGATTGCAAGTTGCGTTGCTTCGCGGAGAAAGCAAAATATAATCAAATTTCAATGGAAAGGTGATAACTCTATTAAGATTTCAAAACTTAAAACTCAAGTCTACAAAACTTTTTATTGAGAAAAAAGGTGCTACTTATCAAGTTGATGGAAATATTGAGGAGTGCAACATACATCATTCATATGCAATATGTAAGGGTGATTTTGAACTATTTCAAACATCATCAAATTGTCAAGTTATATTTTTAAAATCATTATGTCAAGTTTTGTGATATTTGTAGTTAGAATCAAGGCAGTAGGATTTGGCTGTAAATTATTATTATAATACTAAAAGGACGCAACATATAAATATTGTGATGTTGAAATAATTTATTTTGGTCCTTTCTTTTTTCATTACAGTAGAATAATGTTTCATTAGAAATGACAGAGGAAATTGTTTGATAACGGTAGGCTTTATTAAAGTAGAAATGACATGAAAAATGGTTTCATTTGAATGTCCATTAATATGTCTATAGTTTGGCATGTGGGTCTCAAATTTCAACAGAGTTTGTTTTGAATAAGATGTCCCTATGGTTTCATATGAATGTCCATAAATATTCATAGAGCCAATGAAGCTAAGTTATTAAATTTGGCAGATGTATACTTAATGCCGAAAAAGTTATTTATCTAAGTAATGTGTTATAGTCAATGAAGCTAACTATTATACTTTGGCATAATAGTGAACCCAGTTTTGACAAATAATTGCTCAAGGAGAATACTTGTGCTTTCTAAAAACCTTTTATAATCACAATTTACACTCCCTCCTCTTTTTTTCGTGTTTTTTAATTCGTTAGTTCAATATATTAATAGTTTTGTAACTTGAAAGTAATCGATCAACGAATGAATACTAGATTTTTTTTTAGGACAAAAAGAGTACTATTTTTATAAGTTGCATAATGTATAAATAAATTGGTTAATAATAATTTGATCTCGTGGCACAATTAGGACAATATGGGGTATGTTTTCCAATATTTTCGGCCATGGTTTCACAATGCATAACACCTTATCTTCTCTTAAAGATATTGTTGCTTTTTTAACTCAACAAATAAAGTTTCTCAAAGAAAATTGTTCAAGTTAAAGCGCTTGAAATGAATTTCTACCTAGTGTTAACATAAGGTATTGACTTAAATCAAGAGAAAAAACATTGCATCAATAACATTATGGATCAAATAAGTGAAGAATGTGACTTACAGTTGAAACGGCGAGCGAGGAAGGGCGTGAGTCGGCTGGTGAAAAGTCGTGAACAGCGTGAACAGAGTGAACAGAGTGAACAACGTGAAACGGCGGCAAGGAGACGTAATCAAATTTCAACAAACCGCATCATCTATGTTCATCAAACAAATCTGCAAATTCACAACAAAAATCATCATCAATGGCGGTCGAAAACGATGAAACACGAACGAACAGAACCACTGCGGTCGAAGACGACGACCAGAAACGGCAGAAACACGAACGAAAACCACCGTGGTCGAAGAGGACGACCGGAAAAGGCGGTCAAAGAGGAAGACCGGAAACGGCGGCCGAAATGGGGTTTTACCATCAGTTGCGACGAGGAGGTTGAGGGCGACGGAGGTGTCGTGCAGTGAACTCGCGGTGGTCCGTCAGTTGCGGCGAGGAGGTTGAGGGTGACACGATTCTGTCATGGAAGCGATGTTGGTGGCGGTGTTATAAGGCAGTGGCGGTGATGGTGATGAAGACGGTTGGCAATCAGAATCGGGCGGGCTTGCAGATTTCCTCTTCTCTTGTTTTTCAGAACAGGGCGCGGCGCGATGGAGTGGTGGAAGAATGACGATGGAGTTGTAATTTTTCTACTGTTTGGGAAATAAGGGTTTGGCACCTATTACATCGGTGCATCGTAATACCCGATGTAAGGGTTGGCTTAGTGGACAACCTATTACGTCGGTGGATCCTTACAACCGATGTAAGGGTTTTGCACCTATTACATCGGTGCATCGTAATACCCGATGCAAGCTTTTTTTCTGACTTTTTTACATCGGTTTAAACTTCCACCGATGTAATCAGTAGCGAAAAAATTAATTTATTCTTTAATTTATTTTTTATATTAATATCTGTTGTGAAGATATTACATCGGTTTTTAGTCAACCGATGTAATATGTTGCATGTTATTTATTAATATTTCTACTACCTTGTTTCTTATTTACAAAAATGCCACCATATTTTTTTCTGAAAACTTTTTACATCGATGGATGCGTTTGCCCGATGCAATAGGTAGCGAAATATATTTTTTTTCATATTTTTTATATCATTGCAAATAAATACCTGATGTAAAAAGTTTGTTAATTGTATTTTTTACATCATATATTTTGATACCTGATTTAAAAACCTTTTCTCAAATGTCTTTTTTTTAGTAGTGATACAACGGCCTGATATTCTCCTTGATTTAACACAAGGGATACCGGTACCAACAAATGTGTCACACTAACACAGTCATTGCTTAAACCATATCGGTCTACATCGTACAGTCTCCACGATCTATTGCTGCTTACCTAAAAGTGCCCCAGATTCGGGTATAGGATCTTTAACAGTAACCCCAACAAACCCTTTAAAAATAAAGCATACAAAACACACAAGGAAAGCAATTTTAAAATGATCTAACTCTATGGTAACCCCACTTTTATATATTTTTCTCAGCAGAGTCGCCAGTTCTGTAATACGGTGGAAGAACTGACTGTTATACTGGTTTTACGTTTTTTATTCACAAATGTTGCGATAAGCAAGAGTCTCCACTGACTTTTCTTTTATCCAACAAATGAAAGGGTGAAAAGAACAGAAAAGACCTTTCGATATTATTTATGAGTAAGGGGGTAGATTATGGAAATGGAAGGTGTTAGAACCCTTTCCATCCGTAGTTATGTACAGGATCTTAGATGCTAGCTCATTTGAAAATACCATGTGTTTGTGTGTTTAAAAATATTTTGAAAAAAAAGACGCCTCAGTTTGGCGAACTTCGTAATGTTTCTCGTATTGTTGAGAATGTATACGAAGAGTTTTAAAAATGTCTTTGTAAAGAGTTTTGTGTATGTGAAAAATTGTTTTTGAGAAAGCATCTAAGAACTATCTACTTTACTCGAAAGGGTTTGTTCTTTTCCTCTTTTCCTTTAGACAGTGCTATCCTACTATTAGTGAGTAGGTAGCCCTATCATTGGATTTTGAGGGACATTCGAAGGGTCATCGTTACAGTCACAAAGGCACCTGGGCAAGATACTTTAGTAACCACCGTAGGGTTTTAAGATCATACTGAGGCAACATCGAGAGGGTCATTTTTGTGATCTTTAAACCGGAGGGTAGCCACTAAAATCTCTCACGTTTCAAGAGTTGTGACTGTTTTAATTCGAAGGCAACCTAAGTGGGAATACCTAGAGGTGTGCATGTGTGATTGCGTTATATTTCAGTTATTTATCTTTGCATTAAGTTTGCTATCATTTTGTTTTTTTTAATTTCTTATCATGCAATCCTATTACCATACATCTAAACAGTTAATATATGTACAAAAATTAAAAGTGCAGAATTTAAAACCTAGTTATTACATGGCTTCGGGGAGTGGGAATTTACAAGTCCAAAACTGGGGAAATAAAAAGGCAGTAAATAAAGTCCTAATTTTAACTATTACAACCTATAATCAGATACAATAATATGAAAATGATAAATGAAAACACTAAATGCGCGCGAATTAGAAAGGACGTCTAAAAACCCTAAAAAGGTCTAAGTGAGAGAAAATCTTTTTGTTGTTTTTGTTTATTAGGGAAAATATTAAATTAAATTAAATCTAAATTCAATTTGTAAAATTAAAAAAAAATTAAAAAAAAATTAAAAAAAAATTATTAATTAAAATTAATTCTAAGTGAATCTAATATTTTTGGCATTTTTGTTTAAGAAATATTAAAATTTTAACCTAGTTCTAATGAAGTAAAAGTCAAACATAATTAACTAAATTAATTATGAAAATTAAAAATAAAACTAAAACCTATATCTATGTTTTTTTTAATATTTTTTCTGAATTTTATGATTAAAATAAAAAAGGATTTTGCAAAAGAAGTAAATATAAAAAACAAATTAAAAAGACTAAACAATAAGAAACCCAAAAGTTAGGCCTGATGTCTAAAGTAAATAGGGGGTGAGATTTGGATTTTTTCTTAGGCCCAATAAGCATGAATCTAACGCTCCAAAAATAATCTGGTGAGCATCCTTCTTGAGGCTATAGGGTGGAAACGCGCCCCAGGATGGCTGGATATTCTTGTACCAACATCTGATGGCCCAAGCGTGAGGCATGGGATATGAGTATGGACCTGCGTATCACTGGATCTGCAAAGCAAATATGAAAAAATGGAAAATTCAAGACCTGGGATTGAACCCATGCCTTCCAGCATTATACACGCACCCTTCACCACCAAGCCAACTAACCATTCGTTATTTTATACTGTTGTACCCCAAAATTTGCCCTCCTCTTTTTCACAAGAGATCACAACTTCGGGCTTTTCTTGATTTTTCGGATTGGCTCAAGAATCGGTCAAACAGACTTTTTTTATCAGTCTAACAAAATTAGGGTTTCCATTAACTTTTGAATCAGTCCAAGCAGATTATTAGGGTTTTTAGTGATTTGGTTGAGTTTGGCTCAGGGTTTGATCAGGCGGACGTTTCTTTGACAGTAAATCCAACATTAGGGTTTGCACACGCATTCTCAGAAGGAATTGAATCCACAATATTTCATTTGACTGTCACTTGGTTTTGACGCTTGTTCAAGATTCCTGCTTGTTTCTCAAAACCTAAACATATGGGATAAAAGCTGAGGCATTTGAATTGAGAGTTTGAAGTGTTTGGTTTAATCAGTGAAGTGAAAGGCGTATGGACGTTTGTTTGTTTATTTGTGCAATGATTTTTGTTATTTGGAATGCCAGAAGTATTATTGGTTAATACAAAGCTGTGTGACTGCGACGTTTGTTGATTATTTATAATTTCTAAGTTATAATTATTGGGATAATTTCCAATTGTTATAATTCAAGAGATTTAAATGATTAAATAAACAAGTGTAGAAGAACTAAAGAATTAACTGACAAAGGATTTTTTATTCATTTTCAATTGTTGTTACAAATGTTTATTTGATATAGTAAATTTATTTACAGTGTTACAATGACGTTTATTACAATGATTAAAAATAAATTAAATCTGCATCCTAAGTTTTTTGAAGTCTTCATCTGCTATTGCTGCTTCCCTTGCCCCAATTGGTGTTTACCTGCAAAGCCAGAAAGGGAGAAGTCAAACACAGTTAATTTGGAAAAGTATTTTTCAGACAGTTAATCAAAAACTCATCATTAAAGGTGTTGGACGGAATCAATTTGTTCGTCCTCTCTGCAAATCGCAAGAAGATGTCTCTTCTTGGTTCACAAAGAGGAAAGTAAAATGTTTGCAAGCATATGAATCAATTAAGAAAAATGCACAAAGCTGCATAAATCCAAACTGAATTGCATTATCAAACTAGGCAAACCAAATTGTCAAAGGGACAAACTAAGTCACAAGTTCCAAACTGTCAAAAAGAGCTGTCAACAAAACTGTCCAAGAGCTGTCAACAAAACTGCATACAAGTACACAAAAAAGCAAATGCAGAAAATCTGGAAGTATGCAGAAGCAAAACCAAGATGCAAGCAAGCTTTTAAAAGTACATTTTTCATCATTTTCCCTAGGCCAACACCTTTTCAGAAAAGGAGATATTCTAAAGCAATAAGATATGCTTTCTGGAGAGAGAGAAAGAGAAAAGAAAAGCAGGTTTGCAGTTGGCAGGCTTAAGACAAATAAATATAACAAGATTTCAGTTCAATAAAGGGGGCAGAACACATAAAGAAAAAGGCCACAAACTGTAAACACAAACAACAGCCTGCCTGTACCAACAAAGCTTACCTGCATCTACACAAAACCAAACCTGCATATCAACCTGTTGAAACCTTCAAGCAAGCAAACAACAGCCTGCCTGTTACCAACTGTTGTACCCAAAAATTTGCCCTCCCATATTTCTCAAGACATGTCAAGAATCATCTCCAAGTTGTTCAAGATGGCTCAAGAGTTGGACAATCAAATCATCTCCTAAGGCAGTCAATTCAAAATTAGGGTTTTGTGTTGCATCAAGGTCCTTACATCCAAATGACCTTAAGTGCTCCTTAATGTCCTAACGTATGCTCAAATTCAGAAGGTATCCGACTGTGTGAGTTTTCTCGAAGAATTATGGTGAAAAAGTGTGTTGAAAGTGCAGTTTTTACGCGCTAAAAAATTCATAACTTGAAGATCGTGGCTCGTTTTGAACCCGTTCCGGTGGCCAAAATTCCGTCTTGACATTATCTATGTTTTCATCTCTCACGGCTGGAAGCCAATTTCAATCAGAAGGT
This sequence comes from Vicia faba, assembly GCA_948472305.1. Lineage (NCBI taxonomy): Eukaryota > Viridiplantae > Streptophyta > Magnoliopsida > Fabales > Fabaceae > Vicia > Vicia faba. Next base: position 1,157,892,759 of record OX451741.1, read on the forward strand.
CTTCAAAAATGTGGATTTATCAAGTATTTTCATACAGAAAATTTGTGACAAGTTTATTTGCGTCATGTCCAGATAATCATAACTTGGTCGATTTTCATCGTATCGAGCTGGTTCCGGCGCCAAAATTTCACAAATTGAGTTGGCTACATTTTCACAAAAGGTATTGAGTTCAAACGGTATTCGAAAGGCCATCGTTTTTTGCTCAGAGTGTGTGACACGCTGAAAATCCTGAATGCTGAATATTATTTCATCTGAGCCGAAACTTCGAAAATTCATAACTCGGTCAATTTTTATCGGATTGGGCTCATATTTTTACACAAGGTCGCTGACTCATAGATCTACAACTTTGCTTCAAAAGTCGAGACCGGATTATGCTCCGATCAATACCAGTTTTTTATTGAAGAATGTGTCAGAGTCGACACTGGAGCCCAAAATAAGTTTGTCTGAACTGAAACTTCAAAAATTCGTAACTAATTCACCGTTTATCCGATTGAGCCGATTTTCGGATAGGAGTTAGTTCTCGATATCGGCTACATTTTGTTTTCAGATTTCAACTTCAAAAATTGCACTAAAGTCCCTGCGATTTAGCCTGGAAAGTGACGAACTCAAATGAACATTGGAGGCCCAATTGCACATTCAAAGCCCATTTTCTTTACCCTAATTTCCATTATATAATCACATTCTTTTCACAAAAACAAGAGGAGAGAAAAAAAAACCTTGCCACAACACTGTCAGAATATCAAATTCTTTCAAGAACCCTAAAACATTGAAATCCTTATTACAAATCCCTCTCTCACTACAAACAAGTCATCCCAGTTACAAACCAACATCTCACTACTTCTTCAGTAAGGGTAAGGCTGGCTTGATCTCCATGATCAAAAGGGCATGAAAGCATTCATGTCACTACTTTTCCAGTAAGGGTAAGGTTGATTTGATCTCCATGATCAAAAGGGTATAATCATTCGTACATGCCATATTGGCCTAAACATTAAATTTCTTCATATATTGGCTTTATTTGTATTTTATGATATATAGTAATTTATTTAATGTGTTCATGAGATTCAACACTACAGATTTAGACAGGATCCCATGCAGGTTCATTAAGGAACGTTGAGGCCAAAACACAAATGGCCAAAAGCCAAAACACAAATGGCCAAAACATAACCGCTTACACATGACACCAATACATGGCGAGGCAGACATTCTGAGAAGGTTAAGGAACGTTGAGGCCAGAACACAAATGGCCAAAAGCCAAAACACAAATGGCCAAAATCCAAAACACAAATGGCCAAAACAGAACCGCTTACACATGACATCAATACATGACGAGGCAGACATCCTGAGAAGGTTAAGGAACGTTCAGGCCAGAACACAAATGGGCAAAAGCCAAAACACAAATGGCCAAAACAAAACAGTTTACACATGACGCCAACAGCTGTTTCACCCCTCCAATCAGGCCCTTATACTCCTAAACTCTCTCTCTCTCTATTTTTATTATTTTCCTTTAATTAATTAATCGTTATTCTTTTTATTAATCACTAATCAATTAACATTTTTTCCTAATAAAATCAAAAACTCAAAAAATATTTTATTTATTAAAATTAACTTCATCACTTTTATTTTTGTAAATAAATTAATTTAATCAATTTAGCTTTAATTAAATTTAACTTTTAATATTTTTTGCAATATTTAAAATCAATTTAGAATATTAGGTTTTTATTAGCATTAATTCAATTTATTTTATTTCTTTAAAAATTCAAAAATCCAAAAATATTTTCATTATTTAATTTAATTTAATTATTCATTTAATTTAATTCCATTTAATTCAAAAATAAACAAAAATCCTTTCTTTAATAAAAAATGGTCAAAACCCAAAAAACTCGCATCCGATTTAATTTCCCGCACGCGATCCATTTTATCATATTATTGTATTTGTTTCCCGGAATGTAATAGCTTTAACTTAGGATTATTTATCGCTTTTATTTACTTTTTCGCAATTTAATTTTCAAGGGTTTGTTTTTGGCGATGTAAATACCCGACGCCTTGTAATAGTTTAGTTTTATTTTCCGCAACCATTAACTGCTAGATGTATGCTAAATAGGCTATGCATGACAAGATCTCTCTTAAATTAAAATCAATCGTAGCTCACCATAACATGTACAAAGACAACATAACTGAAACCTGACACACTCGCACATGCCACTCCTAGGGTACGCCTCACTTGGTTGCCTCGACGTGGTCATTGAGTATAGGAAGTTTTAGAGGTCGCCCTCCTGTCTAAAGATCAAAGTTGCCACGAAACGGTTGCCTCGATAAAAAACGATCTAAGACATTAGGGTTACCGCTAAGGCGTCCTACCATTGCTTTAGTGACCACATGTCCCTTAATCGAATTGACCCGAAAACTCCAACGACGGTGCTACCTACTTCTCAATAGTGGGATAGCACTGTCTAAAGGACATTTACACATATTAATTTCTTTTGAGTAGGTAGAGGTTCTCAGGTACTTGCTCTTTCAAAACAAAAACAACTTTTCGCACTTACACTTTTCAAACAAAGTTTTCAAAGAACACTTCATACACTCTTGAGGACAGATACAAGAGTTAAATCGAAGTTTTCAAAACAAAACTTTTTCAAACCTACAAACACAAGAAAAGAGAAACTTTTTTGAAAACATAGTGAGCAAGTACCTAAGAGCCCGTGGATAACCACAGATAGAAAGGGTGCTAACACCTTCCCTTTCTATAATCTACCTCCCGAACCCGAGAAACATCTCGAAAAGGAATTTTGCTGTGCTTTTGTCCTTTCCTTGTTTGATTAAATAAAAGACGGTGGCGACTCTTGCTTACCGCGACATTTTGCGAAACGCAAACGCGAACCAGCATTTCAAAATAGTCAGTTCTATTTCCACCGATCACACCAACAAACTGCCTTCAAGCAAGCAAACTAACAAGCCAAAAACCTGTTACAGAAACCTGCCTCAAGCCTGTAACCAAAACAAACTCAGAAACCTGTTTCAATACCAAACAAACAAAACTCCAAACTATCTCAAGCCTGCCTCAAGCTTAAAGACCTGTTACAAAAGCAAACCTTTCAAGCCTGCCTCAAGCCTAAAAACCTGTCAAACTGTAGAACATTCAAGCCTGCATCAAAAATCCTTCAAGCAAGCAAACAATAGCCTGCCCAAAGCCTAAAAACCAGTTATCAGAACAATAGTAACAACAGCCTCAGAACTGGGTTCATCACAGGCAAAACCAGCCAAACCCAAGAGAGGAAAAGAAACTCAGAAGAAAGAAACACTGAAGCAAGCATTTCAGATTCGATATCATCATCATTGAAAAAAGCTAACAAAGCCAATATTCGAAAACAAGAAGCAAAAGCATCTCAGAAGTCATGATATCATCATAGAATCAGCATAGCCAAAGCCAAACAACAATAATAACAAACTTCAAGATTGTTCATCATCAGAATCAAAGAACAAGCATTCAAATACTCAGAGGCAAGAATTCAGATAAGCAAAAAGAGAGAACTCAGAAACAACAACAGCGTTTTCAGAACATTCTCATCACTAAACGAAGGCTAAAGACGCAAATACCAGGAAGCTAGCATCACCATCATCGTGTTCCCTCCGCCTTGGCCGCCTGAGAAACGCCGCCGTCCACTCCATTCCAAACTCCTCTCAGAAACAACAAACCCTAAAGGTATTGTCCTCCTTCCTTTTTTACACCTCACATAAACAAATAATACAGAAGATCAGAACATGTAAAAGATTAATAACATGCAAGAGATAAGAATCTGAAAACCCTAAAAAATGCGATAGAACGAAGTAATACCTTTTCATCACCACCTGAGCAATCGTGGAAGGAGGAGAGTGGAGGTAGCGTCTGGCAGCCTAAGGCATGGGGAAGTCAGAAGCCATGGTTTGAGAAAGTATGAAGAGGCGATGAAGAAGATGGAGAAGCGTCGCCGTTCTAAGCCAAGCAAACCTTGTTCTGAGTAACAAACAAACAAACCCTAGAAAACATTGTCAACCGCGTATTTGGGCATGTCCCTTGGACAAATCCCTTAGGCCTAACAATTCTGGCGCTGCACCCCCCTTTTGTTTTAAATCTGTCTTACTTTACACATGGGCCAAGCATTCCCCTAAGGCCCATTTTATTTTCTTAACCCTTTATACAAATTAATACCTTTTTTTTTACCTTATTTTCTTATTTTATATAATCTAATTCCTATTTTCTTTGGTTAAATAAAAATAGAATATTAAACTTTTGTACAAAAATATTTTTAATGTTTATTACATTTAAAAAAAATACATAAATAATTAGTTTGTTTTGAATTAAATACTTTTCTCTTTAAAACCCTTTTTATTTATAATTAACATTAATAAAAACACAAAAATAATAATAATACTTAATAATACATTAGGTTAACTTCTTAATCACTTGTAAATAATCATGTGCATCATACTTTGCTTTTGATTCCTTTTTATTCTTACATTTTACATTGAGAATGCGACGATTCGATTTGGTTATAAATAATGTTTGGACACTACTATCCTGATAAGACTCATCCCCATTTGTAAACATTTGTACCCCCATCCCTGGATACTTATTTGTAATAGCTTAGACTTTAAATTCCCGCAATTTATCGCTTTTCATATACTGTATAGTAATTAGGGTTTGTATGTGAAGATTCAAAATCAACCGCTAGATAACCTAACACAAAGATAAATTCATGAAAAACAATCACAATGCACACTTGCACCCTTAGGGTTACTCCACTTGTTGCCTTCAAAAATGGGCCATGGTTGCATGTTAAGAGTCTTTGGCAAAACAAAAACAAATCAAATGATCATAGTCCCTCGATGACGCTATCGAGTTTCCTAAATAAAAATGATCAAGTCCCTTAAGAAAATTGCCAAAGATACTTGACACTATTGCCTCTATGGTCTAAACGATGACCCACGCCCGTCCCGTTAAACATCCTAACACAAGGTTGTTCACCAAATACAATGGTGAAACAACACTGTTAAAAGGGTTAAAAACATAAGAAAGATCTTTGAGTAAAATAGGGTAGACAACTCTTAGTTACTTGATCAAAAACTTGCAAAACATCCTTGCCATTTTTCAAACACACATCTCCACACAATTTCAAAACAAACTTTCAAAAACATTGAAACATCTTTTCAAAAAGACAAACACCTTTGTATATACTTAAACATGAGTCATTATAAAGGTTGCCTAGACAAGGCATCTTTTTCAAAACATCTTCAAAACCACACACACAAAGCACCATTTAAAACAATTGAAAAGCAAAGGCAAGTTATCTAAAAACAAGTAACTAAGAGCCCATGGATAACCATGGATGAAAAGGGTGCTAGCACCTTCCCTTTTCATAATCTACCCCCCGAACCCACGAAAACATCTCAAAGGTCTTTCCTGTGCTTTTTGACCTTTCCTTAGGATAAATAAAAAGTAGGTGGCGACTCTTGCTCAACCGAACAAATGCGAGTACAAACGCAAAATCTCAAGTCAGTTCTCCCACCGTATCACAGAACTTGCGACTCTGCTGGGGAGTTCTTTAAAAGTGGGGTTACCTTAGGGTTTTAGATCACCTTTACATGCTTGCTTTGATTGCTTTGATTGCTTTACTTTTTGGGTTCCTTGTTTAGGTTTGTTGTAAATCCTACACCCGGATTTGGGGGCACCTTCTTAGGTAAATAGCAATAAACTGTGAGGGAACTGTGTTGGGTATATCGACATGGTTGAAGCAGTAGCTATGTTAGTGTGACATATTTGTGGGTACCGGTAGCCCTTGAGTAGTCAAGGAGAATACGGGGCCGCTGAGCAATGTCATGAAGCACTAAAGAACTCTTAGAACCTTACTTGACCATCTTGGCCTTTTTAGGGGTAGTGAGATGACCGACTTTGGTGCAGTCCGAAGTTGGTAGATACTCGATACTACACTCATTGAGGATTGTTTTCTTGGAATATTTTGGTCGCCAGTTAAGTGGCTAAACCAAAACAATGAACACAGAAAATAATCCAATGATATTGAGCTCCTTAGAACCCGGTTTCTATTTTAGGACAGGATGAGCCAACTAACTTCAAGAGGGTACTTACCTACAAACCCCATGCAAGCCTAAACCTAAGGACTTGTTTGCTTTGTGTGAATATGATTACCTGTATATACACTTACTTGCTTTTGCACACTTTTACATAACATCATAACATCATACTATAGCATTTTCAATAACCATTTCAAGGATCTCGAGGGTCTTTTGATGCAGGGTCACGTTGAACCAGACGTCTACCAAAGGGCAAGAGGCTTCCCCTCTAAAAAAATGTCGTCAAAGATCAAGTGCAACAACTTGAATCAGGGGCTATGACCCACTTGACATGGTGAGCTTGATTCTCGTGGAAAGACATCCACCGTTACAAAGTTCTCCAATCAAAGATGTTGATCGAAGTTTAGCCTCTAACATTTTCTTGTGTTTACCCCGAGAGATTCTTGAAAACATTGCATGCATATGTCATACATATCATTGCATAACAGGTTTCTCCTATACAGGTCCCCTTATCTTCTTACTGTTTATTTCAGTAAGATGGATATGGAACAAACGGTGAAAGATCTCCAAGCTCAAAACTCTCAATTCCAACAAATGCTTCTGGCTATGGGTAAAGGGCAAGAAGATCTGAAAGCTCTCCTTCTCAAAGACAAGAAGAAGAAGTCCAAGAAAGCAGCGGGCATCCTGAACTTGAGCAGAAGACCTGAAACCCTAGATCTTTCAACTCCATCCAGCATAGGAGTCAGTCTTGAAGAAGACCACAATTTGGAGATCAATGATGTTGAAGCTGACTACTCCGAGGACCAATATCCTCCCGCTGATGACAAGCACAAACATTTGGAGGATCGCCTCAATGCTATGGAGGTTCAACAAATACCTGGCTTGGATTTAGGAGACATGGGTTTGGTTTCTGGATTAGTCATCCCTCCAAAGTTCAAAGTCATTACCTTGGCCCTGTACGATGGAGTCTCTTGCCCTAAGATGCACTTAAAATCTTATGTCTGCAAGATTCAGCCATACACAACTGATCCAAAGCTTTGGATCCATTTCTTCCAAGAAAGCCCGGTAGGGACTCAACTCGAGTGGTTCTATCAATTGGAGAGTTCTCGCATCCACACCTGGAAGGACTTAGTTGTTGCTTTTTATAAGCATTATCAGTACAATGCTGATCTTGCACCAACTCGCGTGCAATTGCAGAACATGACCATGGGTTCTGACGAGAGCTTCAAAGGATATGCCCAAAAGTGGAGAGATCTGGATGGTAGGGTGCAACCCCCTTTAACTGACAGAGAGCTGATTAACATCTTCATGGGAACTTTGACAAGGCATTTCTTCAATCACTTAGTTGGAAGCTCCTCAGCCGGTTTCACTGAGCTAATACTGACCAGTGAAAGGGTCGAAGCTGGCATCAAAAGTGGGAAGATCCAAGGAGCTACTCCCTATGATGCTCAGAAAATTCCCCACAATGGGAAGAAAGAGTCCAATGCAGTGACTGGTCAAAAGAGTCATCATGATCAACATGTAGGGGCAATCCTGATCTCTGATCCCACGCCGGTTCAACAAAGACGGGGCAAGAGGCGTAGGGTAACATATCAAGAAAGGAAGTATACTAACATCAACATGCCTTTGTCTCAAGCGTTACAACATTTGCTGAAGTTGAAGTTAATCACGCTAAAGGATCCTCCTCAAAATCCTGATACTTCCTCTTCCAAGTATAACCCGAGGGTGAGATGTGCCTACCATTCTAACAGTCCTGGACATGACACCGACAACTGTTGGACTTTGAAGAACAAGATTCAAGACTTGATTGATGCCAAGGAGATCAAGTTTGACCCCCCGGAGACTCTAGCATAATCACTGCTCCTTTGACGAATCATTGAGAACATCTTTGTTTCATTTGAATTTTCAAGTTGTAATCTCTTTGTTATTCAAACAATTAACTGTTGATGTCAAACTCTGTTTCATTAATGCATTGCATATGTTTGTCTTGAATTCATCCATTCGTTTTCACTATTCTTAAACTATGCTTTCTACTTTCTTTATGATATTTAACTCTTGATAAAAAGCTACAAGCCTTTAGAGGGAGGATGACGAAACAATGCCATAATCCCATACATTATGCTTTTGAACAAACCTTGCTGACGATGTACAAGCATTTCTCTCAAATCCTAAACACTGGAGTTATAAGGAAGATAATCCCTAGTCAACCCCTTCGAGCCAAAGAAGTAGGAGTTTTCTGTTCTAAACAAATTGAAACCTTTGATTTAAACCTGGGGCAGGGTAGTCTCTCAGTTAATTCAAAAAAAAAGATGCGCATTGAAGTCGCCAACTCTCAGTTCGTAATACAACGAACAACATCAAAAACATTCATCTGGAACCAAAAGACAGTGATGGTTCCTTATCTCATAGGCAGTCAACCTATCAAAAGAGAAAAGCCCACTGAGCCAAAACCTACAAAGGAGGCTTAAGAAAGCTGGGGCATCCCGCTGACGGTAATCTCGAAAACAAGAACCGTCAGGCAAAAGTTAGGGATAATAAATCAAAAGAACGAGGTCATTACAAATCCTCAACAACATGAAAAATGTTGCAAAAAAAAGGAGATGATGATTGCCTTCCAAAATTCAACTGGTGTGAGCCATCACCAAAAGGTCATTCCAAATTCGAATAGAGTTCGACGCACAATTAACTGAGTTTAGGATTGAAGAACATCACGAAGAGCGGGTGGGTACAAACATACTTTGAGCCTTTATCCTTTGTTTCTTAAACCGTGAACCAAGCCACGTTACAACCCTTCAAAAGTCCTAATTGAAGCATGGGTTAGTTCGAAAGCATACTGTTACAAAAGTTATCCTGACTCCTGTAAGGCTTTGCCCTAAATCTTGTGTTGAATTTGTCTTATAAAAAGTTTTCTGCTAAAAAATGCATTTTTCAAAATTTCAAGACAAGCATAAACTTTGCGTTATTTGAATATCGTTGTTTGCATATGGCTATTTGTTTGACAGCAAAGAAATTCACACAGTGAATGTTTGGAGGAACGAAAGCTCTCTCGGTGAATGAAGTCACTTCGAGTGGGATGATACTCCCGTTGTAAAAATCTCCTATCAACAAAAGGGGATTTTATATGGTATGGTCCAGTAAACATGGGGCAGTCTAGTCAAGATTTCAACAAATCTTTCAAAGTTCAGTGAACCTGGGGCAGTCCAGTCAAGATTTCAACAGATCTTTCAAAGTTCAGTGAACCTGGGACAGTCCAGTCAAGATTTCAACAAACCCCTCAATTACAGATTAATCTGGGGCAAGTCTCCCTCACCATCACTTGGGGAATTTAAACGTCAATCTCATCAAAGGGTTACGTGCAGTCCAAGTGTCCTGGCAATATCACAAGCATCTGATACTAGGGGAAGTGATGAAACCTCTCCGAAATCTTTCTGAAAAGAAATTCAAGTGTCCTCGATAAGTTCATCACCTCTCTAAGCAGACCTGCAGTCATGGGTTTATTTCCCCATCATTTGTCAAGGATTTATTCTCCAAAACAAAATTACATTTCAACAACATTCTTAACATACGCTGATTGATCGACAGATAAAAGTCATCACCTTTTGGAGTAGTAATCGTCAAAGATTCCTTCATCACCTTTTGGAGTAGTAATCATCAAAGATTCCTTCATCTTTTGGAGTAGTAATCGTCAAAGATTCCTTCATCTTTTGGAGTAGTAATCGTCAAAGATTCCTTCATCTTTTGGAGTAGTAATCGTCAAAGACTCCTTCACCTTTTGGAGTAGTAATCGTCAAATATTCCTTCATCACCTTTTGGAGTAGTAATCGTCAAAGATTCCTTCATCACCTTTTGGAGTAGTAATCGTCAAAGATTCCTTCATCTTATGGAGTAGTAATCGTCAAAGATTCCTTCATCTTTTGGAGTAGTAATCGTCAAAGATTCCTTCATATTTTGGAGTAGTAATCGTCAAAGGTTCCTTCATCACCTTTTGGAGTAGCGTTCGTCAAAATTTCCTTCATCACCTGCTGGAAGTTACGACCACCAACAAGATAACGGACAATTGAAGCTCCTAAAAATTTGTCTTTCTCAAGAATGAAGACTCTCATCCTTGAAACCTCAGAAGATTGGTATACTCCCAATTTCTGACCCTTAACAGAATGAAGACTCTCATCCTTGAAACTTCAGAAGATTGGTATACTCCCAATTTCTCACCCTTAACAGAATGAAGACTCTCATCCTTGAAACCTCAGAAAATTGGTATACTCCCAATTTCTGACCCTTAACAGAATGAAGACTCTCATCCTTGAAACCTCAGAAGATTGGTATACTCCCAATTTCTGACCCTTAACAGAATGAAGACTCTCATCCTTAAAACCCCAGTAGATTGGCATACACCCAACCTCCTGATATTCCCGACAGAATGAAGATTCTCATTCTCAAAGTGGCATATAACCTGAATTCCTAATATCCCAACAGAATGAAGATTCTCATTCTCAAAGTGGCATATAACCTGAGTTCCTGATATCCCCAAGCGGAATGAAGACTCTCATTCTCAGTTCCTCACAGAGTATTCAGATATTCTCCAGTGAAGATCCCCTCAAAACAGGAATCCCCAGTAGATTGGCATACAACCCAAGCTCCTGATTCCCAAACAATGGTCCCAGGACTTCTCATTTTCAACGATTAAAAGATTCTTGCAATCCCCTGTAGCAATCAAGGATTTACTTTCCCCTACAGCAGTCAAGGATTCACTTCCCCGACATAAGTCAAGATTCTATTATCTCCGGCTATCCAGGATTCATCTATCCTCAGCAAGACAGCTACTCAACTTACATGCGCATTCATTACATTCATATATCATAAACATTGATATAACATATATATTGCATCATACATTTCATGCAACATAACTTTGTGTTTCAGCTAATATTTTACCATTTTCAGGATAAGATTACTTAGCTTCAACTTTTGAAAACAGTTTACGGACGCTTCCCAACATGGATGCTGATCTATTGCTTATTCAACTTCAAGACTTCTGAAAACAGTTTACGGACGCTTCCCAACATGGATGCTGATCTATTTCTTATTCAACTTCAAAACTTCTGAAAACAGTTCATGGGTTCTCTAGACACAGATGTTAACCTATCGCTTGTTCAGATTCCAAATTTCTGAAAACAGTTCACGGGTTCTCCAGATACGGATGTTAACCTATCGCTTGTTCAGATTCAAGACTTCTGAAAACAATTTATGGATTCTCCAAATAAGGATGTTAACCTATCGGTTGTTCAGATTCCAAATTTCTGAAAATAGTTCACGGGTTCTCCAGATACGGATGTTAACCTATCGCTTGTTCAGATTCAAGACTTCTGAAAACAATTTATGGATTCTCCAAATACGGATGTTAATCTATTGCTTGTTCAGACTCAACTTCTGAAAACAGTTCACGGGTTCTCCAGACACGGATGTTAACCTATCGCTTGTTCAGATCCAAGGCTTCTGAAAATAGTTTACGGATTCTCCAAACATGGTTGTCAATCTATTGCTTATTCAGACCCCCAGTTCAAAGATGTTCCAAACATGGATACCTTTCTGATACTCGTCCACTCACCTACAACATTCTTGGATGGCATCTTTAAGCCCATCTCTGACATACAGTTCAACGAACATTCTTGGATGGCATCTTTTAAGCCCATCTCCAGTAAGACTTCTTTCACACCTCCGGATGGCATCGTTAAGCCCATCTCCGACAAGATTCTGTCAAATCTCCAAATGACATCTTTAAGCCCATTCCCTCAAACTACGCTTTGACGAGTGCAAATTTTTTGGGCACTCTAGTGTCCAATCTCCTTTTACCTTCGAGTCGCGAACGGCAACACTGCCAATCTAACTCTTCAGGTTCAAGAAGATTGAACAGGGGCAACTGTTGTACACCAAAATTTGCCCTCCTCTTTTTCACAAGAGATCACAGCTTCGGGCTTTTCTTGATTTTTCGGATTGGCTCAAGAATCGGTCAAACAGACTTTTCTTATCAGTCAAACAAAATTAGGGTTTCCATTAACTTTTGAATCAGTCCAAGCATATTATTATGGTTTTTAGTGATTTAGTTGAGTTTGGCTCAGGGTTTGATCAGGCAGACGTTTCTTTAACAGTAAATCCAACATTAGGGTTTGCACACGCATTCTTAGAAGGAATTGAATCCACAACATTTCATTTGACTGTCACTTGGTTTTGACGCTTGTTCAAGATTCCTGCTTATTTCTCAAAACCTAAACATCTGGGATAAAAGCTGAGGCATTTGAATTGAGAGTTTGAAGTGTTTGGTTTAATCAGTGAAGTGAAAGGCGTATGGACGTTTGTTTGTTTATTTGTGCAATGCTTTTGGTTATTTGGAATGCCGAAAGTATTGTTTGTTAATGCAAAGATGTGTGACTGCGACGTTTGTTGATTATTTATAATTTCTAAGTTATAATTATTGGGATAATTTCCAATTATTATAATTCAGGAGATTTAAATGATTAAATAAACAAGTGCAGAAGAACTAAAGAATTAACTGACAAAGGATTTTTTATTCATTTTCAATTGTTGTTACAAATGTTTATTTGATACAGTAAATTTATTTACAGTGTTACAATGACGTTTATTACAATGATTAAAAATAAATTAAATCTACATCCTAAGTTTCTTGAAGTCTTCATCTGCTATTGCTGCTTCCCTTGCCCCAATTGGTGTTTACCTGTAAAGCCAGAAAGGGAGAAGTCAAACACAGTTAATTTGGAAAAGTATTTTTCAGACAGTTAATCAAAAACTCATCATTAAAGGTGTTGGCCGGAATCAGTTGGCAGGTTTAAGACAAATAAATATAACAAGATTTCAGTTCAATAAAGGGGGCAAAACACATAAAGAAAAAGGCCACAAACTGTAAACACAAACAACAGCCTGCCTGTACCAACAAAGCTTGCCTGCATCTACACAAAACCAAACTTGCATATCAACCTATTGAAACCTTCAAGCCAACAAACAACAGTCTGCCTGTTACCAACAAACTGCCTTCAAGCAAGCAAACTAACAAGCCAAAAACCTGTTACAGAAACCTGCCTCAAGCCTGTAACCAAAACAAACTCAGAAACCTGTTTCAATACCAAACAAACAAAACTCCAAACTATCTCAAGCCTGCCTCAAGCTTAAAGACCTGTTACAGAAGCAAACCTTTCAAGCCTGCCTCAAGCCTAAAAACCTGTCAAACTGTAGAACATTCAAGTCTGCATCAAAAACCCTTCAAGCAAGCAAACAATAGCCTGCCCAAAGCCTAAAAACCAGTTATCAGAACAATAGTAACAACAGCCTCAGAACTGGGTTCATCATAGGCAAAACCAGCCAAACCCAAGAGAGGAAAAGAAACTCAGAAGAAAGCAACACTGAAGCAAGCATCTCAGATTCGATATCATCATCATTGAAAAAAGCCAACAAAGCCAATATTCAAAAACAAGAAGCAAAAGCATCTCAGAAGTCATGATATCATCATAGAATCAGCATAGCCAAAGCCAAACAACAATAATAACAAACTTCAAGATTGTTCATCATCAGAATCAAAGAACAAGCATTCAAATACTCAGAGGCAAGCATTCAGATAAGCAAAAAGAGAGAACTCAGAAACAACAACAGCGTTTTCAGAACATTCTCTTCACTAAACGAAGGCTAAAGACGCAAATACCAGGAAGCTAGCATCATCATCATCGTGTTCCCTCTGCCTTGGCCGCTTGAGAAGCGCCGCCGTCCACTCCATTCCAAACTCCTCTCAGAAACAACAAACCCTGAAGGTATTGTCCTCCTTCCTTTTTTACACCTCACATAAACAAATAATACAGAAGATCAGAACATGTAAAATATTAATAACATGCAAGAGACAAGAATCCGAAAACCCTAAAAAACGCGATAGAACGAAATAATACCTTTTCATCACCACCTGAGCAATCGTGCAAGGAGGAGAGTGGAGGTAGCGTCTGGCGGCCTAAGGCATGGGGAAGTCAGAAGCCATGGTTTGAGAAAGTATGAAGAGGCGATGAAGAAGATGGAGAAGCGGCGCTGTTCTAAGCCAAGCAAAACTTATTCTGAGTAACAAACAAACAAACCCTAGAAAACATTGTCAAACGCGTATTTGGGCCTGTCCCTTGGACAAACCCCTTAGGCCCAACAATTCTGGCGCTGCACCCCCCTTTTGTTTTAAATCTGTCTTACTTTGCACATGGGCCAAGCATTCCCCTAAGGCCCATTTTATTTTCTTAACCCTTTATACAAATTAATACTTTTTTTTTACCTTATTTTCTTTTTTTATATAATCTAATTCCTATTTTCTTTGGTTAAATAAAAATAGAATATTAAACTTTTGTACAAAAATATTTTTAATGTTTATTACATTTAAAAAAAAAACATAAATAATTAGTTTGTTTTGAATTAAATACTTTTCTCTTTAAAACCCTTTTTATTTATAATTAACATTAATAAAAACACAAAAATAATAATAATACTTAATAATACATTAGGTTAACCTCTTAATCACTTGTAAATAATCATGTGCATCATACTTTGCTTTTGATTCCTTTTTATTCTTACATTTTACATTGAGTGCGACGATTCGATTTGGTTGTAAATAATGTTTGGACACTACTATCCTGATAAGACTCATCCCCATTTGTAAACATTTGTACCCCCATCCCCGGATACTTATTTGTAATAGCTTAGACTTTAAATTCCCGCAATTTATCGCTTTCCATATATTGTATAGTAATTAGGGTTTGTATGCGAAGATTCAAAATCAACCGCTAGATAACCTAACACAAAGATAAATGCATGAAAAACAATCACAATGCACACTTGCACCCTTGGGGTTACTCCACTTGTTGCCTTCAAAAATGGGCCATGGTTGCATGTTAAGAGTCTTTGGAAAAACAAAAACAAATCAAATGATCATAGTCCCTCGATGACACTATCAAGTTGCCTAAATAAAAATGATCAAGTCCCTTAAGAAAATTGCCAAAGATACTTGACACTATTGCCTCTATGGTCTAAACAATGACCCACGCCCATCCCGTTAAACATCCTAACACAAGGTTGTTCACCAAATACAATTGTGAAACAACACTGTTAAAAGGGTTAAAAACATAAGAAAGATCTTTGAGTAAAATAGGGTAGACAACTCTTAGTTACTTGATCAAAAACTTGCAAAACATCCTTGCCATTTTTGAAACACACATCTCCACACAATTTCAAAACAAACTTTCAAAAACATTGAAACATCTTTTCAAAAAGACAAACACCTTTGTATATACTCAAACATGAGTCATTACAAAGGTTGCCTAGACAAGGCATCTTTTTAAAAACATTTTCAAAACCACACACACAAAGCACCATTTCAAACAATTGAAAAGCAAAGGCAAGTGATCTAAAAACAAGTAACTAAGAGCCCATGGATAACCATGGATGAAAAGGGTGCTAGCACCTTCCCTTTTCATAATCTACCCCCCGAACCCACGAAAACATCTCAAAGGTCTTTCCTTTGCTTTTTGACCTTTCCTTAGGATAAATAAAAATTCGGTGGCGAATCTTGCTCAACCGAACAAATGCGAATACAAACGCAAAACCTCAAGTCAGTTCTCCCACCGTATCACATATACAAACCAATATATATATATATATATATATATATATATATATATATATATATATATATATATATATATATATATATATATATATATATATATATATATATATATTAGAATCAGTCAGAAATATGAAAAAAATAAAAGCACGCACTGCTTATTCAAAAATGCCAATGGGAGAAAGACATGATGGTTCCCCAGAGTCAACCCACCGAAGTGAACCTTCTGATTGTCTTCTCTGGTGGGGTCAAAACCCTAACCTGCAAAAAAGGTGCAATCAAGAGATCAAAGTACCCATACCCCCCACCCCCCCTTTTAAAATGGCGCCATGAGTCCACATCTGATGCTATTTTGGGCTAAAAGTCCCTAGATTTTGCGTTTCAAAGCAAAGCTATCGATCGAAGCCAAACATGGCGTCTTGTGATTCTGGCCCTAAACCTCACATGTTTCACGTTCAACTTGTTCTAAACATGACTATGGACACATATGCAACGTTAAAACGTTCAATAACGCAGATTAAAGGTGATTGAATTAGAGAGAAAAAATTGTACCCACTGTGTGATTCATGTGCGTGATACAAGGGAGTTTTAGGCTAGTGTAAGGTATGGAAAAGGTTCCTTGAGACCTCAGGAGCACGATACAAGGCATGGTTTGAATGGAGGAAGGATAAAGCAAGCTCTTTAAATTTCACAACTTTTCATATTTGTTTGGAAATTTTGTGGAGCTTTGATAGGAAATGTGTGTGTGTCTTTGGCTTGCAATACTACCCTGTATTTATAGAGGAAGGAGAGCAATAAAGATGGGAGGAAATCAAAGTGTAATGGCATGGCTTAAATCACAAGATATAAATTTTGAAATATTTCCAAAAATGAATACTCTTGCCCATTTTGTTTGAGGCATGAACCTAGACATGTTTTGCACGAAATTATGGGCCCAAGGCTGACCCAACACACTAGCCCATACGTCCAAAGCATTGACCTATTATTTTATGCATTTTATTTTGTATTTAATTAATTTTAAATTAAATAAAAGTCAAAATAAATGCAAATGAAATCAAAGCCAAGCAATAATGGACTTAGAGGTCCTTCATAAGTTCATTAAGATGGTTGGAGCTCAAAAAGTTAAGCCATTGACCTAAAATTTCAAAATTGCATGCTTTGCATTTCATGGATTTGACCAAAATTTCCCAACTTGTGCAAACCATAACTTTCTTAATTTTTAACCTTTGAAGATGATATTTGACTTTTTGGAAAGCCCAAGATGTATTCTTCAATATCTTATTTTGTCAATTTTTCATTTGAAGACTTTTTTTGATGTAAATGGTCTTGATAAAAAATGTCTTTTGTTGACTTTCTAAAAGTGACTTGTAATGTATGAGTTTATATCTTCCAAATTGTGCATTTCTTGGACTTGAGGTAAAAATAAAAGTTGTCGGGAATTGAATTTTCTTCACAATAAGCTTTGGTTGGGGCAAAATGGATGAAGCATGTGAAAGTTATGCCTGGTCAAAGTTTAGTTGACTTTTCCTATAGAAACCTTAATTTAGTAATTCTTGATTTTCGATAAATTAAGAGCACTTTTTGAGGAATAATGATAAACACTTGATAAAATGATGAATATCACTTCAAAATGATGATGTTGACCAAAAATCTTGAAGTTTGACTGTATATTGGTCACAATTGACTTTTGACCTAGTACAGTTGATTTCCAAGCATTTGAGCAATTGACTGAGCAAGCTTGTAGTGCAAGGCATGAAACTTGTCATGGACATTCTTGAGGATATATTAGGGACCATGGAAATCACTTGAAGTATTTGCAACCCAAAATTATTTGTGACAAGTGAAACCCTAGTTGGAAGTGCATTGCTTAGGAGGAGAATTTGTCTGGCCAATTCATGGTCAACCTTGAGCAATTGAGGACCTCAATGAGCATGTCTTGAGTAAAATGGGAAGGAAAATTTTGGGGTACAACAGTATTCCTACTCATCCTCTGATGACGAATCAGAATCCGAATTCGTAGTTTGTAGTTGTTTGGTTAGTTTTTTTATAGATTATGGAAATATCTCGAATTCTCCTTGAACTAAGTCTGGATTTGTAAATTGCGTAGTTGTAGACGAAGTATGCAGTCGATAAAAAAATCTCCATAATCCTTTTTGAAAATATATATAAGTTTGAATTTAGGTTATTAAAAAAGGGTAGTCATTGATTGGTTAGATGTTTTCGAATATATTATGCAATATGAGAAAATAATATATTTTAATGCATGAGAAAAATATTTAATGCAATTAAGGTATTTAAAAAAAATATTTAGCATTTAAAAAAAGTTTAAATTAATAAATAATAATTTTATAATTTATTAAAAATACATTAAATATTAAAGATGTCCAATAATTATTAATATGAAAAAATGTAATAAATAAATAAACAAATAAATAAATAAAATTATAAAAATAAATTTATTTTATTTTAAAAATGCAGGGGGGTGCAGACTCGGTTTGGCTAGTAATTATGGGGGTGTGAATAAAATGGCCCTAAATCCAGATATTGGATTTAGTCCCAAAATGCAGGGGGTGAACGTTTTAGTTTCATAGTAATTCCAGGGGATCTGGATAGTAACAGGCTTGAGCCCAATAGTTAGTTTTTGATCCAAACGTGGGAGGGGTGTTGATTGGGGTTATTGTAGCAAAAAATAAGACACTAGAAGGTGTTAATATGAATGGGATTAGGCCTAAGAATGAACATGAAGAAAGTCAGCTTGGTTCATATGGGCGAGATCGCATGGGATATGGTGAGGATGCGTAATTTTGGCCATTTGATTTAGATTGCATGGTGAAGGTTGAGGGTGTATGGTAGGGGTTTCGCACATGATCACAAAGAGAGTTATTTCTTCACTTTTCCTTTCACTCTTCTCATTTCCTCTTATGTCTCTCTCTACCCCATATTCCCTCACATAAAACAAATACTAGAGAGAGATGTGTCATACGGTGGCAGAACCGACTGTTATACTGGTTTGCGTTTTGTATTCGCAAATGTGTGGTAAGCAAGAGTCGCCACCGACTTTTATTTTATCCAACAAAGGAAAGGGAAAAGAACAGAAAAAACCTTTTTTCGAGAGTTTTTGAGTACGGGGGGTAGATTATAGAAAGGGAAGGTGTTAGCACCCTTTCTATCTGTGGTTTTCCACGAGCTCTTAGGTACTTTCTCATTTTTTTAATTTCTTGTGTGTGTTTTTCAAAAATTTTTATTTAACTTCGTGATAACCCTTTTATTTGTCCTCAAAAGTGTGACGAAGTTATTTTGAAAACTGTTTTGAAAAGTGTTTGTGTGAAAGAGTTTTTTTGTTTTGAGCAAGTACCTAGGAACTATCTACCTACTCGAAAAAAGTTTGTTCGTTTTCCTTTAGACAGCACTATCCTACTATTAAGAAGTAGGTAGCTCCTTTGTTGGAATATTAAGGGACGTTCGAAAGGGGCGAGTACAATCACATAAGCAATGTTTAGGAAACTTTAGTAATTACCCTAAAATCCTAAAGATCTTTCCGAGGAAACATTTGAACGACACTTTTTTTATATTTCGGGACTAGGGGCAACCACTAAAATTCCCTGTGCTTCATTTTAAATTATTATCTTGCCATTCAATCCTATTATCCATACATCTAGGCAGTTTATAATTGCGGAAAGTAAAGTGCGAGAAATTATAACCCTAGCTATTACAAAGCTTTGGGGAGGGAGATTACATAATCAAAAACCAGGGAAAATAATAAATGCAAAATAGTAAACCTAATTAACTATTACAGACTCAGAGTAGTTACAATAATTAATAAAATAAGGGAAAAAGAATGTGCGCGACAAAATTAAATACGGGGAATTAATGTCAAGTTTAGAAACAATTAATTTGCGAATAAAGAAAAGATATGTTTTTGGATTTTTTGTGAAAAAAATAATTAACTTTGCAAATTAAACTAATTTATATTAAATTATAATTATGAAAAAAAAGTATTTAAGTTAACCTGATTTCTATTAAATTTTAATTACAAAAAAAGTATTTAAGTTAACCTAATTAAACTAATTAATTAATGCAAATAAATATTTTATGAAAAAAAACTAAACCTAATATTTTTTTTTGTAATTTTCTGATTTTATGATTTAATAATTAAAAAAATGATTTTGTAAAAAAAATAATTAAGACAAATAATAAAATAAAAGAAATAAAAAAGAATTGGAATTGGGCTTGATTGTGAGAAGCAATTTGGGGGTGTGCTGCCTGAATGTGCAAAGGCCCAGTTTGTTGGCCCAAATGTCATGTGTCTGATCCAATGGGATTTCCTTCTGATGGTTCATGGTGGACCCTCAAGGCTGGTGCGTTGGATCTACATGATGATGGATCCCAAGGATGAGATTTAGGGCGTATGGTGGACACCGGATGCTGAAGCATATAGAACCTGCAAAGTATTTGAAAGACAAAATGACAAACGTTTGAGGCAGAGGTCGAACCCCTGACCTCTCACGTATAGCACCTTAACAACCTTCCTGCACGCCACTAGGCCAGTTGGCCTTTTGTTAATATCAATACACGAAATAATATATAATGAAAACACACATAGTGCCCAGAAAAAATGCGCTAATATTCAAATGGTCCAATGGGACATTGCCACGCAATCTTCTTCTTCCTCAGCATCGTCATATTAGGTAAAGGCTTTTACCTACGGTTCATTGCTTGTAACTAAAACTTGTTCATCACAAAAAATCTCAAACAAACAAGATAAATGAAATCCAAGTATACCAATCAACCAGGCTTAATCTCGTGAGCATGATGATGCCCATATTTTGCCCTGATTTTACCTGTATCATAAAGCCCTAAAATGCAAGCATAAACCCTAATAATGGCAATTATCCATATATGCATCAAAACTTATAACTAACCATACCAATACGTTATAAATGACAGTATAAACATGAAGGTATGCTTAAAAAATGTTAACCATGCGCAAATAATCAAAATCAAATTCAAGAAATATGGAAAACCGTGAGAGATGTGGAGGCTGATTATGTGCGTCTTAATGCATACAAATGGTTGGAAAAGCTTATGTAGGTATCCAGGAACGTGTTGCAATCCTTAAATCTCCTTTAGGATGGCTTTAATATGGAATTCGTCTTGAGACTTTTTGGAAAAAAGTGGCAACTTGTCTTGGCATCTTCACGTGGTCAATCCTCGTTCTTGTGCTTGGGAATTGTTCTATATATGTAGTAGACTGAATTAGGTCAACAAAAAGCATTCATATGTTTGCAAATTATCAAGATTTGATTTGATTTCCTCTTTGCATTATTTCTTTCTAAATCAAACTAAATTATGCCATTCTCATCCCAATCAACCGCTTGCACGATTTGATTTTGTTTGACATCATAATTGGATTGTGATTCTATTCAAAATCAGATCAAAAACAAATCTTCAATATTTTATATCATTTATTTGATTTAATTTGATTTTTAAATGATTAAAATAAAAATAAATTAAATAAATAAAGCTAATAATATATGAGAGAGTGTTTGGGTCGTGGACATTGCTAACAGTAAGATGCAAGCATAAAAAGTTAGGCCCATTTAACAAAAAATGAAATTTTGGTTATTGTTGACTTTTGACAATTTTCCAAAAATGGACAACTTTGACAATGCACATCTCCTTCAATTTTGACCCTAATGGGGTTTCTGGGACTTTTTAGAAACTTAAGATGTCCCCTAAACAACCCTTTTGGTTTCATCTCAATTGGATCCTCCATGTTCATGTAAGAATCTTTGACCCAAAAGGTGTTTTCGTTGACTTTTGAAAAGGACCTATAATGTATGAATATATATCTTTTCATGAGTGCATTTATTGAACTTGAGGGATGAAGATGAGTTGTAGGGAATCAGATTCTATTCAAAATGAGCCTTGGATGAGAAATTTATGATAAAGTATGAGAAAGTTATGCTTAGTCAAAGTTTGGTTGACTTTTCTTGAGAAACCCTAATTTAGCAACTTTTGAGTTTTGATGAATTAGGAGCATTTCTTGGGGAATCATGATCAACCCTTGATCAAATGATGGGTATTACTTCAAAATGTTTATTTTGACCAAAAATCTTGAAGTTTGACTGTATGTGAGTCACAATTTACTTTTTACCTAACATAGTTGATTTTCAGGCATTTGAGCAGTTGACTGAGCAAACATCTTGTGAAAGGCATGAAACTTGGCATGGATTATCTTGAGAACATATTAGGACCATGAAAAAGGTTTGAGACCTTTGGATTTCACCCATCTTGATGAAAATCGAAACCCTAGTTTGAGGTTCATTGTCTTAGGAGAGCATTTGCCTGATCAATCCTTGGGCATCCTTGGGCAAGTTGAGGATTTCAATGAACATATGCTGAGTAAAATGAGAGGGCAAATTTCAGGAACAACAAGATGATCTCCCATCTCTCTAGAAAACCGCCTACCACCACCGACCGAAAATCGCTTCCGCCGGTGGTTGTTCATCCGCAGCCCATAAAACAATTGTATTATACCCTAACCCTTGAAGATCAAATCCTAAACCCAAGAACCCTAAGAATAACCAATATAAACCCTAAGAACCATAGCCCACCCCCAACTTAGAAACATGAACCCTTAGAACCCTAGGGTTCTCGTATGAACCCTAACCCTAATTAGGAAAAATCATAACCCTAAACCTAAAATCACAATAAGAAATCACAATACTAATCCTTAAGCTAAGTGTTAATCGGAATACATCTGTGATCGCGAATCTCTGAGTTTCTTTTCTCTCCTGATTTCTCCGATTTGCTTCTGATTCCTCTTTTTTCTTTCTATTGCAGGTACAGAGGGTAACGGAGTTTACGATGGAAGATATTAGCAGATGAAGTCTTTGAAGCTAGCGGCGACACCACAGATATAGGGTTTCATAAATTGAAACCCAAATCTCAACTTTGCTACTCCTCCTTTCATTCTTCATCTGTAACCAATTTCCTATCCCCCTTTTCTTTAGAAAATTAGGGCTATTTATAGTGTTAGGAAGTAGATAAAATAAGATAATTGTTATGTAATTGCAGTTACTTTTAATGATTGTCATCAGAATTATAAATTAGGAATCAGATTTTGATTGTAATTGATTATGTGTTTGTATAAGATTTGGACTGATTTTGTAAATTTGAGATTTTTTCATGGTTTGTAAATATTTTATTTTTGTTTGTATTGATTTAATATGATTTTTGATTGTAAATCCATGCGTTTTCTGTGTTTTTCCGTTTCTGGGCCTGGAGAAGCCTTAGTGAGGAAGACGAACATGGAAGCGGTGGATGAATTAGGGTTTTCGACCCCCTGTGTTGACTTCGGTAAACAAAACTTTAACTATAATATTAACACCAATATTAATAACCAATATTAACAATAATAATAATGATAACATAAATAATTAAACTAATAATAACAATATTTGATAATAATGATTATAATCAATATTAATAAATGGTTTTAAGAATAATATTAATAACAGTGTTTTTCTTAAATAAGAATTTATTATAATCAGATGATGAAAAATAAAAATAGTAATATGTGGAAAATAAATTTGTAAAATTTAATCTTAAAAACACATGTTGACTTGGTCAACAACTAAAAAGGTCTCCATAACCTCTTAATGGGTCATAGAGAACTATTGACCCGGTCTTCCAAATGAACCAAAAAATACACTCATAGTTATATTATTAAAATGAGTTAAAAAAACTTCAATGGGCCATCAGATTTTGATGGCCCACTCAAAATATACACCTTATTGATCAATGTACCCCTATTTTATGAAGGACTGACAAAATTTTACATGGGCCTTTCTGATTTTAGAAAGCCCAATTACCTCTCATATCCTTCTAATAAAAACACTATTTATTTCTTATGGGTTCCTAAATTAATCTTTTAGTATGAAAAACCCTTTTAATAAAAAAAGGATACAACCCCCCCCCCCCCCCCACTCCCCCCCCCCCCCCCCCCCCCCCCTTCTTAAAAAAAATAAAAAAACACACCAAAATATAGACAAATAGAAATATAATCATATGCTAGAAACATAAGAACACTCGAATGATTATTAATACAATGGGATCAATTTGGGGTATGACATCAGCCAGAGGATTTAGATTTGATTAATTTTATGTAATGAAATTTTATGTTTTGTACCCCAAAAAATTTCCTCCATTTTACTCAAGACATGCTCATTGAGGTCCTCAATTGCTCAAGGTTTACCAAGAATTGGCCAGACAAATTCTCCTCCTAAGCAATGGACTTCCAACTAGGGTTTCACTTCTCACAAATAATTTTGGGTTGAAAAGGCTTCAAGTTATTTTGATGGTCCCTAATATCTCCTCAAGAATGTCCATGCCAAGTTTCATGCCTTTCATCATAAGTTTGCTCAATCAATTGCTCAAATGTTTGAAAATCAATTGTATTAGGTCAAAAGTCAACTGTGACCAATATACAGTCAAACTTCAAGATTTTTGGTCAACATCAACATTTTGGAGTGATATTCATTATTTTATCAAGGGTTGATCATGATTCCTCAAGGGATTCTCTTAATTTATTAAGAATCAAAACTGGCTAAATTAGGGTTTTTATAGAGAAAGTCAACTAAACTTTGACCAGGCATAACTTTCACATGTTTCATCCATTTTACCCCAACCAAAGCTCATTATGAAGAAATTTCAATTCCCTACAAAGTTTATTTTTCTCCCAAGTCCAAGAAATACATCATTGGAAATATATGAGCCAATACATTACAGGTCTTTTTGAAAATCAACAAAAGGAATTTTTTGTAAAGGCAATTTACATCAAGATAAATCCTGCAAATGAAAATATAGTCAACATAGAGATTGTATGGGACATCTTGAGATTTCTAAAAAGTCAAATATCATCTTCAAAAGATAAAAATTGATCAAGTTATGGTTTACACAATTTGGAAAATTTTGGTTAAATTCATGAAATGTAAAGCATGCAAATATGAAATTTTAAGTCAATGTCAGAACTTTTTGAGCTTCAAACATCTTATCTTGATTTTATTTGGTTTAAAATAAAATAAATTAAGTAAAATGCTAGGAAATACGGGCCATGGCATTTGGGCCTGAATTGACCCATCAAGGGGATCCAAATTTCGTGTAAGATACAACAAATGAGTCCAAGTTCATGCAAAGATAAGAATGGCAAGAGAATAAATCAAAATGGCATATTTTTCAATTTTTTATTTTGCTTTCAAAGCCATGTTCAATGGCTGATCCTTGCCAAGTTTATCTAGCCATTACACTCCTCTATAAATACAGAGCCAAAATGCAAGCAAAACACACGCAAGAACCCTGCATGAAAGAAGCTCCAAAATTTCTCAAAATTTATTCAAAGTTGTGAAATTCAAAGATCTTGCTCCAGCCTTCCTCCATTCAAACCAGACCTTGCAACGTGCTCCTGAGGTCTCTAGCGATCATTTACATACCTTGCACAAGTCCAACGCCCACATGAATCACTAGTTTTAATCACTCTGGTTGGGTATGGTATCGTGATATTAAAACTCTTTTTGTTAAGGTTTGATGCAGGAATCGAGGGTTGCCATTTTTAGGGTTTTGAAATGGCTAAGCTTCGAGAAGGACGATATAGGCCATTTCAGGATAAATGGCCACCACCACTAAGTTCGCAAACCCCAACTTAGGGGGGGGGGGGGGGGGGGGGTAGGTTTAACGTTTGGTTTTGAATCACGTTGTTTCGTAGGTACAGAAATTTGGGTCGCCGGAGAAGAAGGTGGTCAACCACCGTGGATGGTGGTTTGACCCCTCCATAGCCAGCGTGTCAAAACCCACGCCCTTGATTCATCCATTCAAACAATATGGGACCCACTCTGTGCGCGTGTTTTTAATTCAAATATTTTCCTGAATTATTTTCCATATAATGTTGTTATATTGTTATAAATAATGAATGAATAGATGGCCTGGTGGTGAGAAGCGCGTGTATTATCTTGAAGGGCTTGTGTTCGATCCCAGGTTTTGAGTTTTTCTATTTTCTCATGTTTTCTTTATAGATCTAGTGGCGCGCAGATTTCTACCCCTATCATGGACCTTACACCTGGGCCATCAGATGTGATGCAAGAAGATCCTGTCAGCCCAGCGTGCGCTTCCACCATATGGTCTCAAGGGTGACGCGCACCTGATCATACAGGACCTTGGGCTTGCTGATTTATGGGCCTAGCGAATATCCAAATTTCACCCCCCCCCCCATTTCATTTTGAACACCAGGCCCAACATCTCTTTTGTTTCTTATCTTTTTTTAGTCTTTTTTTAATTTGTTTTATATTTGCTTATTTGCAAAATCATTTTTTAATCATAAAATAAAAAAAAAACATAAAAACTTAGATTTAGGTTTTATTTTATTTAAATTTAACTTTCATAATTAATTTAGTTGATTATTTTTTACTTTTATTTCATTAATTAAAAACAATTAGAATTAGTTTAAAATTTCAATATTTCCTAAACAAAAAAATATTAGATTTGTTTAAATTAGTTTTAATTAGTAAATTTATTTTCCCTTTTTTTATTTTAATTAATTACATTTAATTCAATTTAATATTTTCCTAAATAAAACAAAACAAATAACAAAAAGATTTTCCTCTTTTTGCTTAGAATATTTTTTAGGGTTTTAGACGTTCCCTTTGATTCGCGCAAGTTTAACTACTTTCACATTATTATTACCTTTTTTATTATTGTATCTGCTTACCGGTTTGTAATAGTTAAAAACTAGGATACTTACCGTTTTTATCTCCTCAATTTTGGACTTGTAAATTCCCTCTCCTCGAAGCCATGTAATAGTTAGATTTAATTTCTGCACTTTGAATTTCTGTACATATATTCACTGTTAGATGTATGGTAATAGGATTGCATGGCAAGAGATTAAAAACAAAATGTTAGCAAACCTAACGCAAAGATACATGATTGAAACACAACGCACTTGCATATGCGCACCTCTAGGGTACCCCTCACTTGGGTTGCCTTCGGATTAAAACAGTCACAAGTCTCTAAACGTGAGAGATTTTAGTGGCTACCCTCCAGTTTAAAGATCTAAAAAATGACCCTCTCGATGTTGTCTTGGTATGATCTTAAAACCCTAGGGTGGTTACTAACGTATCTTGCCCAGTTTCCTTTGTGACTGTAACAATGACCCTTCGAATGTCCCTCAAACATCTAACGATGGGTCTACCTACTCATTAATAGTAGGATAGCACTGTCTAATGGAAAAGAGGAAAAGAACAAACATTTCGAGTAAGTAGATAATTCTTAGATGCTTGCTTAAAACAAAACATTTTCCACACATACACTCCTTTCCAAAAATATTTTCAAAGACACTTTGTATACATTCTTAACAATATGAGAAACATTACAAAGTTCGCCGCACTAAGGCGTCTTTTCAAAATACTTTTTCCAACACACAAAACACAAGGTATTTCAAAAATGAGCTAGCATCTAAGAGCCTGTATATAACTACAGATAGAAAGGGTGCTAACACCTTCCCTTTCCATAATCTACCCCCTTACTCAGAAATAATCTCGAAAGGTCTTTTTCTGTTCTTTTCACCCTTTCCTTTATTGGATAAAAGAAAAGTCGGTGGAGACTCTTGCTTACCACAACATTTGCGAATACAAATGCAAAACTAGTATAACAGTCGGTTCTGCCACCGTATTATAGAACTGTCGAATCTGTTGGGGAACATTAAAAAGTGGGGTTACCTTAGAGCTAGATCATTTTAAAAATTGCTTTCCTTGTGTGTTATGTATGATTTATTTTGAATAGGTTTGTTGGGGTTATTATTAAAGATCCTATACTTGGATCTGGGGCACTTTTAAGTAAGCAGCAATAGATTGTGGAGACTGTACAACATAGACCGATATGGTAAAGCGATGGCTGCGTTAGTGTGACACATTTGTTGGTACCGGTATCCTTTGTGTTGAATCGAGGAGAATACGTGGCTGCTGTGTGGTGTCATAAGGCACTAACTGACCTTAGAACCTTAGTTGAACAAACATGGCTATTAGAAAAGTAGTGAGATAGCCAGTGTGATATGGTGGGAGAACTAACTTGAAGGTTTTGTGTTTGATCACAAATGTTGTGGTTAGCAAGAGTCGCCACCGACTTTTCTTTTAACCAAAATCGAAAGGTGAAAAAGCACAGGAAAGACCTTTGAGATTATTTCTTGAGTTCGAGGGGTAGATTATGAAAAGGGAAGGTATTAGCACCCTTTTCATCCATGGTTTTCCATGGGATTTTATTTACTTGATAGATCACTTGCTTTTTTTGTTTGAAATTGTGCTTGGTGTGGTTTTTGAAAATATTTTCTAAAGAGGCTATTATTTAGGCAATTTTTGTAATGATTCTCATTTGTAAGAATGTATACAAAGATGTTAATCTTTTGAAAATGTTTTCAAGTTTTGTAAGATGTTTTGAAAGTGTAGGTGTTTCTTTTGAAAATAGCAAGGATGTTTTGTTTTGAAATTGAGCAAGTAATTAGGAGCATTCTACCTACTTAAAAGTCTTTCTTGTTCATTTTCTTTTCCTATGACATTGTTATCTTACCATCGATTTGGCAAGTAACCCTATCTTTGGATGTAACCGGGACGGGCATCGGTCATCATATAACCATGATTATCAATGTTGCAAGGTATCTTAGCATTCTTTTTAGGGACTAAGATCATTTGAAAGGCAACTTAGATAGCGTCATCGATGGACTATGATCTTGTATTTTCTTTGTTTTTGTTAAGATGCCTTACATGCGTAATATGGCCATTTTGTATAAGACAACCAAGTGGAATAACCCTAGGGGTGCTTGTGTGCAAATGTATTGTTTTCATGCTTGTTTTTGTCTTAAATTAGGGTTTTCTAGGTATTGGTTTTAGTCTTTCCACACAAACCCTAATTACTAGCATGTTATATATAAAAGCGATAAATTGCGGAATTTAAAGTTAGTATGCTATTACAACATTTGTGGGGAGGGGGTGTACAAATTGAATTGGGATTGCAAGAATTTTAAACCTAGTTAGTCTATTACAACCATATTGAATTGGCATCAATGTACAAGGAAATAAATAAGTACAAAGTATAAAATGAATAAATGTACAAAAATGCAAAATGTGAAGTAAATGGATATTTGTTTGGTTTTTATGAGAAAAAGGGAATTTGTTTTAACCTAATTAATTAAAGAAAATAATTAATCAAACTTAAATTTATTAGAATTTTTTTTAAATAAAACCCTAAATTTGTTAATTGATTAAAAGAAAATAAGTTTAGAAAAAAGTTTTTTTTTTGGTATTTTTGTCTTAAAAATATTTATAGCATTTTAAAATATTTTTGGCCCCTTTTTATACATGAATAAATATATTTTAATAGGTGTAAGAAGAAAAATAAATATTAACCTAGTTTTAATTAAATTTACAGGATCATTTATAAAAAATAAATAAAGTATAGTTAATAAAAACATTTTTTTGTGAGAAAAAATAAAATAGACTAAGTTAAAATGAAAATCTAAGTTTTTAGTATTTTTTATTATTTTTTAATATTACGAAAAATATTTAAGAAAATAAATGAAATAAAAATAAGAAAATAAAATAAACTGGGCCAGGGGCGCAAATATGAAACAGGGGGTTAGCTAGCAAAAAAAACAAAAAAAATGAAACAGGCCCAAAGAGGCCCAGCGCCCTGCAAAAAAGTCAGAAAATGCAAAACATGTAAAAAAACACAAAAGGGTACCACTAGGGCTCGAACCCAGGTCCCAAAGATTACAGGCGCGCAATTCTACCAATACGGTGGCTATACATCCGTAAACATAGACAAATTAATAAATATACAAGGCAAAACGCGCCCTGATGACTTCATGTTCAACCTCCAACCAGACCAACTGTAACTTGCTCATTTCTCATCAAAAATGAAAATTGTAAACATGAAACTTGTACCAAATTTTCTCACAATTTCATAAATGTAAAGCATTAAAACTATAGATCAAAGATAAGCATGAATTTTAATGGCCCTAATCTAAACCCTAAAAATCTCAGAAATTTCAGTTTCAAAATTCTCTAAACTCAAGCAAAATTAATGGAATCTATGGACATGGTTAGCTTCAGGGCAATGATATCTACATGCTTTGTTCACAAATAAATCATTGATGATTTCCGTATGAAGAGTTCAAAGTTAAGAAAACTTACCTCAAAACTGGAAATCGTGTTTTGAGTTTGAGCTTGTTTCAAGTGATGGTGATGATCAGGTTAGCTTCCTTGAGGTCCCAGGAAGCTAATGCAATGATTAGCTTGAGCAATGGATGGCTTAAATGGTCTGGAGAAGTCAATGTGCCGAGCTATGTTTTTGAAAATGGAGGATGGTATTAATGGTGTTACAGTTCTATAACAGGGTGTGGGATCAACTGTATATGATGTTTAGAAACTTTAGAAACCAAAAGGCCAAGTAACGCACAAGTAGATTATGAGTTTCAAGTTTTTAGTCAGTTTGTGTGAAAATGGAAGTATGAAGTGTGATTCTGAGTTCTAGGTTCTTTCAAAGCTTGTGCATTCGTGTGTTTGTGACAAATGCTTTGTGTATGTATAAACAAAAGTGTTTGAGAGCTGTGGACCATCAGAAGTACAAGTTTCTAGATTTTGGCTAGGTTACTTGATTTTGAAGAAAAGAGGGAAACAAGTTTCAAGGAGAGGTACAAGCATGGGATGGGTGATTGTAAGTGTTTGAAACATTTCTCATGAGTTATAGACCTGTTTGATCAGAAGAGAACAAGTGTGAGGCTCAAGAACAAGTTTTGTACAAAAAGTCACTTTATCAAAATGGCAATGTAACCTTTCTTCCAAAAATGGATATAAAGCATATCCATGCATTGAATGCTTTAAGTTAGGCCTCTAACAACTATGTAAACCATTAATTATGGAGTGCCTAACAAGTTTGAGGCCTGCAAAGTAGTGTTTATGCAGCAAAGTTTGAATTTGAATTTTGTTCATCACTAAAATGACTTGAAATTAAAGTGATAAAACTCTAACTTCATCTCTTCGATTCTCCCTACTCAAGAATGATCTCAAGGAGTTCTTAGACATTTTCGAAAGCTTGAAATTTTCTATACAACCCATCTTTGAATTGCTTTTGAATATTCCCCTTGGAACTATATGAAAAAGTGCCATGAAGTTGGGTCAAAATCCTGACCAAATTAGGGCAAAATTTCACTGTGTTTTGTTTCATGACCATATGTTCATAAAATTATAACTTGATATCCAAGCACTTTTGGAAGGAGTTGTGTAAAGAAAAGTTATATACTTCATGGAGATCTACAACTTTCATGTTGGAAGTTTCTCTTGAATTATCATGCATCATGGTGAAAAATTTGTTCAAAGTTATGAAAAAATATGAAATTTCCAACACTTAGAAAAATTTCTAAGTTTAGAAATTTTGACATTTCAAAATGAAATCTTGACTTTTTGATTTCTTGATGAATAAGTTTCACATCTTGACATGTTTTAATGAATTATGATCTATGGCACTTGAATTTGACTAAAAAGTCAAAGTTTGACTTTTTAGTATACAATTGACTTTTGATCAGTTGGCTGAAAAATTCATCTGTTAATCCAATGGACTTGCAATCTTTTGAACCATGTCATTAATTCAAAATGATGCAATTGGAATCTTAATATCATGCTTTAAACCAATTGATCATTTGCAAGTTCAAAAATCAGAAATTTTCCTTCCCTTTATTTCTTTTTGGGTAGTATATTGTATGTCATATTCTGTTAGGATCATTTGCCATCTCGCTATCCTTCCAGAGAGAGCAGGCTTCTCGAAGATGTATTTTATCGGATCCATTTTAGATATCAACAAGGTAGTATGGGTCATCATATACTGTCTTAGCCGGCGAGCAGCCCATGCCAGAGCGCAACAAGTTTTCTTGAGTAGTGAATATCTTTTTTCACAGTCGGTAAACTTTTTGCTCAGGTAATAAACAGCATGCTCTTTTCGGCCAGACTCGTCATGCTGTCCCAGCACACACCCCATTGAATTTTCCAAAACGGTTAGATACATGATCAATGGTCTTCCCTCGACTGGTGGCATCAAAACAGGAGGCTCTTTCAAATACTCTTTGATCTTGTCGAAAGTGGTTTGGTATTCATGATTCCATTTGACTACTTGATCTTTCTTCAGTAGTTTGAGAATTGGTTCACAAGTAGCTGTCATATGAGAAATGAATTTGGCAATGTAGTTCAAACGTCCCAAGAATCCTCTGACTTCCTTCTCGGTACGAGGAGCAGGCATCTCTTGTATCGCTTTCACCTTGGCAGGATCTACTTCAATACCCTTATTGCTGACGAAAAAGCCTAGGAGTTTACCAGACCTCACTCCAAACGTGCATTTATTTGGGTTCAACCTCAGCTTGTATTTATTTAGCCTCCCAAAGAGTTTCTGTAAATGGTCAAGATGTTCTTCTTCAGTTTGAGATCTAGCTATCATGTCGTCCACATAGACCTCTATTTCGTGATGTATCATGTCGTGAAACAGAGCTACCATAGCACGTTGATAGGTTGCCCTAGCATTCTTTAGTCTGAATGGCATAACCTTGTAGCAGAATGTGCCCCACTGTGTGATAAATGTTGTTTTCTCCATGTCCTCAGGCGCCATTTTGATTTGGTTATAACCTGAGAAACCATCTATGAAGGAAAACACTTTGTGCTGTGTCGTATTGTCAACCAGGATGTCAATGTGGGGAAGTGGGAAATCATCCTTAGGGCTTTCCCTATTCAAATCTCTGTAGTCCATGCACATTCATACTTTTCCGTCCTTTTTGGGCATAGGAACAACATTGGCAACCCATTGCGGATAGGAGGTGATGATCGTGGGATTTGTACTTATGTATCCAATGATTCGGACTGCAAGTGCACAGTCTTATCGAGTAGTTTTAAAAGATATCGAACCACAGAGACTGATGAATTGATCTACCGTCTTCTATTGTTACTTCGTAAATCTAAAGCTAATGGTTATTTAATTTGGGTTGTAGGGAAAACTAAATACTAAATTAAGTTGGATTTTAATAATCAATGAGCTTAATTACCAGTATGCAACAGTCGTACCTCGGGAACTAGCGACCTGTCGGGCGTCTTTATATTTTCAAAACAATTTTCAGTAAAACTTATCTAGTTTAAAAACCCTCATCTCACACTGTCGTTTTGTTGGTCTAGGCTATGCAGTTAAGTCCTAACGTACGCTTCCGCCATCCCGCAGGAGTTAAAAACACTTTTTGGAAACTAAACAAAATCTTAATTAACTTTAAAGTGCTTCCGCTGTATTTTAAGCCAATGCCTAATTACTACTGTCCAGTTAAAAGATATCAAACTTCCGTTTTGTTGACCCTAACCTCTATCTGTTTTTTACTTTCATATCAAAACAATTTAATGATTTGAAAAATAGTAACTTAGGCCAGAAAAGAAAGTTTCGTAGTAAAAATAATCCCGACTAAGTTACTCGTTCCCTCGGTTGATTGACTTTACATACCAGTATAGGATTTCTAGCCTGACATAATATTAAACCAAATCGCAGAATAACTTAAAGGACAAACACAAATAAACATAATTATATAAATTAATAAGCAATAAGAATTTGTAAACATAAACCTGGCAATAACTCTGAAGACAGAAGCACTCCTGCACAAATTGTAGGCTTTGCTTCGATCGGAGGATATATTTAACCGTACAGAAGAAAATAAAACTGAAAGGAATAATGATGGAAAGAAATAACTGGGAAATGAAATAATGTTGAAAAGAATGCTGCTGAAAATAATATTCGCTCAATAAAATCTCTAAACTTTCTTCCCCAAAAAGAAGAACCCTTTCTACTGTAGTCTAAGGCTCTATTTATAGGTCTTGCTTGATCAGTTGCTCTCGAAAGTGTAGGAACAATTTACTTCCTTCTTTGAGAAATAATAGCGCCATTCAATTGTCACGTTCGTTGCTCCTTTGACTGAGTGGGTGAGAAAATGTAGGAACTCGTTGGATTAACCCTTGAACGCGTTTCTGTCCGTTGGATGAGGAGAAAGTGGAGTAATGGCCTGTGACGTTCGTCACATTCAAGTGACTATCATCACTTGGTCTTCATGGCGCGTGACGTTCGTCACGCCCCCTTGACGGTCGTCAAGGCCTTCTTAATTGTGGGCCACGTGCTCACATGTGTAATGGGCTTTGGGCTGGTTTCTTCTGCATAGGCCTTTTTACTAGTTTTTGCACCCTTTTTTCTTCATTTCTTCAAACGTGTTCGGCTTAATGCATATCTGCAAAAATAGAAAAATACCTGCATAATAATTATAAAATAATTTAATTTAAACTAAAGTATGAGAAATATTTGGTGTATATCAAGCCAGAAATATCACATATTTATGTGTCATCAAACTCCCCCATACTTAAACTTTGCTTGTCCTCAAGCAAATGCTAAGTACGATGTTTTTCTAAACATGGTTATGACTCAGATCAACTAATATATAGTTGCGTTGTGTTTTTTTCAGAAAATCGGTGGTTTGATTCGTGCTCCATTACTACGTCGGTGACGCTAGACAGTCCCATTTTATGTAAACTAGTTACAGGTCCTATCATAGCCTACCTCGAGTATTTGTCTTGTTTTACCCCTTTCATTCTAGCGCAATCACATTAAGCCCTTTATCTTCACATGTACATAGCAGAACAGTCGGTTAGTGGTTATGATCCTTTTAAACTTTTAGAGTTTTCTGGCACAGTAATGTGGCAACCTTTAATTCAATGGTTGGATGCGGGGGATCAGACCGTAATCTTCCCTACCGAGTTCAGTACCAGATGCTCCTGAATCATCCATCAGATGAATTTTTATGTTACTTTGTAAGGTTTACATCCTTTGGATTAGGCGATCGGGTGAGAACCGTCCAATTTAATCGGTGTGTTTCCTTGCAACATTTTGCTGATATATTATATCATCCACTTATATTCATCAACTTCCTGTGTAGTTTGTGTTTAAGACGGTGCTGACTGCTAATATAAACTACTCAAGGTTACTATAAAGACTAAACTCAGGGTGTTGGAAACAACAGGTACTTGAACTGATCTATCATATTCTGGGGTTGTAGAGTGTCTGGACGGTAGAAATTTCGCTTAATCTCGCCCCAATTCCTGATGCTTAAAGATTTTGCAGTCTATTTACTTTGTCGGGTGAGACAAAAACAAAATTTTTTATGGGCTCGAAAAGAAAGGGTAGTCTAACACAAATTGCTTCAATAGATAACTTGATAATTTTTTTTATTGAATTAGAGATAACGGAAGGGAAATTAGAAAGAAAATAAAAATTACTAGGAAAAGGGAAATACTTCCTCCCCCATACTTGAATCATACATTGTCCTCAATGTATTGATAGAAGCGGGAAAGGGGAAATGGAAACTGGATAATCATTCTTCCTCCTCTTATCTTTGGTATCGGCCACTTGTCCTCGCTCTTCGACGTGCTTGCCTGCCGCCCGTCACGTTCTCTCTGACGCTCGTCAGAGTCAAAGACATTCCCTGACGTTCGTCACATGCATCCTGACGTTCGTCAGGGTGAGGTGATGTTGGTCTCTTTGATCGCGTGCTCCACTAATTTAATTAATTCATTAATCTTAATTTTGAGAAGTATATTGCAAGGAATATAGTAGCACATTGTATAATTGGAAGAATGATATGGTAAATAAGAAGCAAATAAAAATAGTAACAGAAATAAGAAACACATGAAAATAATAATAGAAATTAGAAACAAATGAAAATAATAATAGAAATTGCATAGTATAAAAATGAATACATACTGTGTATGAAAATAAGTAGGTAAATGCTTTAAAATAAAAATAAATAAAATGGATATGAAATGAATGGGTGAATAAATGAACGAAATTTTAGAACCGAAAAGTAACAAATTATTCGAAAATAATAAAACCATAATGAGTTTTGAGAATAATAATAATAATGACAACCCCCCCCCCCCCCATACTAAGAACAAACAGTGTCCTCACTGGGGCGGTACAGAAAAACTATCAAGCATGAGGGCCTCCGGGAGGTGGTGCAGAAGCGTGCAGATGTTGATAATTGTGATGAAACTGCTCTGTGACGACGTCCATGAAATGAAAGAAGTCACGCCTAAGTGTGCTAACATTATCTTTAACAGTGACGAGCTCGCCTCGGAGTGTGGTAACATCCGTCTGCAGAGTCTTGATCGCATATGCATGATCAGGCATGGGTATGTCATCAGCTGTGGTAACAAGGGGTAGGGTAGGGTAATCCAAGGGTGTATAATCGTGGTAACCTGTGGGTGTGGATGGGTCGCTCTCCTCCCTCTCAGGGTCGTGTTCGTCTGTCTTCTCTAGGGGATATAGCCAATTTGTCTTGGTATAGACACTGGTATGCTCGGGGCTAGGCAATTTGAAGTAATAGACAGGGTTATTTTGGTCAAGCAGCTGAAAGTGAGGTGGGTTGAGGTTACCAATCAAAGAAATGTTAAAGCAAAAAGGGATGTCCATGGTATAATATCTTGCGTACGGTGTAAGGCGCGACAGAGATGACCGTAGGGATAGGGCCTCGGCTATCATAGTGACTAGCCCGCCGACACAGATGGGGCCATGGGTACACTGAGCTATAACTGACATGTTGGCGATCATAAATGATGCGCCAATGACTGGTCTAGACTGAAAAGTACAGTAAATGATGAACAACTCATCCCTAGAAACCGAGAGTCGATTAATAGGTTTTCCAAAAAATGTGAAAGCTAAAATGTGATGGAAATACCTAATTGCAGGGTTATGAATCTCGGTGGCATCAAGGTGGTCGGGGTCCTCAGGATATTGGCCCGCTATGTCCCTCCAAAAGTGATTAAGCTCAAACCTGAGGTAGTCATCCGCCTGGGTTTCCATGTGGGCGTCTAAAGAACTAGGGAATCCTAGCAGCTCGGCTAGACTGCGAACTGTAAACTGGTGGGTGAAACCGAACAATCTAAAGGACATCTGACATCTACTACGCCCTAAGCCTTGTGTGGGTTTATAGATGAGGGAGCTCAAGAACTCCAAGGTGAGGCGTTGGTGTGAAGGGTGTTTATGGGCTAGGAACCCCTCCCATCCTATCTGGTTAAACATGAAGTAGACACTTTCCTTGATTCCTAAGGCTGTCAAGGTGGGATCATGCACATACGTGGTCATACTCATCTGGCGCTGAGCCAGAATCTCATATCGTCTCTGCTGAGTCTCCGAGGCAAAAATGATAGTATCCATGAAATTTAGCTTGTAGGTTCCTGTGAGTCGGTACTAAAATTTGTACAAGAAAAAATGCAAATAAGTAAAATATGATGTGGGAGAAAGAAAGAAAAGGAAAAAAATTGGAAAGTAAAAATCAAAATGCAGAAATAGAAATAAAAGCTAAAGATATTTGAGAGATAATAAATAATAATAAAAAAATTGTGGGTTGCCTCCCACACAGCGCTTATTTAATGTCGTTAGCTTGACAATGTTGTTAGACGTGAATTAGTTTCCAAAGTCGTGCGGTAGCTCTAATAGCGTTAAGCTCGCGGTGTAATCCTTATTTTTGACGTTGTAATAATGCTTTAGGCGTTGGCTATTTACTTAGAATGGATTCATGGATTTTCCTTTAATCTCTATGGCACCACTAGGGAAAACTTTGGTTACTTCGAATGGTCCAGACCATCGTGAATGGAGTTTTACAGGGAAAAGTTTCAGACGAGAGTTGAATAGGAGAACTATATCTCCTTCATTGAATTCTTTCCTTGAGATTCATTTGTCATGCCATTTTTACGTCCTTTCTATGTAGATCCTTGCATTTTCATATGCGTCTAATCTTAGTTCTTCTAATTCATTTATGTCGAGGATCCTTTTCTCTCCTGCCGCAGTGTAGCTTAGGTTTAAAGTTTTAATTGCCCAGTAAGCTTTGTGTTCAATTTCCACTGGCAGGTGGCATGATTTTCCATATATGAGTTTAAAGGGTTTTGTACCTATTGGTGTCTTGAATGCCGTCCTGTAGGCCCATAATGCGTCAGGTAACTTAGCCGACCAATCCTTTCTTGAAGTGGCAACAGTTTTTTCTAATATTTGTTTTATTTCTCGATTTGAGACTTCCACCTGTCCGCTTGTTTGGGGGGGGGGGGGGGGTATGGTGTTGCGACGCGGTGCTTCACCCTATATTTGGTTAGGAGTTTATCAAAGATTCGTGATATGAAGTGGGAGCCACCGTCGCTTATAACTTGTTTTGGTACACCAAACCTTGGGAATATAATGGTTTTGAAGAGTTTAATCATGACTCTAGTATCATTTGTTGGAGAAGCTATTGCTTCAATCCATTTCGAAACATAATCTACAGCCACGAGTATATATTTGTTCCCGAATGAGGATGGAAATGGTCCCATGAAGTCGATTCCCCATACATCAAAGACTTCAACTTGTAGAATGCCAGTCTGAGGCATCTCATCGCGTCTTGGATATATTTCCGGTGCGTTGGCATCGGTCGCAGTTTAGGATGGCTATGTGCACATCTTTCCACAAATTTGGCTAGTAGAAGCCAGACTGCAAAATTTTGGCACATGTCTTTGATGTGTTTGCATGGCCTCCATAAGGGGCATCATGACAATGAGAAATAATGCTTTCGATTTCGATTTCCGGGAGGCATCGTCAGAAAATACCGTCGGCACTCCTCTTGAATAGTAAAGGTTCATCCTAAAAGTAATGTTTTAAATCGTGAAAGAATTTCTTCTTCTGTTGATAAGTCATATCAGGGGGTAGGATTTTGGCAGCCAAGTAATTTGCTATGTCCGCATACCATGGTATGGTTTGGTTGGTTCGGACAGAGACCACGGCTTCTTGTATATCATTATTTATTTCTTCTTGGCTTTCTCGTGAATCGCTGTTAGCAGCTTGTGTGTCAAGTCCTAAAAGCAGTTGATTTGGATTTGATTCAGGCAGTTCTTTGCTGGCATCTCCTAAGTCCATCTGAGCTAACATAAGTTCATACGGGAAGTCATCGTTAATAGGTACTTCTTCTGGTGTCAGCTGTTCCATTCGAGATAAATGGTCGGCTACTACGTTCTCGGTACCTTTTTTGTATTTAATTTCTAAATCGAACTCTTGCAGAAGCAGAATCCATCTCAAAAGTCTCGGCTTTGAGTGTTGCTTGGTTAAGAGATATCTAATAGCTGCATGGTTTGTATAGATGATTATTTTTGTGCCTACTAGGTAGGAGCGAAATTTGTCTAGTGCGAAGACTACGGCTAAAAGTTCTTTTTCTGTTGTTGCGTAATTCATCTGTGCAGGGTCCAAGGTTCTACTAGCATAATATATCGCATGAAGCTTCTTATCTCTTTGTTGTCCCAGGACTGCACCTACGGCGTAATCACTCGCGTCGCACATGATTTCAAATGGAAGTCTCCAATCAGGTGGTTGCATGATTGGTGCGGATACAAGAGCTGTTTTTAGTTGGTTAAATGCTTTTAGGAATTTGTCATCAAAATCAAATTCAACGTCTTTCATAAGGAGGGTGGTTAGAGGTTTTGATATTTGCGAGAAATCTTTTATAAATCATCGGTAGAAACCGCCGTGTCCTAAGAAACTGCGTATTTCTCTTACTATTTTAGGGGGTTTCAAGTTTTCTATAACTTCGATCTTAGCTTTATCGACTTCAATCCCCTTTTCAGACAAAACGTGTCCTAGTACGATTCCTTGTTTGACCATAAAGTGGCACTTTTCCCAATTCAGAACGAGGTTAACTTTTACGCATCTCTCTAAAACTTTCTCCAAATTTAACAGACAATCTTCAAAACTCTCTCCACATACAGAGAAGTCGTCCATAAAGACCTCCATAATGTTGTC
The DNA here is from genome assembly GCA_948472305.1 of Vicia faba. Lineage (NCBI taxonomy): Eukaryota > Viridiplantae > Streptophyta > Magnoliopsida > Fabales > Fabaceae > Vicia > Vicia faba. Next base: position 1,157,932,399 of record OX451741.1, read on the forward strand.
TATGAAATCAGCAAAGATTGCCATCATGCATCTCTGAAACGTGGCGGGAGCATTGCATAATCCAAACGACATTCGTCTGTAGGCGAAAGTTCCATAAGGAAATGTGAATGTTGTTTTCTCTTGGTCATCGGGGTGAATAGGGATTTGAAAGAATCCGGAGTACCCGTCTAGATAACAGTAATATGAGTGCTTAGCTAATCGTTCAAGAATTTGATCAATGAATGGTAGGGGAAATGGTCCTTGCGAGTGGCCTTATTTAGCTTCCTATAGTCAATACACATTCTAGCTCCGCTTATAGTTCATTCTGCTACAGCTCTGCCTGCTTTGTTTGTTGTTACTGTTATACCACCTTTCTTTGGTACACAGTGGACCGGGCTTACCCATTGACTATCGGAGATTGGGTATATGATTCCTGCGTTCAAAAGTTTTTTAACTTCGTCTTTTACTACGGTGCTCCATATTGGGTTAATTCTTCATTGATGTTCTCTAGAAGATTTGCAGTCATTTTCCAGCATAATACGATGCATGCATATGGAAGGACTTATTCCTTTGAGATCTGTAATGTTGTATCCTAAGGCGGAGGGATATTTTCTTAAGACTTGTAATAATTTGTCTATTTCATGTTGTCCTAAGTCCACGTTGACAATTACAGGTTGCTTTAACTCGGTGTCAAGGAATTCATATCTGAGGGTCTTAGGTAATGGCTTAATATCCAATGCTGGTTTTCTTGGACAAGGCATGTGATTGGGTGTCAGAGCTAAGAATTCACTCAGGTTGTCGTCTCGTTATTCAAGACACCATTCGTTATCTTCGAATATAAGAGGTGTGGGAATCTTCATGATTTCGTAACAAGGTATTGGTTCCCATTCAATTTCTCTTACGCATTCGTCCACGATGTCCACCAGATAACATGTGTCATCTATGGCGGGCACTTGTAAGAATTGTGTTAGAATAAATTCGACTTTCTCTTCACCTACTTCAAAGGTTAATTTGCCCTTCTTTACATCTATGATAGCTCCAACTGTGGCTAAGAATGGTCTTCCTAAGATGATATGTGTGCTTTCGTCTTCTCTAATGTCCATGATTATGAAATCTGTAGGGATGTAGAATTGGCCTATTCGTACAAGAACGTTTTCTAAGATTCCTACTGGATATTTGACGGAGCGATCTGCTAATTGAACTGACATCTTTGTCGGTCTTAGTTCACCCATTTCCAGTTTGTTGCATATGGATAAAGGCATAACGCTAATACTAGATCCTAAATCACATAGGGCTTTGTCTATGACAAACTTACCTATATGGCATGGTATAGAGAAACTTTCGGGGTCTTTCAACTTAAGAGGCATCTTGTTTTGGATAATCGCGCTACATTCTGCTGTAAGCGTTAGTGTTTCGTTATCTTCTAGCTTTTTCTTGTTAGATAAGATTTCCTTGAGGAATTTGGCATAGGAGGGCATTTGAGTTATAGCTTCTGTGAAAGGAATTGTTATATTAAGTTGTTTCAGAAGTTCTACAAATTTTTTAAATTTCCCTACATTCTTAGGTTTGGCTAATCTACAAGGAAAAGGGATTTGGGGTTTATAAGGCGGTGGAGGCACATAAGGTTTTTCTTTTTCTTTGGCCTCTCCTCCTTTATCTTCTTCGTCTACCTCTGGTTTCTCAGGTTGATTCTCCTTCTCAGTTGATGTTTCGGCCCTTTGATGCATACTTTGGTTTGACAGTCTTGGGTCGGGCGGTCCATCTAACTCGGTTCCACTCCTTAATATGATGGCATGAGCATGCCCCTTCGGGTTAGGTTGTGGTTGACCGGGAAATGTATCATCCGGTGCGGTTGTAGGTGCTTGTTGTTGAGCCACTTGAGAGATTTGGGTTTCTAACATTTTAATGTGGGTGGCCAAAGCATCTATTTTGTTTGCTAATTATTTTATCTGCTCATTAGAGTGTATGTTCTGATTTTGGACGTCTTTGTTTGTTTGTGCTTGGGTAGCTATGAAGTTCTCCATCATCAGTTCTAAGTTTGATTTTCTAGGTGCACTAGGAGCATTTGCAGGGGCTTTCTGATATCCAGGTGCAACGACAGGTGCTTGGTTCGGAGCATATAACGCATTGGGGTTTTTATATGAGAAATTTGGGTGATTTTTCCATCAAGGGTTGTACGTGTTTGAGTAAGGGTTTCCTTGAGCATAATTCACTTGGTCAGTTTGAGTCCCTGCCAAGATTTTACATTCAGTAACTAGATGTCCAGGCACTCCGCATATTTCGCAATTGGGAGTTATAGCAGCCACAGTGGCTGGAGGTATTGCGGTCAAATTATCAATCTTTAGGGTGAGAGCGTCTACCTTAGCGTGGACACTGTCTAGGTCGCTTATCTCATACATTCCTCCTTTTGTCGGTGCTTTCTCTGTAGTACCTTTGTCTACGTGTCCTCTTTCACTTCCCCACTGATAGTGGTTTTGGGCCATACTTTCAATTAGAGCATAGGCAGCGGTGTAGGATTTGTCCATAAGTGCACCACCTGCGGCAGCGTCTATTGTTAATCTTGTATTGTAGAGGAGACCATTATAGAAGGTTTGGATAATCAACCATTCTTCCAGGCCATGATGTGGGCATAGTCTCATCAGATCTTTGTACCTTTCCCAAGCATCGAAAAGGGATTCGTTCTCCTTTTGTCTAAAATCGCTTATCTGAGATCTTAGCATAGCTGTTTTGCTTGGTGGAAAATATCTCGCAAGAAAGACTTTCTTCAGCTCGTCCCATGTAGTGACTGAGTTCGCGGGTAGAGATTGGAGCCAAGCTCTTGCTCTGTCTCTTAGAGAGAAAGGGAAAAGACGAAGTCTTATTGCCTATTGACTGACCCCATTGTTCTTGATTGTATCTGCGTACTGTAGAAATATTGATAGATTAGGGTCTTCCATCGACCCACCAGAGAACTGGTTCTGTTGCACAGCAGATAACAAAGAGGGTTTCAGTTTAAAGTTGTTAGCCTTGATTGGAGGGGCAGCAATGCTATTATGTGGTTCATCTTGTGAGGGTATGGCATAGGATTTGAGTGGGCGCGGAGCAGGATTTGCATCCATTTCTTCGGAAGGTGGAGAAATGGGCAGTTCGAATGATTGACGAGGTTGGGTGTTATGCAAGGGATGATACTCTTGGATGCGGCGTCTAAGTCTGAGATAATGCTCGATATCGTTGATTTGTATGTATAACGGCTCGCCTTGCGAACGAGTGTTTGGCATACAAATAAGAGAAGAAAAGAAAAGAAATAGAGAAGAAAGAGAGAAGTTTTTTTTTGCTCTAGTCTCTACTACGTAACAAAAGAATAGCAATATCGACTTAAATCAATCCCCGGCAACGGCGCCAAAAACTTGATCGTGGGATTTGTACTTATGTATCCAATGATTCGGACTACAAGTGCACAGTCTTATCGAGTAGTTTTAAAAGATATCGAACCACAGAGACTGATGAATCGATCTACCGTCTTCTATTGTTACTTCGTAAATCTAAAGCTAATGGTTATTTGATTTGGGTTGTAGGGAAAACTAAATACTAAATTAAGTTGGATTTTAATAATCAATGAGCTTAATTACCAGTATGCAATAGTCGTACCTCGGGAACTAGCGACCTATCGGGCGTCTTTATATTTTCAAAACATTTTTCAATAAAACCTATCTAGTTTAAAAACCCTCGTCTCACACTGTCGTTTTGTTGATCTAGGCTATGCAGTTAAGTCCTAACGTACGCTTCCGCCATCCCGCAGGAGTTAAAAACACGTTTTGGAAACTAAACAAAATCTTAATTAACTTTAAACTGCTTCCGCTGTATTTTAAGCCAATGCCTAATTACTACTGTCCAGTTAAAAGATCTCAAACTTCCGTTTTGTTAACCCTAACCTCTATCTGTTTTTTACTTCCGTAACAAAACAATTTAATGATTTGAAAAATAGTAACTTAGGCCAAAAAAGAAAGTTTCGTAGTAAAAATAATCCCGGCTAAGTTACTTGTTCCCTCGGTTGATTGACTTTACATACCGGTATAGGATTTCTAGCCTGACATAATATTAAACCAAATCGCAGAATAATTTAAAGGACAAACACAAATAAACATAATTATATTAATTAATAAGCAATAAGAATTTGTAAACATAAACCTGACAATAACTCTAAAGACAGAAGCACTCCTGCACAAATTGTAGGCTTTGCTTCGATCGGGGGATATATTTAATCGTACAAAAGAAAATAAAACTGAAAGCAATAATGCTGGAAAGAAATAAGTTGGAAATGAAATAATTTTGAAAAGAATGCTGCTGAAAATAATATTCGCTCAATAAAATCTCTAAACTTTCTTGCCCAAAAAGAAGAACCCTTTCTACTGTAGTCTAAGGCTCTATTTATAGGTCTTGCTTGATCAGTTGCTCTCGAAAGTGTAGGAACAATTTACTTCCTTCTTTGAGAAATGATAGCGCCATTCAATTGTCACGTTCGTTGCTCCTTTGACTGAGTGGGTGAGAAAATGTAGGAACTCGTTGGATTAACCCTTGAACGCGTTTCTGTCCGTTGGATGAGGAGAAAGTGGAGTAATGGCCTGTGACGTTCGTCACATTCAAGTGACTATCATCACTTGGTCTTCATGGCGCGTGACGTTCGTCACGCCCCCTTGACGGCCGTCAAGGACTTCTTAATTGTGGGCCACGTGCTCACATGTGTAATGGGCTTTGGGCTGGTTTCTTCTGCTTAGGCCTTTTTACTAGTTTTTGCACCCTTTTTTCTTCATTTCTTCAAAAGTGTTCGGCTTAATACATATCTGCAAAAATAGAAAAATACCTGCATAATACTTATAAAATAATTTAATTTAAACTAAAGTATGAGAAATATTTGGTGTATATCAAGCCAGAAATATCACATATTTGTGTGTCATCAGGTGACAGCCAAGAATCCCGCGTTGAACTGTTTCATGACTTCTGCTTTAATCTTCTCCGACATATCTGGTCGCATGCGACGAACCTTTTATTTTACTGGTGGGAAATCCTCTTTTGTAGGTAGATGATGTACCACAATATCTGCACCAAGTCCTGGCATGTTCTCATATGACCATGCAAAGACCTCAACATACTCGTGTAACAACTGAATCAGACGCTCCTTGACACTAGGTTCCAGATTGGCACCCACCTTGACTTCCCTTTTGTGTTCTTCGGTACCTAGGTTGATGGTGTCTACTAGTTCCTCGTGGCGTTGAATGGTTCTCTCTTCTGGTTGTAGTAATCTGGAAAGTTCCCCTGGTACTTCATAATCTTCCTCACCTTCGTCTTCGGCTTGGTAGATTAGATTTTCAGAGTCACAAAAAGCCATAGCAGAACCGTTACCCATGGAATCTCGAATGGATGTAGACCTGCATTTGTGAGTGTGAGTGTGTGTAAGAGTATAGATATCTTTGAAAGAAATATAAAAAGGAAAAACAATGAGCACAAAGTTTGTATGCAAAAACGTCCATGATTCATTGATGTCATATAGAAATGAGATAATAACCCTTACAAATGGACCGTTGTGCCTCGGGTAAGACACAAGGTTTTAAGAGTCTGAATCGTTTTAATATTACAGATCCAATAAAATGTAAAGACAAATTACAATGGGATAAAAGTGATCGGGACGAAATCTCTAGCTTCCTAGTTGCTGAGCCCTCCAATGGAAGTTTGGGAAATCTAATCCTCCAGGTTGTAGCTGTCTTCATCATCCTCCATGGCGCTGACTTGGTGGTTGCTGATCTTCAAGGGTGGTCCTCCAGCACGAGCGTGGCGTACATCCTTCTGGGGACCTGAAGTGAAACCCAGGCCAAATTTGTCAGATTTGTATGGGATATCTGGGAGTTATCCCCAAATAGTGCACCCACCTTCTATCACTGCCTTGGCATCCTTCAAAGATGACATCCTGGGTGGAGGATTTGTAATCTTGGGAACTTGAGACATAACCTTGGTTACTGCCACATCTTGCGGGACATCTTCAAAGTGCTGGAATGGAGTTTCAATAAATTCACCATCTAATTCAACATATCTGAAGGAATTAAGATGGCTAATCATATACTCTTCTTCTCCATGAACGGTGATGATTTTCCCTTGAATTGGATATTTCAGCATTTGGTGCAACGTAAAAGTAACAGCACTGGCATTGTGAATCCATGGTCGGCCTAGCAAGCAGGAATATGAAGGGTGAATATCCATTACATAAAAAGTTGAATCAAATTTTTGGGTTACAAACTTTCTGGGGATATCCACTTCCCCATGCACCATCCTTTTTGAGCTGTCAAAGGCCCTCACTACTATGTTGCTGGGTTTCAAAGTCAATCCCTCATAATCAAGCCTATCAAAAGCCTTTTTAGGCAACACATTCAGAGACGAACTGGTGTCAACCAAGACATGAGCCAGAGTTGTGCCCCAGCATTCCACTGAGACATGTAATGCCTCATTATGCTTCCTCCCTCTTGGCGTTAAATCAGCATCTGAAAAACCTAAACCATTATCTGCAGTCAAGCTGGCTACGCAGTCTTGGAACTGATCGGCAGATGTTTCTTGGGGTACATGGGCAGTTTTCAGGAATTTTACCAAGGCCTTTGCATGAGCCTCGAAACATAGTAATAATGTCAGTAGGGGTGATAGTAGGGATTGTAATAGCTTTGTCAGCAGGAGTTTTTGCAGGACTGGGAATAATCTTTGGAGGAGCAACGGTAACAAGAATGATTACGGGTCCAAAAACTACTTTTGGGGGAGCAATTTCTGGAGAGAATATCCTTCCGCTTCAGGTAATCTTGCTAGTCCCCGTAATATTACTGATATCAGAGTCAATCTTCTTAGAACTTGAATCTTCAGCAGCTGGCTAATCTTGCTTGATACTGTGGTAGTAGACATACCCTCCATAATTCCATGGTACGATTTTTTTTGACAAATACGGGATTGGTCCAGGCATTGTAATTATCAAAGGAGCAACTTTAGGAACTGATGTAATTCTAACGGGTCTTTTGGTGGAGACCTTGGAAGAATTGTCGGAAATGTTCACGATGGAAACATCATTATAAGAAACAATTGTAATTGAAGCCTTCTCGAACAAAATTTCCTTGTTATCTATTAGGCACTGCACGCATGCTTTCAACAAAGGACAGCTGGTTGGTGAGGATAAATAGAAATGGAAGCTTTCATCACAGCCTGGGAAAACACTGACATTCAATAAGTTCTCTTTGATAGTCAGGAGTGTGGTCATAAGTTCATCAACTGAAGTAACAAACATATCTTCCTCAATGGCGTTGGCATTATGGACGTGCTTGGGCATAGGGGCAGAAATGACATTGGGCTTTTCTGGCGCATCGAATTAAATCTCTTTGGCTTCAAGAAGGTCTTGTACTTTTTTCTTTAGAGCCCAACAGTTGTTAGTGTCATGGCCGAGACTCTCAGAGTGGTATGCACAGCGGGCATTAGGATGATAGTGAGGAGAGGTTGTGTTAGGATTCTTTGGAGCTTCTTTCAAGGTCACTAGGTTGGACCTTAACAGATGTGGCAATACTTGAGATAGGGTCAAGTTAATTCTGGTGAATTTTAGGACTGGTCTTTCCATTCTTTGTTGATTATTTCTTTGCTGATCAGGCGCAGGTTTAGGAGTCATAACAGCCCCCACCATTGGACGGCGTTCAGCCTTATCTTGATTTCTCTAAGGATACATATCAACCACTTCTTTCTTTCCTATGAATGGCTTCCTTACAGCAGTAGAGGATGCATCTTTTTGAATCTTTCCATTCTTTATCTCGACTTCTACCCTTTCTCCGGTCAATATCAGTTTGGTAAAACCTGCCGATGAACTCCCAATTAAGTGATTGAAGAAGGAACCAGACAAGGTGCCTAAAAACATGTCTACCAACTCTCTTTCAGATAGGGGAGGTTGAAATATTTTGTCCAAGTCCCTCCACTTTTGCGCATAGTCCTTTAAGCCTTCACTTGAAACCATGGCCATTGTGATACGGTGGGAGAACTGACTTGAGGGTTTGAATTTATGTTTGCAAATGTTGCCGTTTAGAAAGAGTCGCCACCGACTTTTCTTTTATCCAAATAAGGAAAGGTGAAAAAGCACATGAAAGACCTTTCGAGATGTTTTCTTGAGTTCGGGGGGTATATTATGAAAAGGAAGGTATTAGCACCCTTTCCATCCATAGTTTTCCATGGGCTCTTAGTTACTTGCTAGATCATTTTCTTTTGATTGAATGTGCTTGTGGTGTGTGTTTTTGAAATTATTTTAAAAAGGTGTCATCGTTTAGGCAAACTTTGTAATAGTTCTCGTTCGTGAGAACGTATACAAAGTGTTGAGCTTTTGAAGATGTTTCATGTTTGGAAAGGTGTATGTGATTATTTTGAAAATAGCAAGGATATTTATTTTGAAATTGAGCAAGTAACTAAAAGTAATCTACCTACTCAAAAGGTCTTAGATGTGTTTTTCCTCCTCCTTTAGATGTTGCTATCTTACCATTGATTTGGTAAGAATCCCCATCGTTGGATGTGAAGGGACAGGCATGGGTCATCGTATGACCATGATAGCAACATTGTGAGATGACATAGCATTTTTTGTTAGGGACTAAGATCATTTCGAAAGGCAACTTTGATAGCGTCATTGAGGGACTATGATCTTATATTTTATTTTTTCTAAGACATCCCACATGCATAACATGGCCCTTTTTGTAAGGAGACAAGTGAGATTACCCTAAGGGTGCATGTGTGCAAGTGTGTTTGATTTCATGCATTTGTCTTTGATTTTTGGTGGTCTACTTGTTGGTTTTATCTTGCCATACACGCCTAATTACTATACAGTATTGGGAAAACAATAAATTGTGAGAAAGGAAATTCTACTCTATTACAATATTTAGGGGGTGGGGGTACATATGTACGAATAGGGATTGCAAGTAAACATAAGTCTTAAGTTACTATCACAACCATATTGAAATGCATAACATAAGAAAGAAATGGACTTGTTTTAAAAGATGTTTTTGTCTTAAGGAAATAAGTTAAAAGGAAAATGTTTTTCATATCTTTTATGTTAATATATTAAAAAAAATTCATAGGGAAAATAAATGCAAGGTAGAAACAACATGGTGCTGTAAATAAAGAAACAAGGATCAGAAGTTCTGAAGCTAGGCGCGTGACTCAGCAGGAAACGTCAGTGGGATCAGAAGTTCTAGATTCGTACACTCTGAGGTCCTGCAAAAACGTCAGAGGGAAAGAGAACAAAGGTTCTGGGTGGTAAACTCAGAGGTCCTGCAAAAAACGTTAGAAGGAAAACACAGAGGCTCTGGATGGTGTTCATCAAGTGAACCAAAAGTCAGAAGTTCTATATTATACTAAAACAGTGAGAAAACGCCAGCAGTTCAATGTATTTGACATGTAAGGAAATCTCAGAAGTTATGTGCTGTGTTAAAACAGTGAGTGAGTCATCAGAAGTTTAGTGTTGTGCTGAGCAGTTGAGTGAACCTTAGCGGTTCGGTGCACTATCAGTATGTGAGAATCAGAAGTTCAGTGTGTGTTAATAGTGAGAAAAAATCATAAAAGTTTTGTGTGTTATCAGCATGTGAAAATCAGAAGTTCTATATTACATTTTAAATTTTTTCTCATATTAATCGTCACGTCAACAACTCATTCATTTTTGGCAAACAACAAATCAGAATAACAACCCAACAGTTTATAGAAGTTCTAATCCTAAGTGTGAGTCTAGGATTATTCTAGAAGTTTTGATCCATAGTTTCAGTTCATGCAATGATATGCACAACATTAATACTATGATATTTACATGCTATTGATTTTCAAAATGAAAAACAAGTAAAGTCATAAAGACTTACATGGAGCGTGCTTGGAGCTTTGAGTGGTTGCCTTTGGATGTTCTGAGTCAGCAAGAGAGACGAAAGAGTGGTTGTGTTCTTTGGTTCAAAGGGAAGAACATTGGTTTGTTTTTGTGTATGAGAAATCTGGATTTTTATGAAGGTTTCACAATTTCCTTTTCTCTCTTTTTGATAGTTTTTTCTTTCCAAAAGCCAGTCGTTTGCAAGTGTGATGGAGCCAAGTATTTATAGATGAATTTGCTGTGATTGGGGGGAAACAATGGGATTTGAACCTATTTTGGCATCCTGTTCTTTTGCTTTTTCATCACAGTTTTCGTATGCTAGTTTGGTGTAATCATGAGATACAGGCGTATGCTAAGCCAGTTGTTGGTCATAGGTCTGCAGCAAGTTGTATAAACAAGGTTTTGGGATTTGGTCAAGTTTTGACCAAAGCTTTGAAAATAGCCTTCATGTGCCGAAGCGCTGCCTTGTATTTGAAGCAAGCATGGTGGCTGTCAGCAGGATTTAAGGAAAAGCAAAAAGGAAAGCATGGGCTTAGTAGAAAAATTGTTGTCCCAAGACAATAAAGGTACACGTGGTAAAGATCCTTTGGATAAAGACTCAGAAGGTGGTTGTGAGCATTAAATGATGATGAGACTTATCACAACCATAAAACCTGCAACATGAAACTCTACACCAAGACTTTGTTCTGGATCAGAAGTTCTGCTTCAGCGTAGCATCTCATCCTCTGATCTTTGTATCTTCTGGCTCTAGCATGTTCTGAAGGAGAACATTACTTCCACATGTTCTGATTAAAGCGTCATGTTCTGAACCATATTTGCAACTTCTGAGTGAAGCTTTTTGTGAAAACCTATCCAGAAGTTCTGAATAAACTTTCCCTTGAGAGTGTCCAGAATTTGCTGAGCGTTATGGTGATAACCTGGTCAGAAGTTCTGAAAATGTCATATTTTCTTAAACACTTAGAAAAAATTCTAAGTATTTAGAATTTTGACTTTTTGGATTTTGATGAAACAAAACTTCATATTTCATCGTGTCTTGATGAAATGTGATTCTTGAAGCTTAAGTTTTGATCCAAAAGTCAAAGATTAACTTTTTCAGCGTGTAAATGACCATTTTGCCCTTGTAAGTGATTTTCCTTGGAAAATTTGTAGTTCAAAGCTTGGAAGCAAACTTGAGGATCCATGGTGATCCCTTGTGAAATGAGAGGGAAAATTTTGGGGTAAAATAGCCATACTCTGGAGTTGAGTACGTGTAGGCGCAAGATCAGCGTTGTATTGGTATTGTTTGTAAAAGGTGGCGGCCAGATCTTCCCAGTTATGAACATTGGCTGTTTCTAACTGATAGAACCAATTAAGTTGAGTTCCAGACAGACTGTCTTGAAAGAAGTGTACCCATAAATCCTTGACAGTGATATGTGGCTGGATTTTCCTCACATAGGACCGGAGATGCATTTTAGGGCATGAAACTCCGTCATATTTGGCGAGCACAGGTGCTTTGAATATTGGACGAATGACAATCCCCGTTACTAATCCCAACTCCTCAAAGTCCAATCCAGGAACTTTTTGGATTTCCATTGCACTCAACCGTTCTTCTAGATGCTTATACTTATCATCGGGTGGAGGATATTGTTCTTCAGAATAGTCTTCTTCTTCCTCTACCTCTTCTGAATCAAACTGAACAATTGTTTCCTTGCCTTTCTCGTCTTGATTGTCTTTCTCACCGGATGTTGTTGCAAAGTATAAGGCCCTTCTTGTTTGCCCTTGGAATCTCCTTCCCATGTTTAGAACTCCAGTTATCTTTTTCGTCTTCTTTTTCTTCTCCTCAACCAGCAAGGTCTTCAACTCTTCTTGTCCTTTGGCTAGAGTTAAGAACAATTGTTGAAACTGTGCATTCTGAGCTTGGAGGTCCTTCATTGTTTGCTCGAGATCCAACTTTCTGAAATAAATAGTAGAGAGATGAGGAGACTTTTTGCAAGAAACCTGCTTATGTTATGATGAATGGTAAATGCATATGCAAAGATTTCAAGGATTTTAAGATTCAAATTTGTTTTAGACAAAAAGGAAACACACGTTATATTAATAAATTAAAGTTTGAGTACATTAATGCCTTCTTGGGCAAAATAATACAAGAACTCTAAGATAAAAATGTAGTACGCATCCTCTTTGGTGCAATGTAGGAATTCAGAGTCTGCTCCTCATGAAGTAGCCTAGTGAGTTCCAAAACCTTCTTCTCGCTTGCGTAGAATTGGGCTTCGAAAGTATCTTGCTCCCCCTTGAGTTTTATCCAATCCCTTTGTAGGTATTAAAGAGAGGTGGGCATGTCAGGATGTAGGATAGTATATGGAACATCTCCTTCCATGACAGGCTCAATGATTACCGGGATAATGGATGGATAAGGCATCATAAGACTCTGAGCATGAGTTCGTACCCATTTGAGGTAAGGCTCAAGAGGGATGGAATTTTTATGCCCCAAAGTCTTGCTATCTACCTTGTTCAACATCCTCCAAGCTCGGATAAATCTCTGGCGATGACCTTGATCGTCGTTCTCGTAGTCAAATACCAAACCTTGAATGAACATCTCATGTGGGCCATCCCTTCGGGAGTAACCAAACTGTCTTAAGGCTAAGCAGGGGTTGTAGGTGATACATCCCCTAATGCCAAGTAAAGGGACATTATGGAATTCTCCATAACGGTCAACGATGATAACATTCTCTATAGACCGGGAACACCAACGGATGTCAGAATGTTTGAGCGTCGTCAACCTTTATGACAACCTTGAACCTTGCTCGTTCTTCAATACAGATTGGGGAAGATGCGAAATTAATAATCTTGCCAAAAGAGGAGTACAACACATAAGGATACCTCTTTTCCTCATAGTGCGGGTGTTAAAAGAATGTAGGATGTCCCCTAGCAAAGTAGGCACCAGGTTGCGGGATATGAAGATTTTGACGGTGTTCACATCTATGAGTAGGTTAGAATTTGGAAACAAAACCATCCCATAGATGAGGAGAGCTACAATTTCCTCAAAAGATATTAAATCCAAAGAGTTCCAACAGTTTTGGGCTTTCTCAAACAAGAACTTTTCTAGGAAACCCTTGACACCACTCCTTGTTTCCCAATTAGTTGTAACATCAGATGAGTGCAAGTGTAAAGCTTGAGCAATCTCTTCTGGCTTTGGGTCTCTTTCTATACTGTTGAAAGGTAGTTGATTGAGAATGGGAATCCTCAAGAGTTGGGATAATTCTTCCAAAGTAGGCACAAGTTGATAATCGGGGAATGTGAAGCAATGATGTAAAGGACCAAAGAACTGAAAGAGCACCTTCATCATGTCCTCATCTGGGTTGGAGGTGACCAAGTCGAGTAGGCGACCATGTCTCTCGGTGAATGGAGAGTTTTCTAGAATCCTTGACGCTATTTCCTTAAGTTGTGGAGGGATCCTTACAAGGTTGACTTGAATGGTTTTCCTGCGAAGAGAATCCATACCCTACAAAACATAACAAAGATAAATCCCAAGATCCTTGAAATGTTTAGTGAATGTGTATGGTGTTATGATGTTCATGATGTTATGTAAAAGTATGTATATACAAACAAAGCAAATAAGTCCTTAGGTTTAGGCTTGCATGGAGTCTCATAGGTAAGTACCCTCTTGAAGTTTAGTTGGCTCAACCTGTCCCAGTAATAGTAACCGGGTTCTAAGGAGCTCAATATCACTAGTTTATTTCCCTGGTCATTGTTTCAGCACAAGCCTTTTTAACGGCGACCGAAATATCCCAAGAAACCAAACCTCAATGAGTGTAGTATCGAGTATCTACCAACTTTGAACTGCACCAAAGCCGGTCATCTCACTACATCCTAAATGGCTAAGATGGTCAAGTAAAGGTTCTAAGAGTTCATTAGTGCTTCATGACATCACTCAGCGGCCCCGTATTCTCCTTGATTAACTCAAAGGCTACCGGTACCCACAAATATGTCACACTAACGTGACTATTTCTTAGGCCATGTCGGTATACCCCGCACAGTTTCCACAACATATTGCTACTTACCTATAAGGTATCCCAAATCCGGGTAGAGGATTCAAACCCAAACAAAGGACCATAATGTAAAGAATACAAGTCAAACAATGAAAGCAAGTAAATATGATCTAACCCTAAGGTAACCCCACTTTTAGAATTTTCCTCAGCAGAGTCACCAGTTATGTGATACGGTGGGATAACTGACTTGAAGGTTTTGCGTTTGATTGCAAATGATGCAGTTAGCAAGAGTCACCACCAACTTTTCTTTTATCCAAAAAGGAAAGGTGAAAAAGCACAGGAAAGACCATTGAGATTATTTCTTAAGTTCGGGGGGGTAGATTATGAAAAGGGAAGGTATTAGCACCCTTTTCATATATGGTTTTCCATGGGCTCTTAGTTACTTGATAGATCACTTGCTTTTTTTGTTTGAAATTGTGCTTGGTGTGGTTTTTGAAAGTATTTTGTAAAGAGGCCATTATTTAGGCAATCTTTGTAATGATTCTCGTTCGTAAGAATGTATACAAAGATGTTGATCTTTTGAAAATGTTTTCAAGTTTTGTAAGATGTTTTGAAAGTGTAGGTGTTTGTTTTGAAAATAGCAAGGATGTTTTGTTTTGAAATTGAGCAAGTAATTAGGAGAATTCTACCTACTCAAAAGTCTTTCTTGTTCATTTTCTTTTCCTTTGACATTGTTATCTTTCCATCGATTTGGTAAGTAACCCTATCTTTGGATGTAGACGGTACGGGTGTGGGTCATCGTATAACCATGATTAGTAATGTTACAAGGTATCTTAGTATTCTTTTTATGGACTAAGATCATTTGAAAGGCAACTTAGATAGTGTCATCGAGGGACTATGATCTTGTATTTGCTTTGTTTTTTCTAAGATACCTTACATGCGTAATATGGTCATTTTGTATAAGGCAACCAAGTGGAATAACCCTAGGGGTGCTTGTGTGCAAATGTATTGTTCTAATGCTTGTTTTTGTCTTGAATTAGGGTTTTCTAAGTATTGGTTTTAGTCTTTCCATACAAACCCTAATTACTAGCATGTTATATATAAAAGCGATAAATTGCGGAATTTAAAGTTACTATGCTATTACAATGTTTGTGGGGAGGTTAAACTTAGTTAGTCTATTACAACCATATTGAATTGGCATCAATGTACAAGGAAATAAATAAGTACAAAGTATAAAATGAATAAATGTACAAAAATGCGAAATGTGAAGTAAATCGATATTTGTTTGGTTTTCATGAGAAAAAGGGAATTTGTTTTAACCTAATTAATTAAAGAAAATAATTAATCAAACTTAAATTTATTAAGAATTTTTTTTAAATAAAACCCTGAATTTGTTAATTGATTAAAAGAAAATAAGTTTAGAAAAAAATATTTTTTGGTATTTTTGTCTTAAAAATATTTATAGCATTATAAAATATTTTTGGCCCCTTTTTATACATGATTAAATATAATTTAATAGGTGTAAAAATAAAAATAAACATTAACCTAGTTTTAATTAAATTTACAAGATGATTTATAAAAAATAAATAAAGTATAGTTAATAAAAACATTTTTTGTGAGAAAAAAATAAAAAAAACTAAGTTAAAATGAAATCTATTTTTTTTTGTATTTTTTATGATTTTTTAATATTAGGAAAAATATTTAAGAAAATAAATGAAATAAAAATAAGAAAGTAAAATAAACTAGGTCAGGGGGCAAATATGAAATAGAGGGTTAGCTAGCAAAACAAAAAACAAAAAAATGAAACAGGCCCAAAGAGGCCCAGCGCCCTGCAAAAAAGTCAAAAAATGTAAACATGTAAAAAAACACAAAAAGGTATCACTGGGGCTCAAACCCAGGTCCCAAAGGTTACAGGCGGGCGCTCCTACAACTAGGGTGGCTATACATCCGTTAATATAGGCAAATCAATAAATATACAAGGCAAAAAGCGCCCTGATGACTTCATCTTCAACCTCCAACCAGACCAACTGTAACTTGCTCATTCCTCATCAAAAATGAAAACTGTAAACATGAAACTTGTAGAAAATTTTCTCACGGTTTCAGAAATGTAAAGCATTAAAACTATAGATCAAAGATAAGAATGAATTTTAATGGCCCTAATTTGAACCCTAAAAATCTCAGAAATTTCAGTTTCAAAATTCTCTAAACTCAAGCAAAATTAATGTAATCTATGGACATGGTTAGCTTCAGGGTAATGATATCTACATGTTTTCTTCACAAATAAATCATTGATGATGCCTGTATGAAGAGTTCAAAGTTAATAACACTTACCTCAAAACTGGAAATCGTGTTTTGAGTTTGAGCTTGTTTCAAGTGATGGTGATGATCAGGTTAGCTTCCTTGAGGTCCCAGGAAGCTAATGCAATGATTAGCTTGAGCAATGGATGGCTGAAATGGTCTGGAGAAGTCAACGTGCAGAGTTCTGTTTTTGAAAATGGAGGATGGTATTAATGGTGTTACAGTTCTATAACAGGGTGTGGGATTAACTGTATATGATGTTTAGAAACTTTAGAAACCAAAAGGCCAAGAAACGCACGAGTAGATTATGAGTTTCAAGTTTTTGGTCAGTTTGTGTATAAATGGAAGTGTGAAGTGTGATTCTGAGTTCTAGGTTCTTTCAAAGCTTGAGCATTTGTGTGTTTGTGTCAAATGGTTTATGTATGTATAAACAAAAGTGTTTGAGAGTTGTGGACCATCAGAAGTACAAGTTTCTAGCTTTTTGCTAGGTTACTTGATTTTGAAGAAAAGAGGGAAACAAGTTTCAAGGAGAGGTACAAGCATGGGATGGGTGATTGTATGTGTTTGAAACATTTATCATGAGTTATAGGACCTGTTTGATCAAAAGAGAAATAGTGCAAGGCTCAAGAATAAGTTTTGTACAAAAAGTCACTTTATCAAAATGGCAATGTAACCTTTCTTCCAAAAATGGATATAAAGCATGTCCATGCATTAAATGCTTGAAGGGAGGCCTCTAACAGTTGCGTAAACCATTAATTATGGAGTGCCTAACAAGTTTGAGGCCTGCAAAGTAGTTTTTATGCAGCATAGTTTGAATTTGAATTTTGTTCATCACTAAAATGACTTGGAATTAAAGTGATAAAACCCTAACTTTATCTCTTCGATTCTCCCTACTCAAGAATGATCTAAAGGAGTTCTTAGACATTTTGGAAAGCTTGAAATGTTCTCTACAACCCATATTTGAATTGATTTTGAATATTCCCCTTGGAACTATATGCAAAAGTACCATGAAGTTGGTTTAAAATCCTGACCAAATTAGGGCAAAATCTCACTAAGTGTTTTGTTTCATGACCCTATGTTCATAAAATTATAACTTGAGATCCAAGAACTTTTGGAAGGAGTTGTGTAAAGAAAAGTTTTATACTTCATGGAGATCTACAACTTTCATGTTGTAAGTTTCTCTTGAATCATCTTGCATCATGGTGAAAAATTTGTTCAAAGTTATGAAAAAATATGAAATGTCCAACACTTAGAAAAATTTCTAAGTTTAGAAATTTTGACTTTTCAAAATGAAATCTTGAATTTTTGATTTCTTGATGAATAAGTTTCATATTTTGACATGTTTTGATGAATTTTGATCTATGGCACTTGAATTTGACTAAAAAGTCAAACTTTGACTTTTCAATATATAGTTGACTTTTGATAAGTTGACTGAAAAATTCATCTGTCAATCCAATGGACTTGCAATGTTTTGAACCATGTAATTAGGTCAAAATGATTAAATTGGAATCTTAAGATCATGCTTTAAACCAATTGATCATTTGCTAGGTCAAAAATCAGAAATTGCCCTTTTCCAGTCAAAAACCCTAATTTTGACCATTTTGTCCTTTTGGAGATTTGATCAAATTTCTTGAGGAGTTGTGGTCCAAACTTGATCAAATGATACATATGAGTATCAAATGTTTATGTGAGTTAAAAATTATGAAGTTTGACTATAAATTGGCCATAGTTTACTTTTTCCCCAATACAATTGATTTTTAGGTCAACTGCTCAATTGACTGATCAAAAATATGATCCAAGGCTTGAAACTTGACATGAGTAATCTTGGGGGTCCATAATTATCCATGAAAACCATATGGGGCATAGAAAGTTTAAAAATACTTGTGCAAACTCAAACCCTAATTTTGGTCATCAGTGCTTAAGGAGGTGTCTTGAGTTGATCAACCCTAGTGTAGTCTTGAGCCCAAGGAGATCTTGTGAGCAAAATTCTTGATAAGTGAGAGGGAAAATTTTGGGGTACAACAGCCGGCCTCGGTATAGAGCTGAGGATTGGTTGATACTCGATACTACACTCATTGAGATCGGACTTTCGGGATATTTTGACGGGGAGAAAAGATCACTTGAGTTGAAACAATGCCTGATAAAGAAAGATCAGTGATATTGAGACTCCTTAGAACCCGGTTACTTTTATAGGACAAGTTGAACCAACTGAACTTCAAGAAGGTATTTACCTATAAACCCCATGCGAGCCTAAACCTAAGGTCTTGTGTGTGATTAAATTGTTCAAACATAACATCATGCATCATAACATCCATTTTCATTTCACTAACCATTTCAAAGACCAAGGGAATTTATATTTGTTCTATTTTGTAGATCATGGCTTTCATTCATAGAAATACCGTCTGAATCAGCTTTATGAAAATACCTTTCCAACTCAAAGAACTAGTATCAAGGGTTCCTAAGACTTCCTCGTTCACCAAGAAATATGGTCGACTTCTCAACCTGGTTACCTCAAGCTTTAACGAGAAGATGATGGGTGCACTCTTTCAGTTCTTTGACCCCAAACACCATGAATTTACATTTCTCGATTATCAGTTGGTACCCACCATGGAAGAGTTCTCTCAATTTTTGGGTGTACCTATTCTTGATCAGGTGCCTTTCACCGGTTTAGAGGAAGCTCGAAAGCCAGAGGTCATTGCAGCAACCTTGCATCTGAAACGGTATGACGTTACATCCAACTGGGAAACAAGAAGCGGAGTCAAGGGTTTCTCAGTCAAGTTCCTATTAGAAAAGGCTCAATTGTTTTGGGATGATTTGAATTTCCAAGCTTTCGAAGAAGTCCTGGATCTTATAATCTATGGGTTAGTAATCTTCCCTAATATGGACTTATTCATCGATGTGAATGTTGTCAAGGTTTTCCTCTCTTGTAACCCTGTGCCTACTTTGCTCGGAGATATTTTGCATTCCCTTCATACTCGTACTATGAAAAGAAGAGGAGTTCTTATGTTTTGTATACCGTTGTTGTCTAGGTGGTTTATTTCGCACCTCCCTCAATCAGTATTGAAGAACGAGCAAGGTTTAGGTTGGTCACAGAGGATAATGTCACTTTCTCACTTAGATATTCTTTGGTACTCCCGGTCTATGGGAGATATTTCTATTATCGACCGTTGTGGGGAGTTCCCTAATGTCCCACTCCTCGACATTAGGGGAGATATCACTTATAATCTCTCTCTGGCTCTACGACAGTTCAGTTATGCTCGAAGGGATGGTCCCTATGATATTCTTATCCAAGGCATTATGTTCAACTACGAGGATGATGTTCATGGGTATTGCCAAAGGTTCGTACGAGCTTGGGGCATGGTAAACAAGGTTGATAGCAAGACTTTGGGGCATAAGAATTGCATTCCTATGGAGCCTTATCTCTAATGGGTACGAGCTCTCTCCCAAAACCTTATGATGCCATATACAACCATATTTCTAGTGATTATGGAGCCTATCACCGAAGAAGATGTTTCTTATACAGTTCTCCATCCTGACATGCCCACTGATCTTGAAGAGTTGTAGAGGTCCTGGATTCAGCTGAAGGAAGAACGAGATACCTTAAGAGATCAATTCTACACCAGTGAGAAGAAAGTGTTGGAGCTCACAGAGCAATTTCACAAAGAAAAAAGTCTTAATGTCTACCTCGGCAAGAAGAGAAAGCGCCCATGGGAGACTTGATTCTTAGATTTTCAGGATTTTTAATTTTCAATTGTAAGCCTAAAAGGCAGTTGTAATTTGAATTCTACTAATAAAATCTTTGTTTCATTTTGGTTCGCAAATTTAAATTTCCCAAAGTTCTTGAAAACATCACATAAACATGTTATGCACATCATTACATAAGAAAGTATTTCAAGACAGGTTTCTTCTCTTTTCGCTATTTATTTCAGCAAAAAGAAATGGCTCTCGAACAAACAGTTAAGGATCTTCAAGCACAGAACGCTCAGTTCCAACAGATATTCCTGGCTCTGGCTAAGGGACAAGAATATTTGAAAGCTCTCATCATCGAAGTGAAGAAAAAGGCAAAGAAATTGGCTGGCGTCCTGAATATGGGAAGAAGATTTAGATGACCAGCCAAAAGAGCTCTAGAATTTGCAACTCCATCAAATGAGGGGGATAATCAGGAAGAGGATGACAAGAAGACAAAAGAAGAATATAATATCCCATGTGTGATATGGTGGGAGAACTAACTTGAAGGTTTTGCGTTTGATTGCAAATGTCGCGGTTAGCAAGAGTCGCCATCGACTTTTCATTTATCCAAAAGGAAAGGTGAAAAAGCACAGGAAAGACCTTTGAGATTATTTCTTGAGTTCAGGGGGTAGATTATGAAAAAGGAAGGTATTAACACCCTTTTCATCCATGGTTTTCCATGGGATCTTATTTTACTTGCTAGATCACTTGCTTTTGTTTGAAATTGTGCTTTGTGTGGTATTTTGAAAGTATTTTGTAAAGAGGCCATTGTTTAGGCAAACTTTGTAATGATTCTTGTTCGTAAGAATGTATACAAAGTGTTTGATCTTTTGAAAATGTTTTCAAGTTTGTAAGATGTTTTGAAAGTGTAGGTGTTTGTTTTGAAAATAGCAAGGATGTTTGTTTTTTGAAATGGAGCAAGTAATTAGTAGCAATCTACCTACTCAAATGTCTTTCTTGTTCATTTCCCTTTCCTTTAACATTGTTGTCTTACCATTGATTTGGTAAGCAACCCTATCTTTGGATGTAAACGGGACAGGCGTGGGTCATGATATAACCATGATTAGCAATTTTGCAAGGTATCTTAGCATTCTCTTTTAGGGACTAAGATCATTTAGAAGGCAACTTAGATAGTGTCATCGAGGGACTATGATCTTGTATTTGTCTGTTTTTGCTAAGATACCTTACATGTGTAATATGGCCATTTTGTATAAGGCAACTAAGTGGATTTACCCTAGGGGTGTAATTGTGCAAATGTATTTGTTCACATGCATTGTTTTTGTCTTGAATAGGGTTCTCTATTTGTTGATTTCATGTCTTGCCATACACCCTAATTACTAGCAATATATGAAAGTAATAAAAAAGTGCGGAAAATAAATATCCTATGCTATTACAATCATTAGGGGGTGGGGTGTACAGATTTACAAATGGGGGTTGCAAATAAAATTAAATCCTAAGTTACTATTACAACCACATCGAATGGATAAGAATGTACAAGAAAATGTGAAATGGACTCATTTTGTATAAGAAAAGAAATAAGTTTTGTTTAAGAAAATATTTTTGATCTTTTTGTTTTAAGAAATAAAATAAAGCGTGTAAAATGTAAAATGTTTTTGGTGTTTTTGATTAGTGAAAATAGAAGTGATAACAAAAAAAAATAGTAAGGAAAAAGAAAATAGAATCAGCGCCTTGCTGAACTAAAAGAGATCAGAAGTTCTGACTCTGGCGTGCTGCAAAAACAGAAATCATATTAGTAGAAATAGGTAAAGTCAGAAGTTCTAGGTCCGCTGGGAACAAAGAAGATTTCAGAAGTTCTGATGCCACTGACAGAATTTAGTCTCCCTCTCCATGCTAGTCAGAACATCTACAACTTAGTCATTTCTCAACAGAACAGAAGATGCGCATATCACAATTATGACAGGTTTCGTAATGTTTCAGAAACAAGAGATATCATAACTATAAAACAGAAGCAAGCATGAATTTGCTGATCCTAATTTCCTTAAGAAGTTCTGAACTAATTCACTCCCTACTTAGGCATACAAATACGTGAAACCTCAGAATCCGTACAGCATCAGAATCATGATGTCTACTTTGTATTTTTGAACATGCAAATATGATAATGCCTAAGTAATATGATGAGAGTCAGCAGAAAGCTTACCTTGCAGCTGGAAAATACTATGTGAGCTGGAGTCTGGTTCTGAACTCTGGTGATGTTTTAAACAGCTTCTTCACGTACTCAGCAGGCTGGATGCTTTCAACTTGGGCAATGAATGATGAGAAAATTTTTGGAACAACCAAGGGGGAAAAGTTCTGACTTCCTTGAGGTGAATATGGATGGATAATGTGTTATAGTCTGAACACAAGTTAGGATGGTTTCTAAATGTATATCAGAAACTGTATGGATGGTTTTGGTCAATAAATACTTGAGGGAAAAAATGGAGTTTGAATGCAAGAACCAAAAGTTAACAGGTTTTTGTATTTTGTATTTGCAGTTTTGGACTCTTGGAATTTTAGCAGGGGTTGAAGGATTTTTCTTTCTCAAGAATTCGACCCTTTTACAATTTCCAATGAAGTCCAATTTATAGGCAAAGGTTTAGTCGCTTGGAGAGGTCAAGGCGTACAACCATCATATGCTAGGCACTGACTTGTTCTTGAAGTAAGTTCAAATAGGTATGATGGTTAGCAGTTTCTTAGTCGTGCCTAAGCTGGATTCGTAAGTAGGAATTAAGGAAAAGTAATCTCAAAAGCAAAAGCAATGTATGGGCCCATTGTATTTTATGTAAAAGTGGCTTTTTCCAAGACAATGATGGTACTTCTATGCCATACGTGGGGAAATCCTTTGGATAAAGATCCAAAAGTGGTTGTGAGAATTAAATGATGATGAGATTTATCAAACCATAAATCCTGCAATGTGAGATTCTGCATCATTGCTTAATTTTGGATCAGAAGTTCAGCTTCAGTGTAACTTAGAACAGACATCCAACTTCTGATCCTTGAATCCCTTTGCTTCAGCATGTTCTGAGTGAGCTCTCATACCTTCCCAAAAGCTTGTAACACACTTTGTAAATCCTCTTTGAATTTCTCTTGCAACTTCTGACTGAACCTACGTGAAAACTAGCCCAGAAGTTGTAGACAACTTCTGACTTGAAAATGCTCAGAATTTGTTAAATGCCTAAGCTTCAAAAACGTGCCTTTTAGGATGTATAACTTGAAATCCCAGCATTTCTAAATGAAGTTTTGTTCTGCAACGTTTTAGATCTCATTGAAATCCATAACTTTTATTCCAGAAGTTCTTCCAGAATCAACTTGCATCATAGTGAAAATCTGACCAGAAGTTCTGAATTTGTCATATTTCTTAAACACTTAGAAAAATTCTAAGTATTTAGAATTTTGACTTTTCCAAAGTAATTTTGACTTTTGAATTTCTTAATGAAACAAACTTCATGCTTTGATGAAATATGATTCTTGGAACTTGATTTTTTGATCCAAAAGTCAAAGTTTGACTTTTTAGTGTGCAAATGACCATTTTGCCCTTGTGAATGACTTTCTTCGAAAATTTGTAATTCAAGGCTTTAAAATTGGATGGGAACAAACCTGAGGGTCCAGGGTGATCCTTTGAGAAATGAGAGGGCAAATTTTGGGGTACAACAGCTGCCCCTGTTCAATCTTCTTAAACCTGAAGAGTTAGATTGGAGGATTTGCCATTCGTGACTTGAAGGTGGAAGATGATTGGACACTAGAGTGCCCAGAAATTTGCCTTCGAGGATGTGATGGTTGATGGTATAGGGAATGGGCTTAAAGATGCCATTCAAAAATGATTGCTGAGAGCTGAATCTGAATGAGTATCAGGATGGCATCCGTGTCTGGAGCATATATGAACTGTATCTGAAAGCTGAATCTGAATGAGTATCAGAATGGCATCCGTATCTGTAGCGTATCTGAAAGTTGAATCTGAATGAGTATCAGAATGGCATCCATATCTGGAGCGTATCTGAATTGTATCTGAAAGCTGAATCTGAATGAGTATCAGAATGGTGCCCGTATCTGGAGCGTATCTGAACTGTATCTGAAAGCTGAATCTGAATGAGTATCAGAATAGCATCCGTGTCTGTAGCATATCTGAACTGTATCTGAAAGCTGAATCTGAATGAGTATCAGAATGGCGTCTGTGTCTGGAGCGTAACTAAAAGCTGAATCTGAATGAGTATCAGAATGACATTCGTATCTGGAGCATATCTGAACTGTATCTGAATGAGTATCAGAATGGCGTCCGTGTCTGGAGCATATCTGAACTGTATTTGAAAGCTGAATCTGAATGAGTATCATAATGGATTCCGTGTCTGGAGCATATCTGAACAATATTTGAAAGCTGAATCTGAATGAGTATCATAATGGCATCCGTATCTGGAGCGTATCTGAACTATATCTGAAAGCTGAATCTGAATGAGTATCAGAATGACGTCCGTGTCTGGAGTGTATCTGAAATGCCTTTAATGGTAGATGTTGATTAACCTTATCCTGAAAAGGGAAAATGTTAGCTAATATGCAATTTCATGTTATGAAATGCATGGTATGCATTGGTGTTATCGATGTTTATGATACATGGATGCGATGTATGCGTATGTGAGTTAATCTGCTGCACCGCTGTTGGATTGGGAAAATAAATCCCTGACTGCCACCGAGGATATGGAGTGTAAGTCTTTAATGTTGTGAAGTTGAAGTGTTGATGAATTTCCTCTTAGAGAAATAAACTATGTTGTAAGGGAAATGTCATGTACTGCTTGTAAAATCCTGTCGGGGGATCTTGAGAAATTTGGCGACTTCTACCGGGGAGTGATAATTTGAAGTTTTATTCCGCTAGGGATTAAACTGCATACTGTGGGGGATTGCATGGAAATATCTTAGAGAGATTTCCCTACCTCTTAAAGCCATCAGTGACTGTCTTCCTATTTTATTTATTTGTAAACAGTAATTATGTTCAAATACATATGTTCAAAAATAAATCATTGGACGTTTTTGTAAAACAAACACAAGAGTAAAGAAAAACAGATAGTTTTGCACTTTCAAAGGGATATCTTTGTATTGACCTTGATTAAGTATTTTTTACAATGAGACAAACATTCTAGTAAGAAAAAGTCGTCGTAAAAAAATGAAAATTTTGATACAATGAAAAGATAGTTATGTGCAATAATGCCATGGGGTTCCCATTCTGCTATAGTCTTCGTGTCTCTGGGCAACTTGTATGTTTGTTGCCTTGTCCGAAATTGATTGGATTGATCAGAATCTCTGAGTTTGTCAGGTTGTCCGTAAGGTGATCCAACAAGACATAGTCATACGCTTTAATTCCCTTACTTTTTCCTGGACCGCCCTTTCGGGTTTTCAGTCCACCGGGATACCCTTTTTTGCCCAAGCCTCCCTTTCAAGTTTTTAACTTGCCAGGTGTATAGATTTTTTTTTGTTTTATCCCTAAGTTTTGCCCGAACCTTTTTGGTTCGTCAGGATGCCCTTGTTTTGCCTAGGTGTTCCAACCTAGCTGGTCTCTTACGCGTAGTATCTTTTGACTATGTCTACGTTCGCAGGGTGTGGCAGGTCGTCGCCATCCATGGTGGTCAAGATCATTGCTCCACCAGAGAATATGTTTTTGATTACAACTGGTCCTTCGTATGTAGGAGTCCACTTTCCCCTGGGATCACCTTGCAGTAGTATGATGCGTTTGATCACCAGATTTCCAACATGATACACTTGGCGTCTGACCTTTTTGTTGAAAGCCTTGATCATCCGTTTTTGATATATTTGACCATGACAGATAGTAGTAATCCTTTTCTCATCAATTAAGTTTAGTTGATCAAGTCGAGTCTGGATCCAATCATCTTCATTCATTCCTGCATCCTTCATAATTCTCAGAGAGGGGATCTGGACCTCAATAGGCAAGACAACCTCCATGTCATATACCAGAGAATAGGGTGTTGCCCCGGTTGACGTGCGAGTTGTGGTACGATACTCGTGCAGAGTGAATGGTAGCATCTTGTGCTAGTCTTTGTATGTGACTGTCATTTTTTGTATGATCTTTTTAATGTTCTTATTCGCGGCTTCGACAACACCATTCATCTTTGGTCGATAAGGGGAAGAATTGTGATGCTGGATCTTGAATTACACGCACAAGGCAGTGATTATAGTACTATTCAAGTTCATACCATTGTCTGTAATGATCCTCTCCGGGATACCATACCGACAGATGAGATTCTGCTTGATGAACTGGGCGACAACATTCTTGGTGACGGAAGCGAAAGAAGCTACCTCCACCCACTTTGTAAAATAGTCAATGGCCACTAAGATGAAGCGGTGTCCATTGGAGGCTATTGGCTTGATTTCCTCAATCATATCTATCCCCCACATAGCAAAGGGCCAAGGAGCTGTCAAGATATTCAGAGGAACTGAAGGTACGTGCACCTTGTCAGCATAAATCTGACACTTGTGGCAGATTCGAGAGTGTTGATAGCAATCTGCTTCCAAGGTAGACCAATAATAGCCTGTCCAAAGGATTTTCTTTGCCATCGTATGCCCACTGGAATGGGTGCCAAAAGTGCCTTCATGTAACTCAACCATGATCCTTTCAGCTTCAATCTTGTCTACGCACCGAAGTAACACAAAGTCATGGTTGCATTTGTAAAGAATGCCATTACTAAGGAAGAATTTAGCAGAGAATCTCTTTAAGAACTTCTTGTTGTTTACTGAAGCTCCTTCTGGATATTCTTGATCCTCAAGATACCTCTTGACTTCGTCAAACTAAGGCCGGTCCACTACTTCTTCAGTATTAATCTCGTGACAGTGTGCTAGTTCCTCCATTTGCTCGATGGTGATCTGGGGAGCCTCGTTATCCCATTTAAGTTTAAACATAGATGACATTGTGGCTAGTGCGTCTGCTAGCTGATTTTTTTCTCGCGGGAAATGCTCGAAGGTAATCTTCTCGAAATATGGGAGCAATGTCAAAACATGTTCTTTGTAAGGGATGAGGTTAGGGTGTTTCCCATCCCCCTTTGATCTGGCTAATAACCAAAGCTGAATCTCCAAATACATTCAAAGATTTGATCCCCAAGTCTATGGCAGCTTTGAGACCAAAGATGCACGCTTCGTATTCCGCCATGTTATTTGTACAATTAAAGCAGAGTCTTGCCGTAAATGGAGTATGACATCCTTCCGGAGATATGAGTACAACACCAATACCATTGCCGAGTGCGTTAGATGCCCCATCAAAAACTAAGGTCCATCGGGATCCTTATTCAGGTCCGTCATATGGCCTGAATTCTTCATAGTTCTTTACCATTATGATGTCCTCATCTGGGAATTCGAACCTTTCGGACTGGTAGTCTTCCACAGCTTGGTGAGCAAGGTGATAATCTAGTACACTTCCCTTTATTGCTTTCTGGGTAGTATACTGTATATCATATTCTGTTAGGATCATCTTCCATCTCGCTATTCACCCCTAGAGAGCAGGTTTCTCGAAGATGTATTTTATTTAATCCATTTTAGATATCAACAAGGTAGTATGGGTTAGCATATACTGTCTTAGCCAGCGAGCAGCCCATGCCAGAGCGCAACAAGTTTTCTAGAGTAGTGAATATATTTTTTCACAGTCGGTAAACTTTTTAATCAGGTAATAAATAGCATGCTCTTTTCGGCCAGACTCATCATGCTTCCCCAGCACACACCCCATTGAATTTTATAAAATAGTCAGATACACGGTCAATGGTCTTCCCTCGACTGGTGGTATTAAAACAGGAGGCTCTTGTAAATATTATTTGATTTTTTCAAAAGAAATTTGGCACTCATCATTCCATTTGACTACCTGGTCTTTCTTCAGTAGTTTGAAGATTGGTTCACAGGTAATTGTCAGGTGAGAAAGGAATTTGGCAATGTAGTTCAAGCGTCCCAAGAATCCTCTGACTTCCTTCTCAGTACGAGGAGCAAGCATCTCTTGTATCGCTTTCACCTTGGCAGGATCTACTTCAATACCCTTATTGCTGACGACAAAGCCTATGAGCTTACCAGTCCTTACCCCAAATATGCATTTATTTGGGTTCAACCTCAGCTTGTATTTCTTTAGCCTCTCAAACAGTTTCTGTAAATGATCAAGATTCTCTTCTTCTGTTTGAGATCTAGATATCATGTCATCAACATAGGCTTCTATTTCATGATGTATCATGTCGTGAAATAGAGCTACCATGGCACGCTGATAGGTTGCCCCAGCATTCTTTAGTCCGAACGGCATCACCTTGTAGTAGAATATGGCCCATTGTGTGACAAAGGTTATTTTCTCCATGTCCTCAGGCGCCATTTTGATTTGGTTGTAGCCTGAGAAACCGTCCATGAAGGAAAACACTTTGTGCTGTGCCGTATTATCAACTAGGAAATCAATGTGGGGAAGTGGGAAATCATCCTTAGGGATTTCCCTATAAAAATCTCGGTAGTCCACGGACATTCGTACCTTTCCTTCATTTTTTGGCACATGAACAACATTGGCAACCCACTGCTGATAGGAGGCGATGGCCAAGAATCCAGCGTTGAATTGTTTCATGACTTCTGCTTTAATCTTCTCCGACATATCTGGTCGCATTCGACGAACATTTTGTTTTACTGGTGGGCAGTCCTCTTTTGTAGGTAGACGATGTACCACAATATCTGCATCAAGTCCTAGCATGTCTTCATACGACTAGGAAAACACCTCAACATACTCGTGTAGAAACTGAATTAGACGCTCTTTGACACTAGGTTCCAGATTGGTACCCACCTTGACCTCTTTTTTGTCTTCTTCGGTACCTAGGTTGATTGTATCCACGGGTTCCTCGTGGGGATAAATGGTTCTCTCTTCTTGTTGTATAAACCTGGCAAGTTCCCCTGGTACTTCACAATCTTCCTCACCTTCGTCTTTGGCTTGGTAGATTAGATTTCAAGAGTCACAAAACGCCATAGCAGAACTGTTACCCATGGCATCCCGAATGGATGTAAACCTGCATTGTGGGTGTGAGTGTGTGTAAGTGTATATCTATCTTTGAAAGAAATGAAAATGTAAAAGAGATAAACAATGAGCACAAAGTTTGTATGCAAAAACGTCCATGATTCATTGATGTCATATGGAAATGAGATGATAACCCTTACAAATGGACCATTGTGCCTAGGGTAAGACACAAGCTTTTAAGAGTCTGAATTATTTTAATATTACAGATCCAACAAAATGTAAAGATAAATTACTGTGGGATAAAAGTGATGGGGACAAAATCTCTAGCCTCCCAATTGCTGAGCCCTCCACTGACAGTTGGGAAGATCCAATCGTCCAGGTTGTAGCCATCTTCATCATCTTCTACCGCATTGACTTCGCGGTTGTTGATCTTTAAGGGAGGTCCTCCGGCACGAGCGCGGCGTACTGTCTTATGAGCACTTGAAGTGAAACACATGCCAAACTTGTCAGACTTGTATGGGATATCTGGGAGTTGTCCCCAAATAGTGCACCCACCTTCTTCTATTACGGTCTTGGCATCCTTCAAAGATGACATCCTGAGCGGAGGCCTTGTGAGCTTGGGAATTGCCTTGGTCACTGCCACATCTTGCGGGACTTCTTCAAAGTGTTGGAATGGAGTTTCAATAAATTCACCATCTAATTTCACATATCTGAAGGAATTGAGATGGCTGATCATATACTCTTCTTCTCCATGAACGGTGATAATCTTCCCTTGGATCGGATACTTCAGCATTTGGTGCAACGTAAAAGTAATAGCGCCGACATTTTGAATCCATGGTCAGCCTAGCAAGCAGGAATATGAAGGGCGAATATCCATTACATAAAAAGTTGAATCAAATGTTTGTGTTCCAACCTTTATGGGGATATCCACATCCCCATGTACCATTCTTTTTGAGCCGTCAAAAGCCCTCACTACTATGTTTCTTAGTTTCAATGTCAATCCTCACAATCAAGCCTATCAAGAGCTTTTTTAGGCAATACATTCAGGGATGAACCGGTGTCAACCAACACATAAGCCAGAGTTGTGCCCCTGCATTCTAATGAGACATACAATGCCTCATTATGCTTCCTCCCTCTTGGCGTTAAATCAGCATCTGAAAAACCTAGACCATTATCTGCAGTCAAGCTGGCTACGCAGCCTTGGAACTGATCAACAGATGTTTCTTGGGGTACATGGGCAGTTTTCAGGAATTTTACCAAGGCTTTCGCATGCGCCTCGGAACATAGTAGTAAAGCCATCATGGAAATTTTAGATGGAGTTTACCCCAGTTGCTCTACTACATCATAGTCGCTTCTTTTTATGATCTTTAGGATTTCCTCCGTCTCTTTCCGGGAGGTCTCAGGGATATCCAATGATTGTGCCTTCGTCCGGACAAGCTCAATCAGAATACTTTTACCTCGAGTCTCGATTAACTCGGCAGTAGGAATGTCAGTAGGAGTGATAGAAGGGATTGTAACAGCTTTGTCAGTTGGAGTATTGGTGGAGATGATTGTAGGACTGGGAATAGCCCTCAGAGGAGCAACAACAACATGAATGATTACGAGTCCAGAAACTGCTTTTGGGGGAGAAATTTATGGAGAGAATATCCTTCCGCTTCGAGTAATTTTGCTAGTCTCTGCAATATTACTGATATCAGAGTCAACTTTCTCAAAACTTGAATCTTCGGCAGCTGGCCAATCTTGCTTGATAATGTGGCAGTAGACATCCCCTCCATAATTCCATGGTATGGTTTTGTCTAACGAATACAGGACTGGTCCAGGCATTGTAATTATCAAAGGAGCTGCTTTTGGAACTGATGTAATTCTAACGAGTCTTTTGGTGGAGACCCCGGAAGAATTGGCAGAAATGGTAATGATAGAAACATCATTAAAAGGAACAGGTGGAACAGAAGTCTTTTCAAACAAAATTTCCTTGTTATCTAATAGGCACTGAACACCTGCTTTCAACAAAGGACAGTTGGTTGGTGAGGATAAACAGGAATAATAGCTTTCATCACAGCCTGGGAACACACCGGCATTCAATAAATTATTTTTGATAGTCAGGAGTGGGGTCGTAAGTTCATTAACTGAAATAACAAACATATCTTCCTCGATGGCGTTGGCATTATGGCTGTGTTTGGGCATAGGGGAAGAAATGACATTTGGCTTTTCGGGAACATCGAATTCAATCTCTTTGGCTTTGATGAGGTCTTGTACTTTGTTCTTTAGATCCCAACAGTTATTAGTGTCATGGCCGGGACTCTTAGAGTGGTATGCACAACGAGCATTAGGATGATAGTGAGGAGAGGTTGTGTTAGGGTTCTTTGGAGCTTCTTTCAAGGTCACTGGATTGGATCTTAACATATGTGGCAATACTTGAGAGGGTCATGTTAATTCTGGTGAATTGTCTGACTGGTCTTTCCATTCTCGGTTGGTTGTTTCTTTGCTGATCAGGCACAAGTTTATGAGTCATAATAGCCCCTACCATTGGACGGTGTTCGTCCCTATCCTGATTTCTTTGAGGATAAACATACGACTTTTTTCTTTCCGATAAATGGCTTCCTTACAGTAGTAGAGGATGCATCTTTTTTAATCTTTCCACTTTTTATCCCGGCTTCTACCCTTTCTCCCGTCAATATTAGTTCAGTAAAACCTGCCGATGAACTCCCAATCAGGTGATTCAAGAAGGGACCAGACAAGGTGCCCAAAAACATGTCTCTCCATTTTTGCACATAGTCCTTGAAGCCTTCACTTGAAACCATGGCCATACTCTGAAGGTGAATACGGGTAGGCGCAACATCAACGTTGTATTGGTATTGTTTGTAAAAGGCTGCAGCAAGATCTTCCCAGTTATGAACATTGGCTCTTTCTAGCTGATAAAACCAATCAAGTTGAGTTCCAGATAGACTGACTTGGAAGAAGTGTACCCATAAATCTTTGTCAGCGGTATGGGGCTAGATTTTCCTTACATAAGACCGGAGATGCACTTTAGGGCATGAAACTCCGTCATATTTAGCGAACACAGGTGCTTTGAATTTTGGAGGAATGACAATCCCTGACACTAAACCCAATTCCTCAAAGTCCAAGCCAGGCACTTTTTGGATTTCGATTGCACTCAACCGCACTTCTAAATGCCTCTACTTGTCATCGACTGGGGGATATTATTCTTCAGAATAGTCTTCTTCATCCTCTTTTGAAATAGACTGAACAACTGTTTCCTTTCCCTTCCCATCTTGATTGTCTTTCTCACCGGATGTCGTTGCAAAGTCTAAGGTCCTTCTTGTCTGCCCGTGGAATCTCCTTCCCATGTTTAGAACTCCGGTTATTTTCTTCGTCTTCTTTTTCTTCTCCTCAACCAGCAAGGTCTTCATCTCTTCTTGTCCTTTGGCCAGAGTTAAGAACAACTGTTGAAACTGTGCATTCTGAGCTTAGAGGTCCTTCACCGTTTTCTCGAGATCCATATTACTAAAATAAATAGTAGAGAGATGAAGAGACTTGTTACAAGAAACCTGTTTATGTTATGATGAATGATAAATGCATATGCAATGATTTCAAGGATCTTAAGATTCAAATTTGTTTTAGACAAGAAGGAAACACACGTTATATTAATAAATTAAAGCTTTGAGTACATCAATTCCTTCTTGGTCAAAATAATACAAAAACTCTAAGATAAAAAGGTAGTACGCATCCTCTTTGGTGTGATGTAGGCATTCAGAGTCTGTTCCTCATGAAGTAGTCTAGTGAGTTCTAAAACCTTCTTCTCGCTTGTGTAGAATTGGGCTTTGAAAGTATCTCGCTCTCCCTTGAGTTGTATCCAATCTCTTTGTAAGTCTTCAAAAGAGATGGGCATGTCAGGATGTAGGATAGTGTATGGAACATCCCCTTTCATGACAGGCTCAATGATTACTTGGAGAATGGAGGGGTAAGGTATCATAAGATTCTGAGCACGAGTTCGTACCCATTTGAGGTAAGGCTCAAGAGGTATGGAATTCTTGTTCCCCAAAGTCTTGTTATCTACCTTGTTCGACTTCCTCCAAGCTCGGATAAATCTATGGCGAAGACCTTGGTCGTCGTTGTCGTAGTCAAATACCAAACCTTGAATCAGCATCTCGTGTGGGTCATCCCTCTGGGCATAACAAAACTGTATTAAGGCTAAGCAGGGGTTGTAGGTGATACCTCCCCTAATGCCTAGTAAAGGGACATTAGGAAATTCTCCACAACGGTCGACAATAGTAACATTCTCTATGGATCGAGAGCACCAATGAATATCTGAATGTTTGAGCGTCATCAACCTTTGTGACCACCTTGAGCCTTGCTCATTCTTCAATACAGATTGGAGAAGATGCGAAATAAACCATCTTGCCAAGAGAGGAGTACACCACATAAGGACACCTCTTTTCCTCATTGTGCGAGTGTGAAAAGAGTGTAGGATATCCCCTAGCAATGTAGGAAATGGGTTGCAGGATATGAAGATTTTGACGGCGTTCACATCTATGAGTTGGTCAGGATTTGGAAACAAAACCATCCCATAGATGAGGAGAGCCACAATTTCCTCAAAGGCTTGCAAATCCAAGGAATTCCAACAGTTTTGGGCTTTCTCAAACAAGAACTTTGCTAGGAAACCCTGGACACCACTCCTTGTTTCCCAATGAGTTGTGACATCAGATGAGTGCAAGTGTAGACCTTGAGCAATTTCTTATGGCTTTGGCTTTCTTTCTGTACCGTTGAAAGGTAGTTGGTTGAGAATGGGAATCCTCAAGAGTCGGGAGAATTCTTCCAAAGTAGGCACAAGTTGATAGTTAAGAAATGTAAAGGATCAAAGAACTAAAAGAGCACCTTCATCATGTCCTCATCTGTGTTGGAGGTGACCAAGTTTAGTAGGCAACCATGTCTCTTGGTGAATGGAGAGTTTTCAGGAATCCTTGAAGCTAGCTCCTTAAGTTGTGGATGGATCCTCACAATACTGACTTGAATAGTTTTCCTACGAATAGAATCCATGTCCTACAAAACAAGAACAAAGATGAATCCAAAAATCCATGAAATGGTTAGTGAATGTGTTTGATGTTATGATGTTCATGATGTTATGTACAAGTATGTATATACAAACAAAGCAAACAAGTCCTTAGGTTTAGGCTTGCGTGGAGTCTCATAGGTAAGTACCCTCTTGAATTTAGTGGGCTCAAACATGTCCTAGTAATAGTAACCGGGTTCTAAGGAGCTCAATGTCACTGGTTTGTTTCCTTCGTCATTGTTTCAATACAAGCCTCTTTAATGGCGACCGAAATATCCCAAGAAACCAAACCTCAATGAGTGCAGTATCGAGTATCTACCAACTTCGGACTGCCCCAAAGCCGGTCATCTCACTACATCCTAAAGGCCAAGTTGGTCAAGTAATGGTTCTAGAAGTTTATTAGTGCTTCATGACATCACTCAGCGGCCCCGTATTCTCCTTGACTACTCAAGGGCTACCGGTACCCACAAATATGTCGCACTAACGTAGCTATTGCTTAGACCATATCGGTATACCCCATATAGTTTCCACAACGTATTGCTACTTACCTATAAGGTATCCCAAATCCGGGTAGAGGATTCAAGCCCAAACAAAGAACCATAATGTAAAGCATACAAGTCAAACAAAGAAAACAAGTAAATGTGATCTAACCCTAAGGTAACCCCACTTTTAAAATTTTCCCTAGCAGAATCGCCAGTTCTGTGATACGGTGGGAGAAATGACTTGAAGGTTTTGCGTTTGATCGCAAATGTCGCGGTTAGCAAGAGTCGCCACCAACTTTTCTTTTATCCAAAAGGAAATGTGAAAAAGCACAGGAAAGACCTTTGAGATTATTTTTTGAGTTCGGGCGGTAGATTATGAAAAAGGAAGGTATTAGCACCCTTTTCATCCAAGGTTTTCCATGGGCTCTTAGTTTACTTGCTAGATCACTTGCTTTTGTTTGAAATTGTGCTTTGTGTGGTTTTTTGAAAGTATTTTGTAAAGAGGCCATTGTTTTGGCAAACTTTGTAATGATTCTTGTTCGTAAGAATGTATACAAAGTGTTTGATCTTTTGAAAATGTTTTCAAGTTTGTAAGATGTTTTAAAAGTATAGGTGTTTGTTTTGAATATAGCAAGGATATTTGTTTTTTGAAATGGAGCAAGTAATTAGGAGCAATCTACCTACTCAAATGTCTTTCTTATTCATTTCCTTTTCCTTTGACATTGTTGTCTTACCCTTGATTTGGTAAGCAACCCTATCTTTGGATGTAAACGGAACGGGCATGGGTCATCGGATAACCATGATTAGCAATGTTGCAAGGTATCTTAGCATTCTCTTTTAGGGACTAAGATCATTTGGAAGGCAACTTAGATAACGTCATCGAGGGACTATGATCTTGTATTTATCTATTTTTGCTAAGATACCTTACATGCGTAATATGGCCATTTTGTATAAGGAAACTAAGTGGATTTACCCTAGGGGTGTAAGTGTGCAAATGTATTGGTTCACATGCATTGTTTTTGTCTTGAATAGGGTTCTCTATTTGTTGATTTCATGTCTTGCCATACACCTTAGTTACTAGCAATATATGAAAGCAATAAAAAAGTGCGGAAAATAAATATACTATGCTATTACAATCATTAGGGGGGTGGGGTGTACAGATTTACAAATGGGGTTGCAAATAAAATTAAATCCTAAGTTACTATTACAACCACATCGAATGGATAAGAATGTACAGGAAAATGTGAAATGGACTCGTTTTGTTTAAGAAAAGAAATAAGTTTTGTTTAAGAAAATATTTTTGATCTTTTTGTTTTAAGAAATAAAATAAAGCATGTAAAATGTAAAATGTTTTTGGTGTTTTCATTAGTGAAAATAGAAGTGATAGCAAAAAAAATAGTAAGGAAAAAGAAAATAGAATCAGCGCCTTGCTGAACTAAAAGAGATCAGAAGTTCTGACTCTGGCGTGCTGCAAAAACAGAAATCATATTAGTATAAATAGGTAAAGTAAAAAGTTTTGGGTTCGTTGGAAACAAAGAAGATTTCAGAAGTTCTGATGCCACTGGCAGAATTTAGTCTCCCCCTCCATGCTAGTCAGAATATCTGCAACTTAGTCATTTCTCAACAGAACAGAAGATGCGCATATCACAGTTATGACAGGTTTCATAATGTTTAAAAAACAAGAGATATCATAACTATAAAACAGAAGCAAGCATGAATTTTCTGATCCTAATTTCCTTAAGAAGTTATGAACTAATTTACTCCCTACTTAGGCATACAAATACGTGAAACCTCAAAATACGTACAGCATCAGAATCATGATGTCTACATTGTATTTTTGAACATGCAAATCTGATAATACCTAAGTAATATGATGAGAGTCAGCAGAAAGCTTACCTTGCAGCTGGAAAAATACTCTGTGAGCTGGAGTCTATTCTAAACTCTAGTGATATTCTGAACAGCTTCTTCACGTACTCAGCAGGCTGGAAGCTTTTAACTTGGGCAATGAATGATTAGAAAAATTCTGGAACAACCAAGGGGGAAAAGTTTTGACTTACTTGAGGTGAATATGGATGGAGAATGTGTTACAGTCTGAACAAAGAAGTTAGGATGGTTTCTAAATGTATATCAGAAACTGTATGGATGGTTTTTGTCAAGAATTACTTGAGGAAAAAATGGAGGTTGAATGCAAGAACCAAAAGTTAACAGGTTTTTGTATTTTGTATTTGCATTTTTTGGACTCTTGGAATTTTAGCAGGGGTTCAAGGATTTTTATTTCTCAATAATTCAACCCTTTTACAGTTTCCAATGAAGTCCAATTTATAGGCAAAGGTTTAGTCGCTTGGAGAGGTCAAGGGGTACAACCATCATATGCTAGGCATTGACTTGTTCTTGAAGTAAGTTCAAATAGGTATGATTGTTAGCGGTTTCTTAGTCGTGCCTAAGTTGGATTCGTAAGCGGGAATTAAGGAAAAGTAATCTCAAAAGCAAAAGCAACATATGGGCCCATTGTATTTTATGTAAAAGTGGCTTTTTCCAAGACAGTGATGGTACTTCTATGCCACACGTGGGGAAATCCTTTGGATAAAGATCCAAAAGTGGTTATGAGAATTAAATGATGATGAGATTTATCAAACCAGAAATCCTGCAATGTGAGATTCTGCATCATTGCTTAATTCTGGATCGGAAGTTCAACTTCAGCGTAACTTAGAATAGACATCCAACTTTTGATCCTTGAATCCCTTTGCTTCAGCATGTTCTGAGTGAGTTCTCATACCTTCCCAAAAGCTTGTAACACGCTTTATAAATCCTCTTTGAATTGCTCTTGCAACTTCTAACTGAACCTACGTGAAAACTGGCCAAGAAGTTATAGACAACTTCTGACTTGAAAATGCTCAGAATTTGCTAAATGCCTAAGCTTCAGAGACGTGCCTTTGAGGATGTATAACTTGAAATCCCAACATTTCTAAAAGAAGTTTTGTTCTACAATGTTTTATATCTCATTGAAATCCATAACTTTTGTGCCAGAAGTTCTTCCAGAATCAGCTTGCATCATAGTGATAATCTGACCAGAAGTTCTGAATTTGTCATATTTCTTAAATACTTTGAAAAATTCTAAGTATTTAGAATTTTGACTTTTCCAAAGTAATTTTGACTTTTGAATTTCTTGATGAAACAAACTTCATCATTTGATGAAATATGATTCTCGGAACTTGATTTTTTGATCCAAAAGTCAAAGTTTAACTTTTAGTATGCAAATGACAATTTTGCCCTTGTGAATGACTTTCTTGGATAATATGTAATTCAAGGCTTTAAAATTGGATGGGAACAAACCTGAGGGTCCTGGGTGATCCTTTGAGAAATGAGAGGGTGAATTTTGGAGTAAAACACCAGGGACTGATGAAGAGGAAGCAAACTATGCTGAAGAACAATATCCTCATACTGATGACAAGTATAGATAGCTGGAGAACCGTCTCAATGCTATGGAGATTCAGAGGGTACCTGGTTTAGATTTTGAAGAGCCAGGGTTGGTCTCAAGAGTGGTCATCCCCTAGAAATTCAAAGTTCCCGCATTTGCAAAGTATGACGGTGTTTCTTGTCCCAAGCTGCATTTAAGGTCGTATGTCAGGAAGATCCAATCCCACACAACTGACATGAATTTATGGGTTCATTTCTTCCAGGAGATTTTGTGAGGGACGCAGTTGGAATGGTTCTATCAACTGGAAGGAACCAACATTCTCAATTGGAAAGATCTGGCTGCTTCTTTTTACAAGCAGTACCAATATAATGCTGACCTCGCTCCAACCTATACACAACTTCAAAGCATGTCTATGGGTTCTAGTGAGGGTTTCAAATATTATACCCAAAAGTGGAGAGATATTGCAGGAAGAGTCCAGCCTCCTCTGTCTGATAGAGAGCTGGTAGATATGTTCTTGGGTACTTTATCAGGCCTGTTTTTCAACCATCTGATCGGAAGCTCTTCAGCTGGATTCACCGAGCTGATATTGACGGGAGAACGAGTAGAAGCTGGCATCAAAAGTGGAAAAATTCAAGCGGTTTCATCTTCGAGTTCTGTGAAGAAGCCTTTCAGTGGGAAGAAAGAAGTCAGTGCTTCCTATGGCCATAGAAATCAAGGTAAAGTTGAACACCGTCCAACGGTAGGAGCTGTAATAATCTTCAACCCTACATCAACTCAACAATAAAACAATCAGCGCAGGCAGGATGCACCTAGAAGACAATTCACCATACTCAACATGCCTTTATCTCAAGTATTACAGCATCTAATTAAGGCTAGCTTGGTCACTCTGAGGGAGCCTCCTCAAAATCCAAACACTACATCTACCCGTTATAATCCAAATGCTCGGTGTGCCTACCACTCCAATAGTCCAGGGCAAGATACAAATGATCGTTGGGCTCTGAACAATAAAGTTCCGGATCTTATTGATGCAAAGTAGATTGAATTTGACCCTCCTGAAACCCCCAATGTGATAAATGGACCAATGCCTAAGCATGACCATGGTATTAATGTTGTTGATGATGTTCTATTTGTTTCTTCTGTGGTTGATTTGACTACTCCTCTGCCAACTGTTAAGAAATACCTCTTACGAGCCGGTTTATTTTTGGGTTGTGGTGAAAATTTCTACCATTATATGTCCCTACCTAATGGTTGCATATTGCTGAATATGGGTTTCCAAAGACTTATGAACAACAATGATATTTTGTTTGAGAAGACTCCCTCTATGAAAAGTCTATGTGAAGATGTAAGATGTGAAGATGTGTCAATTGTTACTGTGATGCGGTGGGAGAACTGGCTTGAAGTTTTGCGTTTCGTTTGCACTTGTGCGGTTAGCAAGAGTCGCCACCGACTTTTCTTTTATCCAAAAGGAAAGGTAAAAAGCACAGGAAAGACCTTTCGAGAATTTTCTCGGGTTCGGGTGGTAGATTATGAAAAGGGAAGGTATTAGCACCCTTTTCATCCATGGTTTCCATGGGCTCTTAGTTACTCGTTTAGATCACTTGCTTTCATTTGATTGTGTGCTTTTGGTGTGGGCTTTGAAATTATTTTGAAAAATCTCTTTGTAATGGTTCTCGTCTCTATAAGAATGTATACAAAGTTTTGTTTTGAAAAGTGGTTCAAAGATGTGTTTGTGAATCGTGTTTCGAAAAGTGTTTTGAAAAGAGGTTTTGCAATGGTTCTCGTCTCTATAATAACGTATACAAAATGTTTTATCTTTTTTGAAAATGTTTTGAAATGGGAGTGTAGGTGTAAAGAGTTTTTGTCGTGAGCAAGCAAGTAACTAAGAGCAAATCTATCTACTCGAAAGGTCTTAAGTTGTTCTTTTCTTCCTCCTTTTAATGGTGTTATCTTACTATTGATTTGTTAAGAAGCCCCACCATTGGATGTGAAGAGACAGGCGCGGGTCAATTTTATAACCATTGAAGGCAACTTGTGAGACGCTTTAGCAATTTTCGTAAGGGACGAGATCGTTTTAATCGAAGGCAACATCGAGGGTCATCGAGGGACTACGATTTTTTTTATCGAAGGGTCATTGCTAGAGCGCCTCATATTCGAGGGACATGATTGTATTTCCGAGGCAACGAGCGAGGTTACCCTAGAGGTGCACGTGTGAAAAGTGTGTTGGTTTCAAGTTATTTACTCTTTGATTAGGTCATCTAGCGATTGTTTTTTTTTTTAATCTTGCCATACACGCCTAATTACTATACAGTATATAGAAAGCAATAAATTGCGGGAATTGAAATTCTAAGCTATTACAGAATGTTCGGGAATGGGGGTACATTAGTTACAAATGGGGATGAATCAAATGAGATAACAAAATCCAAATAGCAAGAAATACAACCAAATTGAATGTTTGTGCGATTTAATTAAAGCTATGCTAATCCATGAGATAAAATTAACAAAGTATGAAATGAAATTTTAAGTAATTACATGAAAAGACAAAGATAAAACCTATTATTAAAAAAAATTTGATTAAATTAAAATCTTTTATTTTTTTTTTTTGTATTTTATTATGTAAAGACTAAAGAAAACAAATAAACTAAATTAGTATTTTTTTTTTTGGTATTTTAATATAGCAACTAAATCTAAAACCAAATTTAATAATAAAGAGAAAAATGATAAAACTTAATTTACAAAACTTAAATAAAATTAAAAATGTTTTTTTTAAGTTTTTTTTTAGTATTAGTATAACAATAAAAATGAAATGTAAAAGAAATAACAAATTAAGCAAACAAGAGAAAACGCAGTGGGCCTTAAAGGAGTTGGAAATGAGGTCCAAATGAAAGTGTTATCCTTGCTGTTAACAAAACAAAACAGAATGAGGGTGTATGACCAGGCAATGCGAATGGGCTTAAGGGTTTGAAAACGAAACAGGCCCAACGCTCTTAAATCAGTTTAGTTGTTGATTAGAGGTTCAAAGCAAATTAGGGTTCTTGACCCTTTGTTACAGAGGCGCCGTTCTCACCTTCTCTCATTCATATCTTGTTCATACTAACTCTTCCATTTTTGTTCATCTTCTCACCTTATCACTCACCTCTTCCTAATTTCATGAACAAAAAACTCTTGGCCTCTTTGTCTCGCCATGATTCACGTTTTCTTCGAAATCCTAAGTTAGGATTTAAACCTAGAAACAACAAAACTGTTTTATCTGATCTTCCCTTCCAAATTTCTGTTTCCGGGGCGCTCTCTCTCACCTCCTAACCCAGCTCTAATGGCTTTTTCTTGAAAAGGTGAAATTCTGTTGTTATTAAAGCTTGAACAATTTTGTTGTTTTTTGTCTTGTTTATGTTTTTTTATGTTAATAAAACTTGTTATCCATTGAGATGCAGGAAATAGTTTATAAGGAAGGTGAAGAAGCCATACCTGTTTGGAACTTTTCTGTGAAATGGAAGGGGATGGTGAGACTGAGGGCGATGCTCCTTGGTGGCGGGATTTGCGAGGGGGAAGAGATGATGATGAAAGCCTTTCTTTTCTGGCTTGGGTCCCTTTTGATAGGTAAGGGTTTTTTTTATTTTGATGATGATCTTGATTTGATGATGGTTGTTGGGACTTTGTGGTTTTGGATATTTGGATATTTGGTAGGTTACAATATTGAAGGTCTTATTGGTTTTCTGTTTTGATTTTGGATATGTTTTTGGTGAAATTGGTGATGGTTCAGACTTGAGACTTTTTCTGGTTTTTTGGGTTTGAAATGTTTGACAGGTTTGATGAATTTTGGCTTTGTTATAGGGTTGACTCTGGTTTTTGTTGATGGTGTTACTGGTTTGGGGATTTTTACAGTTGAGACTTTTGGTTTGTTGAGCTTTTTTTAGGCTTGTTGGTGGTTCTGTAAGCTTGAAGCTTAGGTTGATTTTGACAGTTTAGCCTTGACAGGTTTTGAAGGTTATTGATTTTGTTGACAATTTGGGATTTTTGGTTTGAACTGTTTGACAGGTTTGATGAGTTTTGTGATGGTTTTGACAGTTTGTTACAAGTTTGAGATTTGAGGATGGTTTGGGATTTTTGTGATTGTTTGTTAACATGTTGCAGGTTTTAGGTTTTTGGGTGTTTATCAGGTTTTGACAGTTTGAAGGTTTTGGTTTGTATGTTGCTGTTGGTTTGAGATCAAGTTTGGTTGATGGCAGTTTAAGACTTGAGATTTTGGTTTGACAGTTTTTTTTGGAGGTTTGAGGTTTTTCAGGTTTTGACAGTTTGGATGCTTGTGTTCAAGTTTTTTGAGTTTGATAATTTTTTTCTATCTCCTCTCTCATCTGCTTGAGAGTTTTACTGTTATATTCATGTTGCTTTGGTTGAATTCTTATTCAAAATGGTGAGAAAACCATCAAATTTTGAATATTTTGGCATATTGTTCTTATGCTCTTTTTGTTGCAGTTTTTGTTTTCTAGCAACTTCTATGCAATTGTGACTGTCAAGGCAGCAGGGCTGTGCATCCCTAGGTGACTTCTTTCCTCTCTTCTCTCTCAATGACACTAAGAAAGTCAATTTCTCTTTTTCTTTTTTCTGAAAAGTTTGCAATAAAAATGGAAAATGATGAATTGGCTCCTTGAACAAGTTTTCGACTTGTTTTGACTTAACTTATTATATTTCCATACTTCCTTTGCTGCCTGCTCTAGCTTATGCTATTTGTTGTTTATACTGTCACC
This sequence comes from Vicia faba, assembly GCA_948472305.1. NCBI lineage: Eukaryota > Viridiplantae > Streptophyta > Magnoliopsida > Fabales > Fabaceae > Vicia > Vicia faba. Next base: position 1,157,974,901 of record OX451741.1, read on the forward strand.
TCGTTTGCATTTTGTATTGCCATACTGCTATTTGTTTTTGCTGTTTGGGCAATTTTGTTTGGCTACTTTTTGGGCCTTCTGTTTGGAATATTTGTTTGGCTGCTGTTTGAGCATTTGGCTGTTGTTTGGGCATTTTGTTTGTTTGGACAGCCTTGATGCATTTGTTCTTGTTTGAATAGCTTTGCTTACATTTCTTCTTTTTGTGAACCAAGAAGAATAATCTTCTTGTTATTTGCAAATAGAGAAAATAAATTGTGATGAATTAAAAATGGCCTTCTGATTCCAATTTGCAAACTTTAATGATGAATAGCACCTTTTCTTTTGAAAATTCTTACTCATGCCAATATAATTTTGTACTAATCACATTTCCTCTTTTTTTTTTCATGTGAGCACAATTGGATGTGACAAATCAGGGGAAGCAAGAGACTTTGTGGCAAGCATGGAATCAAAGGAACTTCAGTCAACCTTAGGCATAGATTCATTTAGATTTTCTTTGTAATTTAAAGATAAACATTCAACAATTGTACTAATTTATTTTTTAAATACCATAAGTTGTAAAACATAGAGTATTTAAAAGAAAAAATTATTTTGTAACAATGTTTGAAAAAAAAGGAGAAAGTCTTATGAGATATTATGGTGTCCATTGAAACCCTTTACTATCAATAACTTGTAATTTTCTCTTCGCATCTTAACTGATTCTTAAAGATTCCCAATCAAGATAATTGAAACAAAATGCTCCAATTTGATAATTTAAATTCCAATAATTCTGTAATCTTGCAACTACATTCTAAATAAACACATACTGTATATTCCATTTCCTAAACAAGCAAATGTTTTAAAAGATGCAAATTATCTGGTTAACCTGGATCAAACAAACATGAGTGTCCCAAATGACAGTCTTAGATTCCATCTCTTGTCACAAACAACCATGCTTTGAGAACCAACACTGTCTTTTCAGTAAACTCAAGAAAGCATGAAAACCTGTGAGAGCCAATTGGATCTTTGAGAATTCATTTTATTTGAGAATTGCAAGAAAAACCCTAATTGCTGGTTTACTGCCACAGAAGAAAATATGTCTGATCGATTCCTAAGCCAACTTGAATATCTAAGAAACCTTAGGGTTGTGTTTTCTATGAAAAATGGGAGGGCAAATTTTAGGGTACAACAGCTACCCCTGTTCAATCTTCTTGAACCTGAAGAGTTAGATTGGCGAGTTTTGTCGTTCGTGACTCAAAGGTAAAAGATGATTGGACACTAGAGTGCCCATAAATTTGCACTCGACAAAGGTGTAGCTGAGGGAATGGGCTTAAAGATGCCATTTGGAGAGTATGTTAGAATCTCGTTGGAGATGGGCTTATAGAGGCCATCCAAGAATGTTTGGTTGTAAATCGAAAGAATAAGCATCAGAACAGTGTTCGTATTTGGAACGTATCTGAACTGTATTTATCTTTGAATCTGAATAAGTAACAGAATGGCAACTGTGTCTGGAGCATATCTGAACTGTATCTTGAAATTGAAATCTGAATAAGCAACATAATGGCTTCCGTGTCTAGAGCGTATCTGAACTGTATCTTGAAATAAAGATCTGAATAAGTGACATAACTACTTCCGTGTCTGGAGCGTATCTGAACTGTATCTGAACTATATCTTGAAATTAAGTCTGAATGAGTAACATAATGACTTCTGTGTCTAGAGTGTATCTGTATTGTATCTGAAGTTGAGATCTGAATGAGTGACATAATGACTTCCGTGTCTGGAGTGTATCTGAACTGTATCTGAATTTAAGATCTAAATGAGTGACAAAATGACTTCTGTGTCTGGAGTGTATTTGTACTGTATCTGAAGTTGAGATCTGAATGAGTGACATAATGACTTCTGTGTCTGGAGTGTATCTGAAGTTGAGATCTGAATGAGTGACGGAATGACTTTCGTGTATGGAGTGTATCTGAACTGTATCTGAACTATATCTTGAAATTAAGTCTGAATGAGTAACAGAATGACTTCCGTGTCTGGAGTGTATATGTACTATATCTGAAGTTGAGATCTGAATGAGTGACATAATGACTTCTGTGTCTGGAGTGTATCTGAACTATATCTGAAGTTGAGATCTGAATGAGTGACGGAATGACTTCCGTGTCTGGAGTGTATCTGAACTGTATCTGAATTGTACCTTGAAATTAAGTCTGAATGAGTAACAGAATGACTTCGGTGTCTAGAGTGTATCTGTACTGTATCTGAAGTTGAGATCTGAATGAGGGACAAAATGACTTATGTGTATGGAGTGTATTTGAAATGTATCTAGAATCTTTGCACATTTGTTAAAGATAGTTGTTAATCTTATCTTGAAAAGGGTAAAATGTTAGCTGAAACACAAAGTTATGTTGCATGAAATGTATGATGCAATAAAAGTATTTTATCCATGTTTATGATATATGAATGTAATGTATGCGCATGTAAGCTGATTTTCTATATTGCTGAGGAAAATAAATCCTTGACTGCTGTCGGGGAGAATAAATCCTTGATTGTTGTTGAGGATTCCGTTGTGAGGGTAATGCCATATACTTCTTGAGGAATATGCTTGGGGAATCCAGAGAATTTTAAAGACTTCTACTAGGGATTATTTACGGGGGTCTTTGTTCTGTCGAGAAGCAATAAAAACTCTGTGGGGAAAAAGTTTATCTTGTAGTGAAAACTCTGGGGAAAAGCTTAATTCCACTGGGGAGTTCAGGAGTTTGGGTTGTATGCCAATCTACTGGGGAGTTACCCTAGGTTGGGGAGATACAAAAGTTAACTGTTATCCGGTTGATTTTCAGGCTTCAAGACAACTTGCTGGGGGAACCTGGAGAAACTGGATGATTTCCGCTGTGGGTTGATAGTTTGAAGTTTCGGCTCCACTGGGGATTGGTGATTGGTAGTCTCAGCTCTGCTGGGGACCTGTAGTTCAAAGTTTTGGCTCCGCTGGGGATTTGTATGAGATGTTGTAAGGATTGCTCATGGAATAGCCTAAAGACGTTTTCCTAATCTTTCTACCTGTCAGTAATTATTCTTTTTCGTCCTGTTTATTTGTAAACAGTAATTATGTTTAAATGCATATGTTCATTAATGAATCATTGGACGTTTTTGCAAATAAAACACAAGTGTAAAGAAAAAGGCAAATGGTTTTCTATACTTTCAAAGAGATATCTTTGTATTTACTTTGAATAAGTGTTTTGTACAAATGAGACAAACATCCTAGTAAGAGGATGGTGTCATAAAAGTAAGAAAAATTTATACAAAGAAAGATAGCTATGTGTGTAAAAATCCCATGGGGTTCCAATTCTGCTATAGCCTTCGTATCTCCGAATATCTTGTCCATTAGTTGCTTCGTTCGAAGATGATTGGATTGATCAGAAGCTTCAAGTTTGTTCGTGAAGAGATTGTCTTTAAAGTGATCCGACGAGACATAGTCATACGCTTTAATTCCCTAATTTTTTCCTGGACCGCCCTTTCGAGTTTTCAGTCCACCGGGAAACCCTTTTTTTCCCAAGTCTCCTTTTCAGGTTTTCAACTTGCCGGGTGTACATATTTTTTTGTTTTATCCCTAATTTTTGCCCGAACCTTTTGGTTCGCCGGGATGCCCTTGTTTTGCCTAGCTGTGTCAACCTAGAGGGTCTCTTATGCGTAGTATCTTTTGACTATGTCTGGGTTCGCAGGGTGTGGCAGGTCGTCACTGTCCATGGTGGTTAAAATCATTGCCCAACCAGAAAAGATGTTCTTGATCACAAATGGTCCTTCATAGGTAGGAGTCCATTTGCCCCTGGGATCACTTTGTGGCAAGATGATACGCTTGATCACAAGATCTCCAACTTGATACATATGGCGTCTGACTTTCTTGTTGAAAGCTTTGATCATCCGTTTTTTATATCTCTAACTGTGGCAAACAACAATAAGTCTATTTTTGTCAATTAAATTCAACTGATAAAGTCGGGTTTGGATCCAATCATCTTCACTCAAACCAGCATCTTTCATGATTCTCAAGGAGGGAATCTGAACCTCGATAGGTAAAATAGCTTCCATGCCATATACCAAGGAATAGGGTGTTGCCCCAGTTGATGTGCGAGCCGTGGTACGGTACCCGTGGAGAGCAAACGGTAGCATCTCATGCCAGTCCTTGTAGGTGACTATCATTTTTTGTATGATCTTTTTGATATTTTTGTTCACAACTTCGAATGCACCATTCATCTTTGGCCGATAGGGAGATGAATTGTGATGTTGAATCTTGAACTGTTCGCACAAGGCGGTGATCATAGTATTGTTAAGGTTTGTACCGTTATCAGTGATGATCCTTTTGGGGATACCATAACGACAGATAAGGTTCTGCTTGACGAAGCGGGCAACAACATTCTTAGTAATGGATGCGAAGGAAGCTGCTTCAACCCACTTTATGAAGTAATCAATGGCCACCAGAATGAAGTGGTGTCGATTGGATGTTGTAGGCTTGATCTCTCCAATCATTTCGATTCCCCACATAGCGAAGGGCCAAGGAGCTGTTAAGACATTTAGAGGAACCAGAGGCACGTGTACCTTGTCTGCATAGATTTGACACTTATGACAGGTTTGGGAGTGTTGATAGCAGTCTGCTTCCATGGTAGAACAATAATAGCCTGCCCTTAGAATCTTCTTTGCCATCATATTCCCGCTAGAGTTAGTGCCAAAGGTACCTTCATGCAGTTCAGCCATAATCCTTTCAGCTTCAATCTTGTCCACACAACGGAGCAGAATAGAATCATGATTGCGCTTGTACAGGATACCGTTACTCAGGAAGAACTTAGCTGAGAATCTTCTTAAGAACTTTTTGTCATTGACTAAAGCTCCTTCAGGGTACTCTTGAGCATCGAGATACCTTTTTACTTCATGAAACCAAGTTCGGTCCACTACTTCTTTGGTATTAATATCGTGACAGTGTGCGGGTTTGTCAATCCGTTCAATGGTGATCTGGGGAGCCTCGTTGTCCCAATGAAGTTTAAACATGGATGACATTGTAGCTAGAGCATCTGCTAGCTGATTTTCTTCTCGCGGGAAGTGCTCGAAGGTAATCTGCTCAAAATGTGGTAACAATGTCAAGACATGTTCTTTGTAAGGGATGAGGTTTGGATGCTTAGTATCCTACTCTCCTTTGATTTGACTGATAACTAAAGATGAGTCCCCAAACACAACTAAAGATTTGATTCCCAAGTTTATGGAAGCCTTGAGTCCAAAGATGCATGCTTCATACTCGGCCATGTTGTTCGTGCAGTTGAAGCAAAGTCTGGCGGTGAAAGGAGTTTGGCAACCTTCTGGGGATATGAGTACCGTGCCGATACCGTTGCCAAGTGCATTGGAGGCCCCATCCAAGTACAGGGTCCATCGGGATCCTTGTTCAGGTCCGTCATATAGTCTGAAATCTTCAACATTATCCAATGTCATGATGTCTTCGTCAGGGAAGTCGAACTTCATGGATTGATAATCTTAGACAGCTTGATGGGCCAGATGATCGTCTAGTATGCTACCCTTTATAGCTTTTTGGGTCGTGCACTGTATATTGTATTTCGTTAGGATCATCTGCCATCTAGCTATTCTTCCAGATACAGCAGGCTTCTCAAAGATGTACTTTATCAGATCCATCTTAGATATCAGCAAAGTGGTATGAGTCAACATATACTGCCTTAGCCGGCGAGCAGCCCATACCAAAGCGCATCAAGTTTTCTCGAGCAGTGAATATCTTGTTTCACAGTCGGTAAACTTTTTTCTAAGGTAATAAATGGCATGCTCTTTTCGGCCAGACTCGTCATGCTGCCCCAATACGCACCCCATTGAATTCTCTAGGACGGTCAGCTACACGATTAGCGGTCTTCCCTCGACGGGTGGCATTAGGATAGGAGGTTCTAGACAAAAACTCCTTGATTTTATCGAAAGCAACTTGACAGTCATCATTCCATCTAGCTACCTGATCTTTCTTCAACAACTTGAAGATTGGCTCACAAGTAGATGTTAGGTGAGAAATGAACCTAGCAATGTAGTTTAGGCGTCCCAGGAAACCTCTGACTTCCTTCTCAGTGCGAGGAGCGCATATTTCTTGTATAGATTTGACTATGGAAGGATCAACCTCGATGCCTTTGTTGCTGACAATGAAACCTAAGAGCTTACCGGACCGGACTCCAAATGTGCACTTGTTTGGATTTAATCTTAGCTTGTACTCCTTCAACCTGACAAACAGCTTTTGCAAGTAATTAAGGTGTTCTTCTTCAGTTTGTGATTGGGCTATCATGTCGTCTACGTAGACCTCTATCTCATGATGTATCATGTCATGAAACAAAGCTACCATGGCATGTTGATAGGTTGCCCCGACATTCTTCAGTCCGAATGGAATAACTTTGTAGCAGAACGTACCCCATTGTGTGACAAAAGTAGTTTTCTCCATGTCTTCAGGTGCCATTTTGATCTGGTTGTATCCTGAGAATCTGTCCATGAAAGAAAATACTTTGTGATGAGTTGTGTTGTCAATCAGGATGTCGATGTGTGGAAGTGGAAAGTTGTCTTTAGGGATGGCCCTGTTTAAATCTCTTTAATCCATGCACATTCGTACCTTTCCGTCATTTTTAGGCACGGTCACAATGTTAGCAACCCATTGAGGATAGGAAGTAACAGACAGAAATCCAGCATTGAACTGCTTCATAACTTCTGCTTTGATCTTCTCGGACATTTCAGGTCTCATGTGGCAGACCTTTTGTTTCACTGGTGGAAAGTCTTCTCTTTTGGGTAGATGGTGTACCACAATGTCTGTATCAAGTCCTGGCATGTCTTCGTATGATCAGGCAAAGATTTCAACATAATCATGCAGTAGCTGAATTAGGCTCTCCTTGACACTCGACTCTAGATTGGCACCTATATTGATTTCCTTTTTGTCTTCCTCAGTACCCAAGTTGATTGTATCCAACTCCTCTTCATGAGGCAGAATAGCCCTTTCCTCTTGTTGTAATAATCTGGCCAATTCCCCTGGCACCTCACAATCTTCCTCACCTTCGTATTCGGCTTGGTAGACGAGATCTTCAGAGTCACTGAAGGTTATAGCAGTATCGTTACCCATGGGATCCGGAATGGAAGAGTACTTTCATTTGTGAGTGTGGGTGTGTGTAAGGGTATATCCATCTTAAAACAAATAAAATTTAAAAAGAAAGACAATGAACACAAAAGCTTGTATGAAAAATGTCCATGATTCATTGAAATGACATATGAAAATGAAATAAGAACCCTTACAAATGGACCGTTGTGCCTCGAGTAAGACACAAGGTTGAAAAAGTACGAATTGTTTGTGAATTATTACAGATCCAACAGAAATGGAAAATATAAATTACTGCGATATGAAAGTAATCGGAACAAAGTCTTTTCCTTCACAGTTGCACAGTCCTCCGCTGACAGTAGGAAATATCCAGTCTTCCAAGCTACCCTCTTCTTCACTGTCCTCTAGTGCATTAACCCCTTGGTGATTGATCTTCACAGGTGGCCCTTCGGCACGGGCGTGGCGCACGGCCTTCTGAGCAGTTGAGGTGAACCCCAAGCCGAACTTGTATGATTTGAAAGGAAAGTCTGGAAGCTGCCCCCAGATTGTGGATCTGCCTTCTTCCATTGTTACCCTTGCATCCTTGAGAGATGACATCCGAGGCGGATGTCTGGTAGTCGTGGGTACAGAGGACACTGTCTTGGTCGCCGCTATTTCCTGAGCTACCTCTTCAAAATGATGGAAAGGAGTTTCGATGAATTCGCCATCCAATTCTACATAACAGAAAGAATTCAGATGACTTATCATGTATTCCTCTTCTCCATGAACAATTACGATTTTCCCCTGGACAAGGTACTTGAGCATTTGATGTAGAGTAGAAGTGACAGCTCTAGCATGGTGAATCCAAGGTCTTCCTAACAGGCAAGAATAAGAAGGAATGATGTCCATCACATAGAATGTGGATTTGAAGGTTTCAGTTCCCACTTTAATCGGGATGTCCACCTCCCCGTGGACCATCCATTTAGAACCATCAAAGGCTCTGACAATTATATTTCTGGGTTTCAGGGTTAAGCCTTCACAATCCATTCTATCCAAGGCTTTCTTCGGCAAGACATTCAAAGACGAACCAGTGTCTACCAGTACGTGTGCTAGGGTTGTCCCTCTGCATTCCACCGAGATATGCAAAGCATCATTATGTTTTCTCCCTTTCGAAGTTAAATCTGCATCGGAGAATCCTAGACCATTGTCAGCTGTTAAACTAGTCACACATTCCTGGAATTGATCAGCGGAGGTTTCTTGTGGCACGTGGGCCATCTTCAAAAATCTTATCAGAGCCTTAGCATGAGCTTCTGAACAAAGCAACAGGGCCAACATGGAGATATTTGAGGGGGTTTGCCCCAGCTGTTCCACCATATCATAATCGCTTTTCTTGATTATTTTCAAAATTTCCTCCATTTCTTTTTGAGAGGTTTTAGGGATGATCAACAATTGAGCCCTCGTCCTGACGGGCTCTTCTTGGATCCCTTTTCCTCGAACGTCAGTAGCAGCAGAGGGGATAACCACGGGGGTTGTGACTTCTTCTATGATTGGTGTACTGACAGATATGTTTACTGGTGTAGAGATAACTTTAGGAGCAGCTGAGGGTCCAAAAATTTCCTTTGGAGGGGAAATCTTTGGAGAAAAGATTCTTCCACTACGGGTAACTTTGCTTGTTCCGGAAATGTTACTGATGCCAAAATTATCTTCTTCAGAACTCTCTTCCTCGGCAGTCTGTTCAATCTGTTTGACACCACGGTAGTAGATTTCTCCACCATAGTTCCATGGTATTGATTTTTCGGACTTGTACGGGACTGGCCCGGGCATGGTTATCTTCAAATGTGTAGTCTTCGGAGCAGATGTAATCCTAACAGGTCTTTTAGGGACCTTGGAAGGATTTGAGGATATGGTTATTATTGAAACATCGTTAACAGGAGTTGATAAAACAGGAGACTTCTCAAATAGGATTTCTTGGTTATCAATTAGGCGTTGGATTCCTATCTTCAACAATGGACAGTGGGTTAATGAGGATGAACAAAGGTGACAATATTCTTCACAACCTGGGAAAACCCCATCCTTCAACAAATTTAACTTGATTATAGGGAGAGGAGTTATCAAATCATCTAAAGTAGCAACAAACAGATCCTCCTCAACAGCATGGGCGTTGTGGCCGTGCCTTGGCATTGGAGCAGAGATAACATTGGGTTTTTTAGGTGCATCGAATTCAACTTCTTTAGCATCTATTAGATCCTGAATTTTATTCTTCAAGGCCCAACAATTGTCAGTGTCGTGCCCTGGGCTCTCCGAATGGTAAGCGCACCTGGCGTTCGAATGGTAGTATGGAGAAGCAGTGTTAGGATTTTTAGGGGCTTCTTTCAGCATGGCCAAATTCAACTTCAGAAGATGTGGTAGGACTTAAGCAGGATTCATGTTTATCTTGGTGAATTGCCGTACAGGCCTTTCCACCCTTTGCTAGTTATTTCTCGGTTGGTCATTTCTGGACTGATCAGATGCAGACTTCTGAATCATAACGGCACCCACCGCTGGCCGGCGCTCAAATCTTCCTTGACCCCTCTGAGAGTAGACAACTGACACTTCCTTCTTTCCCGTGAAAGGTTTTCTGATGGCAGCAGAAGTAGATGCATCTTTTTGAATTTTCCCGCTTTTTATACCGGCCTCCACTCTTTCTCCGGTTAGAATCAAATCAGTGAACCCAGCGGACAAACTTCCAATCTGGTGATTGAAGAAAGGACCTGACAGGGTACCCAGGAACATGTCTACTAGCTCTCTCTCAGATAAAGGTGGTTGCACCCTTCCGGTCAAATCTCTCCATTTTGGGGCGTAGTCTTTGAAGCCCTCATTGGTAGCCATGGCCATACTTTGTAGCTGAGTACGGGTTGGCGCAAAGTCAGCATTGTATTAATACTGTTTATAGAAGGTGGCTGCCAAGTCTTCCCAATTATGGATGTTTGCTCTCTCCAACTGGTAGAACCAATCAAGCTGTGTTCCTGACAAACTGTCCTGGAAAAAGTGAACCCATAAGTCTTTGTCAGCAGAATGCAGTTGAATTTTCCTGACATAAGATCGTAGGTGCATCTTGGGACAAGACACCCCATCGTACTTAGAAAATAGAGGTACTTTAAAATTAGATGGGATTACAATTCCGGATACAAGCCCCAACTCCTCAAAGTCCAGCCCTGGTACTCTTTGCACTTGCATAACAGCTAGACGTTTTTCTAAGTTCTTGTATTTGTCATCGACCGGAGGGTACTGCTATTCAGAATAGTCCTCATCTTCCTCTTCTTCTGCTTCAAAATCAGATGGCACTGCCATTACTTTTCCTTTTCCTTCCCCCTCCTCAGATGTTGATGGGAATTCCAAAGTTCGTCTGGCTTGTCCTTCAAACCTTCTGCCCATGACAACCATACTGGCTCGCTTCTTCTTCTTTTTCTCTTTCTCTTTCACTAGCAGAGTCTTGAGCTCCTCCTGCCCCTTGGCTAAGGTCAAGAGTAGCTATTGAAATTGTGAATTCTGAGCTTGTAAGTTATTGACCGTTTGTTCTAGATCCATCTTGCTGAAATAAACAGTAGAGAGATAAGGAAACTTGGTGTGAAGACCTGCTCATGCATATGATGAATGATATGTATTCATGCAATGCTTTCAAGGATTCAGAAATTCAAATTTGTTTTAATCAAAAAATGAACACACGTCATATTAAATAAAACCAAGTTTGAATACATCAGGCCTCCTTGGGCTTACAAAGAAAGAAACTAAAATACAACAAAATTCTTAAGACAAAAAGAACGAACGCATCATTTTTGGAGAAATGTAAGTATTCAAATTCTTCTCTTCATGAAGCAGCTTGGTGAGCTCCAAAACTTTCTTCTCACCGGCGTAGTACTGGGTTTCAAAGGTGTCTCGCTCTTCCTTTAACTGAATCCAAGCTTTCTGCGGGTCTTCGAGAGAGGTAGGCATATCCGGATGAAGAATGGTGTATGGGACGTCTCCTTCAATAACGGGCTTAATGATGACAGGAAGGATGGAAGGGTAAGGCATTAAGAGGCTCTGGGCACGAGATCATACCCATTTAAGGTAAGGCTCGAGAGGGATAGATTTTTTATGTCCCAAAGTCCTACTGTCCACTTTGTTCACCATTCCCCAAGCACGTGTAAACCTCTGGCGGTAACCTTGGTCTTCTTTGTCGTAGTCAAAAACCAGACCTCAGATGAGCATCTCATGAGGACCGTCCCTTCGGGCATACCCAAACTTCCAAAGAGCTAAACACGGGTTGTAGGTGATACCTCCCCTAATCCCTAGCAGAGGTACATTAGGGAACTCACAACAACAGTCAATGATAGAGATATCTTCCAAAGATCTTGAGCACCAATGGATATCAGAGTGAGTGAGATACATCATCCTTTGAGACCAAGTCAATCTTTGCTCGTTCTTCAATGCTGATTGAGGTAGGTGTGAAGTGAACCACTTAGCGAGTACGGGTATACAACATAAAAGGGTACCTCTTTTCTTCATGGTACGGGTATGAAGACAATGCAAGATGTCTCCTAGCAAGGTGGGTATAGGATTGTGAGAGAGGAAGAATTTGATGGCATTAACGTCTATGAATTGGTCCGAGTTAGGAAACATAACCAAACCATAAATGAGGAGAGCTAGCACGTCTTCGAAAGCTTGGAAATCCATGTCATCCCATAATGAACGAGATTTTTCCAACAGAAACTTAGCTAAAAATCCTTTAACCCCACTTCTTGTATCCCAATTGGATGTGACGTCGACCCTCTTCACATGTAAAGCTTCGGCGATGACTTCAGGTTTTGGAATCCCTTCTAAACCGGTGAACGGTATCTGATTAAGCACGGACACCCCTAATAGTAGAGAGAACTCTTCCAATGTAGGTACCAACTGATAGTCCGGAAAAGTGAAACAATGATGTACGGGTTCAAAGAATTAGAATAGTACACACATCATCTCTTCTTGGATGTTGGATGTAGCCAAACTGAGAAGTCGACCATACTTCTTGGTAAAAGGAGAATTCCCGGGAACTTTTGAGGCTAGCTCTTGAAGTTGAGGATGCGCTTTTACAAAGCTGATTCAGATGGTGTTTCTTCGGAGAGGATTCATTTCCTACAAAACAAAAACAAAGATAAATTTCTAAATCCTTGAAATGGTTAGTGAGCATGCATATGATGTTGATGATGTTTATGATGTTTATGTACAAGCAAACATACATACACACAACAAACATATCCCTATGTTTTAGGCTTGCATGAGTTTGAAGGTAAATACCCTCTTGAAGTTTTAGTTGGCTCAACCTATCTTAGAAATAATGATCGGGTTCTAAAGGATTTCAATATCACCGACCTTTCTTTTAGGCATTGTCTCAGCTCAATCAATCTTTTCTTGCGGCCGAGATATCCCAAAAGTCTAGCCTCAATGAGTGTAGTATCGAGTGTCAACCAATTTTCATCTTTACACCGAAACCGATTACCTCACTACGTCCTAATGGCCAAGTTTGTTCAATTAGGGTTCTAAGGTTAATTAGTGCTTCGCGGAACCACTCAACGGCCCCATATTCTCATCGATTCACCACGAGGGATACCGGTACCCACAAATGCGTCACACTAACATAGCCATTGTTTCAACCATATCGGTCTATGCTGTACAGTCTCCACAATCTATTGCTATTTACCTAAAAAGGTGGCCCAAATCCGGGTGGAGGATCAAAGTAAGCCCAATACAAAGAACTGAATATAAAGCATACCAATAAAATAATGAAAGCGATTAAAGGTGATCTAACCCTAAGGTAACCCTACTTTTTATTTTATCCCCAACAGAGTCGCCAGTTCTGTGATGTGGTGGGAGAACTGACTTAAAGTTTTGCGTTTCGTTCACACTTGTGCGGTTAGAAAGAGTCGCCACCGAATTTTCTTTTATCCAAAAGGAAAGGTAAAAAAGCACAGGAAAGACCTTTCGAGAATTTTCTCGGGTTCGGGGGGTAGATTATGAAAAGGGAAGGTATTAGCACCCTTTTCATCCATGGTTTTCCATGGGCTCTTAGTTACTCGTTTAGATCACTTGCTTTCATTTGATTGTGTGCTTGTGGTGTGGGCTTTGAAAGTATTTTGAAAAATCTCTTTGTAATGGTTCTCGTCTCTATAAGAACGTATACAAAGTTTTGTTTCGAAAAGTGGTTCAAATATGTGTTTGTGAATCGTGTTTCGAAAAGTGTTTTGAAAAGAGGTTTTGCAATGGTTCTCGTCTCTATAAGAACGTATACAAAACGTTTTATATTTTTTGAAAATGTTTTGAAATGGGAGTGTAGGTGTAAAGAGTTTTTGTCGAGAGCAAGCGAGTAACTAAGAGCGAATGTATCTACTCGAAAGGTCTTAAGTTGTTCTTTTCTTCCTCCTTTTAATGGTGCTATCTTACCATTGATTTGGTAAGAAGTCCCACCATTGGATGTGAAGGGACAGGCGCGGGTCAATTTTATAATCATTGAAGGCAACTTATGAGACGCTTTAGCAATTTTCGTAAGGGACGAGATCGTTTTAATCGAAGGCAACATCGAGGGACTACGATTTTTTTTTAGCGAAGGGTCATTGCTAGAGCGCCCCATATTCGAGGGACATGATTGTATTTCCGAGGCAACGAGCGAGGTTACCCTAGAGGTGCCCGTGTGAAAAGTGTGTTGGTTTCAAGTTATTTATTCTTTGATTAGGTCATCTAGCGATTGATTTTTTTTTTAATCTTGCCATACACGCCTAATTACTATACAGTATATAGAAAATAATAAATTGCGGGAATTGAAATTCTAAGCTATTACAGAATGTTCGGTAATGGGGGTACATTAGTTACAAATGGGGATGAATCAAATGAGATAACAAAATCCAAATAGCAAGCAATACAACCAAATTGAATGTTTGTGCGATTTAATTAAAGCTATGCTAATCCATGAGATAAAATTAACAAAGTATGAAATGAAATGTTAAGTAATTACATGAAAAGACAGAGATAAAACCTATTCTTAAAAAAATTTTGATTAAATTAAAATCTTTTATTAATTTTTTTGTATTTTATTATGTAAAAACTAAAGAAAACAAATAAACTAAATTAGTTTTTTTTTTGGTATTTTATTATAACAACTAAATCTAAAACCAAATTTAATAATAAAAAGAAAAATGACAAAAATTAATTTACAAAACTTAAATAAAATTAAAAATGTTTTTTTTTAAAGTTTTTTTTAGTATTAGTATAACAATAAAAATTAAATGTAAAAGAAAAAACAAATTAAGCAAACAAGAGAAAACACAGTGGGCCTTAAAGGACATGGAAATGAGGCCCAAATGAAAGTGTTATCCTTGCTATTAACAAAAAAAATAGAATAGGGGTGTATGACCAGGCAATACGAATGGGCTTAAGGGTTTGTAAACGAAAAAGGCCCAATGCTCTTAAATCAGTTTAGTTGTTGATTACAGGTTCAAAGCAAATTAGGGTTTTTGACCCTTTGTTACAGCGGCGTCGTTCTCACCTTCTCTCGTTCATCTCTTGTTCATCCTAACTCTTCCATTTTTGTTCATCTTCTCACCTTATCACTCACCTCTTCCTAATTTCATGAACAAAACACTCTTGGCCTCTTTGTCTCGCCATGATTTACGTTTTCTTCGATACCCTAAGTTCGGATTTAAACCTAGAAACAACGAAACTGTTTTATCTGATCTTCCCTCCCAAATTTTTGTTGTCGGAGCGCTCTCTCTCACCTCCTAACCCAGCTCTAATGGATTTTTCTTGAAAAGGTGAAATTCTGTTGTTATTAAAGCTTGAACGATTTTGTTGTTTTTTGTCTTGTTTATGTTTTTTTATGTTAATCAAACTTGTTATCCATTGAGATGCAGGAAATAGTTTATAAGGAAGGTGAAGAAGCCATACCTGTTTGAAACTTTTTTGTGAAATGGAAGGGGATCGTGAGACTGAGGGCGGTGCTCCTTGGTGGCGGGATTTGTGAGGGGGAAGAGATGATGATGAAAGCCTTGCTTTTCTGGATTGGGTCCCTTTTGATAGGTAACGATTTTTGTTGTTTTGATGATGATCTTGATTTGATGATGGTTGCTGAGACTTTGTGGTTTTGGAGATTTGGATATTTGGTAGGTTACAGTATTGAAGGTCTTATTGGTTTTCTGTTTTGATTTTGGATATGTTTTTGGTGAAATTGGTGATGGTTCAGACTTGAGACTTTTTTCTGGTTTTTTGGGTTTGAAATGTTTGACAGGTTTGATGAATTTTGGCTTTGTTATAAGCTTGACTCTGGTTTTTGTTGATGGTGTTACTGGTTTAGGGATTTTGATAGTTGAGACTTTTGGTTTGCTGAGCTTTTTTTAGGCTTGTTGGTGGTTCTGTAAGCTTGAAGCTTATGTTGGTTTTGACAGTTTGGCCTTGACAGGTTTTGAAGGTTATTAATTTTGTTGACAATTTGGGATTTTTGGTTTGAACTGTTTGACAGGTTTGATGAGTTTTGTGATGGTTTTAACAGTTTGTTACAGGTTTGAGATTTGAGGATGGTTTGGGATTTTTGTGATTGTTTGTTAACAGGTTGCAGGTTTTAGGTTTTTGGGTGTTTATCAGGTTTTGCAGTTTGGAGGTTTTTGTTTGTATGTTGCTGTTGGTTTGAGATCAGGTTTGGTTGATGGTAGTTTGAGACTTGAGATTTTAGTTTGACAGTTTTGTTTTGGAGGTTTGAGGTTTTTCAGGTTTTGACAGTTTGGATGCTTGTGTTCAAGTTTTTTGAGTTTGATAATTTTTTTCTATCTCCTCTCTCATATGCTTGAGAGTTTTACTGTTATATTCATGTTGCTTTGGTTGAATTCTTATTCAAAATGGGGGGAAAACCATCAAATTTTGAAGAATTTGGCATATTGTTCTTATGCTCTTTTTGTTGTAGTTTTTGTTTTCTAGCAACTTTTATACAATTGTGACAGTCAAGGCAGCAGGGTTGTGCATCCCTAGGTGACTTCTTTGCTCTCTTCTCTCTCAATGACACTAAGAAAGTCAATTGCTCTTTTGCTTTTTTTCTGAAAAGTTTGCAATAAAAATGGAAAATGATGAATTGGCTCATTGAACAAGTTTTCTGCTTGTTTTAACTTAATTTATTATATTACCATACTTCCTTTGTTGCCTGCTCTAGCTTATGCTGTTTGTTGTTTATACTGTTTCCTCGTTTGCATTTTATATTGCCATACT
This sequence comes from Vicia faba, assembly GCA_948472305.1. Lineage (NCBI taxonomy): Eukaryota > Viridiplantae > Streptophyta > Magnoliopsida > Fabales > Fabaceae > Vicia > Vicia faba. The sequence continues at coordinate 1,157,991,204 of OX451741.1, forward strand.
GTTGTTTATTTTTTATGTTTGGGAAATTTTGTTTGGCTGCTGTTTGGGCCTTCTGTTTGGAATATTTGTTTGGCTGTTGTTTGGGCATTTGGCTGCTGTTTGGGCATTTTGTTTGTTTGGACAACCTTGCTGCATTTTTTCTTGTTTGGATAGCTTTACTTACATTTCTTCTTTTTGTGAACCAAGAAGAATAATCTTCTTGTTATTTGCAAATAGAGAAAATAAATTGTGATGAATTAAAAATGGCCTTCTGATTCCAATTTGCAAACTTTAATGATGAATATCACCTTTTCTTTTGAAAATTCTTACTCATGCCCAAATAATTTTGTACTAATCACATTTCCTCTTTTTATTTTTATTTTCATGTGAGCATAATTGGATGTGACAAATCAGGGGAAGCAAGAGACTCTGTGGCAAGCATGGAAGCAAAGGAACTTCAGTCAACCTTAGGCATAGATTCATTTAGATTTTCTTTGTAATTTAGAGAGAAACATTCAACAATTGTACTAATTTATTTTTTAAATACCATAAGTTGTAAAACATAGAGTATTTAAAAGAACAAATTATTTTGTAACAATGTTTGAAAAAAAAGGAGAAAGTCTTATGAGATATTCTGGTGTCCATTGAAACCCTTTACTGTCAATAACTTGTAATTTTCTCTTCGCATCTTAACTGATTCTTAAAGATTCCCAATCAACATAATTGAAACAAAATGCTCCAATCTAATAATTTAAATTCCAATAATTCTGTAATCTTGCAACTGCATTCCAAACAAACACGCACTGTATATTCCATTTCCTAAACAAGAAAATGTTTTAAAAGACGCAAATTATCTGGTTAACCTGGATCAAACAAACATGAGTGTCCCAAATGACAGTCTTAAATTCTATCTCTTGTCCCAAACAACCATGCTTTGAGAACCAACACTGTCTTTTCAGTAAACTTGAGAAAGCATGAACACCTGTGAGAGCCAATTGGATCTTTGAGAATTCATTTCTTTTGAGAATTGCAAGAAAAACCCTAATTGTTGGTTTACTGCCACAGAAGAAACTCTGTCTGATCGATTACTGAGCCAACTTGAATATCTGAGAAACCCTAGGGTTGTGTTTTCTATGAAAAATGGGAGGGAAAATTTTGGGGTACAACAGTTACCATTTCCAACAATCCTTCTAGGGTATCGTCTAAAGGTCCTATGAGGATTACGTCCATTACGCCAAAAATGATTTTTTGTATCACCTAATTTAATAGCACTTTTAAAAAAAATGCTATTAAAATGGAAAAAACACATTTATAATAGCACTTTTTAATCGGGCGCTATTATATAATACAGACTATGTAATTATGATAGCACTTTGTACCAGAACGCTATTATTAAACTTCTTTAAGATAGCATTTTGTATAAAACGCTATTAGTTGACTACCTATATAATAGCATTTATTAAAAAGCGCTATGTTATATATAATAATGAATTAATTAATTAATTGATAAAAAAAAAACAAAACACATTTTCAGAAAACACTATCTTCCAGCATCCACTCACCGCATCCACTCACCGCCAAAAACAAAAACACTATCTTCCTCTGCTTCCTTCTTAGCCATTGATTCTCCCAACTGATTCACCGCCGTTAAATCTTCCTCTGCTTCCTTCGGTTTTCATTGATTCACCGCCGTTAGTCATTGATTTACCACCGTCATCCCTTCCTTCGGTTTTCACCCGGATCCATTCTTCAGCCATCGGATTCACCATCGATTCAGATTCAGATTCACTTCTCAAACGACACTCAAACAGAAGGAGGAAACACCGAAAAGAAAGAACAACCAAATCTCATTCTCCGTCGAACTCAACCCTTTGTCATCTCACCTACGTCGTCGTCATCCCTCTCTTCATTTGTATCCGGTAATATTTCTTTTTTCAGTTTCTGCTATCCGTTGATTCTCTGTGTTGTTTGTGAGCGTTATGATGTCTTTGTGTTGACGGATATTCGTGATTTTGAGTAGCTGTAATGAGGGTTTGTGAGGTTAAGTTGCAGTTGTGAGGGTTCGTGAAATTTGAGTGATAAGGCTTGTGTTATTGATGTGTGCCTGAATGGTGAGAGATGAGCTGGTTATTGATGTGAGCAGTTGTGAGTAGTGGCATGAAGTGTAAGGTATTTGGCCATTGAATTAGTTTTAAGTAAGGTCTATGTGTTGAATTTGTGTGCAATTTTCAATTTCTAGTCCTAGTTAACCGTAAATATCAATGTTGAGAGAGATTACACGGTGGAAAGAGTTGTATTTGAGACCAGCCCATGAGTATGGTTTTGAATGAGACGGAACTCATGTTGAGTTTATGAGAGGCGGAAGTGATATCTAGTGGGAATTGAATGATATAAGTGCTATGCCATCTGAGTTGAGTGCAGAAGAAAGAATGTAGACATGGAAGAAGGAAGAGAAGAGAGGAATGAAGTTTTATGGAGAGCAAAAAAGTCAGTACATTGGTTGAAGATGAGTTGAAAAGTTTGTTCTAGTTTGAGTGATAAGGCTTCTGTTGTTTTGGTGTGATTTAGTCACAATTAATCGATTCTTCTTTTCAATCCAAGCAAAAATTGGCATTTCGTTAATGTTGGATGTTTTTTTTATTTCAGGAAAAACTTGATCAGTGGCTCTGTAGACAGCAAGAGGGTGGATCAAGACTTGCAAACTTTGATATAATTAACTACATTCAGGTTGGTTTCATCACTGTTCTATGTTTTTCATACAATGTTGAGGTTTTATTATTGTTCTCTGTTTTATCATTGTCTTTTGACATGATTCTCAATCCTAAACAAATGAGTTTAATCAACAACAATGGTCTCATATTAATCTCACTATGGTTTTTGCTCCACTTTAGCTCTAATCTTCTGCTCCAAAACAGAAACCTCAGTTTCAAGACCAAACATTCTATTCAAAGCATGCATATTCTCAAGTGTTTCACTCAAAGTCCTACTATCACTCCCATCACATCTCAAATGTTGCATTGGACCATGAAGCATTTTATTCACTATACCTCTACCAAGATCATCCACTGCTTTTTGTGTCTTCTTATTTATATCCTCATCACTCATTTTACCTAAACATTTCTCAACCTCAACAATCCTTAACCTTTCAGCATAAGCTCTCAGTTTCTTGATAGTAGGAACATTTTCTAACGAGTCTCTCCATGCTTCGAATTGGCCCGATTCTTCGCCGATGATCACTTGTGCTTCCATTGCTTTTCTTAGTCTGTCCTCTTTGTTAGCAGCCACTACCTCTTTAAGGTTGTCGACATTGTAAACTTTGACTGATTCGAGGTCATCGACGCACGAACCTACGTTCCTCGGAACAGAAATATCGATGAAGAGGCGCTTTCGTCCCATTTCTTCGCTTGCGAAAGGAAGTTCCTTAACATGTTGTTTTAAAATCAAAGGATTCTCTGATGCCGTGCTTGTGAAAACTACATCCGCTTCGCCTACGCATTCGAGCATATCAGAAAGCGGTTTGTAGATTATCTCGACATCGTTTATTTCATCGCGGATCGCAGATACTCTCTCTTCGGTTCGATTAACTACTACCATCTTTTTACACCCTTTTGCAACCAAATGCTTAATCACAAGCTTCCCCATTTTGCCAGCTCCAATAACTAGCATTCTTGCATTTCCATGTGAGGCTTGATCAGGTAACTTCATCACTGCCAACTCGACCGCAGCCGAGCTCACAGAAACTGCTCCGGCCGAAATGTTGGTTTCGGTTCGGACTCTTTTGCCGACGGTGATTGCGTGCTTGAATAATCCACTGATGTTTCTTCCAAATCCATTAACTCCTTGTCCTGCTTTCACAACTTGCTTGACTTGTGCAAGGATCTGACCTTCTCCCATTACAAGAGAATCAAGTCCTGCTGATACTTCAAAAAGGTGTTGGGTTGCATCTTTGTTGTATAGCGGAAATAGATACTGTGAAAGCTCTGATGCAGGTATGCCACCACAAACCTTGTCTTGTTTTGAAAGCAAAGACTCACATGCCTTTCTAATGCTTTTGCTATCTTTGTACCTCTTACCTGCTCTTATAAGCCCAATTATTCCAAACCATGTCCCATATGTAAAGCATACCCCCCATGATCCATACCTATTTCGTTAAACCCGCGTTACGAAATTAAAATCATTTTGTTGAATATTAAGTTACTGGACTAGTAAAGCAAACCAAACCATGAGCCATCAGCTAGCTATACGCTTTCGATGAAGTTTGCAGCCTTAGCTATGCAGGTCTCTATTTCCACCTTCCTGTGCTGCAGATATCGTTGAGTGAATAAGGTGAGGCTTTGAATCGCTGCTGATGTGCATTCTACATACCTATATTGGACTCATTTTTCACAAATTGACAGACAGAAATTGTTACAAGGAAATGTGTCAATGTCAGGTACATACTGATAATCAATGGTGATATCTTCGAATGTTTCAGTTGGATTTATTTTCTGTCACAGAAACCAATTAAGTGTTAAATCATTTAAGAATTGAATCTACAATAGAGAAAGTAATTTGTTGTACCTCCAGCCATGCATAAGATCGTGTGAGTTCGTAGGAAGCAAATCCACCATTTCTATTCTGTAATATATTTAATGCCGACGAGCAAAATGATTAAGCCAATGATGCCTAGTGGTTGAAGTTCTAATTAAATTTGAACAAAACCATTTTTCTTATTCCTGAATACTTAGTAATAGTGCTTAATGAAATCTCGAAAAATTAGAAATGAAGGTAATTCAATTGAAGTATTTAAGTTGCTCAGAATTTTCAATTACTCCATCAAATACCAAACATATACCTGCAGGGATAAAATAAAATTAACCGCGTCGCATAACTGTTCTGGTTCCATTACATTCCCAACAGTCTCAAATGACAAGTTTGATAACAAAATGGCTGCCTGAAAATACCATAAGTAATTTTCATACACTCACCAAAATAGTCTTACAAATGTTTATATCAATACATAAACTCAAATAAATCTATCTAAATATATCTATTGACATAGCCGTCTCAAATTTTTGAAAGCTTTGTGTTGGTTAGTTGAAGTTTAACTATGACAAAACAAGTAAAAGTTTTGTTTAATCATGATAATATTTTATGAAACCTTTTTTAACCACGGTTTTAGTGTGACAAATTTTGGGCTTTGGGGTTATGCGCAATAGCCCAACTTATACACCCTCAAAGACGGTTCTTTTTATTGGCATTTTATTTTCATAAGAAGTGCTTATAGATAAACAAGTGATGATAGAACCTACACTTGACATCCATTCAGTGACTTCTTTGATACCACGATGCTGAGAAAGTGCAACAACATAAATGTCCATTCTGTTACACGTACTAAGAACAGCTGCTTCTTCAATATGATTCAAACCACAAAGCTCACCAATGGCTCTTGGCCATTCAGCTTCTGGTATAGCAAGTTTCTCACGCAACTCCACCGGTGTAGTATGCACACTCAGCCCAATCACCACAAGGCTGCTATTTTCCTTCGTATATCCTGCTCAAACTCAAGTTCATCATAAAGTCAAAATCAAATTCATAATCTCATATGGATCATAAAGTCAAAATCAAATTCATAATCTCATATGCTATATGACTCTTAAATACATAATTTGGTTGTTAGAACCAATTTTTAACTAGTTATATATGTTACTTGTTAGGAAATATGGATCGAAAATGGATGTTTGCCAATCGAGCGTCAAAAGAATATGAAGATGGAGTTCGTGAGTTTGTTAGGTTTGCTATTGCTCATGCTGAAGACACTAGTAAAATCATATGCCCTTGCTTAGAATGTTGTTATACGGATGTTAGTGCAAATGTTTTGGAAGATCACTTAATATGTAATGGAATTGATAAAAGCTACACATGCTGGATAATGCACGGGGAAAAAAAAACCAAGTCCACAAAAAGGAGCAATGGGAGAGATTCATCAAATGATTTTGAAAAAGATACGAATTATGCATTTGATCGAGTTGAAGAATTTGTCAATGTAATTGAGGAAGATCTTCGTGATTGTCCTCAAATGTTTGAGCGGATAGTAAGTGATGCAGAGACTCCGTTGTATGATGGATGTAATAAATTCACAAGACTGTCAACGGTCTTAAAGTTGTATAACTTAAAAGCACGCCATGGATGGTCCGATAGGAGCTTCACAGACTTGTTGACTCTGTTAAAGGATATTTTGCCTGAGAACAACGTGCTCCCTAGTCGAACGTATGAGTCTAAACAATTGTTATATTCTATTGGCATGAGTTACGAGAAGATACATGCTTGTCCAAATGATTGCATTTTATTTCGCAAGGAGTATGCATCGTTGAATATGTGTCCTAAATGTAGTGCCCCACGCTATAAGAAGAAAGAATCAGCTCCAGCCAAAACGCTATGGTATTTTCCGATAATACCAAGATTTAGGCGCATGTATCATAATGCAGAAGACGCAAAGAACTTAACATGGCATGCAAATGAAAGGGTTGTTGATGGAATGCTCCGACATCCCGCAGATTCTCCTCAATGGGCAAAAATTGATCATGATTACCCAAATTTTGGGAAGGAAGAAAGAAACCTACGTCTTGCATTGTCTACTGACGGAATAAGTCCTCATGGTATTCAAAGTAGTAAACTTACTTCTTGGCCAGTCATTTTGTTGATTTATAACCTACCTCCATGGCTATGTATGAAGCGCAAATACACGATGTTGAGTATGTTAATTTCTGGGCCCAAGCAACCAGGAAATGATATAGATGTATACTTGGCTCCATTAATTGAAGATTTAAAGCATATGTGGGAGACAGGTGTGGAGGTATATGATGAGTATAAAAAAGAATCCTTCAACTTGAGGGCTATGTTATTTGGAACAATCAATGATTTTCCTGCCTATGGGAATCTATCAGGCTATAGTGTCAAAGGAAAATTTGCATGCCCCGTATGTGAAGATGGTACACATTCAATACGATTGGAGTATTGTATGAAGAATGTATTTCTTGGACACCGTAGATTTTTAAATACCAACCATCATTTTCGAAAATGGAGAAAAGCTTTTAATGGTGAATCAGAAGAAAATAGAGCTCCTTTGGCTTTGACGGGTGATCAATTATACCAAAAGGTAAAGCTTTTGAGCACTAATTTTGGAAAGCCATTTTCAAGTGAACTTGTAAAGGGAGGATGGAAAAAAAAGTCAATTTTCTTTGAATTGCCGTATTGGAAGTCATTGTATGTTATACATTTCCTTGATGTGATGCATATAGAAAAAAATGTGTTTGAAAGTGTCGTTGGTACATTACTCAATCTTCCAGGAAAGTCTAAGGATGGCATTAATGCAAGGTTAGACCTGCAAAGTATGGGATTAAGAAATGAGTTACAGCCGGTTAAGAGGGATGGGAAGCGTACATTTCTACCTCCAGCAGCTCATACTCTGTCAAGAAAAGAGAAAAAGATCTTGTGTAAGGTTCTTCTCAATGTTAAAGTTCCAGAGGGCTACTCATCAAACATTAAGAGTTTGGTATCTATGAAAGATCTCAAATTGAAGGGTTTAAAGTCTCACGATTGTCATGTTTTAATGGAGAACTTTCTTCCAGTGGCTATACGTTCCATTTTACCTAAAAATGTGCGATGGACCATAACTAAACTTTGTTTTTTCTTCAAAGCTATTTGTAGCAAAGTTATTGACCCTGAGAAGTTACTGACGTTACAAAAGGAAATTGTTGTCACATTATGTGAGCTTGATATGTATTTTCCACCCTCATTTTTTGACATAATGGTTCATCTTACAGTCCATCTTATAATGGAAACACAATATTGTGGACCAGCTTATATGAGGTGGATGTACCCGATTGAGCGTTATGAAGTGGTGAAAAACACAAGAAGGGGGGGTTGAATTGTAAAACTGAAATCTAAAGCAATGAACACGATATTTTTATCCTGGTTCGTTTGATCTCAAACTACTCCAGTCCACCCGTCAAGGTGATTTCGCCTCTCTCCAACGAGGTCTTAATTCACTATATTCAACTGAATATTACAGACTGCTTTAACAACTGCTAAAGCCTTCTTGATTCAAACCACAACCCGGTTTGTCAAGGTAACACTTTCTTACAAAGAGATAAGACTATGTGTGTGAATGTTTTCTACAAAACTGTATCACAATTGTGATGTATACACAAGATGAAGCTTAGAAACTAGATTGCTAAACAGTAATGGAATATCAGAGTGTATGGTTTAGCAAAACTGGTAGAACAAAGATTATGGTTCAGCTTTTGTGCGTGTAGAGATTTTTAGAGCATTAGCCATTATAATCTTCAAAGCCTTGTTTATATAGCACTTGAGATGATGAACGTTTGAATGCAATATTCTTGATTCAATGCTAATAACAAGCTTTCCTTTTTGAGCAGATCTTGTCTGGAATGAGGCCGTTGGAATTGATTAGCTTTCAATGCACAGTACCGTTGCTTACTTAATGCAAGTTCTGGCTTGGCTCATTCTGATTCTGCTTCGCTGCTGATGAACTATTATGTTTCTGTATCAGAGTATTAAGCGCAGTCTTGTTCATCAGGCTTCAGCATGTACGTGAGTTGATCATCTGATTTTGACGTTCTGATGTAGCAACTTCTGATGCTGGTGTCTGAAATCAAGTTCTGATGCTGAATAGATGTGATCTTGCTTATATCAATCAGAGTATCTGCAAGTCAGAACATAATAATTTTAGGCAGCAGATAGTTCATTCATGAAACTTATAAATACTATATCTTTTCACTTTGTTATCATCAAAACTCAAATATAGGGTAGTAGATTCAAACATTGTTCTAACAATCTCCCCCTTTTTGATGATGACAAAAACTAGATATTTTAAATGAAAATAACGTGAAAAGGTATCTGGAAAATGTATCAGAGTAAGAAGTACGGAGAAGTCAGAGTTAAGAGATACTCCCCCTGAGTTGATTACTTCCCTTTGATTATACGTATTCTTCAGGATCAGATCTTTCTTTCTTTGAACATCAGATTATCAGAGTCTTTGACTTATCAGAAGCTTTATGTCAGAGCAGAGCTTCAGAGCTTTTCTTGTCAGAGCTTTGCTTTGGATCAGAACTTTATATTGATCAGAGCAACTTCATATTGATCAGAGCTTCTTCATATTGATCAGAGCTTCTAGTCTTCAGAGTGTCCAGGAGCTTCCTTGTGCCTGTAGACTTTAAACAAAACAGAAAAACATTTCAAGTAATAGAGTTAGAATGTTTGAGAATTTCTGTCTAGTTAGTCGTTATTGATTTAAATATCATTCTTGTTCTCCCCCTTTTTGTCAGCAATCAAAAAGTGTTGGTGATGTGCTAAAATAATTAAGATCAGAAAAACTAATCATATTAATAGTTCAGAATCAGAGCAAGAAAACATTACAAAACATAATCAAAACAGTACATCAGAAAATCAGGAAAACATGAAAAAGGTCATGCATGAAAAAGATTTAAGGTTGAGGAGGCTTCTCAGAACTTTTGGCAACATCTTCTGCTTGACTTTCAGCCTGAATGGTCTTGTCTTCTTCTGATGGTTGCACCTTTGCAGCTTGCTGTTTCTCAGACCAGGGTTCACTGTCCAGAGGGAGCACGTCCTCTTTCAGAAGCATACTTCCAACTTCATTCAGAAGCTTGCTGAAATTTTGTTGTGCCTGCTCATAGTTGATATCCTGCAACTTGAGGGCTTCAGCACGTACCCAGAGTCAGAACTGTGACCAGAGCTGATCAGAAGCAGCTGGGTCAATCATCCCAGGACAGACTTGCTTCAAAGAAGCAATCCATTGCAGCACACCTGTTTCAAAATTCAAAATACCAGAGCCAACATCCGGTTGCTTTGGTTTTGGGATGGCAATTTTGTGTTTTAGATCAGCAAGACGGTCAAGACTGGTTAAGTCAATGAAAGTCCTGCTGGGGTTTTCAGAGGTTTTCTGAGATGTTGTTTGTTTTGGAGAAGGGGTATCAGAGTCAGATATTTCGATTGGAGTGGGTGGTGTTTTGGGAGTCTTTGGTGGTGTCGATTCTGATGAGGATGGTAACTGGGGCATGATAACAGTGGTTCCACATGGCAACTGAATTGCCAGCGGTGATGGTTCAGGTGAGTGAGGGTCAGATTGAAGTGGTGAAGGTGGATTTATTTCTGGTTGGGGAGAGGGAGGTGGAATCTCTGATTGCTCAGGGATCAGAGGTTCTTCTGAGAGTGGTTGTTGTTCTGGTTGTTGTTCTGGTTGTGGAGGAGGAACATTTTGTGGTTCAGAGTTTGGTTGAGTAGAGGCATGTTGACGCTCAATATCAGCCAGCACTTGGTCAAGTGCTGTTGTTGTTGAAATTGTTGGTTGTTTGGGTTGTTTGGTTCTAGGTCTTCTGAGTTTTAATGCCTCAGAAGGGTCTTCTTCTTGTATGGTTTCATCAATGGTAGGGATGGGAATTGATATTCTATGAGAGGTTTGAGGAGGTATAGATGTTGGAATAGTAGATGAAATTAAAACAGGGGCAACAGATGAAATACCTCTTTTCTTTGGAGTCTGCTGAGATGATCCTTCTGATGGCGCTTTCCTCTTCTTTGTCTTCTTCAGAGTCACTTCTGGTTGGGGTTGACGCAGATCTCTGATATTCAGCTTTGGATCTGTATCATCTGCCTTGTACGCATCTGGGTACCTGAGAAACATCTCTGGTTTGGATTCCATTTCAGAAAATACCGGAAAATCACTCAGAGGCACTCTTCTGCTGGAGATATCAGCAGTGGAAGTAGCTCTGGGTTCCTTCTGAATATTTTCTATCAGCTTCATCTTTTTCAGATTCTTTGCGTTCAGAGGTTTCCCAATTGTTGGTTCAATAGTGCTCAGCTCTTGAGCTTCTATCAGATGCTCAATCAGCCTATTCTCTGTCAGAATATCTGATATTAGCCTTCCAAACGGTATCCAGTCCCTCTTGGTTCTTTCTTCTTCCCTTGTTTCTTTCACACTGGTTTTGAGATGGTTGAACAGGAAGTGAGCCAGATTGATCTTTATCTTCTGATCGATAAAGTAGATCAGAAACTGCTGATCCACATTTATATAATCAGGAGAACTTGTTGGTTTCCTGTGGTTGAAGCACCCCAGAACAATCTTAGCCCATACTCTGCAGTGATCCTTCAGATCCTTAATCTTGCTGCTGGGCATCCCAAGAGTGAAAATCCTGTTAGCTACCACACCTGTATCAGCACATCTTTCAGCCATGTCCACACAACGGACGCCACCACCACTTTGACCGATTAGCCTTGCAATGAGATCTTCAGAAATCACAATCTTCTTCCCCATGACAGAGGAGATGACTAGATGTTTTGAAACCTTGGCGTGAATCCAAAATTCCTTGACCAACGCTGGGAATGTTGGTCCAACCAACCTATCAAAATACCTCTCCCACTTTTGAGCCCTAATTTCTTCAGTTAGGTCAAAACCATTTTCCTTCAAGCTTTCAAAGTCAATGATTAACTCAGAAAGCACTTCGAGGTTCTTCACCGGAGTGAGGAGAGTTCTGAGTGGCACTTGATATTGCTCAGATGATGCTTTCTTCTGATTACCTGCAGAAATGCTGCTGGAGGATGCCATTGTTCACACTAAAAAGGTTTTGAGAATGAATTGAAGAAAAAGGTTTGCAAGAGATGAACTCAGAAATATGTAGAAAATGCTTGAGTGTTGGTGAGAAAGCATAAAGAATAAGAATAAGAGATTAATGTGCTTAAATAGAGTTTTCAAAATTATTTTGAAAAGATAAACGTTTTTAAGAGAGAGAAAAATCATGATTGCCATTTAAAAGCATGATTACTTTTCATTAAATGCTTGCTGATTTTGGGGGATTTGAGAAAGATACTTAAAAACGGTTACCAGACATGTGTCTCAATGCACCCAATCAGCGCTTTGCCTTCTCAGAAGCGTGCACGCGTTCTGCTTCAGAGATATGCTGATGATTGGATGACACTTGTTTGATGTAGTGATCAGCACGTCTGTCTTTGAGATTAGACTCTCAGATCTTTAGACTTGCATCTGATACAATCTGCATGTTCTATCTTTCTGAAAGGAGATTGATCAGAAGTTCACAGCAAAATAATTACATTCTGAAGGTAAATATATGGAATTAAAACATTTTCACTCTGGGCACACTTTCATGCTGAGATGTTTCAGAATGAGATTGAACCTATCTTCTGAAAGGGGTTTAGTAAAGATATCAGCCCATTGATGGTCTGTATCTATAAATTTTAAGTTCAAAATACCTTTCTGAATATAGTCCCTAATGAAGTGATGTTTTATTTCTATATGCTTAGCTCTAGAATGTAAAATAGGATTCTTACTTAAGAAAATAGCAGAAGTATTATCACAAAGTATAGGAATGTTACTCTCAAAAATCTGGAAGTCTTCAAGCTGACTTTTCATCCAGAGCATTTGTGTGCTACATCCTGCTGCTGCTATGTACTCAGCTTCTGCTGTTGACAGAGCAATTGTTGATTGCCTTTTGCTGGACCAAGAGATCAGATTTTCTCCCAGAAACTGGCAGCTTCCAGAAGTACTTTTACGTTCAACTCTGTCTCCAGCAAAATCAGCATCACAGTAGCCTACTAAGCTGTAATCACTAGATTTTCTATAAAACAAACCCATATTAGTAGTACCTTTCAGATACTTGAAAATTCGCTTAACAGCTGTTAAGTGAGATTCTCTAGGATCTGATTGGAATCTAGCACTGATGCAAACACTGAATAATATGTCAGGTCTTGAAGCAGTCAGATAGAGGAGAGAACCAATCATACCTCTGTAGACTTTCTGTTTTACACTTTTGCTTACCTCTTCTCTTTCCAGAATGCACGTGGGATGCATTGGAATCTTTGATGGCTTACATTCTGAGAGGTCAAATTTCTTCAGAAGATCTCTGATGTATTTGCTCTGATGAATGTAAGTTCCTTCTGGAGTTTGATTGATCTGAATTCCTAGAAAGAATTTCAGTTCCCCCATGAGGCTCATCTCAAATTCTGCCTGCATACACTTAGCAAATTTTCTTCCAAGAGAAGGATTAGTAGAACCAAAAATGATATCATCAACATAAATTTGACAGACTAAGATGTCACTCTTAACTGTTTTACAGAATAGAGTAGTGTCCACTTTCCCTCTGGTGAATTCATTTTCAAGCAGAAAGTTACTTAGCCTTTCATACCAAGCTCTGGGAGCTTGTTTCAGACCATGCAGTGACTTCTTTAGTTTGAAAACATGTTCTGGATGTTTTGTATTTTCAAAACCTGGGGGTTGGTGAACATAAACTTCTTCTTCTATATAACCATTTAAGAATGCACTTTTGACATCCATCTGATACAGAGTGATGCCTCTATTAACAGCAAATGAAATTAAAAGTCTGATAGATTCTAACCTGGCGACTGGGGCAAAGGTTTCTGTATAGTCTATCCCCTCTTGCTGACTATAACCTTGTGCAACCAGTCGTGCCTTGTTTCTGATGACTTCACCTTGTTCATTTAGCTTGTTTCTGAACACCCATCTTGTTCCAATGACGTTGAATCCTTTTGGTCTGGGAACGAGATCCCATACGTAGTTTCTGGTGAATTGATTCAGCTCTTCTTGCATTGCCAGAATCCAGTCATTATCCAGAAGTGCTTCATCAATAGAGGACGGTTCAATCAGAGACACAAGTCCCATAAGTGTTTCTTCAGAGTTTCTGAAGCTTGCTCTTGTTCTGATTGGATCTTCCTTTCTTCCTAGGATAGTCTCTTCTGGGTGATTCAGGCTGCTTCTGGGTAATCTCTTCTGAGGTTGATCAGCAGCTGTTGTAGGATTTCTAGCAGTGCTCCTTTCAGACGTTGAAGGAATGTCTGTGTTGAGAGCTTCTGATGACTTGTCTTCAGAACCTGCAAATTCAATTTCTATACCTGCAAAAATTTCATTCTGCTTTGACTTTTCAGAGTCAAGCTTATCATCAAAACGAACACTGATTGATTCTTCCACAATCTGTGTTTCTATATTGTATACTCTGTACCCTCTTGAGCGTTCAGAGTATCCTAACATAATACACTTCTGTGCCTTAGAGTCAAACTTGTTCAAATAATTCTTTGTATTTAATATAAAGCAAGTACATCCAAATGGATGAAAATATGAAATGTTGGGCTTTCTGTTCTTCCACAATTCATATGGAGTCTTTTCCAGAATAGGTCTTATTGAGATTCTATTCTGAATGTAGCACGCTGTGTTTATTGCCTCTGCCCAGAAGGTCTTAGCAACGTTTGTCTCATTGATCATGGTTCTGGCCATTTCTTGCAATGTTCTGTTCTTTCGTTCTACAACTCCATTTTGTTGGGGAGTTCTAGGACAAGAGAAATCATGCAGAATGCCTCTGTCATTAAAGAATGACTCAAAAACTTTATTTTCAAATTCTCCACCATGATCACTTCTGACTTTAACGATTCTAAGATCCTTTTCATTCTGAACTTGGTTACAGAAGGTAACAAACACAGAGTGTGACTCGTCCTTGTGTCTTAAGAACTTTACCCACGTCCATCTGCTATAGTCATCTACGATTACTAACCCATACTTCTTACCACTGACTGAAGCAGTTTTAACTGGTCCAAATAAGTCAATGTGCAGAAGTTCTAATGGCTTAGAGGTGGAAACAACATTTTTGGATTTAAAAGAAGGTTTTGCAAATTTGCCTTTCTGACATGCTTCACACAGAGCATCTGAATTGAACTTCAAATTAGGAAGTCCTCTGACCAGATTGAGTTTGTTAATCTGAGATATTCTTCTCATACTAACATGCCCCAATCTTCTGTGCCAGATCCACTGCTCGTTGTTAACAGACAGAAGACATTTTACATTCTGACTCTTTAGTTCAGAAAGTTTGATTTTGTAAATGTTGTTTTTCCTCTTACCATTAAACAGGATAGTCCCATCTTTCTGACTAACAGCTTTACATGATTTTTGATTAAAGATTATATCATAACCGTTATCACTTAATTGACTTATGGATAACAGATTATGCATCAATCCATCTACTAGCAGAACATTATTAATAGAGGGAAGATTTCCATTACCTACAGTTCCAGAGCCAATTATCTTTCCCTTCTGATTGCCTCCAAAGCCAACGTGGCCTCCAGGCTTAAGTTCTAGGCTTTGGAACATATGCCTTCTTCCCGTCATGTGTCGTGAGCAGCCAGAGTCCAGGTACCATGACTGGTGTTTCTGACTTGCTGCTAAAGATATCTGCAACATGTATTATTTTATCCTTAGGTACCCAGATTTTCTTGGGTCCTGATTTGTTAGTTTT
Organism: Vicia faba; assembly: GCA_948472305.1. Classification (NCBI taxonomy): domain Eukaryota; kingdom Viridiplantae; phylum Streptophyta; class Magnoliopsida; order Fabales; family Fabaceae; genus Vicia; species Vicia faba. The sequence continues at coordinate 1,158,006,515 of OX451741.1, forward strand.
ACCAAAACTCTGGTTGAATTTTAGTTTCACAGAGTGCTTACTGCTAGTATATTTGATATCATGTGTGTGACCATACACAAAGTGTGAATTTAGAGGAGTGTGTTTAATGGTTAAGTCCATGACATTCTTTGGTGTAGGAACCTTACCTTGGTATCCTATTCCTTTCCTGCCGTTTCTGCTAACTCCATAGATCATTGAAGCCATTCTGCTTCTATCTATGCTTTTAGCTAGGAACTTCTGGAAACTGTGATCATACTCCTTGATGATCTCATCAGCGTTGCTGGGAGTTTCAGAAATTGGTTCCTTCTGAGAGTTTTGTAAAGTGTTTTCTAATTTTGAAATCTTATTTCTCAGCTCAGAATTTTCCAATTTGAGACTCTCAGACTTATTAGAGTCAGATTCAAGATTCCTTTTCAGGTATCTGAATTTAGCTCTAATTTGCTTATAACGTTCCAGAATCTCATTAAGGCTTTCAGCAAGTTCAGCCTTTGTAAAGTTAACAGCGAAGTTAGGAAATACCTCTTCTGTGTCTGATTCTGAGTCTGATTCAGAAGCTTCACTATCTTCTGAAATGTTTGCCATGAGAGCTATGTTTGCCCTTTCATCATCTGATTCTGAGTCAGCTTCAGACGAGTCAGAGTCATCCCATGTGGCCATGAGACTTTTCTTCTTCTCTCTTCCAAACTTCTTTTTGGGCTTTTCCCTCTGAAGCTTTGGGCAGTCACTTTTGTAGTGTCCTTGCTCATTGCACTCGTAGCAGATGATGTCTTTGGTGTTTGGCTTCTTGCTACTGGAGGAGCCTTCAGATCTTCTGTATCCAGAGGAAGAATCTGTCCTTCTGTATCTGGAAGAAGACTCGTTCTGATCAGATCTTCTGGGATTCCTGAACTTCCTTTGTCTTTGCTTCCACAGTTGATTTACTCTTCTGGAGAGAAGGGAAAGTTCGTCTTCTTCTGATGAGGATCCATCAGATGTTTCTTCAACTGCCTGCAAAACTTTAGACTCAAATTTTCTGTTAGATTTTAATGCTAAAGGCTTACCTTGCTTCTGAGGCTCATCAGCTTCTAGCTCTATCTCATGACTTCTGAGGGAGCTGATAAGTTCCTCCAGGGTGATTTTGTTGAGATCTTTAGCTAGCTTCAGAGCAGTAACCATAGGCCTCCACTGCTTGGGTAAACTTCTGACGATTTTCTTGACATGGTCAGCAGTAGAGTATCCTTTGTCCAGAACTTTGAGACCAGCTACCAGAATCTGGAATCTAGAGAACATAGTTTCAATGGATTCAGATTCTTCCATTTTGAACGCCTCATACTTCTGAATGAGCGCCAGAGCTTTTGTTTCTTTGACCTGAACGTTGCCCTCATGCGTCATTCTGAGAGAATCAAAGATATTTTTTGCTGTGTCTCTGTTGGAGATCTTTTCATACTCAGTATAGGAGATGGCACTGAGGAGGATGGTTCTGGCCTTGTGGTGATTCTTGAAGTCACGCTTTTGTTGATCAGACATTGTTTTTCTATCAATCTTCTGACCACTTGCATTCACAGGGTGCGTGTATCCATCTGTCACCATATCCCACAGATCAGCATCATGTGCCAGAAAGAAGCTTTCAATTCTGTCTTTCCAGTAATCAAAGTTTTCTCCATCAAAGACTGGAGGTTTGCCACTGAATCTGTCTCTGTCCTCATTGTTGTCATTGCTGATGTGAGAATTGTTTCCTGCCATTATGTTTTTCTGACGCTGGATCTTGTACTGACACGGTTAAGTGTTTTAGCTCAGAACCAGGCGCTCTGATGCCAATTGAAGTGGTGAAAAACACAAGAAGGGGGGGTTGAATTGTAAAACTGAAATCTAAAGCAATGAACACGATATTTTTATCCTGGTTCGTTTGATCTCAAACTACTCCAGTCCACCCGTCAAGGTGATTTCGCCTCTCTCCAACGAGGTCTTAATTCACTATATTCAACTGAATATTACAGACTGCTTTAACAACTGCTAAAGCCTTCTTGATTCAAACCACAACCCGGTTTGTCAAGGTAACACTTTCTTACAAAGAGATAAGACTATGTGTGTGAATGTTTTCTACAAAACTGTATCACAATTGTGATGTATACACAAGATGAAGCTTAGAAACTAGATTGCTAAACAGTAATGGAATATCAGAGTGTATGGTTTAGCAAAACTGGTAGAACAAAGATTATGGTTCAGCTTTTGTGCGTGTAGAGATTTTTAGAGCATTAGCCATTATAATCTTCAAAGCCTTGTTTATATAGCACTTGAGATGATGAACGTTTGAATGCAATATTCTTGATTCAATGCTAATAACAAGCTTTCCTTTTTGAGCAGATCTTGTTTGGAATGAGGCCGTTGGAATTGATTAGCTTTCAATGCACAGTACCGTTGCTTACTTAATGCAAGTTCTGGCTTGGCTCATTCTGATTCTGCTTCGCTGTTGATGAACTATTGTGTTTCTGAATCAGAGTATTAAGCGCAGTCTTGTTCATCAGGCTTCAGCATGTACGTGAGTTGATCATCTGATTTTGACGTTCTGATGTAGCAACTTCTGATGCTGGTGTCTGAAATCAAGTTCTGATGCTGAATAGATGTGATCTTGCTTATATCAATCAGAGTATCTGCAAGTCAGAACATAATAATTTTAGGCAGCAGATAGTTCATTCATGAAACTTATAAATACTATATCTTTTCACTTTGTTATCATCAAAACTCAAATATAGGGTAGTAGATTCAAACATTGTTCTAACACGTTACATGAAGATAATAAAAGGGTACATGAAGAATCGAAGTCGACCAGATGGTTGTATTGTTGAACGATATTTAGTTGAAGAAGCCATTGAGTTTTGTACTGAATACCTCTCTAATATTGAGCCCATAGGGATTCCAATGTCACGACACTCTGGAAAAACAACAGGGGAAGGGATTGGTGCAAGTAAACTAGTAACCATGTCAGACATCGAATTGGAGCAATCACACTTGTATGTTCTACACAATGCTGATGAGGTTGAGCCATATGTTGAAAAGCACAAAGAAATACTTCAAAGTTTGAACCCTAATAAGAGTGAAAATTGGTTAACAAGAGAACACAATAGAAGTTTTATACCGTGGCTAAAAGAACACATTTTTTCAGAATTTGCTAAAAATCCTGATTCAATTTCAGAAAGATTGAGATGGCTAGCAAATGGTCCAAATTCAAATGTTCTATCGTACTCTAGTTATATAATTAACAAGTATACATTTTATACAGAAGAACATGATCATCAAAGCACTGTGCAAAATAGCGGTGTCACACTCGTAGCTGAATCTGTGCATATCTCAAGTTCCAAAAATAGAAATCCCGCATTTTCCAAATTGTCATATTTTGGGGTCATTGAACGTATTTGGGAATTGGATTACTCATGCTTTCAAGTGCCCGTGTTTGGTTGCAAGTGGTTTGACAATAACAATGGCCTTCAAGTTGACCCTGGGTTCATGAAGGTCGATCTTAATAAAGTAGGGTATAAAGACGAGCCTTTTATTTTAGCATCACAAGCTCACCAAGTGTTCTATGTCACTGATCCTACTGATGAAAAGTGGTCTATTGTGTTTCTAAGTAACAAAATAAATGATCACACCACTCCAAATATAGATGTTGAGGATGACCCTTTCTTTAATACTTCACAATCCCTTGAGTCTGAATCAATTATAGATGATATTCTTTATATGAGAAACGATCACAGTGATGGGATTTGGATCAATCCATCATTTTATGTAACTAGAAAACAGAAAAGTAGGAATCCAACTACAAGGAAGAGGAAAAGGCCGACTTAATCTTGTATGGTTTATTTATTTGTTTTTCATTTTTTTATTGTTATTGCTTCTTAATGTTATTCTTGTATGGTATATAACTTTTTAAATTTTTATAGGTGAAATATGGCTTCTATTGATGATGAAAGTGGTTCGTCTAGTAAGAAAACAGTTGGTAAACGTGGTGTGACCCGATTGCAAAAAATTCACAAAGCCAAAAGCAATGGAAAGAGAATTGAGGTAAAATAGCTAGAGTTTTATGATACTGTTTACTCTCTTGGCAATTTTCCTTTTACTGAACTATGTATGAGTGATGGTTACATACATGATTATCTTTTATGAGTTAGTTGTTTGAAACTATTTGAATGTTAAACACTATTAGTGAGACTGTTGATTCTTTATTTGCACTTTAATTTTGTTATAGGTTCAATGGAATTCCAGAGGTCAACCAATCAAGCATAATAGCAAGACTTTTGCTAGTTTCATTGGTGTCACAGTTCGTCGGTTAGTTCCAATAAGCTTGGACAATTGGAGCGCGAAAAAAAATAAAGAGGCTGTGGGGGTTTATAAACAAAACATTTGGGATGAAATTGAAGTAACACACTAACTTAAGCTAGTTGTAAAATTTTAATTTCGTTAATCTATCCATTGGGATGTTTAAATAAACTGAACTATGTTTTAATAAACTGAATTATTTGCAGAAAGCTTTTATAATTGGCGAGGAACATCGTGCCTTTGTATATAGAGAAGCTGGAAAGTTGCACAGGGCATTGAGAACAAAAATGGCGAGGTCATATCTAAAAGATAGTAAGGGTGGTTTTGTTAAACATCGTCCGGCCAAATATTCTTTTTGTATAAAACAAGATGATTGGGATAAATTTGTAGCCCAACATATGACTGCAAAGTTTCAGGTAATACTTTTATCACTTGGATATGGATCCTTAAAGTTTTGCATGATTATAGTATTAGTGATAGTGTTGTGGGATGCATTTTTTATAATAAATGCAGAAAGTTAGTGATGAGAATCGAGAAAGAGCGTTAAATCCTCAACATCCCTATAGAAAGTCACGTTTAGGGTGTGCTCGTCTTGAAGCTGATATGGTAAGTATGTGTATAAATGTACTATACAATATTATAAAAAAATTTAATTGCTATGTTAATTTGTAAAAATGTATATACAGGTAGAAGAGTCAGAAGTTGGTGAGATAAACCGTAGTCAAGTGTGGAAGGCTGCCCGCGTCAATAAGAGCGGGGTGATTGATAATGAGAATGTTCAAAGAGTTGTGGATCAATGTGTAAGTCGAATTTTAGATGTGACATTATAGATGTTATTTCCAAAATGCTCACATTATAGATGTGACACTTTTTCTATACTCATCATTGTTACCGAATTTGTATTTTGTTAGTTAGTTTGAAGTCATTAAACTCGATTTTCCTTAATTAATTGAGTCTTTGTGTCTTATTTTGATAGAATAGCCATTAATTGCAACTTGTATCTAACTATTGGTTATTTCTTTTATACTTATCAATGTCAGGAGAAGTTAACAGAAGCTCTATCTGAAGAAGAGAGACAAGACCTTGGTCCCACAAACATATTATTTGAGGCTCTTAATCTCCCAAACTACTCTGGACGTGTTAGGACTTATGGTTTTGGGGTATGTTCTAGGGACATATTACCACGCCAAAATCGCCCCACACAAATGGATTTTGAAAAATTGTATGGCTTTTGTAATTCACTCAAAAGTAGATTGGAGGTGCTAGAGAGAGAAAAGATTGAGAGAGATAAGTTGGATAGAGAGAAGCTAGAGAGGCAACAAACTGAAGAAGTGGAAGAAAGGCAACAACCTAAACAAGTGTCAGAGAGGTTGCAACAACCTGAAAAAGTGGCACAGAGGCAACACCTTGAACAAGTGGTAGAAAGGAAACAACCAGAAAAAGTAGCTGAGAGTCGACTACCTAGTGATAAAGGTTCTTGCAACCCTGGATCATTTGGAAACATTCCCGAGGTAATTGGTTTCTTTATTATCTCTCAAATTCGATATGTTTGTTCTTTCAATAATGATGTTAATCTTTTTATTCATATCTTATTGGTTTAGGGTCTCTTTCCTGTTAATATATATTTATCCTCCTCGAGTCGTTGTTTGGTTGCTCGTGGAAAACTATATAACACCAAAGGTAACACGGTACATGGCATGACGTTACCACATGGATATGTCAAGGTCAATATCGAAGTTGCTATTGTGCCAAATGCCCCATTGCCTATATCTGTTGAAGATGGAGATGTATCCATGGTTGGTCAAGCAATAGGAACAATTGTGCCATGGCCAACGAAACTTCTTGAATTTGTTGCTGAATGTGAAAAGGTAAATTACTTATAATCAAGTTGCTTGATCGCTACTTGTTTTATTATTTGATCACTAATATTAATTAATACAACTTTTTAGATTCCTGGTCAATCCCAAAACAAAGGTAATAATATTCAACACAGTGTTGAATATTCAGTTTCATCACCCAACAAAAGTAACAAAAAATTCAAAATCGAAGAGTCTCCTAGAGTTGGCGGTTCAGCTGGTATTGCAAATTTACCTTTCCTTGATATGTATGTGAAAAAGATGATGAGGGTTGGATCATTAATTCAAATAAAAATGGAGGAAAGTATATTTGGTGAGGAGTTTTTAGAGCAACTACGTGTAGAGAGTATAAAGGAGATTCTTGATCACAATTGGTTAAGTGCATCTATTATCACTGTATTTTCCAGGTACCTCTATTATTACAAATATTCTCTTATTTGACAAATATATTATTAATATTAATGTTATTTGTATTATTGACTAATATTCACATTGGTGACAAATATATTAATATCAATTGTTGTTCATTTCTAGGTATTTGTATGACAAGTTTATTAGTCCAAATGGATTAATAAATAAGTTCTCTTTCATATCTCCACATGTATCACGGGAGGATAATCTAGGAAATGGTATAGCAAAAATACTTTTGAAAGATGAGGAGTTCAAGGATAAGATGATTCTTGCACCTTGTAATCTAGGGTGAGATTTATATTTAAAAAGTTATTAAATTAACGAGAAAAAACTCTAATGAATGTGAATCTTTAATGCAATATTTAAATGTTGGGTGCAGGAAACATTGGGTGTTGCTTTTCATCAATCTCAGTGCTGAGGTGATATATTACATGGATCCGTTGAATGGTGAGCCAACAAAACATCAAAATTTTAAAACAAAGTTTGAGAAGTGAGTATAGACTCTTTTAATTTAAAATTTATGTACGTATTATTATTTATATAATTACTCATTTGAAGTTAATTTCATTTTGTTAGCGCTTTGCAAATTTATCGTGCTAATAGTAGTTCTAAAGTGCCTAAAGTGTCAAAGTCAAAGAAAATCTCATGGCAAAAAATAAAGGTATGTGTCTAAATTAATGTTATTTTAAAACAATTATGTGGAGTAAAATTAATCGATATAAATTTTTTTTTGTAGTGTCCTCGTCAAATTAATGGCGTTGATTGTGGATACTTTGTAATGCGATTTATGAAAGAGGTCATCATGGAAAATGAATTTATGATCCCCACAAATGTACGTGATTTTAATTATTATTATTATTCTTTTGTAAATTAAATTAATATAATTTAATTCTAACACGATTAATTGTTGATGTTTTCATATTTGAAGTACTTTTTTGACCACAAATGTCGTACCTACTCTCATGATAAGTTAACTGAGGTTAAGGAGGATTGGGCTACTTATGTGGTGGATGATGTTTTCGGTGAGTTTTTCCTTGACTTGATACTTGATAAACAAGACAAATATTACTCATGGATTTAGAGTTCAAATGTTTTGACTTAGATGTTTAATTTTAATTTTTGAGTTGGATTTAGAGTTGTCGTATAAATGATTTTAGTATTTTATTGGTTTAGAAGATATGGCACAGAGGTACTGAGTGTTCTTTCTTGGTCTCGAATTTAAATTTTGAAATAGGAAAATACGGAAAAATGACTTATATCTTATTGTATGATTGATTTATAGTTTTCCGTTTCTACTTGAAATTTTTAGATATTCGTAGTAACAATTGTAAGGTGTTTGATATCTAGTTCTGGATCATGAAAAGAAAGTTACACACAATTAAGTGTTTATGTATATTTTGAGAATTTGAATTATATTCTGTTTAGTGTTTATATGCATCTAATAATGGAAATTGTGGTCTATATATTTACAAGTCATGTTCTTGTTAGACTTAATTAGTTCAATTATTGCATTAGTTATATCGATTTATTGTTATTAGTTTATAATAATCATTCCTTATTTTATGCGCTTCTTGTTAGACCCATATTAAATGTTTGATTATTCTTTATATGTTGAATTAATTTTTATTGTACAATACATAATCAATATTCCTTCTATGATACAGGAAAACAAGAAGCAATTATTTTGCCTAATTAGTGATTGTATCTATGAGTTCAACGCTTTTGGATCATGAAGGTGGTTACTACATGGGATTGTTTTGTTATCGTTTCTTATTTTTTTGGTGTTTTGTTTAGAGAATTTGATTGTATGTTTTTGGATTTGGATTGAAGTACTCATAGATGGGCATCTACAAATTTGGCTATGCAAACGCCCTCTTAATATTCTATATGTTATGATATTTGGAAACAATAGGATTTGGTAATTTAAAATGTTATTTGGTATTTGATGGATCATAATATATATGCAATGAGTAACTTAAAGCGTTATTTGTGTTGAATTGAATATAGTTATTTTATATTTACACCAAAAAAAATGATTGTGTAAGAAAAAATATTGTACTGTACTTATTAAAAATATTGTACCAAATATGTACCATTTATTAGCACTTTATTTGAAAGCGCTATCAAACATATGTTATATATTAGCGCTTTTTGTTTAGAGTGCTATAAAAAAACAAACAAAAAACATGCAAAATACTGACTTTGATAGCACTTTAATTAAAACTCTATTATAAATTGGTACTTTAATAGCGCTTTTAAAGTGCTATTAAATAAGAAATATTTACAATAGTGGCGCGGTTAATAGCACTTTTAAGCGCTATCAAAAACAAAAAAAAGCGCTATTAAATAGCTTATTTGGCGTAGTACTAGGTTTCAAAGGTGTCTCGCTCTTCCTTTAACTCAATCCAAGCTTTCTGCGGGTCTTCGAGAGAGGTAGGCATATCCGGATGAAGAATGGTGTATGGGACGTCTCCTTCAATAACGGGCTTAATGATGACAGGAAGGATGGAAGGGTAAGGCATTAAGAGGCTCTGGGCACGAGATCATACCCATTTAAGGTAAGGCTCGAGAGGGATAGATTTTTTATGTCCCAAAGTCCTACTGTCCACTTTGTTCACTATTCCCCAAGCACGTGTAAACCTCTGGCGGTAACCTTGGTCTTCTTTGTCGTAGTCAAAAACCAGACCTCAGATGAGCATCTCATGAGGACCGTCCCTTCGGGCATACCCAAACTTCCAAAGAGCTAAACACGGGTTGTAGGTGATACCTCCCCTAATCCCTAGCAGAGGTACATTAGGGAACTCACCACAACGGTCAATGATAGAGATATCTTCCAAAGATCTTGAGCACCAATGGATATCAGAGTGAGTGAGATACATCATCCTTTGAGACCAAGTCAATCTTTGCTCGTTCTTCAATGCTGATTGAGGTAGGTGTGAAGTGAACCACTTAGCGAGTACGGGTATACAACATAAAAGGGTACCTCTTTTCTTCATGGTACGGGTATGAAGACAATGCAAGATGTCTCCTAGCAAGGTGGGTATAGGATTGTGAGAGAGAAAGACTTTGATGGCATTAACGTCTATGAATTGGTCCGAGTTAGGAAACAGAACCAAACCATAAATGAGGAGAGCTAGCACGTCTTCGAAAGCTTGGAAATCCATGTCATCCCATAATGAACGAGATTTTTCCAACAGAAACTTAGCTAAAAATCCTTTAACCCCACTTCTTGTATCCCAATTGGCTGTGACGTCGACCCTCTTCACATGTAAAGCTTCGGCGATGACTTCAGGTTTTGGAATCCCTTCTAAACCGGTGAACGGTATCTGATTAAGCACGGACACCCCTAATAGTAGAGAGAACTCTTCCAATGTAGGTACCAACTGATAGTCCGGAAAAGTGAAACAATGATGTATGGGTTCAAAGAATTAGAATAGTACACACATCATCTCTTCTTGGAAGTTGGATGTAGCCAAATTGAGAAGTCGACCATACTTCTTGGTAAAAGGAGAATTCCCGGGAACTTTTGAGGCTAGCTCTTGAAGTTGAGGATGCGCTTTTACAAAGCTGATTCAGATGGTGTTTCTTCGGAGAGGATTCATTTCCTACAAAACAAAAACAAAGATAAATTTCTAAATCCTTGAAATGGTTAGTGAGCATGCATATGATGTTGATGATGTTTATGATGTTTATGTACAAGCAAACATACATACACACAACAAACATATCCCTATGTTTTAGGCTTGCATGAGTTTGAAGGTAAATACCCTCTTGAAGTTTTAGTTGGCTCAACCTATCTTAGAAATAATGATCGGGTTCTAAAGGATTTCAATATCACCGACCTTTCTTTTAGGCATTGTCTCAGCTCAATCAATCTTTTCTTGCGGCCGAGATATCCCAAAAGTCTAGCCTCAATGAGTGTAGTATCGAGTGTCAACCAATTTTCATCTTTACACCGAAACCGATTACCTCACTACGTCCTAATGGCCAAGTTTGTTCAATTAGGGTTCTAAGGTTAATTAGTGCTTCGCGGCACCACTCAACGGCCCCATATTCTCATCGATTCACCACGAGGGATACCGGTACCCACAAATGCGTCACACTAACATAGCCATTGTTTCAACCATATCGGTCTACGCTGTACAGTCTCCACAATCTATTGCTATTTACCTAAAAAGGTGGCCCAAATCCGGGTGGAGGATCAAAGTAAGCCCAATACAAAGAACTGAATATAAAGCATACCAATAAAATAATGAAAGCGATTAAAGGTGATCTAACCCTAAGGTAACCCTACTTTTTATTTTATCCCCAACAGAGTCGCCAGTTCTGTGATGTGGTGGGAGAACTGACTTAAAGTTTTGCGTTTCGTTCACACTTGTGCGGTTAGAAAGAGTCGCCACCGAATTTTCTTTTATCCAAAAGGAAAGGTAAAAAAGCACAGGAAAGACCTTTCGAGAATTTTCTCGGGTTCGGGGGGTAGATTATGAAAAGGGAAGGTATTAGCACCCTTTTCATCCATGGTTTTCCATGGGCTCTTAGTTACTCGTTTAGATCACTTGCTTTCATTTGATTGTGTGCTTGTGGTGTGGGCTTTGAAAGTATTTTGAAAAATCTCTTTGTAATGGTTCTCGTCTCTATAAGAACGTATACAAAGTTTTGTTTCGAAAAGTGGTTCAAATATGTGTTTGTGAATCGTGTTTCGAAAAGTGTTTTGAAAAGAGGTTTTGCAATGGTTCTCGTCTCTATAAGAACGTATACAAAACGTTTTATATTTTTTGAAAATGTTTTGAAATGGGAGTGTAGGTGTAAAGAGTTTTTGTCGAGAGCAAGCGAGTAACTAAGAGCGAATGTATCTACTCGAAAGGTCTTAAGTTGTTCTTTTATTCCTCCTTTTAATGGTGCTATCTTACCATTGATTTGGTAAGAAGTCCCACCATTGGATGTGAAGGGACAGGCGCGGGTCAATTTTATAATCATTAAAGGCAACTTGTGAGACGCTTTAGCAATTTTCGTAAGGGACGAGATCGTTTTAATCGAAGGCAACATCGAGGGTCATCGAGGGACTACGATTTTTTTTAGCGAAGGGTTGTTGCTAGAGCGACCCATATTCGAGGGACATGATTGTATTTCCGAGGCAACGAGCGAGGTTACCCTAGAAGTGCCCGTGTGAAAAGTGTGTTGGTTTCAAGTTATTTATTCTTTGATTAGGTCATCTAGCGATTGATTTTTTTTTTAATCTTGCCATACACGCCTAATTACTATACAGTATATAGAAAGCAATAAATTGCGGGAATTGAAATTCTAAGCTATTACAGAATGTTCGGGAATGGGGGTACATTAGTTACAAATGGGGATGAATCAAATGAGATAACAAAATCCAAATAGCAAGCAATACAACCAAATTGAATGTTTGTGCGATTTAATTAAAGCTATGCTAATCCATGAGATAAAATTAACAAAGTATGAAATGAAATGTTAAGTAATTACATGAAAAGACAAAGATAAAACCTATTCTTAAAAAAATTTTGATTAAATTAAAATCTTTTATTAATTTTTTTGTATTTTATTATGTAAAAACTAAAGAAAACAAATAAACTAAATTAGTTTTTTTTTTTTGGTATTTTATTATAGCAACTAAATCTAAAACCAAATTTAATAATAAAAAGAAAAATGACAAAAATTAATTTACAAAACTTAAATCAAATTAAAAATGTTTTTTTTTAAGTTTTTTTTAGTATTAGTATAACAATAAAAATTAAATGTAAAAGAAAAAACAAATTAAGCAAACAAGAGAAAACACAGTGGGCCTTAAAGGACATGGAAATGAGGCCCAAATGAAAGTGTTATCCTTGCTATTAACAAAACAAAATAGAATAGGGGTGTATGACCAGGCAATACGAATGGGCTTAAGGGTTTGTAAACGAAACAGGCCCAATGCTCTTAAATCAGTTTAGTTGTTGATTAGAGGTTCAAAGCAAATTAGGGTTCTTGACCCTTTGTTACAGCGGCGTCGTTGTCACCTTCTCTCGTTCATCTCTTATTCATCCTAACTCTTCCATTTTTGTTCATCTTCTCACCTTATCACTCACCTCTTCCTAATTTCATGAACAAAACACTCTTGGCCTCTTTGTCTCGCCATGATTTACGTTTTCTTCGATACCCTAAGTTCGGATTTAAACCTAGAAACAACGAAACTGTTTTATCTGATCTTCCCTCCCAAATTTTTGTTGTCGGAGCGCTCTCTCTCACCTCCTAACCCAGCTCTAATGGATTTTTCTTGAAAAGGTGAAATTCTGTTGTTATTAAAGCTTGAACGATTTTGTTGTTTTTTGTCTTGTTTATGTTTTTTTATGTTAATCAAACTTGTTATCCATTGAGATGCAGGAAATAGTTTATAAGGAAGGTGAAGAAGCCATACCTGTTTGAAACTTTTTTGTGAAATGGAAGGGGATCGTGAGACTGAGGGCGGTGCTCCTTGGTGGCGGGATTTGTGAGGGGGAAGAGATGATGATGAAAGCCTTGCTTTTCTGGATTGGGTCCCTTTTGATAGGTAACGATTTTTGTTGTTTTGATGATGATCTTGATTTGATGATGGTTGCTGAGACTTTGTGGTTTTGGAGATTTGGATATTTGGTAGGTTACAGTATTGAAGGTCTTATTGGTTTTCTGTTTTGATTTTGGATATGTTTTTGGTGAAATTGGTGATGGTTCAGACTTGAGACTTTTTTCTAGTTTTTTGGGTTTGAAATGTTTGACAGGTTTGATGAATTTTGGCTTTGTTATAAGCTTGACTCTGGTTTTTGTTGATGGTGTTACTGGTTTAGGGATTTTGATAGTTGAGACTTTTGGTTTGCTGAGCTTTTTTTAGGCTTGTTGGTGGTTCTGTAAGCTTGAAGCTTATGTTGGTTTTGACAGTTTGGCCTTGACAGGTTTTGAAGGTTATTAATTTTGTTGACAATTTGGGATTTTTGGTTTGAACTGTTTGACAGGTTTGATGAGTTTTGTGATGGTTTTAACAGTTTGTTACAGGTTTGAGATGTGAGGATGGTTTGGGATTTTTGTGATTGTTTGTTAACAGGTTGCAGGTTTTAGGTTTTTGGGTGTTTATCAGGTTTTGACAGTTTGGAGGTTTTGGTTTGTATGTTGCTGTTGGTTTGAGATCAGGTTTGGTTGATGGTAGTTTGAGACTTGAGATTTTAGTTTGACAGTTTTTTTTGGAGGTTTGAGGTTTTTCAGGTTTTGACAGTTTGGATGCTTGTGTTCAAGTTTTTTGAGTTTGATAATTTTTTTCTATCTCCTCTCTCATATGCTTGAGAGTTTTACTGTTATATTCATGTTGCTTTGGTTGAATTCTTATTCAAAATGGGGGGAAAACCATCAAATTTTGAATATTTTGGCATATTGTTCTTATGCTCTTTTTGTTGTAGTTTTTGTTTTCTAGCAACTTTTATACAATTGTGACAGTTAAGGCAGCAGGGTTGTGCATCCCTAGGTGACTTCTTTCCTCTCTTCTCTCTCAATGACACTAAGAAAGTCAATTGCTCTTTTGCTTTTTTTCTGAAAAGTTTGCAATAAAAATGGAAAATGATGAATTGGCTCATTGAACAAGTTTTCTGCTTGTTTTAACTTAATTTATTATATTACCATACTTCCTTTGTTGCCTGCTCTAGCTTATGCTGTTTATTGTTTATACTGTTTCCTCGTTTGCATTTTATATTGCCATACTGCTGTTTATTTTTTATGTTCGGGAAATTTTGTTTGGCTGCTGTTTGGGCCTTCTGTTTGGAATATTTGTTTGGCTGTTGTTTGGGCATTTGGCTGCTGTTTGGGCATTTTGTTTGTTTGGACAACCTTGCTGCATTTTTTCTTGTTTGGATAGCTTTACTTACATTTCTTCTTTTTGTGAACCAAGAAGAATAATCTTCTTGTTATTTGCAAATAGAGAAAATAAATTGTGATGAATTAAAAATGGCCTTCTGATTCCAATTTGCAAACTTTAATGATGAATATCACCTTTTCTTTTGAAAATTCTTACTCATGCCCAAATAATTTTGTACTAATCACATTTCCTCTATTTATTTTTATTTTCATGTGAGCATAATTGGATGTGACAAATCAGGGGAAGCAAGAGACTCTGTGGCAAGCATGGAAGCAAAGGAACTTCAGTCAACCTTAGGCATAAATTCATTTAGATTTTCTTTGTAATTTAGAGAGAAACATTCAAAAATTGTACTAATTTATTTTCTAAATACCATAAGTTGTAAAACATAGAGTATTTAAAAGAACAAATTATTTTGTAACAATGTTTGAAAAAAAAGGAGAAAGTCTTATGAGATATTCTGGTGTCCATTGAAACCCTTTACTGTCAATAACTTGTAATTTTCTCTTCGCATCTTAACTGATTCTTAAAGATTCCCAATCAACATAATTGAAACAAAATGCTCCAATCTAATAATTTAAATTCCAATAATTCTGTAATCTTGCAACTACATTCCAAACAAACACGCACTGTATATTCCATTTCCTAAACAAGAAAATGTTTTAAAAGACGCAAATTATCTGGTTAACCTGGATCAAACAAACATGAGTGTTCCAAATGACAGTCTTAAATTCTATCTCTTGTCCCAAACAACCATGCTTTGAGAACCAACACTGTCTTTTCAGTAAACTTGAGAAAGCATGAACACCTGTGAGAGCCAATTGGATCTTTGAGAATTCATTTCTTTTGAGAATTGCAAGAAAAACCCTAATTGTTGGTTTACTGCCACAGAAGAAACTCTGTCTGATCGATTACTGAGCCAACTTGAATATCTGAGAAACCATAGGGTTGTGTTTTCTATGAAAAATGGGAGGGAAAATTTTGGGGTACAACAGTTACCATTTCCAACAATCCTTCTAGGGTATCGTCTAAAGGTCCTATGAGGATTACGCCCATTTCTAAGGTTGCTCCATTGATTATTACCTCTCTTGGGCCAATACCATATTCCTCTGACAGGGCTGTTCCTTGGAACTATGGAGCTGACGTCTACTATCATGGCGCCAATCAAGACCTATTAGTTATCAATAATTAGGTTAATGAAGATATTGATCCTAACATTGACAACATTGTTGGGACCAGTAAGATTACCAGAAGTGGAAGGATTTTCTCTCCTGAAATCTCTCCAAAAACTGTTGCCACTCCTGTTATTTTTCCTGCTAATACTCCTATTGCTACTCCTATTGTTACTCCTGTTGTTATTCCTGCTACCGAGTAAGCTGAGACTCGGGGTAAAGAAGTATCGGTTGAGCCTGCCCGGACGGAGGCACCTAAAGAAGACATTCATGAGGCCTCCAAGCAAGAAATTGAGGAAATATTAAAGATTATACAGAAAAGTGACTACAATGTTGTGGAACAATTAGAGTAGACCCCCTCGAAGATCTCAATGCTAACTTTGTTGTTGTTCTCTGAGGCCCATGATAAAGCTTTGGTGAAGTTCCTGAAGTCTGCTCATGTGCCACAAAAGACCTCTGCCGACCAGTTTGAGAACTGTGTTGCTAGTCTAACTGTTGACAATGGACTCGGTTTCTCCGATGCTGATTTGGTGCCCAAGGGAAGAAAGCATAATGATGCCCTGCATGTCTCTATTGAGTGTAGGGGCACTACTCTGGCTCATGTTTTAGTTGATATGGGTTCATCTCTGAATGTTCTACCCAAGAATGCCTTAGACAGATTGGACTGTGAAGGACTTACATTGAATCCCAGCAATATTGTGGTGAGGGCTTTTGATGGCTCCAAGATAATGGTACACGGGGAGGTGGACATTCCTATTAAAGTTGGTTCCCATAATTTCAATTCTACTTTCTATGTGATGGACATTCACCCATCTTACTCTTGCTTATTGGGACATCCTTGGATTCATGGGGCTGGTGCTGTCACTTCCACCTTTCATCAGATGTTAAAGTATCTGGTTAATAGAAAGATTGTTATAGTTCATGGCGAAGAAGAGTATATGGTAAGCCACTTGAACTCTATCAGATATGTCGAGGTGGATGGCGAGTTCATTGAGACCCCCTGTCAGAATTTTGAAGAGGTTCCTCAGACGATTGTTGTTACCAGAGCTGCTACCACTGTTTCAAAGATTACCAGACCTCCACTGAAAATGGCTTCTCCAAAAGATGCTAAGGATGTAGTTAAAGAAGGTGGGTGTACTATTTAGGGCCAACTACCTGACATCCCCTATAAGTCTGACAAATTTGGTTTGGGTTTTACTTCAGGAGCTCAAAAAGCTATTCGTCGTGCTCGCACCGGAGGACCACCACTATGCATCAGCAACCATGGAGTCATTGTTATGGAAGACACTGATAGTGACTGTAACCAGGACAATTGGATCTTCCCTACTACCAACGGTGGATTCAATAATTGGATGACTAGAGACTTTGTGCCTATTTCTTTTATCCAGGAGTAATTTTTTTTCTTCTGTTTTTAAGAATATGTAATTTTTGAACAATTTAAACTCTAAAAGCCTTGTGTCCTACCCGAGACACAACGGTCTATTTGTGAGGGTTATAACACTTCATTTTCATATGTCATTAATAAATCATTGGATGTTTTGCATACAAATTTTACGCTCTTTTTCTTTCTTTTTACTTTATTGTTGTCAAAATAGCTATACTCTCTTACACACACTCACATATCAAATTGAAGATCCACATCCACCCTGGATCCCATTGATGATAATTCTTCTATTTCCAGTTATGACTTTGAAAATCTGATCTACCAAGCCAAGGACGAAGGTGAGGAAGATTGTGAAGTACCAGGAGAACTTGCACTACGCCAAAAAAGACCTTTAAAAGCGCTTTTTTTGGCCTTTAAAAGCGCTTAAAAGCGCTTTCTAAGGTGGCGCTGCTAAAGGTTTTAGCAGCGCTTTTTGTTTAATGAAAAGCGCTCTCATAGGTCTACTTATGACAGCGCTTTTTCTAAAAAGCGCTCTCTTAAGTACCTTTATGGCAGCGCTTTTTCAAAAAAGCGCTCTCTTAGGTAGACCTATGACAGCGCTTTTTTATGAAAAAGCGCTTTCATTGGTGGCGCTTTTTTTGGAAAAAAGCTTCCATAGGTTGTCTTTTAGCAGCGCTTTTTCTTGAAAAAGCGTTGTCATAAGTCTACCTATGAAAGCGCTTTTTGGAGAAAAGCGCTGTCATAGGTCTACCTATGAAAGCGCTTTTCTCCAAAAAGCGCTTTCATAGGGTGTTTTTTTTAGAGGTATTATTTATATCATTCATATACCTGCATTGTTTGCCATAACCTGTAATTCATAAATAACGGTAATGCATTGTAATTCTGATACCCCGTTCTCGTACTCTTTCGACAATCGATTGGAATACAACCGTGTCTTATCTATGGTTTACGGTTTCTGAGTCAAAACCAATACTCAATATAACAAAACCAATAGCCTCATGAAGAGTCGGTTGAGACAGTAAACTTGGGTGCTGAGGAGAATAAAAAGGAAGTCAAGATAGGTGCATACTTGGAAAATGATGTTAAAGAACGGCTAATTCAGATGTTTCGTGACTATGTTGAGATATTTTCCTTGTCATACAAAGACATGTCAGGGCTAGACACTGATATTGTAGTTCATCATCTGCCAACGGAAGAAGACTTCCCTTAAGTGAAGCAAAAGGTTCATTATATGCGTCTTGAGCTATCAGAAAAGATCAAGGATGAAGTCATGAAAGAATTCAATATCAGATTCTTAGTTGTTACTTCTTATCCACAGTGGGTTGTGAACATGGTACCGGTACCTATAAAGGACGGTAAGGTGCATATGCGTGTGGATTACAGAGATTTGAATAGGGCAAGCCCCAAGGATGACTTTCCGCTTCCCCATATTGATGTGCTGGTTGACAACACTGCACAACATAAGATATTATCCTTCATGGAAGATATTTCTGGTTATAATCAGATTAAAATAGCACCTGAAGACATGGAGAAAATAATTTTCGTCACACAGTGGGGCACCTTCTGTTACAAAGTTATGCCATTTTGGTTGAAGAACGTTGGCGCAACCTATCAGCATGCTATGATAGCTTTGTTTCATGATATGATCCATCATGAGATAGAGGTCTACGTTGATGATATGATAGTCAGGTCTCAGACTGAAGAATAGCACCTTGATCACCTGTAAAAGTTGTTTGAAAGACTGAAGAAGCACAAATTAAGACTGAACCCGAACAAGTGCACCTTTGGAGTAAGATCGGGTAAGCTCTTAGGTTTCATTGTCAGTGGCAAAGTGTCATACCCCAAATTTTCCCGCCTTAGTGCTACCATCAAAGTTATTTCCGAACTTGGGTTTTACAGGATAAAATTCCTTTGGTTTAATTGCATTAATATTTTGGGGTTTTTAATAAATATTCGCTTTCAAGTCTGTTTAAAAATATAATAATTATTTGTATTTTTAAAATAGCAAATAATTGCTCGTCTTCATATACTTTCAATTGGTTTCGTGTTTCAAACAAATAATATAGCACAATTGGTAAGGAAACATAGCTTGAAAGCATAAGGTCACTGGTTCAAATCTCACTTGGTACATTTTTTATATTTCTTTGTTTATTGTTACTAATTTTATTTTCATTTATAAAAATCATTAAAAAAATCATTTTTTAAATATTTAAATATTAAATTTCGTATTTTTAATTAATGAATTTTAAAAAAATAGTTATTTTTATTTTTTTCACTTTTAATTCTAAAAATAACCAAAAAAATCTAAAATACAAAAGATTTAAAAATATTTTGTTATCTTTTGTATTTTAGGTAATAATATTTGTTTTAGGAGAGAATCAATGTAATTGGTTACAATAATTATAAATCTAAAAATTTGATTTCTTTTTGGGTTTTAATTATTTGGATTGATGATTTATTTTATTCTATTTTTGTTAATTTCATTTCAATTTCAAGTTACATTCAAATCTTCCCAAAAATCATGATTTTTATTATTTTCGTTTTTCTATTTTAAGCAATTTTTAATAATAAGATTTAATTTATTTTATGCATTTTTCATAAAAAAGTGTCTAAAAATTCACTAAAAAAAATCAAATCTCTTTTACTTGTTCTCTATTGATCGTTCTGCATCGTTCCGACATCTAATTGGCTAGCTTGATGATCAAGATAAATTTGGGCTTTTTTTATTACTTGGACAATTTCCTTCTCTAGCAAGTCAACCTAGTTTTTTAATCTATAAAAAGGACTATTGTCCATCATAATTTTTCATCCACAATTCACTAGAGTTCTCCTAAAGTTGTTGTTCTTCACATCGAAGAACAACAACAAAGAAACACGAAGCCTCCATCAACCTGAAAAAATTATCTGCACTAAAGGAAAGAAGAAAGGAGATTGGAGGAAGCAGTTTAAGTTTGGTCACGATACTTCAGATTGGTTTCTCTTTTACCATCTTATTTAAACTTATGCATCATTGCTTGTTGTTGGGTAAATTGTTTGATGTATTTCTTTGGTTGATGTCTGAATCCAAAATTCAATTTGTTCTTTGTCTATGATTATTTTGTACATAATTCTTATTTTAAAATTTATTTTTAATAATATATTTAGTTTTATTATTCATATGTAGTTGTTATCGTTAACAATTATTAACATAAAATTATAAAGAAAACTACACACAAAAAAACTTGTTTTTCACCATTGTTATATTTGTATATTAATTTGTGTATTTTATTTTTAAATCTTAATTAAATCTGGCCACATATCTAATTTTGACTGGAATTAATGTTAATAAAAAGAAATAAAATACAAATCTTTTTAGCCTTATTAAGCTAACAATTAAATATAACAAGTAAATATTTTCTTTTCTATAAATTCTTTATTCGTTAATTTTTTTAGTCATTAATTAAGAGATTTTGGGATATATTTTAGGAATAGCAAGTAGATTAATTTAAAATTAAATTAATGATTCTTTAAGCTATTTTTTATATAAATTACTTTCTTTTTTTCATAAAAAACCACAAAACATGTTTCTCTTTAGTGTAGTTAAATATTAACCATATTTTCTATATCTATCAAACTTTTTTTCAAATTATATATATATATATATATATATATATATATATATATATATATATATATATATATATATATATATATATATATATATATATATATATATATATATATATATATATATATATATATATATATATATATATATATATATATATATATATATATATATATATATATATATATATATATATATATATATATATATATATATATAACACCAAAAATATGTCTTAGTATTTAGACTAATAATCGACTTGGTACATAATTTCAAATTTCTTTTTAAATCTAATTAATTTTAAACATTCTATAATTAATAGAAAATCCATCTTCCAATGATTAAATGGATCGACATATCGTCTACTGGTTTATTATTCAAAATCAGACTTTTTAATTATAATTCTACTTAATCTAACACCCCCTAGTTTTAATGCCAAAACTAAAACTACACCGCCCCTGATTTAATTCAATTATTAGTTTTTTATTATTATATTTTTCTTATCTATTTTATATATTATATTTTTTATTCTATTCTTATTATTATTACTATTACTATTTATAATAATTATTATTATTATTAATATTTTCTATTATCATATTTTATTATTTATTTATCATGTAAATAAATTATTTTTATTTGAAAACTCATGAACATATTTTCTATGTTGCATTAAAATATTTTTAATCATGCATTAATTAAGATTTTTGTAATTTATATGATTAAAAAATATCAACAAATCTCAAACCTATTTTTCACTACAAATTAAGTTAAACATCATTCTTTTTTGCAAAATTGTTCCAAATGGATTTTGACTAATCACGCATTTAGCTAAAATCTCTGCAATCACTATTCTCGGTCAAATGTGAGACGATTCAAAATACATTTGCAACCCCTAAAAAACACTAACCTCATACGAACTACGAATTGGGACTTGGATTCTCTTAAGATGATACGTAGACATACGATCAAAAATCGTAGCGAGTTCCCCTATAAAAAATTTAAACCCTTCCCCTAATAAAATTTAAGTCCTGCTTCCCCAACTCAAACCTAAAACCTAATATCCTTGTGAACAAGGTAGATGAAATGTGCCTAACATCTTCCTTTCGTCTAAATAAGTCTGAAACCTAGAATCTCTGTCTGCAAATTAGGATTTTCTGTTAGATTCCCTTCCCTAGGATAAAAACTAATAGTGGCGACTCTGATTCAAAAACCAGTCACTACAGCTGGCGACTCTGTTGGGGACTTCAACTTTGGGTTTTAGGGTTTTTACTTTGGGTTTATTTATTTATTTATTTATTAATTGCTTTATTTATTTATTGCTTTCATTTATTCATTGCATTTATTTAATTATTGGCTATTGTTTATCCTCATATATACTGCGTGGCGGGATTTGTTATTTCTCAAAATATTTTCAATAACCCTTAGAAATAAGGATCGTCTATTAGCTTAAAGGGTACATCATCCTTGCGAGTTTATGTGACGACTTCGCCTAGAGTCGGTGAACTTCCGAAAAAGGAATACTTATCAAGATATATCCTCTTGACGAGTAGGACTTTGGAAGGTCACCCATGACTCTTTGTAACGACCTTAACCTAAAATCTCATGACGAGACCTTTCACGACTTTGAGACAAAAGTTTCGGTCCGTAAAGAGGCTCCACCTAAAGGAAACCCTTGTGCCTTTTCCCTCTGGTGTTATTCGTGATAACCTTAAGGAAACCACCTTTTGGGAGGGTAGACTACCCGTAGGTCAAAATTAAGGAGTCTACCTTCAAGGGTACTTACCTCAAAAACCCCTCCACTGAACTATACATCCCTACCTTATAGGGGTACTTATTACAAAAATCCTGTCACTCAACCCTACACCTACGCATTCATACATTTCATATATTCGTCATACGTTTCATATATTCATCACCCGTTTCTTTCTATTTGTCTTATTCACAAGGGGTATAAAAGATAATAATGAACTCAAGATCTCAGTGACTATCTTTAAAAATGGATACCGGAGGAAACAACTTGTCTGCGTCAATGCGCCAAACATGTCTGAAATTAAAGCCACAAAAGGGAAATAATATGCTGAAGACTTTCTCAAGCTTTGTCCAGCAATGGGGGGTGATTTCAAGAGCAGATATCCGCAAACGCACCTAGAAGACTTATTTCCCTTTGCTTGACTTCATGCAAATAAATTTTTGGTTTAAGATTGTAATATTTTTCAATATCTGAATTATTTACCTTCAATAAAGGCATTTCGTTTCTGCATCTCGTTTACGTATCTATTTTAAAGATAGTCACCAAGTAAAATAATAAGCAAAAGATGAGCATGTACCCAGATGAATAAGACATTTAAAACAAGAAACCATTTCATGTTCATACACATCCATCTGCATGCAAGCATTCATTAACACCTGCATATCATACCGAAACTCTCTTTTTTTTTTTTTATAAAAAAAATCTCTCCATTAAACCATTGGTAGAAAAAGATCTCCACCTCTTTGGTCTCCATATCAAACCAGGGCCTACCAACAAAAAGCAATGTAGAAAATCAAGGAAACTCAAGCTGCATTCAAAAAGGATCTTGACCAAGTAAAGGATGATGTAAGCTCGATGAAAGGAGATCTAAGTCAAGTTCTCCTAGCTTTGAAGAACATCATTGATAGGCAAGACAAGATTCCCAGGGTAACTTTCGAAGAAGTAGCCCAAACGATTGGTGCATCAAGCGATCACCAACTAAGGAAAGAGCCAGAAGAAGGACTCCAAAAGTCCTTCATGGCCCAACAAGAAGTTGAAACTGAAGGGTTTGTCCCACCGCCACCAAAAGCAGAGGCATCACATACCCTACATATTCCAACCAATAATGCAGACAACTACTTGGACCTGCAATACGGAGACCATGACCCAGAGGATGCCAACCAAGCACTCTTAAAGATGACTGGTACTCATGTTGTTGATATTCCACTAGTAACGAATCAATACAAAGCTCTGGAGGAAAGATTAAAAGTTGTGGAGGATTTTGACGCTTTCAAAGTAGACACTCTCGAAATGGGTCTAGCTCCTGATGTGGTTATTCTTCTGAAGTTCAAAGTACCTAATTTTGAAAAATACAAGGGGCTCATTTGTCCAAAAAATGATACGCTCATGTATTGTAGAAAGATGCATGCCCACGCCGACGATCAGAAACTGATGATTCACTATTTTCAAGATAGCCTGAGTGGGGCATCTTCAGACTGGTATATGAAATTGGAGCAAACACATATTCTAACCTGGGCAGATCTTGCTAATGCTTTTCTAAAGCATTACAAATATAACCTGGACATGGCGCTTACCCGCATGCAACTCCAGAATCTGTCCAAAAATAAAGAAGAGTCCTTCAAAGAGTATGCTCAGAGATGGAGGGAGATGGCATCCCGTGTGCAACCACCACTATTAGAGAAAGAATTAGTAGACATGTTCATGGGAACTTTGCAAGGGATGTGTTATGAGAAGATGGTTGGAAGTATCTCTTCGGGATTCTCAGATCTAGTGACTATTGGAGAAATAATCAAGACCAGAATAAAGAGTGGGAAAATAAAAGGGGGGCCATCAAATGCTCCCTACCATTCAAGAAGGCCTGCTTCAAACTACCCCAAAGGAAAAGAGGGAGAAATTAATGCGGTCGCCTCACAACCAAGGACACCACAACCATTAGTGATCCCACAAGGGCAGCAGCAAGGAAGAAAGCCGCAAAGAAATTTTGATCCACTTCCGATGCCACCCAATCAGTTATTACAACACCTGGTCAAGGCATCTTTAGTGGAACTCAAGCCTTTAGCTCCCTCATGTGGGCCGCTCCCGCGAAAGTACAACGCCAACGCCAGATGTGAGTATCATGCTAATTCTCCTGGACATACCATAGAGCAATGTTGTCCATTTAAACATAAGGTCCAGGACTTGTTAGAATATCAAGACATAACTTTTGAGGAACCTAACATCAAATCAAACCCTACGCCTCCATACGGTGGACCAACAATAAAGGCAATTGAAGTAGTCGCCGACTACGGGGAAACCAGACAATTAAAAGCCCTGATAAGCTTGTTAGGGGAATATCTATGAGAGTGTGGGTTCCAATTGGAGCGTAATGAAGCCTTCAGGAAAACTCCGCTAAAGCTAGTGGACCAGGGGATAGTCCAGTTCGTACAATACCCTGAAGAAAAATACGTAGCTACTCTAAGGGACAAAGCATGGGTCTCTACAATCCAAAAAACCTTTGTCAACAAGGGAATAGATCATGGCGGACATGTGGCAAAGATATCCAACGAAGTCAATACTAAAAAAGGCAACTGACTTCATCCAAGAATGCGCCCCAGGAGAAGAACTCAAAAGATTGACTGCCATGGAGATTCCTGATGTCTTTTTCTTTCCTAAGTAATTTTTCTTGTTTTTGAAAGAACCTATGTCAAACCCGGGGCATAGGGGTTGCTTGTAAGGGTTCCCCCATTTTGTTTCAGAAAATATTTGCAATTAATAAAAGTTATATTTTGTTTTCAATTAAGGTCCTTGTCTTTCTCTTGCATTTATTCCGTAAATTTAAAAATGGAAATACTTTCTCTGCATATGAATTTTCAAATATTCATATACTAAAATTTGCACCAAAACATGATAAAGGTGTAAATCCATGCCCAAAACCACCGATATTGCTACTGCGACGACCAAATATAATTTTGATGCTCCTATCAACCAAGCTGAAGAGGAATATGATGAAGATCTTGAACTCTCTGAGGAAAGGGCGAGGGAAATAGAACGAAAGGCTGACAATATACACCTGTATCAAGAGGCTATTAAGACCATTAATCTGAGCACAAGGGAAGATCCAGAAGAAACCAAGCTAAGAGGCAATGTTAGAGCAGGGCCACAAAGAAGCTGATCAAATTATTGCACATATCTGCTTGTTCCTACAAAAACAAACCAATGTTTAGATACATACATTGTTCTAAAAATAAGCAACTACAAAATACTAGGACTTGGCTAAGGACCCGAGCCAGGGGCACGTTGGACATTCACATTCGACGGGGCTTCAAATACACTAGGGCACGATATAGGGGTAATTTTGACTTCTCCAAAGAATTCTCACAAGCCATATGTCAGGTAAATGGTGAATGTGATACTAAATATCCAAAATTGATTCCATATCGGGATCATGTTTTAAAACAGAATATGGAATTCACAAAGATCATTTTCAGCCACATCCCACGAAAAGAAAATCAAATGGAAGACGCCCTGGAAACTCTCTCAGCTATGCTCAAATTAAATTGGTCAAACCACGAACCATGCATCACAATCAAGAGCCCGCACACTGTCTTGCTATCAAAGAAAGACCGGATGACAATCCTTGGTTTTACGAAATCAAGAAATACCTCGAAAAACAAGAACATGCCTCCAGCATTGACAAACGAACTCTATGGAAATTAGCCTCGAAATTCATTATGGGTGATGGTGTACTGCACAAGATGAACCACAACATGGTCTAGTACTCCAGAAGATTCTGCTACCTTGCCTCGACTCACGTGGAAAATGGACACCCAACTATGAAGGTCCATATGTAGTCAAAATAGCATTCTCTAAAGGTGGTCTTATCCTCACAACAATGGATGGGGAAGAACTACCGCATCCGGAAAACTCAGGCGCAGTAAAAAAATACTATGTATAAGAAGCTCGCTAAGCTCGAACGCTAAACTGGCGACTTAGGCAAAAAGGAGCGTCCCGGTGGATCGAAAACCCTAAAGGGCGATCCAGGAAAAAATAAGGGGCATAAAACAAAAAAATTATCCTGGTGGATTGAAAACCCGAAAGGGAAATCCAGGCAAAAGTTAGGGATTTCATACAAAGAAATAAAGAACAAAAAGACTGCGAGCTAAGAACTACGACTACGAACCACGAAGGGAGAGATGGGTCTAAATCATACGACTCAGAAGCAAAGGAGACAAGAGTTATTAAAAGGATATTGGGAAAACAAATTAAGCTATCTCAAACCTATTTTTCGCAACAAATTAAGCTAAACAACATTCTTTTTTGCAAAAGGGTTCCAAATGGATTTTGACTAATCACGCATTTAGCCAAAATCTCCGCAATCACTACTCTCGGTCAAATGCGAGGCGATTCAAAATACATTTGCAACCCCTAAATAATACTAACCCCATACGAACTACAAGTTGGGACTCTGATTGCTCTTAAGAGGATACATAGGCATACGATCAAAAATCGTAGCGAGTTCCCTTATAAAAAATTTAAACCCTTCCCCTAATAAAATTTAAATCCTACTACTCCAACTCAAACCTAAAACCTAATATCCTTTTGAACAAGGTAGATGAAAGGTGCCTAACACCTTCCTTTCGTCTAAAGAATTCTGAAACCTAGAACCTTTATCTGCGAATTAGGGTTTTCTGTTAGATTCCCTTCCCTAGGATAAAAACTAATAGTGGCAACTCTGATTCAAAAACCAGACGCTACACAAAGGTATTGAAGTAGACCCTGCAAAGGTTAAAACTATACAATAAATGCCAACTCCCCGCACTGAGAAGGAAGTTAGGGGATTCTTGGGACGTCTAAACTACATTTCCATATTCATTTCCCACCTAACCTCTACTTGTGAGCCAATCTTCAAATTACTCAAGAAAGATCAAGTTGTGAAGTGGAATGACGACTGCCAGACTTCCATTGACAGAATCAAGGAGTATCTTCAAGAACCTCCAATTTTGATGTCGCCAGTTGAAGGAAGACCTTTGATCATGTACTTAAAAGTATTAGAGAATTCAATGGGGGTGTGTTTTGGTGTAGCATGACGAGTCTGGTCGAAAAGAGCATATAATGTACTACCTTAGTAAAAAGTTTACCGACTGTGAAACAATATACTCACTACTCGAGAAAACTTGTTATGCTTTGGCATGGGCTACTCGCCGACTAAGACAATATATATTGACTCACACTACCTTATTGATATCTAAAATGGGTCCTATCAAATACATATTTGAGAAGCCCGCTCTCTCCAGAAGAATAGCAAGATGGAAAAAGGTCCTGACCGAATACGACATTTAGTACACTACTCAAAAATAAATAAAAAGGAGAATACTAGTTGATCATTTGGCTCACCGGGTTATAGATTACTACTGGTCAATGAATTTTGAGTTCCCGAACGAGAATATCATGCTAATAACTGATTGTGAAAAACTTGGACCGAATGAAGGACCTGAAAAAGGTTCCCGATTGACTATGGTCTTTAATAGAGCTTCCAACGCACTTGACAATGGCATTGGTGTTGTGATTATCTCCATAGAAGGTTGCCATACACCCTTCATTGCCAGACTATGCTTTAATTGTACCAACAATATGGCTGAATATGAGGCATGCATTATGGGTATCAAAGATGCTATCGATATGAGGATCAAGTCCTTACAGGTATACGGAGACTCAGCTTTGGTGATCATCCAAGTTAAAGGATAATGGGACACAAAACACCCTAATCTCATACTTTACTGAGAGCATGTGTTAACATGGATTCCATACTTAGAAGAGATTACATTTGAACATATTCCACGAGAAGAAAATCAGTTAGCGGACGCGCTAGCCACCATGTCATCCATGTTTAAAGTCAGATGGGATAACGAAGCTCCTCAGATCACTATCAAAAGATTAGACGAACGGCCCACTGTTATGAGATTGATCCCGAGGGAGTAGAAGAAAAGCCTTGGTTCCATGAGGTGAAAAGGTATCTCGAAGCTCAAGAGTACCTTAAGGGAGCATCCATCAATGACAAAAAGTTCTTAAGAAGGTTCTCTGCCAAGTTCTTCTTGAGTAACAAAATTCTCTTCAAGTGCAACCATGATTCTACCTAACTGCGGTGTGTGGATAAGAGAGAAGTAGAGAAAATTATGGAGGATATGCACGAAGGTACCTTTGGCACCCATTCTAGTGGGTATACAATGGCTAAAAAGATCATACGAGCATGTTACTATTGGTCAAATATGGAAGAAGATTGTCATCATCACTCCCGAACTTGTCACAAATGCCAAATCTATGTTGACAAAGTACATGTGCCTCCGGTTCCGCTAAATGTCTTGACTGCTCCTTGGCCATTCGTAATATGGGGCATTGATATTATTGGAGAGATTAGACCTACAGCTTCCAATGGACATCGTTTCATCCTTGTCGCTATTGATTATTTCACGAAGTGGGTAGAGGCCGCTTCATTTGCTTCTGTTACTAAGAACATCGTGGCTCGGTTCATCAGGCATAATCTTATTTGTCAGTATGGTATCCTAGAAATAATTATCACAGATAATGGTACCAACCTCAATAATGCTATGATCATCGAGTTCTATACGCAATTGAAGATCCAACATCATAACTCTTCTCCTTACCGGCCGAAGATGAATGGCGTTGTAGAGGATGCCAATAAGAATATAAAGAAGATTATACAGAAGATGACGGTAACATATAAAGACTGGTACGAGATGTTACCATTTTCTCTTCATGGTTTTAGCAGTATAAATTTTCAAGACTAAGCCATTGGATTGACTAGACTTTATACAAATCAAAATCAAAATCACCACTGCGCTTTATTGTTTCCAAAGGAATGGGAAAAGAGCGAATAATCCAAAAAGAGGGGGAAAGATTCAAGGTAAGGGGGTTGGTTATGCAAAGGGAAGGTATTAGCAACCTAAACATCTACGGTACTCCGCAGGAGCCTCTTTGTAAAATCTGTATATTTTGGCTATAAAAAATGTTGTATATATAAAAAAATGGATGGTGGAGGTGAGGGAAGAAATATATTTATTTTTATAATTTTGCACTCGCCGCAGTTGCGAACCTTTAGTGCCTATGTACCATCTTTCGTGCAATAGGGGATCAGGGTACACATAGTTCCTCTTTTAAAAATTTGAAACACAAATGCGTTGGTTAATTTTATGAGATAAAACATCATCATCATTGTCCGTGTGGAAAACATACCTACTACCCACAATCATGAGAAAGGAGAATTTGCATCATCTCAAAGTGGAGGATATGGCTTGGATTTTAAAATCAACAATGCCTCACTCAACACCCAAGTGGAAAATATCTCTCTTCACTACATATTATAGAAGTATAGTTGTTTGCATCACTACAAGGATTGACGAGAGTCTAATCTTTTGAAAAAATTTTAAACATAAAAAAGCCAAAATGGTAAGATGGTTTGAAATGAGATTGATTGACTTTTAGTCTTCTCACAAAAAAATGTCAAGGTATCATTAAGTTGATTGGGGGTTTATTTATGAAAATATTTTGAAAATACATGGACCTAAGTCCTAGTTTATTATGAAAATAGTTCATGTTTCCAAACTAGAAGAGTTTTCAAAAGGAGGAAGAAGATTTTGAAATTAAAGAAGATGGGAGGAGAAGAAGAGACTATCCTAAAACATAATGTAAAAGCTAGGGATAAGAACCATCTAACCAACAAGAAGCCAATACTTTACATTATGAGTCAAGATAGAATTCCCATTCCTTGGATTGAAACCAAGCAATCAAAAATACTAGACCTCCTGAGAGAACCAAACTTCAAGTGTATTAAGTCTTCAGAAAAATTGGGCAGAGTAACGGTTGTATACGGGTGAATTCCATATTACAAACAGAGGGTTTAATCACAAAAACCTGCACACAAAAACAATCAAGCAACCCAATGTCTTGAGGTAAACCTCAAGAACTCCAGACAAAATAATCAGATAAGATCTCCAAGATAGGTCAAGGTTTCTAATCCTAAGTCCAAGAAAAGTCCCATGCTCCATAATGCCAAGGATAGTAACCAAATAGTCCAAGTACCATTAAAGATTTTTTAGGGTTTATGTTGATTATTAAGTGTTTTAAGAAAGGAAAAGAAAAGCTCAAGTGAGCAAAGTAAAAATGGCAAGAAAATAAATGCTCAAATGAGCAAAGATGGAAATGACATGAAATGTAAATGCTAAAGTAAATAGTACATAAAGCATAAAAAAATAAAAGTATAAGGTAAACAAGTCAATAATTAGTGATTAGTTGGATGACCATCTTGAAACTTGTATTTGGAACTCATTAGAGGATTGGTAGAACCAAAGCCTCCACACAACAAGTTGCATTTGCTTTTTGTCAAGTATATCATCCATTTGGAATTCTCATAAGTACCATTTAAGGATCAACAATGTTTAAGTGATCCGCGTTGACCAAAGGTGTTGTAGATCTATTAGAGGATTGGTCGAACCAAATCCTTCACACAACGAGTCTCAAGGTTATTGGATCAAAGATATCAAATTAACATACTTGGGCTTGCAATCATAAGTTTGGGCCACAAATGATCATTTATTCGAATCGGGACAAAATTTAGCGCTATGTTAAGCAATCGTAAGTGGACTTATATAGAAGTCACACCTATTTTGAGGCCGGTCAATAGCAATCTATGCACCATTTGTTTTGAGACTTGATATAGAGATCATGCTCCAATAACATCTCGTGCAATAAGAAGGGGATGAGATGAAGAGGGATGGGGAAAAATATACAAACCACATTTGAATTAAATTTTAATCAAACTATTATTAAAATCATTCATCCATTTTTGTGGAGTTAAACTCAACACCATGGATCCAATGATGTTAATAAAGTTCATGATCCAAAATCTAACTCAAGATCATCTAGGAAATAATCACAAAATAATATCATATTTAATATACACAAAAAAGGATTTTTTAAAAATATTTTAAAAATAGAAAATAATAAGAAAAATATCAAATATGTTCAAATAAATCAAGAAATGAAAAGTAAGACCATAGAAAAATCAGAAAAAGGCCCAAGTAATTTTACAAATTTTTTGGTAATTTTTAAAATTCAGAAACTATTTTTAAAATTAAAATAAATTGGTCAAATAAACAAAAAATGGTAAAAAAATAGTAAAGTCAAAAACAAAAATAAAATGAGGTCATCAATATTTGTCACAATATCATTGGATCATTCCATAATTTTTTCAGAATTTTAAAATGTATAAAAGTATTTTTAAACATTTAAAACAAATCAAATAAGTGTAAAATTTATAAAAAATACCAAAACACAAAATTAAATTGTGAAAAAATAAAAATCAGAAAGAGAATAATCAAAAATATTTTTCATAATTTATTCAGATTTTTTGGACTAAAAATGAATTTTCTATGATATTTTGAAATTTAAAACAATTAAAATATAAAAATTAGAAAAAGAAATAAAGTAAAATATGTGGACCATTGGATGAGAGTCAAAACGCGTTAGTAATCAAATCCAAGGGATCTGGTGCATTGTGCATATCATGGTCATTAATGAATATTGTACAGAATCAAATATAAATCAGATTTTCAAAAATCACAAGTGGCGTGCCATCATTGGTTGGAAGATGACACGTAGGTCATTTTCAACCTCCAGCCAACGTGATTTGCAGGTCTCTCAAACTGTAAAATCAGAAGCTCGGACCTATGTCATTCGCTTCATCTCTTCAAGACGAAGACAACCACGCCCTCGCGCAAAATTTCTATAAACTATAGCTCAAGCAATTTGGAAGGAAAGTTTTCAAATGGGATTTGAAATTTCATGGTCAAAACGTGTTTCTAGTAAAAGTTAAGTATTTCGACTAGAACCAAGGCAATGAGAGCAACACAATGATATCCGAGTTTTGAAGAATTTATGAAGGAATCTACCTATTGAAGTTGAGTTGCAAAGCTCTGAGACTAGACTTCTATAGAGCAGTATAGGGCACGATTCTTGAATGTAATTATTTGGTTAGCTTCAAGGAAGATCAAGGAAGGTAAATTGATGGAAAAATTAGATTGAAAAAGGCTCGAGAATGAATTTTGAAGTTATAGAAAATTGAGTTATGGAGCAAGTTTGGAAGGGTTATTCTGGCTATCCAAGCTTGGGAAATTGAATGGGATAGTTCATGTATTTATAGGAGAAGCGAATGGGATCAAAAGGAAGAGTGAATGATGCGTTTTGGAGGGAATTCGTGCAAACCTGATGCACGAGTGAAGTGTGATCCAAACTTCACCAAAACTCATCCAATTCTTGCATTTTGATGCACTAATCCACTTGGGAAAGTTGGCTAATCATGTTTAGACCCAAAACGTGTGTTAATTTGAGGTTTAGAGGTTGTAACATGAAATTCAAATTCTGACTTGCAAGGAAACTTCAATTCCAAGTTACCATTTTTGAAACTATGGCATTCTCAGCTCAAGGGGTCTTAAGGCATGATTCTTGATGCTTTAGAAAGATGAGATTACAAGCTTTGTAATGGAAAAAGAATGGAGTTAAATGGATGCTTGAGATGATAGTTGCATTGAGTCAAAGTTGAAGAAAAAGGGTTGACTTTCCATACTTAGAAATATTTCAAATTCTTCTTCAAAAATGACATATAATGTCTTGGATCCAAACATGGCCTTCCACTTGGAATTTGATCTTGAAAAAAAATATGGAATGAAGTAGACCTCTTGATTGAAACTTTGAAACTTGAATCATTCAAAATCTCCAAAATTTGAGCAAGTTATGACTTGTTGAAGTTGGCAGAATTTTATGAAATGACCTATAATCTTTTTCATCTTTAAGGAAACTTCCATTCATTTTCCCACTTTGAACATAAAATAAGGCATAAATTTAACATCCTCAAGATCATTTAGGAAAAAGAATGTGCTCGAGGTGATAAGAATTGACCAAGTTATGATCATTTGAAGTCACACATGGAAAATTGGGGATTCATCTAGAGGACTTGTAATCTTTCTTCTTCACCAAGTTTCTTCCACATTAAAACTATTTGGAACCTTGAAGTGATTTGTTTATAATCATTTTAAGAGAATGATGTCTTTGGAATCATTCAAAAATACCAAAAGGAGAGAAATATATGCTTCTTTGAAGTTCAAAACCCTAGCTCCTAGATCAAGAAAATGCTTTGAAGAACTTTGACAAGCTTGAACAAAATTCTTGTACCAATATTCTTGCTTTGTGAATAGAAGTTGTTGAGGATGATAATGAGGATTCATAGATACCAAAACCACTTCCATTTCTTGAAATTTGAGAGAAATATGCTCTTGTGACCAATGGGAACAAAACCTTGTCCAAACATGGCAACTTCTCCAATCAACCCCTTGTACTTTTCAACCAAATTTGATAACCTTGAAATGTGATGAACCAAAACAACCTTGCCATGCCAGTTCTTCCAAAACCAAGCCAATGGTGAGGTTTTAACTTCTCAAGATTTATTGACTAGGGCATGGAAATAAACTCATGAACCCATGGGGTAACTTGTTAAATCCCATTGCCTTTACCTACATGGATAACAAGCAAGACAAACCAACATTGCATTTTATTTAGTTGAAAGAAGAAATCAAGACAAAAACAATATTCATGATCACAAAATAACATAATTCAAGGTGCTTGGTGATTCCTAAAAAGGAGCAAAACTCAAAGTAGGGAGGGGAACCAAGAATCCTAGTGTAATCTTGTTGTGAATAAACAAACATGGTATGATGAAGGGATCTTAGGGGGAAAAATTAGGGTACAACAGATGCCCTTATTTAAGTTTCTTCTATCCGGAGATATGAAGGTTAAAAATATCCGTATCGACGCGATCAAAGATACTTAAATATAAAACAAACCCTATTTTTGGCCCTAAGATGCGATGCAAATGCTTATGCATATGAGTGCATATGAACAGGACCAAAGAGACGCAAAATAACACTGGGGATGTGTGATACGGTGGGAGAACTGACTTGTGTTTTGCGTTCGTATTCGCACTTGTGCGGTTAGCAAGAGTCGCCACCGACTTTTTATTTTATCCTAAAGGAAAGGTTAAAAAGCACAGCAAAAACCTTTTGAGATATTTCGTGGGTTCGGGGGGTAGATTATGAAAAGGGAAGGTATTAGCACCCTTTTCATCCATGGTTATCCATGGGCTCTTAGTTACTTGGTTTTTTAGATCACTTGCCTTGTTTTTCGATTGCTTTGAAAATGGTGCGTGTGTGGGTGCTTTTTGAAAATGTTTTTGGAAAAAGATGCCTTGTCTTAGGCAACTAATGTATTTGACTCGTGTTTGAGTGTTTTACAAAAGTGTGAATCTTTTCGAAAAGATGTTTTCAAATGTTTTTGAGAGTTTGTTTGAAAGTGTTGTGGATTGTGGTTTTTGAAAAGAAAGCAAGTGTTTTTGCAAGTTTGATCTCAAGTAACTAAGAGTTTTGTCTACCCTATTGTACTCAAAGGTTTTTGTCATGTTTTAACCCCTTTTAACAATTTTGTTCCACCATTGAAATTGATGGACAATCTTGCGTTTAGGAAGTTTATTCGGGACGGGCGTGGGTCATCGTATGGACCATGAATGCAATGGTGCCAAATGTCTTTGGCAATTTGCTTTGAAGGGACTATGATCATTCCGTTTAGGCAACACTTTGAGGGACTTATGATCATTTGATATTTGTTTTGCCAAAGGTACTCGACGTGCAAGCATGGCCCATTTTGGAAGGCAACATGTGGGATTACCCTAGGGGGTGCAAGTGTGATTGTGTATTGATTACATGTATTTGTCTTGTATTAGGTTATCTAGCGTTTGATTTTATGTACATACAAACCCTAGGTCTAACCATGGTATAATTGGAAAACTGTAAATTGCGGAATGTAAATCTACGCTATTACAAAATAATGTCCGGGAGTGGGGATATAAATGTACAAGGGGATGGGATTTATTTACAACCAAATCGAATGTCACAATCAAAATGTAAATATCGAACGTACAAATATAAGATAAAATGTGTATAGGGCAATATATTGTGTAAGTGTAAATGTGGGATGTACATGTATATGAATTGAGTAATTATGTAACAAGTGCGAAATGTGAAATTGAGTCGCATTAGGGTTTGACTTAGATATATGTTTTAATCTGTATTTTTGATTTATATGTTGAATTATGTACAAAAGAAAAGAAGTGTTTTGATTTAAATGTTAAGATTTAATTAAAAGTATTTTAGTCAAATGCTTGTGAATTTCAATATTAAAAGATGTATTGAATTATTATGTACAAAAAAGAACGTTAACTAAAAAAACAAAGAGTTTAATTTTAATTATGTAAAAAAAAAAAAAAAAAAAGAAAAGATAATATATACAAATGTATTTCAAAAAATGTTTTTTAAGTTAATTGTGTATAAAAAGTATTTTATTTATTTTATATACAAATGTGTATTAATTAAAAGAAAATGTTTTTAAATTTAATTTATATGATATGTACAAAATGAATGTTCTAAAATGTATGTACAAATATCTTATCTAAAAATGTCTTAACCTTATGATAATAAAAAAAAGCATTTTAATTAAGTTAGTATTTTTTCAAGGAATAAAGAATATTGCTTTTATAAAATAAGAAGAATGGTTAGTATTTTATAAGAAGAGGAAGTAAATATTGTTTAGGAAGTAAAAGAAAGAAAAGGTTAGTGTTTAATAAACATGATGAAGTGTTAACTTGGGCTTAGGAAGTGAGGCCGGGTCAGGCCCAAGTCAAAGCCTGAAATGAATTTTAGGGTTAGGCGTTGGTTTAGTTTGGTAATGAACGAAATTAGGGTTTAAGCGGCGCCGGCGCGTTGAGTTTCGTCTTCTCCGTTCAATTTCCTGAGCCATCCGTCCCTCCGGCCACCAACATCACTCTCGAACCTCTCTTCCCTCCCTAGCACGGTCTCCACATCTTCTTGAAACAAGGTTGGTTCTTAGTTGTTATGTCTTTATCTTTTCTTTTCTGGATTCGCGTGGTTCGGATTTGTTTTAAACTGAGTTCTTTATTTTTTCGTTTTTTATGAGGTGAAGGAGAAGGGATAGAAGGCTCGTTACCTGCTTTTGGAGATGGAGGAGAGAAGAAGGGGTGATGCTTCAGGAGGCCGGAACGGCGGTGATGGACTTTGAGCTTGCTTCGCTTTTGACGCCTTCCTGGTAACTTCGTTCTTTGCTTATGTTAGGGCTTTGATGATGTTGCTAGATTTGCCTGAAAACCCTTCTTAAAATTCACTCTTTTTATCTTCTTCTTCCACTATGTGTTGCCCTTTGGATTTGTATGTTGTTGGAATTGTTGCCTGAGTATCTTTCTCTTCTTCGCTCGTCCCTTTGAATTGCTGAATGCTGTGAACAGTTATTGCCTTGGATTGGATGCCTCTTTAAGATTTAATGCCCAATGATGCTTGTACTGAGGGCTTAGGGATTAGTTTCGTGCTTGACAGTAGGTTTGAGGGTTATGACAGGATGTTGGTATGGTTCTTGAATTGAACTGTGTGTTTGATGGCTTTGAACTTCTGTTGAGGGGTTATGTGTTTGATTATGCTTGAGATTGGGTTGCCTTGAATTTCTGTTGAGGGGATAGTTTGACAGTATGGTGTTTTGGTGATTGAACAGGGTGTTGAGGTTTGTATGATTATGGCATTGTGTTTCTGGTTATGTGAGGTTTTTGGGACAGTAGTGGTTTGAGTTTTGGTTTTTTGAGGCTTTTTGAGTTGTGTTTGATGCAGGGTTGTATGCATCAGGTTATGGTTTGCAGTGTGTTGTTGGACTTGACAAGGTTTGGAGTGAGTTGTATATTTCTTTCTTTTACTACCTTCTGAACTGTGTTGAACTGAGTTTGTATATGCAGAGTTGTGTTTGATGACAGTAATGAGGTCTCTTGACTTGTTCAGTTTTGTATATCTCTCTTGCTATGCTGAACTGTTTTGTATATTTTCTTTTCTATCTTAAACCTCCCTCTCCCTTTTGCCTGCTGTGCTGAACTGTTTTATTGGCTTGTGTGTACTGAGGTAGAATTGGTATGCTCTGCATATACTCCTCTCTCTTCACTTCTGCATTGGTTTGTGTATATTTTGTTTTCTATCCTCACCTGCTATGCTGCCTGCTGAACTGCTATGCTGAGTTTTTTTTGGATTTGTATAATCTTTTTGTCTTCTCCTTTCCTACTGTCTAATGCCTAACCTGTATCTGCTGCCTTTATCTCTCTTCTTTTTTTCTCCTAAAGTACAGCTTTTATATTTAATATGATTATATTTCTGTACTTGCTCTGAAGGGGTTTGACTAGGGAAATGATGTTTAGATCTCTTGCATAGCGCATTTTGCATCTTTTCCTCCAGCTTTTGCACTTTGCTCTGACTTTGCATTTTGACCAAACCTTTTCATGTCAGTTTGGGTACCTGTGACAGCAAATGCACTTTTGAAATCTTTGATATCTTTGGCATTTTGATAGTTAGTGCCTTTGCTTTTGGATAGAAAGTTGAGATTGAACTTTTCAGTTTAGTTTGGATTTGGGATTTTGAATTTCTATGCAGCTTGAAATTTGTAACTTGTGCATTTTTGACATTTGCATATCATGAACA
Organism: Vicia faba; assembly: GCA_948472305.1. Classification (NCBI taxonomy): domain Eukaryota; kingdom Viridiplantae; phylum Streptophyta; class Magnoliopsida; order Fabales; family Fabaceae; genus Vicia; species Vicia faba. The sequence continues at coordinate 1,158,044,493 of OX451741.1, forward strand.
AAAAATCTTCCCTCTCTGTGAACCGGGAGAAATCCCGTGATTTGCAGAGAGGGTCAACTGATCCCAGTCAGTGGCCCCTAATGATGAGCAATTTTAACTGTCTTTGCTATTAATTGCTTTCTGACTTTTTTTGTTTCTTTTTGCAGATAAAACAATGGAGCACCGGAGCGGAGTGAAGAATGAAGAACATTAGAAAATAGGATAGTTTTTTTTTCATTCTATGTAATATTTAAATTAAATGTAAATTATTGTCTGTAATTTAATTTATAAACAACAATTTGTACAAATAATTCAAATATCAATAAAATCCAAATTATCCAATTAATTCCAATTTCTTTATTGTTTATTTATTTATTTAAAATTCTTAGAATTAAAACAATTGAATAATAAATTCAATCATTTAATTTCAGAATAATAAATAACTAAAATAAAACAACATTGATCAATTAAACCCGTCTTATTCAACATCCAGAGCAAAGCAGCAGTCAATCCAAATAGACTGATCAAACGCATAAACATTGTGAATCCAACACTGCATACCTTCTATATGACTGGCCCAATCAAAACGTACTGAATTCGAATCACTGTCTCTTTTACTGATTAAACCAAGATAACGCGAATTTTAATCCGAATCTTGCAATAAACCGCAAAGTGCTGTGGAATTCAAATTCTTCTGAGAATATGCCCATAAAACCCTAATTCCCGATTAAATGCCAAATAACACTTGCTTGACCAAAATTGAACCAAAAATCAACCAAACCCTGAGCCAACTGTGAAACAATCCAAAGCTCTGAAAATCAGTGAAAAAACCCTAGTTTTGCTTGACTGTCAAGAAAAGTCCGTTTGTCCGATTCTTGAGCCAGTTTGAAAAGTCAGGAAATGTTTGAAGCTGAGATTTCTTGTGGAAAAGCGCGAGGGCAAATTTTGGGGTACAACAGGATGCAACATAAATAAAGAAACAAAGGAGCAACTCCACCAGGAAAATAAATCACTGGTAGACCAAAAGACCTGAATCAAAGAGGATGGTAGAATGGTCAAAGGATACACCAACTTCTACCGAGGGCGAACCTACCAACATTTACTTAAGGCAGAGATAAAGATAACAAACATCGACGTTCACTGCCGATGGTCTACCAACTTTCACTGAAGGTAGAAAGAGAAAATATCATATCACTGTCATTCACTGATGAGGAACTACCAACATTCACTGAGGGTAGCAAAAAGATAATAAACATCGATGTTCACTGCCGATGGTCTACCAACTTTCACTGAAGGTAGAAAGAGAATATATCATAGCACCACCGTTCACTGACGATGAAATACCAACATTCAATAAGGGTAGCAAAAAGATAATATACATCGACGTTCAATGCCGATGTTCTACCAACTTTTACTGAAGGTAGAAAGAGAATTATATCATATCACCGTCATTCACTGACGATGAACTACCAACGTCCACTGAGGGTAGCAAAAAGATAATAAACATCGATGTTCACTGCCGATGGTCTACCAACTTTTACTGAAGGTAGAAAGAGAATATCATATCACCTCCGCTCACTGACGATGAACTACCAACGTTCACTGAGGGTAGAAAAAAGATAACAAACACCGACATTCATTGTCGATGTTCTACCAACTTTTACTGAAGGTAGAAAGAGAATTATATCATATCACCGTCGTTCTCTGACGATGAACTACCAACATTCACTGAGGGTAGCAAAAAGATAATAAACATCGACGTTCACTGCTGATGGTCTACCAACTTTTACTGAAGTTAGAAAGAGAATATCATATCACCTCCATTCACTGACAATGAACTACCAACGTTCACTGAGGGTAGCAAAAAGATAATAAACATCGACGTTCACTGCCGATGGTCTACCAACTTTTACTGAAGGTAGAAATAGAATATCATATCACCTTCGTTCACTGACGATGAACTACCAACATCCACTGAGGGTAGCAAAAAGATAACAAGTTTCCCCGAGATTCTGGTGTTTCACCTAGAATGGGTCTCAACTTCTTATTTAACCAAGGCACTCTGCCTAGAAAGGATAACATATGAGTTGTCTCAAATAAAGAGTTTTGATACTTATTGCCACGGAAGATTGTAAAAAGAAATGGCTTTTTGGGAAGGAGGTATGACTTCCTGGGGAGATGCCATGATATTCTTGCTTAGGGGATAAAGTCTTCTCGTGCAAAATAAATGCACCAACCAAAATCTGGAATTTTCAGAAATCCAAAGTAAATAACATTGTCGTGGAACCACAGATTCAAACTAGAAATAAACTGAAATGAAACAGTCAACTAGAATACATCCTTTGAGAAATAAACTCAAGAGGGAAAACCAAATCCAACCAAACAAGGAGCTGTACCAGAAGGCGAAAGCAAAAATCTTCCATGAGGGATAACTCAGTAGGGACATTGAAAGAATATATGCTTTATGCTTAGGACTAACACTCTGTTGAAGAGAGGACAACGTAAATTTGCAAAATAGGGTAATATGTCAACAAAAATATTAACAAATGTTAATGAATAATGAATTGCCAATTTTAGCTATGCGTGATGTATGCATGAATGTATGAGGGTTATTGTGCGTATGCTGACACAACAGATATACAACACTGGGAACAACCAGGTAAAACTGCCTCAGGCAATAACAACACTCGGCTAAACTTCATCCAGAATGATCATTCCAATAGAGGTAAAGGCCAACTGAGGAAACAAAACCTACTGCCTGCTTTAACTTTACTGAGGAGAAACATGATCAGGAGGTAGATAAATCAAAGTGATGAAATAAACGGATACTGGGATAGAACATCCTTCTTCAGGCTTCATCGGGGAAACCATTGTTTTTTTCAAAAGTAACATGCCTACTGGAGATTGCAAAACCAGTCTCAATTAAAGCAGACTGACATCGAAACATCCAAACTTCGCTGGGGAATTCAAGCTTACTTCACTGGAGAAAAATGCGGATTAAAACTTCACATCACGAAAACTCAGGAAATAGGAGAAATGAATCCAAACTTGACTGAGGATACTGGAACCATAAACCCAATACGGCAAAAACAATCCGAGTAGACCTTCCCAAGGGGAACAAGAACTTCTCAAAGCAACTGGAGTTTGTCCATTCTTGGGATCACCATTTTTGTTGTCATTGTTTCATCATAAATCTCAAAGTAAAACAAATTGTAAAATCTCTTTTTTTTTTTTTTAAATTCAATTTTTTTATTTAATCTTTTTTGCTTTGAAAGTTATTATCAATACTAAATGGAGTCTTTGCAAACTAAATAAAATAAGAAATACAAAGAATTTGGTAAAAGCTCAAATTTCATTAATAGAATGGTAGTCTACAAAAGGCGAGACTCCATAGATGATTACAAAGCTCAGAAAATGGTAATATATACAGGAAAATATACATTGAGATACAATGACCACTATCCCATCTAACAACTTTTGAAATCATGAGCATCGGCTTCTGTTGAAGTATGGTAAGGATCCGAGAAGAGTGTTGCTTCAATGATCAAATCTTGTCTGACATTGTTACTTGCCCAGAAAGTCCCTAACTTTTGCCTAAGCTGCCCTTGCGGGTTTTCAACTTAGCGGGAATTTTATTCTGTTTATGTCTCTAATTTTTGCCTAGACCGCCCTTTCGGGTTTTCGGCCTACCGAGACGCTCCTTTTTGCCTAAGCCTCCCTTTCGGGTTTTCAACTTAGCGAGTTGTTCTTTTATTTCTTTAGACGAAGTATTTCTTGACTGCGTCAGCATTCATGGAACATGGGAACTCCTCTCCATCCATAGTTTCAAGAATTAATGCACCGCCAGAGAAGGCTTTCTTGACAACGTATGGGCCTTCGAAATTGGGAGTCCACTTGCCCCTAGAATCAGTGTTGAAAGACATGATCTTCCTGAGCACGAGGTCTCCTTCTCTGAATTCACGAGGTTTGACCTTTTTATCAAAAGCTTTCTTCATTATTCTCTGGTATAACTGGCCATGACACAAAGCTGTCATTCTCTTCTCCTCAATCAAATTCAATTGGTCAAACCTGTTCTAGACCCATTCAGCCTCTGTCAACTTAGTTTCCATTATCACACGCAGCAAGGGAATCTCTACTTCGATAGGGAGTACAACTTCCATTCCATACACCAGGGAGAACGGGGTTTCTCCTGTTAAAGTGCGGACATATGTTCGATATATTAATGCAAAGCAAAAGGAAGCATTTCATGCCAATCCTTATAAGTAACAACCAATTTCTGGATAATTGTCTTGATATTCTTATTAGCAGCTTCAACAGCCCCATTCATCTTTGGCCTGTATGGAGATGAATTGTGATGGACAATCTTGAATTCTTCACACAGTTTTGTCATCATCTTGTTGTTCAAATTCGAGCCATTGTCAGTGATGATTCTGCTCGGCACACCTACCGGCATATAAGATTATTCTTAATGAAGTGCAAAATCACCTTCTTAGTAACATTGGCATATGAAGCAGCCTCCACCCACTTGGTGAAGTAATCAATTGCTACTAAGATAAAACGGTGTCCATTCGAAGCTTTGGGTTCTATCATCCCAATCATGTCAATACCCCACATAGAGAAAGGCCACGGGGAGGAAATCACATTGAGAAGTGTCGGAGGCACATGGACCTTGTCCGCATAAATCTGGCATTTATGACACTTTTTTCCAAACTTATAACAATCAGATTCCATTGTCATCCAATAGTAACCTTCCCTTAGCATCTTTTTAGCCATTGAATGTCCATTGGCATGAGTGCCAAATGAACCTTCATGAATCTCATACATCAACATGTCTGCTTCGTGTCTATCCACGCATCTGAGCAAGACCATGTCATAATTTCTCTTGTATAACACCTTTTCATTGAGGAAGAAATTGCCAGCCAATCTTCTCAGTGTCTTTCTATCTTTCTTTGATGCACCGATCGGTTATTCTTGAGTCTGAAGAAAATGCTTGATATCATGATACCAAGGTTTTTCATCTGCTACCTCCTCTGCTGTAAACACGTGAGCGGGCCTATCCAGCCGTCGAACCGCAATTTGGGGTATATCATTCCAAGTATTCACTTGGTACATAGAAGCTAGGGTTGCTAGAGCATCCGCCATTTGATTTTCGTCTCTAGGGATGTGATGGAATTCAACTTTATTGAAGAATGGTAATAATCTTCTAGCATAATCTTTGTAAGGGATCAAGCTGGGGTGATGAGTATCCCATTCTCCTTTAATCTGATTTATTACCAAAGCTGAATCACCATACACATTGAGAATTTTAATTCTGAGATCAATAGCTTCTTCGAGACCAATGATGAAAGCCTCATATTCTGCCATATTATTATACAATCAAATGTTAACCTTACGTTAAAAAGAATGTGCGATCCATGAGGAGTGACAATCACAACACCGATTCCTTTACCATAAGCATTCACAGCTCCATCAAATATCCTACTCCAATGAGATTCAGGGTCAGGGCCTTCCTCAGGCAACGGCTCACCGTAATCCTTCACTTTTAGGAACATCACATCCTCATCGGGGAATTCATATTCTACAAACTGGTGATCCTCCACTGGTTGGTGAGCAAGATAATCTACCAACACACTACTTTTAATAGCCTTTTGAGTGCGGTATTCTATATTGTATTCATATATCAACATCTTCCAGCAGGCAATTCTTCCAGTAAGAGCAGGTTTTTCAAAAATATACTTGATTTGGTCCATTTTGGAGATCAACCAAGTGGTGTGATTCAACATATACTACCACAAACGCTTTGCCACCCAGGCCAAAGCACAACATGTCTTTTCCAGCATGGAATACCGCGACTTATAATCAGTGAATTTTTTATTGAGATAATAAGTGGCGAACTCCTTCTTCCCTATTTCATCCTGTTGTCCCAGAATACAACCCATGGATTTATCTAACACTGTCGGATACATAATCAACGGTCTTCCTTCTACGTAAGGGAGCAAGATAGGAGGTTCAAAAAGATATTCCTTAATACTCTCAAATGAACTTTGGTAGTCATCTGTCCACACACAACCTTGATCTTTCTTTAACAACTTAAAGATCAGTTCACATGTCGCAGTCATGTGGGAAATGAATCTGGAAATATAATTCAAACGCCCGAGGAAGCCTCTGACTTACTTTTCAGTTCTCGGTGCTGGCATTTCTTGAATTGCTTTGACTTTATCAGGGTCAACTTCAATTCCTTTCTAGCTAACAATGAAACCCAACAATTTCCCTGATCGAACACTGAAGGTGCATTTATATGGATTCAAGCGGAGATGATACTTCCTCAAATGCTGAAACAGCTTCAACAAATCTTCTATATGTCCTTCTTCATTCTAGGATTTGGAAATCATATCATCAACATATACTTCAATTTCCTTGTGCATCAGATCATGGAATAGCATTGTCATAGCCCTCTGGTACGTCGCACCAGCGTTCTTCAACCTAAAAGGCATCACTCTGTTACAGAATGTTCCCCAAGGTGTGATAAACGTTGTTTTTTTCCATGTCCTCTGAAGCCATTCTTATTTGATTATACACGGAAAATCCGTCCATGAACGAGAATACTTTGAATTTTGTTGTGCTATCCACTAACATGTCGATATGCGGCAATGGAAAATCATCTTTTGGACTAGCTTTATTTAGATCTCTGTAATCTACGCACATGCGGACTTTTCCGTCTTTTTTTTGTACTGGGACAATATTGGCAATTCATTGAGGATACACCGACGTCACGATAAAACCAGCATTAATCTGCTTTAGAACCTCCTCTTTGATCTTTACTTCCATATCTCGGTGAGTTCTTCTCAACTTTTGTTTAATTGGTGGACACTCTGGCTTCAACGGTAAACGGTGCTCGACAATATTTGTATCTAGACCGGGCATATCTTGGTAAGACCAAGCAAAAATATCCACATACTCTTTCAATAGCTCAATCAACCTGCTCTTCACATCAGGATGCAGTGATGCTCCAATATTGACTTCCTTTGGATCTTCTTCTGAACCCAAATTGATTACTTCCAATGGCTCTTTATATGGCTGAATGGTATTTTCCTCGTGCTCAAGCAACCGTGGGCCCTCTTCTAGAATATCATCATAATCTTCTTCTTCAGCCCCATACACAGGACATTCAAAGTTGGGAGAGGATGCAGGGTCATTGTATTCAATGGGTTTTTTTTAACTAATATGCACATATGATTTATGATTGCTTTTAGAAACTGACACATATAACAAGTGATCATGCAGATTGAATTTCAGTTATTATTTATTTTGAAAGGTTTTTTTTATTACCATTTTCCGAGAAAAAGCAGAAAAATAAATACATAATTTGGGAAACAAAGACAACTTTTATTATTTATCTTAACAGTCACAGCAAACAGATAAGCCCTACAACATTAATACTTCCACCTTGGGTAGAGTGAAAGCTTTTCAAAAGAAAGATTAACAAATCAAATTACTTTGAAACATGCATGCAAGAGGGAACATAATGGTGATCCAATTATGAACCCTGACTCTGTACGTCACATAATTCGGCATTTCCTGCTCTACTTCATCTTCCACAATGGTGTTAATCCTGGAAACAGTCAGATGAAGATAGCCTCCGCTATGGAAAATGTCTTGATACCTGCCTGCAGCAGACTTCGGCTTCATGCCCTTACCTTTGTCATTCTTTGAAGAGAACCCTAAGCCAGTTTTGTTCTTGTTCATAGGTGGATCCACAATTCGTCCCCAAACTTCACTATGACCATTACGCACAACCTGTTGTGCATCCTTCAGCGAAACCATGGAATTCTCATTTCCTCTTATGTTATCAATGGATAAGGCTTGGAACTAGGTTCCAACAGCAGCTTCATCCGCTTCTACAATGCTGAAAGAGGAAAAATGAGATATCACCAATGCTTGTTTCATATTTATGATCACTATTTTCCCTTCACGTACAAACTTCAGCTTCTGGTGCAAAGTTGAAGTGACAGCCCCTGCTTCATGTATCCACGACCGTCCTAGAAAATAGTTGTAAGCAGGAACAATGTCCATGACCTGGAAAGTTATCTGAAACAAATGTGGTCCTATATGGATAGGTAAGTCCACTTCACCGATGACAGATTTCCTTGACCCATCAAACACTTTCACAATGATACCACTAAGGCGCATAGGTGTTCCTTGATATTTCAACTTCATAAGGGTACTTCTTGGTATAACATTCAACGCGGATCCATTATCAATCAGCACATTGGATAGCGAATCATTCTTGCAGTTCATAGAGATGTGAAGGGCCAAGTTGTGATTCCTCCCTTCATCTGGTAATTCATCATCGCAGAAACTCAAGTTATTACACGACGTAATGTTTCATATTACGCTGCTGAATTGGTCTATTGGCATATCACACTCCACAAAAGCTTGGTCTAGTACCCTCATCAAGGATTCTCTATGGGAAGAGGAGTTCATTAATAAAGCTAAGATATATATTTTTGAAGGAGTCTGTAGTAGATGATCTACAATTATGTAGTCGCTCATCTTAATTATCTTCAAAATATAATCTACTTCTTTCTCTAACGTAGCTCCGCTAGTCTCTCCCGTAGCCTTCTTAGGTTTATCATTCTCAACAACTTTCTTTCCGGAATCAACATCTCTCTGAACAACCGGTGCAAACACACGACCACTATGGGTCACCCTGCTATTTTCGGCTATATTTCCAACATCAGGCATTGGTTGGATGGGAACCTCCACACCGTCCTCCAAGATTGTAGCGTTGTATTTGTAAGGCACGACCTTATCTGATTTGTAGGGGATAGGACCTGGAAAACTAATTACCAATGGGGTAACAACTGGCTTGCTATGATACTCTACTTTAAAATGGACGGGTACACCAAAACAAGGCACAATGACATTTACCCCTTCTTCAACAAAACTAGTCATCAATAAGTCATTTCTGGAAAACAAATCTTCATCTGAAGAGAAATACTCATCTGCAGAGGCATACTCTTCATTTGACTCTTCTTCAGTTAAACAAACCTCAACCATATCAACCTCATGATAATCATCCCTATGACCTGTGATCTTGATAGTTCCATTATCTAACAACGACTGAACACCCTTCTTCACGATTGAACATCCTCGGGGGTCTCTACAACAAACTATGCAAGATCCATATTGGTGTTTCACCTGACCAGCCGTATGGCAGAAGGTAGCATGCAACTGCACGAGATCCTAATTCATATCCTCCACATCAAAAATTTTGAACTCACCAGGACATCCAAAAACCATGTTCACTTCCTCTTTATACTCTTCCCTATGCCTGATTATGTGGATGAGACCCTCATCCATCATCTCATGTAAATCGGCCTTTATCTTCTCGCAACCCTGTATGTTTGTACTGCAAATAGCACAACTGGCATGGTCATGCACGTAGTAGCTAAATTCATATGGGTCTGCATGCATTTTCACCAAATCTCCTCTAACCAGATTAATATAAAAAATCTGGAAGTCGCCTGGACACCCGACCACCATATTCACAACACTTACTCCCCCATGCTTGGGTAGAGGATTATCCTTCACATTAGGTCCCACGTCTTTGAAAGATAGAACACCAGACTTCACCAATTTATGTACCTCTGTCTTTAAAGGATAATAATTCTCAACATTATGCCCTGGTGCTCCCTAATGAAAAGCACATGTTTGGTCTGCCTTGTAATACCAAGGCAATGGTGACGGTATGGAGGGAGGTGGTCGTGTCTGGACCAACTTTTTCTGAATCAATGCCGGTAGTAACTCTATATAGCTCATGGGAATAGGGTCATAACTCTCCCTTCTCTGATTATACCCTTGATTCACCTGCTGGGACGTTCTCTGATAAGCAACGGTAGTCGGAGCGACATTCATAACAGGAGTAACTGAGGTGACTTGCTGATGATGCTTATAATTCCTTCTAGGAGTGTTTGTCCTCCTCTCTTGTATAACAACATTTGCATCCCCTTCTTTCTTCTTGTTAAACCCATAAGATGGCTTCTTCACACCTCCAGATCCTTCACTCTTCGTCAAACGGCCTTCTCTTACAGCCTCTTCTAAACGGATACCCATTCCTACCATCTCAGTAAAGTCACTTGGTGCACTTGCTACCATCCTTTCATAGTAGAAAGCACCCAGCATCTTTAAGAAAATCTTAGTCATCTCCTTCTCTTTCATGGGAGGAATCACTTGGGCGGATACCTCACGTCATCTCTGCGCATACTCTTTGAATGATTCCCTGTCTTTCTGAACCATGGCCCTAAGTTGATCACGGTTAGGCGCCATGTCTATGTTGTACTTGTATTGTTTGATGAATGCTTCTCCCAAATCATTAAAAGTATGGATATTGGCACTATACAAACTCATATACCACTTCAACGCAACACCAGTCAAACTATCCTGAAAAAAGTGAATCAGCAGACGCTGATCATCAATATGGGTAGAAATTCTCCTCACGTACATCACCAGATGAGCACGAGGGCAAGTGTTACCCTTATACTTCTCAAACTCCGGGACCTTAAACTTAGCAGGTATCTTAACATTTAGCACCAAGCATAGCTCATTCACACTCTACCCCAATAGCTCTTTCCCTCTGAGAGCCTTCATATCTCTCTGCATCTTGTCAAACTGCTCTTGAAAATCATCCATTCTGTCATAAAGACCTAAGTCTTCACTTGGTGGAGGGAAAGGACGACACACATCTTCATTAACAAACGAAACCATATTCACCGAAGGAGGCACAACAGAAACAACATGCACCACAGGAGGTTCCGGAGTAACAATAGTGTGAACCACTGGAGTATTTTGAGGAACAAGATTGAAACCTTCAGATGCAAAATTCTCTGACATTCCCCATGGATAACCTTGAGGCATACGGTTTTGAACAACAACTGGAGTAGCAGATACGGGAACATTCGGAGCTTCAGTATTTGCCCTTGTTGGTTGGGGTTGAACACTCGGTGACTGATTCTGAGCAGCCACCAGAGCTTTCATCAGAGTAGTCAGATTGGCCAAGCCGGCCTTTAAAGCAGAAACATCCTCGCGCAGCTCGCGATTCTCTTATTCTAAATTGTCCATCTTCTTTTTGAAATTAGCCCGAGTGTTGTAGTGATGAGTTAGCTTGCTGAACGAAGTAAAGAAGCTTGGTAAGACACCTGGATATGCATAACAAATGCAAGAAATATGTGCAATATGATGCATGATATGCAATGCATATGATTATTTTTACTTTTTTTTAATATTTCAAGGGATTTAAAGTTTATAGACATATTGCAATCATAAAAGTAATAGCGCTTTTGAAATATTGAAATTTTTTTATTATAATAACTCCAAAATGGACTATAAGTTTCAATGATCCCGAGTACAAGATGAAAATAAAATCTAAAATCCTGATAAAAAGAACTGATGGAGATCAATCTGTACGTTGGCGCTTCCCCGTGAGCCTGGCAATCTGAGCCTTGAACCTCTGGTTTTCTTTCGTATATATGATGGAAATATCCTTCCAATCATCTGAATTAAGAAGTGAGTGATCAACACCTGATTGAGGCCCAGGAGAAAATAAATCCCCTTGCCTCTCCATAGACTCTACCGCTCGACTCTCAAGGATCTCAATTAAGTCGTCTTTCTCCTTCAAGTCTGCTCTATAGGAAATCTCTAAAGTTTGGCACTTGTTCTTCCAAGCATCCTTTTCCTATTGCATCCTTACCAAACCAAGCTGCAACTCTTCTAGATCATCTAATAGGGGAGGAGTGGTCTTCACAAATAGATCAGGCATAGATGTTTCCTGGGAATACGGCATCTTCAACTGAATAGCTCTCGATCGGATCCATTGACGATATGGCTCTAAATAAACAGCACCCCTAGGTCCCAAATCCTTCTTATTTTTCTTATGAATGTGAAGCCAGGCCTTCGAAATATGCTCCCTAGCTTCCCTATGGTCTTCTCCTTCATTCATAAATAAACTACTCAAATGAATACTATTCGGTTTATCCCTCATCGGATAACCAAGTTGTTGCCGTGCAAGAACATGGTTATAATTAATTCCTCCCTTTATACCAAGAAGAGGTACATTGGGGAAACTACCACAACTGTCAATAATCTCTATATCCTGGTAAACTCGATGATACCAATCAATATTCAAGTGAGTAAGTTCCATGATCTTAGGAGCCCAACGGGGTTCCTTCTTGACATCCCAAAAAGCATCAGACTGAGGCATATGAGAGATAAACCACCGGTACAACAGAGGCGTGCAACAGATAATCATCCCCCCATGATAAGAATTCCAAAGATGGATAGATTAATAAGTATCACCCAACAATGTATGAACTGGGTTTCCAATCATGAAAATCCTGATAGCGTTAATGTCGACAAACTTGTCCACATTAGGAAATAAGAACAACCCGTAAGCAAGTAGAGCAAAAATGGCCTCAAAAGCAACTGTACTCTTCATTCTGGAAAAGTAAGGAGCTTTATCCAATAAGAACTGAGCTGGTAATCCTTTAATCCCCCATTTAGTAGTCATATGGGCTTCCTCCTCAGACTTCCCCAGGTGAATCAAGGCAGTAATCTCATGTGGGTTTGGCTCACCCTCCAAACAAGTAAAAGGAACACGATCGGTAACAGGTAAATCCAACAGATCAGAATACTCCTCCAGTGTAGGCGTCAACTGATAGTCGGGAAAAGTAAAGCAATGATACATCGGATCATAGAACTGGACCATGGTCGAGAGAATACTCTCCTTCATCCTCAGCTTCATGAGAGGAATAATAGACCCATACTTCTTCCGAAAGTATACAATACACTCGATCTCAGGAATTAGACTGATCAACTCATCTATCTTGGGATCCTTGAAACTGTATTTCCCGGTCTTTCTCTTTCTAGAATCCAAGGTTAAAAGTACCTGAGATATTCACAAATAGTCAATCTTTAAATCTCTTGACATATGGTTTCTTCAAAAGATGTTTATGAGTGCATGGATGCATGATGCAACAATCACACACAAGATCACACATATAGGGTTCATAGGTTCAACGTCACAAGCATGAGGTCGAAGGTACTACCCATAAGGTATTGGTCTAAAAGTTATCACCTGCCGAACATGGTTCTAGATGTTCCCAGAGTCTATATCCTTCCTTCGGATATTACCAACTTCCGGATTAACACGATAATTAGTAATATTCTCAAGAAAGACTCGTCCGAGCGTAGTATCACGTGACAACTATTTTCGGATTACTCCGTCATAGCTTCCGCACTACACCTAAAAGGCCAATATGGGTTTGGTATTCTACGGCCCTCAGTTTCAGCAGGCTCCCAGGTCGAAAGTAGTACGTCTTCTCGATTACTCGGTAAACGACACTACAGTCAAAGGGGCCTCCACTGAGTGGGGGATCTCATGTCTTCTTTTTTGGGATTACTCCCTCAAAGTTAACATGACTATACCGCCCGTCCAATCTTAAAGTTTGCCCAAGTCCGGGTGTAGGACTTATGAGTAATCACTAAGTACCCTGAAAACCAGGAAAATCCAGACAAAACTTATATACAACATATAACAAAAAACAATAATAACACATATACAGATATAAACAAAGATAAGCTTAAACCACTTAGGGATGGACCAGCAAGAGGTGAATCTTTCCCCAGTGAAGTCGCCATTTTTCTGTAGCGGTAGAAATTTTCAAGACTAAGTCATTGGATTGACTAGACTTTATACAAATCAAAATAAAAATCGCCACCGCGCTTTATTATTTCCAAAGGAATGGGAAAAGAGCGAATAACCCAAAAAGAGGGGGGGAAATTCAAGGTAAGGGGGTTGGTTATGCAAAGGAAAGGTATTAGCACCCTAAACATCTACGGTACTCCGCAGGAGCCTCTTTGTAAAATCTGTTTATTTTGGCTATAAAAAAAATGTTGTATATATAAAAAAATGGATGGTGGGGGTGAGGGAAGAAATATATTTATTTTTATAATTTTTGCACCTGTCGCAGTTGCGAATCTTTAGTACCTATGCACCACCTTTCGTGCAATAGGGGATCAGGGTACACGTAGTTCCTCTTTTAAAAATTTGAAACACAAATGAGTTGGTTAATTTTATGAGATAAAACATCATCGTCATTGTCCGTGTGGAAAGCATACCTACTACCCACAACCATGAGAAAGGAGAATTTGCATCATCTCAAAGTTGAGGATATGGCTTGGATTTTAAAATCAACAATGCCTCACTCAACACCCAAGTGGAAAATATCTCTCTTCACTACATGTTGTAGAAGTATAGTTGTTTGCATCACTACAAGGATTGACAAGAGTCTAATCTTTTGAGAAAATTTTAAAGATAAAAAAGCAAAAATGGAAAGATGGATTTAAATGAGATTGATTGACTTTTAGTCTTCGCACAAAAAAATGTCAAGGTATCATTAAGTTGATTGGGGGTTTATTTATGAAAATGTTTTGAAAATACATGGACCTAAGTCCAAGTTTATTATGAAAATAGTTCAAGTTTTCAAACAAGAAGAGTTTTCAAAAGGAGGCAGAAGATTTTGAAATTAAAGAAGATGGGAGGAGAAGAAGAGACTATCTTAAAGCATAAGGTAAAAGTTAAGGATAAGAACCATTTAACCAACAAGAAGCCAATACTTGACATTATGAGTCAAGATAGAATTCCCATTCCTTGGATTGAAACCAAGCAAGCAGAAATATTAGACCTCTTGAGAGAACCATAATTCAAGTGTATTAAGTCTTCACAAAAATTGGGCAGAGTAACGGTTGTATACGGGTGAATTCCATATTACAAACAGAGGGTGTAATCACAAAAACCTGCACACAAAAACAATTAAGCAACCCAATGTCTTGAGGTAAACCTCAAGAACTCCATACAAAATAATCAGATAAGATGTCCAAGATAGGTCAAGGTTTCTAATCCTAAGTCCAAGAAAAGTCCCATGCTCCATAATGTCAAGGATAGTAACCAAATAGTCCAAGTACCATTAAAGATTTTTTAGGGTTTATTTTGATTATTAAGTATTTTAAGAAAGGAAAAGAAAAGCTCAAGTGGGGAAAGTAAAAATGGCAAGAAAATAAATGCTCAAATGAGAAAAGATGAAGATGGCATAAAAGGTAAATGCTAAAGTAAATAGTGCATAAAGCATAAAAAAAAGTATAAGGTAAACAAGTCAATAATTAGTGGTTAGTTGGATGACCATCTTGAAACTAGCATTTGGAACTCATTAGAGGATTGGTAGAACCAAATCCTCCACACAACAAGTTGCATTTGCTTTTTGTCAAGTATATCATCCATTTGGAATTCTCATAAGTACCATTTAATGATCAACAATGTTTAAGTGATCCGCGTTGACCAAAGGTGTTGTAGATCCATTAGAGGATTGGTCGAACCAAAGCCTCCACACAATGAATCTCAAGGTTATTGAATCAAAGAGATCAAATTAACATACTTGGGTTTGCAATCATAAGTTTGGGCGACGAATGATCATTTATTCGAATTGGGACAAAATTTAGCGCTATGTTAAGCAATCGTAAGTGGACTTATATAAAAGTTGCACCTATTTTGAGGCCGGTCAATAGAAATCTATGCACCATTTGTTTTGAGACATGATATAGAGATCATGCTCCAACAACATCTAGTGCAATAAGAAGGGGGTGAGATGAAGAGGGATGGGGAAAAATATACATACCACATTTGAATTAAATTTTAATCAAACTATTATTAAAATCATTCATCCATTTTTGTAGAGTTAAACTCAACACCATGGATCCAATGATGTTAATAAAGTTCATGATCCAAAATTTAACCCAAGATCATCTAGAAAATAATCACAAAATAATATCACATTTAATATACACAAAAAAGGATTTTTTTTAAAAATGTTTTAAAAATAGAAAATAATGAGAAAAATATCAAATATGTTCAAATTAATCAAGAAATGAAAAGTAAGACAATAGAAAAATCAGAAAAAGGCCCAACTAATTTTACAAATTTTTTGGTAATTTTTAAAAGTCAGAAACTATTTTTAAAATTAAAATAAATGGGTCAAATAAACAAAAAATGGTAAAAAATAGTAAAGTCAGAAACAAAAATAAAATGAGATCACCAATATTTGTCACAATATCATTGGATCATTCCATAATTTTTTCAGAATTTTAAAATGTATAAAAGTATTTTTAAACATTTAAAACAAATCAGATAAGTGTAAAATTTATAAAAAAAACCAAAACACAAAATTAAATGTTGAAAAAATAAAAATCAGAAAGAGAATAATCAAAAATATTTTTCATAATTTTTTCAGATTTTTTGGACTAAAAATGAATTTTCTATGATTTTTTGAAATTTAAAACAATTAAAATATAAAAATCAGAGAAAGAAAATAAAAGTAAAATATGTGGACCATTGGATAAGAGTCAAAACGCGTTAGTAATCAAATCCAAAGGATCTGGCGCACTGTGCATATCATGGTCATTAGTGAATATTGTACAGAATCAAATATAAATCAGATTTTTAAAAATAACAAGTGGCGTGCCATCATTGGTTGGAAAATGACATGTAGGTCATCTTCAACCTCCAACTAACGTGATTTGCAGGTCTCTCAAACTATAAAATCAGAAGCTCATACCTATGTCATTCGCTTCGTCTCTTCAAGACGTAGACAACCACACCCTCGCGCCAAATTTATATAAATTGTAGCTCAAGCAATTTGGAAGGAAAGTTTTGAAAAGGGATTTGAAATTTCATGGTCAAAATGTGTTTCCAGTAAAAGGTAAGTGTTGCGATTAGAACCAAGGCAATGAGAGCAACACAATGATATCAGAGTTTTGAAGAATTGATGAAGGAATCTACCTATTGAAGTTGAGTTGCAGAGCTCTGAAACTGAACTTCTATGGAGCAGTATAGGGCATGATTCTTGAATGTAATTATGTGGTTAGCTTCAGGGAAGATCAAGGAAGGAAAATTGATGGAAAAATTGGATTGAAAAAGGCTCGAGAATGGATTTTGAAGTTACAAAAAATTGAATTATAGAGAAAGTTTGGCATGGTGATTTTGGCTATCCCAGTTTGGGAAATTGAATGGGATAGTTCATGTATTTATAGGAGAAGTGAATTGGATTAAAAGGAAGAGTGAATGATGCATTTTGGAGGGAATTCGTGCAAACCTGATGCACGAGTGAAGTGTGATCCAAACTTCACCAAAACTCATCCAATTCTTGTGTTTTGATGCACTAATCCACTTGGGAAAGTTGGCTAATCATGTTTAGACCCAAAATGTGTGTTAATTTGTGGTTTAGAGGTTGTAACATGAAATTCAACTTCTGACTTGCAAGGAAACTTCAATTCCAAGTTACCATTTTTGAAACTATGGCATTCTCAGCTCAAGGGGTCTTAAGGCATGATTCTTGATGCTTTAGAAAGATGAGGTTACAAGCTTTGCAATGGAAAAATAATGGAGTTAAATGGATGCTTGAGATGAAAGTTGCATTGAGTCAAAGTTGAAGAAAAAGGGTTGACTTTCCATACTTAGAAATATTTCAATTTTTTCTTCAAAAATGACCTATAATGTCTTGCATCCAAACATGGCCTTCCACTTGGAATTTGCTCTTGACCAAAAAAGATGGCATGAAGTAGACCTCTTGAATGACACTTTGAAACTTGAATAATTCAAAATCTACAAAATTTGAGCAAGTTATGACTTGTTGAAGTTGACAAAATTTCATGAAATAACCTATAATCTTTTGCATCTTTAAGGCAACTTCCATTCATTTTCCAACTTTGCACATATAATAAGGCATAAAGTTCACATCCTCAAGATCATTTTGGAAAAATAATGGGCTCAAGGTGATAAAAATTGACCAAGTTATGATCATTTGAAGTCACACATGGAAAATTGGGGATTCATCTAGAGGACTTGTAATCTTTCTTCTTCACCAAGTTTCTTCCACGTGAATACTCTTTGGAACCTTTGAAGTGATTTGTTGATAATACTTTTAAGAGAATTATGTCTTTGGAATCATTCAAAAATACCAAAAGGAGAGAAAGATATGCTCCTTTGAAGTTCAAAACCCTAGCTCCTAGATCAAGAAAATGCTTTGAAGAACTTTGACAAGCTTGAACAAACTTCTTGTACCAATATTCTTGCTTTGTGAATAGAAGTTGTTGAGGATGATAATGAGGATTCATAGATACAAAAACCACTTCCATGTCTTGAAATTTGAGAGAAATATGCTCTTGTGACCAATGGGAACAATACCTTGTCCAAACATGACAACTTCTCCAATCAACCCCTTGTACTTTTCAACAAAATTTGATAACCTTGAAATGTGATGAACCAAAACAACCTTGCCATGCCAATTCTTCCAAAACGGTGAGGTTTGAAATTTTCAAGATTTATTGACTAGGGCATGGAAATAAACTCATGAACCCATGGGTTTACTTGTTAAATCCCATTGCCTTTACCTACATGGATAACAAGCAAGACAAAACAACATTGCATTTTATTTAGTTGAAAGAAGATATCGAGACAAAAACAATATTCATGATCACAAAAGAACATAAGTCAAGGTGCTTGGTGATTCCTCAAAAGGAGAAAAACTCAAAGTAGGGAGGGGAACCAAGAAACCTAGTGTAATCTTGTTGTGAATAAACCAACATGGTATGATGAAGGGATCTTAGGGGCTAAATTTCGAGTACAACAATGGTTACCGCACCTCAATGCGCATGTCAACAGGGGAAACCCCTTTTTCTCTCGTATACGATATGGAAGTTGTTTTACCCGTCGAAGTCCAGATCCCTTCCTTGAGAATCATGAAGGATGCAGGTCTAAGCAAAGACGAATGGATTCAAACCCGACTAGACCAACTGAACTTGATCGATGAGAAGAGGCTCACGACTGTTTATCATGGTCATATATACCAAAAACGTATGATCAAAGCTTTTAACAAGAAGGTCAGACGTCAGGTATATCAGGTGGGTGACCTAGTAATCAAGCACATAATCCTGCCACAAGGAGATCCCAAGGGAAAGTGGACTCCAACATACGAAGAACCATTTGCGATCAAGAGCATATTTTCTGGTGGAGCTATGATATTAACACCATGAATGGTGACGACCTTCCACACCCTGTAAATGCGGACATAGTTAATAGATACTACGCATGAAAAGAGACCCGCTAGGTTGACTGGCCTAGGCAAAAATAAGGGCATCCCGTCGAACCAAAAGGCTTCGGGAAAAAGTTAGGGATATATATAAAAATATGTACACCCGGAAAGTCGAAAACCTAAAAAGGTGGCTTGGGCAAAAAAGGGTATCCCAGTGGACTGAAAACCTGAAAGGGCGGTCCAGGCAAAATTTAGGAATTTAAAAGCGTACAACTATGTCCCGTTGGATCAACTTACAACCAGACTTCAGTATTCAAGTGTCAAACTCAAATGATATGGATCAATCCAGTCAGTTTCGGCGAAGCAGCAAAGTGATGAGACACTCAAAGATATAAAGGCAATAGCAAAATTGAAACCCAATGGGATTATTTCACATGGATGTTTTCTCTTTGTATACTACTTTGTATAACTTTCATTTTCGACGATATTCTATTATTAGGATGTTCATCTCCTTGTACAAAGACGCCTGTTATAGGCACATTTCTTCAAATTAATACAAAATTATCTCTTTGAAAGTGAAAAGCTACTTGTTTTTTATTTTTCTATTTTGTTTGCAAAAACTTCTAGTGATTATTTTTAAACATATGTATTTGAATATGATTACCGTTTAAAAATACATGCATAAAAACAGAAAGACAGTTGCTAAGGGTTTTAAGAATCGGGACAATGTCAAAAAGCCATTTGTAAATCCCCACAAAACACCCATAGGGGATCATTTTCACAAAATTCATCATCAACAAGGGTACATTCCTCAATAGGTACAGAATCAAGGGCACGTTCCCGCAGGTCACCGCCGTATCTTCAGCGTATAGCCTAATAATTTCAGGTATCCTGGTATTTCTTAAACAGATCAAGAGTTTCAATCATCTCTCCAGCATCTCAGAGCTTTCCTCGGCATAGCACATAAGTTTCTTGGGTTCCCCACAGGCTTTCATAAAATCCCCAACGGTTTACGAATTTTTCTTTCCCCAGTAGAGTTATTTCTCTAGTTACAGAAATCCATTTCCCAGCAAATAGTGAAGAATCACATTCTTCATCCCCAGCAGCAGTCAGGGATTTATTTTCCCCAGTCCAACGACACTGCAAAGAACAACTGATACATTCACATATTGCATCCGAACATCATTTTTACAAGCGTCATAGCTTATACATACAAAATGCATATAACACAGTCTCATTTATTTTGAGAACATCATTATCCAATGCATTTCATGCATCATGACATTGCATACAGCTAAATGTTTATCTTTTCAGGAAAAGATCAAGAGACGAATATCATCAACGATTTTCAATAGTTCCAGATTAATTCCTGAAACCAGACAAGGCAACTATCTGTGCACAACTGGTTGTAGATCAATTCCCGAAACGAGACAGGGTGACTATCTACAAGACCAAGTTAGAGATTAATTCCTGAAACCAGACAGGGCAACTATCTCAACAACCAACAAAAGCAGGTTCCAGATTAATCCCCGAAACAAGATGGGGCAATTATCTGAGATAACAACTCAAGTTACTGTGAATCCTGGATTTTGACCAGATAGTATTTTAAGTTGTTGCGAATTTTGGAATACGACCAGATAATAGTTTGACTTCTTCAATTACCGCGAAGACTGGATCCGACTAGATAATAGTTTAATTTTAATTTATTGCAAATCCTGGAATCCAACCAGATAACAATTAACTTCTATACTTTCAAGAAAATTACTACGAAGCCCGAAATACGACCAGATAACAGTTTAACTTTTTTTTCTGTAAATCCTGGAATTTGACCAGATAACAAATTAATTTTAGTAAGTTATTACGAAGCACGGAATCCGACCAGATAGCAATTAGCTCCATCCTTTCATCTAAGTTGCTGTGAAGCCTGGAATCCGACCAGATAACAGTTTAATATTAAGAAAGTTAGTGCGAAGCCTGGAAAGCGACCAAATAACATTTAATTTTATATTCCCTAGTAAGTCGCTGTGAAGCCTGAAATACGACTAGATAATAGTCAACTTTATTATCCTCAGCAAGTTACTTAAAGCCTGGATTTCGACTAGATAACATCCAACTTTC
Organism: Vicia faba; assembly: GCA_948472305.1. Lineage (NCBI taxonomy): Eukaryota > Viridiplantae > Streptophyta > Magnoliopsida > Fabales > Fabaceae > Vicia > Vicia faba. Next base: position 1,158,065,729 of record OX451741.1, read on the forward strand.
ATCTCCCCAATCGAGAGATACTTCCCCAGTAGAGTAATGGACAACTAAAGCTCCTAGACTCTATTCCCCAAACAGAAATCAACATTCCCCAGCGGAGTCCTTCTCAAACAACAAGAGCATGATTCTCCATAAAGAGACCTCTTATGGCTCAGTGTAAATCGACCAAAGATTTATTCTGATGTTTCTTCCAGTCTGAAGTCAGCATTTATTTTGGATGGCATCTATAAGCCCATCTCCGACGACTCTCCATCATATTCTCCAAATGGCATCTGTAATCCCATTCCTGATATCATCAACCAACAACGTTACTTCATGTATATGCGAGTGCAAATTTCTAGGCACTCTAGTGTTCAAACATCTTCCATCATCAGATTACGAAAGGCAGACAAGCCAATCTAAATCCTCAGGTTTAAGAAGATTGAATAGGGGAAGCTGTTGTACCCCAAAATTTTCCCTCCCATTTTACTCAATACATGCTCATTGAGGTCCTCAATTTCACAAGGTTGACCAAGAATTGGCCAGACAAATTCTTCTCCTAAGCAATGGATTTCCAACTAGGGTTTCACTTCTCACAAAGAATTTTGGGTTGCAAAGTATTCAAGTGATTTCAATGGTCCTTAATATGTCCTCAAGAATGTCCATGCCAAGTTTCATGCCTTGCATCACAAGTTTGCTTAGTCAATGGCTTAAATGTTTGAAAATCAATTGTATTAGGTCAAAAGTTAACTGTGGTGAATATACAGTCAAACTTTAAGATTTTTTTGTCAACATCAATATTTTGAAGTGATATCTGTCATTTTATAAAGGGTTGATCATGATTCCCCAAGGAATGCTCTCAAATCATCAAGAATCCAAAAGTGCAAAATTAGGGTTTCCTAGAGAAAGTCAAATGAACTTTGACCAGGCATAACTTTCACATGCTTCATCCATTTTACCCCAACCAAATCTCATTGTGAATAAAATTCAATTCCCTACAACTTTTATTCTTCTCTCAAGTCCAAGAAATGCATCATTGGAAAGATATGAGCCAATAAATTACAGGTCTTTTTGAAAGTCAACAAAAAGGAATTTTTTGTCAAGGCAAGTTACATCAAGATAAATCCTCCAAATGCAAAAATAGTCAACATAGAGATTGTAGGGGATATCTTGATATTTTTAAAAAAGTCCGAGATCATCTCCATAAGATAAAAATTGAGCAAGTTATGGTTTGCAAAATTTTGGAATTTTGGTCAAATTCATGAAATGCAAAGCATGCAAATTTGAAATTTTAGGTCAATGGCCTAACTTTTTGAGCTTCAAACATCTTCACGATCTTATGAAGGACCTATAGACACATTTTGGCATGACCATGATTTTACTTGTATTTTATCTTGATTTTATTTGGTTTAAAATAAATTAAATTAAGTAAAATGCTAGGAAATATGGGCCATGGCATTTGGGCCTGACTTGACCCATTAAGGGGACCTAAATTTCGTGTAAGATACAACAAATGAGTCCAGGTTCATGCAAAGATAAGAATGGCAAGAGAGTAACTCCAAAATGGCATATTTTTCAATTTTTTATTTTGCTTTCAAAGCCATGTTTAATGGCTGATCCTTTCCATGATTATCAAGCCATTACACTCCTCTATAAATACAGATCCAAAATGCAAGCAAAACACACGCAAAAATCCTGCCTGAAAGAAGCTCCAAAATTTCTCAAAAACTATTCAAAGTTGTGAAATTCAAAGATCTTGCTCCAGCCGTCCTCCATTCAAACCAGGCCTTGCAACATTCTCCTGAGGTCTCTAGGGATCATTTCCATACCTTGCACAAGTCCAAAGCCCATAGGAACCACTAGTTTCAATCACTCAGGTTGGGTATGGTATCGTGATCTTAAAACTCTATTTCTTTACATTATAAATTAATTGCAAGCATGCATATATATGCATACTGATGCTAGGGATATTTTAGAACCCTTTTTGTTAAGGTTTGATGCAAGAATCGAGGGTTGCCATTTTTAGGGTTTTGAAACGGCCAAGCTTCGAGAAGGACGATATAGGTCATTTCAGGCCAAACGGCCACCACCACTGAGTTCGCAGACCCCAACTTAGGGGGGTACGTTTAACGTTTGGTTTTGAATCACGTTGTTTCGTAGGTTTGGAAATTCGGGTCGCCGGAGAAGAAGATGGTCAGCCACCGTGGATGGTGGTTTGACCCCTCCATAGCCAGCGTGTCAAAACCCATGCCCTTGATTCGTCCATCAAAACAATATGAGACCCACTCAGCGCGCGTGTCTTTTAATTCAAATATTTTCCTGATTTGTTTTTCCATATAATGTTGTTATATTGTTATAAATAATGAATGAATAGATGACCTGGTGGTGAGAAGCGCGTGTATTATCCTGGAGGTCCTGGGTTTGATCCTAGGTTTTGAGTTTTTCCGTTTTATCATGTTTTCTTTATAGATCCAGTGGTGTGCGGCTCTCTACGCCTATCATGGACCTGACATCTGGGCCATCAGATGTGATGCAAGAAGATTCAGTCATCCTAGTGTGTGCTTCCACCCTATGATCTCAAGGGTGACGTGCACCTGATCATACAGGACCTTGGGCTTGCTGATTTATGGGCCTAACGAAAATCCAAATTTCACCCCGCCCCACCATTTTATTTTGAACACCAGGCCCAACATTTCTTTTGTTTCTTATCTCTTTTTTTAGTCTTTTTTTAATTTGTTTTATATTTACTTATTTACAAAATCATTTTTTAATCATAAAATCAGAAAAACATAAAAAATTAGAAATAGATTTTATTTTGTTTAAATTTAAATTTCATAATTAATTTAGTTGATTATTTTTTACCTTTATTTCGTTAATTAAAAACAATTAGAATTAGTTTAACATTTCAATATTTCCTAAACAAAAAAAATGCCAAAAAAATATTAAATTTGTTTAGAATTAATTCTAATTAGTAAATTTCTTTTCCCTTTTTTTATTTAAATTAATTATATTTAACCCAATGTAATATTTTCTTAAATAAGACAAAACAAACAACAAAAATATTTTCCTCTTTTTGTTTAGAATTTTTTTAGGGTTTTAATGTTCCCTTTGATTCGCGAGCGCTTAACTACTTTCGCATTATTATTACCCTTTCTTATTATTGTACATGATTCCCGGTTTGTAATAGTAAAAAACTAGGACACTTACTGCTTTTATCTCCCCAATTTTGGACTTGTAAATTCCCCCTCCCCGAAGCCATTTAATAGTTAGGTTTAATTTTCGCACTTTAAATTTCTGTACATATATTCACTGTTAGATGTATGATAATTGGATTGCATGGCAAGACATTAAAAACAAAATGTTAGCAAACCTAACGCAAAGATAAATAATTAAAACACAATGCACTTGCACATGCGCGCATCTAGGGTACCCCCTCACTTCAGTTTCCTTTGGATTAAAACAGTCACAACTCTTGAAGCGTGGGAGATTTTAGTGGCTACCCTCCAGTTTAAAGATCTAAAAAATGACCCTCTCGATGTTGCCTCGGTATAATCTTAAAATCCTATGGTGGTTACTAAAGTATCTTGCCCAGTTGCCTTTGTGACTGTAACGATGACCCTTCGAATGTCCCTCAAACATCCAACGATGGTGCTACCTGCTCACTAATAGTAGGATAGCATTTTCTAAAGGAAAAGAGGAAAAGAACCAACCTTTCGAGTAGGTAGATAATTGTTAGATGCTTGCTCAAAATAAAACATTTTCCACACATACACTCCTTTCCAATAATATTTTCAAAGGCACTTTGTATACGTTCTCAACAATACGAGAAACATTACAAAGTTCGCAGCACTAAGGCGTCTTTTCAAAATACTTTTTCAAACACACAAAATACAAGGTATTTCAAAAATGAGCTAGCATCTAAGAGCCCGTAGATAACTACAGATGGAAATGGTACTAACACCTTCCCTTTCCATAATCTACCCCCCTTACTCAAAAATAATCTCGAAAGGTCTTTTTCTGTTCTTTTCACCCTTTCCTTTATTGGATAAAAGAAAAGTCGGTGGTGAATCTTGCTTACCGTAACATTTGCGAGTACAAACGCAAAACCAGTATAACAGTCGGTTCTGCCACCGTATTACTTTATGTAATGAAAGTTTATCAACTCTAGGGATTTGACTAAGATTATCAGCTTAAATCTATCAACTAATATGCTAACAAACAGATCTAATTGAAAATTCAACAGTTTGTGATGAACTTACTCATTTAACTACTTACATGGGTAGTTTGTGAAAGCTACCTCTATTTAAAAATACCTGGCTCCCTACATTCGTCTTGTTGTATTTTCCTTCTCGACGTGTTTTGTTGACTTCATCCATGTGTGGGCAACTTGTTAAACTTGTGGTTCCTCAAAATAGTATGTCTATCAATTTTGAGTGACGCTATAATTAGTCTTAGGTGTAAACACTAGAAATACATTTTATTCATACTAACAAAAAATGCATGCATTGTGACACTCATTTATTTAAAATTTGACATAGTTGTTTGAAAATTATTATAAACAAATAATTTTAAAAAATAAGATCAAAATAAGAAATTAACAAATGCTACTGTAACGAGATTGTTTATATTGTAATATGATTTAACTAATTTTTCAATTAAATTTTGAATAAAATTATAAAAAGAACAACAATAAATAAATATGATATTTAAATAAAGCATATAGTTAGAATAAAAGATATACACTAAAATTCTCTCTCTCTCTCTCTCTCTCTCTATATATATATATATATATATATATATATATATATATATATATATATATATATATATATATATATATATATATATATATATATATATATATATATATATGTTCCAGTAAAACACGTTTGGATAACTCTCCCGAAGTAAATCAGGCAGGGTTGCAACTATTATGTATATTCGTGGTTTGTATCTTGCTTATACGTGATGTATGCTTGTCCTTTTCCTTAAGGGGAGGTTCCCTTTTATACCTCTACTCTTGTAACCTGTCTTTATTAAGAGGTGACATCTCAAATCCCCTCATAAATGATGAGGTTTAACTCCCGCCATCATAATGATGAGGCATAACGCCCTCTGTTGAGGCTTGTAACGCTCATGTAACTTTTAGATTATTGTAATTGTCTTACATGATTCATTATTGATCCACATGTGTCCACTCATACATCATATGTATCGACACATAAACCTATTTTTCATGTAAAAATTCATTTTTAATGCATTGTACCTTTTCCAAACATGTTTTAAATGCATTCTAAGATCCTTAATGCAAAAGTTCACATAAAAACTCATAGATATCATTCAATATACAGAAATACTAAGGTTATCCTAGTTTTGCATCATACAAAACATATAATGGGCAAGTGCACTCCCATACTCCCCCTTTTTGATGATGGCAAAACCCGTGGATGCATTTTGTGTCTTCATGAAGGCTTCCCCTGAATATGTACATCCTAACTTTATCTCCGCATATGCTTCTCCCCCTTTGACACCATCAAAAAAAGAAAAAAAGCAAGTCATAAGAAGTATCATATATCACACAAATACTAATATACCACACATAGGCATCTTACCTATATATATGGAGTGACACAAAAATAAGCATAAATAACAGGCAATCTCCATAAAAACAAATACAAAGGCATGAAAGTTGATGAAGGCAATGCACTAGCAAACTCTTGATTCTCTTAAAAAACATCACGATTATGCAACACTTTACAATGGTACTCCTGATGCTGCACACACATGTTCCTAGCTTGGCGAAGAATACATCACCATTAAAACCAAAACCAAATATGTTATTGTAAAATGAGACATGACTTGATCAAGAATTGCATTTGCATTAAACATGCTTAAATTACTTGAATTACAAGAAATAATAGTAAAAAACATGCCTGTACACTAAGAATCATATACTTCAAAAGAGAAAGAATCAATAACATGAAGTCACTATAAGCATATAAATTGACACATATTACAGTTATCAATTAATTTTTTTAGAAGTGAACATTCATGAAATATATTATATCAAGCACATCAAGCATATCAAGCATTGAGACATAAACAACATTGCATTGAGAACATGCTTACTTTCAAGGAGAAAAAGGAATGAAATCACCTCATAGATGAATGGAACGGAGGATGCACTCACATAGTATGAAACTCTCAAATGAAAGTTGGAGAAATATATATAGAGTTCATGCAACAAATGTATTTAGGAAATATTTAAGATATCAAGACTCCTTAATTCCCTTCGAATTTTGAAAAATTGTTCGTGTTGTACCCCAAAATTTGCCCTTCCATTTTAAAGACAATTAATTTAAGACACCTTCTCATGCTCATAGGGTTCTCAAGTACTAAAGACTACTCAAGAGTTGATTAAATAAACCCTCCTCTTAAGTAGTGACCTACAGTTAGGGTTTTAGTTTTCTTAAAGAAAATTGAGCTTCTAATGCCTCAAGTGAGTTTCATGGTTCCTCATATGCTTCAAAGAATCTTCATGTCAAGTTTCAAGCCTTTCATCACAAGTTTGCTCAATCAATTGCTCAGGTGATTGAAAAACAATTGTATTAGACAAAAAGTCAATTGTGGTCGACATACAGTCAAACTTCAAGATTTTTGGTCAACATGAATATTTTGAAGTCACATTCATCATTGGATCAATGGTTGATCATGATTCATCAAGAAAACTCAAGATTCATCAAAAGTCAAAAGTTAGTAAATTAGGGTTTTCTTAAGGAGAAGTCAACTGAACTTTGACCAAGCATAACTTTCCCATGCTTTATCATAAATTTCTCAACCAAAGCCCATTTTGAAGGAAACTAAATTCTCTACAACTTTGTCTCTCTAAGCTCAAGGCCAAAAATGTTTCATTTGAGAGATATTTTTGTACCCCAATTTTTCCCCAAAGATCCCTTCATCATACCATATTGATTCAATCGCAACAAGATCACATTAGGGTTTTTGGTTCTACCCCCTATCTTTAGCTTTTCTATTTGAGGAATCAGCATGCACCTTGACTTATTTTTCTTGTGTGATCATTCATGTTTTGTTTTGACTTTCCTTTTAATTAATAAAATGCAATATTGGTTTGTCTTACTTGTTAATAATGTAGGTAAAGGCAATGTGGCTTACCAAGTTGATCCATGGGTTCATGAGTTTATTTCCATGCCCTAGTCAATAAAGTTTGAGAAATAAAAACCTCACCATTGAAGTTGTATTGGAATAAATGGCATGGCAAAGTTAATTTTGGTTCACTACATTTCAAAGTTATCAAAATTGATTCAAAAGTACAAGGGGTTGATGGAAGAAGTTGTCATGATTGGACAAGGTCTTGTTCCCATTGGTCACAAGTGCATATTTTTATTAATTCTCAAGATATGGAAGTGGTTATTCTTTTTATGAGTTCTCATTATCATCCTCAACAACTTCTATTTACAAAGCAATAGTGTTGGTACAAGAAGGTTGTTCAAAATTGTCAAAGTTCCTGAAAGCATTTTCTTGATTTAAGAGCTAGGGTTTTGAACTTCAAAGAAGTATATCTTGCTCATCTTTTGGTATTTTTGAGTGATTCCAAAGACATCCTTCTCTTCAAAGGGTTATTAACAAATCACTTCAAAATTTTCAAGGATTTTTCATGTGTAAGAAACTTGATGATGAAGAAAGATTACAAGTCCTCTAGATGAACCCCCAATTTTCCATGTGTGACTTCAAATGATCATAACTTGGTCAATTTTTATCATCTTGAGCCCACTATTTTTCCATAATTATCTTGAGGATGTGAACTTTATTCTTTATTTTATGTGAAAAGTGATAAAATGGATGGACGATGCCCTAAGGATACAAAATATTATAGGTCACTTCATGATTTGTTTCCAACTTCAACAATTCATAACTCTCTCAATTTTTGGATATTTTGAATGGTTTAAGTTTCAAAATGTCACTCAATAGGTCTATTTCATTCCATCTTTTTTGTTCAAGATCAAATTCCAAGTGGAAGGCCATGTTTGGATGTAAAATATTATAGGTCACTTTTGAAGAAAAATTTGAAATATTTCTAAGTATGGAAAGTCAACCTTTTTCCCCCAACTTTGACTCAATGCAACTTTCAGCTCAAGCATCCATTTGATTCCATTATTTTTCCATTTCAAAGCTTGTAACCTCATCTTTCTAAAGCATCAATAATCATGCCCTAAGACCCCTTGAGTTGAAAATGCCATTGTTTTGAATTTGGTAACTTGGAACTGAATTTCTCACCAAGTCATAATTTTGAAATCCGTAATGTGGCCTCTAATCACAAGATTTATGCGAGTTTTTTATTTAAACTTGATTAAAAAACTTTCCAGAAGTGTTTAGCACCTCAAAACGCAAAGATTGGATGAGTTTTGGTAAAAATAAGATCACACTTTACTCGTGCATCAGATTCACACGAATTCCCTCCAAAATGCATCATTCACTCTTCCTTTTGATCCCATTTTCTTCTCCTATAAATACATGAACTATCACATTCATTTTCTCAAGCTTGAATAGCCATAATCACACTGCCAAACATGCTTCATAACTCAATTTTCTGTAAATTCGGAATCAGTGCTGAAGCCTTTTTCAATCCAATTTTTCTATCAATTTACCTTCCTTGATCTTCCCTGAAGCTAACCATACAATTACCTTCAAGAATCGTGCCCTATATTGCTCCATAGAAGTCCAGTTTCAGAGCTCTGCAACTCAACTTCAATAGGTAGATTTCTACATCAATTCTTCAAAACTTTAATATCATTTTGATGCTCTCATTGCCCTGGTTCTAATTGCAACACTTGATTTTATCTGGAAACACGTTTTGACCTTGAAAAATCAAATCCCTTTTCAAAACTTTCCTTCCAAATTAGTTGAGCTACATTTTATATAAATCTGTCTCGAAGGTGTGGTTGTCTTTATCTTGAAGAGACGAAGCGAATGGCATAGGTCTGAGCTTCTGATTTTACAGTTTGAGAGACCTATAATTCACGTTGGCTGTAGGTTGAAGATGACCAACGTGTCATCTTCCAACCAATGAAGGCGCGCCACTTGTTTTTTTTAAAATCTGATTTAATTAATGATTCAGTGCTTTATTCACTAAACTCCATAACATGCACAACGCGCCAGGTCCACATGATCTGTTTACTAACGCGTTTTCACATTGATTAGATGGCCCATATTTTTTTGGTTTGATATTTTATTTTCTGATTTTTATTTTAATTGTTTTAAATTTCAAAAAATCATAGAAAATTCATTTTTAGTCCAATAAATCTGAAAAAAATATGAAAAATATTTGATTTTTCTCTTTCTGATTTTTATTTTTCACAGTTTTATTTTGTGTTTTGATGTTTTTTTATAAATTTTCACTTTATTTGAATTGTTTTAAATGTTTAAAAATACTTTTATGCATTTTTAAATTCTGAAAAAAAATTATGGAATGATCCAATGATATTGTGACAAATATTGGTGACCTCATTCATTTTTTATTTCTGACTTTATTATTTTTTATCATTTTTTCTTTTCTTTACCTATTTCTTTTAATTTTAAAAATAGTTTCTGACTTTAAAAAATTACCAAAAATTTTGTAAAAATATTTGAGTCCTTTTCTGATTTTTCTATGGTCTTACTTTTTATTTCTTGATTAATTTGAACATAGTTGATATTTTTCTCTTTTATTTCTATTTGAAAACCTTTTTTAATGTATATATTAAATGCAATATTATTTTGTGATTATTTTCTGGCTGATCTTGGGTTGAATTTTTGATTATGAACTTTGTTAACATCATTGGATCTATGGTGTTTAGTTTAACTCCCTAAAAATGGATGAATGATTTTAATAATAGTTTGATTGAAATTTAATTCAAATGTGGTTTGCATTCTTTCCCATCCCTCTTCATTCCATCTCTTTCTTATTGCACTAAGTGTTATTGGAGAATGATCTCTATATCATGTCTCAAAACAAATGGTGCATAGATTGATATTGATCGGCCTCAAAATAGGTGTGACTTATATATAAGTCCACTTACGATTGCTTAACATAGCGCTAAATTTTGTCCCAATTCGAATAAATGACCATTCGTGGCCCAAACCTATGTTTGCAAGCCCAAGTGTGTTAATTTGATCCCTTTGATCCAATAACTTTGAGATTCATTGTGTCGAGGCTTTGGTTCTACGAATCCTCTAATGGATCTATAAGACTTTTGATCAACGCTGATCACTTAAACATCATGGATCATTAAATGGTACTTTTGAGAATTCCAAATGGATGATATACTTGACAAAAAGCAAATGCAACTTGTTGTGTGGAGGCTTTGGTTCTACCAATCCTCTAATGAGTTCCAAATGCAATTTTCAAGATGGTCATCCAACTAACCACTAATCATTAATTTGTTTCACTTTATGCTTTTATTTTTTATGCTTTATGTATCATTTACTTTAAGTATTATATTTCATGTCATTTGTATTTTGCTCACTTGAGCATTTATATCCTTGTTATTTTTGTTTTTCTCACTTGAGTCTTTCTTTTAATTTTCAAGACACCTAATAATCAACATGAATCCTAAAAAATGGCTTTAATGATACTTGGACTATTTGGTTACTATCTTTGGCATTATGGAGTATTGGACTTCTTTGACTTAGGATTAGAAACCTTGGCCTATGTTGGAGACCTTGTGACCTTAATTGATATTTTGTCTGGAGTTCTTGAGGTTTACCTCAAGACATTGGGTTGTTTGTTTGTTTTGTGTGCAGGTTATTGTGATTACACTCTTTATTTGTAATCTGGAATTCACCCGTACACAGTTGTTACTCTTCCCAATTTTTGTTAAGACTTAATACACTTGAAGTTTGGTTCTGTCAAGAGGTCTAGTATCTTTGCTTGTTTGGTTTCAATCCGAGGAATGGGAATTCTATCTTGACTCATAATGTCAAATATTGGCTTCTTGTTGGTTAGATGGTTCTTATCCCTAGCGTTTACCTTATGCCTTAGGATAGTCTCTTCTTCTCCTCCCATCTTCTTTAATTTCAAAAATCTCCTCCCTCCTTTTGAAAACCCTTCTTGTTTCTAAGCTTGAATCACTTTCATAAAAACTTGGACTTAGGTACATGCATTTTTCAAAACATTTTCATAAATAAACTTCAATCAACTTTTACTTTGCCTTTTTGCCATTTTGCCATTTTTCCATTTTGCCTTTTCAATCTCATTTCAAACCATTTTGCCTTTTCACTTTAAAACTTTTCTCAAAAGATTGGACTCTTGTCAATCCTTGTAGTGAAGCAAACAACTATACTTCTACAATATATAGTGAAGTGAGATATTTTCCACTTGGGTGTTGAGTGAGGAATTGTTGATTTTAAAATCCAAGCCATATCCTCCACTTTGAGATGATGCAAATTCTCCTTTCTCATGATTGTGGGTAGTAAGTATGTTTTCCATATGGACAATAACGATGATCTCTTATCTCTTAAAATCAACCAACACACTTGTGTTTTAAAAAAATTCAAAAGGTGAACTACGTGTACCCCGATCCCTTATTGCACGAAAGGTGGTACGTAGGCACTAAAGGTTCACAACCGCGGCGGGTGCAAAAAAAATCATAAAAAATATATTTCTTTTCTCACTTCCACCATCTATTTTACATACAACATTTTATAGCCAAAATATACAAAGTTTTTACAAAGAGCTTCCAGCAGAGTACCGTAGATGTTTAGGGTGCTAATACCTTCCCTTTGCATAACCAACCCCCTTAACTTGAATCTTTCCCCCCTCTTTTTGGGTTACTCGCTCTTTTCCCATTCCTTTGGAAACAATAAAGTGCGGTGGCAATTTTTATTTTTGATCTGTATAAGTCTAGTCAACCTAATGGCTTAGTCTTAAACATTTCTACCGCTACAGGAAAAATTGCGACTTCACTGGGGAAAGATTGACCTCTTACTGGTCCATCCCTAAGTGGGTTGAGTATATCTTTGTTTATATCTGTATATGTTCTATTGTTTGTTTATGTGTTATATGTTGTATGTATGTTTGTCTGGATTTTTCTGGTTTTCAGGGTGCTTGGTGATTACTCATAAGTCCTATATCTGGACTTGGGCAAACTTTATGATAGGACGGGCGGTATAGTCATGTTAACTTTGAGGGAGTAATCCAAAAAAAGGAGGCATGAAATCCCCCAGTCAGTGGAGGCCCCTTTGACTGTAGTTTTGTTTACCGAGTAATCAGGAAGATGTACTACTTTCGACCTAGGAGCCTGCTGAAGCTGAGGATCGTAGAATACCTAACCCATCTTGGCCTTTTAGGTGTAGTGCGGAAGCTATGACGGAGTAATCCGAAAATAGATGTCACGAGATACTATGCTCGGACGAGTTTTTTCTTGAGAATATTACTAATTACCGAGTTAATCGAGAAGTTGGTAATATCTGAAGGAAGGATGTAGACTTTGGGAACCTCTAGAACCTTGTTCAATAGGTGATAACTTTTAGACCATACCTCATGGGTAGTACCTTCGACCTCATGCTCGTGACGTTGAACCTATGAACCCTATATGTGTGATCTTGTGTGTGATTGTTGCATCATGCATCCATGCACCCATAAGCATCTTTTGAAGGAATTTCATTTCAAGGGTCTTTAAAAGTTGACCATTTATGAATATCTCAGGTACCTTTTGGCCATGGATTATGGAAAGAGAAAGACTGGAAAATACAATTTCAAAGATTCCAAGATAGATGAGTTGATCAGTCTAATTCTCGAGATTGAGTGTTCTGCAGATTTTCGAAAGAAGTATGGATCTATCATTCCTATCATGAAGCTTAGGATGAAGGAGGGTATTCTCTCGACTTTGGTCCAGTTCTATGATCTGATGTATCATTATTTTAATTTCCCTGATTATCAGTTGATTCATACACTAGAGGAGTATTCTTATCTTTTGGATTTACATATTACCGATCGTGTTCCTTTTACTGGTTTGGAGGGTGAGCCAAAATCATACGAGATTGTTGCTTTGATTCATCTGGGTAAGTCTGAGGTTGAAGACCATATGATTACTAAAGGAGGGATTAGAGGATTACAAGCTCAGTTATTATTAGATAAATATCATTACTTTTCCAGGATGAAGAGTACAGTCGCTTTTGAGGCCAACTTTGCTCTACTTGCTTACGGGTTGTTTTTATTTCCTGATGTGGACAAGTTTGTTGACATTAATGTTATCAGGATCTTCATGATCGGAAACCTAGTTCCTACATTGTTGGGTGATGCTTATTACTCTATTCATCTTAGGAATTATTATCATGGGGGGATGATTGTCTGTTGCACGCCTCTGTTGTACCGATGGTTTATTTCTCATATGCCCCAGTCTGATGCTTTCTGGGATGTCAGGAAGGAACCCCGTTGGGCTCCTAATATCATGGCACTTACTAACTCGGATATTGATTGGGATCATCGGGCTTACCAGGATGTAGAGGTTGTCGATAATTATGGTAGTTTCCCCAATGTGCCTCTTCTTGGTACAAAAGGGGGAATTAACTACAACCCTGTTCTTGCACAACGATAGCTTGGTTATCCAATGAGGGATAAACCAAATAATATTCATTTGAGTAGTTTCTTTATAAAGGAGGGAGAAGACCATAAGGAAGCTAGGGAGCAGATTGCGAAGGCCTGGCGTCACATTCATAAGAAGAGTAGGAAGGATTTGGGACCGAGATGGGCTGTTTCTTTGGAGCCATATCATCAGTGGGTCCAAACGAGAGCTATTTAGTTGAAGATTTTGTATTCCCAAGAAACACCTATGCCTGATTTGTTTGTGAAGACCACACCTCCCTTATTGGATGATGTGGAAGAACTACAACTTGCTTTGGTTAGGATGCAGTAGGAAAAGGATGCTTGGAAGAATACGTGCCAAAATTTAGAGATTTCCTATAGAGCAGACTTGAAGGAAAAAGACGACTTGATAGAGATTCTGTAGAGTCGGGCTGTAGAGATGATGGAGAAGCAAGGAGATTTATTTTCTCCTAAGCCTCAGTCAGATGCTAGTTTCTCACTTTTTGATTCAGGTGATTGGAAGGAGGTCGCCACCAAATATGCTGAAGAAAACCAGAGGTTGAAGGCTCAGATTTCCAGGCTTACAAGGAAGCGCCAGCGTATAGAGTGATCTCCATCAACTTTACTTCTTAGGATTTTAGACTTTATTTTCATCTTGTACTTGGGATTATTGAAACTTGTAATTCGTTTTGAAGTTATTATAATAAAAGTTTTCAGTATTTTAAATGTGTTATTACTTTGAATTTGCAATATGTCTATATATCTTTAAGTCCCTTGAAATATTAATAATAAAAAATAAATCATGTGCATTTCATTTCATTCGTCATATTGCACATATTTCTTGCATTTGTTATGCATATCCAGGTATCTTACCAAGCTTCTTTACTTCGTTCAACAAGTTGTCTCACCACTACAATACTCGAGCTAATTTCAGAAGAAAGATGGACAACTTAGAACAAGAGAATCGCGAGCTGTGCGGGGAGGTTTCTAGTTTTAAGGCCGGCATGGCCAATCTTACTGCTCTGATGGAATCTCTGGTGGCTTCTAAGAATCAGCCACCGAGTTTTCAACCTCAACCAACAAGGGCTACTACTGAAGCTCCGACTGTTCCTGTGTCTGCTACTCTAGCTGTTGTTCCGAATCGCATGCCTCAAGGTTATCCATGGGGAATGCCAGAGAACTTTGCGCCTGAAAGTTTCAATCTTGGTCCTTAAGAAGCTCCAGTTATTCAGACTATTGTTACTCCCGCACCTCCTGTGGTGCATGTTGCTCCTGCTGCACCTCCTTCGGTGAATATGGTCCCATTTGTTAATGATGATATGTGTCGCCCTTTTCCTCCACCAAGTGAAGACTTGGCTCTTTATGACAGAATGAATGATTTTCAAGAGCAGTTTGACAAGATGAAAAGAAAGATGAAGGCCCTCAGGGGAAAGGAATTGTTCGGGCAGAATGTGAATGAATTATGCTTGGTCCCGAATGTTAAGATACCTGCAAAGTTTAAGGTCCCAGAATTTGAAAAGTACAAGGGAAACACTTGCACTTGTGCTCATTTGGTGATGTATGTAAGGAGAATGTCTACCCATACTGATGATCAACGTCTGCTAATTCACTTTTTTTAGGGTAGTTTGACCGGTGCTGCGCTGAAGTGGTATATGAGTTTAGACAGCGTCAATATCCATACTTTCAATGACTTGGGAGAAGCATTTATCAGATAATACAAATACAACATGGACATGGCGCCTGGCCGTGATCAACTCAGGGCCATGGTCCAGAAAGACAGGGAATCATTCAAATAATATGCACAAAGATGGTGTGAGGTAGCCGCCCAAGTGATTCCTCCCATGGAAGATAAGGAGATGATTAAGATTTTCTTGAAGACTCTGGGTGCTTTCTACTATGAAAGGATGGTAGCAAGTGCGCCAAGTGACTTTACTAGAATGGTAGGCATGGGTATCCAGTTAGAAGAGGTTGTAAGAGAGGGGCGTTTAACAAAGAGTGAAGGTTCTGGAAATACGAAGAAGCCATCCTATAGGTTTACCAAAAAGAAGGAAGGAGATAAAAATGTTGTTATACAAGAGAGGAAAGTTAATTCTCCTAGAAGAAGTTATCAGCGTCATTAGCAAGTCGCCTCAGTTACTCCGGTTGTTGGTGTAGCTCCAACCACCGTTGCTTATCAGAGACCATCCCAGCAGGGGAATCAATGGTATAATCAGAGAAGGGAGAGTTATGACCCTATACCTATGAGTTATACAGAGTTACTCTCGGTGTTAATTCAGAAGAAGTTGGTTCAGACCCGACCACACCCCGTTGTACCATCACTGTTGCCTTGGTATTACAAAGCAGACTAAACATGTGCTTTTCATCAGGGAGCACCAGGGTATAATGTTGAGAACTGCTATCCTTTGGAGACTGAGGTGCAGAAATTGGTGAAGTCTGGTATTCTATCTTTCAAAGATGTGGGCCCTAATGTGAAAGACAATCCTCTACCTAAGCATGAAGGAGAAAATGTTGTGAACATGGTGGCCGGTTGTCCAAGCGGCTTCCAGAGTTTTGATATTAATCTGGTTAGAGGAGATTTGGTTAAAATGCATGCAGACCTATGTGAATTTAGCTACTATACGCATGACCATGCTTGTTGTGCTATTTGCAGTACAGATATATAGGATTGTGACAAGATAAAGGTTGATTTGCTTGAGATGATGGATGAGGGCCTCATCCACACAATCAGGCCTAGGGAAGAGTATGAAGAGGAGGTAAAAATGGTTTCTGGATGTCCTGGAGAGTTCCGAATTTTGGATGTGGAGTATATGAATGAGGATCTTATACAATTGCATGCTACTTTCTGCCACATGGCTGGTAAGGTGAAACATCAATATGGATCTTGCCGAACTTGTTGCTAGGACTCCCGAGGATGTTCAATTGTGAGGAAAGGTGTTCGGTTGTTGTTAGACAATGGAACTATCAAGGTTACAGGTCAAAGGGATGATTACCATGAAGTTGATGTGATTGAGGTCTGTTTGGCTGAAGAAGAGTCGGATAATGAGTATGCCTCTGCAGATGAGTATTTCTCCTCATATGAAGATTTATTTTCCAGACATGAATCATTAATGACTGATTGTGTTGAAGAATGGGTAAATGTTATTATTCCTTGTTTTGGTGCACCCGCCCATTTTGAAGTTGAATGTCATAGCAAGCCATCTATTACTCCATTGGTGATTAGTTTGCCATGTCCTGTTCCCTAAAAGTCAGATAAGGTTGTACCCTACAAATATAATGCTACAATCTTAGAGGATGGTGTGGAAGTTCGCATCCAACTAATGCCTGATGTTGGAAATGTTGCTGAGACTAGTAGAGTGACCCGCTGCGGTCGTGTATTTACACCAGTTGTTCGTGGGGATATTAGTACTGGAAAGAAAATTGTTGAAAATGTTGAACCCAAGAAGGAAGTGGCTGAATCTAGTGGAGCTACACTAGAGAAGGAGGTGGATGATATTTTGAAGATAATCAAGATGAGCGACTACGAAATTGTGGATCAGCTACTTCAGACTCCTCCAAAAATATCTATCTTGGCTTTACTATTGAACTATTCTGCTCATAGAGAATCTTTGATGAGGGTATTGGACCAAGATTTTGTAGAAAGTGATATGCCTGTAGACCAATTCAGCAGCGTAGTGGGGAACATTACGTCATGTAATAACCTGAGTTTCTGTGACGATGAATTGCCTGATGAAGGAAGGAATCACAATCTTGCCCTCGACATCTCTATGAACTGCAAGAATGATTCACTATCCAATGTGATGATTGATAATGGATCTGCATTGAACGTTATACCGAGGAGCACACTTATGAAGTTGAAATATCAAGGAACGCCTATGCACCCAAGTGGCATTATTGTGAAAGTGTTTGATGGATCAAGGAAATCTGTTAATAGTGAAGTGGACTTTCCTATTCATATAGGCCCATATTTGTTTCAGATTACTTTCCAGGTCATGGATATTGTGCCCGCTTATAGTTGCTTGCTAGGACGGCCGTGGATACATGGGGCAGGGACTGTCACTTTGACTTTACACCAGAAGATGAAGTTTGTACGTGAAGGAAAAATGGTAATTATAAATGGAGAACAGACCTTATTGATATCTCATTTTTCCTCTTTCAGCATTGTGGTGGCGATGAAGCTGTTGTTGGAACCCAGTTCCAAGCTTTATCCATTGACAACATAAGAGGAAATGAGAATTTTATGGTTTCGCTTAAGGATGCGCAGCAGGTTGTGCGTAATGGCCATAGTGAAGTTTGGGGACAGATTGTGGATCCACCTGTAAACAAGAATAGAGTTGGCTTGGGGTTCTTGTTAGAACAAAGTTTGGTTCTAATCATATATTAGAGTTTTGATGATAACAATGATATAAAATTTTGTGATATTTATTTTCTACCCTGCCTTGTATGTTCTCTAAGTTCAGATGATGTTCTGACTTATGCATCTTAGAAAGAAACAACATTCTACACAAATATAAACCAAACTCAGAAGGAAGCACTCCATAGAAAACTCTGATGAAGAGAAATCCTAAGCAACCTAAGATAAAGCTAGATGAAGCAAAGATCTGACAGAATTACGCTGAAAGCAACATCTGATAAAATGCAAGATTAAAGCAAAATCTGATGAACACATATTGAAGAATACTCTGATAGAAGAAAAGATCAAGTAAACTCTGAAACGGAAACGCTGCAAGCAAACACTTAAATTTCCAGAGACAAGCTCTGACAGTACCGTTAGTTATTAAATGCTAAGACAGCTAACGCACTCAAGTGTACTACGCGCACGAGCATTGGAAACGTAAATACCAAGCCTACTCGCTACACGCAACACACATCATTGCAAACACGCTTCATTAAATGCAAGCACTATCATCAAGGCATTAATGTTCAAGAATTGGAAACTATATATATAATACCTTTTGTTTCAAAGAAAGGTAACTGACTTACGTGAAATATACTTACGCTCACTGTTTTCATACTTGTAAACTAATACTGTATAGTAGGTAGATCTTAAGTATTGGGCAACAATCTTAGTGATAAATCACAGTTGTGATAAAGCTTTTTAGAAGCAAATCTATTTCACTACTATTAAGAGATAATTTTGTAAGTGTTCCTTGAGAGACCAGTTGGGTCAGATTTCTCAAGAGGGCTAGGACTAGTTTGAGTCTTAGAGGTGTTAGTCACTTGCAGTTGGCTTGTGCATTGTATTGTTAGTCACACCAGTTTGATTATGCATTTGTAATCAGTTTGATTATAGTGGATTAAGTCCTTGTTGAGAGAGGCGAAATCACCTTGGCGGGTGGACTGGAGTAGTTTGAGTTTCAAACAAACCAGGATAAAAATACCAGTGTCCTTCCATTAGTATTGCGCTAGAAAAAGAAAAACTTATTCACCCCCCCCCCCCCCCCTCTAAGTGATTTCTCACCCTTCAATTGGTATCAAAGCTCTAGTTCTGGGTGCAAACACCTAACAGTGTCAGAAAAAGATCCAGAAGGAAAGCACCATGACAACTAAACAAAACAAAAACAACTGCACCAAACCTACCGTGTTTGATGGAGAAGACTTTGGATACTGGAAGGATAGGCTAGAAAGTTTCTTTCTAGGTCATGATGCTGATCTATGGGATCTGGTCCTAGACGAGTACACTCATCCAGAAGATAAAGATGAAAACAAAATTGACAGAAACAACATGGATAAACAACAGTAGTTAGATTTCAAGAATTACCACAGAGCCAGAAACATATTTCTGAATGCTATCTCTAAAAATGAATATGAGAAAATCACCAACAGAGATACAACACATGACATGTTTGAATCCCTCAAGATGACTCATGAAGGAAATGCTCAAGTAAAAGAGACAAAAGCTCTGGCTCTCATTCATAAGTATGAAGCATTCAAAATGGAAGAAAATGAGTCTATTGAAGCTATGCTCTCGAGATTCCAAACTCTGATTGCTGGCCTGAGAGTTCTGAACAAAGGATACACCAAGGCATACCATGTTAAGAAAATTATCAGAAGTTTACCCAGAAGACGGGCACCTATGGTTACTGCATTCAAAGTTTCAAAAGATTTGAATGATGTATCCCTTGAAGAACTTATCAGTGCTTTAAGAAGTCACGAGATAGAACTTGATGAACATGAGCCTCAGAAGAAAGGTAAGTCGATCGCCTTTAAATATATTAAAAAGTGTGAAACTAATGCTTTTCAGGCAGAAGAAGGAAAATCTGAAGATTCTGCATCAGAAGAAGATGAGTTATCTCTGCTCTCTAGAAGGATCAATCAGATTTGGAAGCATAGACAAAAGAAGTTCAGGAACTACAAGAGGTCAGAAGATAAACCAGAATCTTCTAGACATAAGAAGTCAAGCATAAGAGATATAGTCTGCTATGAATGTAAAGAACCTGGACACTACCAAAGTGATTGTCCTAAGTTACAAAGAGAAAGACCAAAGAAAAATTTTGGAAGAAAGAAAGGCATGATGGCCACCTGGGATGATTCAGAATCTTCTGAAGCTGAATCTGACTCAGAAGATGAACATGCTAACCTAGCGTTTATGGCTACTACAACAGATGACGATGACTCAGACTCTAATTCAGAACCAAAAGAGGTATTCTCTGAATTTTCTAGAACTGAACTTACTGAAAGCTTATCTGAACTTCTAGAAAAATACAGTCAACTCAAAATCAAATACAAGAAACTTAAAAAGAATCTTGCGTCTGATTTTGAGAAACTTGAAACAGAAAATTATGAACTTAAAGAAAACATTTTTAAACTCAAAGAGGAAGTTCAAAAATTTGAAAAGATTTCCATTTCAGATTCTGCTTTAAGTTCAAAATATATTCTTAAAGAATATGATTCTAGTTTTCAAACATTTCTTGCTAAAAGCATAGATAGAAGTAGAATGGCTTCAATGATCTATGGTGTTAGTGGAAATGACAAAAGAGGTATTGGATATAAAGCTCCCAGAGGGAAAGAAATATATAAACCTAAGCTCGTAGAGGAAATGGTTATATCATATAAACCACTACACAAACAATTTAGTTTTCGGCACACACATGATATAAAATAAGCTCAAAAGGCTATAGGGTATACAACACAAACTCTGATTGTTGAAGAATCAATCAAAGTCAGATTTGATGATAAGCTTGGCTAGCAAAAGCCAAAGCAAAATGAAAATTCTGCAGGTACAGAAGATCATCTTACAAACTCTAAAGAGTCATAAGCAAAAGACAACTCAGAAGATCCTCCTATTGAAAATGCTCTGGAAAATCTAAGAATTTATGAACAATCCTCACAAAATAAATTACCCAGAATCACATCAGCACATCCAGAAAATGTGATTATAGGAAAGAAAGAAGATCCCATCAGAACAAGATCCTCCTTCAGAAACAATGAAGAATCATTGTTTGGATTGGTCTCTCTGATTGAGCAAACTTCAATAGAGGAAGCTCTGCAAGATAATGATTGGATCCTAGCCATGCAAGAAGAATTAAACCAATTTTCAAGAAATGATGTGTGGGATCTTGTTCCAAAACCTAAAGCATGTAATATCATTGGAACTAAATGGGTCTTCAGAAACAAGTTAAATGAGCAGGGAGAGGTTGTCAGAAACAAAGCACGACTGGTTGCTCAGGGTTATAGTCAACAAGAAGGAATTGATTATAATGAAGCCTTTGCCCCAGTCGCCAGGTTAGAATCAATTAGATTGTTAATTTCTTTTGTTGTTCAACACAACATCTCATTATATCAAATGGATGTTAAAAGTGCCTTTTTAAATGGTTACATAGAAGAAGAAGTTTATGTCCACCAACCTCCAGGTTTTGATGACTCAAAATTTCCAGAACATGTTTTCATACTGAAAAAGTCTTTGTACGGTCTGAAACAAGCTCCCAGAGCTTGGTATGAACGTCTGAGTAATTTTCTTTTAGAAAAGAATTTTACCAGAGGCAGAGTGGACACAACTTTATTCAGAAAAACATTTAAAAATGATATTTTAATCTTTCAAATATATGTTGATGATATTATTTTTGGAATTTCTAATGTCTCTCTTGGAAGAGAATTTGCTGAGTCTATGCAGGTTGAATTTGAGATGAGCATGATGGGAGAACTAAAATTCTTTTTGGGAATTCAAATAAATCAGACTCCAGAAGGTACTTACATACATCAGACAAAGTATGTCAAAGAACATCTGATGAAATTATAGCTATCAGAAAGTAAAGAAGCAAATACCCCAATGCATCCTACATGCATTCTGGGAAAAGACGAGGTAAGTAAGAAGGTATATCAAAAACTCTACAGAGGTATGATTGGATTTATTCTCTAACTGACTGCATCTAGACCAGATATATTGTCTAGTGTGTGTTTATGTGCTAGATTCCAAGCAGATCCTATAGAATCTCACTTAACTGTTGTTAAGCGAATTCTGATGTATCTGAAAGGTACTACTAACCTTTGGCTATGTTACAGAATATCCAAAGATTTTAAACTAGTAGGTTATTATGATGCTGACTTTGCTGAGATAGAATAGAATGCAAAAGCACCTCTAGAAGTTTTCAGTTTTTGGGTGATAAAGTCATCTCATGGTACAGTAAGAAGCAAGCCACTATTGCACTATCAACCACTGAAGCTGAATATATATCTGCTACTGGATGTAGCACTCAGATGATCTGGATGAAGATCCAGTTGGAAGATTATCATCTATATGAAACATTCCTGTGTCCTCAAGCAGCGCTCAACAAGAAGAAAGATATGTCACTTCTGAGAGAACAACGCTGATACCTATGGACAGCTTGGAAGTGGTGACTGAACTTATGGTAGATTTTGATAATCTGAAGGAAAATGGGTTTGACTTGCTCCCAGCTGTGGAGTTCCAAGGTTGGAAAAACTTCTTTGATCGTCTTGTTGGACCAGTATTCCCTCATCTAGTTAAGTAATTATGGATTTATGCTATTTCTTCCCCAAAAGTCATCCTTTCATTTGTCATGGGTAAAGAGATTTCCATTACTGAGAATATCATCAGGAAGCTTCTAGGTTTTGAAGGAAATGGTGTTACTGGAATTTCTAGTGGACGAATGGATATGTCCAAGGTTTATGCTGAACTCTTTACTACTGGGCAAGCTTTAAACAAGGTTAGATACTTGAAGAACTATTATAAAATCTGGGCAAGAATCATCCATGGCTGCATTCATCACAGGAAGGAAACTAGTTCTCCTGACTACATTAATGCTGACCAACAATACCTTCTATTCTGTCTTGGAACAAATGTGAAGATTGATCTGCCATACCTTCTGTTCAACCATTTGTGGACGCATGTGAAGGAAACTAGGGAAGCTGAAAGGGTCAGAAACCTTAAATCAAAGAGAAATTGGATCCCTCTGGGAAGACTAATCTCAGACATTCTGACGGAAAAAGGTCTGATAGCTCACTTAGAAGATGAAAACTTGCTTGGAGAGTTGGAGCCTACTTGTGGAAAAGCTCAGACTGGGAAGAACCTGCTGAAAAGGAAGCTGATAGACAAACTTCTGGTGGAACCTACACCATACGTATCAGCAACAGTCACCAGAAGGAGAATCCCCATTGAATATTTTCCTCTGTTCAACTCTGGTGATCATCCTGAGATCATTCTACACTTTATTGAAGTGTGCAAAGAAAGTGGTATCCCCATTGACCCTGCTTGGCTTCAAGGAAGAAATATCCATGCACCATATGTTTTCCTCCAGAAGAAGAAAAGGCAAGCTGGAGAAGGCCCCTCTGCTCGACCTCAGAGGAAGAAGAAGAAATCTGCAGGTACATCCTCTGAAACCATTTCTGTTAATGATTATGTGCGCATGGAAACATCTGTTGAACCCCACACCTTAGAAGATATAGAAGTTGACATAGACCTAACACAATCCTCTGATCCCCTAGATAACAACCCTAAAATTGGTCAAGTATTATCTGACATGGATAATTTTTCTGCTGAAGTACCTCAACAAACTCAACCTCAACCTGACACACCTCCTCATGCTCCCCACCATCAGAATCTAAATACCCCTTCTTAAAACCCTCTTCCAACATCCCCCATCAGACCTTTATCACCAAGACCCTCTGAGTGGTATGATGGTTCTTGGAGACTACCTGGAATAAATGTTCCTCTGTCTACACAACCTCCATCCTTCATCCTACCCTCTGAAAACATTTTTTCCTTAAATGTATCACCAACACCTTCTCCTCCTTCCTCACCTAAAACCACAATCATCATCTCTCCTGATGTTACACCACCTTCTTCACCAACAATTCCCTCACCTTCATCATTAGAACCCTCTTCACCTCTCTCTCTGAACCAAATCCTTTGGCCATGACTCTGTTTCACCAACCTTCTGATGAAGCTACCTATGAGAAAGTGCCTACTCTGTAGATTGATCCCAGCATCCTTCTCTCAAATGTTGTGAACTTAGGCTCTGCTACTTCTGCTCTAAAGGTTGTCTCCTCTGAAGCTTCTTCAACTTCTGCTTCACCTTCGTTGTTGCTGGACACTCTGAATGAACTGAAGAAGGACAATGAGGCCATCCATGGATGTTTGGATAAACAAGATGAAACCAACAAGGAAACCAGATTTTGGATGCTGAAACAAGAGGATTCCTCAAATGAAATCAAGAATCTTATGCTTTCCCTTGTTTCTCGTCGCTCTTAGATTTTATTTCTAAATTTTTTCTTTTTGTTTTTGTTTTGCAACTTAGTTTTCTTTTGAACCTTCAATATATGACAATTTTTGAATATCTTTATTTTTACTTCTTGATTATGACAAAAAGGGGGAGAAAAATAAGATTTTAATCTGATCCATGAAAACAGTTATGGGACTAAGTCTCAAACATTTCTAACGAAATACAAAGTTTTTTTCCTGCTTAAGATATATGCAGGAACTCAAGAAACTATGAAATACTAAGCTCTGAACATCATCAGGAAAAGAATTGCTAAAGAAACTCTGGAAGAAAAAGTCTAAAAGCTCTGAAGAACAAATCTCATGAAGTTTCCCTTATGCTTTTAAACTCTTTAATTATTCTTTATTTCAGAAGAAGAAATATCAATCTCAGGGGGAGATTATCTATCTCAGGGGGAGATTCTCATACCTGCACAAAATTTTTTAATCAAAATCTGAATTGTTTTGTCATCATCAAAAAGGGGGAGATTGTTAGAACGAATTTTGGTTCTAATCATATCTTAGAGTTTTGATGATAAGAATGAAATAAAATTTTGTGATATTTATTTCACACTCTGTCTTGTATGTTCTCTAAGTTCAGATGATGTTCTGACTTATGCATCTTAGAAAGAAACAACATTCTACGCAAATTGTTGTACCCCAAAATTTGCCCTCCCATATTCTTCAAGATTTGTCAAGATAAATCTTCAAATGGATTAAGGGGTTGCACAGTCAAACATCCTCCTAAGCCAGCTGAAATTAGGGTTTTGGTTCTTGCAAAGAATTTGAGATTTTCAATGGCTCAATCAAGTCCCATAGGCCCATAAACATTGCCAAGCATCTACATGCCAAGTTTCAAGGCTCACAGGGTCAAGTTGCACAGTCAAAAAGCCTATTTGATTCACAATCAACTGCAGGGGTAAAATGGTCATTTTACAGTCAAAATTCAGAATTTTTGGTCAACATCTTATTTTGAAGCCACAATCATCATTTGATTAAGTCTTGATTATGAATCCACAAGCATGGCTCAAAAATCATCAAGATGCAAAAGTTTCCATTTTGGGATAGTTGAAAAGTCAACTGTAACTTGACCAGGGCATAACTTTTTCATGGTTCATCAGAAAAATCCCATCCAATGCTCATTTTGAAGGGGATGACATTTCCTACAACTCGTATTCACATTCCAAGTCCAAGAAAAGCTCTCACAAAAAGTTATCAATTTCTACATTATAGGTCAATTTCAAAAGTCAACAAAAAGGCACTTAAAGTCAAAGACCATAACTTGAGATTGGTAAATCAAAATGACATGGGACCAGAGGAATTGGTTAGAGGACTTCAAGATCTTTCCAAAATGTCAAAGAACATGTTCATATGATTAAAATTGAGCAAGATATGCATTGGAGAAGTTGGGAAAGTTTTGGGAATTTGCAAAAGTCAACTTTGCCTAAAACACCTTGTTTTTGCTAATGGGCCTCAAATTCCTTCTTGAAACTTTGTCCAAGGCCTATGCACGACCCATTGAGCTTAAATTGATTTATTTTCTTATTTTTAATTAATTAATTGAATTTTTTATTAGTATTAATTCATTTAATTGATTTAATTGTAGGAAAATACCAAGATATGGTTTTCAAATCTTTTTGTGATGCAAATAAACTCAACACATGCTGAAGATTTCATGTATCAATCAAGGGGACCAAAATATCCAATTTTAGCAAGTTTGGTCAATCAAAAATGTGCAAAAAGATTTGATTGAAATCAAATATTGAAAACATTATTTCATGGATTCTTGGACAAAGATTGAACCCTAATTCCATTCTACTACATATACAGAACCTAAACCTAATGCCTCACACGTGCAAGCTGCTGCAAAAAGCCATAAACTAATTCCAAAAAAATCAAGAACAAAGTCAAAACTGAATTCAACCTTCCAGGCCAATTCAAACCCTTTTCTTGATTCCAACACCTTGCTGGGACACTCAGGAACGCATCGCAATCACCAACAAGCCTTAACACTCCAAGAACACGCCAGAACAAGTCACACGGTTTGGTTTTTTTTTCATAATTGTAAATCATAATTCATGCATTATTAATGTGATTTGTTGTGTGCTTTGCATTGCTAGAACCTCCCTGAAGCTAATGGTACAGGTTAATTTGATTATGGAGCCCTGAATAAAAAGATGCCATTAACAACTTTTAGGGTTTCGAAGTTCTCAATTTAGGGATTCCCAGCACAGGAAAAATTGGACCTTCTTAGACCTATGGTTGAATTCGTCAAGGCCAGACGAATCCAACCCAACCCTCACGAACAATTTCTGATCATCAGGGGCCTAATCACTATTAATCGTGCTTCCATGTTGTGGGAGTTAAAAACCCCCGCTATTTGTTTGTTTTTTTACAGGCCAGGTGAAGAAGACGAAGGACGTGGTGCATCCTGATTTGTCCATTCAAAGATAACGCACGTTTTTTTAGTTTCCAGCATAAGGATTAGGTTTAATATATTATTTTTATTGATTATCATTATATCAACGCGTGCAGGTTGGTTCAATGGTTAGTGCACTATCTGGCAATCAATGGGACCTGGGTTCGATTCCCAGGTCCCCCTAAACGCATTATGTTATTTTTCTTCTCATACTTGCATGCAGCTTTCCAAGGGTGGTACACCATATTCCCTCCAGGCATCATCATGCCATGTGTCCCAATCAACAATCCAAAGGCCAGGGATGGATGACCACCATGTTCCTCAGTCAACATGCACGTGGGCAATTCCAAAGTCAACGCATGCTTAAGCTTACTGGGCCTCAAAGTTACAAACAAACCTCCATTCTTGGGTCAACACCCCCACTGGTTTTGTTACTCTTTTTATTTTATTTTCTTTTATAATTTCTTTTTATTAATTATTAGTATTATTATTAATTCATAAATTAATATTTTTTATAATAAATTCAGAGAATAAAAAATGTAAATATTTTTGTTAATTATTATTGTTCTTATTTATTAACTTATTTTGTAAATAAATACTAACCAAATTGACTTAGTTTTAATTAGGTAATTTTGACTATTTTTACAATAAATAAAACCAATTTAGAATTAGGGTTTCTTTTGACTTTTTTTTTTATTTTTATTTTATTTTCATTAAAGACTTAAAAAACATAAAATAATATTAGGATTAGATCTTAGGTACTTGCTCTTATTAATAAGTGAGGTGTACCTTAGGATTAGACCACTCTTATGTTTTCAATTGTATGTCTTGATGTCTTTATTATTGTGGGTTGCATCGAAGTTTCATAGATCCTAACCCGGATCTGGGGAATACCCTTTTAGGTAGCATAAGCTGTGAGGGACCTGTCCGGCGTAGACCGACATGGGTGAAGCAGTAGCTACGTTGGTGTGACACCTTGGTCTGTACCGATATCCCTTGTGTTGGAACGAGGAGAATATGGGTCTTCTGAGGAGTCATTAAGCACCAACTGACCTTAGAACCCTAAATTGACCCAACTTGGCCATAGAACAATAGTAGTATGCTACACTCATTGAGGCTAAACTCTCGCGATGGTTCCGGCCGCAAGAAAAGATTGCGAAGCTGGAGTTATGACCGATTGAGGGTAGTCAGTGATATTGAGATCCTCTAGAACCCAGTTACTATTTTCTAGGACAGGTCTTAACCAACTGAAACTGAAAGAGGGTAGTACCTAAACTTCATGCCGGCCTGAAATCTAAGGGCTCTTTTGTGTGACTTGTGTGCCTTCAAACTTGAACTACTTGCACATTCTTGTTATCTGACAACATGAGTTCCTTGCAGGTTTTGTTTACATTCCTTAATCTGGGCTTATAACAGGGTTTACTTACATCACTCCACACATCATAACATCATACCATCATACCATTGCATACATCCTGCATAAGGACTAACCCATTTCAAGAATCTCAAGGGCTTGTGATGCAGGTCATGATGAATCAACTGTCTAGCAAGGGGCAAAGAGGATTTATTTTCCTCTAGCCAAGGTTGTTGGAGACCAAAACATGATAACTTGAGTCAGGGGCTATGACCCACTCGATATGGTGAGCTTTGACTCTTGAAGAAGGACTCTCAACAATATGCAGTGCCTTCCATCAAGCTACAAAACGCAAATGCTAACAATTTTCTTGTCTACCCCGCGAGATCCTTGAAAACATCGCATGCATATCATACATATCATTGCATTACAGGTACCCTTTTGACAGGTCACTTATCTTCTTTGCTGTTTATTTTAGCAATCATCATGAATCCTGAATCATCCAATGAACAAGCTATCAAGGCCCTCCAAGCCCAGAATGCCCAATTCCAAGAGATGGTTATGAGCCTAGCTCAGGGTCAACAGGATTTGAAGACTCTTCTTCTGAAAGAGAAGAAGAAGAAGAGGACTGTTTGGTTTAACCCTAGACGCAGATCTGGGAATGGATTACCGAATGAGGCTGAGCTGACTACTTCATCTGTGGGCAAAGACAGTCCCCAAGAGAGAAGGGTTCCTAGTCCCGTGGTCTCCGACAACGAGACGGATTTCAATGATGAACAGTAT
The DNA here is from genome assembly GCA_948472305.1 of Vicia faba. Taxonomy (NCBI): domain Eukaryota; kingdom Viridiplantae; phylum Streptophyta; class Magnoliopsida; order Fabales; family Fabaceae; genus Vicia; species Vicia faba. Next base: position 1,158,094,554 of record OX451741.1, read on the forward strand.
CCTCCAGCTGAGGATAAATACAAACAGCTCGAAGACCGGTTAAGTGCTATGGAGATACAAAAAGTGCCCGGCCTGGACTTCAAAGATCTAGGTCTATCCTCTAGGGTAGTGATTCCCCACAAGTTCAAGGCACCTTCTTTTGCAAAGTACGACGGGGTTTCCTGTCCTAATCTGCATCTCAGATCCTATGTAAGGAAGATCCAACCTTACACTGCAGACAAGAACTTATGGATCCATTTCTTCCAGGAAAGTCTTTCAGGGACTCAACTCAAATGGTTCTATCAGCTGGATGGAGCCAATATTCGTAACTGGGATGACTTGGCTACTGCATTCTACAAGCAGTATCAGTACAATACCGACCTCGCTCCTACGCGTACCCAACTCCAGGGCATGTCACTAGGGACGGGTGAAGGATTCAAGGAATATGCGCAAAAGTGGAGAGACCTTGTTGGAAGGGTGCAACCACCTCTGACCGACCGTGAGCTCGTTGATATGTTCTTGGGGACCCTGTCTGGTCCTTTCTTCAACCATCTGATTGGAAATTCTTCTGCTGGGTTTACAGACCTCATTCTGACTGGGGAGAGAATTGAAGCTGGTATCAAGGCTAGGAAAATTCAAGAAGCGACACCTTCTGATACTCATAAAAAGCCTTACCATGGGAAAAAGGAGTCCAATGTTGTGCATGGTAAAAAGAGCCGTCATGACCAACATGTAGGGGCAACCCAGATCTCTAATCCTATGCCTGCTCAGCAAAGACAGGGGCAGCAACGTAAGGAGGTCGCACCCAAACGACAGTTCACTAAGATCAACATGTCACTGGATCAAGCGCTACAGCAAATGTTGAAGGCAGGGCTGATTACCTTAAGGGCTCCTCTCCGGAATCCAAACACTTCTGCTCCTAACTATCATCCCAACGAAAGGTGCGCATACCACTCTGATAGCCCGGGGCATACTACGGACAACTGTTGGGCTCTGAAGAACAAGGTCCAAGACATGATTGAGGCCAATGAAGTCCAGTTTGAAGCACCAGAGACTCCAAGCATAATCACTGCTCCTTTGCCAAATCATTGAAGGCTCTTGTTTTATTTGAATTTCCGAGTTGTATTTTTCTTTGCTTATACAAACAATTAATGCCATAGCAAACTTGTTCATTCCATTAATGCATCACATATGTCTGTTTGAATTAATCTATTCGTATTCATTATATTCAAAATTTCTTTCATTTTTCTGTGATGATCAACTCTCGGTTAATAATTCTAAGCCTCTTGAGGGAGGATGACGAAAACGATACCACGATCCTTACAATATGCTTTTGAACAGACCCCGCTGATGAGGTACAAGCATTGTTTCAATTCCTAAACACTGGAGTTATAAGGATGATAATCCCTCGTCAACCCCTTCGAGCCAAAGAAGTAGGAGTTTTTCTTTTCGAAAATTAAAACCCTTAATCATAACCTGGGGCATGGTAGTTCTCTCAGTTGATCCAAGTGCACAATGGATAGCATCAAAGAAGTCCTTCCAAAGCAAAAGACAATGATGGTTCCGAATAATCATAAAGACAGGAAGTCATTATCTTTCAAAATAAAAGCCCATTAAGTCAAAACCTATGAAGGAGACTTACAAAACTAGGGCATCCCGCTGACTTTAAATACAAAGGAAACAGTTCAGGCAAAAACAGGGATAACAAAAAAGAAAGAGGTCCTACAAACCCTCAACAAAAAAAGAAAATGACTGCCTATTCAAAATAAACTGTCAATATTCGAACCATCACCGGAATATCAGAGCAAAGACTCAAACAAGGTCTAACGCACGATTAACTGAGTTTAGGTTTGAAGAACATCACGAAGAGCGGGTGGGTACAAATAAAATTTGAGCCTTTATCCTTTGTTTCTTAAACCGTGAACCAGGCCACGCTATAACCCTTAAAAGTCCTAGCTGAAGCATGGGTTAGTTCGAAAGCATACTGTTACCAAAGGTATCCTGACTCCTTAAGGCTTGCAGTAAAATAACGAGTTGACATCACAGTTTACAAAAAATTCACTTGTTTTTATGAAAAAATGCATTTTCAAAAACTTCAAGACAGACATAAGCTTTGCATTTTAATATAAAATTGCTTGCATATGACTATTTGTTTGAACAACATAGAAGTTCGCACGACGAATGTCTAATGAACAAAAGCACCTCCAATCAAGGGGTAGACATGATCATTGTCCATAATCTGGGGCAGTGAAGTCAAGATTCAGAGAATCTCTCAAGGCCAACCAGATTGGGGCAAATCTCCATCTAGATCACTTGGGGCATTGACACGATCAAACGAAGATCTTGTGGTAGTCTGACAACTCCACACCGCTGACAGTGACAACTCCTTGCATCCTGAGAGCATGGACATAGTCGAAAAAATATTACGCATAATCAAAGACCCGCTAGGTTGACACACCTAGGCAAAAATAAGGGCTTCCCGGCGAACCAAAAGGGTTCGGGCAAAAATAAGGGATGAAAATAAAAAAATTGTACACCCGACAAGTCGAAAACCTGAAAAGGCGGCTTGGGCAAAAATAGGTATCCCGGTGGACTGAAAACCCAAAAGGGCAGTCCAGGCAAAAATTAGGGATCAAAAGCGTACGACTATGTCCCGGCATCTCGTTACTTGTCTATCAGAAGAAGATCTGTCAACCGGCAGTTATCAAGGCCTCCACAGGTACCTCCTCCCGCAGAAACTGGGGAAATCAGATGGTTCGAACTATACAAAATGCTCTGTACACCCAGGTACCAAGGTAGGTTCGGCTGAAGAACGTAACCCAGATACCTTCACTCCCCGCAGAGTAAGACAAGGTTCAGCAATACTCTCCCCCGAGCAGAGTTGGTCTACCATCAGCCCTGAAAAGGCACAGTATCCCTAGCAAGTAAGCGATACCCTCCCCAAGCAGAGTTAGTCTACTGTCAGCCTTAAGGAAAGATGGATATCCCCAGAAAATCTCAAATATTCCCCAGTGGAGTATACAGATATTCCTAAGCAAGCATCCCCGACAGTCTTAATATAAGATTGTTCCCCGGCGGAATACAAGACACCCCAGTGGAGCCATTCCCCAATGCAGTCTCAAAAGTTTCCCCAGGAGAGTTGAATTATCCTCCCCAGTAGATTCTGGAAGCTTATCCCCCGTAGATTCTGGAAGCTTATCACCTGCAGAGTACTTACGTCTCTCCCCGACCATATTCAAAGGTTATTCCCTACCAGAGCTTATAATTGGGTTATCCTCAGCTAATTATCACGGAAAGATCGTCCTCGGCGAAGTTCTGCCTATCCCCCAGCGGAGTTCATCAATTTCCCAACAAAACTTATCAACAGGAATCCCCAACGGAGTTCTCGTCAAAACCTCAGCGAACCATCTCTTCCCCACAGAGTAATTCCCCGCAGGGTAATCTCTTCAACAAGTTTATTCCCCAACGGAGTCATCTTCTCCTACCGGTTTATTCGTGCAATCACCATCCCCAGCGGAAATGAAGAACGCTACTCTTCAAACATCAGCCCAGGATTCAACAAACTTCCCGACATCCGTCAAGGATTTATTTTCCGAGACGAAAATACATTCATAAACATCACACCTTCATACATTATAGCATGCATACGCATCATACAACACAAATCTCATTTATTTTTGAGAACATCTTAAAATCATGCAGTTCACGCATCATGACATTGCATACAACTTATGTTTTGCCTTTTCAGGAAAAAGGTCAATCCAAAGATGATTACTATCAACTGTCGTAATTCCAGATTTGATACCTGTATCTAGCCAGGGCATATTTGTGAGCGATTGATTATGGATTCGATACCTGTATCTAGCCAGGGTGTATCTACATTAAAGAGATTTCAGAGATAGCTTAGAGATGCTCCAGACCCGGATGCTATTCTATCGCTTATTCAAAGTTTCTCCTCGGAGATGGCTTAGAGATGCTCCGGATGCGGATGTTATTCTATTGCTTATTCAAACTTCCTTCTAGAGATAGCTTAGAGATGCTCCGGACACGGATGCTGTTCTATTGCTTATTCAGATTTCCTTCTAGAGATGGTTCAAATGCGACCCAGATATGGCTACATTCTGAAACTTATTCCAGGTTCCTTCTAGAGATGGTTCAGATGCGACCCAGATATGGCTACATTCTGATACTTATTCCAGATTTCCTGTCAGAGATGGCTTAGAGATACTCCAAATCAGGATGTTATTCTTTTGCCTATTCAGATTCCCTTTCAGAGATAGCTTAGAGATGCTCCCGACGCGGATGCTATTCTATCGCTTATTCAAAGTTTCTCCTCAGAGATGGCTTAGAGATGCTCCAGACCCGTATGTTATTCTATCGCTTATTCAGAGTTTCTTCCCAGAAATGGCTTGGAAATGCTCCAGATATGGATGCTATTCTTTTGCTTATTCATAGTTTCCTTTCAGATATAGCTTAGAGATGCTCCTGACCCGGATGTTATTCTACTACTTATTCAGATTTCTCTCCAGAGATGGCCTAGAGATGCTCCAGATCCGGACGCTATTCTATTGCTTATTCAGAGATTCCTTCTAGAGATAGTTCAATTGCGACCCAGGCATGGCAACTTTCTGATACTTATTCCAGAGTTCCTTTCAGATATAGCTTAGATATGCTCCTGACCCGGATGTTATTCTACTGCTTATTCAGATTCAAACTTCTAAAGACAACTTAGAGATGCTCCAGACCCAGATGCTATTCTATTGTTTAGTCCAGATTCATTCAAAAGACATTCCAGATACGATCCAGATTCGGATGACATTCTGTCATTCATTCAGATACAATATGGATATACCCCATACACGGAGGTTATTCTACTGTTTATTCAAACGTCAGCAATTAGATATAGACTAGATATGCTCCAGACACGGAAGTTATTCTATTTCTTATTCAGATTCAACCATCCCTTACATTTCCAAATGGAATCTATAAGCCCATTTCCGACAAGGTTCTGTCACATCTCCAGATGGCATCTATAAGCCCATCCTCCTATCCACCATCTTTCCAAATGGCATCTGTAAGCCCATTCCCGACATCACATTGCTGATATTCTACTATGTGAGTGCAAATTTCTGGGCACTCTAGAGTTCAATCATCTTCCACCCTCGGATCACGAAAGGCACACAAGCCAATCTACATCCTCAGGTTTAAGAAGATTGAACAGGGGCAACTGTTGTACCCCAAAATTTTCCCTCCATATTCTTCAAGATTTGTCAAGATCAATCTTCAAATGGATCAAGGGGTTGCACAGTCAAACATCCTCCTAAGCCAGCTGGAATTAGGGTTTTGGTTCTTGCAAAGAATTTGAGATTTTCAATGGCTCAATCAAGTCCCATAGGCCCATAAACATTTCCAAGCATCTACATGCCAAGTTTCAAGGCTCACAGGGTCAAGTTGCACAGTCAAAAAGCCTATTTGATTCACAATCAACTGCAGGGGTAAAATGGTCATTTTACAGTCAAAATTCAGAATTTTTGGGCAACATCTTATTTTGAATCCAAAATCATCATTTTATCAAGTCTTGATCATGAATCCACAAGCATGGCTCAAAAATCATCAAGATGCAAAAGTTTCCATTTTGGGACAGTTGAAAAGTCAACTGTAACTTGACCAGGGCATAACGTTTTCATGGTTCATCAGAAAAATCCCATCCAATGCTCATTTTGAAGGGGATGACATTTCCTACAACTCATATTCACATTCCAAGTCCAAGAAATGCTCTCACAAAAAGTTATAAATTTCTACATTATAGGTCAATTTCAAAATTCAACAAAAAGGCACTTTAAGTCAAAGACCATAACTTGAGATTGGTAAATCAAAATGACATGGGACCAAAGGCATTGGTTATAGGACTTTAAGACCTTTCCAAAATGTCCAAGAACATGTTCATATGATTAAAATTGAGCAAGATATGCATTGGAGAAGTTGGGAAATTTTTGGGAAGTTGCAAAAGTCAACTTTGCCTAAAACACCTTGTTTTTGCTAATGGGCCTCAAATTCCTTCTTGAAACTTTGTCCAAGGCCTATGCACGACCCATTGAGCTTAAATTGATTTATTTTCTTATTTTTAATTAATTAATTTAATTTTTTATTAATATTAATTCATTTAATTGATTTTACTGTAGTAAAATACCAAGATATGGTTTTCAAATCTTTTTTGCGATGCAAATAAACTCAACACATGCTGAAGATTTCATGTATCAATCAAGGGGACCAAAATATCCAATTTTAGAAAGTTTTGTCAATCAAAAATGTGCAAAAAGATTTGATTGAAATCAAATATTGAAAACATTATTTCATGGATTCTTGGACAAAGATTGAACCCTAATTCCATTCTACTACATATACAGAACCTAAACCTAATGCCTCACACGTGCAAGCTGCTGCAAAAAGCCATAAACTAATTCCAAAAAAATCAAGAACAAAGTCAAAACTGAATTCAACCTTCCAGGCCAATTCAAACCCTTTTCTTGATTCCAACACCTTGCTGGGACACTCAGGAATGCATAGCAATCACCAACAAGCCTTAACACTCCAAGAACATGTCAGAACAAGTCACACGGTTTGGTTATTTTTTCATAATCGTAAATCATAATTCATGCATTATTAATGTGATTTGTTGTGTGCTTTGCATTGCTAGAACCTCCCGGAAGCTAATGGTACAGGTTAATTTGATTATGGAGCCCTGAATCAAAAGATGCCATTAACAACTTTTAGGGTTTCGAAGCTCTCAATTTAGGGATTCCCAGCACAGGAAAAATTGGACCTTCTTAGACCTATGGTTGAATTTGTCAAGGCCAGACGAATCCAACCCAACCCTCGCGAACAATTTCTGATCATCAGGGGCCTAATCGTTATTAATCGTGCTTCCATGTTGTGGGGGTTAAAAACCCCCGCTATTTGTTTGTTTTTTTACAGGCCAGGTGAAGAAGACGAAGGACGTGGTGCATCCTGATTTGTCCATTCAAAGATAACGCGCATTTTTTTGGTTTCCAGCATAAGGATTAGTTTTAATATATTATTTTTATTGATTATCATTATATCAACGCGTGCAAGTTGGTTCAGTGGTTAGTGCGTTATCTGGCAATCAATGGGACCTGGGTTCGATTCCCAGGTCCCCCTAAACGCATTATGTTATTTTTCTTCTCATACTTGCATGCAGATTTCCAAGGGTGGTACACCATATGCCCTCCAGGCATCATCATGCCATGTATCCCAATCAACAATCCAAAGGCCAGGGATGGATGACCACCATGTTCCTCAGTCAACATGCACGTGGTCAATTCCAAAGTCAACGCAGGCTTAAGCTTACCGGGCCTCAAAGTTACAAACAAACCTCCATTCTTGGGTCAACACCCCTACTGGTTTTGTTACTCTTTTTATTTTCTTTTCTTTTATAATTTCTTTTTATTAATTATTAGTATTATTATTAATTCATAAATTAATATTTTTTATAATAAACTCAGAGAATAAAAAATGTAAATATTTTTGTTAATTATTATTGTTCTTATTTATTAACTTATTTTGTAAATAAATACTAACCAAATTGACTTAGTTTTAATTAGGTAATTTTGACTATTTTTACAATAAATAAAACCAATTTAGAATTAGGGTTTCTTTTGACTTTTATTTTCTTTTTATTTTATTTTCATTAAAGACTTAAAAAACATAAAAAACATTTTTTTCTTTTTAATTAAATAATTAATTAGTACTAGGTTTAATATTTTAATTAAATGGCACAAAAGGACAAAACTTAAATTCTTTTCTCAAAAGGGTCAAAACCCTAAGGACGTCTCGATTAAATTTTCGTTGCGCATTATTATCTATTTTGATTATTTATGTATTTGTTTCCAAGGATGTAATAGTTAATTAGGGTTTACCGCTTTCTTTACTTTCCGCATTTATTTTCCAAAACGGGTTGTGTTTTTGGCGATGTATAGACCCGCGCCTTGTAATAGCGTAGATTCATATTTCCGCACTTTATTTTCCGTACTCTTAACTGTTAAAAATGCATGAAAGATTTGTATGACAAATTAAAATCAACGCGTAGCTCACAAATGCATGTTCAAAGATAAATATAAACTGAAACAACACACATGCACATGCCACTCCTAGGGTACGCCTCACTGGTTGCCTCGAACGTGGTCGTCAAGTATAGGGTGTCTTAGAGGTCGCCCTCCTGTCTAAAGATCTTGTTGCCTCGAAACGGTTGCCTCGGATAAAAAAGGATCTAGGACATTAGGGTTACTTCTAAGGTGTCCTACCATTGATTTGGTGACCATACATTATCCCTAATAATCGAATTGACCCGAACACCTCCAACGACGGTGCTACCTACCTCTCAATGGTGGGATAGCACTATCTTAAGGACTCTTACACAGCCTAATTCCTTAGAGTAGGTAGATTTCTCCTGGGTACTTGCTCTCTCAAAAACAAACAAAATACTTTTTCGCACTGACACATTCAAAAAGTTTTCAAACAAATTTTTCATACACTCTTGAGGACAGATACAAGAGTTACTTAGAAATTTTTCAAACGAAACTTTTTCAAAACCCGCACACACTTGAAAAGCAAACATCTTTTTGAAAACATAAGAGCAAGTACCTAAGAGCCCATGGATAACCATGGATAGAAAGGGTGCTAACACCTTCCCTCTCTATAAATCTACCTCCCGAACCGAGAGACATCTCAAAGAAGGAATTTTGTTGTGCTTTTTTCCTTTCCATGTTGGAGAACATAAAAGACGGTGGCGACTCTTGCTTACCGCGACATTTCGCGAACCAGCTTAAAAAACAGTCAATTCTATTTCCACCGGTCACACAAATATAAAGCAAACTCTGATGAAGAGCAATCCTAAGCAACCTCTGATAAAGCTAGCTGAAGCAAAGATCTGATAGAAGTACGTTGAAAGCAACATCTGATAAAATGCAAGATTAAAGCAAACTCTGATGAAAACATATTGAAGAATACTCTGATAGAAGAAAAGATCAAGTAAACTCTGAAATGGAAACGCTGCAAGTAAACACTTAAATTTCCAGAGACAAGCTCTAACAATATCGTTAGTTATTAAATGCTAAGACGGCTAACACACTCAAGTGTACTATGCGCACGAGAATTGGAATCGTAAAGACCAAGCCTACTCGCTACAAATGACATGCATCATTGCAAACACGCTTCATTAAATGCAAGCACTATCATCAAGGCATTAACGGTCAAGAATTGGAAACTATATATAGAAGACCTTTTGTTTCAAAGAAAGGTAACTGAATTACGTGAAATATACTCACGCTCATTGTTTTCATACTTGTAAACTAATACTGTATAATGGGTCGATATTAAGTATTGGGAAACAATCTTAATGATAAATCACAGTTGTGATAATGCTTTTTAGAAGAAAATCTGTTTCACTACTATTAAGAGATAATTTTGTAAGTGTTCCTTGAGAAACCAGTTGGGTCAGATTTCTCAAGAGGGCTAGGACTAGTTTGAGTCTTAGAGGTGTTAGTCACTTGCAGTTGGCTTGTGCATTATATTGTTAGTCACACCAGTTTGGTTGTGCATTTGTAATCAGTTTGATTATAGTGGATTAAGTCCTCGTTGAGAGAGGAGAAATCACCTTGGCGGGTGGACTGGAGTAGTTTGAGTTTCAAACGAACCAGGATAAAAATACCAGCGTCCTTCCATTAGTATTGATCTAGAAAAAGAAAAACTTATTCAACCCCCCCCCCCCCCCCCCCCTTCTAAGTGTTTTCTCATCCTTCAGTTCTCTGTGAAGAATCATAAAGGTAAGGGCATGTAGCTGAAGTCTGCTGCAAGCAAGTATCAAGACATCTTCTATAGCGGGGGTTATCTTCATCCAACTATTTTCGGGATTAATGCCATTGTGGAAGATGAAGCAGAGCCAGAAATGCTAAATTATGTGACACACGGGGTTAGGGTTCAGAACTGGATCACCATTGATGTTCCCTCTTGCATACATGTTTCAAAGTAATTTGTTTTGTTAATCTTTTTGAAAAACATTCACTCTGCCCAAGGTGAAAGTATTAATATTGTATGGGCTTATCTGTTTGCTGTGGCTTTTAAAATCAATAAAAAAAGTTGTCTTTGTTTCCCAAATTGTGTTTTTTTTGCTTTTTCTTGGAAAATGGTAATCAGAAAAAACCTTTCAAAATAAATAATAACTGAAATTCAATCTGCATGATCACTTTTTATATGTGTCGGTTTCTAAAAAACAATCATAAATCATATGTGAAGATTAATTAAAAAACCTGTTGAATACAATGACCCTGCACCCTCTCCCAACTTTGAATGTCCTGTGTATGGGGCCGAAGAAGAAGACTATGATGAGATTCCGGAATAGGTCTCACGGTTTCTTGAGCGCCAGGAAAATGCCATTCAGCCATATAAAGAGCCATTGGAAGTAACCAATTTTGGTTTAGAAGAAGATCCGAAAAAAGTCAAGATTGGAGCATTGCTGCATCCTGATGTGAAGAGCAGGTTGATTGAGATGTTGAAAGAGTATGTGGATATTTTTGCTTGGTCTTATCAAGATATGCCTGGTCTAGATACAAATATTGTAGAGCACCGTTTGTCGCTGAAGCCAGAGTGTCCGCCAATCAAACAGAAGTTGAGAAAAACTCACCCAGATATTGAAGTGAAGATCAAAGAGGAAGTTATAAAGCAGATTAATGTCGGTTTTCTTGTGACATAAGTGTACCCTCAGTGGATTTCCAATATTGTCCCAGTACTGAAGAAAGACAGAAAAGTTCGCATGTGCGTAGATTACAGAGATCTAAATAAAGCTAGTCCAAAAGATGATTTTCCATTGCCACACATTGATATGTTAGTGGATAGCACATCAAAATTCAAAGTTTTCTCGTTCATGGACGGATTTTATGGGTATAATCAAATAAGAATGGCGCCTGAGGACATGGAAAAAACAATTTTTATCACACCCTAGGGAACATTTTATTACAGAGTGATGCCCTTCGGGTTGAAGAACGCTGGTGCAACGTACCAGAGGGCTATGACAACCCTATTCCATGATCTAATGCACAAGGAAATTAAGGTATATGTTGATGATATTATTTCTAAATCCCATATTGAAGAAGGGCATATAGAAGATTTGTTGAAGTTGTTTCAGTGTTTGAGGAAGTATCGTCTCCGCTTGAATCTAAATAAATGTACCTTCTGTGTTAGGTCAGGGAAATTGTCGGGTTTCATTGTTAGCCAGAGAGGGATTGAAGTTGACCCTGATAAAGTCAAAGAAATTCAAGAAATGCCAGCGCCGAGAACTAAAAATCAAGTCAGAGGGTTCCTCAGGCATCTGAATTATATTTCCAAATTCATTTCCCATATGACAGCAATGTGTGAACCGATATTTAAGTTGTTAAAGAAAGATCAAGGTTGTGTGTGGACAGATGACTTCCAAAGGTAATTTGAAAGTATTAAAGATTTTCTGCTTGAACCTCTTATCTTTCTCCCTCTTGTTGAAGGAATACCATTGATTATGTATCTGACAATGTTATATAATTCCATGGGTTGTATTCTGGGACAACAAGATGAAACAGGGAAGAAAGAGCATGCCATTTATTATCTCAGTAAAAAGTTTACTGATTGTGAATCGCGGTATTCTATGCTGGAAAAGACATGCTGTGCTCTGGCCTGGGTTGAAAAATGTTTGTGGCAGTATATGTTGAGTCACACTACTTGGTTGATCTCCAAAATGGATCAAATCAAGTACATTTTTGAAAATCCTGCTCTTACTGGGAGGATTGCCCGCTGGAAGATGCTGTTATCTCAATATGATATCGAATACTGTACTCAAAAAGCTATTAAAAGCAGCATGTTAGCAGATTATCTTGCTCACCAGCCAGTTGATGATTATCAGTCTGTGAAGTATGACTTCCCTGATGAGGATGTGATGTTTCTGAAAGTGAAAGATTGTGATGAACCATTGCCTGAGGAAGGTCCTGATCCTGAGTCTTGCTGGAGTATGATATTTGATGGATCTGTGAATGCTTATGGTAAAGGAATTGGTGTTGTGATTTTCACTCCACATGGATTGCGCATTCCTTTTACCGCGAGGTTGATATTTGATTATACTAATAATATGGAAGAATATGAGGCTTGCATTATGGGTCTCGAGGAAGCTATTGATCTCAGAATTAAAATTCTAGATGTGTATGGTGATTCAGCCTTGGTAATAAATCAGATTAAAGGAGAGTGGATACTCGTCACCCTGGCTTGATCCCTTACAAAGATTATGCTAGAATATTATTACCCTTCTTTAATAAAGTTGAATTCCATCACATTCCTAGAGATGAAAATCAAATGGCGGATGCTCTGGCAACTCTGGATTCTATGTATCAAGTAAATACTTGGAATGATATACCTCGAATTATAGTTCGGCGACTGGATAGGCCCTCTTATGTGTTTACAACACAAGAGGTAGTATACGAGAAACCTTGGTATTATGATATCAAGCATTTTCTCCAAACTCAAGAATACCCGATTGGTGCATCGAATAAAGATAGAAAGACATTGAGAAGATTGGCTGGCAACTTCTTCCTCGGTGAAAATGTTTTATACAGGAGAAATTATGACATGGTCTTGCTCATATGCGTGGATAGACACGAAGCAGACATGTTGATGCATGAGATTCATGAAGGTTCATTTGGCACTCATGCCAATGGACATTCGATGGATAAAAAGATGCTAAGGGCAGGTTACTATTGGCTGATAATGGAATCTGACTGTTACAAATTTGTAATGAAGTGTCATGAATTCCAGATGCCAGATTTATACGGACAAGATTTATGTACCTTCGACACTTCTCAATGTTATTTCTTCCCCGTGGCCTTTCTCTATGTGGGGCATTTACATGATTGGGATGATATAACCCAAAGCATCAAATGGACACCGTTTCATCTTGGTAGCAATTGATTACTTTACCAAATGGGTGGAAGCTGCTTAATATGCTAATATTACTAAGTAGGTGGTTGTGCGCTTCATTAAGAATAATCTCATATGTCGGTATGGTGTGCCGAGAGCATTATCACCGATAATGGCTCGAATATGAACAACAAGATGATGACAGAACTTTGTGAAGAATTCAAGATTGTCCATCACAACTCATCTCCGTACAGGCCGAAGATGAATGGGGTTGTTGAAGATGCTAATAAGAATATCAAGAAGATCATCCAGAAGATGGTTGTTACTTATAAAGATTGGCATGAAATGCTCCCTTTTGCTTTGCATGGATATCGGACATCTGTCCGCACTTCAACAGGAGCAACCCCATTCTCCCTTGTGTATGGAATGGAAGCGGTACTCCCAATCAAGGTTGAGATTCCCTCTTTGCGTGTGATAATGGAAACCAAGTTGCCAGAGGCTGAATGGGTCCAGAACAGGTTTGACCAATTGAATGATCGAAGAGAAGAGGATGACAACTTTGTGTCATGGGCAGTTATATCAGAAGGGGATGAAGAAAGCTTTTGATAAGAAGGTCAAAACTCGTGAATTCAGAGAAGGCGACCTCGTGCTCAGGAAGATCTTGTCTTTTAACGCTGATTCTAGGGACAAGTGGACTCCCAATTTTGAAGGCCTGTATGTTGTCAAGAAAGCCTTCTTTGGCGTCACATTAATTCTTGAAACTATGGATGGCGAGGAGTTCCCACGTCCCATGAACGCTGATGTAGTCAAGAAATACTTTGCCTAAAGAAATAAAAGAATAGATCACTAAGTTGAAAACCCGAAAGGGCGGCTTAGGCAAAAAAGAGCGTCTCGGTAGGCCGAAAACCCGAAAGGGCGGTCTAGGCAAAAATTAGAGACATAAACAGAATAAATTTCCCGCTAAGTTGAAAACCCGCAATGGCAGCTTAGGAAAAAGTTAGGAACTTTCTTAGCAAGTAACTACATCAGAGAAGACTTGATCATTGAAGCAACAATCTTCTTGGATCCTCACCATACTTCAACGGAGGTTGCTGCTCAGGATTTCAAAAGTTGTTAGAAGGGATAGTGGTCATTGTATCTCAATGTATCCTTTCCATTATATATTACCATTTTCCAAACTTTGTAATCATCCATGGAGTCTCGCCATTCACAGACTACCATTCTATCAATAAAATTTGAGCTTTTACCCAATTCTTTGTATTTCTTATTTTATTTAGCTTGCAAAGACTCCATTTATTATTGATAATAATTTTTAAAGTGGAAATATTAAATAACAAAATTGTTTTTCAAAAAGAATTTACAATTTACTTTTACTTTAGATTTTGTGATTCAAGGGGAATACAAAAGTGGTGATCCCAGGAATGGATGAACTCCAGTAGTTTTGAGAAGTTTTGTTTCCCCCGAGAAGATTTTCTCAAGACGTTTTTGTTGTATTGGGTTTGTGACTCCAGCGTCCCTAGTCAAGTCTTGGTTCATTTTTCTTCTTTTTTTGAGATTGCGTGATATGAAGACTCAATCCAAGATTCTCCAGTGAAAGCCTCGCTTATTTAATAGAAGTCCTTTCTCCCCAGAGAATTTGGTGCAATAATCACTCTCGAAGAGCACGTATCTCCGGTTTCCCCAGTGAAGAACGTATATTGGTTTCCCCTTGATGATGTGGTGTTGACCTCCCCAATGAAGTCAGCATGAAATCCCCAATAGATGTCTCGATGATGAAGCATTATCTCCCTTAGTGAAGTTTGTATGTTTTTCCTCCTTCAAAGTGGGCCTGAATTCCCTAGTGAATGTTTTGACGATTTGGTTTCCATCTGCCTTATTCGAAATTAGTTTTGCAAATCTCCAGTAGAAGTGCTACATTTGAAAACATATTTATTTCCCCGTTGAAGTATGAGAGCTACTCCCTGGTGAAGCCTAGAGAAGGATGTTATATCCCGGTATCTGTACCGTTTTGTCGCTATATTATGTTTCTCCCCAGTAAAGTTAAGTCGTGCAGTAGGACTTTGTTTCCTCAGTTGGTGCTTATTTTATTTTGGGATGATCATCTTGGATGTGATTTTTCCAAGTG
Organism: Vicia faba; assembly: GCA_948472305.1. Taxonomy (NCBI): domain Eukaryota; kingdom Viridiplantae; phylum Streptophyta; class Magnoliopsida; order Fabales; family Fabaceae; genus Vicia; species Vicia faba. The sequence continues at coordinate 1,158,109,609 of OX451741.1, forward strand.
TTGTATTCTCTCGAGTTGGTTTTGTTTGTTTATCCCCATAATATATATCTGTTTTTTCAGCATATACATGATAATACTCATATATTCATACACACATCATGCATAGTTAAATTTAGCAAATCATTTCTCATTAACATTCGTTAATATTTTTTGTTGACATATTGCCCTGTTTTGCAGAGTTGTGTTGTCCTATCTCAAATAGAGTGTCGGCCTTAAGCAGGGAGTGTATATTCTTTCAATTTCCCCACTGAGTTATCCCTCGTGGAAGTTTTTTGCTTTAGCCTTCCTGTACAACTCTTTGTCTTGGATTTGATTTTCCCTCTTGAGTTTATGTCTCAAAGGATGTATTTTGGAAGACCGGTTTATTCCAGTTTATTTCTGGTTTGAATCTTAGTTCCTCAGCAATATCATTACTTTGGATTTCTGCAAGTTTCAAGTTTGGTTTGAGAATGTGCATTGATTTTGCACGAGAAGATTTTATCCCCTCAGCAGGAATATAGTGGCATTTCCCCAGGAAGTCATATCTCTTTCCCCAGGAAGCCATATTGTTTTCCCCCAGGGAGTCATTTTACAATCCTTCCTATAACAGCAAATAGAAGGTCTCTTTATTTGAGCAACTTATACTTCCCCGTAAATGTCAACATACTTTTTTTGCTACCTTCTCTATGAGTGGATAGTTTGCAGTTCGTTGACAAATTAATCCAGTGGCTGGCCAGTCGTTCAATATCATAGAGACAGTTCATTAAGAAATATTTATAAGTGGTAGTCTCTTTATTTGAGACAGCTTATACATTACCCTTTCAAGGCAGAATGCCTTGGTTAAAGAAGAAGTTGAGACCCGTTCTAGGTGAAACGCCAGAATTTTGGAGAAAACTTGTTATTCTCTTTCTAACTTTAGTGAAAGTTGGTAGGTCACCTTCAGTGAAAGTTGGTTATGGTTATCTTTTTTCTATCTTCAGTGAATATTGGTAGTTCATCGTCAGTGAACGAAGATGCTATGATATATTATCTTTCTACCTTCAGTGAAAGTTGGTAGGTCATCGACAGTGAACATCGATGATTGTTATCTTTTTGCTACCTTCATTGAACATTGGTAGTTCATCGTTAGTGAATGGCGACGCTATGATATATTCTCCATTTACCTTCAGCGAAAGTTGGTAGGTCATCGGCAGTTAACGTCGATGATTGTTATATTTTTTCTACCTTCAGTGAACGTTGGTAGTTCATCGTCAATGAACGACAATGCTATCATATATTCTCTTTCTACCTTCAGTGAAAGTTGGTAGGTCACCTTAAGTGAAAGTTGGTGATGGTTATCTTTTTGTTATCTTCAGTGAATGTTGGTAGTTCATCATCAGTGAACAATGATGTTATGATATATTCTTTTTCTACCTTCAGTGAAAGTTGGTAGGTCACCTTCAGTGAAAGTTGGTGATGGTTATCCTTTTGCTATCTTTAGTGAACATTGATAGTTCATCGTCAGTGAACGGAGATGATATGATATATTCTCTTTCTACCTTCAGTGAAAGTTGGTAGGTCACCTTAAGTGAAAGTTGGTGATGGTTATATTTTTGCTATCTTCAGTGAACGTTGGTAGTTCATCATCAGTGAACGGCGATGCTATGATATTTTCTCTCTCTACCTTCAGTGAAAGTTGGTAGGTCATCGATAGTGAACGTCGATGATTATTATCTTTTTGCTACCTTCAGTGAACGTTGGTAGTTCATCGTCAGTGAATGGAGATTCTTTGATATATTCTCTTTCTACCTTCAGTGAAAGTTGGTAGGTCACCGTCAGTGAACGTCGGTGTTGTTATTTCTTTCCTCTTTCTACCCTCAGTGAACGTTGGTAGTTTTGAATAATGAGAAAACACTTATAAGGGGGGGGGGGGGGGGTTGAATAAGTTTTACCTTTTTCCGCGCAATACTAATGGAAAGACACAGGTATTTTTATCCTGGTTTCTTTGAAACTCAAACTACTCTAGTCCATATGCCAAGGTGATTTCGCCTCTCTCAACGAGGACATAATCCACTATAATCAAATTGATTACAGATGCACAACCAAACTGTTGTGACTAACAATACAATGCACAAGTCAACTGCAAGTGACTAACACCTCTAAGACTCAACTAGTCCTAGCCCTCTTGAGAATTCTGACCCAGCTGATATCTCAAGGAACACTTACAAAATCATCTCTTAATAGTAGTGAAACAAAATGCTTCTAATAAGCTTTATCACAAACTGTGATTTATCACTAAGATTGATGCCCAATACTTAAGATTTACCCACTATACAATATTAGTTTACAAGAATGAAAATAGTGAGCATTTGTATGTTTCTCGTGGATCAGTAACCTTTCTTTGAAACAAATGATCTTCTATATATAACTTTCAATCTTGACTGTTACTGCCTTGAAGAGAGTGTATGCATTAATGAAGTGTGTTGGCTTGGTCTTTATATTTCCAATGTTCTCGTGCGTAGTACCACTTGAGTGCGTTAGCCGTCTTTGCATTAAATGACCAACGGTACTGTCAGGACTTGTCTCTAGAAGTTTAAGAGTTTGCTTGCAGCGTTTCCACTTCAGAGTTTACTTTAACTTTTCTTCTATCAGAGTATTCTTCAATTTATGTCATCAGAGTTTGCTTCAGCTTGCATTTAAGATGTTGCTTTCAGCGTGCTTCTTTCAGATCATTACTTCAGTTAGCGTTATCAGAGGTTTCTTAGGATTTCTTTTCATTAGAGTTTGCCTTGGAGTGCTTCCATCCGAGTTTGCTTTAGACTTGCGTAGTATGATGTTTATTTCTTGAGATGCATGAGTCAGAACATCATCTAAATTTAGAGAACATACACATCAGAGTATAAAATATATTTCACAAAATTTATTTCGTTGTTATCATCAAAACTCTAAGATATGATTAGAACCAAGCTTTGTTCTAACAATCTCCCCCTTTTTGATGATGACAAAACAATTCAGATTTTGATTTAAAAAATTGTGCATGGGTGAGAATCTCCCCCCTGAGATTGATAATCTCCCCCTGAGATTGATATTTCTTCTTCTGAAAAAAAAATCAAAGAGTTTAAAAGCATAAGGGAAACTTCCTGATATTTGTTCTTCAGAGCTTTGAGACATTTTTCTTTCAGAGTTTCTTTAAGCGCTCCTGATCTTTTCTTCGGAGTTTCTTTGGCAGTTCTTTTTCAGATGATGTTCAGAGCTTAGTCTTTCAGAGTCTTGAGGTACCTGCATATCTCTTAAATAGAAAATAGCTTTTTATTTTGTTAGAAATGTTTGAGACTTAGTCCCATAACTGTTATCATGGATCGAATTAAAATCTTATTTTCTCCCCCTTTTTGTCATAATCAAAAAAAAAAAAAAACAGATTCAAAGTGTTTGTATATTGAAGTTTCAAAATGACAGAGGTACAAAACAAAAAAAAACAAGAAAATTTAAAAAAAATATTAAAACTAGGATTGTCGTGAGATAAGAGAAAGAAGAAGATTCTTGATTTCATTTGAGTATTCCTCTTGTTTCATCATCCAAGTTCTGATTTCCTTGTTGATTTCATCCTGTTTGTCCAAACATTCATGGATGGCTTCATTTTCCTTCTTCAGTTCATTCAAAGTATCCATCACCAGCGAAGAGGGAGAAGACGTTGAAGCAGCTTCAGAAGATACAATCCTTGGAGCAGAAGCAGCAGAGCCTGAGCCTACAACAGTTGAGAGGAGGGTGCCAAGATCAATCAGAAGAGTTACACTTTATCAGAGGCAGCTTTAGCAGAAGGTTGGTGATACAGAGTCATTGCCAAGGGATTGGGATCTGACTCAGAATCATCTTCAGATTCATCTTCTGAAATTTCCATGTGGTCAACAAGTGGTAATGGAGCGTTGGTAATCTGCAGTGGGGACTTTTTATCCCAGATATTTACCACTTCTATCTTGAAGGCATTCATATACTGGGTGAAATTCTACAGAACCTGAGAATAGCACATATCTTGCAACTTGAAGGTTTCATCATTGAATTTCCTTCTGAATGCTTCCCGCTGAAAATCACATGCAGCTGGGTCCAGGTTGCTGGCACTGTTTGCCTTCAGCAGGTCGATCCACGTCTGCATTTCTATTTCAAACTTCTGAAAACGTACAGTAACATCTGGATGAATAGGTTTTGGGGTTGGTTTGGGAATAGCCTTTTTGGTGGATATTATTTGTAGATATCGTAGAGCTTCAGGATCAACTATAGTCCTAAGGAAGTCAGAAGGTTCAGAGGGTTCAGGAGGTTCTGATGAGGATGGACTAAAGGTTGCTTCTAGAGAGTGAGGTGATGAGGGTTCAGGTGAGGTAGGTGTGGGAATTTCTGGTGATGTGGGAGGTGTGGTGTTAGGAGAGATGATGATGGTGGTTTGGGCTGAGGAAGAAGGAATAGGTGCAGGGGATTCATTCACAACAAAGATGTTTTCAGAGGGAATGATGAATGACGGAGGTTGTGTAGTCAGAGGCACATGTATTCCTGGTAATCTCCAAGAACCATCGTACCACTCAGAGGATCTTGGGGATAAAGGTCTGATGTGGGATGTTGGAAGAGGGTTTTCAGCAGAAGTATTTGGATATTGTTGGTGGGGAGCAGAAGTGGATGTGTCAGGTTGAGTTATATGTGGAGAAGATGGTGGTTGTGGTTGAGATTGTGTAGGAACTACAATATCAAAATTGTCTATGTCAAATAGAACCTGGTCAATTTGAGGATTATTTTGGAGAGGTTCATAAGGAATAATGAGGTCTATGTCTACTTCTATATCTCCTAGAGTTTGGGTTTCAGCAGTTGGCGATATATGTACAGAATCACAAACAAATTTTTTTTTAGTGGACATACATGAAGATTTATTCTTCTTCTTCTGAGGACGAGCAGAGGGACCTTCTCTAACTTGGATTTTCTTCTGCTTCTGGAGACAAACTTCTGGAGCTAGCACATTCCTTTCTTGAAGCCTTGCTGGGTCAATGGGAATGCCACTCTCCTTGCAAGCTTCAATGAAATGCAGAATGATCTCAGTATGATCACCAGAGTTGAAGAGAGGAAAATATTCCACAGGGATTCTCCTTCTGGTGACAACTGCTGACACATAGGGAGTAGGTTCCACCAGAAGTTTGTCAATCAGCTTCCTTTTGAGAAGATTCTTCCCAGTCAGAGCTTTTCCACACGTGGGCTCCAATTCTCCAAGAAAGTTGGCTTCTTCTAAATGAGCTATTAGACCATTCTCTGTCAGAATGTCTAAGATTAATCTTCCCAGAGGGATCTAGTTTCTTTTTGATTTAGGATTTTTGACCCTTTCAGCTTCCCAAGTTTCCTTCACATGCGTCCAGAGGTGGTTGAACAAAAGATAGGGCAGATCAATCTACACATTTGTGCCAAGATGGAACCGAAGATATTGTTGGTCAGCATTGATGTAATTAGGAGAACTGGTTTCCTTCCTGTGATGAATGCATCCATGAATGATTCTAGCCCAGATTTTATATTTGTTCTTCAAATCTCTGACTTTGTTGGAAGCTTGCCTAGTAATAAAAATTTCAGCATAGACTTTGGACATATCCATTCTTCCACTTGAGATTCCAGTAGCACCATGTCCTTCAAAGCCTAGAAGCCTCCTTATGAGATTCTCAGTAATGGAAATCTCTTTTCCCATGACGAATGAAAGGATGACCTTTAGAGAAGCAATGGCATGAATCCAAAATTCCTTGACAAGATGAGGGAACACTGGTACAACAATACGATCAAAGAAATTTTCCACCCTTGGAATTCCATCGTCGGAAACAAGTCAAACCCATTTTCTTTCAAATTATCAAAATCGACCATAAGTTCACTCACCACTTCCAAGCTATCAACAGGTATGAGCGTTGTTCTTTCAGGAACGATGTATCTTTCTTCATGTTGAGAGCTGCTTGATGAAACAGGAATGCTTTCGGAAGGGGATGAAGATGAAGCCATTTGGAATGTTTAGGTTTAGGATTTGAAAAAAAATAGAGAGAGTTTGCACAAAACACAGAGGCGAATGAAACTTTGAGAGAGAGAGAGAATAAAAATAAAAAAGAAGGTGTTGTACCCCAAAATTTGCCCTCCCATATTCCTCAAAACATGTTAAGAATAATCTCCAAGTTGCTCAAGTTGGCTCAAGAATTGGATAGTCAAATCACCTCCTAAGGCAGTCAATTCAAAATTAGGGTTTTGTGTTGCATCAAGGTCCTTTCATCCAAATGACCTAAAGTTCTCCCCAATGTCCTAATATGTTCTTAAGTTCATCCATGTCAAATTTCAAGCCTTGCAGAGAAAGTTTGGTCAGTTAATTGCTCAAGGGGTCCAAAAATCGACTATGCTAGGGCAAAAGTCAACTGTGACCTACAGACAGTCAAACCTCAAGATTTTTTTGTCAACATTCTCATTTTGAAGGATAATTCATCATTTTATCAAGGGTTAATCATGATTCATCAAGGATTTCTCAAAACTCATCAAGATTCAAAAGTTGCTAAATTAGGGTTTTGTAGGAAAAGTCAACTCAACTTTTACCAAGCATAACTTTCTCATACTTTATGAGAAATGACCCATCCAAAGCTCATTTTGAAGAGAATGCAATTTCCTACAATCCATCTTCACACCCCAAGATCAAGAAATTCTCTCACAAAAAGTTACAAATTTGGACATTATAGGTCATTTTTGAAAGTCAACAAAAACACCTTTTTTTCCAAAGCTTATAACTTGAGAATGGAACATCAAAATGAGATGAGATCAAAATGGTTGATTATAAGACATCTCAATGTTTCTAAAAAGTCAAAGAACACCTCCAAAAGTTCAAAACTGAAGAAGTTATGCATTGTTGAAGTTGGGCATTTTTCCAAATTTGCCAAAAGTCAACTATCCTCAAAACTCCAATTTTTTACAAAAGGGCCCACTTTTTTCCACTTGATATGGTGTTTTCATGCCACACACGTGTTCCATCTTTAATTTCATGGACATTCATCTATTTTTCTATTTTATTTCATTTTTATTGATTTAATTCATTATTAATCAATATTAAATCAAATAAAATCTAAAAATTGATGTAGTAAGATTCTTGTGATCATTACAGCTTGCAAATATCATGTGCAACTCAATCAAACTCGTGCCAAGTCAAAACATGCACAAAATCTCAGATTTGATGCAATTATGGAAAGCTTATCAATGGTGATCATATCAAATATTCCATCTTCAATGCATAAGGATTATGGCCCAAATTTTGACCTAAACACATTCCATTATATGCACACAAGTGAGGCAGCCCTAAGACACGCACAAAGCATTGCAAAAACGGCCATACCAATTTTGAAAAAAAGTGTGAAAAGTGGGAGATCGAATTCTTGTTTGGAGGCACTTTCAAAGCAAAAGCTCAACACTACTCCCTTGCCTGATATCCTGTGAAGCTGTAGCGATCAAAACCACCCCTTGAAATCATCTGAAACTCATTGTAAGTCATCACGAAACTAGCTCTGAACATGGATTCCAAATCTCCAATTCTTGCATCTTTTCTTTAAAATCTTGGCATATTTATGTTTGTTGTTTGATTTTGAACGTTTTGGTATTATTCAATTGTATTTTTAGGACTTGTATCATGATGCCCGAACCTAGGGTTCTTGTTCTTGTTTTTTAGGCGTTTCTTATGCAGGATAAATTGAGACAAACAATGGTTATAGGAATGATCAGGAGGCAGAGACGAAAACGTCTATGTTCTTGGATAGCATTTTCATGGCCTGGAGTGAGTTTTGGAGGCAAGCCACGGATCTTCCTGCGGATAAAAATCTGCAGGTAAATAACCAGGGTGTTTGAGGAAGACGATCACGTGTCTTGTTTCCATTGGCTTGTTTGAAATTGTTAGCGTGCTTTTTTGTTTTTTCAGCATATTAATTGATTCTTCCATATATTATTTGTTTTATATTCTTATAACGAATGAGCAAGCTGGTTGGAGTGGTTGAGCGCGCAGGCATATGAGCAATGGGACCTGGGTTTGAATCCCAGGTCCCCCAATATTATTTATCTTGTTTTTCTCTAGACAATGGCATGCGTTTCAGGCTTTGCAGTGCATCATATGCTTTCATCCAGATCTCATCCAGATGGCCTGTAAACTAGATCCAATGGCCAGAAGGGGGTCCTCACCATGTTCTCAAAGTCAAAGGCGCACACTGGACTTCAAAGGTCAAACAAGGCTGAAACGTTGATGGGCCAACTAATTGCTGATTCACACCCAAATCAAGCCCAGCACCCCCCTGAGTTTGTTCTTCATTTTATTTTATTTTCATTATTTTTTCTATTTTATTATTATTATCTTAATTAATTAATTAACCAATTAACTTTTTTTCATAAAATCAGAAAACAAAGAATAATATTTTTATTAATTCCATTAGTTTTATTATTTATTTTTGTAAATAAACATTAATTAATTTTATTTAGTTTAAATAGGAACAACTTTAATATCTTTTGCATTAAATTAAAATTAACATAGAATTAGGGTTTTAATATCTTTTAACCATTCTTATTTTATTTCCTTAAATAATATAAAAACCACAAATATTTTCTTTTCATTAATTAATTCAATTATTAATTTAGACTAATTTTTAATTCAAAAAGAACAAAAATGTGCTTTATTTAATAAAAAGGGTCAAAACCCTAAAAACACTTCGATTTAAATTTCTCGCGCGCGAATTATTTTTGATCCATATTTCAATATTGTAACTGCTTCGGGAATGTAATAGTTTTTTAATTAGAATTTTATTTACTTTTCGCAATTTAATTTTAAAGGGTTTGTCTTTGGCGATGTAAATACCCGACGCCTTGTAATAGCTTAGATTTATTTTCCGCAATTTAATTCCCGCACAATATTAACTGTTAGATGTTTGAATTATAGGCAATGCATGACAAAATCAACTTTTAATTTAAAATCAACGGTAGCTCACCATTAACATGTACAAAGATAATATAACTGAAAAACAATACACTCGTACATGCCACTCTTAGGGTACGCCTCACTTGGTTGCCTCGAACGTGGTCATTGAGTATAGGAAGTTTTAGAGGTCGCCCTCTTGTCCAAAGATCATAAGTTGCCTCGAAACGGTTGCCTCAGATAAAATGATCTAAGGCATTAGGGTTATCGCTAAGGCGTCCTAACATTGCTTTAGTGACCACACGTCCCTTAATCGAATTGACCCAAAAACTCCAACAACGATGCTACCTACTCCTCAATAGTTGGATAACATTGTCTAAATGACACTTGTACAGTTTAATTCCTTTTTTGAGTAGGTAGATGGTTCTTAAGTACTTGCTCTTTTTAAAACAAAACAAAACTTTTTGCACTTACACCCCTTTCAAAACAAAAACTCTTCTCAAATCCACAAACACAAAGAAAAGCAAAACTTTTGAAAACATAATGAGCAAGTACCTAAGAGCCCGTGGATAACCACGGATAGAAAGGGTGCTAACACCTTCCCTTTCTATAATCTACCTACCGAACCCGAGAAATATCTCAAAAAGGAATTTTTCTGTGCTTTTGTCCTTTCCTTGTTGGATAAAATAAAAGATGGTGGCGACTCTTGCTTACCGCGACATTTTGCGAAAACAAACGCAAAACGTGAACCAGCATTCCAAAACAGTCAGTTATATTCCCACCGATCACAGAACTGGCGACTCTACTGGGGAATCATTATAAGTGAGGTGTACCTTAGGATTAGATCACTATGTTTTTAATTGTATGCTTTGTATGCTTTAATTTTTTGGGCTTGTATCGGAGTTCTATAGATCCTAACCCGGATCTGGGGATACCCTTTAGGTAAGTAGCAATAAACTGTGAGGGATCTGTACGGCATAGACCGATACGGATGAAGCAGTAGCTACATTGGTGTGGCAACTTGGTCTGTACCGATATCCCTTGTGTTGGAACGAGGATAATATGGGTCTTCTAAGGAGTCATTAAGCACCAACTGACCTTAGAACCTTAAATTGACCAACTTGGCCATAGAACAGTAGCAGTATGCTACACTCATTGAGACTAAACTCTCACGATGATTTCGGCCGCAAGAAAAGGTTGCTAAACTGGAGTTATGACCGACTGAGGGTAGTCAGTGATATTGAGATCCTCTAGAACCCAGTTACTATTTTTTAGGGCAGGTCTTAACCAACTAATTTGAAAGAGGGTAGTACCTAAGCTCCATGCCAGCCTGAAATCTAAGGGCTCTCAGTGTGACTTGTGTGCCTTTACCATGTTTGCTTTTTGTGGATACTTGTGGTGTGCCTTTACCATGACATCATGACATCATAACATTGCATACATCTTGCATAAGGACTAACCTATTTAAAAGACAAGATGGTTTCATCTTTGCTCTGTTTTGTAGGTCATCATGATGCCCATGCGTAGGAATACTATCCGAATCAACTTTGTCCAAGTACCTACCCTGCTTAAAGATTTGGTTGTCAGGATTCCAGACACTAATTCCTTCATCAGAAGGCATGGTTCTCTCCTCAGTTTGGTCACCTCAAAATTGGACGAACAAATGATGAGTGTCCTGGTCCAATTCTATGATCCGCTATACCATTGTTTTACTTTCCAAGACTTCCAGCTGGTTCCTACCCTAGAAGAGTTCTCTGAGCTGCTCGGTATCTCCGTCCTGGAACAGACTCCGTTTACTGGTTGAGAAAAGACTCTTAAGCCCGAAGAAATTGCTGCAGCCCTTCACTTGCCAAGGAGGAGGTAATGGCTAACTAGGCAACTAGAAGTGGAGTTAAGGGTTTTATGGCTAAGTTTTTGGTTGACAAAGCTAATTACTTCTGGGATAGCCTAGACTTTAAGGCTTTCGAGGACATTCTGGCTCTCTTGATTTATGGTCTGGTATTGTTTCCGAATCCTGACACTTTTGTTGATATTAATGCCATAAAGATCTTCATCTCTCGGAATCCGGTACCCACTCTCTTGGGTGGCATCCTTCATCAGCTCTATGCTCGTACTACCCGAAAGTGGGGAACTTTGATGTGTTGTGCTCCTTTATTGTCGAGGTGGTTTATTTCGCACCTCCCTAAGTTTGTACTAAAGAACAAAGAAGGAATGGGTTGGGCTTATAGGGTGATGTCTCTTTCTAATAATGACATTATCTGGACTCTCAAAGGAATGGATGAGGTGACTATCATTGATCGATGTGGAGAGTATCCTAATGTTCCATTGATCGGGACCCATGGAGGGATTTCTTACAACCCATTCTTAGCTCTCCGACAGTTTGGAAGAGCCAGAAGAGAAGGGCCTCATGAGATGCTGATGCCCCATATCATCTTTGATTTTCAAGGAGATAGCGACGAGCTGCGTCGTAGATTCATAAGGGCTTGGGACAGAGTTCACCAATCTGATCCACATGAGTTGGGACCAAAGACTTCTCTACCAATGGATCCATACCTCAGATGGGTCCGCATCCGTGCCCAGAAGTTAGGTATGCCATATGAAGCTGTCAGGCCTGTTACTCTTGAAGTTACTGATAAGGAGGGGGTTCTTCCAACTATTCTCCACCCTTATATGCCCATTGATATTGGGACACTGAAGAGGTCTTGGATGCAGTTGAGGGATGAATGAGATTCCTACCGAGAGAGGTTCAATGAACAAGAACAGAAGATCCAGAAGCTGACCAGACAGTTGGAGAACGAGCGGATCCTGAATGATTATGTCTGCACTGAGAAGAAGAGACCATGGGAGCATTGATGGACCTTTGAGGATTTCTTCTACAATTTTCATTTACTTTTCAGTATTTCCATTTTTGTAACGCCTAAGGGCAATTTGTTGAACAATTTAAAATTTGAAGTTTAAATCTAATAAAGTGTGTTTCCTTTCTTGTTTACAAATTTGAATCTCGATTGTCTTTGAAATCATAAATCATACGCATTTCATCCCATGCACTCCATAAACAGGTACCCCATTACAGGTCTCTTATCTTCTTCGCTGTTTATTTCAGCAATCACCATGTCTGCTGAACCTTCAACTGAGAAAGCTATCAAGGCCCTCCAGGCCCAGAATGCCCAATTTCAAGAGGTGTTCATGAATCTAGCTAAAGGTCAGCACGACCTGAAGACCTTGATTCTGAAAGAGAAGAAGAAGAAGAAGTAGAGGACCATACTGTTCAACACTGGACGCAGGTTTGGAAACGGGTTGCAGAATGAAGTAGATCTGACCACCTCATCTGGGGGGAAAGATAGTCCACAAGAAAGGAGGGCTCCTAGCCCTATGGTCTCCGACAACGAGACGGACTATGATGAAGAATAGTATCCTCCTGCTGAGGATAAGTACAAACAGCTGGAAGACCGTTTGAGCGCTATGGAAATTCAGAAGGTGCCCGGTCTGGACTTCGGAGATCTGGGTCTATCATCTGGGGTGGTGATTCCCCATAAGTTCAAGGCACCTGCGTTTGCCAAGTATGACGGAGTTTCCTGTCCAAAGCTGCACCTCCGGTCATATGTGAGGAAGATCCAACCTTACACTGCTGATAAGAACTTATGGATCCACTTCTTTCAAGACAGTCTCTCAGGGACTCAGCTCGAGTGGTTCTATCAGTTGGACGGAGCCAGTATCCGTAGCTGGGAAGACTTGGCTACTGCATTCTATAGGCAGTATTAGTACAACTTCGACCTCGCTCCTACGCGTACCCAACTCCAGGGTATGTCAATAGGAACAGGTGAAGGATTCAAAGAGTATGCTCAAAAATGGAGAGACCTTGCTGGAAGGGTGCAACCACCTTTGGCTTATCATGAGCTTGTGGACATGTTTCTGGGGACCCTTTCTGGTCCGTTCTTTAATCATCTGATTGGAAGCTCTTCAGCTGGGTTTACAGATCTTATTTTGACCGGTGAAAGGATTGAAGCTGGTATTAAGGCTGGGAAAATATAGAAGGGTGCCTCATCAAGCACCGAGAAGAAGCCGCTTAAGAAAGAGTCCAGTAGCGTCTACAGTTCGAGAAGACAGAATAGACCTGAACACCACCAAGCTGTCAATGCGGTTGTTATTTCAAAACCTGTTGGTGCTCCTCAGCATCACAATCAACAGAAGGACGAGAGACCTTGAAGGCAATTTACTCGTCTCAGCATGACTTTGTCTCAGATTCTGCCCCAGTTGCTGAAGACCAATCTGGTGATTCTAAAAGAAGCTCCGAAGAATCCAAGTACCACGTCACCACAGTACAACCCTAATACCCACTGCGCTTTTCACTCTGATAGCCCGGGGCATAATACTGATGATTATTGGGTTTTGAGAAATAGGGTGCAAGACTTAATTGATGCGAAGGAGATTGAGTTTGAGGCGCCTGAAAGGCCTAATGTTGTGACTGCTCCCATGCCCAAACACGGAGTAAATGCTATAGGGGAAGACTTGTTTGTAGTTTCCGTGGATGATATTGTTACGCCTCTGATGACTGTCAAGAAGAACTTGTTGCTAGCTGGTTTATTTCTGGGTTGTGGCAAAGGTTTCCATATGTGTTCTGTTTTGCCTACTGGTTGCCCATTTCTGAAGTCAGGTATCCAAAACCTGATGGATAATAAGGAGATCATGTTTGAGAAGATTGTTTTTCCTTCCATTCCTACTGAAGAAGTTGCCATCATTACCATTTTCAACAATTCTTCCAAGGCTCCCTCGAGGAAGCCAGTTAGAATTACATCTACTCCGAAGATCGCACCTGTGACTATCACTGTTCCGGGGCCCATCCCCTACACCTCTGACAAAGCTGTCCCTTGGCACTATGGGGCAGATGTTTATGTTCTAGGAGTTAAACAAGAGTTGGATGTTGATACCGGCGTCAGCAACATTACTGGACCCGCTAAGGTCACCCGCAGCGGTAGACTTTTCTCACCTGATATTGCTCCACCAATTGTCCGAAGACCTGTTGTCATTACACCTGCAAGTGTACCTATCACCATTCCTAATCAAGTTCTTAGTTCTACCCCTGTCGTCGAGTCATTTAACGCTCGGGGCAAAGGGATCATCACTGATATGCCTGCCCAGACGGAGGCACCGAAGACAATTACTGTTGAAGCTTCCAAACAGGAGATGGAAGAGATTCTGAAGATTATTAAGAAGAGTGATTATAACATAGTTGAGAAGCTGGGGCAAACCCCATCCAAGATTTCCATGTTGTCACTGTTGTTGTGTTCAGAGGCCCATGCCAAAGCTCTGATTACCTTCCTGAAAACTGCCCACATGCCACAAGAGACATCAGCTGACCAGTTTACAGATTGTGTGGCTAATTTAACTGCTGATAATGGTTTGGGTTTCTCTGACGCTGATTTGACTGCTAAAGGGAAGAACCATAACAATGCCCTTCATGTCTCCATTGAATGCAGGGGCACTACTCTTGTACATGTATTGGTTGACACTGGTTCCTCATTGAACGTCTTACCCAAGAAGGCTCTAGACCGGTTGGATTGTGAAGGGTTGGAGCTAAAGCCAAGTAACATCATTGTCAGGGCCTTTGACGGGTCTAAAAGGATGGTGCATGGTGAGGTTGATATTCCAATTAAAGTTGGTTCTCAAATCTTCAATTCTACATTCTACGTGATGGACATTCGGCCATCTTATTCTTGTTTGCTAGGTCGTCCATGGATCCACAAAGCCGGAGCTGTAACCTCAATACTCCACCAGAAGCTGAAGTACCCGGTCAGAGGGAAGATTGTGACAGTACACGGGAAGGAAGAGTATATGGTCAACCACCTCAACTCGTTCAGATACGTGGAGATGGATGGGGAGTTCATTGAAACCCCATTTCAGCACTTTGAAGAGGTTCCTCAGACACTGGCATCAGCTGAAACTGTGGTTGAAGATTCTCCTATGAAGATGGCTTCCATAAAGGATGCTCGGGCTGTTATTGAGAAGGGTGAGTGTGCAAATTGGGGCTGACTCCCTGATTTTACTAAGAAGACTAGCAAGTTTGGTTTGGGTTTCACTGTAGAAGCTCAAAGGGTTGTTCGAAGTGAAAGGATGGGAAGACCTCCTGTGTTCATCAGCAACTCGGGAGTAAATGCCATTGAAGATGATGTGGAGGAGTCTGAATTCGACAGCTGGATCTATCCTACGACCAACGGTGGACCAAGCAACTGGACAGCAAAGGACTTCATCCCTATTACTTTTGTTAACCAGTAATGAACTCTTTGTTTTGAATTTGTAACAGACAATGTTGTGAAACTTTATGGCCCGGTGTCTTACTCGGGGCACCGTGGCTTCATTTGTGAGGGCTTTTGTGTGCCATTTTCATATATCATTAATAAAAGCATTGGACGTTTCTTGCATTTCAAAGTTTTGTGCTCCTTGTTTTTCTTTATTATATATTGCAAAACAGCTATTTTACACACACTCACATATACAGGTCCACATCCACTCTGGATCTCACTGGTAATGACTCTACTACTGCCAGTTATGACTTCGAAAATCCGATCAACTTAGCCGAAGACGAAGGTGAGGATGATTGCGAAGTGCCTGGTGAACTTGCAAGACTACTACTCCAGGAAGAAAGGGCCATTCAGCCACATGAAGAGCCGGTGGAAACAGTAAATCTGGGTACTGAGACAGACAAGAAGGAAGTCAAGGTTGGTGCCAATCTGGAGCCTAGTGTGAAACAACAGTTGATTCAGATGCTGCGTGACTACGTGGAGATCTTTGCTTGGTCTTACGAAGATATGCCTGGGTTGGATACCGACATTGTGGTTCATTGCCTGCCTACCAAGGAAGACTGTCCTCCCGTAAAACAGAAGGTTCGTCGTATGCGCCCAGAGATGTCTGAGAAAATCAAGGTTGAAGTTATGAAACAGTTTGACGCCGGTTTTCTAGCAGTGACTTCTTACCCTCAGTGGGTTGCCAATGTGGTTCCGGTACCGAAGAAAGATGGTAAGGTTCGAATGTGTGTTGACTACAGGGACTTGAACAGGGCCAGTCCCAAGGATGACTTCCCTCTACCTCACATCGACGTTTTGGTTGACAATACTGCTCAACACAAGGTATTCTCCTTCATGGACGGTTTCTCCGGTTATAATCAGATAAAGATGGCTCCCGAAGACATGGAGAAGACCACTTTTGTTACTCAGTGGGGTACCTTTTGCTACAAGGTCATGCCTTTTGGGTTGAAAAATGCTGGGGTAACATATCAGTGTGCCATGGTTGCTTTGTTTCATGATATGATCCATCATGAGATTGAAGTATACGTCGACGATATGATCGCGAGGTCCTAGACTGAGGAGGAACACCTTGACCATCTACATAAGCTGTTTGACAGGTTGAAGTTGTACAAGCTGAGATTGAACCCAAACAAGTGCACCTTCGGGGTGAGGTCTGGTAAGCTACTGGGTTTCGTCGTGAGCGACAAAGGTATTCAAGTGGACCCCGCCAAAGTGAAATCCATACAAGAGATGTCAGCTCCCAAAACAGAGAAGGAGGTCAGAGGCTTTCTAGGATGACTGATCTACATTTCCCGATTCATCTCACACATGACTGCTACTTGTGAACCAATCTTCAAGTTTCTGAAGAAAGATCAAGTGGTACGTTGGAACGATGAATGCCAGGCCGCTTTCGAAAGAATCAAAGAGTATCTCCAAGAGCCACCCATTCTGATGCCACCAGTTGAAGGGAGACCTCTGATCTTATACTTGACAGTGCTTGACAACTCAATGGGGTGTGTGCTGGGGCAGCATGACGAGTCTGGCCAAAAAGTGCATGCTATTTATTACCTTAGCAAAAAGTTTACCGACTGTGAGACCTGATACTCACTGCTTGAGAAAACTTGTTGCACTTTGGCATGGGCTGCTCGCCAGCTGAGACAGTATATGTTGACTCATAATACTCTTTTGATTTCAAAAATGGATCCAATCAAGTATATCTTCGAAAAGCCCGCCTTGTCCGGAAGAATAGCAAGATGGCAGATGATCTTTACTGAGTATGACATCCAGTACACGACTCAAACAGCAATCAAGGGAAGTGTATTGGCAAACCATTTGGCGCACCAGGCAGTGGATGATTACCATTCTATGAAATTTGAATTCCCGGACGAGAATATCATGACGATAACTGATTGTGAGACACCTGGACCGGATGAAGGACCTGAAGAAGGATCCCGATGGTCTATGTACTTTGATGGAGCTTCGAATGCTTTTGGTAATGGCATTGGCGCTGTGATCATATCTCCTAAAGGCTCTCATACTCCGTTTACTGCTCGACTATGTTTCAACTGCACCAACAACATGGCGGAGTATAAAGCGTGTATCATGGGTCTTCGAGTTGCAATTAACCTAAGGATTAAGTTTTTAAGTGTCTTTGGAGATTTCGCTCTCGTGATCAGTCAGATCAAAGGCGAGTGGGATACGAAACACTCAAATATTATTCCTTACAAGGTGTATGTATTGACATTGCTTCCCCATTTTGAGGAGATAACCTTTGAACACTTCCCTAGAGAGGAGAACCAGTTAGCGGACGCGCTAGCTACGATGTCTTCTATGTTCAAAGTCAAATGGGACAACGAGGTCCCCCGGATCATTATTGAAAGATTAGACGAACCTGCACATTGCTGTGATCTTGAGACTGAAGAGGTAACAGAAAAGCCCTGGTATCATGAGGTGAAGAGGTATCTTGAAGCTCAGGAATACCCCGAGGGTGCATCTGTTAATGACAAGAAGTTTCTGAGGAGGTTCGCGGCGAAGTTCTTCATCAGCAATGGCATTCTTTACAAGCGTAACCATGATTCGACCTTACTGCGTTGTGTGGATAAGATTGAAGCAGAAAGGATCATGACAGAGTTACATGAAGGTACCTTTGGAACCCATTCCAGTGGACACACCATGGCAAAGAAGATCCTTCGGGCTGGATATTACTGGTCCACAATGGAAGCCGACTGTTATCAGCATTCTCGGACATGTCACAAATGCCAAGTCTATGCTGATAAGGTGCACATACCTCCAGTTCCTCTGAACGTCTTGACGACACCTTGGCCTTTTGCAATATGGGGAATTAATATGATTGGCGAGATCAGACCTACGGCATCCAACGGGCATCGTTTCATCCTGATAGCGATTGATTACTTTACGAAGTGGGTTGAAGCAGCTTCCTTTGCTACAGTAACCAAGAATGTCGTGGCACGGTTCATTCGGCATAACTTGATCTGTCGATACGGTGTACCAGAGAGGATCATTACGGACAATGGTACCAATCTCAACAACAAGATGATCACTGAGATCTGCGAGCAATTCAAGATACATCATCATAACTCTTTTCCATACCGGCCGAAGATGAATGGGGTTGTATAAGCGGCTAATAAGAACATTAAGAAGATTGTGCAGAAGATGACAGTGACATACAAAGACTGGCGCAAGATGTTACCGTTTGCTCTTCACGGGTACCGTACCTCAACACGGACGTCAACAAGGGCAACACCCTATTCCTTGGTTTATGGCATAGAGGCAGTCTTGCCCATCGAAGTTCAGATACCCTCTCTCCGGATCATGAAGGATGCAGGTTTGAGCGAAGATTACTGGATCCAGACCCGACTTGATCAGCTGATCCTAATCGACGAAAAGATACTTACTGCTATTTGTCATGGTCAGACGTACCAAAAACGAATGATCAAGGCATTTAACAAGAAAGTCAGACGACAAGAGTATCAAGTTGGGGACCTGGTAATCAAGCGCATTATCTTACCTCAAGGTGATCCCAGGGGCAAATGGACCCCTACTTGCGAAGGGCCATTTGTGGTTAAGAACATTTTCTCAGGAGGAGCAATGATTCTAACCACCATGGATGGTGACGACCTTCCTCACCCCGTCAATGCAGACATAGTGAAAAGATACTACGCATAAGCGAAGACCCGCTAGGTTGACTAGCCTAGGCAAAAATAAGGGCTTCCCGACGAACCAAAAGGGTTCGGGCAAAAATAAGGGATGAAAATAAAAAAATTTATACACCCGGCAAGTCGAAAACCTGAAAAGGCGGCTTGGGCAAAAAAGGGTATCCCGGTGGACTAAAAACCCGAAAGGGCGGTCTAGGCAAAAGTTAGTTGTCAAAGCGTAACAATATGTCTCATTGGATCACCTCGCATCTAGACTTCGGTATCAACTATCAAGCTCGGACGACACCAATCAAACAGATTCATCTTCAACTAAGCAGCAAAGTGATGAGATGCTTGAAGATATAAAGGAAATAGCAGAGTTGGAACCCAGTGGGATTATTCACATAACTGTTTTGTTTTCTTTTCACAAATTGTATAGATTCTATTTGTTCAGCGGCATCCTCTTACTAGGACGTCAGCCTCTTGTACAAAAACACCTATTTTCAGGCCAAAACTTCAAAATCAATACAAATTCATTTTCAGACAAATTTCAAACTGTTTTTCCTTTATCTGTTTTGTTTTGCAAAGAACGTCCAATGTTCATTTTTAATATATGCATTTGACATTAATTGTTGCTCATAAATATTTACATGCGAAACAAAGGACGAATTACTGGTAATATCAGAAACAGGGGCAATAAGAATTGTCCGAGCAGTGTAGTTGCTCTATCCACCAAGGTACCAAGGTAGGTTCAGCTGAAGAATATGACCAAAATACCGTCACTCCCCGCAGAGTAAAACAGTAATGGTAGCTCTCCCCACTGAGACTTGCAACTATGTACAAATCAGTAACACTCTCCCCAAGAAGAGTTAATCTACCATCATCCCTGAAAAGGTTTGGTATCCCCAGAAGGTCTTAATACTCCTCAACGGAGTATAAAGACATTCCCCAACAAGTATAAGAATACCCCCGACAGTCTTAACATTCCTCAACGAAGTATAAGAATGTTCTCCGGAGGAATACAAGATACCCCAGTGGAGTCGTTTCCCCAGCGCAGTCTAAAAAAGGCTTCCCCACCAGAGCTGAATCATCTTCCCCAGTAGATTCTGGAATCTTATCCCCTGCAGAGCGCAAATAAATCTCCCCAGCCAAATTCAGAAGGTTATCCTCACAAGAGTCTAACTGGGTTATCCTCAGCAAGTTGCAACTGAAATATCATCCCCAGCGAAGTTCTTTCTATCCCTAGCGGAGTTCATCATTAAAATTCCCAACAAAGCTTATCAACAGAATCCCCAGCGGCGTTATCGCTAAGATCTTCAACAGAACGTCTCTTTCCCACAGAGTAATTCCTCTCGGAGTAATCTCTTCCTCAGTTTATTCCCCAACAGAGTTATCCTCTCCTACAGGTTTACCATCTTCGTTCATCATCCCCAGCGGAAACGAAGAACTTAACTCTATTCTCCAGCAGCTCTAGGATTTATTTTCCCCAGCTAAAGCATCATATTCCCATACATCATGATACATGCATATATGCATCATACGAATACAATCTCATTTATTTTGAGAACATCATTGCCTGATCCATATCATGCATTGCATATGATTGACCTTTACCTTTCAGGAAAGATACAATTAAAGTTCTCAATTACGTCGAAGACCTGATCGGTTCTTAAATCTCAATTGAATTATCCTCGGTTGAATTTCAGATAAGGTTCTCAATCTCGAAAGTTTCCCTACGTCATAGTGTGGACGAGTACTATAACCTCAACGGTATACTCCATTGAGCACGAGTCAGTTCCGAGATCTTGATGTTTTCCTCTGTCATAATGTGGACAAGTTCTATAACCTCAACGGTATACTCCATTGAGCACGAGACAGTTCCTAGATCTTGATGAAGATGTTTCCCTACGCCATAGTATGGACGAGTACTATAACCTCAACGGTATACTCCATTGAGCACGAGTCAGTTCCTAGATCTTGATGTTTTCCTCCGTCATAGTGTGGACGAGTACTATAACCTCAACGGTATACTCCATTGAGCACGAGACAGTTCCTAGATCTTGATGAAGATGTTTCCCTCTGTCATAGTGTGGACAAGTTCTATAACCTCAGCGGTATACTCCATTGAGCACGAGACAGTTCCTAGATCTTGATGAAGATGTTTCCCTATGTCATAGTGTGGACGAGTACTATAACCTCAACGGTATACTCCATTGAGCACGAGTCAGTTCCTAGATCTTGATGTTTTTCCTCTGTCATAGTGTGGGCAAGTTCTATAACCTCAGCGGTATACTCCATTGAGCACGAGACAGTTCCTAGATCTTGATGAAGATGTTTCCCTATGTCATAGTGTGGACGAGTACTATAACCTCAAGGGCATACTCCATTGAGCACGAGTCAGTTCCTAGATCTTAATGTTTTTCCTCCGTCATAGTATGGACAGGTTTTATAACCTCAACGGTACACTCCGTTGAGCACGAGACTGTTCCTATATCTTGATGAAGATGTTTCCCCCCATTTGAATTATTGACAGGTTCTTAAAACTCAGCTGAAGCATTCTCTTAGTTGAAGTACAGGCAAGTTCCTAAATCTCAACAAAGGTTAGGCTTCCCCAACGGAATCTTTCACAACAACAAGTATGCAAGTTCTCGCTAAGGAATCTCTTATGCGATCGACGCTCCTGCAGATGGCATCTGTAAGCCCATCCTCCTACCACCAATCTCCAAATGGCATCTGTAAGCCTATTCCCGACATCACAATGCTGATACTACACCATGCGAGTGCAAATTTCTGGGCACTCTAGTGTTCAATTATCTCCCACCTTCGGATCACGAAAGGCTCGAAAGCCAATCTATATCCTCAAGTTTAAGAAAACTGAACAGGGGCAACTGTTGTACCCCAAAATTTTCCCTCTCATATTCCTCAAAACATGTCAAGAATAATCTCCAAGTTGCTCAAGTTGGCTCAAGAATTGGACAATCAAATCACCTCCTAAGGCAGTCAATTCAAAATTAGGGTTTTGTGTTGCATCAAGGTCCTTGC
Organism: Vicia faba; assembly: GCA_948472305.1. NCBI lineage: Eukaryota > Viridiplantae > Streptophyta > Magnoliopsida > Fabales > Fabaceae > Vicia > Vicia faba. The sequence goes on from OX451741.1 coordinate 1,158,131,478, forward strand.
ATCCAAATGACCTAAAGTTCTCCCCAATTTCCTAATATGTTCTCAAGTTCATCCATGTAAAATTTCAAGCCTTGCAGAGAAAGTTTGGTCAGTCAATTGCTCAAGGGGTCCAAAAATCGACTGTGCTCGGGCAAAAGTCAACTGTGACCTACAGACAGTCAAACCTCAATATTTTTTGTCAACATTCTCATTTTGAAGGATAATTCATCATTTTATCAAGGGTTAATCATGATTCATCAAGGATTTCTCAAAACTCATAAAGATTCAAAAGTTGCTAAATTAGGGTTTTGCAGGAAAAGTCAACTCAACTTTGACCAAGAATAACTTTCTCATACTTTATGAGAAATGATCCATAAAAAGCTCATTTTGAAGAGGATGCAATTTCCTACAATACATCTTCACACCCCAATATCAAGAAATGCTCTCACAAAAAGTTACAAATTTGGACATTATAGGTCATTTTAGAAAGTCAACAAAAACACCTTTTTTGCCAAAGCTTATAACTTGAGCATGGAACATCAAAATGAGATGCGACCAAAAGGGTTGATTAGAAGACAACTCAAGGTTTCTAAAAAGTCCAAGAACACCTCCAAAAGTTCAAAACTGAAGAAGTTGTGCATTGTTGAAGTTGGGCATTTTTCCAAATTTGCCAAAAGTCAACTATCCTCAAAACTCCAATTTTTGACAAAAGGGCCCACTTTCTTCAACTTGATATGGTCTTGTCATGCCACACACGTGTTCCATCTTTAATTTCATGGACATTCATCTATTTTTCTATTTTATTTCATTTTTATTGATTTAATTCATTATTAATCAATATTAAATCAAATAAAATCTAAAAATTGATGTAGTAAGATTCTTGTGATCATTACAGCTTGCAAATATCATGTGCAACTCAATCAAACTCGTGCCAAGTCAAAACATGCACAAAATCTCAGATTTGATGCAATTATGGAAAGCTTATCAATGGTGATCATATCAAATATTCCATCTTCAATGCATAAGGATTATGGCCCAAATTTTGACCTAAACACATTCCATTATATGCACACAAGTGAGGCAGACCTAAGACACGCACAAAGCATTGCAGAAACGGCCATACCAATTTTGAAAAAAAGTGTGAAAAGTGGGAGATCGAATTCTTGTTTGGAGGCACTTTCAAAGCAAAAACTCAACACTACTCCCTTGCCTGATATCCTATGAAGCTGTAGCGATCAAAACCAGCCCTTGAAACCATCTGAAACTCACTGTAAGTCATCACGAAACTAGCTCTGAACATGGATTCCAAATCTCCAATTCTTGCATATTTTCTTTAAAATCTTGGCATATTTATGTTTGTTGTTTGATTTTGAACGTTTTGGTATTATTCAATTGTATTTTTAGGACCTGTATCATGATGCCCGAACCTAGGGTTCTTGTTCTTGTTTTTTAGGCGTTTCTTATGCAGGATGAATTGAGACAAACAATGGTTATAGAAATGATCAAGAGGTAAAGACGAACACGTCTATGTTCTTGGATAGCATTTTCATGGCCTGGAGTGAGTTTTGGAGGCAAGCCATGGATCTTCCTGCGGATAAAAATCCGTAGGTAAATAACAAGGGTGTTTGAGGAAGACAATCACGTGTCTTGTTTCCATTGGCTTGTTTGAAATTGTTAGCGCGTTTTTTTGTTTTTTCAGCATATTAATTGATTCTTCCATATATTATTTGTTTTATATTCTTATAACGAATGAGAAAGCTGGTTGGAGTGGTTGAGCGCGAAGGCATATGAGCAATGGGACCTGGGTTTGAATCCCAGGTCCCCCAATATTATTTATCTTTTTTTTCTCTAGACAATGGCATGCATTTCGGGCTTTGCAGTGCATCATATGCCTTCATCCAGATCTCATCCAGATGGCCTGTAGACTAGATCCAATGGCCAGAAGGGGGTCCTCACCATGTTCTAAAATTCAAAGGCGCACACTGGACTTCAAAGGTCAAACAAGGCTGAAACGTTAATGGGCCAACTAATTGCTGATTCACACCAAATCAAGCCCAGCACCCCCCTGAGTTTGTTCTTCATTTTATTTTATTTTCATTACTTTTTTTATTTTATTATTATTATCTTAATTAATTAATTAACCAATTAACTTTTTTTTTCATAAAATCATAAAACAAAAAATAATATTTTTATTAATTCCATTAATTTTATTATTTATTTTTGTAAATAAACATTAATTAATTTTATTTAGTTTAAATAGGAACAACTTTAATATCTTTTGCATTAAATTAAAATTAACATAGAATTAGGGTTTTAATATCTTTTAACCATTCTTATTTTATTTCCTTAAATAATAAAAAAACCAAAAATATTTTCTTTTCATTAATTAATTCAATTATTAATTTAGACTAATTTTTAATTCAAAAACAACAAAAATATGCTTTATTTAATAAAAAGGGTCAAAACCCTAAAAACACTTCGATTTAAATTTCTCGCGCGCGAATTATTTTTGATCCATATTTCAATATTGTAACTGCTTCGGGAATGTAATAGTTTTTTAATTAGGATTTTATTTATCGTTTTTATTTACTTTTCACAATTTAATTTTAAAGGGTTTATCTTTGGCGATGTAAATACTCGACGCCTTGTAATAGCTTAGATTTATTTTCCGTAATTTAATTCCCGCACAATATTAACTGTTACATGTTTGAATTATAGGCAATGCATGACAAAATCAACTTTTAATTTAAAATCAACGGTAGCTCACCATTAACATGTACAAAGATAATATAATTGAAAAACAATACACTCGCACATGCCACTCTTAGGGTACGCCTCACTTGGTTGCCTCGAACGTGGTCATTGAGTATAGGAAGTTTTAGAGGTCGCCCTCTTGTCAAAAGATCATAAGTTGCCTCGAACGGTTTCCTCGGATAAAATGATCTAAGACATTAGGGTTACCGCTAAGGCGTCCTAACATTGCTTTAGTGACCACACGTCCCTTAATCGAATTGACCCAAAAACTCCAACGACGATGCTACCTACTCCTCAATAGTGGGATAACATTTTCTAAAGGACACTTGTACAGTTTAATTCCTTTTTTGAGTAGGTAGATGGTTCTTAAGTACTTGCTCTTTTTAAAACAAAATGAAACTTTTCGCACTTACACCCCTTTCAAAACAAAAACTCTTCTCAAATCCACAAACACAAAGAAAAGCAAAAATTTTGAAAACATAATGAGCAAGTACCTAAGAGCCCGTGGATAACCACGGATAGAAAGGGTGCTAACACCTTCCATTTCTATAATCTACCTCCCGAACCCGAGAAATATCTCAAAAAGGAATTTTTCTGTGCTTTTGTCCTTTCCTTGTTGGATAAAATAAAAATGGTGGCGACTCTTGCTTACCGCGACATTTTGCAAAAACAAACGCAAAACGCGAACCAGCATTCCAAAACAGTCAGTTCTATTCCCACCGATCACAGAAGGGAACTTTGTTAGGTATTTATAGCCTAAAAAAATCATTAGAGAAATAAAACCAATAAATAATTTTGAACGATTGAAATTAAAAAATAATCATTACTGGAAATTAATGAAATATAACATTGAGGGGAGGCGTGAGATTTTATCAAATCTGAATAGTTACCTAGGAACGACGTCTCAATAGCAGCGCAAGCATGCGTGACCTTTAAGAGTTGAAACACGTGTTCAACTTTTGAGGGTAGCGTGTGATAGCTGGTTTAATATAATGAACTTTTGAACCATTCGTGTAATGAAACGTTGGACACATTTCAGAACATGATGAATGGCTTTTGGTGTAACTCCTTTCTCACTTCTGAAGAGTAGTTAATCAGAACATTCATTTCAGAACATTCTGGAAACACATATAGAGAATAAAAATTTTCATTCAGGACAAAATTCCATACTGATGTTTTTCAGAATGAATTTAAACTTATCTTCAGAAAGGGGGTTTTATGAAAATATCAGCCCATTGATGGTCTGTGTCTATGAAGTTTAAACTTAGGATTCCTTTCTGAATGTAGCCCCTTACGAAATGATGTTTAATTTCTATATGTTTTTCCTTAGAATGTAAGATGGGATTTTTTGAAAGACAAATAACAGAGGTATTATCATAGAAGATAGGAATCTTACTTTCATATAGATGATAATATTCTAGCTGACTCTTAATCCAGATCATCTGAGTGCTACATCTAGCAGCAGATGTATATTCAGCTTCAGTGGTTGATAGTGCAATAGTAGCTTGCTTCTTGTTATACCATGAGATAATGTTATCACCCAGAAACTGGCAGCTTCTAGAGGTGCTTTTGCGTTCTATCCTATCTCCATCAAAGTCAGCATCACAATAACCTACTAGTTTAAAATATTTGGATCCTCTTTAACACAGTACAAGGTTAGTAGTACCTTTTAGATACCTCAGAATTCGCTTAACAGTAGTTAAGTGAGATTCTATAGGATCTGATTGGAATCTTGCATAAACATACACTAAGTAATATGTCTGGTCTAGATGCAATCAGATAGAGAAGAGATCCAATCATACCTCTGTAGAGTTTCTGATCTACTTTCTTACTTACCTCATCTTTTCCCAGAATGCATGTAGGATGCATTGGTGTCTTCGCTTCTTTACTTTCTGAGAGATGGAATTTCTTCAGGAGTTCTTTAACATACTTTGTCTGATGTATGTAAGTACCTTCTAGAGTTTGATTAATTTGAATTCCCATAAATAATTTCAGTTCTCCCATCATGCTCATTTCAAATTCAGCCTGCATAGACTCAGCAAATTCTCTTCCAAGAGAGACATTAGAAGTTCCAAAAATAATATCATCTACATATATTTGACAGATTAAAATGTCATTTTTAAATGTTTTTCTGAATAAGGTTGTGTCCACTTTCCCTCTGGTAAAATTCTTTTCTAAAAGAAAGCTACTCAGATGTTTATACCAAGCTCTGGGAGCTTGTTTCATACCGTACAGAGACTTTTTCAGTTTAAAAACATGTTCTGGAAATTTTGAGTCAACAAAACCAGGAGGTTGGTGGACATAAACTTCTTCTTCTATGTAACCATTTAAAAAAGCACTTTTAACATCCAATTGATATAATGAGATGTTGTGTTGAACAGCAAAAGAAATTAACAATCTAATTGATTCTAACCTGGCGACTGGGGAAAAGGTTTCATTATAATCCATTCCTTCTTGTTGACTATAACCTTGTGCTACCAGTCGTGCCTTGTTTCTGACAACCTCTCCCTGCTCATCAACTTGTTTTTGAATACCCATTTTATTCCTATGATATTGAATCCTTTGGGCTTTGGAACTAGATCCCACACATCATTTCTTGAAAATTGATTTAGTTCTTCTTGCATAGCTAGGATCCAATCATTGTCTTGCAGAGCTTCCTCTATTGAGGTTGGTTCAATAAGAGAGACCAACCCAAATAGTGATTCTTCAATGTTTCTGAAAGAGGATCTTGTTTTGATGGGATCTTCTTTCTTTCCAATAATCACATTTTATGGATGTGCTGATGTGATTCTGGGGAATTTATTCTGTGAGGTACGTTCAGAAATTCTTAGATTTTCCAGAGCGTTTTCAATAGGAGGGTCTTCAGAGTTATCCTTTGCTTCTGACTCTTCAGTGTTTGTGAGATGATCTTCTGTACCTGCAGGATTTTCATTCTGCTTTGGCTTTTGCTGGCCAAGCTTATATTCAAATCTGACTTTGATTGATTCTTCAACAATTAGAGTTTCTGTGTTGTATACCCTATAACCTTTTAAGCATTCAGAGTATCCAAGCAGAAAGCACTTTTGTGCCTTAGAATCAAACTTGTTCAGATTATCTTTGGTATTCAGAATATAGCAAGTGCATCCAAAGGGATGGAAATATGAAATGTTGGGTTTTTCTGTTTTTCCACAAATCATAAGGAGTCTTTTCTAGAATAGGTCTTATAGAGACTCTATTTTGAATATAGCATGCTGTGTTCACAGCTTCTGCCCATACGTGTTTAGCCATATTAGTTTCATTAATCATGGTTCTGGCCATTTCTTGCAAAGTCCTAGTCTTTCGTTCTACAACTACATTTTGTTGGGGAGTTCTAGGACAAGAGAAATCATGAGAAATGCCATTTTCCTTAAAAAACTTTTCAAAATAATGATTTTCAAATTCTCCATCATGATCACTTCTAACTTTTATAAATCTAAATTCCTTTTCATTTTACACTTGGTTGCAGAAGTCGGAGAACATAGAATGTGACTCATCCTTGTGTTTTAAAAACTTAACCCATGTCCATCTGTTGTAGTCATCAACAATGACCAATCCATACATCTGGGATATGATGGATGAAGTTTTAACTGGTCCAAACAGATCAATATGAAGAAGTTCCAACGGCCTAAAGGAAGAAATAACATTTTTTGACTTAAAAGAAGGTTTTGAAAAATTTACTTTCTGACATGCTTCGCATAGAGCTTCTGAGTTGAACTTCAGATTTGGAAGTCCCCTGACCAGATTGAGTTTGTTAATTTGAGATATTCTTCTCATGCTAACATGCCTCAATCTTCTGTGCCAGACCCATTGCTCATCGCTAACAGACATAAGGAATTTTACGTTTGAGATTTAAGATCAGAAAGATCAATTTTATAGATGTTGTTCTTTCTCTTACCAGTAAAAAGGATTGATCCATCTCTTTGACTAACAACTCTACAGGAATTTTGATTAAAGATTATGTCATAACGTTTGTCACTTAATTGACTTATGGACAGAAAGTTATGCGCTAATCCTTCTACCAACAAAACATTAGTTATAGAAGGAAGGTTATTGTTTCCAATGGTTCCATAACCAATAATCTATCCTTTTTTATTTACTCCAAATTTGACATCTCCTCCATATTTAAGTTCCAAACTTTGGAACATAGACTTTCTTCCCGTCATATGTCGCGAGCATCCAGAGTCTAGGTACCATGACTGGTGTTTCAACTGAGCTGTTAAAGACATCTGCAACATAGATTATTTTCTCCTTAGGTACCCATTTCTTTTTGGGTCCTTTTTGGTTAGAGTTTCTAAAGTTCTGATTGAACTTTGATTTTGCATAAGAATTTTCCGAGTGAGAAGTGTATTTGATATCATGTGTGTGCCAAAAACTAAATTGCTTGTGTGGTGGTTTATATATGATAACCATTTCTTCAACAGGCTTAGGTTTATATGTTTCTTTCCCTTTGGGAGTTTCATGTCCAATATCTCTTCTATTGTTTCCAATGACACCATAGATCATTGAAGCCATTCTGCTTCTATCTAAGCTTTTATCAAGAAACGTTTGAAAACTAGAGTCATATTCTTTAAGAATATCTTTTGAACTTGAAGCAGAATCTGAAATAGAAATCTTTTGAAATTTTTGAACTTCCTCTTTGAGTTTAAAAATGTTTTCTTTAAGTTCAGATTTTTCTGTTTCAAGTTTCTCAAAATCAGATGCAAGATTCTTTTTGAGTTTCTTGTCTTTGATTTTAAGTTGACTGTAGCTTTCAAGAAGTTCAGATAAGCTTTCATCAAGTTCAGTTTTACAAAATTCAGAGAATACCTCTTTCGATTCTGAATCAGAGTCATCATCATCATCATCTGCTGTGGTAGCCATAAACGCTAGGTTAGCGTGTTCATCTTCTGAGCCAGATTCAGCTTCACAAGATTCTGAATCATCCCAGGTGGCCATCATGCCTTTCTTTCTTCCAAACTTTTTCTTTGGTCTTTCTCTTTGTAGCTTATGACAATCACTTCTGTAGTGTCCTGGTTCTTTACATCCATAGCAGACTATATCTCTCCTGCTTGACTTCTTATGACTAGAAGATTTTGGTTTATCTTCTGACCTCTTGTAGTTTCTGAACTTATTTTGTCTGTGCTTCCACATCTGGTTGATCCTTCGGGGGAGCATAGATAACTCATCTTCTTCTGATGCAGAATCTTCAGAGTTTCCTTCTTCTTCCTGAAAAGTGTTAGTTTTACATTTTTTAATAAATTTAAGGGCGACAGACTTACCTTTCTTCTAAGGCTCATGTTCATAAAGTTCTATCTTGTGACTTCTTAAAGCACTGATAAGTTCTTCAAGGGATGCATCGTTCAAATCTTTTGACACTTTGAATGCAGTAACCATAGGTGTCCATCTTCTGGGTAAACTTCTGATAATTTTCTTAACATGGTCGGCCTTGGTGTATCCTTTGTCCAGAACTCTCAGGCCGGTGGTCAGAGTTTGGAATCTTGAGAACATGGCTTCAATGGACTCATTTTCTTCCATTTCGAAGGCTTCATACTTCTGGATGAGAGCCAGATCTTTTGTCACTTCTACTTGAGCATTTCCTTCATGAGTCATTTTGAGAGACTCAAACATGTCATGTGATGTATCTCTTTTGGTGATTTTCTCATATTCCGTTTTAGAGATAGCGTTCAGAAAGATGTTTCTGGCTCTGTGGTGATTCTTGAAATCTAACTTCTGTTGTTTATCCATGTTCTTTCTGTCAATCTTGTTTCCATCTTTGTCTTCTGGATGTGTGTAACCATCTAGGACCAAATTCCATAGATCAACATCATGACCTAGAAAGAAACTTTCTAGTCTATCCTTCCAATATTCAAAGTCTTCTCCATCAAACACAGGAGGTTTGGTGCAGTTGTTATTGTTTTGTTCATTTTCCATCGTGTTTTCCTTCTGGATCTTTTTCTGAAACGATTAGGTGTTTGCACCCATAACTAGAGCTTTGATGCCAATTGAAGGATGAGAAAACATTTATAAGGGGGGGGGGGGGGGGGAGGTGAAAATCTTTTACCTTTTTCCGCACAATACAAATGGAAGGACACATGTATTTTTATCCTGGTTCGTTTGAAACTCAAACTACTCCAGTCCACCCGCCAAGGTGATTTCGCCTCTCTCAACGAGGACTTAATCCACTATAATCAAACTGATTACAGATGCAAAACCAAACTATTGTGACTAACAATACAATGCACAAGCCAACTGCAAGTTACTAACACCTCTAAGACTCAACTAGTCCTATCCCTCTTGAGAATTCTGACCCAGTTGGTCTCTCAAGGAACACTTACAAAATTATCTCTTAATAGTAGTAAAATAGAATGCTTCTAATAAGCTTTATCACAAACTGTGATTTATCACTAAGATTGATGCCCAATACTTAAGATTTACCCACTATATAATATTAGTTTACAAGAATGAAAATAGTGAGCGTTTGTATGTTTCTCGTGGATCAGTAACCTTTCTTTGAAACAAATGATCTTCTATATATAGATTTCAATCTTGACCGTTACTGCCTTGAAGAGAGTGTATGCATTAATGGAGCGTGTTGGCTTGGTCTTTATGTTTCCAATGTTCTCGTGCGTAGTACCACTTGATTGCATTAGCCATCTTAGCATTAAATGAACAACAGTACTGTCAGAACTTGTCTATGGAAGTTTAAGAGTTTGCTTGCAGCGTTGCCAATTCAGAGTTTACTTTAACTTTTCTTCTATCAGAGTATTCTTCAATTTATGTCATCAGAGTTTGCTTCAGCTTGTATTTCAGTTGTTGCTTTTAGCGTGCTTCTTTCAGATCATTGCTTCAGCTAGCGTTATCAGAGGTTGCTTAGGATTTCTTTTCATCAGAGTTTGCCTTGGAGTGCTTCCATCAGAGTTTGCTTTAGACTTGCGTAGTATGATGTTTCTTTCTTGAGATGCATGAGTCAGAACATCATCTAAGTTTAGAGAACATACTCATCAGAGTATAAAATATATTTCACAAAGTTTATTTCATTGTTATCATCAAAACTCTAAGATATGATTAGAACCAAACTTTGTTCTAACAAGTTTCGCCTTCAGTAAAAGTTGGTGTATCCTTTGATTTTTATCATCTTCTATGAGCCAGGTCTTTTGATCCACCAGTGATTTATTTTCCTGGTCGGGTTTCTCTTTTGTTTCCTTATTTTCCTTTGTCATATCCCCAGTGTTGTTTTACGTGTCTTTGAGATTTTCCATATGCATTCATGCTCATAAGCATTGCATGGCATCTTAGGGCCACAAATAGGGTTTGTTTTATATTTAAGTATCTTCGATCGCGTCAACACGAATATTTTTAACCTTCGTATCTCTGGATAGAAGAAAATTAAATAAGGGCAACTGTTGTACCCCAATTTTTTCCCTTAAGATCCCTTTATCATACCATATTGATTCAATCATAACAATATCACATTAGGGTTTTTGGTTCTCCCCCTATCTTTAGCTTTGCTCTTTGAGGAATCACCAAGCACCTTGACTTGTTTTTCTTGTGTGATCATTCATGTTTGGTTTTGACTTTCCTTTTAATTGATAAAATGCAATTTTGGTTTGTCTTACTTGTTAATAATGTAGGTAAAGGCAATGTGGCTTAGCAAGTTGATCCATGGGTTCATGAGTTTATTTCCATGCCCTAGTCAATAAAGTTTGAGAAATCCAAATCTCACCATTGAAGTTGTCTTGGAAGAAATGGCATGGCAAGGTTTATTTTGGTTCACTACATTTCAAAGTTATCAAAATTGACTCAAAAGTACAAGGGGTTGATGGAAGAAGTTGTCATGATTGGAAAAGGTCTCGTTCTCGTTGGTCATAAGTGTATATTTCTCTCAATTCTCAAGATATGGAAGTGGTTGTGGTTTCTATGAGTTATCATTATCATCCTTAACAACTTATATTTACATAGCATGAGTGTTGGTACAAGAAGGTTGTTCAAAATTGTCAAAGTTCCTCAAAGAATTTTCTTGATCTAGGAGCTAGGGTTTTGAACTTCAAAGAAGTATATCTTGATCATCTTTTGGTATTTTTGAGTGATTCCAAAGACATCCTTCTCTTCAAAGGGTTATTAAAAAATCACTTCAAAATTTTCAAGTATTTTTCATGTGGAATAAACTTGATGATGAAGAAATATTACAAGTCCTCCAGATGAACCCCCAAATTTCCATGTGTGACCTAAAATGATCATAACTTGGTCAATTTTTATCACCTTGAGCACACTCTTTTTCCACAATGATCTTGAGGATGTGAGCTTTATTCCTTCTTTTATGTGAAAAGTGAGAAAATGGATGGAAGATTCCCTAAGGATATAAAAGATTATAGGTCATTTCATAATTTTTTTTTCCAACTTCAACAATTTATAACTTTCTCAATTTTTGGATATTTTTAATGGTTTAAGTTTCAAAATGTCATTCAAGAGGTCTATTTCATGCCATCTTTTTTGTTCAAGAGAAAATTCCAAGTCGAAGGTCATGTTTGGATGCAAAACATTACACGTTACTTTTGAAGAAAATTTTGAAATATTTCTAAGTATGGAAAGTCAACCTTTTTTCCCCAACTTTGACTCAATGCAACTTTCAGATCAAGCATTCATTTGATTCCATTATTTTTCAATTGAAAAGCATGTAACCTCATCTTTATAAAGCATCAAGAATCACGCCCTAAGACCCCTTGAGTTGAAAATGCCATTGTTTTGAAATTGGTAACTTGGAACTGAATTTCTCACCAAGTCGGAATTTTGAAATCCATAATGTGGCCTCTAATCACAAGATTTATGCGTGTTTTTTATTTAAACTTGATTTACAAACTTGCCAGAAGTTTTTAGCACCTCAAAACGCAAAGATTGGATGAGTTTTGGTGAAACTAAGATCACACTTCACTCGTGCATCAGGTTCACACGAATTCCTTCCAAAATGCATCATCCACTCTTCCTTTTGACCCCATTTGCTTCTTCTATAAATACATGAACTATCACATTCATTTTCTCAATCTTGAATAGCCAGAATCATCCTGCCAAACATGCTCCGTAACTCAATTTTCTATAACTTAGGAATCAGTGCTCAAGCCTTTTTCAATCCAAATTTTCTATCAATTTACCTTCCTTGATCTTTGTTGTACCCCAAAATTTTCCCTCTCATTTTATCAATATTTCCCCTCATAAGACTCTTTGGACTCCAGACAGAATTAGGGTTTGCTCTGCCCAAGACATCTTCTTACACTAATGACCTGAAATTAGGGTTTGAGTTTGCACAGGGATTTTTGGACTTCCAATGCTCAAAGTGACTTTCATAATTCATGTTGGACTTATAAGATTGCCCCTACCAAGTTTCAAGCCTTGAATCAAATTTTTGCCTAGTCAATTGGACAGTTGACCTAAAAATCAACTTTATTGGGGAAAAAGTCAATTGTGGCCAATTTACAGTCAAACCTCATAATTTTTTATCCACATCAACATTATAGGCTCATATGGACCATTTGATCAAGTTTGGACCACAACTCCTCAAGAAATTTGATCAGATCATCAAAAGGGCAAAATGGTCATTTTTAGGGTTTTGACTGCACAAGGGCAATTTTTGAATTTTAACCTAGCCAATGGAAAATTGGGTTCAAGAATGGATTCAAGGACTCAATGGCATCATCTTGACCTAATCACAAGGTTCAAAAGATTTCAAAAGCATTGGATTGACAGATGAATTTCCCAATTAACTGATCAAAAATCAACTGTACACTGAAAAGTCAAACTTTGACTTTTTGGTCAAAATCAAGTGCCAAGGGTCATTTTTCATCAAGATGTGTCAAAACATGAAACTTGTTCATAAAGAAACCTAATTTTGCAAATTAGGGTTTGAAAATGGAAATTTTCATAACTTAGAACATGAAAACTTCCAACATGAAAGTTGTAGTCCTCCACAAAATCTACAACTTTGATTCACAAAGTTTTCCCAAAGGATGCTTGGATCTCAAGTTATGATTTTTTGGAATAAGGGTCCATAAAACTTTTAACTTAGTGAAATTTTGCCCTAGTTTAGACAGGATTTTGACCTATCTTCATGGCAATTTTTCACATAGTTCCACTTGGAATCTCAAAATACATTTAAAAAATGGATTATAGAGCATGTTACAAGATTTCTAAAATTTCCAAGAACTCTCCAAAATCATTTGTGGTTAGGGAGAATCGAAGGTTTGAATTTGGCAAAAAATCACTTTGATCCATGGCATTTTTCATGTTGCTACAAATTGCAAATTCTATCCAGCCTTACTTGTACTTGCTCACAGGTCTTTAAACCCTTCCACACTCAAAAATTGAATGCAAACTCAATGGTTTAAGGCATTATTATGATCAATGGAAGTTTACACAAGGGTTTAATCCATTTTTGGCAAAAAGGCAACAATGTTATTTTCATAAAGCACAACTTTATGTCAACTTGTTTCCCTTGAGCCTTGAACCCATCTCTTTGCAGCAAACAAGCTCCATAAACTTAGGCAAAGGTACAACAACCTTGTGCATGCTTGGAGCTAGCCTGTACAGGCCTGCCTTTTGTCATTTCACACTTTTCTTAAAAGCCAAGTCAACTTGCAAAAACAAAGAGAACTCTTGTATATGATAAAACCGACTCTTGTAACCATTCAAGACAAGTTTTGCATATTGCTTTAAGTCAGAAGAACGATCTAACCACTTCTCAAGCCTTCCAAAACACCAAAACACCATCTTCTGGTAAAACAGGGCAGCTTCTGCAATTGCACCTCCATCTCACAAACACTCGTGCGTTTTGCCCCAAACCTCTTCCAACACACTCCATACAACCCACCTAATCTCTCCCAACCATTGGCCATTGATTGTAACTCCATTTACACCCTTCACCATTTCTGAATTCTGCTTGTGCAGGTGGACTTCTATAGGCTTATTCAAGGAAGCTCAAAGCAAACTAAGCATTCGGGAAGGTCAAAGGAAGTTCAAGCAAGCTCCCAAGCATCTCAGGTCTCATTGAAAACTTCCACACTGCCATACTCGAGTTCAACTGAAGCAGGTATTTTCCAACTTTCTATCTCTCTATTTAGGAATCATTAGGCTTAGGTTTGTGAATAAAAAATGTAGTACTCATTGCCCTTAAGCTGTACATATGCATAGATTTCATTTAAGTTAACTGTTTTGAGAGAATTTGATTGATGAACTTTCTGAAAAATTTAGGTTAGAAATTAGGGCCAGAGAAATTCTCTCTGGTCTTTGAGAGTTAGATTAAGTTCTTTACATGGTTGGAATCATGTTGGAAAATGCTATAATTTTTGTGTTGTGAGTTTTTGCTTTAGAGCATGTATGCAGGATTTCCAGATTTGTACACAGCGCGCGTTTTTTTTTTGGTTCAAAGGTTGAAGACGAAGCTAGAACTGGGCTAGGCCTTGGCATTTGCTTGCTTTTAACACCCCCTGACTTGCTTCTCACACCCCCTTGGCCCATTTAATTTATTTTCATATTTTTCTATTTCTTTTTCATTTCTGACTTTATTTTATTTTTTCTAAACTTTAAAAATTACCAAAAATATTTTATTTAATTTCACATTTATTTTATTATTTTTATTATTTTTTAGACATAGAAATTATTATTAAATAATATATACATTTATTTTCTTAATAAAAACTTGTAAATAATATAAAAAATATTTTATTTTATTTTTAGTATTTATATATACTTAAATAATATTTTCTCATATTATTTTTATTTTATTAACATTTGTATATATTTTATTTATTTTATTGTACATAAATAAATAATACATAATATATATATATATATATATATATATATATATATATATATATATATATATATATATTATATATATATATATATATATATATATATATATATATATATATATATATATATATATATATATATATATATATATATATATATATATAATATATATATATATATATATATATATATATATATATATATATATATATATATATATATATATATATATATATATATATATATATATATATATATATATATATATATATATATATATATATATATATATATATATATATATATATATATATATTATATATATATATATATATATATATATATATATATATATATATATATATATATATATATATATATATATATATATTTTCTTAAAACAAATTAGGGTTTCCACCCTTAATAAAAATAATTTTATTATTTTTAATGCATTAAATATTTTATTTTTACATACATAAAAATAATACAAAAAATATTTTTTGCATATTTATTTAATTGCCCATTTAAACATTTGCTTATTTATTATTTGAACAAAGAATTCAATTTGGTTGTAATAATCTTAGGGTTTTAATTTCTTGCAAATAATCCCCAATTCAAAATTGTATCCCCCTCCCCATATCAATGTTGTAATAGCTTAGATTACTTTTAGGCATTTATTGCTTTCAAATATGCCATGATAGAGATTAGGGTTTGTATGTAATATCAAAAATCAAAACAAATAGCTAGACCTAATACAAGACATAAAAGCATGTAAATTGACAACACAATGCACACATGCACCCCTAGGGTTTCATCCACTTGTTGCCTTCAAAGTGGCCATGGTATGCATGTTGAGTATCTTGGAAGAAAAAAAAACATAACAAAAGATCATAGTCCCTCGATGACGCTATCTTGGTTGCCTATACAAAATGATCTAGTCCCTCAAACAAAAACTTGCTAAAGATACTTAGCACAATTACTATCATGGTCAATACGATGACCCGCGCCTGTCTCGTTTAACATCCAAATACAAGGTTGTTTACCAAATACAATGGTAAAACAACAATGTAAAAGGGTTAAAAATGTGTAGGAAAGATCTTTGAGTAGATAGGGTAGATGCTCTTAGTTACTTGATCAAACTTGCAAACATCCTTGCTATTTTTCAAAACACATCACAACACAATTTCGAAATATTTCCCAAAACAAACTTTCAAACATTGAAACATCTTTTCAAAAGACAATAAACCTTTGTATACATTCAAACAAGAATCATTATAAAGGTTGCCACAATGATGGCCTCTTTTAAAAACATTTTCAAAACCACACACAAAGCACCATTTCAAACAATTGAAAAGCAAAAGCAAGTGATCTAAACAAGTAACTAAGAGCCTATGGAAAACCATGGATGAAAAGGGTGCTAGCACCTTCCCTTTTCATAATCTACCCCCCGAACCCAATAAAACATCTCAAAGGTCTTTTCTGTGCTTTTTGACCTTTCCTTTCGATAAAATAAAAAGTCGGTGGCGACTCTTGCTAAACCGAAACATTTGCGAACACAAACGCAAAACCTCAAGTCAGTTCTCCACCCGTATCACAGAACTGGCGACTCTGCTGGGGAATAATCTAAAAGTGGGGTTACCTTAGGGTTTAGATCACCTTTACATGCTTACCTTGTTTGCTTTGATTGCTTTACATTTGGTTCTATTGTTTGGGTTTGAAATCCTCTACCCGGAGTTGGGAAACATTCATAGGTAAATAGCAATATGTTGTGGAAACTGTGTGGGGTATACCGACATGGTTGAAGCAATAGCTATATTAGTGCAACATATTTGTGGGTACCGGTAGCCTTTGAGTCAATCAAAGAGAATACGGGGCCGCTGAGTGATGTCATAAAGCACTAAAGGACTTTTAGAACCTTTACTTGACCAACTTGGCCTTTTTTAGGGATAGTGAGATGACCGGCTTTGGTGCAGTCCGAGGTTGGTAGATACTCGATACTACACTCATTGAGGGTTGTTTTCTTGGAATATTTTGGTCACCAGTAAAGTGGCTAAACTGAAACAATGAACACAAAAAATAGTCCAGTGATATTGAGCTCCTTAGAACCCGGTTACTATTTATAGGACAGGTTGAGCCAACTAAACTTCAAGAGGGTACTTACCTATGAAACCCCATGCAAGCCTGAAACTAGAATCTTGTGTGATTTGTTTGTACATATATACTTGTGCATAAAATCATGATCACCATAAAACATCATATTCATCCACTAACCATTTCAAGGGTTTGGATCTTCATCTTTGTTCCTGTTTTGTAGGTAATGGATTCACTTCGCAGGAAAACTATCCAAGTCAACCTTGTAAGAATTCCTCCTCAACTAAAGGAGCTAGCTTCAAGGATTCCTAAGAATTCTCCCTTCACTGAAAGACATGGTAGACTTCTCAACTTGGTCAACTCCAACATTGAAGAAGACATGGTGAAAGTTCTCTTCCAGTTCTTTGATCCCCTACACCACTGCTTGACATTTCCTGATTACCATCTAGTGCCTACTTTGGAGGAATTTTCTCAACTCCTGAGGATTCCTATTCTCCATCAACTACCCTACAACAATACAGAAAGAGAACCAAAGCCTGAAGATGTTTCTCAAGCCTTACACTTACAAACATCTGATATCAAAGGTCCTTGGGAAACCAGAAGTGGTGTCAAGGGTTTCCTGGCAAAGTTTTATGTTTGAGAAGGCACAAGACTGCTGGAATTCTCTAGATCTGCAAGCTTTTGAGGAGATTGTAGAACTTCTCATCTATGGGTTGGTCTTGTTCCCAAACCCTGATCAGCTTATAGATGTGAATGGTGTCAAGATTTTCATATCTCGGAATCCTGTGCCTACATTGCTTGGGGACATCCTCCACTCATTTCACACATGAACAATGAGGAAAAGAGGTGTTCTCATGTGTTGTAATCCTCTTCTAGCAAGGTGGTTTATTTCTCACCTTCCCCAGTCAGTCTTCAAGAATGAGCAAGGCTTGAGGTGGTCACAACGATTGATGACTCTTACACATTCAGATGTTCATTGGTGTTCTCGGTCTAGAAAAAATGTCATCATCATTGATCGTTGTGGGGAATTCCCTAATGTCCCATTACTTGACATTAGGGGAGGCATTACCTACAACCCCTGCTTGGCTCTGAGACAGTTTAGGTATGCCCGAAGGGATGGCCCTCGTGACATGTTGATTCCAGATTTGGTTTTTGACTTCGACAACGATGATCAAGGACTTCGACAAAGGTTTATCCGAGCTTGGAGGATGCCCAACAAGGTAGACAGTAAGACACTGGGACACAAGAATTACATCCCCCTTGAGCCTTACCTCTAGTGGGTATGAACCTGCGCCTAGAGTCTTATGATGCCTTACCCCTACATTCTCCTAGTGATCAAAGAGCCTGTTTTGGAAGGAGAGGTTCCATACACTTTCCTACATCCTGACATGCCAACATCACTTGAAGATTTGAAAAGGAGTTGGATACAGCTCAAGGGAGAACGTGATACGTTTGAAGCCCAATTCTACGCCAGTGAGAAGAAGGTTTTGGAACTTACTCGCCAACTTCACAAAGAGAAGACTCTCAACACCTACATAGCACCAAAGAGGATGCGCAACGTCTTTTTACATTAGAATTTTGTATTATTTTGCCCATGGGGCATTTATGTACTGACAAATTCTATCTTATTAATATGACGGGTGTTCTTTTTGTTTAAAACAAATTTGAATTTCTGAATCTTTGAATGCATTACATGAATACATTTCATTCATCATATGCATAAACAGGTCTTCACACCAGGTTTCCTTATCTCTCTGTTGTTTATTTCAGCAAGATGGATATAGAGTAGACTGTCAAAGACCTAGAAGCGCAAAATTCACAGTTCCAAAAGCTACTCATGACCTTGGCAAAGGGTCAAGAGGAACTCAAAACTCTACTAGAAAAGGAAAAAGAGAAGAAGAAAAAGAAGAGGGTTGGAGTGGAAACCATGGGTAGAAGATTTGAGAACCAAGCTAGAAGGGTCCTGGATTTCCCCTCAATATCTGATTAAGGGTTGGTAAAGGTAAAGGAACTGCCGTGCAATCTGAGTCTGAGGAAGAAGATGAAGAAGAGGATGAAGATTATTCCGAGATGCAGTACCCACCTGCAGATGACAAGTATAAGAATCTGGAAGAACGTCTGGCAGCAATGGAGGTGCAAAGAGTTCCTGGGCTGGACTTCAAAGAGCTAGGGTTGGTTGCTGGGATTGTGATTCCCCCTAAATTCAAGGTGCCTATATTTGCTAAATATGATGATTTGTCTTGTCCAAAGATGCATCTACGGTCTTACGTTAGAAAGATCCAACCTCATTCTTCTGATAAGGACCTATGGGTTCATTTCTTCCAGGACAGTCTTTCTGGGATGCAATTAGATTGGTTTTACCAGCTAGAGAGGTCTGATGTGCACAACTGGGAGGACTTGGCTGCTGCCTTCTACATACAATATCAATATAATGTGGATTTAACACCAACCCGTACTCAATTACAGAGTATGGGTATGGTCTCTAATGAAGGCTTTAAGGAATATGCCCAGAAATGGAGGGACTTGGCTGGAAGGGTGCAGCCACCATTGTCTGAGAGGGAGCTTATTGATATGTTTTTGCGGACCCTGTCAGGTCCATTCTTTGATCACTTAATCGGAAGTTCATCTGCGGGGTTCACCGAGTTAATTCTGACTGGTGAAAGAGTTAAAGCTGGAATCAAGAGCGGAAAAATTCAAAAGGATGCATCTGCTTCCGTTGCTATCAAGAAGACCTTTCCTGCAAAGAAAGAGATATTAGCTGTCTACTCTCAGAGAAGTCAAGGAATAGTTAAGCGCCGGCCAGCGGTGGGGCTGTAATGATTCAGAAGTCTGTGGATGATCAGCCTAGAAACAATCAACCCAGAACCAACCAAGCAAGAGTGGAAAGGTCTACACGGCAATTCACCCGGATCAACATGACACCTGCTCAGGTTCTCCCTCATCTGTTGAAGTTAAACCTCACAAGTTTGAAAGAAGCGCCGGAGAATCCGAATACATCCTCTCCTTACTACCATGCAAATGCGAAGTGTGCTTATCATTCTGACAGCCTGGGGCATGACACCAATAATTGTTGGCCCCTCAAAAATAATATCCAGGACTTAATTGGTGCTAAAGAGGTGGAATTCGACGCCCCTGAAAATCCTAATGTGATATCCGCTCCAATGCCAAAACATGGTCACAATGTCCATGCTGTTGAAGAAGATCTTTATGTTGTTACTGTTGATGATTTAATGACTCCGTTACCAATAATCAAGATGAAGCTGTTGAAAGCCGAGATTTTCTCGGGCTGTGAAAAAGATTGCTACCTTTGTTCGTCCTTACAATCTGACTGTCTGTTGTTGAAGATAGGCATCCAACGCCTAATGGATAATCAAGAGATCCTCTTTGAGAAAACTCCTGTTACTCCAACTCATGTCAAAGATGTTGCTATAATTACCATTTTTTCCAATCTTTCCAAGGTCTCCAAAAGACCTGTTAAGATTACATCCGATCCAAAGTTTGTACCTCTGAAGATAACTATGTCGGGGCCTATACCATACAAGTCCAACAAATCAATACCATGGAATTATGGAGGATAGATCTTCTACCACGGTGTTAAGCAGATTGAATCAGTTGAAGAAAGTTCCGATGAAGAGACTTCTAACATAGGAAATATTGCTGGGACGAGTAAGATCACCCGCAGCGGAAGAATTTTCTCTCCGGAGATTGCTCCTCCAAGGGAAATCTTCGGACCCTCAAATGCTCCTAAGGTTACTCCTGTGCCGGTCAACATATCTGTGCGAAATCCAGTTATTGAAGAAATTGTTACTCCCGTAGTTGTACCCTCTGCTGTTGTTGTTGATAAAGGTAAGGGGATCCAAGAAGCGCCCTTCAGGACAAGGGCTCAGCCTTTGGTCATCCCCGAGACCACTCAAAAGGAAATAGAGGAGATTTTAAAAATAATTAAGAAAAGCGACTATGATGTCATAGAATAACTGGGGCAAACCCCTTCAAAAATATCTATGCTGGCCTTGTTGCTCTGCTCAAAAGCTCATGCCAAAGCTTTGATCAAATTCTTGAAGACGGCCCATGTGCCCCAGGAAACCTCCGCAGATCAGTTTCAAGAATGTGTAGCCAGCCTAACAGCAGACAGCGGTTTAGGGTTCTCCGACTCCGATCTAACAGTCAAAGGGAGAGAACATAATGACGCCCTGCATGTCTCGGTGGAATGCAGAGGGACTACTCTGGCGCACGTTCTGGTGGACACTGGTTCATCGCTGAATGTCCTACCAAAGAAAGCATTGGACAAACTAGATTGTGAAGGTTTAACTTTGAAGCCCAGCAACATCATTGTCAGATCCTTCGATGGTTCTAAGCGGATGGTCCACAAAGAGGTGGACATCCCGATTAAAGTGGGTACTGAAACTTTCAATTCCATATGCTATGTAATGGACACCCGTACCTCCTACTCATGCTTATTAGGAAGACCAAGGATTCATCGTGCTGGAGCCGTTACTTCTACTCTGCATCAGAAGCTCAAGTATCCTGTCCAGGGGAAAATTGTGACAGTTCATGGTGAAGAGGAATACATGATAAGCCATCTTAATTCTTTCCGCTATGTGGAATTGGATGGTGAATTCATCGAAACCCCCTTTCAGCATTTTGAGGAGGTAGCTCAGGAAATTGCAGCAGTTCCTTCTGTACCAATCTTTACCAAACCTGTGCCCCGGATGTCATCCCTTAAAGATGCGAAGGCTGTGATTGAGGAAGGAGGAAGCACAGTATGGGGTCAGCTGCCATATTTTCCTTACAAGACAAATAAGTTCGGCTTGGGTTTCACTGCTGCTAGTCAGAAGGTTGTGCGTTGCTCCCGAGCTGGAGGGCCACCAGTGAAGATCACTTATCATGGAGTCAACGCTTTGGAGGATGGTGAAGAGGAGAGCAATCTTGAAGACTGGATTTTCCCTACCGTTGAAGGAGGCTTGTGCAATTGGGAGACAAAGGACTTTATTCCCATTACTTTCATCAATCAGTAATTTATCTTTCGAACAGGGCTAGCCCTAAAGATGACTTTCCACTACCGCACATTGACATCTTGGTTGACAATACAGCTCAACACAAGGTATTTTCTTTCATGGATGGATTTTCAGGGTACAACCAGATCAAAATGGCCCCTGAAGACATGGAGAAAACTACTTTTGTTACACAGTGGGGTACGTTCTGCTATAAAGTGATGCCATTCGGACTGAAGAATGCTGGGGCAACCTATCAACGCGCCATGGTGGCTTTGTTTCATGATATGCTACATCATGCAATAGAGGTCTACGTAGACGACATGATAGCCCGTTCACAAACTGAAGAAGAACACATCGACCATCTGCAAAAGCTGTTTATCAGGTTGAAAGAGTACAAGCTCAGAATGAACCCTAACAAGTGCACTTTCGGAGTCAGGTCCGGTAAACTTTTGGGTTTCATCGTCAGTAACAAAGGAATCGAGGTTGATCCTGCCAAAGTCAAAGATATACAAGAAATGCCTGACCCTCCCACTAAGAAGGAGGTAAGAGGTTTCTTGGGACGCCTAAACTATATTGCAAGGTTCATTTCTCACCTAACATCTACCTGTGAACCAATCTTCAAGCTGTTGAAGAAAGATCAGGTGGTTAAATGGAATGATGACTGTCAAGTTGCTTTCAATAGAATCAAGGAATATTTGTTGGAACCTCTTATCTTGATGCCACCCGTCGAAGGAAGGCCGTTAATCATGTATCTGACTGTTCTGGAGAATTCAATGGGGTGCGTACTGGGCTAACATGACGAGTCTGGCCGAAAAGAGCATGCCACTTATTACCTTAGCAAAAAGTTTACCGACTATGAGACTCGCTACTCACTGCTCGAGAAAACTTGTTGCGCTTTAGTATGGGCTGCTCGCCGGCTAAGGCAGTATATGTTAACACATACCACTTTACTGATCTCTAAGATGGATCCGATCAAGTACATCTTCGAGAATCCTGCTCTATCCGGAAGAATCGCTAGATAGAAGATGATCCTCACCGAATATGATATACAGTATACGACCCAAAAAGCTATAAAGGGGAGTGTGCTAGCTGATCATCTGGTCCATCAAGCTGTCGAAGATTACCAATCCATGAGGTACGACTTCCCTAATGAGCATATCATGACTTTGAGCAACATTGAAGAGAACAGACCGTATGACGGACCTGAACAAGGATCCCGATGAACCCTGTACTTTGATGGTGACTCCAACGCACTTGGAAACGGTATCAGCGTTGTGCTTATTTCTTCGGAAGGTTGCCATACACCTTTCACTGCCAGACTCTGCTTCATCTGCACCAACAACATGGCCGAATACGAAGCTTGTATCTTTGGTCTCAAGGCTGCTATTGACTTAGGAATCAAATCTTTGATTGTATTTGGGGACTCAGCTTTGGTTATCAGTCAAATCAAAGGAGAGTGGGATACTAAACATCCAAACCTCATCCCTTACAAAGAACATGTCCTGACATTGTTACCACATTTCGAGCAGATTACCTTCGAGCATTTCCCGCGAGAAGAGAATCAGCTAGCAGATGCGCTAGCTACAATGTCATCCATGTTTAAACTTAACTGGGATAATGAGGCTCCCTGAATCAGCATCGAGCGAATGGACGAACCTGCTCATTGTCACGAGATTAATACTTAAGAAGTAGTGAACCGACCTTGGTTTCACGAAGTCAAAAGGTATCTCGAGAATACCCTGAAGGAGCTTCAGTCAACGGAAAAAAGTTCTTGAGGAGATTCTCTGCCAAGTTCTTCCTGAGCAATGGTATCCTATACAAGCGCAATCATGATTGCATTCTGCTTCGTTGTGTGGACAAGGTTGAAGCTGAGCAGATCATGGATGAACTGCACAATGGTACATTTGGCACCCACTTGAGCGGACATAAGATGGCTAAGAAGATTTTAAGGGCAGGCTATTACTGGTCTACCATGGAAGCTGATTGTCATCAACATTCCTGTACTTGTCACAAATGCCAAATCTATGCAGACAAGGTACACATACCTCCAGTTCCTCTCATTGTCTTAACAGCTCCTTGGCCGTTTGCTATGTGGGGAATCAACATGATTGGAGAGATCAAGCCTACAACATCCAATGGACACCATTTCGTCCTGGTGGCCATTGATTATTTTATCAAGTGGGTCGAAGCAGCTTCCTTCGCCTCTGTCACAAAGAATGTGGTTGCCCGCTTCATCAAGCAGAACCTCATTTGCCGGTACGGTATCCTCGACAGGATTATCACTGACAACGGTACAAATTTGAACAATACCATGATTACTGCCTTGTGCGAGCAGTTCCAGATTCAACATCACAATTCATCTCCCTATCGGCCTAAGATGAACGGTGATGTCGAAGCGGCAAACAAAAACATCAAGAAGATCATTCAAAAGATGACAGTCACCTACAAAGACTGGCATGATATGTTATCGTTTGCTCTACACGGGTACCGTACCATGGCACACACTTCAACTGGGGCAACACCCTATTCTTTGGTATACGGCATGGAAGTTGTTTTGCCTATCGAGGTTCAGATTCCCTCCTTGAGAATCATGAAAGATGCTGGTTTGAGTGAAGATGATTGGATTCAGACCCGGCTTGATCAACTTAACTTGATTGATGAAAAGCGACTTACTGCTATTTTCCATGGTCAAACGTATCAAAACGGATGATCAAGGCTTTCAACAAGAAAGTCAGGCGCCAGGTATATCAAGTCGAGAATCTTGTAATCAAGCGGATCATCTTGCCGCAAAGTGATCCCAGGGGCAAATGGACTCCTACTTACGAAGGACCATTTATGATCAAAAATATCTTTTCTGGTGGGGCAATAATCCTGACCACCATGGACGGTGACGACCTGCCGCACCCTACGAATGCATACATAGTCAAAAGATACTACGCATAAACGACTCAGCAAGTCAAAAACCCGAAAGGGCGACTTGGGCAAAAATGAGCATCCCGGTGAATCGAAAACCTGAAAGGGCGGTTCAGGAGAAAATTAGGGATAAAATAAAAAAATCTGTACACCCGGCAAGTTGAAAACCTGAAAGGGCGACTTGGGCAAAAAAAGGGTTTCCCGGTGGACTGAAAACCCGAAAGGGCGGTCCAGGAAAATGTTAGGGAATTAAAGCGTATGACTATGTCTCGTTGGATCACTTTAAGGACAATCTCTTCACTAGACAACCTCCAGGCTTCTGATCAATCCAGTCATCTTCGGACGAAGCAGCAAATGGACAAGATATCCAGAGTTACGAAGGCTATAGCAGAATGGGAACCCCATGGAATTTTACACATAGCCATCTTTCTTTGTATAAATTTTTCACAATTTTTATGAAAACATTCTCTTAGTAGGATGTTTGTCTCCTTTGTACAAAGTACTTACACAAAGTTAATACAAAGATACTTCAAAGTGCAGAAAACTATTTGCCTTTTCTTTTTCTTTACACTTATGTTTTATTTGAAAACGTCCAATGGTTTATTAAATGAGCATATGCATTTGAATATAATCACTGTTTACAAATAAGCAAAATGTGAAAGAATAATTACTGACAGGTGGAAAGGATAGGAAAACGTCTTTAGGCTATTCCAAGAGAGACCCCCTGCAGTACATCATCTGGATCCCCAGTGGAGCTAAAACTTGAAAACATATCCCCAGCGGAATTAAATTTCAAAATCCTCGCCAGAGTCGAAACCTCAAACTCCCAATTCCCGGCGGAGCCATATTTCAAACCTCTAATTCTCATCAGAGTTAAAATCCTCCGCAGAGCAAAACTTTGGGTCACCAATCCCCAACAAAGATGAAACCTTCTTCCCCAGCGGATTCAAATTTCCAACTATTAATCTACAGCGAAAACCATCCGGTTTCCCCATATTCCCCAGCAAGTTGTCTTAAAAATCTGAGAATCCCCCAGATAACAGTTAACTTTTATCCCCAACTAAGGATAATTCCCCAGTAGATTGGCATACAACCCAAACTCCTGAACTTTTTCCAAACAGGAATAAGCTTATTCCCCACAGAGTTCTGAATCCCCAACAGATTAATGATTCTCATTATTAACTCCCCAATTGGAAGTCCCCAGGGATTTATTTTCCCCTAGCAAGTTGAAGATCCTCAGTCTGGATTCCCCAGTAAAGTTACCTGAGTATCCATGACTCCCCAGCACAAGCTTGTCAGAATTTTTAATCCCCTACAGATCGAAGATTCTCATTCTCGCTTTCTCCAGTGAAGCCCCCAAGATTTCAATTCCCCAGAAGATTGAATTTCTCATTCTCATTCTCCGCAGAAGCCATCAGAGTTTTCTTTACTCTCCAGTAGATCAAGGTTTTCTTTTGTCTGATCCCCAGGAGAGGTCTTCAGAGTTTCCCTATTCCCCAACCGAGTAAGGATTCCCATTGGTGTACTCCCCATCTATAGTCATCAAAGTTCTTTGAATTCCACAAGCAGGTTTCTCAAGAAGACTTAATGGATTCCCACATCCCCGTAGAGTTTGTCAAAATTCTTGTTAACCCCCACAACTTGCCAAGGATTTTCTATCCCCAACATTGGTTCAAGGATTTCTCATCTTCAGCAATCATAGATTTAGAATCTCCAGCAGCGGTCATGGATTTATAATCCCCGACAGTAGTCAAGGATTTTATTATCTCCCGCTATCAAGGATTTATTTTCCTCAGCAAGACAGCTAATCAGCTTACATGCGCATACATTACATTCATATATCATAAACATTGATAAAACACATTTTATTGCATCATACATGTCATGCAACATGACTTTGGGTTTCAGCTAACATTTTACCCTTTTCAGGATAAGATTAAAAGCTACCTTTAACAAATATTCAAAGATTTCGGATACAGTACGGATACACTCCAGACGCGGAAGTCATTCTCTTACTCATTCAGATCTCTTATTCAGATACAATATGGATACACCCCAGACACAGAGGTCATTCTATTACCCATTTAGACTTCAACTATTAGATACAGACTAGATACGATCCAGACCCAGAGGCCATTCTATTTCTCATTCAGATACACTCCAAGACATGGAAGTCATTCTGCTGCCTTTTCAGATCCCAGTTACAGTACGGATACACTCCAGACACGGAAGTCATTATGCTACTCATACATATCTCAACTACAGGTACAATCCAGATATGCACCAGACACGGTTGCCATTCTGTCACTCATTCAAACATTTCCCCAGCCTAGAGATGCTCCATACATGAATGTCACTCTATCGTTTATTCAAATTTCAGATTCAGATACAATACAAATACACTCCAGACACGGCAGACATTCTGTTATTCATTCAAGAATAAAATATAGTCACGACTCAGATACGCTCCAAACACGGACGCCAAATACGGATACCATTCTGACGTTCATTCTCCTGATTTTCAAAAGACATTTTGGATGGAATCTTTAAGCCCATCTCCAGCAATATTCTATCATCTCCAAATGGAATCTTTAAGCCCATTTCTTCAACTACATCTTGACGAGTTCAAATTTACGGGCACTCTAGTCTCCAATCCTCTTTTACCTTCGAGTCACGAAAGGAAAACTCGCCAATCTAACTCTTCAGGGTCAAGAAGATTGAACAGGGCCAGTTGTTGTACCCCAAAATTTTCCCTCTCATTTTATAAAGATTTCCCCTCACAAGACTCTTTGGACTCCAGACAGAATTAGGGTTTGCTCTGCCCAAGACATCTCCTTACACTGATGACCTGAAATTAGGGTTTGAGTTTGCACAGGGATTTTTGGACTTCCAATGCTCAAAGTGACTTTCATACTTCATGTTGGACTTATAAGATTGTCCCTACCAAGTTTCAAGTCTTGAATCAAATATTTGCCCAGTCAATTGGACAGTTGACCTAAAAATCAATTGTATTGGGGAAAAAATCAATTGTAGCAAATTTACAGTCAAACCTCATAATTTTTGAACCACATCAACATTATAGGCTCATATGGACCATTTGATCAAGTTTGGACCATAACTCCTCAAGAAATTTGATTAGATCATCAAAAGGGCAAAATGGTCATTTTTAGGGTTTTGACTGCACACGGGCAATTTCTGATTTTTAACCTAGCCAATGGAAAATTGGGTTCAATCATGAATTCAAGGACTCAATGGCATCATCTTAACCTAATCACAAGGTTCAAAAGATCTCAAAAGCATTGGATTGACAGATGAATTTCCCAGTCAACTCATCAAAAATCAACTGTACACTGAAAAGTCAAACTTTGACTTTTTGGTCAAAATCAAGTGCCAAGGGTCATTTTTCATCAAGATGTGTCAAAACATGAAACTTGTTCATCAAGAAACCTAATTTTGCAAATTAGGGTTTTAAAATGGAAATTTTCATAACTTAGAAATTTTCTAAGTTATGAAATTTTCTCATTTTTTCCCAACTTTTCCCAACTTTTTCTCCATGATGAAATTGGATTCAAACAAAACATCCAACATGAAAGTTTTAGTCCTCCACAAAATCTATAACTTTTATTCACAAAGTTTTCCCAAAGGATGCTTGGATCTCAAGTTATGTGTTTTGGAATAAGGGTCCATGAAACTTTTAACTTAGTGAAATTTTGTCCTAGTTTAGGCAGGATTTTGACCTATCTTCATGGAAATGTTTCACATAGTTCCATTTGGAATATCAAAATGCATTTCAAAGATGGATTATAGAGCATGTTACAATATTTACAAAATTTCTAAGAACTCTCCAAAATCATTTGTGGTTAGGGAGAATCAAAGGTTTGAATTTGGCAAAAAAATCACTTTGATCCATGGCATTTTTCATGTTGCTACAAATTGCAAATTCTATCCAGCCTTACTTGTACTTGCTCACAGGACTTTAAACCCTTCCACACTCAAAAATTGAATTCAAACTCAATGGTTTAAGGCATTATTCTGATCAATGGAAGTTTACACAAGGGTTTAATTCATATTTGACAAAAAGGCAACAATGTTATTTTCATAAAGCACAACTTTATGTCAACTTGTTTCCCTTGAGCATTGAACCCATATCTTTGCAGCAAACAAGCTCCGTAAACTTAGGCAAAGGTACAACAACCTTGTGCATGCTTGGAGCTAGCCTGTACAGGCCTGCCTTTTGTCATTTCACACTTTTCTTAAAAGCCAAGTCAACTTGCAAAAACAAAGAGAACTCTTGTATCTGATAAAACCAACTCTTGTAACCATTCAAGACAAGTTTTGCATATTTCCTTAATTCAGAAGCACAAGCTAACCACTTCTCAAGCCTTCCAAAACACCAAAACACCATCTTCTTGCAAAACAGGGCAACTTCTGCAGTTGCACCTCTATCTCACAAACCACTCGTGCGTTTTGCCCCAAACCTCTTCCAACACACTCCATACATCCCACCTAAGTTCTCCCAACCATTGGCCAGTGACTGTAACTCCATTTACACCCTCCACCATTTCTGAATTCTGCTTGTGTAGGTATACTTCTACAGGCTTATTCAAGCAAGCTTAAAGCAAACTAAGCATTGGGGAAGGTCAAAGGAAGTTCAAGCAAGCTCCCAAGCATCTCAGGTCTCATTGAAAACCTCCACATTGCCATACTCGAGTTCAACTGAAGCAGGTATTTTCTAACTTTCTATCTCTATATTTAGGAATCATTAGGCTTAGGTTTGTGAATAAAAAATGTAGTACTCATTGCCCTTAAGCTATACATATGCATAGATTTCATTTAAGTTAACTGTGTTGAGAGAATTTGATTGATGAACTTTATGAAAAAGTTAGGTTAGAAATTAGGGCCCGAGAAATTCTCTCTGGTCTTTGAGAGTTAGATTAAGTTCTCTACATGGTTGGAATCGTGTTGGAAAATGCTATAACTTTTGTGTTGTGAGTTTTTGCTTTAGAGCACGTATGCAGGATTTCCAGATTTGTACACAACGCGCGTTTTTTTTTGTTCAAAGGTTGAAGACGAAGCTGGAACTGGGCTGGGCCTTGGCATTTCCTTGCTTTTGACACCCCCTGACTTGCTTCTCACACCCCCTTGGCCCATTTAATTTATTTTCATATTTTTCTATTTCTTTTTCATTTCTGACTTTATTTTATTTTTTCTAAACATTAAAAATTACCAAAAATATTTTATTTAATTTTCACATTTTATTTTATTATTTTTATTATTTTTTAGACATAGAAATAATTATTAAATAATATATACATTTATTTTCTTTAATAAAAACTTGTAAATAATATAAAAAAATATTTTATTTTATTTTTAGTATTTATATATACTTAAATAATATTTTCTCACATTATTTTTATTTTTTCAACATTTGTATATATTTTATTTATTTTATTGTACATAAATAAATAATACATAATATATATATATAAAAATAATTTTATTATTTTGAATGCATTAAATATTTTATTTTTACATACATAAAAATAATACAAAAAACATTTTTTGCATATTTATAATATATTGCATATTTATTTAATTGTCCATTTAAACGTTGTCTTATTTATTATTTGAACAAAGAATTCAATTTGGTTGTAATAATCTTAGGGTTTTAATTTCTTGCAAATAATCCCCAATTCAAAATTGTATCCCCCTCCCCATATCAATGTTGTAATAGCTTAGATTACTTTTACGCATTTATTGCTTTCAAATATGCCATGATAGAGATTAGGGTTTGTATGCAATATCCAAAATCAAAACAAATAGCTAGACATAATACAAGACATAAAAGCATGTAAATTGACACCACAATGCACACATGCACCACTAGGGTTTCATCCACTTGTTGCTTTCAAAGTGGCCATGGTATGCATGTTGAATATCTTGGAAAACCAAAAACAAAACAAAAGATCATAGTCCCTCGATGACGCTATCTTGGTTGCCTATACAAAATGTTCTAGTCCCTCAAACAAAAACTTGCTAAAGATACTTAGCACAATTGCTATCATGGTCAATACGATGACCCGCGCCTGTCCCATTTAACATCCAAATACAAGGTTGTTTAACAAATACAATGGTAAAACAACAATGTAAAAGGGTTAAAAATGTGTAGGAAAGATCTTTGAGTTGATAGGGTAGATGCTCTTAGTTACTTGATCAAACTTGCTAACATCCTTGCTATTTCTCAAAACACATCACAACACAATTTCGAAACATTTCCCAAAACACACTTTTAAACATTGAAATATCTTTTCAAAAGACAATACACCTTTGTATACATTCAAACAAGAATCATTACAAAGGTTTCCACAACGATGGCCTCTTTTCAAAACATTTTCAAAACCACACATAAAGCACCATTTCAAACAATTGAAAAGCAAAAGTAAGTGATCTAAACAAGTAACTAAGAGCCCATGGAAAACCATGGATGAAAAGGGTGCTAGCACCTTCCCTTTTCATAATCTACCCCTCAAACCCAAGAAAACATATCAAAGGTCTTTCCTGTGCTTTTTGACCTTTCCTTTGGATAAAATAAAAAGTCAGTGGTGACTCTTGCTAAACCGAAACATTTGCGAACACAAACGCAAAACCTCAAGTCAGTTCTCCCACCGTATCACAGAACTGGCGACTCTTTTGGGGAATAATCTAAAAGTGGGGTTACCTTAGGGTTTAGATCACCTTTACATGCTTACCTTGTTTACTTTAATTGCTCTACATTTGGTTCTATTGTTTGGGTTTGAAATCCTCTACCCGGATTTGGGAAACATTCATAGGTAAATAGCAATACGTTATGGAAACTGTGCGGGGTATATCAACATGGTTGAAGTAATAGCTATATTAGTGCGACATATTTGTGGGTACCGGTAGCCTTTGAGTCAATCAAAGAGAATACAGGGCCGCTGAGTGATATCATGAAGCACTGATGGACTTTTAGAACCTTTACTTGACCAACTTGGCCTTTTTTAGGGGTAGTGAGATGACCGACTTTGGTGCAGTCCGAAGTTTGTAGATACTCGATACTACACTAATTGAGGATTGTTTTCTTGGAATATTTCGGTCTCCAGTAAAGTGGCTAAACTGAAACAATGAACACATAAAATAGTCCAGTGATATTGAGCTCCTTAGAACCCGGTTACTATTTATAGGACAGGTTGAGCCAACTAAACTTCAAGAGGGTACTTACCTATGAAACCCCATGCAAGCCTGAAACTAGGATCTTGTGTGATTTGTTTGTACATATATACTTGTGCATAACATCATGAACATCATAAAACATCATATGCATCCACTAACCATTTCAAGGGTTTGGATCTTCATCTTTGTTCTTGTTTTATAGGTAATGGATTCACTACGCAGGAAAACTATCCAAGTCAACCTTGTAAGAATTCCTCCTCAACTAAAGGAGCTAGCTTCAAGGATTCCTGAGTATTCTCCCTTCACTGAAAGACATGGTAGACTTCTCAACTTGGTCAACTCCAACATTGAAGAAGACATGGTGAAAGTTCTTTTCCAGTTCTTTGATCCCTTACACCACTGCTTCAAATTTCCTGATTACCAGCTAGTGCCTACTTTGGAGGAATTTTCTCAACTCCTGAGGATTCCTATTCTCCATCAACTACAATACAACGGTACGAAAAGAGAACCAAAGCCTGAAGATGTTGCTTAAGCCTTACACTTACAACCATCTGATATCAAAGATCCTTGGGAAACCAGAAGTGGTGTCAAGGGTTTCTTGGCAAAGTTTCTGTTTGAGAAGGCACACGACTGCTGGAATTCTCTAGATCTGCAAGCTTTTGAGGAGATTGTAGCACTTCTCATCTATGGGTTGGTCTTGTTCCCAAACCCTGATCAGCTTATAGATGTGAATGCTGTCAAGATTTTCATATCTCAGAATCCTGTGCCTACATTGCTTGGGGACATCCTCCACTCATTTCACACACGAATAATAAGGGAAAGAGGTGTTCTCATGTGTTGTACTCGTGTTCTAGAAAGGTGGTTTATTTCTCACCTTCCCCAGTCAGTCTTGAAGAATGAGCAAGGCTTGAGGTGGTCACAATGATTGATGACTCTTACACATTCAGATGTTCATTGGTTTTCTCGGTCTAGAGAAAATGTCATCATCATTGATCGTTATGGGGAATTCCCTAATGTCTCATTACTTATCATTAGGGGAGGCATTACCTACAACCTCTGCTTGGCTCTGAGACAGTTTGGGTATGCCTGAAGGGATGGCCCTCATGACATGCTGATTCCAGATTTGTTTTTTGACTTTGACAACGACGATCAAGGACTTCGACAAAGGTTTATCCAAGCTTGGAGGATGCCCAACAAGGTAGACAGTAAGACACTAGGACACAACAATTCCACCCCCCATGAGCCTTACCTCAAGTGGGTATGAACCCGCGCCCAGAGTCTTATGATGCCTTACCACTACATTCTCCCAGTGATCAAAGAGCCTGTTTTAGAAGGAGAGGTTCCATACATCCTCCTACATCCTGACATGCCAACATCACTTGAACATTTGCAAAGGAGTTGGATACAGCTCAAGGGAGAACGCGATACGTTTGAAGCCCAATTTTACGCCAGTGAGAAGAAGGTTTTGTAACTTACTCGCCAACTTCACGAAGAGCAGACTTTCAACACCTACATAGCACTAAAGAGGATGCGCAACATCTTTTTACATTAGAATTTTGTATTATTTTCCCATGGGGCATTTATGTACTGACAAATTCTATCTTATTAATATGACGGGTGTTCTTTTTGTTTACAACAAATTTGAATTTCTGAATCCTTGAATGCATTACATGAATACATTTCATTCATCATATGCATAAACAGGTCTTCACACCAGGTTTCCTTATCTCTCTTCTGTTTATTTCAGCAAGATGGATATAGAGCAGACGGTCAAAGACCTAGAAGCGCAGAATTCACAGTTCCAATAGCTACTCATGACCTTGGCAAAGGGTCAAGAGGAACTCAAAACTCTACTAGAAAAGGAAAAAGAGAAGAAGAAAAAGAAGAGGGTTGGAGTGGTAACCATGGGTAGAAGATTTGAGAACCAAGCTAGAAGGGTCCTGGATTTCCCCTCAACATCTGATGAAGGAGTTGGTAAAGGTAAAGGAACTGCCGTGCAATCTGAGTCTGAGGAAGAAGATGAAGAAGAGGATGAAGATTATTACGAGATGCAGTACCCACCAGCAGATGACAAGTATAAGAATCTTGAAGAACGTCTGGCAGCAATGGAGGTGCAAAGAGTGCCTGGGTTGGACTTCGAAGAGCTAGGGTTTGTTGTTGGGATTGTGATTCCCCCTAAATTCAAGGTGCCTATATTTGCTAAATATGATGGTTTATCTTGTCCAAAGATGCATCTGTGGCCTTACGTCAGAAAGATCCAACCTCATTCTTTTGATAAGGACCTGTGGGTTCATTTCTTCTTGGACTTTGGATTAGAAACCTTGGCCTATGTTGGAGACCTTGTGACCTTAATTGATATTTTGTTTGGAGTTCTTTAGGTTTACCTCAAGGCATTAGGTTGTTTGTGTATTTTGTGTGCAGGTTATTATGATTACACTCTTTGTTTGTATGATACGGTGGCAGAACCGACTGTTTGACGCTGGTTTGCATTTTGCGTTATGTGTTCACAAAATGTCGCGGTAAGCAAGAGTCGCCACTGACTTTTATTTCATCCAATCGGAAAGGACAAAAGTACAGAAAAATCCTTTTTGGAGATATTCTGAGTATGGGGGGTAGATTATAGAAACACTATGGCAGAAATAACCTACGAAAGCGCTTTTTTTGGGCTTTAAAAGTGCTCTCATAGGTGGCGCTGCTAAAGGTTTTAGCAGCGCTTTTTGTTCAGAAAAAAGCGCTCTCGTAGGCCTACCTATGAAAGCGCTTTTTGGTAAAAAGCGCTTTCATAGGTAGGCATACGAGAGCGCTTTTTTCTGAAAAAGCGCTTTCATAGGTGTATTCAGAATGCGTGTCAGGCAATCTAAAGTAGGCCTATAAGAGCGCTTTTTGTTCAGAAAAAAGCGCTTTCATAGGTTTTCTACTGAAAAATCTAAAATTTAAAAAATTTCTAAACCTGCATTTTTTTGCAGCAAACTTGTAATTCTTAAACCGGTATTTTACAATCTAATCTAGAAATACCAATATATATTAGTTTTAATCCAAATACCAAATGTAATTCAAATACCAAATATTATATATATATACAAATACCATTATAATCAATTCATATCCAAAATATATATACACCATGGTAATTCAATATTAACATGTTTTTAAACGTAACAAAATACACCCTAAGAAATCAGCTATATAACACTAAGTAAATCAATCCTAATCTACATATATATCCAAGGTCCCGATCCTGCAATATGAACATAATAACACGGTCAGTGTTGTATACACAAAACAATATATTCATAATTAACCAATTTTCACACAACAATGTATTCGTACCTTATTATAAGATTCTTAGCTCAATAAAATATTGGCACAACTCCTCTTTGAGTTCTTCCAATTGACGTGGCGAGTAATATGGACAATTGTATTGATCAAAATACTACATTACAAAACAAAATATATGCATGATTTAGTTTAATGTAATAAATTATATGCAAAATCCGATAAGTAATAAAACAAAGTATAAATCCATACCGTGATTGGAATCTCGATTTCATTCATTTGAATGATTTCTTTGATAAACTTCAAAACAAAGTATCCGCAATCTATTCCGTTTTGTTGTTGAGGGCACTACATAGAAAAACAAATAAGATTATACACATCTATTGATTTATCAAGTAGCATAAATATTATAAGCAAAATTGTTGAAATTTATATACCTGTACTTTGATCCAATTAATGTTGTTTGATTTAGACCGTGGTACTCGTGCTTCCCTTTGACATCGGAATACTTGTATTGAACTGATGACAAAATTAAAATATTTATTTAAAACAATGACATTGAAATAATTAAATATATAAACACAAACGAATATTTAGAATAATGTCACTTACGTATCAATCAGTAGCTTCATTTCCGGATAATTTGTCCAATCACCGTCAACCGAATTCAGGTAATAGACCATTTCTTTTATGGTATCAATCAGTAGCTTCATTACCTTTTTCACTAACATCTCTTTCTTTTCTTGGTAGGAATATGTTCTACTCGTCTCTTAACAACGCGGACGGTTGGATTGATCCAAATACCCTCATTATGATCATTTCTAATGCATGATTCATTCTCATTTTGATCATTTCTGGTAAAAGATTCAATGTCAACGCCAGTATCGCCTTGGTCTCCAATCTTTTCATCAATTACTTTGTTAGAGAAAAGCACTATAGACCATTTCGTACTTGTCGGATCAGTGACATAGAACACTTGTTTAGCTTGAGAGGCTAGAATGAAAGGCTCATCTTTGTACCGCGTCCTGTTAAGATCCACTTGCAAAAATCCTGACTTATCCATCCGTATACCATTATTATTTTCAACCCACTTGCAACCGAATATAGGAATCTGAAATTTCTCGTAATCAAAGACCCAAATGCGCTCGATAACCCCAAAATACGACAGATTTGCAAATTTCGGGTTTAAGTCCTTCACACTAGATATGTGCATTGCTTCAGCTACCAAGGTGACACCACTATTTTGCACAGTACTTTTATCATCTTGTTCTTTGGTATAAAATGTGTATCCATTAATTGCGTATGCGCTATAAGAAAACGCAACCAAACTTGGACCATATGCTAAACATCTCAACCTTTCTGTCACTGAGGCGGGATCTGAACGATACTTTGAATAAATATGTTCCTTAAACCATGGTATGAAACTTCGATTGTGCTCTCGTACAATCCAATTCTCATTTCTATTCGAATTTAAACCTCGAAGAACACCCTTGTGTATTTCAACATACGGCTCAACCTCAATCTCATTGTGCAGAACATACAAATGCACTTGATCCCGTTCGACCCTTGATACTGTCACAGCTTTATTTCCAATTAGCTTCTTACCTTCTTTTTTTTCAACAACATGAGATTTGGGGAGTCCAATTGATTAAACATTTGACAAATATTCAGTACAAAAGTCAACCGCTTCTTCAACAATGTATCTTTCGGCAATACAACCCTCTGGTCGACTCCGATTTTTCACATACCCTTTTAATTTTTCATATAACGTTCAGCAGGGTACATCCATCTCATATAAGCTGGTCCGCACAATTGTGTCTCTTTCACAAGATGAACGACAAGATGAACCATTATGTCAAAAAACGAGGGAGGAAAATACATTTCAAGCTCACACAAAGTAACAACTATTTCTTTTTGCAATGTTGGCAAGATCTCAGGATCGATCACCTTACTGCAAATTGACTTGAAGAAAAAACACAATTTAGTTATTGCGCTTCTTACCTTTTCTGGCAGAATAGAACGTATACCTATCGGTAGAAAATGTTCCATTATAACATGACAATCATGCGTCTTTAAACTCTTTAACTTGAGGTCTTTCATAGACACAAGTCTTCTAATATCTGATGAGTAGCCTTCTGGAACTTTAACTTCACTCAGAAACTTACACAATATTTTTTTCTCCTTTCTAGATAGAGTGTAAACAGCAGGTGGTAGGTATGTCCGTCTTCCTTTCTTCACGGGTCCCAGTTCAGTTCTTATTCCCATGTCTACCATGTCCTCCCTTGATTTAAGGCCATCCTTAGACTTCCCTTTTATATTGAGTAACGTACCAATAACACTGTCAAATACATTTTTTTCAATATGCATCACATCAAGAAAATGTCTTACGTACAAAGATTTCCAATATGGCAATTCAAAAAAAATCGACCTCTTCTTCCACCCACCTGTGACAACTTTATGTGCAAAAGGCTTTCCAAACTGAATATTCACATCTTTCACCTTTTCAAAAATTTGATCAGCTGTCAAACCAGGCGGAGCTCTACGTTGTTCGGTATCTCCGTTGAACGCTTTTCTCCATCCATGATACTAATGTTTAGAAGTTAAGAATCTACGATGACCGAGAAAGACATTCTTCTGACAAAGTTTCAATCGCATGGTATCGGTTCCGTCTTCACAAACAGGACACACTTTTTCACCTTTAATGCTATACCCGGATAGATTGCCGTATGCTGGAAAATCGTTAATTGTTCCAAACAACATCGCCCTTAAGTTGAAACTTTCTTTCCTATAACCATCATAAACCTCCACACCGTTCTCCCACAAAATCTTCAAATCTTCGATTAATGGTTCCAAGTATACGTCTATGTCATTTCCTGGTTGTTTAGGCCCAGAAATTAACATAGACAGCATCATGTACTTACGCTTCATACATAGCCATGGAGGTAGGTTATAAATCATAAGAATCACAGGCCATGTGCTATGCGAGATACTTTGAATACCGTGTGGGTTCATTCCATCAGTAGACAATGCCAAGCGAAGGTTTCTTGCTTCTTTTCCAAATTCAGGATAATCATTATCAATTTTCATCCACTGTGGAGAATCTGTCGGATGTCGAAAATTTCCATCAATAATTCTTTCATCTGAATGCCAAGTCAAGTGTCTTGAATCGATTTCACTACGATACATCTGTCTAAATCTCGGGATTATAGGAAAATACCATAAGACTTTTGTCGGAGACAACTTTTTCTTATATCGAGGGGCACCGCATTTAGGACACTCATTTAACGATGCATACTCGTTTCGAAATAAAACGCAATCTTTTGGACACGCATGTATCTTATCATAGCTCATGCCAATGGAGTACAACATCTTTTTGGCCTCATACGTTCGATTGGGAAGAACATTATCCTCTGGTAGCATATCTTTCATAAGGGCTAATAACTCTGTGAAACTTTTATCCGACCATCCATTGCCGGCTTTTAAGTTGTACAACTTTAACACCGCAGACAATCTTGTGAATTTTGTACAACCATTATACAACGGTTTCTCTGCATCGCTTACCAACCTCTCAAACATTTTGGGACAATCGTTAAGATCTTCTTCAAGCGCTTCTGCAATTTCTTCGACTCGATCATAATCGTATGTATCTGTGCAATCATCATTTGAAACATAGGTCCTTGCATACCCCGAATCAACATTCCCGTTACTTTTCTCACCATGCATATTCCAACATGTATAACTCCTATCAATTCCATACTGAATTAAATGCGATGCCAACTGAACTGCGTCAACCCGGTTCCCATAACAACAATACAAACAGGGACATGTCATACGACTGGGGTCTTTGGCGTGCGCAACAGTAAACTTAACAAACTCAGAAATACCATTCTCGTAGTCTTTCGACAATCGATTGGAATACATCCATGTCTTATCCATATCAACTAATTAGTGCACAAAACAGTAGTATACTGCGTTTCTGTCAAAACGCAAAGTATACACGGAATGAATCCGTATCAAGAAAATGCAACATACGAAAGACAATTTAAGACAAATTCATCACAATATATACCAGTAATTTGAGGAAGAAAGTTACCTCTCAGATGTTTCGAACTCTAAGAAACGCGGAGAATGAGCGTCGTACGTCGAACTAGGCCGGGAAACGCTGCAAATTCATAGAATGTTATTCAATATTTCGGATCGATTGTCGAAAGATATATACTATTTTAACATAAAGGTTCACAATAAATGTCACATATATATTTTCAATGTTTGGGAAAGCTATGACAATAATACAACACAACTATTCACTCTAACAGAAAATTAACTAATTGTTCTCAATTTCATAACTAACATCAACACTTCAACATAATTTGAACACCGATATTAGCCAAACTCTATTATTCAAAATCAATACGGATAAAGTGACATCGACATCAAAATATCACTCGAGTTAAACTCAAACTTTATGGTATTGAAACAAAAAACTCACTCAAATTAATTCAAATCAAGTAGTATTTCTCATAAGAAAAATAGCACACAAAATACTCATAAGAATGGTGCTGGCATCATAAGATATCACCTAAAGCCCGCATTCTAATAGGAAACAACTTCCATACACAGATGGAGATTATTTCAAACAAAATACCATAAAAAACAAAACAAAAACAATTTGAAATTAGATTAACACAATTACTATTCAGAATCTCATTCATATTCACACAACCATAAAAGAAAATACTAACACCGATATGAGTATCAATCATATTTAACACCAATAACAACAATGTTAGCAACAAGTCCTCATTCAGGAAAATAACATGGCTTACATTAAACTATTAACCTAATTTCATTATTTCTAATTCAACATTAACACCTTAAAACAAAATCAGCACCAACAGTATCATGAAAATACCAAAAGAAACTCAAAAGAAAGATGATAGTGATGCTTACAACGACTAGTGTCACGGTGAAGAATGTTGGCTGGAGCAGGAAGCCAGGATGGAGCTAGTTGTATGTTGTGACGAAAGAAGCACGGAGGGAGTACGTCGTTGCTGAATGGTGTGTTGGTTGTTGTTCGTGAACAGATAATGGAAGAAGAAACGGAGGCGACGACTGAAGAAGAGGGAAGAACGAACAGGAACAGGAACGGCGGCAGGAATGAGAGAAACGAACGGTAACAGGAAGAAGAAATGAAGAAGACGAAGAAATGAAAAAGTGAGGGCAAATTTCGTATTTAGGGAAACAACCTACGAAAGCGCTTCTAAAAGCGCTTTCTAAGACCCATATATGAGAGCGTTTCTGAGGTAAAAAGCGCTTTCGTATGTCCCCCATATAAGAGCGCTTTAGAAAGCGCTTTCGTAGGTCCCCCTTTCAGAGCGCTTTTCAAAAGCGCTTTTATAGGGCCACCTATAAGAGCGCTTTTCAAAAGCGCTTTCGTAGGTTAGATATTTCAAATACCTATGAAAGCGCTTTCTGAAAAGCGCTTTCGTAGGAAACCCTATAAAAGCACTTTTTTTAAGAGAATTTTTTTTAAAGGCTACGAAAGCGCTTTCTCTTAAAAGCGCTTTCGTAGATGCGCTGCCAAAAATTGTTTTTTTCGTAGTGAAAGGGAAGGTGTTAACACCCTTTCTATCCATGGTTTTCCATGGGCTCTTAGGTACTTGCTCATCTTTTTAAAATTACTTGTGTATGTGCTTTATTTTTGAAAAGTTTGACTTCGTGATAACCCTTGTATCAGTCCTCAAAGGTGTGACGAAGTTGTTTTGAAAATTTGTTTGAAAAGTGTAAGTGTGAAAGGTTTTGATTTGAGCAAGTACCTACTAGCATCTACCTACTCGAAAAAAGATCGTTTCTATTCTTGTTTCCTTTAGACAGCGCTATCCTACTATTGAGAAATAAGTAGCACCGTCGTTGGAGTTGTAAGGGTCAATTTGAAAGGGACGTACAATCACTAAAGCAATGTTAGGACACCTTAGTAATAACCCTAGAGTCTTAAGATCATATTCGAGGAAACGTTTTCGAGGCAACATTTCCGAGGCAACATTTCCGAGGGGACATTTAATCTTTGTTAGACATGAGGGCAACCACTAAAACACCCTATGCTTAGTGATCATTACTAAAGGCAACCGAAGTGTGAGTATACCCTAAGAGTGATATGTGCGAGTGATTTATTTCAGTTATTTGTCTTTGCACATTAGGGTTTTGTAACTGTATTAAATTATCATGCAATCTTGCCATACAATCCTATTAACATACATCTAGACAGTTAAATATTTGCAGAAATTAAGATGCGAGAAAGTAAATCTACGCTATTACAAGGCTTCGGAGAGGAGAATTAATTACATAGCCAAAAACCCTGGAAAAAGCGATAAATAAAAGCCCTAGATTAAACTATTACAAACCATGCACAGTTACAAAAAAATTGACAAAATAAAACATTATGCGCGCGATTAATCGAATACGAGAAAATTAGGGTTTTGACCCTTGCCTAAACCTAATTGCGATTAATTAAAAAAATGTTTTTGTTATATTTTAAGAAAATAATGGAATTGTTAAATTAAAGGAAAATCCTAAGTCTAATTAATTTTAAATTACGAAAAATAAATTAAATTAATTTTAATCTATGACCCATTTTTGTATTTTATTTATTTGAGACAAAGAGAAAAATAAAATTAAATCAAAAGTTAACCTAATTTCTATTTGATTTTATTTTTGATAACAAATTATAATTTTTCTAATTTAGACTAAATTAAATTAATTTTGATAAATAAAAAAAATTAATCCTAATCTTGTGAGACCTTGATTTTATATTTTTTATGAAAAATATTAAATTGCTAATTGAAATGATTAAAGAAATATTAAAAGAATTAAATAAAACAAAGAAAAGAAATAAGAAAAGAAATAAATGGGCCTGGTTGCAATGTTGAAAGGGGGGGGGGGGGTGAAAACTGATTTTCTGGGTGCAAAAAGGTTAAGGCCTGTTTGACTTCGTTTGATCCAATGCATGGGTTTACCTGGGGTGTATGGTAGGCTCTCCAATGATGGCATGTTGATTTGGGTCAGAGATGCGTTTGATGGCCAGATGTTGAGGGTACATGGTGGTTGCTAGAGGCTGTAGTGCACTTGAATTCCTGAAACAAAATAGCATGAACAATGTTTGGGGCCTGGGGATTGAACCCAGGTCCTTAAGCATACTTCCACCCACACGCTACCATCTGTGCTACGCGTTTCTGTTGTACATATAATAATAATAATACACAATATATTAAACACAATGGTTAAATAAGAAAAACGCGCGGAATTTCAAACTGCCCAACCAGGGGGTGCCACGCATCCATCTTCTTCCTCCCATCCGTCGTTTTAGGTAACAACATCTTTACCTACGGACATGGCGTTCTAGCTATAACCCCGTGCATTTCAAAAATTACATACAAGCAATATAAATAAGATTCAAGACCATGGATCAATTGGGTTTGACCCTCTGATCACAATGGTATCCTTCATTAGGGCCAATTGTTCCTGCATTTGAAAGCCCCAAAACAACAAGGCAAACCCTAGCTATGGAAAATGTTCATATAAGTGTTAAAACTTCAATTAAATGGTCTAGACATGATGCACACATGATAACAAACACAAATATGCCATTGAAATATGTTCATGATGCAAGAATCATAGCAATGAAATCTGAAAAAAGAATGCAAACCGTGTGACGTCTAGAGGGCGATTTTGGGCGTGTGGAGGCGTGCAATCGGTCGTGC
The DNA here is from genome assembly GCA_948472305.1 of Vicia faba. NCBI lineage: Eukaryota > Viridiplantae > Streptophyta > Magnoliopsida > Fabales > Fabaceae > Vicia > Vicia faba. The sequence goes on from OX451741.1 coordinate 1,158,174,235, forward strand.
TTGCTTCAGAGAGATTCCAGGAAATGATTAGTGTCTTTGAAAGTTTGTGAATCGGCCTCTAAACTGGAAATCAGTCTACCACTTTTTTGACAATTTTCAATTCTTGCTTGCAGCTTTTTCGACCTCTAAAACCCTCCCTTGTGCATTGGATCTCTTCTCTATATGTAGTGGAACGCATTAGGTCAATAAACATGCATTGTATCTTTATCAATTATGGAGATTTGACTTTCTCTTTCAATGCATATGATTCCTTTCCAATTTTTCCCAAATCTAATCTTTTTCAAACCAAATTGCCTTTGCACGAGTTGATCTTCAATTGACATCATATGAGATCTTTTTTCAATGCACAAATCATCCCTAAAATACAATATATGATTTATTAGGATTTATTTGATTTTATTTGAATTTTAAATGATTAGAAATAAATAAAAAATTAAATAAATGAATAAATAAAGCATGGAGGGTCCCATAGGTCGTGGACTATGTTAGGAATGATATGCAAGCATAAAAAGTTGGGCCCATTTAGCAAAAGATGCAAATTTGAGCATGTTTTACTTTCGGAAATTTTGCAAAAACGGTCAACTTGGCCAATGCATAACTCTCTCAATTTTGACCCTAGAGAGGTGTTCTTAGATTTTGCAAAAACGGTCAACTTGGCCAATGCATAACTCTCTCCAACTTTGATATTGCCTTTATAACTTCGAGCGTCTCATCACTTTGCTGCTTGGTCGAAGGTGGATCAGATTGATTGGCGTCATCTGAGCTTGATAGTCGATACCGAAGTCTGGCTGCGAGGTGATCCAATGAGACATAGTGTTACGCTTTGATCCCTAATTTTTGCTTGGACCGCCCTTTCGGGTTTTCGGCCCACCGGGGTACCTATTTTTGCCCAAGTCGCCCTTTCAGGTTTTCGACTTGCCGGGTGTACAGATTTTTCCATTTTCATCCCTTACTTTTGCCTGAACCCTTTTGGTTCACCGGGAAGCCCTTATTTTTCCCTAGGCTAGTCAACCTAGCATGTCTTTTGATTATGCGTAGTATCTTTTCACTATGTCTTCATAGACGGGGTGAGGAAGGTCGTCACCATCCATAGTGGTTAGAATTATAGCTCCTCCCGAGAAAATGTTCTTAACCACAAATGGCCCTTCGTATATGGGGGTCCATTTTCCACTGGGATCACCTTGCGGTAGTATGATGTGTTCGATCACTAGATCCCCGACTTGATATTCTTGGCGTCTAACTTTCTGGTTAAAAGCCTTGATCATTCGCTTTTGATACGTCTAACCATGACAGATAGCAGTAAGTCTCTTTTCATCGATTAGATTCAGTTGATCAAGTCGGGTCTGGATCTAGTCATCTTCGTTCAAACCCGCATCCATCATGATCCTGAGAGAGGGTATCTGGACTTTGATGGGTAGGATTGCCTCCATGCCATACACCAAAGAGTAGGGTGTTGCCCTTGTCAATGTCCGTGTTGAGGTACAGTATCCATGAAGAGCGAATGCTAACATCTCATGTCAGTCTTTGTTTGTCGCCGTTATCTTTTGCACAATCTTCTTGATGTTCTTGTTAGCCGCTTCAACAGCCCCATTCATCTTCGGCCGGTAGGGAGAAGAGTTATGATGCTGAATCTTGAACTATTTGCAGAGCTCGGTGATCATTGTATTGTTGAGATTTGTACCATTGTCCGTAATGATCCTCTCTGGTAGACCATATCGACAGATCAAATTGTGTCGGATAAACCACGCCACGAAGTTCTTGGTTACTGTAGAAAAGGAAGCTTCCTCGACCCACTTTGTGAAATAATCAATTGCTACCATAATGAAGCGATGCCCGTTAGACTCAGTGGGTCTGATCTCGCCAATCATGTCGATGCCCCACATTGCAAAAGGCCAGGGAGCTATCAAAACATTCAGGGGAACCGGAGGTACATGCACCTTATCAGCATAGACTTGGCACTTATGACAGGTTCGAGAATGCTGATAACAATCGGCTTCCATAGTAGACCAGTAATACCCTTCCCGTAGTATTTTCTTTGCCATAGTATGTCCACTAGAATGAGTTCCGAAGGTACCTTTATGTAACTTTGTCATGATCCTTTCTGCTTCGCTCTTGTCTACACACCGCAGTAAGGTTGAGTCATGGTTACACTTATAGAGGATTCCATTACTGATGAAGAACTTCGCAATGAACCTTCTCAGAAACTTCTTATCATTAACAGATGCCTCCTCGGGGTATTCTTGAGCCTCAAGATACCTCATTACCTCATGAAACAAGGGTTTATCTGCACCTTCTTCAGTCTCAATGTCACAGCAATGTGCGGGTTCGTCCAATCTCTCAATGGTAATCTGGGGAGCTTCATTGTCCCACCTAACTCTGAACATAGAAGACATGGTAGCTAGCACGTCCGCCAACTGGTTCTCTTCTCGTGGGAAATATTCAAAAGTTATCTCCTCAAAGTGTGGGAGCAATGTCAGTACATATTCTTTGTAAGGAATAAGGTTCGGGTGCTTCGTATCCCACTCGCATTTGATCTGACTTATCACCAGAGCGGAATCTCCGAATACACTTAAGAACTTAATCCTTAGGTCAATAGCAGCTCAAAGACCCATGATACATGCTTCATACTCCACCATATTGTTGGTGCAGTTAAAATATAATCGGGCGATGAAAGGAGTATGACAACCCTTAGGAGATATGATTATAGCGCCAATGCCATTAACCAACGCATTCGAGGCTCCATCAAAATACATAGACCATCAAGATCCTTCCTCAGGTCCTTCATTCGGTCCAGGTTCTTCGCAGTCGGTCACCAATATGATATTCTCATCTGGGAACTTGAAATTCATGGACTAGTATTCATCTACGGCCTGATGCGCCAAATGATCCGCCAATACACTCCCCTTGATTGCTTTTTGGGTTGTGTATTGGATGTCGTATTCTGTCAAGATCATCTGCCATCTTGCTATCCTTCCGGAGAGAGCGGGCTTCTAAAAAAAATACTTGATCGGATCCATCTTTGATATCAATAAGGTGGTGTGAGTCAGCATATACTATCTCAGCCGGCGAGCAACCCATGCCAAAGTCCAACAAGTTTTCTCGAGCAATGAGTATCGGGTCTGACAGTCGGTAAACTTTTTGCTAAGGTAGTAAATAGCATGCTCTTTTCGGCCAGACTCGTCATGCTACCCCAGCACACACCCTATTGAACTGTCCAACACTGTCAAGTATAATATCAAAGGTCTTCCTTCAACTGGAGGCATCATAATTGGTGGTTCTTGAAGGTATTCTTTGATTCTTTTGAAAGCGGTCTGGAATTCGTCATTCCACTTTACCACTTGATCTTTCTTCAGAAGCCTTAAGATTGGTTCACAAGTAGCAGTCAAATGTGAAATGAACCTGGCGATGTAATTTAGACGTCCCAAGAAACCTCTGACTTCTTTTTCTGTGCGGGGGTACCGGCATCTCTTGTATGGCTTTTACCTTTGGATGGTCCACCTGAATACCTTTATCACTGACGGCGAAACCCAGAAGCTTACCAGACCTTACCCCGAAGGTGCACTTGTTTGGATTCAACCTTAGCTTGTACGTCTTCAACCTGTCAAACAGTTTATGGAGATGATCAAGGTGCTCTTCCTCAGTTTGAGACCTGGCTATCATGTCATCGACATAAACCTCGATCTCGTGGTGAATTATATCGTGGAACAAAGCGACCATGGCATGCTGATAAGTTTCCCCGGCATTCTTAAACCTAAAAGGCATCACCTTGTAACAGAAGATGCCCCACTGTGTAATGAAGGTTGTCTTCTCCATGTCCTCGGGAGCCATCTTGATCTGGTTATAGCCAGAAAAACCATCCATGAAAGAGAAGATCATGTGCCGCGCGGTTTTGTCGACCAGGACATTGATATGAGGAAGTGGGAAGTCATCCTTGGGACTTGCCCTGTTTAGATCTCTATAGTCCACACACATTTGTACCTTACCATCCTTCTTAGGTACTATAACAACGTTGGTAACCCACTGCGGATAAGAAGTGACAGATAAGAACCCTGCATCGAACTGTTTCATGACCTCTATCTTGATTTTCTCTGACATTTCAGGGTGCATACGGCGGACCTTCTGCTTTACCGGAGGGCAGTCTTCTTTGGTTGGCAGGCGATGTACCACAATATCAAAGTCCAGACCAGGCATATCTTCGTAGGACCAGGCGAAGATCTCAACATAGTCGCGTAGCATCTGTATCAACCGTTGCTTGACACTAGACTCCAGATTCGCACCTATTTTGACTTCCTTCCTGTCTTCTTCTATACCAAAATTTACCGACTCGACTGGCTCTTCATGAGGTTGTATGGCCCTCTCTTCCTGTTGTAACAGTATAGCAAGTTCTCCTGGAACCTCACAATCATCCTCACCTTCGTCCTCGACTTGGTTGATCAGATTTTCGAAGTCATAACTGGCAGTAGCATAACTGTTGTCAATGGGATCTAGAGTGGATATGGATCTACATTATGATACGTGAGTGTGTGTAAGAGAATAACTGTTTTGATAAAGTGAGAGACAGAAAAGAAAAAAACACAAGGAGCATAAAATTTGTAATGCAAGAAACGTCCAATGTTTTATTAATGATATATGAAAATGACAAGTAATAAGCCCTCACAAGCAAAGCCAAGGTGCCTCGGGCAAGGCGCTGGGCCACAAAGTTTCAAACTGTTTATTACAAATCTTAAAACAAAAAGTCAATTAATGCGGAATAAAAGAAACATGTATGAAGTCCTTCGTCGTCCAGTTGTTTAGTCCACCATTGGTTATAGGGTAGATCTAGTTGTCGATGTATGAATCCTCTTCACTGTCTTCAATTGCATTAACTCCCCGATTGCTGATGTGTAGAGGAGGTCTTCAGATCCGTGTGCGCCTAACAGCCCTTTGAGCCCTTGTAGTAAAGCCCAAACCAAATTTGTTAGTTTTGTGAGTGAAATCAGGGATCTAACCCCAATTGGTACACCCACCTTCTTCAATTACAGCCCTGGTGTCTTTGAGAGAAGCCATCTTCAATGGAGGTTTGCTGGTGGTAACTTCAGTTGATGCTGAGAACTGAGGGACCTCTTCGAAATTTTGACAAGGCGTTTCTATGAATTCCTCGTCCATCTCCATGTAGCGGAAGGAATTGAGATGGATCACCATATACTCCTCTTCACCTCGTACCGTGACAATGTTCCCCTTCACCGGATATTTCAGCATTTGATGGAGTGTGGAAGTCACTTCCCCAGCCTTATGAATCCAAGGACGACCCAACAAGCAAGAATACGATGGCTTGATATCCATTACGTAGAAGGTGGACCCAAAGGTCTGAGAATCCACCTTGACAGGGATGTCCACCTCCCTATGCACCATTCTTTTTTACCCATCAAAAGCCCTTACCACAATATTACTCGGCTTTAGAATAAAACCTTCACAATCTAGACGGTCTAGCACTTTCTTTGGCAGGACATTCAGTGAGGACCCGGTATCTACTAGCACATGGGCCATAGTGGTGCCCCTGCATTCGATCGAGACATGCAGAGCATAGTTGTCATTTATCCCCTTAGCAGTCAGATTTGCATCTGAAAATCCTAACCCATTGTCAGCAGTTAGGCTAGCCACACAATCTTTGAACTGATCTGCAGAAGTTTCCTGCGGCACGTGCACAGTCTTGAGAAACACAATCAAAGCCTTTGCATAGGCTTCAGAACATAACAACAAGGACAACATGGAGATCTTTGACGGGGTTTGCCCCAGTTGCTCGACCACATTGTAGTCGCTCTTCTTGATAATTTACAAAATTTCCTCTATCTCTTGTTTAGAGGTTTCTACAATGATCTTTTTAGGTGCCTCCATCCGGGCAGACTCACCTATGATTTCTTTGCCCCGAGTCCTAGATGGCTCGACGACAGGGGTGATAACTAGAGTGGGAACTGGGACAGTGGTTGATGTACTAGCAGATCGAATGACAACAGTTTTGTGGACAGTCGGAGGGGCAATCTTAGGAGAAAAGAGTCTTCCACTTCTGGTGACCTTGCTTGTCCCAACAATATTACTGATATCCATATCAGCTTCTTCAGCCCTCAGATCTTGTTTAACACCATGGTAATATACATCAGCACTATAATGCCATGGGATAACCTTATCTGAGATATATCGGACGGGACCAGGAGAGGTGATTATTAATGGAGCAATTCTTGGAACGGGTGTAACCCTAACAGGTTTTCTCGAGGAAACCTTGGAAGGATTAGCCGAAACGGTTAGGATGGCAACATCTTCAAACAAAATCATAGTATTCTCAAACAAAATTTCTTTATTATCCATCAGGCGCTGAACACCTGACTTCAATAAACAGCAACCGGAAGGCAGAATTGAACACATGTGGTAATCTTCACCACAACCCGGAAATAAACCGGCCAACAACAAATTATTTTTAACCATCATCAAAGGAGTATAAATTTCTTCCACAGAGGTGACCAACGAATCGGTGTCCACAATGTTGACTCCACGACCATGTTTGGGCATAGGAGCAGTTATAATGTTTGGCTTTTCCGGAGCATCAAACTCAATCTCTTTAGCTTCCAGCAAATCTTGCACTTTATTCCTCAGAGCCCAGCAATCATTTGTGTCGTGGCCAGGACTCTCTGAATGGTAGGTGCACCGTGCGTTGGGATTGTATCTGGGAGAAGCAGTGTTTGGATTCTTGGGAGCCTCTTTCAAGGTTGCCAAGTTGGATTTTAGCAGATGCGGCAGAACTTCGGCCAAAGTCATATTGATGCGAGTAAACAGTCGTGGTGGTCTTTCCACCCTTTGCTGATTATTGCATTGTGGAGCAACCGTGGGTCTTGGTATCACCACAACATTTACTGCTTGATGGTGTTCAGGTATGCTTTGGCCCCTCATGCCATAGACTGCACTAGCTTCCTTCTTACCAGTGAAAGGCTTCTTTGCTGCACTTGAAGAAACATCCTTCTGTATTTTACCACTTTGAATTCCAGCTTCTACTCTCTCTCCAGTAAAAATTAATTCAGTAAACCAGATGACGAACTACCGATTAAGTGATTGAAAAATGGACTAGATAGCGTCCCTAGAAACATGTCAACCAACTCCCTATCAGACAAAGGGGGTTGGACTCTTCCAGCCAAGTCTCTCCACTTTTGAGCATAGTCCTTAAAACCTTCTCTTGCACCCATGGACACACCCTGGAGATGAGTACGAGTGGGAGCAAGGTCGGTGTTATACTGATACTGCTTGTAAAAAGTAGCAGCAAGGTCTTCCCAGTTTCGGACACTGGCTCCTTCCAATTGATAAAACCATTCAAGCTGAGTCCCTGACAAACTATCTTGAAAGAAGTGTACCCACAAATTTCTATCAGTAGTGTGGGTTGGATTTTTCTGACGTAAGAGCGGAGATGGAGTTTTGGACAGGACATTCCATCGTATTTGGCAAAAACCGAAGCTTTGAACTTATGAGGGATCGCCACTCCCGATACCAGTCCTAGTTCTCCGAAATCCAAACTAGGGATCTTCTGAATCTCCATAGCACTCAGATGGTCTTCTAGATGCTTGTATCTATCCTCAGCAGGAGGATATTGCTCGTCGTCGTAATCCGTATCATTATCAGAAACTGCTGGACTAGGGTTCTTTACCCTCTCTTGGTTCTCCTCGTCCTTGGATGAGGAGGTCAGATCAGCTGGTTGTCTCAACCTTTTTCCGAATCTTCTACCCATGTTCAGAATTCCGACCTTCTTCTTCTTCTTCTTCTTCTTCTTCTTCTTCTTCTTCTCTTTCAGAATAAGGGTCTTCAGATCCTCTTGCCCTTTAGCGAGATTTATGAACATCTGTTGGAATTAGGCGTTCTGTGCCTGAAGATCTTTGATGGCTTGATCAGAAGACATTTCCGCTAAGATAAACCGCGAAGAATATGAGAAACCTGTAAGGGTACCTGTAATGGTGTGCATGATAATGGGATGTGCATGTAATGATTTCAAATACTTTGGGAGATTTAAATTTGTAAACCAAAAAAATAAACCAAACTTTATTAGCTTTAAACTTTGAAAGGTTCAACAATGCTTTTAAGGCGTTACAAAGAAGTAAATAAAACAAACTCTAAAACTAGAAAAAGAAAAATAAAAAATCCCATGGACGCTTCCTCTTTGTGTCGATGTAGTCATTGATCACTCTTTCTTCCTCGAGCCGCCTGGTGAGCTTCAAAATCTTCCTTTCTTGATCATGGTACTTTTCCCGGTAAGTATCCCTCTCATTCTTCAGCTGAATCCAAGATCTCTGCAACTCCCTAGGATCAGTGGGTATGTAAGGATAGAGAACCGTGTAAGGAATGCCCTCTTCGTTAGTGGGTTCCACAATCACTGGTAATACGGCTTCATAGGGCATCCCAAGCTTCTGGGAACGAGCTCGGACCCATTGGAGGTAAGGTTGCATAGGAAGGGAAGTCCTTGGTCCCAACTCTTGGGGGTCAGATCTGTTCACCATGCCCCAAGCTCGTATGAACCTTCGGCGATGCTCCTTAACATCCTCCTTATAGTCGAATACAATGTCTTCAAGAAGTAACTCATCGGGACCATCTCTCCGAGCACGACCAAATTGTCGCAAAGCTAGGCAAGGATTGTAAGTTATACCCCCTCTGATTCCAAGCAATGGGACATTAGGGTATCCCCCACAACGGTCAATAACAACAGTGTCTTCCATAGCCCGGGAACTCCAAAGAATATCTTGATGGGCAAGTGACATTATTCTGTAGGACCAACCCAAACCTTCTTCGTTCTTCAGCACAGACTTAGGAAGGTGCGAAATAAACCACCTCGATAGCAACGACATGCAACACATAAGAGTCCCTCTTCTTCGCACGGTACGAGTATAGAGGGCATTCAAAATATCACCCAGCAGGGTAGGCACAGGATTGCGAGAAAGGAAAATCTTGACAGCATTCACATCTACAAAGGAATCCAGATTCAGGAAGAGGACCAACCCATAGATAAGGAGAGCCAAGATATCTTTGAAAGCCTGAAAATACAAATTATCCCAGAATAGTTGAGCCTGGTCTATCATAAATTTGGCTAAGAAACCTTCGACCCCGCTTTGTGTTTCCCAATTGGATACTACATCAGCCCGTTTCAAATCCAGAGCTGAGGCAATGTCTTCTGGTCTAGGAGCTTCTTCCATGCCTGTGAAGGGTACCTGTTCAAGGATGGATATGCCCAATAGGTGAGAGAACTCTTCCAAGGTGGGAACCAGCTGGTAATCTGGAAAGGTGAAGCAATGATGCACAATATCGAAGAACTGGAAAAGTACACTCATCATCTGCTCATCAAGATTTGAAGTGACCAGGCTGAGAAGTTGATCGTGTCTCTTAATGAACATAGAAGTCTCAGAAACTCTTGAGACTAGCTCTTTAAGTTGGGCAGGTATCTGCACAAAGTTCACTCGGATGGTATTTTTGCGCACGGAAGCCATAATCTGCAAAACAGAACAAAGATAAATTCCCTTGGTCTTTGAAATGGTTAGTATAATGAAGTATGAATGCCATGTTATGATGCATGATGTCATGGTAAACCACAGGTATAGCAAACATAGATATTGCAAACATAGTCAAACCACACTAAGCCCTTAGGTTTAAGACTTGCATGAGGTCAAAGGTAGTACCCTCTTGAAGTTAAGTTGGTTTTAACCTGTCCTAGAAAAATTAACCGGGTTCTAGAGGATCTCAATATCATTGACCATCCTCCATCGGTCATGGTTTCAGCTCACGCAATCTTTTCTTGTGGCCGGAACTATATCGAGAGTATGGTCTCAATGAGTGTAGCATCGAGTATCAACCAGTTCTCAGCTTTACACCGAGGCCAGCTATCTCACTACTTTCTAATGGCCAAGTTGGTCGATTAAAGGTTCTAAGGTCAGTTGATGCTTAACGACACCATGCAGCGGCCCCGTATTCTCCTCGTTTCTCCACAAGGGATACCGGTACCAACCAATGTGCCACATCAACGTAGCTACTGCTTCAACCGTATCGGTCTATGTTGTACAGTTCCCTCACAGTCTATTGCTACTTACCTAAAAGGTGTCCCCAGATCTGGGTTAGGATCTATTGTAACTCCCAAACACAACCCTTAAAAGTAAAGCAATCAAAGCAATCAAGAGAAGCAATTATGATGAACTAGATCCTAAGGTATACCCCACTTATAATCCCCAACAGAGTCGCCAGTTCTGTGGTACGATGGCAGAACCGACTGTTTGACGTTGGTTTGCATTTTGCGTTCTGTGTTTGCAAAATGTCGCGGTAAGCAAGAGTCGCCACCGACTTTTATTTCATCCAAACGGAAAGGAAAAAAGTACAGAAAAATTCCTTTTTCGAGATATTCTGAGTACGGGGGTAGATTATAGAAAGGGAAGGTGTTAGCACCCTTTCTATCCATGGTTTTCCATGGGCTCTTAGTTACTTTCTCATCTTTTTAAAAATGCTTGTGTATGTGCTTTGTTTTTGAAAAGTTTGAATTCGTGATAACCCTTGTATCAGTCCTCAAAGGTGTGATGAAGTTGTTTTGAAAATTTGTTTGAAATGTGTAAGTGTGAAAGGTTTTGATTTGAGCAAGTACCTACTAGCATCTACCTACTCGAAAAAAGATTGTTTCTATTCTTGCTTCCTTTAGACAGCACTATCCTATTATTGAGAAATAAGTAGCACCGTCGTTGGAGTTGTAAGGGTCAATTCGAAAGGGACGTACAATCACTAAGGAAAGGTCAAAAAGCACAGAAAAGTTAGTTCTCCCACAGGAAAGGTCGCAAAACACCAAGACCAGGATCTGACAGCAAAACAAGCTTCAGATGTGCTAACGTCAAAGTCAGAACTTGGCTTCTCCCTGTGCTAGTCAGGACATCTGCAGTTTTATTATTTTTCCACAAAATAGAAAACATGCTTGGGATAACCTTAGCAAATGTCAAAGTGTTTCAGGAGACAGAACCAACAAGGTCACAGGCAGGTTCTATACCGATTCACTTCCTACTTAAGCATTCAGAGGTATGGAAATCCTCAGAACGCAAACAACAACAACATGATATTTACATTATGTTTTATTGAGTCTGCAAAGTTGATGATGCTTAGTAGCGTGATGAAAGTCAGCAGGTGCTTACCTGGCTGTTAAAAAGTCTGTGAGTGGGAGCTAGCTTTAGCTCTGATGGTGTTTTGGACAAGTTCTTTTTTAGGATGGATGGATGGAAAAAAGTATGTGTATGTATGGTCAGAAACTGTATGTGTGTTCTTTGATCACAAAGCAAACTGGGTATTAATGAAGTTTGGAGGTAGGAAGTTCAAAGTTTGTGAAAATACTAAGGACTGTTGGATAGATATTCACAAGGTTGTTGTGTTTTTTTTACTAGAGTTTTTTGTTTCTCCTCTAGCAATTTTTTCTGGATGGTGTCTCACGTCCTCTTTGTGATGGACAATGGTGTCCTATTTATAGGCAAGGCTTTGTGGATTTTTGAATGTTAAAGGGCGCCAATATTATGCAGTAGAGGTTAACTTGTTTTTGAAGGAAGTTCATGAAAAGTTGTGATGATGGACAGCTTTTCAGCCTAGGCTGGAACAGTAGGCAAGGATTGAGGAGAACTGACCTCTATAGGCGAAAAGTGGCGCATAGACCCATGCCTAAACCTGTACAAAGGTGTTTACCAAGCCACACATGGAGAGCATTAATGAGCATTAAATGGTGATGAGATTTATCAACATCAAAAATCTTGTAATAGGAGATTTTGCATCATTACCTAAAACCTGAGCCAGCAGTTCTGCTTCACCAAAAACAACGTAAACCGAGCTCTGACCTTGGCCTCTTGCTGTCTCAACAAGTTCTGAGAGTTTTCCAGTATGCTCCTTTGATCTGCCTTTAAAGACTCTGGACTTAGTGATCCTGCTTCAGTACTTTACCCAATCTGCTGATCCCATTACCTTCTGATCCCAGTACGTTCTGAAGAAGTTTCCAGCTTTGTTGCTTTCTCTAGCAAACTCTGACTGAAATTTTGCGTAGCTGCTGAAAAAGCCATGTTCTGTTTAAAGATCACGTGCCGAAACATGTTTACAATATCTGACTAAGTTGGTGTAACTGCTGAAAGAGCCATGCTCTGACTAAATGCTATGTGATGAGCCAAGTTTGCAACTTCTGATCGTTTCTGCCTGGAAGTTGGTTCTGAAGCTCTGAAGTGCCATTTTCTTCTTAAACAACCATTTTTAGAGAAAAATTCCCAATGTTTAGAATTTAATTTTTCCAAGGTAAAAGATTTGCCTTTAGAGCTTGCAAATGACCATTTTGCTCTTGTAAATTGTTTGCTTGGAAAGGAACAATAATGAAGGGCTTGGCTTTGTTTAAGAGAAAAACCTGAGAGTTCAGGATGAATTCCTGAAGGATGGGAGGGAAAATTTTGGGGTACAATAGTTTCCCCTGTTCAATCTTCTTGGACCTGAAGAGTTAGATTGGCGAATATGCCTTTCGTGACTCGAAGGTAAAAGAGGATTGGACACTAGAGTGCCCATAAGTTTGCACTCGTCAAAATGTAGGTGAGGGAATGGGCTTAAAGATGCCATTTGGAGACGGTAGAATATTGCTGGAGATGGGCTTAGAGATGCCATCCAAAACTTATTCGTTGAATATTAGTAGAATGAACATCAGAATGGTATCCGTATTTGGAACGTATCTGAGTTGCATCTGGAGATTGGGTTCGTATGAGCAAGGGAATGGCGTCCGTGTCTAGATCGTATCCGAGTTGTAACTGTATTTGATTATTGAATGAATATCATAATGACTGTCGTGTCTGGAGTGTATCTATATTCTGAATGGGTAACAGAGAAACATTTGTGTAGGGAGCATCTATGTGTTGGGGATAAATCCCGAATGAGTGACAGAATGGCGACCGTGTCTGGCGCGTATCTGGACTGTATTTGAAGTTGAGACGTGTATGAGCAGCAGAATAACTTTCGTGTTTGGAGTGTATCTGTAGTGTAACTGGGATCTGGACAAGTGATAGAATGACTTCCGTGCCTGGAGTGTATCTAAACTTGAGTTTGATAGCTGAGTCTGAATGAGAAATAGAATGGCTCCCGTGTCCAGGGGTGTAGCTAGTCTGTATCTGATTGATGAAGTCGGAATGAGTAATAGAATGACCTTCGTGTCTGGGGTGTATCCATACTGTATCTTGACTTGAAATTCTTAATGAGTAATAGAATGACCGCCGTGTCTGGGGTGTATCCATACTGTATCTGAATGCTGAACATTTGTTAAAGGTAGCTTTTAATCTTATCCTGAAAGGATAGAATGTTAGCTAAAACACAAAGTCATGTTACATGCCATGTATGATGCAATAAAATGTGTTCCATCAATGTTTATGAATGTAATGGATGTGCATGTAAGCTGATTTGTTGTCTTGCTGAGGAAAATAAATCCTTCATAGCTGGAGATAAAGAAATCTTTGACTGTTGCCGGGGAAAGTAAATCCTTGATAGCTGGAGATAGTGAAATCTTTGATTGCTGCCGGGGAAAGTAAATCCTTGACCGATGCTGGGGATTCCAAAAATCTTTGATTGTTGAAGATGAGAAATCATTGGACCACTGCTGGGGATTGTAAATCCTTGGTGACCTGCGGGGATTAACAAGAGTTTTGACAACTCCTGTGGGGATGTGAGACTCCTTCATGACTTTCCGGGGGAAATAAGGAAAAATCTGACGACCTCTACTGGGGAATTAAAGCCTGGGACGCTTCAAGTGGAGAAACGGGAATTAGAAACTTAGTTCTGTCGGGAAATACACTCTGTGGGGGGAGTGTTTATTCTGCCGGGGAAATCAGGAGTTTGGGTTGTATGCCAATCTACTGGTGTTGTACCCCAAATTTTGACCTAAGATACCATCTCCCATCTGCATCATTACATTGCAAGTGTTTTGACCTATTTTTATCAATTTTCAAAGCAGATTTAAAATTCATAACTTTTTCAAGTCAAGAGCTGTTTATTTTTTGAACGCTAAATTTATTAATTGATCAATGCTAAGACGATGTTTATTAATTATTTATTATCTTAAATTTAAATAATTGGAATTTATTTTCAGTTATTATATAATTTAAAGATTTATAAATAATAAAGTAAATATTTGAAAAGAAGTTTATTAATTGATCAAACGATGTTTATTAATTATTTATTATCTTAAATTTAAATAATTGGAATTTATTTTCAGTTATTATATAATTTAAAGATTTATAAATAATAAAGTAAATATTTGAAAAGAAGTTTATTAATTGATCAGACGATGTTTATTAATTATTTATTATCTTAAATTTAAATAATTGGAATTTATTTTCAGTTATTATATAATTTAAAGATTTATAAATAATAAAATAAATATTTGAAAAGAGTTTATTAATTGATCAACAATGTTTATCTAATTATTTATTATTCTAAGTTTAAATAGTTGAAATTTTATTTTCAGTTATTATAATTTAGAAGAATTATAAATAATGAAGTAAATAATTGAAGAGAAATTAATTGATCAATGATGTTTATTTAATTATTTATCATTCTAAATTTAAATAATTGGAATTGATTTTCAGTTATTACATAATTTAAAGAATTATAAATGATAAAATGAATATTTGGAAAGAAGAAAAGAATTAACTGGTAAAATAATAGAATTTTATTCATCTTTATTCTAATTATTACAATTGTTGTTTAAATACTGTATTATGTACAAAGTATTTACAATGACAATTACATAAAAGGCTTAAAGTAAAATAAAAACTATTTTAATTTTTTTCTAAGTTCTAAATCTTCATCTTCTATCCAATACTTCTTTGATTGCTCATTTGATTTTACCTGCAAAAATTAAAAGAAAAAAAGTCAGAAATGAATATATAATTAAAAGCAGAAAATTAATTTAAGCGTTCATCATTAAAAGCAAACGGCTGGAATCAGTTTTTACGCTTTTTGCAAATCATGGGATTTCTCCCGGTTCATAAAAAGGGATGAATTTTTATTGATAAAAATGAATGCACAAGTTAAAAATATGCACAAATTCATTTTTTTGTCAAAATTGCACATTTTAATTGTAAACTGCATAGTTCAAATCAATTGCACATTTTCAAAAGCCAACTGCATATTTCAAAAGCAAAACACCACATGCATAGTTCAACAACATATGCAATTTTCAACACAAGCCAATATGCAACGTAAACTACCCAAAGCATGTGGGAAGAGGCCAAAAAAATAGGCTTCATGCTGTACATGCAGTTGACAAAGAGGAAGTGTGCAGTTAAAACCAAATATGCAAGCAATATATTTCTATTTCTCATCATTTTCCAGCTTATGCTTTTTCAGAACCAAGTACAGTACATCCAATTTTAATGTCAAATTGTACTAAGGAGAGAGAAGAGAGGAAGAGTGTGGGTTTTACAGGTTTTGGCTTAGGCAGAAAAAGGATACCAAACAAAACTAAATGTAGCAGTATAATGTGCAGAGGTATCAAAAGACAACAATAGTAAAAGTATACAAAACCTGTAACATAACCTCAAGGCCAAAAAAACGGATATAACAACAACAAACCCCTTCAAAAAGTAGAGAGAGTTCAACCTGTCTTCAAGCCTCAAAAACTCAAAACTGTAAAACAAAAACCTCAAGCACCTGCCTGAAGAAAAACCAAAACCATGGCCTAAACCACAAACCTGTTTCCATAACCTGCATAAACCAGAAAAACCAAAACCATGGCCAAACCAAAAACCAGTATACCCAAAACCTGCATAAGCTTATAACCAGCATAAACAAATCTGAGCTAAAACCATTCAAAACCCTCCAAACCTTAAAAGGCCATAACCTGCCCAAACCTATGGTCCAACAAAAATCCAAAACCTGTCAAGCATAACATCCAAACCAGTAAAACCTTTCAAGCACACCAATGAACACCCAAGGCCATAATCTGTAAGTTCACAGAAACCCAGCCAAAAACACCATAAACCATAACCACAAAGCATAAACCATAACCAATTTCCAAACCCCCAAAAGGCCTTCAGAATTTCTTCATCGTTAGGCAACTCAATAAGGCAAAGCAGGCAACGAGGCAGTTGAAGAAGATAAAGAAGCAAAGTTATTCAAAAAGGCAACTCAACTCAAAGGCAACAAAATCACAACAAAGAAGAAGAGAGGAAAAGTATTCAAGCATCCAAGCATTCAAAGGGCAACAAATTTCTCAGAACCCAAAAGGTTCATCCTTGAAAACACATCATCAACAAATATGAAAAAGGCAACTCAGAAGCATACAACGAGGCAATAGGAGAAGAGGAGATAAAGAAGCAGAGTAGTGTGCATAGGCCAAGGTAAGATCAACAGAAGAAGAAGAAGAGATATAACATAAGGTTCTCAGGGCCAAGTCATCATCAAACCATAAATCAAAGGGGCAAAGAAACGAAATACCAGGGTCAAAGCAAGCATCACGTGTCTCGTCCCTCACCGTCTTGGCCGCCACATCACCCCAACCTTCCTTCCTCCGTCTCCAAAGGTAGTTCTCTTTTCCCCTTCCCTTTCATACAGTAATAACCATAATAATAGAGTCAGAATCGAAAAATGGATGAAAGATCACAACATGCAGTAACAAAAACCCCAACGAAATAAAAATGAAAGATTACCTTGAATCGGTCACCCTAGCTTTTCATTGGAGGGAAGAGGAAGATTGAGGTACCGGTGGCCATGGACAAAGGGAGAATTCAGAAGCGGGCAGAGAAGGAGAGCAACAAAGAAGAACGCGTGAGCGATGAACGAACGGCGCAAGACCTTAACCCCTTTTGCTAACCCTAATTCACTAAAACAATTATGTTTAACCCTAAAAAAACAAGTTATGGAATGTTGGACCTTAACCCTTTTCCTGCCTAAAGCCCAAGCGATTTTCTTATAACACCCCCCTATTTCTGTTGTTTTCTGATTAGCCCCCCTTAAAGCCCTTTGGCCCATGTGATTTGTTTATGTTTACCCCCCCTTTTTGATTTTTGATACACCTCTTTCCATTTTATTTCTTTAGCCCTTTTTTAGAATTTTTTTTATTAATTTAGTTTAATTATAACTTAATCAAATAGGTGTAATTTAATTAAAACAAATTTTAAATAATTGGATCATTTTTATTAAGTTTAGCTTTAGGTTTAATTTAGTAATTTTTAGTATTCCTTTTCTAATTAGATTTAAGTTAGTAATTCTAAAGTTTAATCATTTAATAATTCTTAAAAATAATACTTTATATTAATAATAAAAAACATATAAAAATAGAAAACTTAAAAAATATTTTATTTTCCTTAATTAATTCTCTTGCGTTATACATATTAAACAAAAAATAAAAAATGTATGTTCACACCATTTAATCTGTTTATTTAATCATTGTTGTAGTTATATATAACTTAATCATTATCTGCATAATCTTCTGTTTAATTATTTCGTCTTTACTTGTTTATTCCGTTTAAGTCTAAGTCCAAGAGAAAAACGATTAAATTTGTTGACTTCATGTCCTCAAGTCCAATCACGCGAATGTTTTCATTTCATTAAAACTTAGGATAATTTTTCCCCAAATATTCAATCTTTTCAAAACTCATACCTTTTAAGCCAAAACTTCGACATTAGGTCGTTGTACCTTCAAAAAACCCATCCGTACCCCTTTTCGGCCAAAACAATTTATTTTTAATCAAACGAACATTTTAATAAACAGATATTTCAAAAGGTTCCTATAGAGTACTATAGATACATTGGGTGCTAATACCTTCCCACTGTATAACCAACCCCCGAACCATAAGATCTCTTTTTAAAAACGCCTTGTATTTTCATTACTTTTAAAAAGTATTATTTTACATCGCATATTTAGGGTTTTATTTCGCTCTTTCCCCTTTTCCCTTGGAAATAATAAAGCGCGGTGGCGACTCTTGCTTTTGTAAGACGAATTAATCAATAATTCGATCTCCGATTTACCCCGCTACATTTTTTATCGCTACAGAATTGGCGACTCTGCTGGGGAAAGATTGACCTCTTGCTGGTCCATCCCTAAGTGGGTTAAGCCTAGTTTGTTTTATCTGTTTTATTATTATTTGATTTGTTTGATTATGTGTTTAAATTGGGGTTGTTTGGGCTTTTTGCAAAGGACGAATCCTATACCCGGATTAAGTTACACTTAAGGAATAGGACGGGCGGTACAGTCATGTTAACTTTGAGGGAGTAATCCCGAAGAAGGAGGCATGAGATCCCCCACTCAATGGAAGGCCCTCTTGAACTTAATATTTGTTTACCGAGTAATCGGGAAGACATTATCATTTTCGACCTAGGAGCCAGAGAAATTGAGAACCGTAGAACCCTAACCCATCTTGGCCTCTTAGG
Organism: Vicia faba; assembly: GCA_948472305.1. Classification (NCBI taxonomy): domain Eukaryota; kingdom Viridiplantae; phylum Streptophyta; class Magnoliopsida; order Fabales; family Fabaceae; genus Vicia; species Vicia faba. The sequence continues at coordinate 1,158,192,643 of OX451741.1, forward strand.
TGTAGCGCGGAGACTATAACGGAGTAATTCGGAAGTAGTTGTTACGCGATGCTACGCTCGGATGAGTTTCTCTTGAGAATATTGCTAATTATTGAGTAATCAAGACGTTGACAATATCCGAAGGAGGAATGTAGACTCTGGGAACTCTTAGAACCTTGTCTTACAGGTGGGATTAAACCGTTAGTACATACCTTGGGGTGGGCTTTACCCTCGACTCCATGCTGAAACGTTGAACCTTTGAACCCCGTGTTTGTGAACTTGTGTGTAACTGTTGCATTATCATTCATTCATGCATTCATCAACATTTTTGTAAAAAACTTGTTTTTTCAAGGAACTTAGGAATGATTTTTGCAGACATCTCAGGTACTATTATTATGGAATTTGGAAGGAGAAACACTCGAAGTTTTAGTTTTAAGGAGCCCGAGATTGAAGAACTGAAGAGTCTAATTCCTAAGATCAAGAACCCGACGGATTTTCAGAAAAAGTATGGGTCCATTATACCTCTCATGAAGCGCAAGATGAAGGAAGGCATCCTTAATACGTTGGTCCAATTCTACGATCCTTTGTATCGATGTTTCACCTTTCTGGATTACCAGTTAATGCCCACCTTAGAAGAGTACTCCTACATACTTGGTTTGCCGATCACCGACTGTGTTCCTTTTTCTGGATTAGAAGAGGAACCCAAATCTCACGAGATAGAAACCATCACCCACTTGAAGAAGTCAGAGATAGAGGAGAACATGACTACAAAAGGGGGAATCCGAGGCTTGTCTGCGCAGTTTTTGTTGAGGAAAGCTCGTCATTTTGCTGAGATAAAAGATACTATCGCCTTTGAAGACGTATTTGCTTTGCTCGCGTATGGTCTATTCTTGTTCCCTAACGTTGATAAGTTTGTGGACATCAACGCCATCAGAATTTTCTTGATTGGAAATCCGGGTCCCTACGCTGCTAGGAGATACCTACTACTCCATCCATCTTCGAAACTCTTATCAAGGAGGAATGATTATTTGTTGTGCACTGTTGCTGTATCAGTGGTATGTTTCTCATCTACCTAGGTCTGATGTTTTTTGGGATCTCGAGAAGGAGCCGCGATGGGCGCCAAAAATTATGGCTCTCACTCATTTCGACAATGATTGGTGTAATCGAGCTTACTATGACGTGAAGATCATCGATAGCTGTGGTGCTTTTCCTAACGTGCCTCTTCTTGGTACGAAAGGTGGAATTAATTATAACCCTGTTCTCGCTCACCGTCAGTTTGGATACCCGATGAGGGACAAGCCGAACAACATCCATGTGAGTGGTTTCTTTCTACAAGAAGGACAATATCACCAGGCAGCTAAGAGGGAGATCGAAGGAGCTTGGAGCCACATCCATAGGAAAGGGAGAGACATGTTAGGACATATGGGTGCCATTTCTTTGGAGCCTTACCTACAATGGGTCCGTGCTAGGGCTTGTATTCTCAAGATGCCCTATAAATCCGAGAAACCTTTATTCCGTACCGTTGCATCATCATCTGTTGATATCCCTATCGAGAATATGGGAGAATACCAAGGAAATCTGGCTAGGATGAAGTCCGAGAGACATGCTTGGAAAGAAAAGTATAATATGTCTGAATATGAGAATCGGGTCCTGGCTCGACAACTAAAGGAAAAGGAGGATTTGTTATTTATTCAAGACGGTTGGTTCATTGATCATGATGAGAAGCTTCGTCAAAAGGATGCTTTACTGAAGAAGTATGCTAGTGAAAGGAAGAGAAAGAAGGAAGGTTCGGTAAGCGTTGCTCTCGTTCCTAATCCACAAAAGGAAATCATTGATCCACTGGTAGCTGAGAAGAAAGAGATGGAAGACTTTTATGAAGAGAAGATCAGGAAGCTCCGGTTACAGTTGGCATTTGGTCCTTCATCTGATGATTCTGAGTGACCTTTAGCTTTTAGTTTTATTTTACTGATGTCATTTTGTAAAACTCTGTAAAAGGGCTTCATGTTCCAAAGTTGTAATTTACTGCTTTTATTATGGGTTGCATGTTCCAAAGTTGTAATTTACTGCTTTATTATGGGCTTCATGTTCCAAAGTTGTAGTTTACTGCTTTATTATTGAGTTGTTACCCCAAAGTTGTAATTTATCGTTTTATTGTTCCAAAGTTGTAAGTTGTAATTTACCGCTTTTGATTAATGGATGAGTTTTTGTTGTTCCAAATTCCTTTACCATTGATGTGTGCAAAATTATTGAAGGTCCTTGAAAAACTATCAAAATGAACGATCATTTGCATCGCATATCATGCATCATCCAACATTTTTCGTAACGCATGGAGTGGTTTGCCAGAACTGGATTGCTGTTGATGTTCCTGCTGTGATGCACATTTCTGAGTAATGTTTTGTTTTATTTTCGAAAAGATTTCGCTCTGCCCAAGGCGAAAAGTATTTGTGTCGGGCTATGTTTAAAATAAATCCTTTTGCTCTGCCCAAGGCAAAAGAGAAATGTCTGGGCTCTTTGTTTCAAGTATTTCCCGTCATGAATAAAAATGTTATTTTATCCACTACTGTTTTATTTTTCACTTTTTGGGAAATAGTAATGAAAATTAATTGGTAGTAATAGGAAATATAATAATATTTTGTTTCATTTGTACCACATTCATATTAATCGATTTCTAAAATAAAGCATAATCATATGTGCAGATTAATCCATGACTTAACCATTGAAAACAATGATCCTATGCCCTCTCCCAACTTTGAATTCCCTGTGTTCAGAGCCGAAGAAGAGGATAGTGAAGAGATTCCTGTTGAAATTTCCCGTTTGCTTGAGCATGATGAAAAGATTATTCAACCGTTTGAAGAACCTGTAGATTTGATCAATTTGGGTGATGAAGAAGATAAAAAGGAAGTTAAGGTTGGAGCATTGCTTATCCCAGAGATTAAAGAGAAAATGTTGGAGCTTCTCAAAGAGTATGTTGATGTGTTTGCTTGGTCCTACCAAGATATGCCAGGTTTGGACAACAATATTGTGGAGCATCGTTTACCGTTGAGACCTGAATGTCCGCCGATTAAGCAGAAGTTGAGAAGGACTCGTCCCGATATGGCTGACAAGATCAAAGAAGAAGTTCAAAAACAAAGTAATGTAGGTTTCCTTGTTACATCGGTCTATCCTCAATGGTTAGCCAATATAGTTCCTGTTGCTAAGAAAGATGGCAAAGTTCGAATGTGTGTAGACTATAGAGATTTGAATAGAGCTAGCCCAAAGGATGACTTCCCATTACCGCACATTGACGTATTGGTCGACAGTACCGTAAAGTTCAAAGTCTTTTCTTTCATGGATGGTTTCTCTGGTTACAATCAAATCAAGATGGCACCAGAAGATATGGAGAAGACAGCTTTCATTACACCTTGGGGAACATTTTGCTATCGGGGTATGCCGTTTGGTTTGAAGAATGCTGGTGTAACATACCAAAGATCCATGACTGCTTTGTTCCATGACATGATGCATAAAGAGATAGAAGTGTATGTAGATGACATGATTTCCAAATCACAAACTGAAGAAGATCATTTGGAACATTTATTGAAGTTATTCCAGCGTTTGAGAAAGTATAAACTCCGTCTGAATCCCAACAAGTGCACTTTTGGTGTTCGTTCTGGAAGACTTCTGGGTTTCATTGTCAGTCAGAAAGGTATTGAGGTAGATCTTGATAAAGTCAAAGCTATTCGGGAAATGCCCGCACCCAAGACGGAAAAACAAGTAAGAGGATTCCTTGGGAGACTGAACTATATTTCTAGATTTATATCTCATATGACTGCTACCTGTGGGCCGATTTTCAAGCTTCTCCGAAAGAACCAAGGATGTGTGTGGATAGAAGATTGTCAGAGAGCTTTTGATAGCATCAAAGAATATTTACTTGAACCTCCCATTTTGATTCCTCCGGTGGAAGGAAGACCTTTGATTATGTACCTGACTATATTGGAAGATTCCATGGGATGTGTGCTTGGTCAACAAGATGAGACTGGAAGAAAGGAGCATGCTGTATATTATCTGAGTAAGAAATTCACAGACTGTGAGTCTCGATACTCATTGCTTGAGAAAACCTGTTGTGCTTTAGCTTGGGCTGCTCACCGTCTGCGCCAGTATATGATTAACCACACCACTTGGTTGATCTCCAAAATGGATATGATCAAGTATATCTTTGAGAAGCCCGCCTTATCTGGAAGAATAGCCCGTTGGTAGATGTTGTTATCTGAATATGACATTGAGTATCACACTCAGAAGGCAATCAAAGGGAGTATTTTAGCCGATCATTTGGCTCACCAACCAATTGACGATTATCAATCCATCAAGTTTGATTTCCCAGATGAAGATGTTATGTACTTGAAAGCTAAAGATTGTGAAGAGCCGTTACCTGAAGAAGGACCTGATCCTGAATCCCATTCGGGTTTAATATTTGACGGAGCTGTGAACACTTATGGAAATGGAATTGGGGCAATCATCGTCACTCCCCGAGGTACTCATATCCCGTTCACGACAACATTGAAGTTTGACTGCACGAACAACATGGCTGAGTATGAGGCATGTATTATGGGTCTCGAAGAAGCAGTAGATCTAAGGATTAAGATTCTTGATATTTTCGGAGATTCGGCATTGGTAATTAATCAAATCAAAGGAGAATGGGAGACTCGTCATCCTGGTTTGATCCCTTACAGAGACTATGCTAGAAGATTGTTAACTTTCTTCAACAAAGTGGAATTACATCATATCCCTAGAGATGAAAACCAAATGGCTGATGCTTTAGCTACTTTGTCTTCAATGTTCCAAGTGAATGGTTGGAACGACGTGCCTATAATCCGGGTTATGCGCCTTGATAGACCTGCTCATATGTTTTCAGTAGAAGAGGTTACCGACGACAAACCGTGGTTCTATGACATTAAATGTGTCCTTCAAACTCAAGAGTACCCGTCTGGGGCATCCAATAAAGATAGGAAGACATTGAGAAGATTGGCAAGCAGTTTCTTCCTCAATGAAGAAGTTTTGTATAAGAGGAATTACGACATGGTCTTGCTCAGATGTGTAGACAGACGTGAAGCAGACATGCTGATGCAAGAAGTACATGAAGGATCTTTTGGCACTCATGCCAACGGACATGCAATGGCTAGAAAGATGTTGAGAGCTGGTAACTATTGGATGACAATGGAATCTGATTGCTGCAAATATGTGAAGAAATGTCATAAATGCCAGATTTATGCGGACAAGATACATGTGCCACCGACCCTCCTCAATGTTATCTCTTCACCTTGGCCTTTCTCTATGTGGGGCATTGATATGATTGGAATGATTGAACCCAAAGCTTCAAATGGTCATCGTTTCATCTTGGTAGCGATCGATTATTTTACTAAATGGGTGGAAGCAGCATCTTATGCTAATGTAACCAGACAGGTGGTAGTCAGATTTATCAAGAATCAAATCATTTGTCGATACGGTATCCTGAGCAAGATCATCACTGATAATGGTTCGAATTTGAATAACAAGATGATGAAAGAGCTTTGTGAAGAGTTCAAAATCAAACATCATAATTCTTCTCCTTACAGACCAAAGATGAATGGGGCAGTTGAAGCTGCTAACAAGAACATCAAAAAGATTGTCCAGAAGATGGTGGTAACTTATAAAGATTGGCATGAAATGCTTCCGTTTGCTTTACATGGATACCGTACTTCAGTTCGAACTTCAACAGGTGCAACCCCATTTTCCCTGGTTTATGGTATGGAAGCAGTACTCCCCGTGGAGGTTGAGATTCCGTCTATGAGAGTGTTGATGGAAGCTAAACTTTTTGAGGCTGAATGGTGTCAAACTAGATATGATCAGTTGAATTTAATTGAATAAAAGAGATTGACAACGTTGTGTCACGGTCAATTGTATTAGCAGAGAATGAAGAAGGCTTTTGATAAGAAGGTTCGACCACGCGAGTTCAGAGAAGGTGACCTCGTGCTCAAGAAGATATTATCTTTCTAACCTGATTCTAGGGGCAAGTGGGCTCCGAATTATGAAGGACTGTACGTCGTTAAGAAAATTTTCTCTGGAGGTGCCTTGATTCTCACCAATATGGACGGTGAGGAGCTCCCGCGCTCCATGAACGCCGATGCAGTCAAGAAGTATTTCGCTTAGGTTGGAGTGGACAGTTTGCTAAGTTGAGAACCCGAAGGGGCGGCTTAGGCAAGCTTTTGGTCAGACCAGTCTTGGTATTTGAGCACACTTTGGAATTCGAAGTTGTTAGGGAGAATAGTGATCATTGTTTTTGTGTAACCCTTTTCTTTCATGTACTATTTCCCAAACTTTTGTAAACCGTTGGAGTCACGTTGTTAGCGAACTACCATCTTATTAATGAAATATTGAGCATTTACCTTTTGTGGGCAAAATTTTAATTTTTACGAAAATATTTGAAACAAAATTATTTGAAGTATTCTTATTTTAAATGTGTCGTGAATAATGAGAGGAATATTAACAGTTGTTCCGAGGATGGTCAAGCCATGAAATGCAAAATAGTACAATAATTTATCCTTGCATGATGAACATGTCTTATTTCAAAATCGTCATGCGGTGTTGGTTGTGTAAACTTTTGCTTCTGGTGGTACTAAGTTTGGTGACTCCCCAGCTTTTCCAGTTAAGCGCTGTTTTGAGTAGATTTCTAAAGGGTGGTACGCTTTGTCTCATGCCAGTGGTCTATTGGTATTAGAAGATTGGATTTGATACTTTTCTACTCAGAAGACTTGAGCCTTGTGGCGTGTTACGCTCCGACGTTGCTTTGGGGTTCCAGTTCCAGTTATTTTCCGTCTTTTTTAAGATTGGTCGAGTATCTATTATGTCGTGACATCTTATTGTCTTCAAGATATTCCGTCTGTTCGTTTCGTCAGCATAACATTCATTTATTCATTTACACTTACATCAGTATGCATATTCACATTTGCCGTTGATTTTGGGTTGTTTACTTTGTTTTTAATACAATGTACGTGTTCTTTCCAAGTAGAAAGTTAGCTTAGGCAGAAAATGTGCTTCCTTTCTAAATTCCCCAACTGAGCTAATCCTCGTGGATGATTTTTGATTTAGTTTTCCTTGTCCATTTCTGGATAGGATGAATCCCCAATCGAGTTACTTTCTCATTGGGTGGAGTCTTGTTTGACTGTTTTCTCTCTAGTTTATTCCTGGATGAAGTTGTTGTCTCTTGCATAGGCTATCTCATGATTTCCCCAGTGAAGTCGCGACCTAGACGAATGGTGCATTTATTTTGCACATTTAAGTATGTGATCTCCTCGGGAAGGATTGATTCATGATTCTCTTTGACGAAGATTTTATTCTCTGCCAATATTATCGCAATTTCCTTCTGAATTATTTTTGGAAAACGACAAGCGGCGGTCTCTTCATAAGCAACTTGTACGTTATTATTTTTGGAAAACGACAAGCGGCGGTCTCTTCATGAGCAACTTGTACGTTATAGACATCGTTGGAAAACGGCAAGCGGCGGTCTCTTCATGAGCAACTTGTACGTTATTATTTTTGGAAAACTATAAGCGGCGGTCTCTTCATGAGCAACTTGTACGTTATAGACATCGGAAAATGACAAGCGGCGGTCTCTTCATGAGCAACTTGTACGTTATTATTTCGGAAAACGACAAGCGGCGGTCTCTTCATGAGCAACTTGTACATTATTATTTTGGAAAACGACAAGCGTCGGTCTCTTCATGAGCAACTTGTACGTTATTATTTTGGAAAACGACAAGCGGCAGCCTCTTCATGAGCAACTTGTACGTTATAGACATCATTAGAAAACGGCAAGCGGCATTCTCTTTATTTGAGCAACTTGTACGTTATTATTTTTCTGGAAAATGGCAAGCGGCAGTCTCTTTATTTGAGCAACTTGTACGTTATTATTTTTCTGGAATACAGCAAGCGGCAGTCTCTTTATTTGAGCAACTTGTACGTTATTATTTTTCTGGAATACAGCAAGTGGCAGCTTCTTTATTTGAGCAGCTTGTATGTTATTGACATCCCTGGACGACAGCAAGTGGCAGCTTCTTTAGTTGAGCAACTTGTATGTCATAGCACTTTTGGAACACAAAAAATGGCAGCTTCTATATTTGGGGCAACTTGTGTATCTACAATCTTATTATTTCAGCATTAATTGGTATATCTCGGGAAATCTCGCAGAGAAGCTTGTCATGAATCTTTACCTTCAGAAGTTGGTAGTCCATCTTCAGCAAATTTGATACTTTTTGTCTATCGTTGACCATGAGTTGTGAACTCACTGTTATTTTGGGTCAATAATCTGTTTTATGTCCTATGCAAGATACCTTCTTTGTTAGGGTCAGAGTCCGTATTCGCTCAAAATTTATTCGCCGTCAAGAGTCTGTCCTTTGAAGTCGATGACTCGTTTCCCCAGTAGTGTATAATCCATGTCTCTGTTTTGTTGGTGTTTGATTTCTCCAGCATTGTCTTGTTTCATACAAAATCTTTCTCTGTGAATTCAATCACTACATTCATATCAAACATAATGGCGGTATCTTAGGGTAAAAATTTGCGTATTATGTATTTAAGTACCTTAAATCTCGTCGAAACGAAGATTTTAATCTTCATATCTCCGGATAGAAGAATCTTAAATAGGGGAAGCTGTTGTACCCCAAATTTTGACCTAAGATACCATCTCCCATCTGCATCATTACATTGCAAGTGTTTTGACCTATTTTTATCAATTTTCAAAGCAGATTTAAAATTCATAACTTTTTCAAGTCAAGAGCTGTTTATTTTTTGAACGCTAAATTTATTAATTGATCAATGCTAAGACGATGTTTATTAATTATTTATTATCTTAAATTTAAATAATTGGAATTTATTTTCAGTTATTATATAATTTAAAGATTTATAAATAATAAAGTAAATATTTGAAAAGAAGTTTATTAATTGATCAGACGATGTTTATTAATTATTTATTATCTTAAATTTAAATAATTGGAATTTATTTTCAGTTATTATATAATTTAAAGATTTATAAATAATAAAATAAATATTTGAAAAGAGTTTATTAATTGATCAACAATGTTTATCTAATTATTTATTATTCTAAGTTTAAATAGTTGAAATTTTATTTTCAGTTATTATAATTTAGAAGAATTATAAATAATGAAGTAAATAATTGAAGAGAAATTAATTGATCAATGATGTTTATTTAATTATTTATCATTCTAAATTTAAATAATTGGAATTGATTTTCAGTTATTACATAATTTAAAGAATTATAAATGATAAAATGAATATTTGGAAAGAAGAAAAGAATTAACTGGTAAAATAATAGAATTTTATTCATCTTTATTCTAATTATTACAATTGTTGTTTAAATACTGTATTATGTACAAAGTATTTACAATGACAATTACATAAAAGGCTTAAAGTAAAATAAAAACTATTTTAATTTTTTTCTAAGTTCTAAATCTTCATCTTCTATCCAATACTTCTTTGATTTCTCATTTGATTTTACCTGCAAAAATTAAAAGAAAAAAAGTCAGAAATGAATATATAATTAAAAGCAGAAAATTAATTTAAGCGTTCATCATTAAAAGCAAACGGCTGGAATCAGTTTTTACCCTTTTTGCAAATCACGGGATTTCTCCCGGTTCACAAAAAGGGATGAATTTTTATTGATAAAAATGAATGCACAAGTTAAAAATATGCACAAATTCATTTTTTTGTCAAAATTGCACATTTTAATTGTAAACTGCATAGTTCAAATCAATTGCACATTTTCAAAAGCCAACTGCATATTTCAAAAGCAAAACATCACATGCATAGTTCAACAACATATGCAATTTTCAACACAAGCCAATATGCAACGTAAACTACCCAAAGCATGTGGAAAGAGGCCAAAAAAATAGGCTCCATGTTGTACATGCAGTTGACAAAGAGGAAGTGTGCAGTTAAAACCAAATATGCAAGTAATATATTTCTATTTCTCATCATTTTCCAGCTTATGCTTTTTCATAACCAAGTACAGTACATCACATTTTAATGTTAAATTGTACTAAGGAGAGAGAAGAGAGGAAGAGTGTGGGTTTTACAGGTTTTGGCTTAGGCAGAAAAAGGATACCAAACAAAATTGAATGTAGCAGTATAATGTGCATAGGTATCAAAAGACAACAATAGTAAAAGTATACAAAACCTGTAACATAACCTCAAGGCCAAAAAAACGGATATAACAACAACAAACCCCTTCAAAAAGTAGAGAGAGTTCAACCTGTCTTCAAGCCTCAAAAACTCAAAACTGTAAAACAAAAACCTCAAGCACCTGCCTGAAGAAAAACCAAAACCATGGCCTAAACCACAAACCTGTTTCCATAACCTGCATAAACCAGAAAAACCAAAACCATGGCCAAACCAAAAACCAGTATACCCAAAACCTGCATAAGCTTATAACCAGCATAAACAAATCTGAGCTAAAACCATTCAAAACCCTCCAAACCTTAAAAGGCCATAACCTGCCCAAACCTATGGTCCAACAAAAATCCAAAACCTTTCAAGCATAACATCCAAACCAGTAAAACCTTTCAAGCACACCAATGAACACCCAAGGCCATAATCTGTAAGTTCACAGAAACCCAGCCAAAAACACCATCAACCATAACCACAAAGCATAAACCATAACCAATTTCCAAACCCACAAAAGGCCTTCAGAATTTCTTCATCATTAGGCAACTCAATAAGGCAAAGCAGGCAACGAGGCAGTTGAAGAAGATAAAGAAGCAAAGTTATTCAAAAAGGCAACTCAACTCAAAGGCAACAAAATCACAGCAAAGAAGAAGAGAGGAAAAGTATTCAAGCATCCAAGCATTCAAAGGGCAACAAATTTCTCAGAACCCAAAAGGTTCATCCTTGAAAACACATCATCAACAAATATGAAAAAGGCAACTTAGAAGTATACAACGAGGCAATAGGAGAAGTGGAGATAAAGAAGCAGAGTAGTGTGCATAGGCCAAGGTAAGATCAACAGAAGAAGAAGAAGAGATATAACATAAGGTTCTCAGGGCCAAGTCATCATCAAACCATAAATCAAAGGGGCAAAGAAACAAAATACCAGGGTCAAAGCAAGCATCACGTGTCTCATCCCTCACCGTCTTGGCCGCCACAGCACCCCAACCTTCCTTCCTCCGTCTCCAAAGGTAGTTCTCTTTTCCCCTTCCCTTTCATACAGTAATAACCATAATAATAGAGTCAGAATCGAAAAATGGATGAAAGATCACAACATGCAGTAACAAAAACCCCAACGAAATAAAAATGAAAGATTACCTTGAATCGGTCACCCTAGCTTTTCATTGGAGGGAAGAGGAAGATTGAGGTACCGGTGGCCATGGACAAAGGGAGAATTTAGAAGCGGGCACGAGAAGGAGAGCAACAAAGAAGAACGCGTGAGCGATGAACGAACGGCGCAAGACCTTAACCCCTTTTGCTAACCCTAATTCACTAAAACAATTATGTTTAACCCTAAAAAAACAAGTTATGGAATGTTGGACCTTAACCCTTTTCCTGCCTAAAGCCCAAGCGATTTTCTTATAACACCCCCTATTTTTGTTGTTTTTTGATTAGCCCCCCTTAAATCCCTTTGGCCCATGTGATTTGTTTATGTTTACCCCCCCTTTTTGATTTTTGATACACCTCTTTCCATTTTATTTCTTTAGCCCTTTTTTAGAATTTTTTTTATTAATTTAGTTTAATTATAACTTAATCAAATAGGTGTAATTTAATTAAAACAAATTTTAAATAATTGGATCATTTTTATTAAGTTTAGCTTTAGGTTTAATTTAGTAATTTTTAGTATTCCTTTTCTAATTAGATTTAAGTTAGTAATTCTAAAGTTTAATCATTTAATAATTCTTAAAAATAATACTTTATATTAATAATAAAAAACATATAAAAATAGAAAACTTAAAAAATATTTTATTTTCCTTAATTAATTCTCTTGCGTTATACATATTAAACAAAAAATAAAAAATGTATGTTCACACCATTTAATCTGTTTATTTAATCATTGTTGTAGTTATATATAACTTAATCATTATCTGCATAATCTTCTGTTTAATTATTTCGTCTTTACTTGTTTATTCCGTTTACGTCTAAGTCCAAGAGAAAAATGATTAAATTTGTTGACTTCATGTCCTCAAGTCCAATCACGCGAATGTTTTCATTTCATTAAAACTTAGGATAATTTTTCCCCAAATATTCAATCTTTTCAAAACTCATACCTTTTAAGCCAAAACTTCGACATTAGGTCGTTGTACCTTCAAAAAACCCATCCGTACCCCTTTTCGGCCAAAACAATTTATTTTTAATCAAACGAACATTTTAATAAATAGATATTTCAAAAGGTTCCTATAGAGTACTATAGATACATTGGGTGCTAATACCTTCCCACTGTATAACCAACCCCCGAACCATAAGATCTCTTTTTAAAAACGCCTTGTATTTTCATTACTTTTAAAAAGTATTATTTTACATCGCATATTTAGGGTTTTATTTCACTCTTTCCCCTTTTCCCTTGGAAATAATAAAGCGCGGTGGCGACTCTTTCTTTTGTGAGACGAATTAATTAATAATTCGATCTCCGATTTACCCCGCTACATTTTTTATCGCAACAACTGGGGATTCCTAGTTGGGCTTAAGACAAAAAGTTAACTGTTATCTGGTTGCTTCTCAGACTTTTAAGATTACCTGCTGGGGGAATTGAGGAAAGCTGAATGGTTCCCGCTGGGGATTGATAGTTGGAAATCTGACTCTGCTGGGGAAGAAGGTTTCATCTTCGCTGAGGGTCTGTAGTTCAAAGTTTTCGGGCTTCACTGGGGATCGGGAGTTTAGAGACTTAACGATGGGAATTTTAATTTTAACTCCGTTGGGGATATGTACTTCAAGGTTTTAGCTTTGTTGAGGATCTGAATGACATACTGCGGAGGATTTCTTCTCGAATAGCCTAAAGACGTTTTCCTACACTTTCGACCTACCAGTAATTGTCCTTTCTCATTTCTTTTTATTTGTAAGCAGTGATTATATTCAAATGCATATGCCTATTTAACAAACCATTGGACGTTTTCAAATAAAACATAAGTGTAAAAAGAAAGGAAAGGCAAGCAAATTTCCGCACTTTGAAGTATTTTGTATTAACTTTTGTAAGTATCTTTGTACAAAGGAGACAGACATCCTAGTAAGAGAATGTTGTCATAAAATTGAGAAACAATTTATACAAAAAGAAAGATGGCTATGTGTAACAATTCCATGGGGTTCCCATTATACTATAGCCTTCACAACTCTGAGTATCTTGTCCATTCGTTGCTTCGTCCGCGGATGATTGGATTGACAGGAAGCTTTGGAGTTTGGTCGTGAAGAGATTATCCTTAAAGTGATCCGACGAGACATAGTCATACACTTTAGTTCCCTAACTTTTGCCTGAATCGCCCTTTCTGGTTTTCGATCCATCGGGAAACCCTTTTTTGCCCAAGTCGCCCTTTCGGGTTTTCAAGTTGCCGAGTGTACAGATTTTTTTTAATTTATCCCTAATTTTTGCCTGAATCGCCCTTTCAGGTTTTCGATTCACCGGGATGCCCTTTTTTTTTCCTAGGTGTGTCAACCTAGCGGGTCGTTTATGCGTAGTATCTTTTGAATATGTCTGCGTTCCCAGGGTGCGACAAGTCGTCGTTGTCCATGGTGGTCAGAATCATTACCCCACCAGAATAGATGTTCTTGATCATAAATGGTCCTTCGTAAGTAGGAGTCCACTTGCCCCTGGGATCACTTTGCGGTAGGGATGTCAATGGGGCGGGGCGGGGCCGGGGGGACACTTCCCCATCTTTTTCCCCGCCATCAAATTCATTCCCCGTCCCTGTCCCCGATCTCCGTCACAGGGGAATTTCTATCCCCATCCCCGTTCCCCGCGGATCCCCGTTCCCCGCGGGGATCCCCATAGATCCTACATTTATTCATTAATATTTTATTTTTTTAAAATGTTTATATTTTCTATAAAAATAAAAAGCACAAAGAATTCACATATTTATTATGTTATTAAAAAATACTAGTATTTGAAATTTATTATTTTTTATTAAAAATACTAATGGAACACAAAATAATAATATTTTTTTAATAAATTTCTATAAAATGCTATAAAATTCAACAAAATGAACTATAATACTTTTTAAAGTAACAATATGCCTAAACAACTAAAAAAATCCAACAACATAATTATGCTTAAAAAACTATACTTCATCAAAACTAATAAGGGATAATTATAAAATTTAGCATCATGAGTATGCTTGAAAAGCTAAAAAATACTTCATAATAAGTCAACTAAAAGCAAAAGTCAACATATCTCTATTTGCTCAATTGATAACACACGTAAAGTAGAAATATCAAAATACTTAAAACAAAGTTACATATAAATAAACTAAAATATTAAGCAAAATATCCAAACAAGTAATGATCAATCATGTCTCTCCAAACATAAAGGAAATGACTAAAAAATCTAATCTAAAATATATATATTAAATTAACTATATTAAAATAATAGGCGGGGCGGGGTCCCCGCGGGGCGGGGGGTGTATTCCCCGTCCCCGTCCCCGAAATGCTCTCGGGGGAATTTTTCTCCCCATCCCCGCCCCCACGGGGGAAAATTCCCCATCTTTGGGACCCCGAACGGAGCGTTCCCCGCGGGGATCCCCATTAACAGGTCCAAACTAACATCCCTACTTTGCGGCAAGATGATCCGCTTGATTACAAGATCTCCGACTTGATATACTTGACGCCTGACTTTCTTGTTGAAAGCCTTGATCATCCGTTTTTGATACATCTGACCATGACAAACAGCAGTAAGTCGCTTCTTGTCGATCAAATTAAGTTGATCAAGCCGGGTCTGAATCCAATCGTCTTCACTTAAGCCAACATCCTTCATGATCTTCAAGGAAGGAATCTGAACTTCCATAGGTAAAACAACTTCCATGCCATATACCAAAGAAAAGGGGGTTGCCCTTGTTGAAGTACGCGCCGTGGTACGATATCCGTGCAAAGCGAACGGTAACATCTCATGCCAGTCTTTGTAGGTGACTGTCATCTTTTGAATGATCTTCTTGATATTTTTGATCGCGGCTTCAACAGCATCGTTCATCTTTGGCTGATAGGGAGATGAATTATGATGTTGAATCTTGAACTGCTCGCTCAGAGCGGTGATCACAGTGTTGTTCAAATTTGTACCGTTGTCCGTGATGATCCTGTCGGGAATACCATACCGGCATATGAGGTTTTGCTTGATGAAGCGGGCAACTACAGTCTTTGTAACGGAGGCGTAGGAAGCTGCTTTGACCCATTTGGTAAAGTAGTCAATGGCCACCAGAATGAAACGGTGTCCATTGGATGTTGTAGGCTTGATCTCTCCAATCATGTCGATTCCCCACATAGCGAATGGCCAAGGAGCTGTTAAGACATTGAGAGGAACTGGAGGTATATGTACCTTATCCGCATAGATTTGACATTTATGGCATGTACGGGAATGTTGATGGCAGTCAGCTTCCATGGTAGACCAGTAGTAGCCTGCCCGCAGAATCTTCTTAGTCATCGTATGTCCGCTAGAGTGAGTACCAAAAGTACCATTATGCAATTCGGCCATGATCTGCTTAGCTTCAACCTTGTCCACACAACGGAGCAGAATGCAATCATGATTGCACTTGTATAGGATACCATTGCTCAGGGAGAAATTGGAAGAGAACCTCCTGAAGAACTTTTTGTCGTTGAATGAAGCTCCTTCAGGGTATTCTTGTGCTTCGAGATACCTTTTGACTTTGTGAAACCAAGGTCGGTCCACTACTTCTTCGGTATTTATCTCGTGACAATGTGCAGGTTCGTCCATCCGTTCAATAGTGATTTGGGGAGCCTCATTATCCCAGTTAAGTTTAAACATGGAAGACATTGTGGCTAGAGCATATGCTAGCTGATTTTCTTCTCGCGAGAAGTGCTCAAAGGTAATCTGCTTCGAAATGAGGCAACAATGTCAAGACATGTTCTTTGTATGGGATAAGATTAGGATGTTTAGTGTCCCACTCTCCTTTGATTTGACTGATAACCAAAGCCGAGTCCCCAAATACAACCAAAGATTTGATTCCCAAGTCAATATTAGCCTTGAGACCAAAGATACAAGCTTCATATTCGGCCATGTTGTTGGTACAGCTGAAGCAGAGTCTTGCAGTGAAAGGTTTATGGCAACCTTCCGGAGAAATAAGCACTGCACCGATATCGTTGCCAAGTGAATTTAAAGCACCATCAAAGTACAGGGTCCATCGGGATCCTTGTTCAGGTCCATCATACGGTCTGTTACCTTTAATGTTGTCCAATGTCATGATGTCCTCGTCAGGGAAGTTGAATCTCATAGATTAGTAATCTTCGACGACCTGATGAGCTAGATGGTCAGCCAGTACACTCCCCTTTATAGATTTCTGGGTTGTGTACTGAATATCATATTCAGTCAGGATCATTTTCCATCTAGCGATTCTTCCGGATAAAGCGGGCTTCTCGAAGATGTATTTAATTGGATCCATTTTTGAAATCAGCAAAGTGGTATGTGTCAACATATACTGCCTTAGCTGGCGAGCATCCTATACCAAAGCGCAGCAAGTTTTCTCGAGCAGTGAGTAGCGAGTCGCACAATCGGTAAACTTTTTGCTAAGGTAATAAATGGTATGCTCTTTTCGGCCAGACTCGTCCTGTTGGCCCAGTACGCACCCCATTGAGTTATCCAAAACAGTCAGGTACATGATTAAAGTTCTTCCCTCGACGGGTGGCATCAAGATATGAGGTTCCATCAAATACTCCTTGATCTTATTAAAAGCAACTTGACAATCATTGTTCCATTCAACCACCTGATCTTTTTTCAACAGCTTGAAGATTGGCTCGCAGGTCGATGTTAGGTGAGAGATGAACCTTGCAATATAGTTTAAGCGTCCGAAGAAACCTCTAACCTCCTTTTTCAGTGCGGGGGACAAAATTTCTTGTATAGCTTTGACTTTAGCAGGATCAACCTAGATGCCTTTGTTACTGAATGTTGCACCCCGAAATTTGCCCTCCCATATTCTTCAAGATTTGTTAAGAATCATCTTCAAATGGTTCAAGATTGCTCAAGGGGTAGACAGTCAAACCATCTCCTAAGCCAGCTGGAATTAGGGTTTTGGTTCTTTCAAGGAATTTGGGGTTTTCAATGGTTCAATCAAGTCTCATAAGCCTATGTACATCCTCAAACACCTACATGCCAAGTTGCAAGACTCACAGTGCCAATTTGCACAGTCAAAAGCTCCATTTGACCCACAGTCAACTGCAGGGGCAAAATGGTCAATTTACAGTCAAAAGTCAGAATTTTTGGTCAACATATTATTTTGAGGTCACAATCATCATTTGATCAAGTCTAGATCATGATTCCACAAGGATAGCTCAAAAATCATCAATATGCAAAAAGTTATTATTTTTGGACAGTAGAAAAGTCAACTGTATCTTGACCAGGGCATAACTTTTTCATGGTTCATCCGAAAAATCCCATACAATGCTCATTTTGAAGGGGATGTAATTTCCTACAATCCATCTTCACATTCCAAGTCCTAGAAATGCTCTCACAAGAAGTTATCAATTTCTACATTATAGGTCAATTTCAAAAGTCAACAAAAAAGCACTTTGAGTAAAAGGTCATAACTTGAGATTGGTAAATCCAAATGACATGGGACCAAAGTCATTGGTTAGAGGACTTCAAGACCTTTCCAAAATGTCCAAGAACATGTTCATATGATTAAAATTGAGCAAGATATGCATTGGAGAAGTTGGGAAATTTTTAGGAATTTGCAAAAGTCAACTTTGCTCAAAATACCTTATTTTTGCTAATGGGCCTCAAATCTCTTCTTGAAACTTCATCCATGACCTATGCACGACCCATCAAGCTTAATTGAATTTACTTTCTTATTTTTTATTGATTAATTGGATTTTTAATTAATATTAATTCATTTAATTAATTTAAATTGTAGGAAAATACAAGATTTGGTTTTTCAATCTTTTTGTGAAGCAAATATGGTCAAGATATGCTGGCAATTTCGTGTACAAATCAAAGATGCATAAATCTCCAAAATTGGCAACTTTATTCAATCTTGAAAATGCAAAAAGATTTGATTTTCAATCAAATATTCAATCATCAATTCAATGGATTTTTGCTTAAGATTTTGACCTAATTCCATTCCTCTATATATATGCAAGTAAACCCTAACTCATGGACGTGAGAAAGCTGCAGAAAAGAGGCCATAACATATTGGAAAAATTCAAGAAAAGTTGAAACTGACTTTTGCGTTTTAGGGCAATTTAAAGACTTTTGTTGATTCTAATACACTGCAGGAGGTTCCCAGGACGTGTTACAATCAAATTCCAGCTTCAAAGCTCAAGAAATTACTGAGAACAGAACCACGGTTTGCACATTTTATCCATAATCGTAACTCTTAATTCATGAGCATTTAACATGATTTTTTGATTGTTTTGCATTGCTAGTAATCATATGAAGCTAATGGCATAAGTTAATTGAATTATAATGCACAGAATAACAAGATGCCATGAACAAGTTTTAGGGTTCATAAGCTTTGAAATTGGGGATTCCTAAACCAGGAAAAATTGAGACTTGTGAGACCCATGACTGAATTCATCAGAACAAGACGAACAAAACCAAACCCTCGCGAAACATTTATGTGTATCATAGCTCTAATCGCTATTTTCGTGTAAGCATATTGTGGGGGTTAAAAACCCCTGCTATCTAATGTGTTTTTATGCAGAACGAAGGAAGAAGACGAGGACGTGTTAACGTATGGTTGGCCGGTTTAAATCTTAGCGTGTTTTTTCATAGTTTCAGCATATTAATTGAGTTTTACATATTATATTTATTTGCTATTCCTATATTGAATGAACGCATTAGTTGGATTGGCAAGCATGTGAGTGGAAAGGCTATTGGGACCTGGGTTCGAATCCAAGGTCCCCTAAAATATTTATTTCTATTTTTCTTAACATGTTCACATGCAGCTTGCAAGAAGGAGTACACCATACACTTCTAATTCCCAGATGCCATGTGTCTCCATCCTCAAATCCAATGGCCCAGATGGAAGGATCATCATACCCCCAGTCAACACGCGCCATGGACAATCACCAAAGTCAAAACAGACTTGAGGTTAATGGGCCATAAATTGCACAAACATACCTCCATATTGGGCCAACACCCCCCTGGTCTCATTATTTCTTTTCTTCTTTTATATTTTTTTCTTTTAATTATTTTACTATTATTAATTATTATTATTATTATTTAATTAACCCAAATTAACTTTTTTTCATAATAAAATTCAGAAAACTAAAAATGTAGTATTTCTATTATTATTATTATTTATTAATTTCACCCTTTATTATTTTTGTAAATAAATACTAAGAAATTAATTTAGTCTTTTTTTAATTAGGTTAATTTCAATATTTTTTGCAATAAATAAAATAAATTAGAATTAGGGTTTTCACTAACTTTTGACTATTTTTATTTACTTCCTTGAGACATTAAAGAATAAAAAATATTTATTTTCTTTTAATTTATTAATTAATTAGGTTTAGTTTAATTAAATACAAAACAACCAAAACTCATTCTTTCTCAAAAAAGGGTCAAAACCCTAAGGACTTCTCCGATTCAACTTTCTCGCGTGCATATTATTTTTTTATCCATATTTTATGTAATTGCTCCGAGGATGTAATAACTTTAATTAGGACTTTTTATCGCTTTTCATTTATTTTCTCGCGATTTACTTTTTCCAAGGGTTTGTTTTTGGCGATGTAAATACCCGACGCCTTGTAATAGTTTAGCTTTACTTTCCGCAACTATTAACTACTAGATGTATGCTAACTAGGCTATGCGTGACAAGACTTATATCTGAAATTAAAATCAACCCGTAGCTCACCATAACTTTTGCAAAGATAACTTAACATGAAACCTGACACACTCGCACATGCCACTCCTAGGGTACGCCTCACTTGGTTGCCTCGACGTGGTCATTGAGTATAGGGTGTTTTAGAGGTCTCCCTCCTGTCTAAAGATCCAAGTTGCCTCAGAACGGTTGCCTCGGATAAAAAAGGATCTAGGACATTAGGGTTATCGCTAAGGCGTCCTACCATTGCTTTGGTGACCACATGTCCCTATAATCGAATTGACCCGAAACTCCAACGACGGTGCTACCTACTTCTCAATAGTGGGATAGTACTGTCTAAAGGACATTTACACATCTTGATTTCTTTTGAGTAGGTAGAGGTTCTCAGGTACTTGCTCTTTCAAAAACAAAAATACTTTTCGCACCTACACTTTTCTGACAAAAGTTTTCAAACAAACACTTCATACACTCTTGAGGACAGATACAAGAGTTAAAGCGAAGTTTTCAAAACAAACTTTTTCAAAACCCACAAACACAAGAAAAGCAAAACTTTTTGAAAACATAGTGAGCAAGTACCTAAGAGCCCGTGGATAACCACGGATAGAAAGGGTGCTAACACCTTCCCTTTCTATAATCTACCTCTTGAATCGAGAAACATCTCGAAAAGGAATTTTGTTGTGCTTTTGTCCTTTCCTTGTTGGAGAAAATAAAAGACGATGGTGACTCTTGCTTACCGCGACATTTCGCGAACCAGCATTTCAAAATAGTCAGTTTTATTTCCACCGATCACAGAACTGGCGACTCTGCTGGGGAAATAATAAGTGAGGTGTACCTTAGGATTAGATCATTCTATGTTTTCAATTGTATGTTTTGTATGATTTCTATTTGCGGGCTTGTATCGGAGTTTCATAGATCCTAACCTGGATCTGGGGAATACCCTTTAGGTAAGTAGCAATAAACTGTGAGGGACCTGTCCGGCGTAGACCGACACGGGTGAAGCAGTAGCGACGTTGGTGTGACACCTTGGTCTGTACCGATATACCTTGTGTTGGAACGAGGAGAATATGGGTCTTATGAGGAGTCATTAAACACCAACTGACCTTAGAACCTTAAATTGACAAACTTGGCCATAGAACAGTAGCAGTATGCTACACTCATTGAGGCTAAACTCTCGTGATGGTTCCGGCTGCAAGAAAAGGTTGCTAAGCTGGAGTTATGACCGATTGAGGGTAGTCAGTGATATTGAGATCCTCTAGAACCCGGTTACTATTTTTTAGGACAATTCTTAACCAACTGAAATTGAAAGAGGGTAGTACCTAAACTTCATGCCAGCCAGAAATCTAAGGGCTCTTTGGTGTGACTTGTGTGCCTTTGCCGTGTTTGCCTTTTGTGAATACTTGTGGTGTGCCTTTATCATAACATCATACCATCATAACATTGCATGCATCCTGCGTAAGGACTAACCCATTTCAAAGACAAAAGGGTTTCATCTTTGCTCTGTTTTGTAGGACATCATGATGCCCGTGCGAAGGAATACTATCCGGCTCAACTTTGTTCAACCACCTGCTTTGCTTACAGAATTGGTTGATAGGATTCTAAACACTACTTCCTTCATCAAGAGGCATGGTTCTCTTCTCAGTTTAGTCACTTCAAAGTGGGACCAACAATTGATGAGCGTCCTGGCCCAGTTTTATGATCCGATATACCATTGCTTCACCTTTCAAGACTTCCAGCTGGTCCCTACCCTGGAAGAATTCTCTGATTTGCTTGGTATCCCTGTTTTGGAACAAACTCCATTCACTGGTTGGGAAAAGACTCTTAGGCCTGAAGAGATTGCTACAGCCCTTCCCTTGACCAAAGAAGAGGTAATGGCTAACTGGGAGACTAGAAGTGGAGTTAAGGGCTTTTGGCTAAGTTTCTGGTTGGCAAAGCTAATGGTTTATGGAATGACTTAGACTTCAGGGCGTACGAAGATATTCTGGCTCTCTTAATTTATGGTCTAGTATTGTTTCCAAATCTTGATACCTTTGTTAATGTCAACGCCATAAGGATCTTCATCTCTCGGAACCCTGTACCCACTCTCTTGGGTGATATCCTGCAACAACTCTATGCTCGTACTGCCCGAAGACGAGGAACTTTATGGTGTTGTGCTCCTTTATTGGTGAGGTGGTTTATTTCGCACCTCCCTAAGTTCGTACTGAAGAACAAAGAAGGAAGGGGCTGGGCTCATAGGATAATGTCTCTCACCGATAATGACATCATTTGGACTCTTAGAGGTTTAGATGAGGTGGCCGTTATTGATCATTGCGGAGAGTATCCTAATGTTCCATTGATCGGAACCCATGGAGGAATCTCTTATAACCCATGTTTATCTCTCCGTCAGTTTGGAAGAGCCAGAAGAGCAGGGCCTCATGAGATGTTGATACCTCACATCAGTTTTGAGTTTTAGGTTGATAGTGACGAGCTGTGTCGTAGATTCATCTGGGCTTGGGACAGAATTCACAAAGCTGACCCACATGAGTTGGGACCAAAAACTTCTCTGCCTATGGAGTCATACTTCAGATGGGTCCGCATCCGTGCTCAGAAGTTAGGTATGCCATACGAAGTTGTCAGGCCTATTACTCTTGAAATTGCTGATAAAGACGGGGTTCCTCCAACTGTTCTCCGTGCTCATATGCCCACTGATGTTGACACGCTGAAGAGGTCTTGGGCACAACTGCAGGAAGAACGGGATTCTTATCGGGAAAGGTTCAACAAACAGGAATAAAAGATCCAGAAGCTGACAAAGCAATTGGAGAACGAGTGGATCCTGAATGACTATATATGTACTGAGAAGAAGAGGCCATGGGAGCATTGATGTGCCTTGAATGTTTCTTTTACAACTTTTATTTACTTTTCAGTATTTTCATTCCTGTAACGCCTAAGGGTAATTTTTTGAACAATTTAAATTCCAAAGTTAAATCTAATAAAGTGTGTTTCCTTTTGTCTACAAAGTTGAATCCCGATTGTCTTTAAAAACATAAATCATACGCATTTCATTCCATCATATGCATAACAGGTACCCCTTTTTACAGGTCACTTATCTTCTTCGCTGTTTATTTCAGCAATCATCATGTCTTCTGAACCTACTACTGAACAAGCTATCAAGGCCCTCCAGGCCCAGAATGCCCAGTTCCAAGAGTTGGTTATGAGCCTAGCCCAGGGTCAACAGGAGTTGAAGACTCTGATTCTGAAGAAGAAGAAGAAGAGGACCGTCTTGTTCAACACTCGACGCAGATTTGGGAATGGACTACAAAATGAGGTTGATCTGACTACTTCCTATGTAGGGAAAGACAGTCCCCAAGAGAGAAGGGTTCCTAGTCCCGTGGTCTCTGACAACGAGACGAATTATAATGATGAACAGTACCCTCCTGCTGAGGACAGGTACAAACAGCTGGAGGACCGTTTAAGTGTTATGGAGATTCAGAATGTGCCTGGGTTGGACTTTGGAGACCTAGGCTTATCCTCTGGGGTGGTGATTCCCCACAAGTTCAAGGCACCTGCTTTTTCCAAATACGACGGAGCTTCATGTCCTAAGCTGCACCTTCGGTCGTATGTAAGGAAGATCCAACCTTATACAGCTAACAAGAATTTGTGGATCCATTTCTTCCAGGATAGTCTTTCAGGGACTCAACTCGAATGGTTCTATCAGCTAGATGGAACCAGTATTCGTAACTGGGAGGATTTGGCTACTGCGTTCTATAAGCAGTATCAGTATAATTCTGACCTCGCTCCTACGCGTACCCAACTCCAGGGTTGTAACTAGGGACGGGTGAAGGATTTAAAGAATATGCCCAAAAGTGGAGAGACCTTGCTGGAAGGGTGCAGCCACCTTTAACTGACCGTGAACTTGTTGATATGTTCTTGGGGACCCTGTCTGGTCCGTTCTTCAACCATTTGATTGGAAATTCTTCAGCCGGGTTTACAGACCTTATCTTGACTGGTGAGAGAATTGAAGTTGGTATCAAGTCTGGGAAGATATAGAAAGGTGCCTCCTCGAGCACTGAGAAGAAGCCGTTTAATAAAGAATCTAGTGCTGTCTATGGTTCAAGGAGACAGAATAAACCGGAACGCCGCCAAGCTGTCAATGCGGTGGTAATTTCAAAACCTGTTGTTGCTCCTCAGCATCATAACCAACAAAGGGGTGAGAGACCTAGAAGGCAGTTTACTCGATTCAGCATGACCTTGTCCTAGATATTGCTGTAGCTACTGACAACCAATCTGGTGACCATAAAAGAAGCTCCGAAGGTTGTAAACACAACGTCCCCAAAGTACAATCCTAACGCCCGCTGCGCTTATCACTCTGACAGCCCGGGGCATACTACGGATGATTGTTGGGCTCTGAAGAATAAGGTCCAGGACCTAATTGATGCTAAAGAGATAGAGTTCGAGGAACTCGAAAGGCCCAACATTGTGACTGCTCCCATGCCCAAGCATGGAGTGAATGCTGTAGAGGAAGACCTGTATGTAGCCTCTGTGGATGATATTGTTACTCCACTGTTGACTGTCAAGAGGAACCTGTTGCTAGCCGGTTTATTTTCGGGATGTAGTGAAGGTTGCCGTCTGTGTTCCGTTTCACCTGCTGGTTGCCCTTTGTTGAAGTCAGGCGTCCAAAACCTGATGGATAACAAAGAGATCTTGTTTGAGAAGATCACTGTTCCTGCTACCCCTACCGAAGAAGTGTCCATTGTTACTATTTTCAATAATTCTCCCAAAGCTCCCTCAAGGAAGCCTGTCAAAATTACGCCTGTTCAGAAGATTGCACCTATAATCATTACTGTTCCGGGGCCCATCCCCTATACATCCGACAAAGCTGTCCCTTGGCACTATGGGGAAGATGTTTATGTGCTTGGAGTTAAACAAGAGTTTGATACTAGTACCGGCGTCAGCAACATCATCGGGCCTACCAAAGTCACCCGTAGTGGCAGACTTTTCTCACCAGATATTGCGCCACCAGCTATCCAGAGACCTATTGTCATCACACCTGCAAGTGTGCCTACTCCCCTTCCTGATCAAGTTCCTATTTCTACCCCTGCTGTTGAGTCATCTGATGTTCGGGGCAAAGGGATCGCTAATGATATGCCTGCCCAGACGGAGGCACCAAAGACAACCACTGTTGAAGCTTCCAAACAGCAGATGGAAGAGATCCTTAAGATTATCAAGAAGAGTGATTTTAATGTAGTTGAGCAGCTGGGGCACACCCCGTCTAAAATTTCTATGCTATCACTATTATTGTGTTTAGAGGCCCACGCCAAGGCTCTGATTACCTTCCTGAAGACGGCCCACGTGCCACAAGAGACGTCAGCTGATCAGTTTACCGATTGTGTGGCCAACTTAACTGCTGATAATGGTTTGGGTTTCTCTGACGCTGATCTGACTGCTAAAGGGAAGAACCATAACGATGCCCTGCATGTCTCCATTGAATGCAGGGGCACTACTCTTGCACATGTGTTGGTTGACACTGGTTCCTCGTTGAATGTCTTGCCCAAGAAAGCTCTAGACAGGTTGGACTGTGAGGGGTTGGAACTAAAGCCAAGTAACATTGTTGTCCGGGCCTTTGACGGGTTTAAAAGGATGGTACATGGTGAGGTTTATATTCCAATCAGGGTTGGTTCTCAGGTCTTCGATTCTACATTTTACGTGATGGACATCCGACCATCCTATTCTTGTTTGTTGGGTCGTCCCTGGATCCATAAGGCTGGAGCTGTGACGTCCACACTACATCAGAAGCTGAAATACCCGGTCAAAGGGAAGATTGTAACAGTTCAGGGGGAGGAAGAGTATATGGTCAGCCATCTCAACTCGTTTCGGTACATAGAAATGGATGGGGAGTTCATTGAGACCCCATTTCAACACTTTGAAGAGGTTCCTCAGACACTGGCATCCGCTGAGACTGTGATTGAAGATTCTCCTTTGAAGATGGCTTCCTTAAAGGATGCTCGGGCTGTTCTTGAGAAGGGTGAGTGTGCAAACTGGGGCCGACTTCCTGATTTCACTCAGAAGACTGACAAGTTTGGTTTGGGTTTCACTGCAGAAGCTCAGAGGGCTGTTCGTCGTGCAAGGATTGGAAGACCTCCTGTGTTCATCAGCAACTCGGGAGTAAATGCCATTGAAGATGACGTGGAGGAATCTGAATTCGACAGCTGGATCTACCCTACGACCAACGGTGGCCCAAACAACTGGACGGCAAAAGACTTCGTCCCTATTACTTGTGTGACTCAGTAATGAACTCCTTTGTTTTAAATTTGTAACAGACAATATTGTGAAACTTTATGGCCCGGTGTCTTACCCGGGGCACCTTGGTTTCATTTGTGAGGCCTTTCGTGTGTCATTTTCATATATCATTAATAAAAGCATTGGACGTTTTTGCATTTCAAATCTTGCGCTCCTTGTCTTTCTTTATTGTATATTTCAAAACAGCTATTTACACACACTCACATATACAGGTCCCAATTCACTCTGGATCTCACTGGTAACGACTCTGCTACTGCCAGTTATGACTTTGAAAATCCGATCAACTTAGCCGAAGATGAAGGTGAAGATGATTGTGAAGTGCCTGGTGAGCTTGCAAGACTGCTACTCCAGGAAGAGAGGGCCATTCAGCCCCATGAAGAGCTAGTGGAAACGGTAAATCTGGGTACTGAGACAGACAGAAAGGAAGTCAAGATTGGTGCCAATCTGGATTCTAGTGTGAAACAACGGTTGATTCAAATGCTGCATGACTATGTGGAAATCTTTGCCTGGTCTTACGAAGACATGCTTGGGTTGGATACCGACATTGTGGTTCATCACCTTCCTACCAAGGAAGAATGCCCTCCGGTAAAATAGAAGGTCCGCCGTATGCGTCCAGAGATTTCCGAGAAAATCAAAGTTGAGGTTATGAAACAATTTGACGCCGGTTTTCTAGCAGTGACTTCTTACCCTCAATGGGTTGCGAACGTGGTTCCAGTGCCAAAGAAAGATGGTAAGGTCCGAATGTGTGTTGACTACAGGGATTTGAACAGGGAGAGCCCTAAAGATGACTTCCCTCTGCCTCACATTGACGTTCTGGTTGACAACACTGCTCGGCATAAGGTATTCTCCTTCATGGACGGGTTCTCCGGTTATAATCAAATCAAGATGGCTCCCGAAGACATGGAGAAGACCACTTTTGTTACTCAGTGGGGTACCTTTTGCTACAAGGTCATGCCGTTTGGGTTGAAAAATGCTGGGGCAACGTATCAGCATGCCATGGTCGCTCTGTTTCATGATATGATCCATCATGAGATTGAAGTATACGTCGATGATATGATTGCAAGGTCCCAAACTGAGGAAGAACACCTTGACCATCTACAGAAGCTGTTTAACCGGTTGAAGTTGTACAAGCTAAGGTTAAACCCGAAGAAGTGCACCTTCAGGGTGAGATCTGGAAAACTGCTAGGCTTCGTCATAAGCAACAAAGGTATTCAAGTGGACCCTGCCAAAGTGAAAGCCATACAAGAGATGCCAGTTCCCAAGACAGAGAAAGAAGTCAGAGGCTTTCTAGGACGTTTGAACTACATTGCCTGATTCATCTCGCATCTAACTGCTACTTGTGAACCAATCTTCAAGCTACTGAAGAAAGATCAAGTAGTACGTTGGAACGATGAATTTCAGGCTGCTTTCGAAAGAATCAAAGAGTATCTCCAAGAGCCACCCATTCTTATGCCACCAGTTGAAAGGAGACCTCTAATATTATACTTGACAGTACTGGACAACTCAATGGGGTGTGTGCTGGGGAAGCATGACGAGTCTGGCCGAAAAGAGCATGCTATTTATTACATTAGCAAAAAGTTTACCGACTGTGAGACCCGATACTCACTGCTCGAGAAAACTTGCTGCGCTTTGGTATGGGTTGCTCGCCGGCTGAGACAGTATATGTTGACTCACACTACTCTGTTGATCTCAAAAATGGATCCAATCAAGTATATCTTCGAAAAGCCTGCCTTGTCCGGAAGATTAGCAATATGGCAGATGATCTTGACTGAATATGATATCCAGTACACGACTCAAAAAGCAATCAAGGGAAGTGTATTGGCAGACCATTTGGCACATCAGGCAGTGGATGATTACCAGTCTATGAACTTTCAATTTCCAGACGAGAATATCATGGTAGTAACTGATTGTGAAGCACCTGGACCGGATGAAGGACCTGAGGAAGGATCCCGATGGTCTATGCACTTTGACGGAGCCTCAAACGCTTTGGGTAATGGTATTGGCGCTGTGATCATATCTCCTAAGTGCTCTCATACTCCACTCATCGCCCGACTATGTTTCAACTGCACCAACAACATGGCAGAGT
Organism: Vicia faba; assembly: GCA_948472305.1. Taxonomy (NCBI): domain Eukaryota; kingdom Viridiplantae; phylum Streptophyta; class Magnoliopsida; order Fabales; family Fabaceae; genus Vicia; species Vicia faba. Next base: position 1,158,220,963 of record OX451741.1, read on the forward strand.
ATGAAGCATGCATCATGGGTCTTCGAGCTGCAATTGACCTAAGGATCAAGTTTCTGAGTGTCTTTAGAGATTCCGCTCTTGTGATCAGTCAGATCAAAGGCGAGTGGGATACGAAACACCCAAATCTTATTCCTTACAAGGAGTATGTGTTGACGTTGATTCCCCATTTCGAGGAGATAACCTTTGAACACTTCCCAAGAGAGGAGAATCAGTTGGCGGACACGCTGGCTACGATGTCTTCTATGTTCAAAGTCAAATGGGACAATGAGGCTCCCCAGATCATTATTTGGAAATTGGATGAACCTGCACATTGCTGTGATCTTGAGACCGAAGAGGTAACAGAAATATCTTGGTATCATGAAGTAAAGAGGTACTTAGAAGCCCAAGAATAACCCGAGGGTGCATCTGTTAATGACAAAAAGTTTCTAAGAAGGTTCACGGCAAAGTTCTTCCTCAGCAATGACATTCTCTATAAACGAAACCATGATTCAACCTTACTGCGTTGTGTGGATAAGACTGAAGCGGAAAGGATCATGGCAGATCTGCATGAAGATACCTTCGGAACGCAATCCAGTGGACATACTATGGCAAAGAAAATCCTCCGGGCAGGATATTACTGGTCCACAATGGAAGCCGACTGTTATCAACATTCTCGGACGTGCCACAAGTTCCAGATCTATGATGATAAGGTGCACGTTCCTCCAGTTCCTCTGAATGTCTTGACAGCACCTTGGCCTTTTGCAATGTGGGGCATCGATATGATTGGCGAGATTAGACCTACGACATCCAACGAGCATCGCTTCATCCTGGTAGCGATTGATTACTTTACTAAGTGGGTTGAAGCAGCTTCCTTTGCTACCGTAACCAAGAATGTCGTGGCACGGTTCATTCGGCATAACCTGATCTGTCGATACGGTGTACCTGAGAGGATCATTACGGATAATGGTACCAATCTTAACAACAAGATAATCACTGAGCTCTGCGAGCAATTCAAGATACAACACCACAACTCTTCTCCCTACCAGTCGAAGATGAATGAGGCTGTAGAAGAAGCTAATAAGAACATCAAGAAGATTGTGCATAAGATGACAGTGACCTACAAGGATTGGCACGAAATGTTACCATTTGCTCTTCATGGGTACCGTACCTCAGCACGAACGTCAACAGGGGCAACACCCTATTCCTTGGTATACGGCATGGAGGCAGTCCTGCCCATTGAAGTTCAGATACCCTCTCTTCGAATCATGAAGGATGCAGGTCTGAGCGAAGACGACTGGATCCAGACTCGGCTTGATCAACTAAACCTAATCGACGAAAAGAGACTCACTGCTATTTGTCATGGTCAGACGTACCAAAAACGGATGATCAAGGCATTTAACAAGAAAGTCAGACGACAAGAGTATCAAGTCGGAGACCTGGTAATCAAGCGCATCATTCTACCTCAAGGTGATCCCAGGGGCAAATGGACCCCTACTTACGAAGGACCATTTGTGGTTAAGAACATCTTCTCAGGAGGAGCGATGATTCTAACCACCATGGATGGTGACGACCTTCCTCACCCCGCCAATGCAGACATAGTAAAAAGATACTACGCATGATTAAAGAACTGCTAGGTCGACTGGCCTAGGCAAAAATAAGGGCTTCCCGGTGAACCAAAAGGGTTCGGGAAAAAATAAGGGATGAAATGAAAAAAATCTGTACACCCAGCAAGTCGAAAACCTGAAAAGGCGGCTTGGGCAAAAATGGGTATCCCGGTGGACTGAAAACCCGAAAGGGCGGTCCAGGAAAAAGTTAGGGATAAGCGTAATACTATGTCTCATTGGATCACCCTGCATCCAAACTTCGGTATCGACCATCAGGATCGGACGGCACCAATCAATCAGATTCCTCTTCAACTAAGCAGCAAAGTGATGAGACGCTTGAAGACATAAAGGCGATAGCAGAGTTGGAACCCAGTGGGATTTTTCACATAGCTGTTTTGTTTTCTTTTCACAAATTGTATAAACTCTATTTTGTTCAGCGGCGTTCTCTTACTAGGACGTCAGCCTCTTGTACAAAAACGCCTATTTACAGGCAAACTTCAAAATCAATATAAGCTCACTTTTCCAGACAAATCACAAATTGTTTTTCCTTTACCTGTTTTGTTTTGCAAAGAACGTCCAATGTTCATTTTTGATATATGCATTTGACAATTAATTGTTAATCACAAAATATTTGCATACGAAACAAAGGACTAATTACAGGTGACATCGGAAGTAGGGGCAATAAGAATTGGCTAAGCGTTCTAGTTGCTCTTTCCACCAAGGTACCAAGGTAAGTTCAGCTGAAGAATATGACCAAGATACCTTCACTCCCCGCAGAGTAAGGCAAGATTCAGCAATACTCTCCCCAAGCAGAGTTGGCCTCCCATTAGCCCTAAAGAGGCACAGTATCCCCAACAAGTCAACAATACTCTCCCCCAAGCAGAGTTGGTCTACCATCAGTCCTGAAAAAGTTGGGTATCCCCAGTAGGTCTTAATATTCCCCATCGGAGTATACAGATATTCCTCAGCAAGCATCCCCGGCAGTCTTAATAATCCTCGACGAAATATAAGATTGTTCCCCGGCGGAATACAAGATACCCCCAGTGGAGCCATTTCCCAGCACAGTCTGAAAAGTTTCCCCAGGAGAGTCGAATCATCTCCCTAGTAGATTCTAGAAGATTATTCCCTGCAGAGTACAAATATCTCTCCCTAGCCACATTCAGAGGTTATCCCTACCAGAGTCTAACTGGGTTATCCTCAGCAAGTTGCAACGGAAACATCGTCGCCAGCAAAGTTCTTTCTATCCCCCAGCGGAGTTCATCTTCTATCCCCAACAAAACTTATCAACGGAATCCCCAGCGGATTTATCATTAAAATCTCAGCGAAGCATCTCGTCCCACAGAGTAATCTCTTCACCGGGTTTATTCCCCAACAGAGTCATCTTCTCCTACTGGTTTATTCTTGCAATCATCTTCGTTCATCATCCCCAGCGGAAATGAAGAACTCAGCTCTTCAACATCAGCCCGAGATTTAACTCCGCGACACCTGTCAAGGATTTATTTTCCCAGACGGAAATACATTCATAAACATTTCACATCTCATGCATAACCAAATGCATACGACATAATCTCATGCATTTTGAGAACATCATGCATTTCATACATCATGACATTGCATGTAACTAATGTTTTGCCTTTTCAGGAAAAGGTCAATCCAAAGATGATTACCATCAACTTCTTAAGTTCCAGATCAACACATGTAACTAGCCAGGAAACATCTGTGAACGACTGATTGTAGATCTATACCTGAAACCAGACAGGAAAGTTATCTACATGAAGAGATTGAAGATTAATACCTGTAGCAAGACAAGAAACCATCTTTCTTCCTCAAATCAGAGATTAATACCTGTAACTAGCCAGGAAAGCTATCTCGACTAACCTTTCTTAAGTTCCAGATCAACACCTGTAACTAGCCAGGAAACATCTGTGAACGAATGATTGTAGATCTATACCTGAAACCAGACAGGAAAGTTATCTACATGAAGCGATTGAAGATTAATACCTGTAGTAAGACAGGAAACCATCTTTCTTCCTCAAATCAGAGATTAATACTTGTAACTAGCCAGGAAAGCTATCTCGACTAACCTTTCTTAAGTTCCAGATCAACCCCTGTAACTAGCCAAGAAATATCTGTGGACGACTGATTATAGGTTAACACCTGAAACCAGACAGGAAAACCACCTATATGAACTAATTGTAGATCTATACCTGAAACCAGACAGGAAAGTTATCTACATTGAAGAGATTGAAGATCAATACCTGTAGCAAGCCAGGAAGACTATCTTTCTTTCTCAAGTCAGATATTAATACCTGAAACCAGACAGGAAAACTATCTCATCGGCCAACCTTCTTAAGTTCCAGATCAACACCTGTAACTAGCCAGGAAATATCTGTGGACGACTGATTGTGGATTAATACCTGAAACCAGACAGGACAACTATCTACTTAACCATCATGAAGCAACCTTACACCGGCTCCTTCTCTTCCAAGATGTAGTTTTACACGGACTCGTCATCAGGAAACCCTACAGAGGTTCCTTCTTTCAACCTACCAAGTTACAATTCAACGAACAATCTCCAGATGGCATCTATAAGCCCATCCCCCGAGAAGATTCTGTCACATCTCCAGATGGCATCTATAAGCCCATCCTTCTATCCATCATATCTCCAAATGGCATCTGTAAGCCCATTCCCAAAAATCACATTGTTGATATTACACCATGCGAGTGCAAATTTCTGGGCACTTTAGTGTTCAATCATCTTCCACCTTCGGATCACGAAAGGCACACAAGCCAATTGTGATCGGTGGATCTGGAACTGACTGTTTAACGCTGGTTCGCGAAATTTCGCGGAAGCAAGAGTCGCCACCGTCTTTTATTTTCTCCAAATGGAAAGGACAAAAGCACAGAAAAATTCCTTATAGAGATTGCTCTCGGTTCGGGAGGTAGATTTATAGAAAGGGAAGGTGTTAGCACCCTTTCTATCCATGGTTATCCATGGGCTCTTAGATACTTGCTCATTTGTGTTTTCAAAATTGTTGTTTGCTTTTCAACTGTGGGTTTAAAAAAAGTTTCTTTGAAAGTTTCAGATCGACTCTTGTATCAGTCCTCAAGAGTGTTTGAAAAGTTGATTTTGAAAGCTTTTTGAAAGTGTCGGTGTGAAAAGAGTTTTTGATTTGTTTTGTTTTGAATTAGAGCAAGTATCTACGAGTCGTCTACCTACCCTAAGGAATTAGGCTGTGTAAATGTCCTTAAAGTAGTGCCATCCCACCATTGAGAGGTAGGTAGCACCACCGTTGGAGGTGTTTGGGTCAATTCGAGGGTTCGGGACAGTGTGGTCACCAGAGCAATAGGAAGACACCTTAGAAGCTACCCTCATGCCATGTTCATGGACATGAGATCTTACTAAAACGTCCTCTACTCGACGACCACTTTTCGAGGGGCAAAGAAACAGTGAGGCGTACCCTAGGGGTGGTGTGTGATTTGTGTGTCATTTTCAATTATGTTTGTCTTGTTCATGCATTGGTGATCTACGCTTTGTTTTTTTATTTTTGGCATTCATTCTTTCATGCAAATTATTAGCAGTTAAAAGGTGCGGAATTAAGAGTCCTACGCTATTACAAAGGCGTGGGTCTACATCGCCAAATTAATCCAAGACCCGATTTGAAATAAAATAAAATGCGGAAAATAAATACCCTAATTAATCTATTACAAGGCTTTGGGATAAATACATGCAATTTATAAAAAAGGAAATAAAACAAGCGCGCGAAACGAAATTATAATCGAAAGCGAGGGTGTTGGACTCTTTTAAAGAAATTAAATTAAAATTATGAAATTAATTAAGTTTAAATAAAAGAAAGAATTTTTTTGGAGTTTTTGTATTTATGGAGTTTAATGAGAAAATTAAATGGAATTAAAACCCTAATTCTAAACTATTTTTAATTTATTAAAAAGTTTAAGTTGTAACCTAATTTAACCCTAATTATTTAATGACAAATTTATTTACAAAAATAATTAATAATAATAAGAAGAAATTTTAATTATAAAAAGAAAGAGTAAATAAAAGCTAGAAACCCCAATTTTTATATTTTTTAGTTTATTAAAAGAAAGCATTAAAATTAAACCTAAAATTAAAACTAAGTTAATTATTAAATTTATTTACAAAATATTGATTAAAAAATGAATGAACATATTTTTATTTTTATAGTTTTTTGATTTTTTTTGGTATTTTTATGTTATAAAAAATTAATTTATGAATTAAATAAAACAATTAATTAAGAAGAATAAATAAAAGAAAATAAAAGTGAGAAAGAAAATGCAAACAGATGGGGGTGTTGACCCAATGGAGGAGGTATGGCTGAAGCAAATTGGCCCAATGGAAGTTTGACCACGTTTGACTTTTCCAGATTGCATGTGGAGATGTTGACTGACGCACGTGGTGATCTGCAACTTCCGACCATTGGATTGGTCTTGTTTGGCGCGTGGCAAGTTGAGAATCCAGGCTGTATGGTAGGCCTTTGGGCGTATGCTACACAGAATCACGTTAGAAAAGAAAATATTGAATAAAGTGGGGGACCTGGGAATCGAACCCAGGTCCCAAGGCTTGCCAACATCACGTCCCACCAATTGAGCTGCTTAGCATGTTTGTTATTATAGTGGAAAAGAAATAATATATAAAACAATAATGTCCACTATGCTGGAACACTCAAAAACGCGCCAATGTTTAAATGGACCACTCAGGTAAAGCCATGTCCATCTTCTTCCTTGCTCCCTTGCTTTTTGCCTGAAAAATACAGAATGGATAGCGGGGGTTTTAAACCCCCACAAACTGTAACATTCGAAAATAGCGATTAGCGTATCGTTGATCATAAATTGAGCGCGAGGTGTGAGTTATCATCGTTGGGATGTCACGAATCCATTGGTGTTGGTTTGAAGGTCTGATTTTACCCTATGTGCAAATCCCCAAAATTAGAACTCTGAAACCCTAAGCATCTTCCATGACGTTTTTTGATACAGGGCCTCACAACTCAATTAAGTTATGTCATTAGCTTCAGGAGATGCACGTTAGTATAAATCAACATAAAAAACACATGAAAAATGCATGGAATTCAAGATATGATTATGAGTATTTTCATGAAAAGTGCGACATGGTTCTACCATTTCTTTGCGTGCAGAGGTCTGATTTTGATTGGAGAAGATTCCTGGATGTGTCAGGAGTGCAATGGAATAGTTGTTTTGCTTTGAAAAACCCTGAAACTAGGAAAACAGTTTTGAGTTTTTTAAGAAGAAAAGCAAAGTTTTTATTTGATTTGAGGCGCAGCTTTCAGGTCCTGTGCGTTAGGGTTATCATGTGTACATATATGTGAATGTTTTAGGTCAACAAAACAAGCCCAATATCCATGGAATCAATGCTTTTGAATTTTGTGATTTTGCATAATCTTTTTCAATCTTTTTATCATGAAACCTAGCCAATTTTCATGGAATCTTTCTTCTTTGGGCATGCACGAAATCCTTAGGCCTTGATGAGAGATTATACTGCACAAAAGGATTTGAAAACCTTATTTTAGTATTTTTCTTGTAATTAATTTTGATTAAATGAATTAAATAGATTAAATATTCAATTAATTAATTAAAAATAAGAAAATAACTCCCCTTTGGGTCAATGGGTCGTGCATAGATTTTGGATGATGATTCTTGGAAGAATTTGTGGCCCATTAACAATTTTGAGGCATTTGAAGTAAAGTTGACTTTTCAAAATTCCCAAATATTTCCCAACTTCCACAAGGCATATCTTGCTCAATTTTTAAGCTTTGATCATGTTCTTGGACATTTTTGAAAGGTCTTGAAGTCCTCTAACCAATGCCTTTGGTCCCATGTCATTTTGATTTACCAATCTCAAGTTATGGTCTTTGACTTAAAGTCCCTTTTTGTTGACTTTTGAAAATGAACTATAATGTTGAGATTGATAACTTTTTGTGAGAGCATTTCTTGGACTTGGCATGTGAAGATGAGTTGTAGGAAATGTCTTTCTCTTCAAAATGAGCTTTGGATTGAATTTTTCTGATAAACCATGTGGAAGTTATTCCTTGGTCAAGTTACAGTTGACTTTTTCAACTGTCCAAATATGGAAACTTTTGCATCTTGAGACTTTTTGAGCCATGCCTTGAGAATCATGATCAAGAATTGATCAAATGATGTTTGTGGCTTCAAAATAAGATGTTGATAAAAAATTTGGGCTTTTGACTGTCAAATGACCATTTTGCCCCTGCAGTTGATTGTAGGGCAATTAGGGTTTTTGACTGTGCAATTTTGTGCTGTAAGTCTTGAAACTTGGCATGTGGATGCTTGACCATGTTTGCAGGCATGTGGGACTTGTTTAGACCTTTGGAAACTTCAATTTCTTTGTCAGAACCAAAACCCTAGTTTTTGACTGTTAGGAGGCCCTTGAACTGTGCAACCTTTGGGGGATTTTGAAGCATGCTCTTTGCAAATCTTGAAGAAAATGGGAGGGCAAATTTTGTGGTACAACAGTTGCCCCTGTTCAATCTTCTTAGGCCTGAGGATGTAGATTGGCTTATGTGCCTTTCGTAATCCGAAGGTGGGAGATGATTGAACACTAGAGTGCCCAGAAATTTGCGCTCACATGTTGGCAGTGTGATGGTAGAAATGGGCTTATAGATGCCATTTGGAGATTGATGGATAGGATGATGGGCTTATAGATGGCGATGCTGAGAGGTGATGGATAAGTGGATGGGCTTATAGATGCCATCTGGGTGTCGATCGCGTAAGAGTTTCCTTAGCGAGAACTTGCGTACCTGAAAAAGAAAATGATTACCTGGCCTGTTACAAGAGCTGGTCTTCAAATTCTTTGTATAGATGCGCCCTGATTGGTTACAGGAATTGAATCTGGAGCTTCAAAAGGTGATGAATGAACCAGGGATGGTTACTACCTCAACGGGACGGTGAGAGAACCTTGGACGATTACTACCTCAACAGGAACGCTGAGAGAATCTTGGGGCGATTACTACCTCAACAGGGATGCTGAGAGAACCTTGGGCGATTACTACCTCAACAGGAACGCTGAGAGAATCTTGGGCGATTACTACCTCAACAGGAACGCTGAGAGAATCTTGGATGTCTTCTACTAGGATAAGAATCAGGAAGATCTTAGGGTCGATCTGACTGAACCGGAGAAGGCCTTTGACTGGATAAGAATCAGGAAAATCTTAGGGTCGATTTAACTGAACCGGACAAGGTCTTGGAATATCTTCAACTGGATAAGAATCAGGGAGATCTTAGGGTCGATCTGACTGAACCAAAGAAGGCCTTTGACTGGATAAGAATCAGGAAAATCTTAGGGTCGATTTAACTGAACCGGACAAGGTCTTGGAATCTTCAACTGGATAAGAATCAGGGAGATCTTAGGGTCGATCTGACTGAACCAGAGAAGGCCTTTGACTGGATAAGAATCAGGAAAATCTTAGGGTCGATTTAACTGAACCGGTCAAGGTCTTGGACATAGCTGAGAATTTGACTGGATCTTTCCTGAAAGATAAAGGTCAGTCATATGCAATGCATGATATTGATCAAGCAATGATGTTCTCAACATAAATGAGATTGTAAGGTATGATGCGTTTATGCATGTATCATGATGTATGTGATGTTTTTGAATGTATGTTTTTGTCTTAGGAAAATAAATCCTTGACGGGTGCCGGGAAGTCAACTCCTGGGCTGATGTTTGAAGAAAAGAATATTTGTTTCCGCTGGGGAGGATAGTTGCAAGAATACCGGTAGGAGAAGATAACTCCGTTGGGGAATAAACTTGACGAATGGATTACTCTGTGGGGAGAAAAGTATTCTAGCGATCTTGCTGGGGAACAATACTCTGTGGGGAGAGAGATACTTTGCTAGGATATTGATGGTAACTTCGCTGGGGATATCATTGTTGTGTTGGAAGTGTTAATAGACTCCGCTGGGGATAAGAAGACTTTGCCGAGGACGATCTTTCCGTGGCTTTTGGCTGAGGATAACCCAGTTATATCCTGGTAGGGAAATAACCTTTGAATAAAGCCGGGAGATGCGTTCGTGCTCTGCGGGGGATAAGCTTCCAGAATCTACTAGGGATAAGCTTACTGCTGGTGAGATGGATTCCAACTTTCCTGGGGAAACTGGATTGGACTCTCCTGGGGAAATTAATTTGATATGCTGGGGAAGTGGCTCCGTTGAATGTTTGATATGCCGCCGAGGAACAATCTTTAGGTCAAGACTGCTGGGGATGCTTGTTAAGAATGTTCGTATATCGTGCTGGGGAATGTTGAGATCTGCTGGAGGGTACCCAACTTCCTTAAGGCTGATAGTATAGCTTTACTTGGGGAGAGTGCATTGATTTGCTGACTCACTCTCTGGGGAATTAAGATATCTGGTTATGTTCTTCAGCTGAACCTACCTTGTTACCTTGATGGACTGGGCAACTAGATCGCTTAGACAACTCTTTATTGCCCCTGTTTCTAATGTTACCTGTAATTAATCCTTTGTTTCGTATGCAAATATTTATGAGTTAGCAATTAGTGTCAATGCATATATCACAAATTGAACCTTGGACGTTCTTCGTAAAACAGAACAGAAAAGGAAAAACAATTGGCAATTTTAACTGAAAAGTGATTTTTGTATTGATTTTTGAATTTGCCTGTAAAATAGGCGTTTATGTACAAGAGGCTGACGTCCTAGTAAAAGAACGCCACCGAACAAAAGAGTTTATACAGATTTGTACAAAGGAAAATAAAACAGCTGTGTGAAATGAATGATCCCACTGGGTTCCAACTCTGCTATCGCCTTTATATCTTCGAGCGTCTCATCACTTGATGACCTAGTTGAAGATGAAGCTGATTGATCGATGCCGTCTGAACTTGATGTAGATACCGGATTCTGGATGCGAGGTGATCCAATGAGACATAGTATTATGCTTTATCCCTAACTTTTGCCTGGACCGCCCTTTCAGGTTTTTAGTCCACCGGGATACCCATTTTTGCCCAAGCCGCCTTTTCAGGTTTTCGACTTGCCGGGTGTACAGATTTTTTTCATTTCATCCCTTCATTTTGCCCGAACCCTTTTGGTTCGCCGGGAAGCCCTAATTTTTGCCTAGATATGTCAACCTAGCGGGTCTTTTTTCATGCGTAGTATCTTTTTACTGTGTCTGCATTGGCGGGGTGAGGAAGGTCGTCACCATCCATGTTGGTTAGAATCATGGCTCCTCCTGAGAACACATGTTTAACCACAAATGGCCCTTCATACGTAGGGGTCCATTTGCCCCTTGGATCACTCTGAGGAAGGATGATGCGCTTGATTACCGAATCCCCAACTTGATATTCTTGTGGTCTGGCCTTTTTGTTAAATGCCCTGATCATCCGTTTTTGGTACGTTTGACCATGACAAATAGCAGCAAGTCTCTTTTTGTCGATAAGGTTTAGCTGATCAAGTCGTGTCTGGATCCAATCATCTTCACTCAGATCTGCATCCTTCATTATCCGGAGAGAAGGTATCTGCACTTCGATCAGTAAGACTGCCTCCATACCGTAGACCAAGGAGAAGGGAGTTGCCCCGGTTAACGTCCTTGCTGAGGTACGGTACCCATGTAGAGCAAACGGTAACATCTCGTGCCAATCTTTATGAGTCACTGTCATCTTCTGCACAATTTTCTTAATGTTCTTATTCGCTGCTTCTACAGCCCCATTCATCATCGGTCTGTAAGGAGAAGAGTTGTGGTGTTGTATCTTAAACTGCTCGCAGAGCTCGGCGATCATCTTGTTATTGAGATTGGTACCGTTGTCAGTAATGATCCTTTCAGGGACACCGTATCGATAGATCAGGTTGTGTCGAATGAACCGTGCCACAACAGTCTTGGTTACCGTAGCGTAGGAAGCTGCTTCAACCCACTTCGTGAAGTAATCAATCGCTACCAGGATGAAGCGATGCCCATTGGATGCTGTAGGTTTAATCTCGCCGATCATATCTATGCCCCACATTGCAAACGGCCAAGGTGTTGTTAAGACATTCAGAGGAACTGGAGGAACGTGCACTTTGTCAGCATAAATCTGGCATTTGTGACATGTCCGAGAATGTTGGTAGCATTCAGCTTCCATTGTGGACCAGAAATACCCTGCCCGAAGGATCTTCTTTGCCATAGTGTGTCCACTGGAATGTGTCCCGAAGGTCCCTTCATGTAGCTCTTCCATGATCCTTTCTGCTTCTGTCTTATCCACACAACGCAGTAAGGTCGAATCATGGTTTCGCTTGTACAGAATGTCGTTGCTAAGGAAGAACTTCGCTGCGAACCTTCTCAGAAACTTCTTATCGTTGACAGATGCACCCTCAGGGTATTCCTGAGCTTCCAAGTATCTCTTCACCTCATGGTACCAAGGCTTCTCAGTTACCAATTCAGTCTCAAGATCACAACAGTATGCCTGTTCGTCCAGTTTCCAGATGATGATCCGGGGAGCCTCATTGTCCCATTTGACCTTGAACATGGAAGACATCGTAGCTAACGCGTCCGCTAACTGATTCTCCTCTCTTGGGAAATGTTCAAAGGTTATCTCTGTGAAGTGGGGGATCAATGTCAACACACATTCTTTGTAAGGAATAAGATTCGTATGTTTCGTATCCCACTCTCCTTTGATCTGATTGATCACGAGAGCGGAATCTCCGAAGACACTCAGAAACTTGATCCTTAAGTCGATTGCATCTTGGAGACCCATGATGCATGCCTCATACTTCGCCATGTTGTTGGTGCAGTTGAAACATAGCCGGGCAGTGAGTGGAGTATGAGTGCCTTGAGGGGATATGATTACAGCGCCGATACCGTTACCCAAAGCATTGGAGGCTCTGTCAAAATGCATAGACCATCGGGATCCTTCCTCAGGTCCTTCATCCGGTCCAGGTACTTCACAATCAGTCACTATCATGATACTCTCGTCTGGAAACTCGATGTTCATTGATTGATAGTCGTCTACGGACGGATGTGCCAAGTGGTCTGCCAATACACTTCCCTTGATAGCTTTCTGGGTCGTGTACTGGATGTCGTATTCTGTCAAGATCATCTGCCATCTTGCTATTATCCCAGACAGAGCAGGCTTTTCAAATATGTACTTTATAGGATCCATTTTTGAGATCAACAAGGTAGTGTGAGTCAGCATATACTGTCTCAGCCGGCGAGCAGCCCATACCAAAGCGCAGCAAGTTTTCTCAAGCAGTGAGTATCGGGTCTCACAGTCGGTAAACTTTTTGCTAAGGTAATAAATGGCATGCTCTTTTCGGCCAGACTCGTCATGCTGCCCCAGCACACACCCCATTGAGTTGTCAAGTACTGTCAGGTATAGTATCAGAGGTCTCCCCTCAACCGGTAGCATAAGGATGGGTGGTTCTTGGAGATACTCTTTGATTCTGTCAAAAGCGGCCTGACATTCATCGTTCCAACGTACTACCTGATCTTTCTTCAGCAGCTTGAAGATTGGTTCACAAGTAGCAGTTAGATGGAAGATGAATCGAGCAATGTAATTCAGGCGTCCTAAAAAACCTCTGACCTCTTTCTCTGTCTTAGGAACTGGCATCTCTTGAATAGCTTTAACCTTGGCAGGGTCCACTTGAATGCCCTTATCACTTACAACAAAGCCTAGCAACTTTACAGACCTAACCCCGAAGGTGCACTTGTTCGGGTTCAACCTCAGCTTGTACAACTTCAGACGGTCAAACAATTTCTGCAGATGATCAAGGTGTTCTTCCTCAGTTTGGGACCTTGCAATCATGTCGTCAACATACACTTCTATCTCATGATGGATCATGTCGTGAAATAAGGCAACCATGGCACGTTGGTAGGTTGCCCCAGCATTTTTCAACCCGAATGGCATGACCTTGTAGCAGAAGGTGCCCCACTGAGTAACGAAGGTAGTCTTTTCCATGTCTTCAGGTGCCATCTTGATCTGATTATAACCTGAGAAACCATCCATGAAAGAAAACACCTTATGCTGAGCAGTATTGTCAACAAGGACATCAATGTGAGGTAGAGGGAAGTCATCTTTGGGGCTGGCCCTGTTCAGATCCCTGTAGTCGACACACATTCTGACCTTTCCATCTTTCTTTGGTACCGACACCACATTAGCAACCCACTGAGGATAGGAAGTCACTGCAAGAAACCCGGCGTCAAACTGTTTCATAACCTCGGCTTTGATCTTCTCAGACATCTCTGGACGCATACGGCGGACCTTTTGCTTGACCGGAGGGCAGTCTTCCTTGGTAGGCAAGTGATGGACCACAATGTCGGTATCCAACCCGGGCATGTCTTCGTAGGACCAGGCAAATATTTCCATGTAATCATGTAGCATCTGAGTCAACCGTTGCTTCACGCTGAGCTCTAGGTTGGCACCAATCTTAACTTCCTTTCTATCTGTCTCAGTACCCAAATTTATTGTTTCCACTGGCTCTTTGTGTGGTTGAATTTCCCTCTCTTCCTGGAGTAACAGTCTTGCAAGCTCGCCAGGCACTTCGCAATCATCTTCACCTTCGTTTTCGGCTAAGTTGATCGGATTTTCGAAGTCATAACTGGGAGTAGCAGAGTCGTTACCAGTGAGATCCAGAGTGGATTGAAACCTGTACGAGTGAGTGTGTGTAAATACAGCTGTTTTGCAATATATAAAGAAAGGAAAGAAAGAAAAGGAGCATAAGATTTTGAAATGCGAGAAAACGTCCAAGGTCTTTATTCATGATATATGAAATGACAATTAATATACCCTCACAAATGAAGCCACGGTGCCCCGGGTAAGACACCGGGCCATAGAGTTTTAATTGTTTATTACAAATAACAAAACAAAGGAGTTTATTACTGCGTAACAAAAGTAACAGGAGTATGATCTTTAGCAATCCAATTGGTCAATCCACCATCAGTCGTCGGGTAAATCCAGCTATCGAACTCTGACTCTTCTACTTCATCTTCATCCCCAATAGCATTCACTCCTGGATTGGTGATGAGCACAGGAGGTCTTCTGGTTCTAGCTTTGCGCACAGCCTTCTGAGCCTCTGCAGTAAAACCCAGTCCAAACTTGTCAGTTTTAGGTGTAAAATCAGGGAGCCTGCCCCAGTTAGCACATTCATCTTTCTTGATTACAGCCCGGGCATCCTTCAGGGAAGCCATCTTCAAAGGAACATCCTCTTCAACCACTATTTCTGCCGCTGCCAATGTTGGAGGTACCTCTTCAAAATGCTGAAAGGGGGTTTCAATAAACTCCCCGTCCATCTCAATATACCTGAAGGAATTCAAATGGCTCACCATATACTCCTCCTCTCCCTGCACAGTGACAATCTTCCCTCTGACGGGGTACTTGAGCTTCTGGTGTAGGGTAGAGGTCACTGCCCCAGCTTTGTGAATCCAAGGTCGACCCAGTAGACAAGAATACGATGGACGGATATCCATCACATAGAAAGTGGAGTCGAATACTTGAGATCCCACACGAATAGGAATGTCTACCTCTCCATGAACCATCCTCTTAGAACCGTCAAAGGCTCTGACGATGATGTTGCTAGGTTTCAGCTCTAGGCCCTCACAATCCAACCGGTCTAAGGCCTTTTTGGGTAGCACATTCAGGGAAGAACCAGTGTCCACCAACACGTGCGCAAGAGTAGTGCCCCTGCATTCAATAGAGACATGCAGGGCATGATTGTGGTCCTTTCCCTTAGCAGTAAGGTCAGCATCCGAGAAACCCAAACCATTGTCGGCTGTCAAATTGGCTACGCAATCAGTAAACTGGACTGCAGATGTCTCCTGTGGCACGTGAGCCGTCTTGAGAAATGAAATCAAGGCCTTAGCATGAGCCTCTGAGCACAGCAGCAAGGAGAGCATTGAGATCTTGGAGGGGGTATGCCCCAGCTGCTCAACAACATTAAAGTCACTCTTCTTGATTATTTTAAGAATTTCCTCCATCTCTTGTTGACAGGCCTCAGCATTCACAGATTTTGGTGCCTCCATCCGGGCAGGCTCGACTTCAATCCCTTTACCCCAAGCATTAGATGACTCGGCAGCAGGGGAAACAACTTGATCAGAAATGGGAACAGGTACAATTGCAGGTGTTATAGTGAGAGGTCTTTGAACAGTAGGTGGCGCAATGTCAGGCGAGAAGAGCCTGCCACTGCGGGTAACTTTGGCTGGACCAGTGATATTGCTGATGCTGGTGCCAGTGTTTAACTCTTGCTTTATACCATGTACATACACATCTGCCCCATAGTGCCATGGGACAGCCTTATCGGATTCATAGGGGAGAGGCCCCAGAACAGTAATCACAATGGGTGCGACAATCATGATTTTAACCGGCTTCCTTGGGAGAGCCTTGATCGGATTATTGAAAATGGTAACAACAGATACTTCTTCCACCGGAACAAACTGAACAGCAGTCTTCTTGAACAGAATCTCTTTGCTGTCCATCAGCCTTTGGATGCCCAACTTCAGCAAAGGACAACCAGAAAGGGAAACAGCACAGAAAAGGCAACCTTCACTACAACCCGGAAATAAACCGGCCAGCAGTAGGTGCCTCTTAACAGTCATCAGAGGAGTAGCTACATCATTCACAGAAACGGCATACACATCTTCATCAACGGCATTCACTCCATGCTGGGGCATAGGAGCAGTCACCACATTTGGCCTCTCAGGCGCTTCAAATTGTATCTCCTTTGCGTCAATAAGGTCTTGCACCTTATTCCTTAAGGCCCAACAGTCATCAGTGGAATGCCCCGGGCTATCGGAGTGATAAGCACAGCGGGCATTTGGATTGTATTTGGGAGAGGCAGTATTCACAACCTCCGGGGCCTCTCTGACAGTCACCAAATTGGTGGATAGCAACTGCGGAAAGATTTGCGATAGGGTCATACTCAGATGGGTAAACTCTCTTCTGGGTCTTTCAGCCCTTTGTGGATTGGTTTGCCGAGGAGGGGCAGCAGGCTTTGCAATCATCACCGCGTTGACAGATTGGCGGCGCTCTGGTTTCTCTTGCCTTCTAGGCCCATATACAGCACTGGCCTCCTTTTTAAAGGGTTTCTTCTCAGCACTTGAAGATGCCCCCTTCTGAATTTTACTGGACTTCATTCCAGCCTCTATTCTCTCTCCAGTCAGAATAAGATCAGTGAACCCTGCAGACGAATTCCCGATAAGATGATTGAAAAATGGCCCAGATAGGGTCCCCAAGAACATATCCACCAGCTCACGGTCTGTTAACGGAGACTGCACCCTACCAGCCAGATCCCTCCACTTCTGTGCATATTCTTTAAAACCTTCGCTTGATCCTAGCGACATACCCTGGAGTTGGGTACGTGTAGGAGCAAGGTCGGCATTATATTGATACTGCTTGTAAAAAGCAGTAGCCAACTCCTCCCAGTTACGAACTTTGGTCCCATCCAGCTGATAGAACCATTCGAGATGAGTCCCTGAAAGACTCTCCTGGAAGAAGTGGATCCACAAGTTCTTATCCACTGTGTACGGTTGAATCTTCCGCATTCAGTCTGTCTTCCAACTTCTTATACCGGTCTTCAGCAGGAGGATATTGTTCCTCATTAAAGTCAGTCTCGTTGTCAGAGACTACTGGACTTGAAGCCTTTCCCCCCTGGGGACTGCCTTTGCCTACAGAAGAACCAGCTTTTTCATTCTGTAGAGTGTTGCCAAACCTTCGGCCCGAGTTGAAAAGAACAATTCTCTTCTTCTTCTTCTTCTCCTTCTTCAGGAGTAAAGCCTTCAGCTCTTCTTGGCCTTGAGCCAAACCCATGATCAGCTCCTTAAATTGCGCGTTCTGCGCCTGAAGGGCCTTGATAGACATCTCGGTTGATGATGAGTCAGGGTTCATGATGCTGAAATAAACAGCGAAGAATAGTAAGCAACCTGAAAAGAAGAATACCTGCTATGCACATGATGAATGGAATGCGTGTGATTTATGTTTTCAAAGACAATCGGGAATCAACTTTGTAAAAAAAAAGGAACACACTTCATTAGATCCAACTTTGAAATTTAAATTGTTCAACAGGTTGCCCTTAGGCGTTACACAAAAGGGAAATACTGAAAAGGGAAATAAAACTGTAAAAGAACATCTAGAGCTCCTTATTGATCCCATGGTCTCCTCTTCTCAGTACGGATGTAGTCATTCAGAGCTCGCTCATTCTCCAACTGCTTTGTCAGCTTCTGGATCTTCAATTCCTGCTCATTGAACTTTTCCCGGTAAGAATCCCGCTCTTCTCGCAGTTGCGACCAAGACCTCTTTAATGTCTCATAATCAGTAGGTATCTGAGGAGGGAGGACAGTTGGAGGAGCCCTATCTTTGTCAGGATACTCAAGAATGACGGGTCTGACAGCTTCGTATGGCATACCTAACTTCTGAGCACGGATGCGAACCCATTTGTAGTAGGCTTCCATAGGTAGAGAAGTCTTTGGCCCCAAATTTTGTGGGTCAGCCTTATGAACTCTGTCCCAAGCTTTGATGAACCTACGACGCAGCTCGTCACTATCCACCTGAAACTCAAAACTGATGTGAGGCACCAACATATCACGAGGCCCTGCTTTTTTGGCCCTTCCAAACTGACGGAGAGCTAGACATGGATTATAAGAGATTCCTCCTTGAGTACCAATCAAAGGAACATTAGGGTATTCTCCGCAACGATCAATAACAGCTACCTCATCCAAACCTCTGAAAGTTCAAATGATGTCCTTATCAGTGAGGGACATTAACCTATGAGCCCAACCTCTTCCTTCTTGGTTCTTCAGTACGAACTTAGGGAGGTGCGAAATAAACCACCTCACCAACAAAGGGATACAACACCATAGAGTTCCTCGTCTTCGGGCAGTACGAGCATAAAGTTGTTGCAGGATGTCACCCAAGAGAGTGGGCACCGGGTTCTGAGACATAAAGATCCTTATGGCAGTGACATTGATGAAGTTGTCAGGATTAGGAAACAAGACTAGCCCATGGATTAAGAGAGCCAGGATGTCTTCATATGCCCTAAAGTCCAAATCATTCCAGAAACTGTTAGCTTTACCAATCAGAAACTTGGCCAAGAAACCCTTAACTCCGCTTCTAGTCACCCAGTTGTCCATTACTTCTTGATGGGTCAAGGGAAGAGCTGCAGCAACCTCCTCAAGCCTGAGGGTCTTCTCCCAACCAGTGTAAGGAGTCTGATACAAGATAGGGATACCAAGCAAATCAGAGAACTCTTCCAGGGTAGGGACCAGCTGGAAGTCTTGAAAGGTGAAGCACTGGTACAGAGGGTCATAGAACTGAGTCAGGACACTCATCAATTGTTGATCCCGCTTTGCAGTGACTAAATTGAGAAGAGAACCATGCCTCTGGATGAAGGAAGTAGTGTTTGGAATTCTGCTAACCAACTCTTCAAGCAACTCAGGTGGGTGAACAAAATTGAACCGGATAGTATTCCTCCGCATAGGCATCATGATGTCCTACAAAACAGAGCAAAGGTGAAACCCTCTTGTCTTTGAAATGGTCGGCCCTTATGCAGGATGCATGCAATGCTCATGATGTTATGATGTTATGATAAAGCACACCACAAATATTTACAAAGGCACACATGTAAGGCACACAAGTCACACAAGGCAAGCCCTTAAAGTTTAGGCCAGCATGAGGTCTGGGTATTACCCTCTTTCAGTTTATTGGTTCATACCTGTCCTATCAAAGTAACCGGGTTCTTAGAGGATCCCAATATCATTGACTACCCTCAATCGGTCATAACTCCAGCATCGCAATCTTTTCTTGCGGCCAGAACCATCACGAGAGTTTAGCCTCAATGGGTGTAGCATACTGCTATTGTTCTAATGGCCAAGTTGTGTCATTTAAGGTTCTAAGGTCTGTTGGTGTTTAACGACTCCTTGGAAGACCCATATTCTCCTCGTTGCGACACAAGGGATATCGGTACAGACCAAGGTGCCACACCAACGTAGCCACTGCTTCACCCATGTCGGTCTACGCCGGACAGGTCCCTCACAGCTTATGCTACCTAACAGGGTATCCCCAGATTCGGGTTAGGATCTATGTAACTCCCATGCAACCCACAATTTTAAATCAAACAAGTCAATACAATTGAAAACACAGTTATAAACTATCCTAAGGTACACCTCACTTTAAGTTTCCCCAGCAGAGTCGCCAGTTCTGTGATCGGTGGATCTGGAACTGACTGTTTAACGCTGGTTCGCGAAATGTCGCGGAAGCAAGAGTCTCCACCGTCTTTTATTTTCTCCAAATGTAAAGGACAAAAGCACAGAAAAATTCCTTATAGAGATTGCTCTCGGTTCGGGAGGTAGATTTATAGAAAGGGAAGGTGTTAGCACCCTTTCTATCCATGGTTATCCATGGGCGCTTAGATACTTGCTCATTTGTGTTTTCAAAATTGTTGTTTGCTTTTCAACTGTGGGTTTAAAAAAAGTTTCTTTGAAAGTTTCAGATCGACTCTTGTATCAGTCCTCAAGAGTGTTTGAAAAGTTGTTTTTGAAAGCTTTTTGAAAGTGTCGGTGTGAAAAGAGTTTTTGATTTGTTTTGTTTTGAATTAGAGCAAGTATCTACGAGTCGTCTACCTACCCTAAGGAATTAGGCTGTGTAAATGTCCTTAAAGTAGTGCCATCCCACCATTGAGAGGTAGGTAGCACCACCGTTGGAGGTGTTCGGGTCAATTCGAGGGTTCGGGACAGTGTGGTCACTAGAGCAATAGGAAGACACCTTAGAAGCTACCCTCATGCCATGTTCATGGACATGAGGACTTACTAAAACGTCCTCTACTCGACGACCACTTTTCGAGGGGCAAGGCAACAGTGAGGCGTACCCTAGGGGTGGTGTGTGATTTGTGTGTCATTTTCAATTATGTTTGTCTTGTTCATGCATTGGTGATCTACGCTTTGTTTTTTTATTTTTGGCATTCATTCTTTCATGCAAATTATTAGCAGTTAAAAGGTGCGGAATTAAGAGTCCTACGCTATTACAAAGGCGCGGGTCTACATTGCCAAATTAATCCAAGACCCGATTTGAAATAAAATAAAATGCGGAAAATAAATACCCTAATTAATCTATTACAAGGCTTTGGGATAAATACATGCAATTTATAAAAAAGGAAATAAAACAAGCGCGCGAAACAAAATTATAATCGAAAGCGAGGGCGTTGGACCCTTTTAAAGAAATTAAATTAAAATTATGAAATTAATTAAGTTTAAATAAAAGAACGAATTTTTTTGGAGTTTTTGTATTTATGGAGTTTAATGAGAAAATTAAATGGAATTAAAACCCTAATTCTAAACTATTCTTAATTTATTAAAAAGTTTAAGTTGTAACCTAATTTAACCCTAATTATTTAATGACAAATTTATTTACAAAAATAATTAATAATAAGAAGAAGAAATTTTAATTATAAAAAGAAAGAGTAAATAAAAGCTAGAAACCCCAATTTTTATATTTTTTAGTTTATTAAAAGAAAGCATTAAAATTAAACCTAAAATTAAAACTAAGTTAATTATTAAATTTATTTACAAAATATTGATTAAAAAATGAATGAACATATTTTTATTTTTATAGTTTTTTGATTTTTTTTGGTATTTTTATGTTATAAAAAATTAATTTATGAATTAAATAAAACAATTAATTAAGAAGAATAAATAAAAGAAAATAAAAGTGAGAAAGAAAATGCAAACAGATGGGGGTGTTGACCCAATGGAGGAGGTATGGCTGAAGCAAATTGGCCCAATGGAAGTTTGACCACGTTTGACTTTTCCAGATTGCATGTGGAGATGTTGACTGACGCACATGGTGATCTGTAACTTCTGACCATTGGATTGGTCTTGTTGGGCGCGTGGCAAGTTGAGAATCCAGGCTGTATGGTAGGCCTTTGGGCGTATGCTACACAGAATCACGTTAGAAAGGAAAATATTGAATAAAGTGGGGGACCTGGGAATCGAACCCAGGTCCCAAGGCTTGCCAACATCACGTCCCACCAATTGAGCTGCTTAGCATGTTTGTTATTATAGTGGAAAAGAAATAATATATAAAACAATAATGTCCACTATGCTGGAACACTCAAAAACGCGCCAACGTTTAAATGGACCACTCAGGTAAAGCCACGTCCATCTTCTTCCTTGCTCCCTTGCTTTTTGCCTGAAAAATACAGAATGGATAGCGGGGGTTTTAAACCCCCACAAACTGTAACATTCGAAAATAGCGATTAGCGTATGGTTGATCATAAATTGAGCGCGAGGTGTGAGTTATCATCATTGGGATGTCACGAATCCATTGGTGTTGGTTTGAAGGTCTGATTTTACCCTATGTGCAAAGCCCCAAAATTAGAACTCTGAAACCCTAAGCATCTTCCATGGCGTTTTTTGATACAGGGCCTCACAACTCAATTAAGTTATGTCATTAGCTTCAGGAGATGCACGTTAGTATAAATCAACATCAAAAACACATGAAAAATGCATGGAATTCAAGATACGATTATGAGTATTTTCATGAAAAGTGCGACATGGTTCTACCAGTTCTTTGCGTGTAGAGGTCTGATTTTGATTGGAGAAGATTCCTGGATGTGTCAGGAGTGCAATGGAATAGTTGTTTTGCTTTGAAAAACCCTGAAACTAGGAAAACAGTTTTGAGTTTTTTAAGAAGAAAAGCAAAGTTTGTATTTGATTTGAGGCGCAGCTTTCAGGTCCTGTGCGTTAGGGTTATCATGTGTACATATATGTGAATGTTTTAGGTCAACAAAACAAGCCCAATATCCATGGAATCAATGCTTTTGAATTTTGTGATTTTGCATAATCTTTTTCAATCTTTTTATCATGAAACCTAGCTAATTTGCATGGAATCTTTCTTCTTTGGGCATGCACGAAATCCTTAGGCCTTGATGAGAGATTATACTGCACAAAAGGATTTGAAAACCTTATTTTAGTATTTTTCTTGTAATTAATTTTGATTAAATGAATTAAATAGATTAAATATTCAATTAATTAATTAAAAATAAGAAAATAACTCCCCTTTGGGTCAATGGGTCGTGCATAGCTTTTGGATGATGATTCTTGGAAGAATTTGTGGCCCATTAGCAATTTTGAGGCATTTGAAGTAAAGTTGACTTTTCAAAATTCCCAAAAATTTGCCAACTTCCACAAGGCATATCTTGCTCAATTTTTAAGCTTTGATCAAGTTCTTGGACATTTTTGAAAGTTCTTGAAGTCCTCTAACCAATGCCTTTGGTCCCATGTCATTTTGATTTACCAATCTCAAGTTATGGTCTTTGACTTAAAGTCCCTTTTTGTTGACTTTTGAAAATGACCTATAATGTTGAGATTGATAACTTTTTGTGAGAGCATTTCTTGGACTTGGGATGTGAAGATGAGTTGTAGGAAATGTCTTTCTATTCAAAATGAGCTTTGGATGGAATTTTTCTGATAAACCATGTGGAAGTTATTCCTTGGTCAAGTTACAGTTGACTTTTTCAACTGTCCAAATATGGAAACTTTTGCATCTTGAGACTTTTTGAGCCATGCCTTGAGAATCATGATCAAGAATTGAACAAATGATGTTTTTGGCTTCAAAATAAGATGTTGATCAAAAATTTGGGCTTTTGACTGTCAAATGACCATTTTGCCCCTGCAGTTGACTGTAGGGCAATTAGGGTTTTTGACTGTGCAATTTTGTGCTGTAAGTCTTGAAACTTGACATGTGGATGCTTGACCATGTTTGCAGGCATGTGGGACTTGTTTAGACCTTTGGAAACTTCAATTTCTTTGTCAGAACCAAAACCCTAGTTTTTGACTGTTAGGAGGCCCTTGAACTGTGCAACCTTTGGGGGATTTTGAAGCATCCTCTTTGCAAATCTTGAAGAAAATGGGAGGGAAAATTTTGGGGTACAACACCAATCTACATCCTCAGGTCTAAGAAGATTGAACAGGGGCAACTGTTGCACCCCAAAATTTGCCCTCCCATATTCTTCAAGATTTGTTAAGAATCATCTTCAAATGGTTCAAGATTGCTCAAGGGGTAGACAGTCAAACGACCTCCTAAGCCAGCTGCAATTAGGGTTTTGGTTCTTTCAAGGAATTTGGGGTTTTCAATGGTTCAATCAAGTCTCATAAGCCTATGTACATCCTCAAATACCTACATGCCAAGTTGCAAGACTCACAGTGCCAATTTGCACAGTCAAAAGCTCCATTTGACCCACAGTCAACTGTAGGGGCAAAATGGTCATTTTACAGTCAAAAGTCAGAATTTTTGGTCAACATCTTATTTTGAGGTCACAATCATCATTTGATCAAGTCTAGATCATGATTCCACAAGGATAGCTCAAAAATCATCAATATGCAAAAAGTTATTATTTTTGGACAGTAGAAAAGTCAACTGTATCTTGACCAGGGCATAACTTTTTCATGGTTCATCCGAAAAATCCCATCCAATGCTCATTTTGTAGGGGATGTAATTTCCTACAATCCATCTTCACATTCCAAGTCCTAGAAATGCTCTCACAAGAAGTTATCAATTTCTACATTATAGGTCAATTTCAAAAGTCAACAAAAAAGCACTTTGAGTAAAAGGCCATAACTTGAGATTGGTAAATCCAAATGACATGGGACCAAAGTCATTGGTTAGAGGACTTCAAGACCTTTCCAAAATGTCCAAGAACATGTTCATATGATCAAAATTGAGCAAGATATGCATTGGAGAAGTTGGGAAATTTTTAGGAATTTGCAAAAGTCAACTTTGCTCAAAATACCTTATTTTTGCTAATGGGCCTCAAATCTCTTCTTGAAACTTCATCCATGACCTATGCACGACCCATCAAGCTTAATTAAATTTACTTTCTTATTTTTTATTGATTAATTGGATTTTTAATTAATATTAATTCATTTAATTAATTTAAATTGTAGGAAAATACAAGATTTGGTTTTTCAATATTTTTGTGAAGCAAATATGGTCAAGATATGCTGGCAATTTCGTGTACAAATCAAAGATGCAAAAATCTCCAAAATTGGCAACTTTATTCAATCATGAAAATGCAAAAAAGATTTGATTTTTAATCAAATATTCAATCATCAATTCAATGGATTTTTGCTCAAGATTTTGACCTAATTCCATTCCTCTATATATATGCAAGTAAACCCTAACTCATGGACGTGAGAAAGCTGCAGAAAAGAGGCCATAACATATTGGAAAAATTCAAGAAAAGTTGAAACTGACTTTTACGTTCTAGGGCAATTTAAAGACTTTTGTTGATTCTAATACACTGCAGGAGGTTCCCAGGACGTGTTACAATCAAATTCCAGCTTCAAAGCTCAAGAAATCACTGAGAACAGAACCACAGTTTGCACATTTTATCCATAATCGTAACTCTTAATTCACGAGCATTTAACATGATTTTTTGATTGTTTTGCATTGCTAGTAATCATATGAAGCTAATGGTATAAGTTAATTGAATTATAATGCACAAAATCACAAGATGCCATGAACAAGTTTTAGGGTTCATAAGCTTTGAAATTGGGGATTCCTAAACCAGGAAAAATTGAGACTTGTGAGACCCATGACTGAATTTGTCAGAACAAGACGAATAAAACCAAACCCTCGCGAAACATTTATGTGTACCATAACTCTAATCGCTATTTTTCATGCAAGCATATTGTAGGGGTTAAAATCCCCCGCTATCTAATGTGTTTTTATGCAGAACGAAGGAAGAAGACGAGGACGTGTTAACGTATGGTTGGCCGGTTTAAATCTTAGCGCGTTTTTTCATAGTTTCAGCATATTAATTGAGTTTTACATATTATATTTATTTGCTATTCCTATATTGAATGAACGCGTTAGTTGGATTGGCAAGCAGGTGAGTGGAAAGGCTATTGGGACCTGGGTTCGAATCCCAGGTCCCCCAAAATATTTGTTTCTATTTTTCTTAACATGTTCACATGCAGCTTGCAAGAAGGAGTACACCATACGCTTCTAATTCCCAGATGCCATGTGTCTCCATCCTTAAATCCAATGGCCCAGATGGAAGGATCATCATACCCCCAGTCAACACGCGCCATGGACAATCACCAAAGTCAAAACAAGCTTGAGGTTAATGGGCCACAAATTGCACAAACATACCTCCATATTGGGCCAGCACCCCCCCTGGTTTCATTATTTCTTTTCTTCTTTTATATTTTTTTCTTTTAATTATTTTACTATGATTAATTATTATTATTATTATTTAATTAACCCAAATTAACTTATTTTCATAATAAAATTCAGAAAACTAAAAATGTAGTAATTTTATTATTATTATTATTATTATTTATTAATTTCACCCTTTATTATTTTTGTAAATAAATACTAACAAATTAATTTAGTCTTTTTTTTAATTAGGTTAATTTCAATATTTGTTGCAATAAATAAAATAAATTAGAATTAGGGTTTTCACTAACTTTTGACTATTTTTATTTACTTCCTTGAGACATTAAAGAATAAAAAATATTTCTTTTCTTTTAATTTATTAATTAATTAGGTTTAGTTTAATTAAATGCAAAACAACCAAAACTCATTCTTTCTCAAAAAAGGGTCAAAAACTCTAAGGACTTCTCCGATTCAACTTTCTCGCGCGCATATTATTTTTTTGATCCATATTTTATGTAATTGCTCTGAGGATGTAATAGCTTTAATTAGGACTTTTTATCGCTTTTCATTTATTTTCTCGCGATTTACTTTTTCCAAGGGTTTGTTTTTGGCGATGTAAATACCCGACGACTTGTAATAGTTTAGCTTTATTTCCGCAACTATTAACTTCTAGATGTATGCTAACTAGGCTATGCATGACAAGACTTATATCTGAAATTAAAATCAACTCGTAGCTCACCATAACTTGTGCAAAGATAACTTAACATGAAACCTGACACACTCGCACATGCCACTCCTAGGGTATGCCTCACTTGGTTGCCTCGACGTGGTCATTGAGTATAGGGTGTTTTAGAGGTCGCCCTCCTGTCTAAAGATCCAAGTTGCCTCGGAACGGTTTCCTCGGATAAAAAAGGATCTAGGACACTAGGGTTATCGCTAAGGCGTCCTACCATTGCTTTGGTGACCACATGTCCCTATAATCGAATTGACCCGAAACTCCAACGACGGTGCTACCTACTTCTCAATAGTGGGATAGTACTGTCTAAAGGACATTTACACAACTTAGTTTCTTTTGAGTAGGTAGAGGTTCTCAGGTACTTGCTCTTTCAAAAACAAAAATACTTTTCGCACCTACACTTTTCTGACAAAAGTTTTCAAACAAACACTTCATACACTCTTGAGGACAGATACAAGAGTTAAAGCGAAGTTTTCAAAACAAACTTTTTCAAAACCCACAAACACAAGAAAAGCAAAACTTTTTGAAAACATAGTGAGCAAGTACCTAAGAGCCCGTGGATAACCACAGATAGAAAGGGTGCTAACACCTTCCCTTTCTATAATCTACCTCCCGAACTGAGAAACATCTCGAAAAGGAATTTTGCTGTGCTTTTGTCCTTTCCTTGTTGGAGAAAATAAAAGACGGTGGCGACTCTTGCTTACCGCGAAATTTTGCGAACCAGTATTTCAAAACAATCAGTTTTATTTCCACCGATCACACTGGCGATGAATCCCAAAAGTTTACCAGACCTGACTCTGAAAGTGCACTTGCTAGGGTTCAGTCTGAGTTTATATTCCTTTAACTTGACAAACAGCTTTTGCAGATGGTCGAGGTGTTCTTCTTCTGTATGTGAACGGGCTATCATGTCGTCTACGTAGACTTCGATCTCATGATGTATCATGTCATGAAACAAAGCTACCATGGCTCGCTGATAGGTTGCCCCGACATTCTTCAGTCTGAATGGCATCACTTTATAGCAGAAGGTACCCCACTGCGTGACAAAAGTAGTCTTATCCATGTCTTCGGGGGCCATTTTGATCTGGTTGTATCCCGAGAATCCGTCCATGAAAGAAAATACCTTGTGTTGAGCTGTATTGTCAACCAAGATGTCAACGTGTGGAAGTGGAAAATCATCTTTAGGGCTAGCCCTGTTTAGGTCTCTGTAGTCCACACACATTCTGACTTTTCCGTCCTTCTTAGGCACGGGCACAATGTTAGCAACCCATTATGGATAGGAAGTAACAGCCAGAAAACCAGCATTGAATTGCTTCATCACCTCAGCTTTGATCTTTTCAGACATGTCGGGCCTCATTCGGCAGACCTTTTGTTTGATCGGTGGACAATCTTCTCTTGTAGGGAGACGGTGAACCACAATATTTGTATCTAGTCTCGGCATGTCTTCATAGGACCAGGCAAAGATCTTAACATATTCGTTCAACAATTTTACTAAGTGCTCTTTGACACTGGGCTTCAGGTTGGCACCCACCTTAACCTCTTTCTTGTACTCCTCTATTCCCAAATTGATGGTCTCTAGCAACTCTTCATGGGGCAGAATAGACCTTTCCTCTTGTTTCAAAAGTCTGGCTAGCTTTCCAGGCACTTCACAGTCTTCATCATCTTCGTACTCGGCATGATTGACCAAATCTTCAGAGTCACCGAAGGATAAAGCAGAATAGTCACCCATGGAACCCGGAGTGGATGAGTACCTCCATTTTGTGAGTGTGTGTGTGTGTAAGGGATATCCATCCTTAAACAGAACAAAATGTAAAAGGAAAGAAAATGAACAGAACAGTTTGTAGATGAAAACGTCCAATGATTCATTAAACATGGCATATGATAGTGAAGAAATCAAGCCCTTACAAATGGACCTATATGCCTCGGGTAAGGCATAAGGCGAAAAGAGAGTGTACGAATTATTTAATTATTACAGACCAAAAATAGGAAATTGTTCAAAGATAAATTACTGGTTGATGAAAGTGATGGGAACGAATTCTTTCACTTCCCAGTTGCTTAATCCTCCTTCAACGGTTGGAAAGATCCAATCTTCAAAGTTGTCTTCTTCATCATCATCTTCTAAGGCATTAACTCCATGGTGAGTGATTTTTACGGGTGGTCCTCCAACTCGGGAGCGACGCACAACTTTCTGGCCAACATCAGTAAAACCTAGTCCGAACTTGTCAGTCTTGTGAGAAAACTCAGGCAGTTGCCCCCACATTGTACTCCTTCCCTCTTTGATTACAGCCTCAGCATCTTTGAGGGATGCCATCCTAGACACAGGCTTGGAAATGATAGGCACATCAACCATTGTCTTTGCAATTGCGACCTCAGGAGAAACCTGTTCAAAATGTTGGAAAGGCGTTTCTATGAATTCTCCATCTAACTCCACATAGCGGAAGGAGTTAAGATGACTTATCATATACTCTTCCTCACCATGAACCGTTATAATCTTACCCTGAACTGGATACTTTAGCATTTGGTGCAGAGAGGAAGTGAGTTCCCCAGCATTGTGGATCCACGACCTTCCCAACAAGCATGAATATGAAGGACGGATGTCCATCACATGAAAAGTAGAGTTGAAAATTTATGTGCCTACTTTGATTGGGATGTACACTTCTCTGTGAACCATCCTCTTAGAGCCGTCGAAGGTTCTAACAACGATGTTACTGGGCTTTAAGGTCAGACCTTCACAGTCCAACCTGTCCAACGCCTTCTTCGGTAGCACATTTAAAGATGAACCGGTGTCAACCAGAACATGGGAAAGTGTGGTCCCTCTGCATTCTTCTGAGACATGCAGCGCGTCGTTGTGCTTCCTTCCCTTAGGGGTCAAATCAGCATCGGAAAAACCAAGACCATTATCGGTAGTAGGGCTAGCCATGCACTCTTGAAACTGGTCAGCAGAAGTTTCTTGAGGCACATGTGCCGTCTTTAGAAATTTGATTAAGGCCTTAGCATGAGCCTCAGAGCAGAGTAGGAGAGCTAACATGGAGATTTTGGAAGGGGTCTGCCCTAGCTGCTCCACGACATCGTAGTCGCTCTTCTTGATTATCTTTAAGATTTCTTCCATTTCTTTTTGGGTGGTCTCGGGGATTACCACAGTCTGAGCCTTCGTCCTGACAGGAGCTTCTAGTATCCCCTTACCTTTGTTAGTAGCATCAGAGGGTCTAACTTCAGGAGTATCCAATTCTTCAATTATCGGGCTTTGTACGGATGGCTTGACAGGCCCAGAAACTCTCGAGGGTCCGAAGACTGCCCGTGGAGGAGAAATCTCCGGAGAGAAGATCCTTTTGCTGCGAGTTATCTTGCTCGTTCCCACAATATTCCCTATATCAGGGGTTTTATCATCGGAATTCTCTTGGACTGACTCAATCTGCTTGATACAATGGTAAAAGATTTCTCCCTCGTAGTTCCATGGTATCGTTTTGTTAGATTTATACGGGACAGGCCCCAGCATGGTGATCTTTAGCAGAACAAACTTAGGATCATGCGTAATCTTGACAGGCCTTTTGCAGGTCTTGGGAAGATTGTCGGAGATGGTTATTATTGCAATGTCATTGGTTGAAGTAACAAAAGTAGTAGGAGTAACATGAGTGATAGTAGCAACAGGAGTCTTTTGAAAGAGAATCTATTGGGTATCCATCAGGCGTTGGATGCCTGATTTCAACAGTGGGCAGCCAGTTTGCAAGTTTGAACAAAAGTAGCAGTCTTTTCCACAGCCTGGCAATATCCCGGCTTTCATCAAATTCACTTTAATTACTGGTAACAGAGTCAAAAGGTCATCAACAGTGGTAACATGAAGGTCTTCCATAACGGCATGGACATTATGGCCGTGCTTGGGCATTGGGGCAGAAATCACATTCGCCTTTTCGGGCGCATCGAATTCTACCTCCTTGGCGTCTATCAAGTCTTGGATTTTGTTTTTAAGAGCCCAACAGTTGTCGGTATCATGCCCTACACTGTTAGAGTGGTATGCACATTTTGCATTAGAATGATAATAAGGAGAAGAGGTATTAGGGTTTTTCGGTGCTTCTTTCAAGTTGGTAAGATTCAGCTTTAACAAATGAGGGAGGACTCGAACCGGTGTCATATTGATTCGGGTGAATTGTTGTTGTGGCCTTTCCATCCTTTGCTGATTAGCTCTTGGTTGATTGCTGCGAGGTTGGTCGGCTGAGGAGTTTTGGATCATCACAGCCCCCACCGTTGGTCGGCGCTCTGTTCTTCTTTGATCTTTCTAGGAATAAACAGCATAAGCTTCTTTCTTAGCTGGGAAGGTCTTCTTAATAGCAGTGGAAGCGGAGGCATCCTTCTAAATCTTTCCACTCTTAATGCCAGCTTCGACCCTTTCACCGGTCAGAATTAGTTCGGTGAATCCTGTGGATGAACTCCCGATTAAATGATTGAAGAATGGACCTGACAGAGTCCCTAAAAACATGTCAACCAGCTCTCTATCCGACAAAGGTGGTTGCACCCTTCCATCCAAATCCCGCAACTTCTGGGCATATTCCTTAAATCCCTCATTAAAGGCCATACCCATACTCTGTAGTTGAGTACGAGTAGGCGCTAAATCTGCATTGTATTGGTATTGTCGGTAGAAAGCAGCAGCTAAATCTTCCCAGTTGTGAACATCAGATCTCTCAAGTTGATAGAACCAGTCCAATTGTGTGCCTGACAAGCTATCTTGAAAAAAGTGGACCTAAAGATCCTTACTAGAGGAGTGAGTTTGGATCTTTCTGACGTAGGATCTTAGATGCATCTTCAGACAGGACAAGCTGTCATACTTAGCAAATATAGGTATCTTGAACTTGGGAGGAATGATGATCCCAGCGACCAACCCTAGTTCTTCGAAATCTAACCCAGGTACCCTTTTCAACTCCATGGCTGCCAAATGATCCTCAAGATTTTTATACGTATCATCCGCTGGGGGATATTGCTGTTCAGAGTAATCTTCATCCTCTTCCTCTTCTTCCTCTTCAAATTCAGATTTAGAAGGCATTGCAGCTCCTTTTCCTTTACCAACCCCTTCATCAGACGTCGAGGGGAACTCGAGAACCTTTCTAGCCTGGTTTTCAAACCTTCTTCCCATAGTGGCCATACCTGTCCTTTCCTTCTTTTTCTCTTTATCTTTCTCCAACAGTGCTTTAAGGTCCTCCTGACCCTTTGCTAAGGTCATGAGGAGTTGCTGGGATTGCGAATTCTGGGCTTGCAGATCTTTAACCGTCTGCTCCAAATCCATCTGGCTGAAATAAACAACAGAAAGATAAGGAAACCTGGTGTGAAGACCTGTTTATGCATATGATGAATGATATGTTATTCATGTAATGCATTCAAGGATTCAGAAATTCAAATTTGTTGCAAACAAAAAAGAACACACGTCATATTAAGAAGAAATTTGTTAGTACATAAATGCCCCATGGGAAAAATATTACAAAATTCTTAATGTAAAAAGACATTGCGCATCCTATTTGGCGCGATGTAAGTGTTAAGAGTTTCCTCCTCATGAAGTTGGCGGGTAAGCTCCAAAACCTTCTTCTCATTGGCGTAGAAGCTGGCTTCAAAAGTATTTCGTTCTTCTTTGAGTTGTATCCAACTCTTTTGTAATTCTTCCAATGATGTTGGCATGTGTGGATGCAGGAGGGTGTATGGAACCTCTCCTTCCATAACAGGCTCTTTGATCACGGGGAGAATGTGAGGGTAAGGAATTATAAGATTCTGGGCGCGGGTTCGTACCCACTTGAGATAAGGCTCAAGGGGGATGGAATTCTTGTGCCGCAATGTCTTACTATCCACTTTGTTGGGCATCCTCCAAGCTCGGATAAACCTTTGTCGAAGTCCTTGTGCATCATTGTCGAAGTCGAAAACTAGGTCAGGAATCAGCATATCATGAGGGCCATCCCTGTGGGCATATCCAAATTGTCTCAAAGCTAAACAGGGGTTGTTGGTAATTCCTCCCCTAATTCCAAGTAGTGGGACATTAGGGAATTCCCCACAATGATCAATGATGATGACATTTTCTCTGGACCGAGAACACCAATGAACATCAGAATGTGTGAGGGTCATCAACCGTTGTGACCACCTTAAACCCTGCTCATTCTTCAAAACTGATTGGGGAAGGTGAGAAATAAACCACCTTGCTAGAATAGGAGTACAGCATATAAGAACACCTCTTTTCCTCATTGTTCGTGTGTAAAATGAGTGTAGGATGTCCCCAAGCAATGTAGGCACAGGATTCTGAGATATGAAAATCTTGACAGCATTCACATCTATAAGTTGATTAGGGTTTGGGAACAAGACCAACCCATAGATGATAAGTGCTACAATCTCCTCAAAAGCTTATAGATCTAGAGAATTCAAGCAATCTTGTGCCTTCTCAAATAGAAACTTTGCCAAGGAACCCTTGACACCACTTCTGGTTTCCCAATGACCTTTGATGTCAGATGGTTGCAAGTGTAAGGCTTGAGCAACATCTTCAAGCTTTGGTTCTTTTTCCGTACCGTTGTAGGGTAGTTGATGAAGAATAGGAATCCTCAGGAGTTGAGAAAATTCCTCCAAAGTAGGTACTAGTTGGTAATCAGGGAATGTGAAACAGTGGTGTAGGGGGTCAAAGAACTGGAAGAGAACTTTCACCATGTCTTCTTCAATGTTGGAGTTGACCAAGTTGAGAAGTCTACCATGTCTTTCACTAAAGAGAGAATTCTCTGTATCTTGGAAGTAAGCTCCTTGAGTTGAGGAGGGATTCTCACAAGGTTGACCTGAATTGTTTTCCTGCGAAGAGATTCCATGACCTACAAAACAAGAACAAAGATGAAGATCCAAACCCTTGAAATGGTTAGTGGATGCATATAATGCTTTATGATGTTCATGATGTATGCACAAGCACATGTACAAGAAAATCACACAAGATCCTAGTTTCAGGCTTGCATGAGGTTTCATAGGTAAGTACCCTCTTGAAGTTAGTTGGCTCAACCTGTCCTATAAATAGTAACCGGGTTCTAAGGAGCTCAATATCACTGGATTATTTTCTGTGTCATTGTTTCAGTTTAGCCACTTAACTGGCGACCGAAATATTCCAAGAAAACAACCCTCAATGAGTGTAGTATCGAGTATCTACCAACTTCGGACTGCACCAAAGCCGGTCATCTCACTACCCCAAAAAAGGCCAAGATGGTCAAGTAAAGGTTCTAAAAGTCCATTAGTGCTTCATGACATAACTCAGCGGCCCCGTATTCTCTTTGATTGACTCAAAGGCTACCGGTACCCACAAATATGTCGCACTAATATAGCTATTGCTTCAACCATGTCGGTATACCCCGCACAGTTTCCACAACATATTGCTATTTACCTATGAATCTTTCCCAAATTCGGGTAGAGGATTCAAACCCAAACAATAGGACCAAGTGTAAAGAAAACAAAGAAAACAAGACAATCAAACAAAGGTGATCTAAACCCTAAGGTTACTCCACTTTTCCAAAACTCCCCAGCAGAGTCGCCAGTTCTGTGATACGGTGGGAGAACTGACTTGGTGTTTTGCGTTTGTGTTTGCAAATGTTTCGGTTTAGCAAGAGTCGCCACCGACTTTTTATTTTATCCTAAGGAAAGGTCAAAAAGCACAGGAAAGACCTTTGAGATGTTTTTCTTGGGTTCGGGGAGTAGATTATGAAAAGGGAAGGTGCTAGCACCCTTTTCATCCATGGTTTTCCATGGGCTCTTAGTTTTAGATCACTTGCGTTTGCTTTTCAATTTTTTTGAAATGGCGCTTTGTGTGTGGTTTTTGAAAATGCTTTTGAAAAGAGGCCATCATTGTGGAAACCTTTGTAATGATTCTTGTTTGAATGTATACAAAGGTGTTTTTATCTTTTGAAAAGATTTCAATGTTTGAAAGTTTGTTTTGAGAAATGTTTTGAAATTGTGTTATGAGGTGTGTTTGAAAATAGAAAGAATGTTTTTGCATGCTTTTTGATCAAGTAACTCAGAGTTGTCTACCCTATTTTACACAAAGATTTTTCTTATGTTTCTAACCCTTTTGACAGTGTTGTTTTACCATTGAGTTTGGTAGACAACCTTGTATTAGGATGTTAAACGGGACATGCACGGGTCATCGTATAGACCATGATAGCAATTGTGCTAAGTATCTTTAGCAATTTTCCGAGGGACTAGATCATTTTGTATAGGCAACCAAGATAGCGTCATCGAGGGACTATGATCTTTTGTTTTGTTTTTGTTTTTCCAATAGATACTCAACATGCATATCATGGCCATTTGTTTAGGCAACCAAGTGGAGATACCTAAAGGGGTGTTTATGTGCAAGTGTGTTTTATTGCATGCAAGAGTTTATCTTGAATTAGGATTTTCTATTTCATTGATTTTATCTTGACATACATATCCTAATTACTAGCATTTACATTTGAAAGCAATAAAATGTGGAAATGTAAAATCCTACGCTATTACATCATTTAGGGGATGGGGATACACATTTGTACATGGGGGTGGTTCAACGAGAAAAATAGATAAGAAAAGAAAATAAAAAAGGAAGAAAAAGAGAAAGAGAGAGAGGGCTAGCGCGCTTCTGAGAAGAAGTCAGAAGTTCTGACCCAGGCCTGCTGCAGGATTAT
Organism: Vicia faba; assembly: GCA_948472305.1. Taxonomy (NCBI): domain Eukaryota; kingdom Viridiplantae; phylum Streptophyta; class Magnoliopsida; order Fabales; family Fabaceae; genus Vicia; species Vicia faba. The sequence continues at coordinate 1,158,256,064 of OX451741.1, forward strand.
CAACCTGTTAGTGAAACTGTATGAGTCAGAACTTCTGACTCTGGCACCTGCAAAACAAAAACCTGTTAGTGGGAAGGTCAGAAGTTCTGACCCCCATGCACTGCAAGACAAAAGTTTGTTAGTGGGGAAGTTAGAAGTTCTGACCCTGCTGGAAATACAATAATTTTCAGAAGTTCTGATATTATTGACAGCAAAACAGGCTTCAGATGTGCTAACGTCAAAGTCAGAACTTGGCTTCTCCCTGTGCTAGTCAGGACATCTGCAGTTTTATTATTTTTCCACAAAACAGAAAACATGCTTGGGATAACCTCAGCAAATTTCAAAGTGTTTCAAGAGACAGAACCAACAAGGTCACAGGCAGGTTCTATACTGATTCACTTCCTACTTAAGCATTCAGAGGTATGGAAATCCTCTGAACGCAAACAGCAGTAACATGATATTTACATTATGTTTTATTGAGTCTGCAAAGCTGATGATGCTTAGCAGCGTGATGAAAGTCAGCAAGTGCTTACCTGGATGTTAAAAAAGTCTGTGAGTGGGAGCTAGCTTTAGCTCTGATGGTGTTTTGGACAAGTTCTTTTTTAGGATGGGTGGATGGAAAAAAGTATGTGTATGTATGGTCAGAAACTGTATGGGTGTTCTTTGATCACAAAACAAACTGGGTATTAATGAAGTTTGGAGGTAGGAAGTTCAAAGTTTGTGAAAATACCAGGGACTTTTGGACAGAGATTCACAAGGTTGTTGTGTTTTTTTTACTAGAGTTTTCTGTTTCTCCTCTAGCAATTTTTTCTGGATGGTGTCTCACGTCCTCTTTGTGATGGACAATGGTGTCCTATTTATAGGCAAGGCTTTGTGGATTTTTGAACGTTAAAGGGCGCCAATATTATGCAGTAGAGGTTAACTTGTTTTTGAAGGAAGTTCCTGAAAAGTTGTGATGATGGACAGCTTTTCAGCCTAGGCTGGAACAGTAGGCAAGGATTGAGGAGAAGTGACCTCTATAGGCGAAAAGTGGCGCATAGACCCATGCCTAAACCTGCAGAAAGGAGTTTACCAAGCCACACGTGGAGAGACCCATTGGATGAATGTTCAGGAGTGGTTGTGAGCATTAATGAGCATTAAATGGTGATGAGATTTATCAACATAAAAAATCTTGTAATAGGAGATTTTGCATCATTACCTAAAACCTGAGCCAGCAGTTCTGCTTCACCAAAAACAACGTAAACCAAGCTCTGACCTTGGCCTCTTGCTGTCTCAGCAAGTTCTGAGAGTTTTCCAGTATACTCCTTTGATCTGCCTTTAAAGACTCTAGACTTATTGATCTTGCTTCAGTACTTTACCCAATCTGTTGATCCCATTACCTTCTGATCCCAGTACGTTCTGAAGGAGTTTCAGGCTTTGTTGCTTTCTCTAGCAAACTCTGACTGAACTTTTGCATAGATGCTGAAAAAGCCATGTTCTGTTTAAAGATCACGTGCTGAAACATGTTTACAATCTCTGACTGAGTTGGTGTAACTTCTGAAAGAGCCATGCTCTGACTGAATGCTATATGCTGAGCCAAGTTTGCAACTTCTGATCATTTCTGCCTGGAAGTTGGTTCAGAAGCTCTGAAGTTCCATTTTCTTCTTAAACACCCCTTTTTTTAGAGAAAAATTCCCAATGTTTAGAATTTAATTTTTCCAAGGTAAAAGCTTTGCCTTTAGAGCTTGCAAATGACCATTTTGCTCTTGTAAATTGTTTGCTTGGAAAGGAACGATAATGAAGGGTTTGGCTTTGTTTAATAGAAAAACCTGAGAGTTCAGGATGAATTCCTGAAGGATGGGAGGGCAAATTTTGGGGTACAACAACAGCGTTATCCTACTATTGAGAAATAAGTAGCACCGTCGTTGGAGTTGTAATGGTCAATTAGAAAGGGACGTACAATCACTAAAGCAATGTTAGGACACCTTAGTAATAACCCTAGAGTCTTAAGATCATATTCGAGGCAACATTTCCGAGGCAACATTTCTGAGGCAACATTTCCGAGGGGACATTTGATCTTTGTTAGACAGGAGGGCAACCACTAAAACACCATATGCTTAGTGATCATTTACCGAAGGCAACCGAAGTGTGAGTATACCCTAAGAGTGATATGTGCGAGTGATATGTGCGAGTGATTTATTTCAGTTATTTGTCTTTGCACATTAGGGTTTTCTAACTGTATTAAATTATCATGCAATCTTGCCATACAATCCTATTAACATACATCTAGACAGTTAAATATTTGCAGAAATTAAGATGTGAGAAAGTAAATCTACGCTATTACAAGGCTTCGGGGAGGGGAATTAATTACATAGCCAGAAATCCGGGAAAAAGCGATAAATAAAAGCCCTAGATTAAACTATTACAAACCATGCACAGTTACAAAAATATTGACAAAATAAAATATTATGCGCACGATGAATCGAATACGAGATAATTAGGGTTTTGACCCTTGCCTAAACCTAATTGCGATTAATTAAAAAAAAAATTTGTTATATTTTAAGAAAATAATGGAATTGTTAAATTAAAGGAAAATCCTAAGTCTAATTAATTTTAAATTACGAAAAATAAATTAAATTAATTTTAATCTACGGCCTATTTTTGTATTGTATTTATTTGGGACAAAGAGAAAAATAAAATTAAATCAAAAGTTAACCAAATTTCTATTTGATTTTATTTTTGAAAACAAATTATAATTTTTCTAATTTAGACTAAATTAAATTAATTTTGATAAATAAATAAAAAAACTAATCCTAATCTTGTGAGACCTTGATTTTATATTTTTTATGAAAAAGTTTAATTTTTTAATTGAAATGATTAAAGAAATATTAAAAGAATTAAATAAAATAAAGAAAAGAAATAAATGGGCCTGGTTGCAATGTTAAAAGGGGAGGTGAAAACTAAATTTCTGGGCCCAAAAAGGCTAAGGCTTGTTTGACTTTGTTTGATCCAATGCATGGGTTGACCTGGGGTGTATGGTAGGCTCTCCAATGATGGCATGTTGATCTGGGTCAGAGATGCGTTTGATGGCCAGATGTTAAGGGTACATGGTGGACGCTGGAGGCTGTAGTGCACTTGAATTCCTTAAACAAAATAGCATGAACAAAGTTTGGGACCAGGGGATCAAACCCAGGTCCTTAAGCATACTTCCACCCCCATGCTACCATATGTGCTACGCATTTCTGTTGTACATATAATAATAATAATACACAATATATCAAACACAATGGTTAAATAAGAAAAACACGCGGAATTTCAAACTGCCCAACCAGGGGGTGCCACGCATCCATCTTCTTCCTCCCATCCGTCGTTTTAGGTAACAACATCTTTACCTACGGACATGGCGTTGTAGCTATAACCCTGTGCATTTCAAAAATTATATACAAGCAATATAAATAAGATTCAAGACCATGGATCAATTGGGTTTGACCCTCTGATCACAATGGTATCCTTCATTAGGGCCAATTGTTCCTGCATTTGAAAGCCCCAAAACAACAAGGCAAACCCTAGCTATGGAAAATGTTCATATAAGTGTTAAAACTTCAATTAAATGGTCCAGACATGATGCAAACATGATAACAAACACAAATATTTCATTGAAACATGTTCATGATGCAAGAATCATAGCAATGAAATCTGAAAAAAGAATGCAAATTGTGTGACGTCTAGAGGGCGATTCTGGGCGTGTGGAGGCGTGCAACCGGTCGTGCTTGCTTCAAAGAGATTCCAGGAAACGATTGGTGGCTTTGAAAGTCTGTGAATCGGCCTCTAAACTGGAAATCAGTCTACCACTTTTTTGACAATTTTCAATTCTTGCTTGCAGCTTTTTTGACCTCTAAAACCCTCCCTTGTGCATTGGATCTCTTCTCTATATGTAGTTGAACGCATTAGGTCAATAAAAATGCATTGTATCTTTTATCAATTATGGAGATTTGATTTGCTCTTTCAATGCATATGATTCCTTTCCAATTTTTCTCAAATCCAATCTTTTTCAAACCAAATTGCCTTTGCACGAGTTGATCTTTAATTGACAACATATGAGATCTTTTTTCAATGCACAAATCATCCCTAAATTACAATATATGATTTATTAGGATTTATTTGATTTTATTTGAATTTTAAATGAATAAAAATCAAAATAAGTTAAATAAATAAATAAATAAAGCATGGACGGTCCCATAGGTCTTGGACTATGTTAGGAATTATATGCAAGCATAAAAAGTTGGGCCCATTTAGCAAAAGATGCAAATTTGAGCATGTTTGACTTTTGGCAATTTTGCAAAAAGGGTCAACTTGGCCAATGCATAACTCTCTCAATTTTGACCCTAGAGAGGTGTTCTTTGATTTTTTAGAAATCTTAGGATGTCCTCTTAGGATGTCAACTTGGCCAATGCATAACTTTACATGGATGATCTTGAGAACATATTAGGGCCTTGGAAAGAATTTTGGATCCTTTGGACTCAAGCATCTTGATGAAAAATGAAACCCTAATTTGAGGTAGACTGCCTTAGGAGAGAGTTTGTCTGGTCAACTCTTGAACTTCCTTGAGCAATTTGGGGACCTCACTTGCCATGTGTTGAAAAATAAGGGAGGGAAAATTTTGGGGTGCAACAGTTTGTTATATGGAATTCACCTGTATACAACTGTTACTCTGCCCAATGTTTGTGAATACTTAATACACTTGAAGTTTGGTTCTCTCAAGAGGTCTAGTATCTTTGCTTGTTTGGTTTCAATCCAAGGAATGGGAATTCTATCTTGACTCATAATGTCAAATATTGGCTTCTTGTTGGTTAGATGGTTCTTATCCCTATCTTTTACCTTATGCCTTAGGATAGTCTCTTCTTCTCCTTCCATCTTCTTTAATTTCAAAAATCTTTTCCCTCCTTTTGAAAACCCTTCTTGTTTCTAAACTTGAATAACTTTCATAATAAACTTGGACTTAGGTCCATGCAACATTTTCATAAATAAACTTCAATCAACTTAATAATACCTTAACATTTTTGTGAGAAGACTAAAAGTCAATCAATCTCATTTTAAACCATTTGGCCATTTTGTCTTTTTACTTTAAAACTTTTCTCAAATGATTAGACTCTTGACAATCCTTTTAGTGATGCAAACAACTATACTTCTACAATATATAGTGAAGTAAAATATTTTCCACTTGGGTGTTGAGTGAGACATTGTTGATTTTAAAATCCAAGCCATATCCTCCACTTTGAGATGATGCAAATTCTCCTTTCTCATGATTGTGGGTAGTAAGTATGTTTTCCACACGGACAATGACGGTGATGTCTTATCTCTTAAAATCAACCAACACACTTGTGTTTTAAAAAAATTTCAAAAGGTGAACTACGTGTGCCCTGATCCTCTATTGCACAAAAGGTGGTACGTAGGCACTAAAGGTTCGCAACTGCGGCTGGTGCAAAAAATCATAAGAAATATATTTCTTTTCTCACATCCACCATCTATTTTACATACAACATTTTATAGCAAAAATATATAGATTTTTTACAAAGAGGTTCCTACGGAGTACCGTAGATGTTTAGGGTGCTAATACCTTCCCTTTGCATAACCAACCCCCTTACCTTGAATCTTTCCCCCTCTTTTTGGTTTAATCGCTCTTTTCCCATTCCTTTGGAAACAATAAAGCACGGTGGCGATTTTTATTTTTTATCTGTATAAGTATAGTCAACCCAATAGCTTAGTCTTAAACATTTCTACCGCTACAGAAATGAGCCAAAACATTACAAGTCATTTTGAAAGTCAACAAAAATTCATCTTTTGTCAAAGCAATTTACATCAAGTTAAAGACTTCAATTGAAAAAATGACCAACATGAAAGTTGTAGGAGACATCTTGAGGTTTCCATGAAGTCTAAGATCGCCTTCACATGACAAAAATTGTGAGAGTTATGGTTGGCACAAGTTGAAATTTTTTTGAGAAATGCATGAAACCTCAATTGAACAATTTTGAATTTTTGGACTAATGGGCTTAACTTTTGAGGATCAAACATGTTTATGACATGATAGAAGATCTCTAAGTCCATTGGTACATGGTCATATTTTGTATCCTATTTATTTAATTTTTTATTTAATTTTTGTAAAATAATTAAATTAAAAATAACAAATAGTTGGATTAATGTTGGACTATGATCATTTGGACATCTTCTAGAAGGCCCAAGACCTCATAAAAGCTTTCCAAAACCGTGAGAGACATATTTGAGACAAGGATCTTCAAAAATGGCAAGTTAAAAAACATGTTTCGTTGATTTTTGGTAACACCGTGATCACTTGATTCTTTCCTTCTTTGGGGACTTCAATATCCTCCTCTATAAATATTCAAGCCCTCACACTACAATGACACAAAAATTTTGCCTCAAGAAAAGTCTCAAAAATCACAAATTTTCAAAGAAAGTGCACCATTGAATCTCAAGTTCCAGTTTGATTCAGCCCAAACCACCACTTCAAATCACTTCTAAAACATCTCCAAGGTAAGAATAGGTAACTTTTGATTCCTATTTGTACCTAAAACTTGCATACATGACATGTCCGGTTTGCATTATTTTTTATTATTCGTATTACAAATTATACGCATTGTTAACTGATTTTAACAAATCATATCGCTTAGCATGTATTTTTATTTATTTGCTATTTATTTGTATGCAATTGTATAGGTTTCATAAAATTTTAATAGCTAAGTGTTTAATTTCTCGCAAGGTTTTATTAAATATTATAACTGCCCCGAAAGCCATGTAATAGTCCCAGGGATTTACTTTTCGCACTTATATTTTATATACCTGTATACATAACTGTTATATGTATGCTAATAGAATTTGTATGGAAAGACAAAAACAAACGTTAGAAAACATTAACTCGAGATAATATAACTGCAATGAATCACATTTGCACACTTTTCACCTCTAGGGAAACCTCTCTTCGTTGCGCTCGGAAACATGGTCATGTCCATTGAAAGTGGGGATACTTTAGAAAAGACCCTCGATTAAATCATCATAGTCCCTTCGAATAAAGATCATAGTACTGCGATATCCCTCAAGTTGCTTACTAAAAATGATCTAGTTCCTTATTTCCTACAAAGAATGATCTAGTCCCTTCTTTCCTACGAATAATATGATGACGATCCCTTCAAATTGCTAAAGTATCCTTACAAGTTTCTTTCTATGACCATTCGATGACCCTTCGCCCGTCCCTTTACATCCACTAGATAGGTGTGATACGGTGGTAGAATCGACTATTTATATTGGTTTTGCATTGTGTTTGCAAATGTTGCGGTAAGCAAGAGTCGCCACCGACTTTTCTTTTATCCAAATTAAGGAAAGGGTGAAAAGAACAAAAAAAGACATATTCAAGAATTTTCTGAGTAAGGGGGTAGATTATGGAAAGGGAAGGTGTTATCACCCTTTCCATCCGTAGTTATCTACAGGCTCTTAGATGCTTAGCTCATTTTGAAATACCTTGTTATTTGTGTGTTTTTAAAAAGTAGTTTGAAATTGCCTTAGTGCGGCGATCTTCTTCATGATAACTCTTGTATCAGTCCTCAAGAGTATTAATGAAGCAAATGTTTTTGTAAGTTGTTTTTGAAATGTGTAAGTGTAAAATATTTGTTTCGAGCATAGCATCTAAGAACTATCTACTTATACTCGAAAAGGTTGTTCTTTTCCTCCTATCCTTTAGAAAGTGATATCCTACTATTAGTGACTAGGTAGCCCTTATCGTTGGGTGTATGAGGGACATTCGAAGGGAAGTACAGTCATAAAGGCAACATGTGGAGACGATTTAGAAATTTTGTTTAGGGACTAGATCATTTACCAAGAGGCAACTGTAGGGTCATCGAGGGACTAGGATCTTTTGTTTTACGGGTCTTTGCTAAAGCCTCCCCATTTCAAGGGACATGACTGTTTTTCTAAAAGGCAACCAAAGTGGGCGTACCTTAGAGGTGTATATGTGCAAGTGATTAAATTCAGTTTATTTTTCTTTGTGTTAGGTTTTCTAACTTTTGGATTTTAATCTTTTCCATACAATCCTATTAGGCATACATCTAAGCAGTTAATATATGTAAGAAATTTAAAGTGCAGGAATATAAATCTACGCTATTACAACGCCTCGGGGAGGCAATTATTACAAGTCTAAAATTTGGGGGAAAATAAATAAAAGCGGTAAAGAGTCCTAATTAAATTCTATTACATCCCATGGGCATGTACATTAATAAAAATGCGAAATTTAAAATAAGCGCACGAACCGAAAATACGCCTAAAAATTCTAAGGTAAAAGGAAATCTTTTTGTTTTGTTTTTAATTAAAAAAAGAAAATAAAACTTAAGTCTATTTAATTTTAATTTCAAGAAAAGGTTAAAATAATTAATTAATTTGTTTACAAAATTAATTTGATTAATAAAGCATTAACCTAATGTTTTTTTTTGTTGTGATTTTTTAATTTAAAGTCGATTCAAATGATAAATTCAATAAAGAAATAACAAAAACAAAATAAAAATACAAAGGGGAGCATCCTTCGATCTAGGGAGAAATGGGAGGCTTTTGATTTACAGGAAGGTGTCTTTAGATCCAAGGGAAGATGGCTATCCGTCGATCTAGTGAAATAATGTTATCCTTTGATCCAGTGAAAGTACATGGCTTTCGATCCAAAGAGCATTGTTGAAAGGGCCCAATGGATCACCTGTGAGGGCACTGAATCTGCAAAGATATGTTAGAAAAACAAAGATGTAGGATGTAACACCCCAATTCTACCACAACCAATTATGCAAGATAAATCAGAGTTATAAAATTTCAATCACACAAGTGAATCGGGACGTCACAAATTCTTCTAATAAATTCATTGCATTCATCGTGGATATATAACACTTTTAAAACATCGGATGAACCATCGTCATAACATCTTTAATAAAATATTTCAACAACTACACAGTGGAATTCTTCAATAACATCTTTAAATAAAAACAACAACTTCGAAACATCTCATATTTAATAATAATCAATTCAAAATTCAGCAACTGAAAATCATACGTCAAAAATAAGCAAGCGTTCATCCCCCCCACCCCGAGTGTTACATATCAGAGCAATGACACCGACTCGAACTTATTGAAGGTATACAACCTTCACTCGCGATTACCTGCATGTTACCAACATAAGGGCAACATTCAAACAGAAGGGGTGAGATATCTAACAATATAATAAAGCGCATGATAATTAATATATTAAATCAGATCAATAATTTCACCACTTCTCATCTCATAATCAAATATAAATTCCGCATATATACTCATTCATCAACATCAAATACACTTCATTACTCAATCATATAATGCGACTAAAAACTATGCAAATGCATGTGGTACCATTGGAGCAGAACTCCCATCTCAAAAATCTTCCAATTAATAGAGGCATCAACAAGGCATAACCTTTATCTCAAAATTTGCCAATCCAGGCCATCTCAACGAGCATAAGCTCCATCTCAAAAATGCAATGTATGCGACTCTTCATGAATGTAATGTCAACACTCAATCAACCACATCTCAATTATCTCAAAGCAACAACATCTTATAAACATCTCAGAACAACATCTCATAAACTTCTCAGAACAACATCTCATAAACATCTCAGAACAACAACATCTCATAACATCTCAAAACATCTCAATTACAGCATCTCATAAACATCTCAAAATAATTTATTAAACATCATTTATTTATCAAACGTCATTTGTTCATCATAATTATCATACACAACTTTAATAATCACATCTCACTAATAACTCAGTTGTATAACAATATTACAGTAATCAATACTGTTATTCTACTACTGTACATCATTACTGTCACTAAATCCTACTGTCATAATTCTAACAACAGCCTCTAACATCTCATATTCATCAATTTGTCCCAAAAACAGCACAATGGTCATCTACGGGAATTAATTCTAAATCCTAAATTGATTACTGGGATTACACCTCTTAATCATCATCTAAATCATCTAGAATAAAGGTCATCGCGTTATCTAATCAACGCTTCAAACGGCATCTCAAACAGCATCCTAAAACTCAAGTTACAGCAATTTAAAACTGATTCTCTCAAAAATCAGACCTTATGTATCGACACAAAATACTATGGATCGACTCATCCTGCTTCATCTGCACTGCATGAGTCGACACATCCTCCTCATGGATCGACTCATTCTGGCTTTCAATACAGCATGTATCGACATATGCACTTCATCGGTCGACTCATCCTGAGTCTCACACACTCATGCATAGACACATCCTCTCTTCGTGTCGACTCATCCTGAGTCTTGTACTCATCATGCATCGACGCAAGCCCTGTATGCATCGACTCATCCTGAGTCGAACATCCTTCATGTATCGACACATCCAGCTTGGGGTCGACACATCCTTCGACAGTCTGCATAATTTTCTGCATTTTCTACTGTAATTCACTACGGGAATCATATTCTTAACCTTACAAACCTTATTATAAACATGATATTTCATATCCTAACATTATCCTCTATTACCACATCGATTAGACAACATAATAACATCATTATTCATCCAGAATTCATCAATATTCACCATACATCATTCATAACACATCTAATTCAAGAACAAACAACAATTACATCTAACCCCATATATCAAACATCGTAAACCCAATTATAAAGCTAGAACCCCACCCTTACCTTGGATTGAAGGTCGCTCTACAATTTCCGGGTTGAATTCTTCGTTCTTGCCATTTTCCACTTTTCCCGCAACTTCACGTTCTTCACAATCCTTATTTCTCTTCTTACTGCTTCCTCTTTCTATTCTTCTCACAAATAATAAAATAACCTAATATTATTATATTATTCCTTATTGGGCTCAAAACCTACACCCCCTTAATACTTCCACTCACACATTATAGGCCCACATTAAATAATATTAACTTCTAATATTATTTCACCACCCAATAGTATAATACCTCAAATATATTATTATTTCTCCATTTAATAAAATAAATCCAATTATAATAACACTTCTTCACAAATATTCCAAAAATAATTTAATTAAATAATTAATTAAATTACGGGCGTTACAACTCTCCCCCACTTAGAATATTTTCGTCCTCGAAAATTTACCTCAATCAAACAATTCAGGATAGGAGTCTCGTATCTTGCTCTCCAATTCCCAAGTCATTCTTTCACCAGCAGCTCCTAGCCAAACCATTTTAACCAAGGCAATCTCCTTTCCCCTCAGAGTCTTCATTTCACGATCCGCGATCCGTACAGGCATCGTCTCCATCGTAAGATTATCCCGTACTTGCACATCGTCCATATGCATCACATGAGATGGATCTGAAACATACTTCTGAAGTTGTGACACATGAAACAAATCATGCAAATTCTAAAGATTAGGTGGTAAAGCCACTCTATAAGCAACATTCCCCACTCTCTCTGAAATCTGATACGGTCCAATAAAACAAGAAGTGAGCTTCTTAGACTTCAACGCTCGCCCAACACCAGTCACAGGTGTAACTCTCAAAAACACATGATCACTAGCTTGAAACTCTAAATCCTTCCTTCGCTTGTCATGATAAATCTTTTGTCTACTCTGTGAAGCTTTCATCTTTTCTCGAATCAACTTCACCTTCTCAGTAGTCTCACGAACAAGTTCAGGTCCAAGTACTACACTTTCACCAGATTCATGCCAACATAACGGAGTTCTACATCTTCGACCATATAACGCTTCAAAAGGTGCCATCCCAATACTAGAATGGTAACTGTTATTATATGTGAACTCTATCAACGGAAGATAAGTATCCCACGAACCTCCCTGCTCGAGAACACATGCCCTCAACAAGTCTTCCAACGATTGAATCATTTGTTCAGTCTGACCATCTGTCTGAGGAGGACACGCTGAACTCAACCTCAACTTAGAACCCAACGCTTCTTGCAAACTCTTCCAAAAATCAGAAGTAAATCTTAGATCTCTATCTGACACAATGCACAAAGGAACACCATGCAGCTTCACAATCACACTAACATAAATCTCAGCCAACTTCGACACTGGAAACCTGATGTTAATAGGAATAAAATGAGCTGACTTCGTAAGCATATCAACAATCACCCAAATTGAATCATTTCCTCTTGAAGTAATAGGCAACCCCGTCACAAAGTCCATTAAAATGCTATCCCATTTCCATTCATGAACTTCTAACGATTGCGTCAATCCTGCAGGCTTCTGATGTTCAACTTTTGACTTCTGACAAGTCAAACATGCATACACAAATCGAGCCACATCACTCTTCATCCCAGGCCACCAAAACAAACCATTCAAATCTTGATACATCTTTGTAGCTCCTGGATGAATACTCAACTTACTTCTATGACTCTCTTCAAGTATTACTTTCTTCATCTCAGAATCATCAAGAATACAAATCCGGTCATGAAATGTCAACACACCTTGCTCATCTAACTTGAAATCACTATTCTCATATTGATCGATCCCAACCATCGAATCTACTAGTTTCACATCCAACTTCTGAGCTTCTCTGATACTGTCTAAAATTTCATTATTAATCTTTAACATACCCAACATAACACTCTGCGGAGTAACCTCACAAACTAAGATCATATCTCTGAACTTCTCAATCAATCCCAACTCTTTGATCATCATTGCTGACATATGTAAAGTCTTTCGACTCAACGCATCAGCTACCACATTTTCGTTTCCTGGATGATAATTCAAACCAAAATCATAATCCTTTAATCCTTTTCTGATCAAATAAATACTTTAAGCTCTTATGGTCACTAAACACTTCAAATCTAGAACCATAAAGATAATGCCTCCAAATCTTCAACACAAAAACAACTACAACAAGCTCTAAATCATGCGTAGGATAGTTGTTCTCATGAGTCCTCAACTTCCTCGACACATAAGCAACTACCTTACCACTCTGCATAAGCACACCTCCTAAACCCATCTTGGAAGCATCACAATACACCACAAAAGGCTCTCCTAGATTAGGCAACGTCAAAATCGGAGCCGACGTCAACCTCTTCTTCAATTCCGTAAAACTTTCTTCGCACTGAACATCCCAAACAAAAGCTCTACCTTTATAAGTCAACTTAGTCAACGGAAGTGACAACTTAGAAAACCCTTCAATAAACCTTCTATAATAACCAACTAATCCCAAGAAGCTTCTAATCTCAGTAGCTTACTTTGGAGTTTCCCATTGCAACACATCATCAACCTTCGATGGATCTACAATAATGCCACTACCTGAAATCACATGACCAAGAAAACTAACCTCCTTTAACCAAAATACACACTTGGACAGCTTTTCATACAACTTCTTTTCTTTCAAAACTTGCAATACTACTCTTAAATGTTCAGCATGCTCTTCTTCTGACTTAGAGTAAATCAAAATATCATCGATGAACACAACTACAAATCGATCCAAATAAGTATGAAAGATACGATTCATATATTCCATGAATACTCCTGGCGCATTAGTAACACCGAAAGGCATCACCGGATACTCGTAATGTCCATAACGTGTTATGAAAGCCGTCTTCTGAATATCTTCATCCTTCACTTTAATATGATGATAACCCGACCTCAAATCAATCTTGCTAAACACACGGGCATACACTAATTGATCCATCAAGTCATCTATTCTTGGAAGCGGATACTTGTTCTTAATTGTCACCTTGTTCAACTGTCTATAATCCACACAAAGCCTCGTACTTCCATCTTTCTTATTCACTAACAACACTGGAGCTCTCCACGGAGATATACTTGGTCTTACAAACCTCTTCTCAAGTAACTCTTCCAATTGCTTCTTCAACTCAGACAACTCAGACGCAGACATCCTGTATGGTGCCATAGACACAGGTCTGGTACCAGGTACAAGATCAATTGCAAATTCAACTTCCCTCTCTGGCGGTACATCAGGAATCTCATTAGGGAAAACTTCAGGAAATTCACACACCACCTGCAATTCCTCAATTATAGCTTGAGTCTCTACAGATAGAGACGCCATCAACGAAAACATTTATGCTTCCTCTTGCATCAACTTTCTCAACTGTATAGCAGACAACAAACCATCTTCCTCTTCTTCAGGAGTAGAAAACTTCATCGACTTGTCATAACAGTTAATATGAACACAATTATGCTCTAACCAGTTCATACCAAGAATAAAATTCAAACCTCTTAACGGCAAACAAACCAAATCAACAACAAAGTCTTTGTCGAAGATCGACAAGGGACACTTAGCACACACAAAAGAAGTAGTCACCGATCCCTTGGCTGGAGTATCGACGACCATTTCTCCACTCAAAGAAGACAACACAAGACCCAATCTTTCAACATAATCAGCAGCAATAAAACAATGTGTAGCACCAGTATCAATAATAGTAATTAAAGGAGTACTATTAATGAAACATGTACCTCTAATAAGTTCGTCCTCAGCAGCTGTCTGATCATCAACCAAAGCAAACACTTTACCACTTGAATGAGCCCTCTTCGGTTTTGGACACTGGCTACCAATGTGCCCTTCTTCTTTACAGTTGAAACAAACCACATTCTTGTTCTCACACTCAGATACAACATTTCCTTTCTTACCATAACAGAAACACCTCTTAACTTCAGTAGTGCACACATTACTCTTGTGTCCAGGTTTCCCACACTTAAAGCAAATCACACCAGCAAGAGTATCTCCCCCACTAGTCCTCTGACCATGAGCAACTCTCTGCTTACCCTTACCAGCTGGGGCATCATAAGGTTTACCACGACTCTGTGGGTGCTTACCCCTCTTCTCACTGATAATCTTGTAATGTGCATTATTACCTTCCTCATAAATCCTACAGATATCAACCAAATCAGCAAAGATACGGATCTTCTGGTATCCAATTGCCTTCTTAACTTTCGGGCGTAACCCATTCTCAAACTTAATACACTTCGAAAACTCAGCATTTTCCTCAGCGTAATGCGGATAAAACTTGGCCAATTCAGCAAACTTGGAAGTATACTTAACAACAGACATACTTCCTTGCTTTAGCTCAAGGAACTCAATTTCCTTCTTACCACATACATCTTCAGGAAAATACTTTCTCAAAAACTCCCTACGAAACACAGTCCAAGTGACATTCTCACCTGCAGCTTCTAACTTCTGGCAAGTCTCTAGCCACCAGTCATCAGCCTCGACTGCTAGCATATGAGCCCCATAACGAACCTTATGCGCTGGAGTGCAGTACATAACGCGAAAGATTCTCTCAATCTCTTTCAACCATTCCAATGCTCTGTTAGGATCATATTTTCTCTTGAACATAGGTGGATTCTCTCTCTGGAAAGTCGCCAAGCTACGAGATCCAACATTGTCATCAGCATTCGGCTGATTTTCCATCGCATGAGCCATTGCTTCTAAAGCAGCAGCAAGTGCAGCATCATTCCTTCCAGTCATCTCAACTTCTCACTACAACATAAACAACGGTTAGAACATCAAAATAACAATACTCGATTGTTAGACAACTACGAATCGATGACAAGGTCGGACCAATCTTTTGCTCTGATACCAACTTTGTAACACCCCAATTCTACCCCAAGAAAATATGCAAGATAAATCAGAGTTATAAAATTTCAATCACACAAGTGAATCGGGACGTCACAAATTCTTCTAATAAATTCATTGCATTCATCGTGGATATATAACACTTTTAAAACATCGGATGAACCATCGTCATAACATCTTTAATAAAATATTTCAACAACTACGCAGCAGAATTCTTCAATAACATCTTTAAATAAAAACAACAACTTCGAAACATCTCATATTTAATAATAATCAATTCAAAATTCAGCAACTGAAAATCAACAGTCAAAAATCAGCAAGAGTTCATCCCCCCCCCCAAGTGTTACATATTAGAGCAATGACACCGACTCGAACTTATTGAAGGTATACAACCTTCACTCGCGATTACTTGCACGTTACCAACATAAGGGCAACATTCAAACAGAAGGGGTGAGATATCTAACAATATAATAAAGTGCGTGATAATTAATATATTAAATCAGATAAATAATGTCACCACTTCTCATCTCATAATCACCCATAATTATAGCATATATACTCATTCATCAACATCAAATACACTTCATTACTCAATCATATAATGATACTCAAAACTATGCAAATGCATGTGGTACCATTGGAGCAGAACTCCCATCTCAAAAATCTGCAAATTAATAGAGGCATCAACAAGGCATAGCCTTCATCTCAAAATTTGCCAATCCAGGCCATCTCAACGAGCATAAGCTCCATCTCAAAAATGCAATGTATGCGACTCTTCATGAATGTAATGTCAACACTCAATCAACCACATCTCAATTATCTCAAAACAACATCTCATAAACATCTCAGAACAACAACTTCTCATAACATCTCAAAACATCTAAATTACAGCATCTCATAAACATCTCAAAATAATTTATTAAACAACATTTATTTATCAAACGTCATTTGTTCATCATAATTATCAAACACAACTTTAATAATCACATCTCACTAATAACTCAGTTGTATAACAATAGTACAATAATCCATACAGTTATTCTGCTACTGTACATCATTATTGTCACTAAATCCTACTGTCATAATTCTAACAGCGGCCTATAACATCTCATATTCATCAATCTGTCCCAAAAACAGCACAACAGTCATCTACAGGAATTAATTCTAAATCCTAAATTAGTTACTGGGATTACACCTCTTAATCATCATCTAAATCATCTAGAATAAAGTTCATCGCGTTAGCTAATCAACGCTTCAAATGACATCTCAAACAGTATCCTAAAACTTAAGTTACAGCAATTTAAAACTGATTCTCTCAAAAATAGGACCTTATGTATCGACACAAAATACTATGGATCGACTCATCCTGCTTCATCTGCACCGCATGAGTCGACATATCCTCCTCATGGATCGACTAATTCTGGCTTTCAATACAGCATGTATCGACACATGCACTTCACCGGTCGACTCATCCTGAGTCTCACACACTCATGCATCGACACATCCTCTTTTCGTGTCGACTCATCCTGAGTTTTGTACTCATCATGCATCGATGAAATCCCTGCATGCATCGACTCATCCTGAGTCGAACATCCTTCAAGTATCGACACATCCAACTTGGGGTCGACACATCCTTCGACAGTCTGCATAATTTTTTGCATTTTCTACTGTAATTCACTACGGGAATCATATTCTTAACCTTACAAACCTTATTATAAACATGATATTTCATCTCCTAACATTATCCTCTATTACCACATCGATTAGACAACATAATAACATCATTATTCATCCATAATTCATCAATATTCATCATACAACATTCATAACACATCTAATTCAAGAACAAACAGCAAGTATATTTAACCCCATATATCAAACATCATGAACCCAATTATAAAGCCAGAACCCCACCCTTACCTTGGATTGAAGGTCGCTCTTCAATTTCCGGGTTGAATTCTTTGTTCTTGCCGTTTTCCCCTTTTCCAGCAATTTCACGTTCTTGACAATCCTTATTTCTCTTCTTACTGCTTCCTCCTTCTATTCTTCTCACAAATAATAAAATAACCTAATATTATTATATTATTCCTTATTAGGCTCAAAACCTACACCCCCTTAATACTTCCACTCACACATTATAGGCCCACATTAAATAATATTAACTTCTAATATTATTTCACCACCCAATAATATAATACCTCAAATATATTATTATTTCTCTATTTAATAAAATAAATCCAATTATAATAACACTTCTTCACAAATATTCCAAAAATAATTTAATTAAATAATTAATTAAATTACGGGCGTTACATAGGACCTGGGTATCAAACCCAGGTCCTTCGATCCTGTGTGTGTTGGTCTGTTCAGGCTGGATCTGCAACAAGTGTTAGAAACAAAACAAATGCAGACCTGGGTGTTGAACCTAGGTCCTTAATCTTGAATACAAATCGAATACATTACAAGTGTTAATATATCATGCAAATGTAAAGTTTGTTCTATAGCCAAGTCTTACCGACAGTGGGAGGCTTCGATTTGGCACTTCTGGGCGTGGAGATGCTTGCTTAGGGGCTGGTGTGGAGTCATGGATGCAAGGTTTTTGTCTGGCTAATGCTTGTATGGGCAAGAATGCTTCTGTCTGATACAGTGTATGTGTGTTCCCAATGGTTTTTTCCTCCGCCCTCTTTTTTGTGTCCTTTTGCAATGTGTTCTAGGCCTTGTATTTATAGGAGTGTGATGTGCATGGAAATGGAAAGGGACAGCCATTAACTATGGCTTTGAAAGTAGAATCAAAATATATCAGCCATTAACCATGGATTTGAAAGAAAAGATCAAGTATTTGAAAAGTTTCCATTTTTTATGATTTCCTACCCTTTTGGGTTTTGAATGAACCTGGAAATGTTTCAATTCCTAACTCCTTCAAATTCCTCCAAGTCTTGCCCTTCGATTGACTCTGAGTTGCCGCCTTCTAATGGACCTCATGTGCACCCTTCAAATGGACCTTATGAATGCTTCTTCGAATGGACCTTTTGTTACTTCCTTCGAATGGAACAGCTGTACATCCTTCGAACATAACACCTGTACATCCTTCAAATGGCCCTTTTGTGTGTCTTTCGAATAGCACGCATGTATGCCTCGTGCATTCTTCGAATGGGTCACCAATGTGTGCTTATAATGTGGCAATCATGTGTTGAAAGGTTCAGAGATAGAGTTGACGCAAGCAATTTCGAAGGGAACCATTTCTCAGTCGAAACTAGCACAAAGGAAGCCAATGCCTTGTGGATGTTAGAAAAAAGAGGTCATTGCTCTGTGAATCGAAGGCCAGTTGAAAGGCTATTGGCCTTGTGTAGTGAAAGAAAGCACAGAGGAAGCTTTTGCCCTTGTGAATAGAAACAAACTTGCAGGGGTTCTTGCCTTACACAGTCGAAGCCTTGTGAACTTAACTTGATCGAAGGAAGCCTAGCGCCCAATCGAAGACTTTGTGAACTTATCTTAATTGAAGAAGGCCGAGCGCCCAATCGAAGACTTGCACACCAAAGTCTGATCGAAGGGTTTTAGATGCCCAATCGAAGCTCCCTGTCAAGATACCAATCGAAAAACAAACTGCTCAGGCGCCAATCAAAAACACCTTGTCTCAAAGCTAATCGAAGACACCTTGTTTATCTTCAAAAATATTTTTTTCTTTAATCAAGTGTTTGTGACCATCCATATAAGAGAAAGCCTGGGAAAACATGAGAGGGCAAATTTTGGGGTACAATAATTGGGCTACCTTCAAACTAATGGTATGGATAGTACTATCTCTAAAGGAGAAGGAAAATAATAAGAAAGACCTTTAGTGGGTAAGAATTCTTAAATGCTTGCTCATAACTTTTCTCGAAACATTTTTTCATACATCACTTTTAAACGGAATATTTTCTAAAACACTTTGCACGCATTCTTGAGGACTGATACAAGAATCATTACAAAGTTGGCCTTACATTGGATTTTCAAAATACTTTCAAACAAATCACACACACAAAGCAAGATTTTCAAAAATGAGCTAGCAATTAAGAGCTCGCAGATAACTACGGATGAAAAGGGTGCTAATACTTTCCCTTTTCATAACTTACCCCCTAAACTCAAAATCTAT
Organism: Vicia faba; assembly: GCA_948472305.1. Classification (NCBI taxonomy): domain Eukaryota; kingdom Viridiplantae; phylum Streptophyta; class Magnoliopsida; order Fabales; family Fabaceae; genus Vicia; species Vicia faba. Next base: position 1,158,275,783 of record OX451741.1, read on the forward strand.
CAAATTTCTTTCCTGTTATTTTCTCCTTTCCTTATTGGATAAAAGAAAAGTCGGTGGCGACTCTTTCTATCCGCAACATTTGCGATAAAATGCAAAATAAGTTAGTCCTCCCACCGCATTACAGAACTGGTGACTCTGCTGGGGAGATAATTAAAAGAGGGGTTACCTTAGGAGTTTAAATCAATTTACTTTCTTAAATTGTGTGCTTTGTATGCTTTAAATTTAATAGCTTGCTTGGCTTTATTGTTTGTAAGATCCTACACCCGGATCTAGGGATGTCGTAGGTAAGTAGCAATAGATCATGAAAATTATATGGTGTAGACCGATATGGTTGAAGTGATGGCTACGGTTAGTGAGACACTTTGGTTTGTACTAATGTTCTTTGAGTCATTCAAGGATAACATTGGGCTTTCGCATGGTGTCATTAGGACTAACTTACTTTTATAACCTTAATTAACCCATCTTGGCCATTAGAAGGTAGTGAGATAGTTGGCTTTGGTGCAGTCAAAAGTTGCTTGATACTCGATGCTACGCTCATTGAGATTTGACTCTCGATATGTTTTGGTGGCAAGCCAGTTTTCACGTTGAAATAAAGCCTACGAGAAAGATCGGTAATATTAGATTCCTAGAAACTGATTACTATTTTAGGATAGGTTGAGCCAACTTAACTTCAATAGAGAAGGATATTCATCTATGGACCTCATGCAATCCTTTAAACCTAAGGCTCTTGTGTGATTTGTTTGTGTTTGCTACTTGTTTAAACATGAACGTAACATCATGACATCATGACATCATAAAAATTTCACTAACCGTTTCAAGGATCTAGGAATTTATCTTTGTCCCTTGTTGCAGGTCATGGCTTCCGCTTGTAGAAATACTATCCAAATAAAATTTTCAAGGGTACCTTCCAAGCTTAAGGAGTTAGACTCAAAGGATGCCAAAAACTCTCAATTCACCAAAAGGCATGGCTATCTACTCAGTTTGGTTACCCCCGGTTTCGAAGAAGACATGATGAGTGTTATGTTCCAGTTCTTTGATCTTAAGCATCATTGTTTTACCTTCCCAAGTTATCAGTTGGTGCCCAATATGGAAGAGTTCTCTAAGCTACTTGGAGTTCCTATTCTTGATCAGACACATTTCACCGGTCTAGAGAAAGTTCCAAAACCTGAAGATATTGCAGCAACCTTATATCTGAAGCGGTCAGACATTGTATATAATTGGGAAACAAGAAGTCGAGTTAAAGGGCTTATTGCTAAATTTCTGATAGAGAAGGATTAGTTGTTTCTAGATTCCATGAGTATTCTTTCTTTTGAAGATATTTTGGCTTTGCTGGTCTATGGTTTGGTACTAGTCCCTAATCTGAACCAACTCATAGATGTGAACACCATCAAAATATTTCTTACTCATAATCATGTGCCTACTTTTCTTGGAGATACTCTGCATTCTCTTGACACCCGTACTATAAGAAAGCGAGGGAATCTCATGTGTTGCATACCTTTACTTTCCAGGTGGTTTATTTCACACCTTCCTTGATTAGTGATGAAGAATGAACAAGGTTTGAGGTGGTCTCAAAGGTTGATGTCACTCGCTCATTCAGATATCTATTGGTGTTCTCGGTCTCAAGAGGACATCACTATTATTGACCGTTATAGGGAATTCCCTAATGTGCCACTCCTTGGCATAAGGGGGTATCACTTATAATCCTTCTCTAGCTCTATGTAAGTTTGGTTATGCACAAAGAGATGGTCCTCGTGATATGTTTATCTAGGTTATTATATTCGACTACGAGAATGATCTTTAAGGTTAACGTCAAAGGTCTATTCGTACTTGGGGCATGATTAATAAGATTGATAGCAAGACTTTGGGGCATAAAAACTCCATCCCTTTGGAGCCTTATCTCAGATAAGTGCGGCCTCGTGCTCAAAATCTTATAATGTCATATCTTGTTGTTCTACCAGTAATTATGGAGCCTGCTATTGAAGGAGATGTTCCTTATACCATCCTTCACCCTGATATGCCTAATACTTTGAAGAACTACAGAAGTCCTGGATTCAATTCAAGGAAGAAAGGGATACCTTTTAGACTCAGTTCTATGCTAGTGAGAAGAAAGTATTGGTGCTGACAAAATGACTTCACGAAGAGCAGAGCCTTAATGCATATGTCAACACAAAGAGGAAGCTCCATGGGAGACTTAATGCCTGGGGCCTTAGGAGTTTCATAATTTAACTATCGTGTTTTCATGGTAAGCCTAAAATGCAGTTATAATTTGAACTTACTACTAAATTTCTTTGTTTCCTTTTTTATTAACAAACTTAAATCCCACGAGGTCCTTGAAAACATTGCATATGCATATACATTTACATATTGTTGTACCCCAAAATTTATCCTCTTTTCATACACGCATATTATTGGTTTTATGGTTATGGAATAAAGGTATATTTATCAAGCTTCTTCAGGTTACAAGTTACATTTATTTCGCCAATGGATGTTCTCAGAGTATTTTCCGTGCTAAAGATCGGTTCGCCGTTTTGCAATGATTCGGGGTTCAAAGATTCACAAGTCCAACCCGGCGCGTCATATTCAGGTGTTCTTTCGCCAAGATATCTCTGAGAACATATTCTTAAATTCAGGTTTGGCTCAAGAGTCAATTCTTTAAAGAAGGTCTCCGAATGTGTGAGTTTTCTCGAAGAAATATGGTGAAAAAGTGTGCTGAAATTGCAGTTTTTACGCACAAAAAAATTCATAACTTGAAGATCATAACTTGTTTTGAACCCGTTCCGGTGGCCAAAATTCCATCTTGACGTCATCTACGTATTCATCTCTCACGGCTGGAAGCCAATTTCGATCATAATGTCTTCAAAAATACGGATTTATCAAGTATTTTCGTACAGAAAATTTATGACAGAAGTTTATTTTTATCATGTTCAGAAAATCATAACTCGGCCAATATTTATTGGATTGGACCCATATTTTTACACAAGGTCACTGACTCAGAGATCTACAACTTTTCTTCTAAAGTCGAGACCGGGTTATGCTCCAATCAATACCAGTTTTTATTGAAGAACGTGTCAGAGTCGACACTGGAGCCCAAAATAAGTTTGTCTGAGCTAAAACTTCAAAAATTCATAACTAATTCACCGTTTATCCGATTGAGCCCATTTTTGGACAGGTGTTAGTTCTCAATGTCGGCTATATTTTGTTTTCACATTTCAACTTCAAAAATTGCACTTAAGCCCCTGTGATTTATCCTGGAACGTGACGGACTAAAGTGAATAAAAATCTGCACTATTGCTTGTAGTTATTGGCGTCCCAATTGCACATTCAAAGCCCATTTTTTTCCTCTAATTTCCATTATATAATCTCATTCTTTTCACACAAACAAGGGGAGAAAAAAACCTTTGCCACAACCCTGTCAAAATATCAAATTCTTTCAAGAACCCTAAAACCTTGAAATCCTTAGTTCAAACCCCCATCTCACTACAAACAAGTCATCCTTGTTACAAATCCAAATCTCACTACTTCTCTAGTAAGGGTAAGGCTGGTTTGATCTCCATGATAAAAAGGGTGTAGAATCATTCATATATACCATATTGGTTTTAACATTACAAAGTTTCATATATTTGCTTTATTTGTATTTCATGATATAGTAATTTATTTAATGTGTTCATGAGATTCAACACTGAAGATTTAGACAGGATCCCATGCAGGATTATTACAAAACTCTAAGGGAAAAACATAACAACCAATGTATGCCTTATGGAAAGGAAGACATCCCGATGAGGCTAAGGGCGTGGGTTCAACAACCACCCCTATTGGTTTTGGTTTTCTTCCTTTCTATTTATTATTTTACCTATTTTCATTCTTTCTGTTTAAAATATTTTTTTTTTCATAAAACTTTGATTTTTCATAATAAACTCGAATAATTAATTTTAAGGTTTTTTAATCTAATTTTAGGTTTTAAATTAATTTTTGGGTCAACACCCACCCCTGGCAATATGTATAATTTTGCTTATTTTTAAACCTTTGTGCATCATTTCTTTCTCTTTAATATCTTCCTTAAAACCCCTAAATTCATATAAACTCTAATTTTATTTAAATCAAAAACCCTATTAATTGGCAAACTTAACATTTTTTACAAACCCTAATTAATTTAGTTTTTAAATTTTTATTATTATTAACTCTTTTTTTTATTAACTCTTTAATTTAATTAATTAACTTTTTCTGCAAATTAGGAAAACAATTAGGTTTTAGGTTTTCTTTGTAATTAACCCTTTAATTAACATTTTTTTTAACAAATTAGGATTAGGTTTTTGTTTTAGTTAGTAACTGAATTTTTGGCTTTTTTTTCATTTATTAATAAATTAAGTTAATTAACTTTTTTTATTAAAATTAGTTAGAATTAGGTTTTTTTAATTAACTTAAAATTATTTTCTACAAAAAAAAAACACCAAAAACATTAACTTAGAATTTTAGGTTTTAATTTTTCCTTAATTTCTTTTTATTTATTCTTTTACATTTTAATTTTTAGGAAAATTGTATAGGTCGCATTATCAAGGTAATAGCGTAGATTTATCTTTTCTCGTATTTTTTTCTTCTAATTATGTAATTGCTTCCGGGATGTAATAGTTTTTGGATTTCTTTTCTGTACTCTTCATTATTATGTAACTGCCCCAAAGCTCTGTAATAGCCTAGCTTTACATTTCCGCCTGTATCTCCTGCTACTATATTTTATGCAATGCCTACTACTACGAAAATGGGCTTTCACAGCGCTTTTTTTTGCCCTTTAAAAGCGCTTAAAAGCGCTGCCGTAGCCAGCGCTGGCGTAGGCTACGAAAGCGCTTTTTTCTGGCCAAAAGCGCTGTCGTAGGTGGACCTATCCCAGCGCTTTTTCCTTAAAAAGCGCTTTGATAGGGGGGTCTTTCCCAGCGCTTTTTGAAAAGCGCTTTGATAGGTGTGCTATTTAAATTTTTTTTTTTATTTATCTGGCCTTTTACAGCGCTTTTTATGGAAAAAGCGCTTTGATAGGGGGGTCTTTCCCAGCGCTTTTTCCATAAAAAGCGCTTTGATAGGGGTTCTATTTAATTTTTGTTTTTTTATTTATCATGGCTTTTACAGCGCTTTTTATGGAAAAAGCGCTTTGATAGGGGGGTCTTTCACAGCGCTTTTTCCATAAAAAGCGCTTTGATAGGGGGTTTCTATTTAATTTTTTTTTTTATTTATCCTGCCTACGAAAGCGCTTTTTAGCCAAAAGCGCTTTCGTAGCTCATACAAATTTTTTAAAGTGAAACCTATAATTTGAGGTTCCCTGTGCGGCCTGTAATTTTTTTTTGGTCCAATAATTTAACCTGTAATTCAATCCTTATCTATACATATATTTTAAGAAATCGGTATTATATTAACAGAAACCGGTATACCATATAATATTCAATCCTTATCTATATATATGTAACTAAATCATATATAACTAAATTTGTAACCATATATACATTTGTAACCATAACTAAATCACATACAAAGTATCGTGTTAATTTGTAACCATATATATATATACATATGTAACTAAATCATATATAATTACATCGAAAATAATGCTCCACCGACACGGTCGTCATCCTGCAAAGTATGAATATGAACAACACGGTAAATTAAACAAACAATATTAAAGGCTCCAACACAATCAAACTAACACGTACAATAATATTTTATTCATACCCATCAGAATAATCTGTTTTCAACATAAAATTGACATATTTCCTCTTTGACTTCTTCCACTTGAACTTTCGTGTACGACATAGTATAGAGGTCATCAAAGTACTACATAAGAAATTATTACTTCAGTATATGCATGATGTTATTAAATGTAGAAATCATACAAAATTATTCTAAGTTATAAATCCATACCGTGCTTGGAATCTCTACTTGATTTTTATGAAGGATTTCTTTCATAAACCTCAAGCAAAAGTATCCGCAATCTACATCGTTATTCTGTAACGGACACTGCATAGAAAAACAGAATATATTTTATAGTTGTCGTGTAATTTTATCAAGTAACATAACTATTATTATAAGCAACTAATTTTGTACCTGCACTTTGATCCAAGTAATATTTGATGATTTACTCCGGGGTACCTGTGCGTCCCTTTGACTACGAAATATTTGTATTGATCTAAGAAAATAAAAACATATATTTAGATCAATCTCACAGAAATAATTAAATATATAAATATACACGAATAGTTAGAACGATCTCACTTACTGATCAACAGTTTCCTTCATAGCGGGATAGTTAGTCCATTCCCCGTCTACCGAATTCAGAAAGTACACAACTTCTTTAATCGGATCGATAGCCAACAACAACCAGTGTTTTCTAAAAATTTAAGCAACAGTTTAGAAGAAAAGTTTCTACGCAAAATAAACAAAGATATATTAGAATAAATGAAAAACTCACCCCACTGGAACAGTGTTATACGGCAAAATAAACAAGCTATCTGGGTTGCCGACGTAGGCCGTGTATCGATTCACTAAGTACTCCCTAACTGAACCCGGTTCCCTGACAATTGTCGCTCCGCTGACAATATGGGCAGACAAGAAATGGAAGCGTCTTGCCAATACAGTCTCGCGCATTTTTTTATCGTACAACAACCTTAAATAAAAACATATAAACATTAGACTATTTTCATTGAAATGTGTAAATAAATTGTTCAACTAATTAAATGATATATTTATCGGAATACCGGATGTATGCGTGAACATTGCCGATGCCTAATTCACCATGCGTCATAATCTCAGTCATTTCGTCCATTCCTATCGTTTCTTGGCAGTCAAGACCAAAGATATCTGCATCCATAAGGATTTGACGAATACCACTTGACTTCAAATCTGAGGTTTCCAAAAGTACTCCAAGTGTATTCCGATATCGAGGTACAAAAACGCCTCTTCCCCCGCCTCTTCCCCCCTTATGCATTGACTTTTTCGGGGGTGGTCTGCTACGAACAGGCTGGGTCACTTGTTGTGACACTTTCGTAGATACCTAACAATCATATAACTTAGGTAAATTATAAAATCGTTCAGTTTTAAATTCATATCATATAATAAACAATTTAAGTGTACCTCTGGAATTGATGCCATAGACTCGCCGCCTTGCTGCAAAATCTCCTTACCCTTATTAGCGGGTTTTGTAGGAGGCTAATATTAAAAAATAATTAACTTAACGGTTCAGAATTGACATTTGAAATCTAAATGATTCATATTAACGGTTTTAAACATACCTCATCATCAATGAAAATGAGGTCCAAGGGCCATGCAACAAATGACCCTACTGCGTCTCGCACCGATCTTATATCCAAGGCCACGTCAGGTACCGGTACCAACGCATCGGGATCAATAGGATAATCTACTGATACTCTCAGGTGTCCAGCCGGGATCGGTGTATTATGAATTAAATCTCCCAAAGTGTTGTACACTTTTCCCTTGCCAACAAGGTGATAATCTGATGCCATTACGTATAGTTGGCAAGATGAAATGCGCTAAACCAATATGCATACATATTACTTTTAATTCAATAATAGAAAGAGGTGGAATAAAAATGAGAAACTTGAACAATAGAGATTTATCAATATATTTATAATTACCTTAGGAAATTTATTCTGACGGTTGATACTAGCGTTGTCACTAGTTTCTTTCGCCATTGCCGCATTGCCCTTTTCCCTCATTAATACCTCTTTATCTCTTTCCAATGCATTGACTTTTGCTTGTAATTCCATAAGTACATTCATCACTTCTGCATTGGTAGGATTTATTTTCCGAGGATGCTGGTAGAAAGAGGTTGGAGTCACACCATGACCTTTACCCCTCACCCGACCGGAATACTCAGGAACATTCAGTGCTTTACTAAGTACGCTCCTCGTATCCTGGTCGTCACCGGTGGACTCCGTTTGTGACAATGTCTCCTGAAAATAATGCAGATAAAAAAATCAATTAAATAGTCATAAAAATTTGATTTAATTAAAGACACAATGTTATACTTACGCATTCATCATAAATTCTTAGAACACTTGGATCAACAGCTTGATTCTTGCCCACACGAGCTTCCTTCCACAGCAAATGTGCTGGAAGTGAGGTTTCATCACTTTTCGTCTCCTCTAACTATGCATAGAAACAAACGGTTAGATCGTCAAATACAACACATTTAGACAATTAATAAGAACATATCATTTCTATTTATTACTTACAATTTTTTCCTCTAAGCGTGCATATCCCAAACGCCCTTTTTTGTATGGATACGCGGGCTTTGATGCTCTCTCACTATTTTTGGCACTCTTTTGCCGGAATTCGTCATCTCTTTGTCTAATAAACTCAGTCCAATCTTCTTGTTTAATGAAAAGATTATACTTTTCTGGCCTTCCGGCCGGGAACTCTTCCAGCCACTTTCCTTTGTCATCCTTAAGATAGGTGTTCGTCAATAGATTTTTCCACCCTCTAAATCTTTTCCCGGCCAACCCAAGTACGAAGCCTTTACGCTCATCTGGAACGTTAAAAGACCGCTGCGTATAAACCATATAAACATATAAGTAATTTAAAAACCATATAAACCATATAAACATATAAGTAGTTTAAAAACCATATACACCATATAAACTTATAAACTTATAAACATATAACCATATAAACCATATAACATACATACCTTAACATCTTCCCAAAACATTTCTTTTCCTTGCTTCAATGCTTCACATTGTTTCTCATTCCATCTAGATATGGAGATTGGCACATGCATACGAACAAGTGTACCAACGTAGCTTGTGAATTTTGAAGCATTAACCCCAACTACTTGATTTGAATGATTCCAATCTACATTATATATCACTCCCTTATCTCTAGCACGAATGATTTCGCGCATTATGGTGATGCCTCGTGCAACATCATTTGCTGAAGTATCATCCGCTGCATGATTTGATTCTTATGAGTTTTCATGATCTTGTTGGTTTCCTGGTGGGTTTTCTTGTTGGTTTCCTTGCGGGTTTTCTTCATTGCTAGCTATTAGACCTGTAACAAAAGTCAAACAAGCACATTAATACACTACATGAAAATGGATAGTCGAAAAAGATATGAATAGCACTAAAGGAACTCAAAATTGAATAAAATGCTAAAAAACCAAACTTGCAAGAAATAAACCTCACCATCAGCTTCGGAAACATTGTTCTACTAAATAAACACTAGTCACATTCGCAAAAATTCAAAACGGTTCAAAAGATATGCCAAAAATTCAAAACATTATTCACATATTACTTACAATATTAGGCTATAATTATAATAATACCTTTTTCACTAACGTCTCTTTCTTTTCTTGGTAGCAATATATTTTACGCTTCTGTTAACAACTCGGATGGTTGGATTGATCCAAATACCCTCATTATGATCATCTCTAGTACAAGGTTCATTCTCATTTTGATCGTTTCTTGTACAAGATTCAATGCCAACGCCAATATCACCTTGATCTCCAATGTTTTCATCAATTACTTTGTTAGACAAAAGCACTATAGACCATTTCGTACTTGTCAGATCATTGACATAGAACACTTGTTTAGCCTGAGAGGCTAGAATAAAAGGTTCATCTTTGTACCCCACCCTATTGAGATCCACTTGCAAAAATCCTGACTTATCCATTCGTACGCCATTATTATTTTCAACCCACTTGCAATCAAATACAGGAATCTGAAACTTCCCGTAATCAAACAACAAAATGCGCTCGATAACCCCAAAATATGACAGATTTGCAAATTTCGGGTTTAAGTCATTCGCACTTGATATGTGCATCGCTTCAGCTACCAAGGTAACACCACTATTCTGCATAGTACTTTTATCATCCTGTTCTTTGGTATAAAATGTGTATCCATTAATTGCGTATGCGCTATAAGAAAACACAATCATACTTGGACCATATGCTAAACATCTCAACCTTTCTGTTACTGAAGCAGGATCCGAACGATACTTTGAATAAATTTGTTCCTTAAACCATGGTATGAAACTTCGATTGTGCTCTCGTAATATCCAATTCTCATTTCTATTCAGATTTAAACCTCGAAGAACACCCTTGTGCATTTCAGCATACGGCTCAACCTCAATCTCATTGTGCAGAACATACAAATGCACCTGATCCCGTTCGACCATTGACACTGTCACAACTTTATTTCCAATTAGTCTTTTTCCTTCTTTTTTCTCGACAATATGAGATTTGGGGAGTCCAATTGATTGAACATTTGACAGATATTTAGTGCAAAACTCAACCGCTTCTTCAACAATGTATCGTTCCGCAATACAACCCTCCGGTCGACTTCGGTTTTTCACGTACCCTTTTAAAATTTTCATATAACGTTCAGCAGGGTACATCCATCTCATATAAGCTGGTCCGCACAACTGTGTCTCTTTGACAAGATGAACGACTAGATGAACCATTATGTCAAAAAACGAGGGAGGAAAATACATTTCAAGCTCACATAAAGTAACAACCACCTCTTTTTGCAATGTTGGTAAGATCGCAGGATCGATCACCTTGCTGCAAATTGACTTGAAGAAAAAACACAACTTAGTTATTGCGCTTCTTACTTTTTCTGGCAGAATAGAACGTATACTTATTGGTAGAAAATGTTTCATTATAACATGGCAATCATGAGTCTTTAAACTCTTTAACTTTAGGTCTTTCATTGACACAAGTCTTCTAATATCTGATGAGTAGCCTTCTGGAACTTTAACTTCACTGAGGAACTTACACAATATTTTCTTCTCCTTTCTAGATAGAGTGTAAACAGCAGGTGGTAGATATGTGCGTCTTCCTTTCGTCACGGGTGCCAATTCAGTTCTAATTCCCATGTTTAACATGTCCTTCCTTATGTTAATGCCATCCTTATACTTTCCTTGTATATTGAGTAACATACCAATAACACTATCAAATACATTTTTTTCAATATGCATAACATCGAGGAAATGTCTTACGTACAATGACTTCCAATATGGAAGTTCAAAAAAAATTGACCTCTTCTTCCACCCACTCGTGACAAGTCTATGTGCAAAAGGCTTGCCAAACTCAGTACTCACATCTTTCACCTTTTCAAAAATCTGATCACCTGTCAACATATGTGGAGCTCTACCGTGTTCTGCCTCTCCATTGAATGCCTTTCTCCACCCACGATAGTGATGATTAGAATTTAAGAATCTACGATGACCGACAAAAACATTCTTCTGACAAAAGTTCAATCGCATCGTATCGGTTTCATCTTCACAAACAGGACACGCTTTTTGACCCTTAATGCTGTACCCTGATAGATTTCCGTACGCCGGAAAATCATTAATTGTTCCAAACAACATCGCCCTCAAGTTGAAACTTTCTTTCCTATACCCATCGTAAACCTCCACACCGGTCTCCCACAAAAACTTCAAATCTTCGACTAAGGGTGCCAAGTACACGTCTATGTCATTCCCTGGTTGTTTGGGCCCAGAAATTAACATAGATAGCATCATGTACTTACGCTTCATACATAGCCACGGAGGTAGGTTATATATCATAAGAATCACAGGCCAGGTGCTATGCGAGATACTTTGAATACCATGCGGGTTCATTCCATCAGTAGACAACGACAAGCGAAGATTTCTTGCTTCTTTTCCAAATTCAGGATAATCAATATCAACTTTCGTCCACTGTGGTGAGTCTGCCAGATGTCGCAACTTCCCATCAATAATTCTTTCATCTGCATGCCAAGTCAAGTGTCTTGAATCGGTCTCACTACGATACATGCGCCTAAATATCAGAATTATAGGAAAATACCATAACACCTTTTCCGGAGACAACTTTTCCTTATATCGAGGGGCACCGCATTTAGGACACTCATTTAACACTGCGTACTCGTTTCGAAATAAAACACAATCTTTTGGACATGCATGTATCTTTTCATAGCTCATGCCAATAGAGGACAACATCTTTTTGGCCTCATACGTTCGATTGGGAAGAACATTATCCTCTGGTAGCATTTCTTTCACGAGGGCTAATAACTGTGTGAAACTTTTATCCGACCATCCGTTGTCCGCCTTTAAGTTGTACAACTTTAACACCGCAGACAATCTTGTGAATTTTGTACAACCATCATACAACGGTTTCTCTGCATCGCTTACCAACCTCTCAAACATTTTGGGACAATCCTCAAGATCTTCTTCAAGCGCTTCTGCAATCTCTTCGACTCGATCATAATCGTATGCGTCTGCGAAATCCTCATTTGAAGCATACGTCGTATTATAACTCGATTCAACATTCCCACTACTTTTCTCACCATGCAAATTCCAACATGCATAACTTCTATCAATTCCATGCATCAGTAAATGCGATTCCAACTGAACCGCGTCAACCCGTCTCCCATAACAGCATCTCAAGCAAGGACATATCATTCCATTGGGTTCTCTGGCGTGCGCAACGGCAAACTTAACGAATTCTGATACCCCATCCTCATACTCTTTCGACAATCGATTGGCAGTCATCCATTTTTTATCCATGGTTTGACTATAGCAACTAATTAGTCACGCAACTATAGCAAAATAATAATTAATTACCTGTAAAGAAATTCAACATATCAGGTAATCAAATTCATAGTTATTCTTGCCTCACCTTAAGCATGTGCTAAACAACTCATAACTAATTACTAACTAGTGAAGTCGGATACTAGTGATTCAGTCTTGGATACAGGTAATAACAATTATATTCAAACAATAGTGAAGTCGGATTTCAAACCTTACGGTAAAGATTTCATCGGAGGAGAAGCAACCGGAAGATTTAGCAACGGAAAAATCCCGTCAGATATTTTTGGTATAGTCCTATAGTCCTAAATTCTAACATCTACACGCTAACTAATGTGTTGCATGGTTCATTGTGTTTAAGATTTTCATTGATGTTTGATGAATCCCTGAAACGTGCTCGTTTCAATGCTATCAATACTGCCATACTGCCATATACAGCCCTATACTGCCATAACAGTCTAAATATAAACAAAAACACAACCGCAGCTCATGAATTCCACTCAACTATAATCATTAGAAATTCACACTGAGCCGGAAAATAAAAGTAAAAACAATCAGTTATTCAAGTCAGTTCAAGAATAGGATAGAAACCTTTGAAAATGTTGAGAGCGTCCCGCGTACACTACGATCAAGGACAGTTCGAATTTCTTCAATCGGAGAAAGTTACCTCTCAGATGTTTCGAACTCTAAGAAACGCGGAGAATGAGCGTCGTACGTAAAACTACATTAGTCTACACTATAGTCATGTCGATGATACAAAAGTGCGTGAAATAACCTTAGACCAACATTCACTTATAACAAAAAATTCTAAGATAACTCACACGTAGGTATTCTTCCTCCAAGTAGGCGGTATTGGTCCAGTGAGAAGGTTTCCAGTAAGAAATCTACCACAAAAGAAAATAAAGATATCAATATAAAAAGGTTAATATTTATTGAGCTAGACTGAGCATTGAGGGAGATAAGCTAGTTATATTGAATCGATTTAGTTAACTGTCTTGAGGGACCGTTCTATACAGAAAAGTGTTTTAATCAAGGTTGTCAAGATCTCAATCTATATCTTAAAATCTTATTATTTTGCAATCTTACTCACCCCAATGATCCTGATCTTAAATAGAATTTTGTTGTAGCCAAATTGTAAAAAACAAATAGTAAAACTGTTGAAAACAAATACAATGAACTTGATCCTATGAATTAAAACTGAAGGTTGTAGCCAAACTGTAGAAAACAAATACCCCAATGTAAGAAACTGATCCTATGAGATAAACTAAGATATTCTAACATTAATAGTAGAGTAATGTAAGATTCTTTTCGTATATATATTCTCACACATTCGAGGGCAAGTGAGTATGCTTACAAATCAGTAATACTAGTAAGGTTCTAACTTCCAAATTGATTGTTTCAATCCTTGTTGAATGTTTAAAATCTTGATCATCAACCTATTTCAATTCTATTCTCCTATTTCATATCATATTGTTAACAGTTTCTTATTGGGATTTTGTGTACTGTTTTTTTTTCCTGATGGCTGCTTCTTTGGTATCAGGTGAAGAAAATTATCATCCATGCTATGCGTGATGTGGTTGAAAAATTAGAGAAAGCAAGGTTAGTGATTGCAAACTTCAGACTCTTTGTTTATGAAATTGTATACAGTATACTTGCATCTCTTGATTATCCTGTTTGCTTTGTTGTCAAAGGCATTGATAAATTAAATCCTATGTAAATTGATATTTGTTAGGTTCTCTAGACTAACAGAAAAAACAAGCATTGTTCTAAATTCCATCAGCTACGATCAATTAAAGGCATTGTGCTTATGCTATTGAACTTGTGTTCTTGAAGAAAACAAAAACAAAAACAAATAACCAATGAACCATAATTTGAAATATGATAAAACTGAACCTAGATGAAGTTTATCAATGATGAGAATGAACACAATGTTCAACAGTGTTCTCCCTTCCAACACCAGACAATATACATTTTAATAGAACAAAAAAAAACAATAGCTACTTCCAGTACCTAGTTCTAATAGTTGCATTAACAAAAAATCTGAGTAAATGAACTTACTCTGTATTCTTTGAGGAAGTAGACGAAGACGAAGACAGTTTCACGGAGGAAGACGAAGACTTGCGACGACAGTGAGGACGGACGAAGACAGAGACAGTTTCACGGAGGAAGACGAAGACTTGCGACGACGGCCAGAGGACAGACGAAGACGGAGGAAGAAGGTTGGGGTTAGGGTTTTCTACGAAATCGTGTTTGTGGAAGAGAAGAAGAGCTATTGTACTGTGCGTTTGAAGAAGAGAAAAGAATGAATAATGTTATTTTGATGTTTTAATTTATTAAATTAAAAATAATATAAGCTATAACAGCGCTTTTGAAAGCGCTTTCATAGGGGGGCTTTTACCAACGCTTTTTAGGGTAAAAGCGCTTTCATAGGTCCAGCTATGCCAGCGCTTTTGAAAGCGCTTTCAAAGGCCAATCTTCCACAGCGCTTTTTAAAAAGCGCCTTCATAACCCTATTATTTCGTTTTTATTAATATTTTTATTTGACCTACCACAGCGCTTTTAATGTAAAAAGCGCTTTCGTATCCCCCACCTATGCCAGCGCTTTTAAAAAAGCGCCTTCGTAGGTTTCCCTTTTTTTAATTTTGTTTTTTGTGAAGGCTATGGCAGCGCTTTTTCAATAAGCGCTTTAGTAGAGGCGCTGCAAAAAGCAGTTTTTGGCGTAGTGATATAATCTAGATATTGTTTGATCTCGTCAATATTTTTATCCGCATGTTTGTTCATTGCCTCAGATGGTACAATAATAGCTGAAATTATGTCAAAACCCTTGTTTATATACTTGAATAAGTATTTAATTGAATTACTCTGATTGCACCATTCCATGTTGATGTGTGCCCCATACTTCAACAACAAACATGGGTTATGAGGAACTACATGACCGTTATTAAGTATTATTCTTTTTTTGTCAATTGTGGGACCAGTATCTCGTCTTTTGTAGATAGGATAGCCATCTTGATCCACTATGGTAGTACTTTGAAACTTCTTGGGATAGTACTTGGAACATTTTCCATTTTTCATGCACGATGAATTTTCTTTTGCAAGACCACAAAGACCATGTACCATATGAGTCTTAACCAAATTATACAACCTTGGTTCAAACAAAAGATCTGGTATTTCGACACTAATAACTTTATCAATATCTGTAGGAGTTGGGTATTTGTTTGAAGGATGTAAGAAAATGAGAATGTGTGCAAGTGGCAGTCCTCTTTTCTAGAATTCAAAAGTGTACATGTCTACAAAACATAATTACGAGACATTCTATCATGGAATGCAGGTTTAAAGTGAATTACATAAATAAAAGTATTTGGAAAACTTACGCGCAAGGACATTGCCTAAAATACCCTTTTTGGTCAAATCTGATAGAAGTTGATAAAACTTCATTTTGAATATTCTTGAAATGATATCTGGTATATCTTGAGGCTTCAAGTGAAGAGGTCTGAGTACTCTTTGTATTTCTGGCTAATTAGGGTTGCACGTAAAAGTGATGAATAAATATGAAAAACCTACCTTGCTACAAATTGCCATTCCATCATAATAGAGTTTATCCAAGAAACTTCGACTTCCAACATATGACGATGGCAATACAACTCTTTTCCTGGTGCTAGACCCAAGGTCTTCACATTGATCACCCTCTTCATTTAGATTTTTGTATTTGGACACTCTTGGCTTTGCTTGATTATTGCGCAACCATGTTAATCTTTCATATTCCATCATGGTGTAGCCATCAACCAAGAATTGTTGAAATAATATTCTTGATGATAACAAAGTTTTAGCCTCATCGAATATGGATTATATCCTAAAAGCAAGCCACTCTCTAATTGTTAGTCTGTTATGTTTGTTGTTATCAAACATCTCCAAATCTCGATGGGCTACGTTTGGTCTGTAACCATCCTCACCATATGGAAAAATAAATGGATATTGATAGGCAATATAACTTTCATGAAACTCATCAATTCTTTTTAGTTCTCCACATCTTTTTCTGTAATGATGTCCCTTTCCTCAGTCGTGTCAACATCGCCAACAATTAACGCCGCAACTTCAGAAACAATTGGCTGATTGTAGATCCTACCATCTGTTTTTATGTCAGAAATAAGTCTCAATTTTAAGTTATGTACGTTTCCATCGTTAATTCTTTCCTTTTCCATTTGGAAGCTCTTTTCATATGTATTATATTCATATAGTATTGCAGACAGTTGCCAAACAATGAACAGATCTATATTGGTGGGGTTCCTAAAAAAAGAGAAGTATGATATAATGAATATTACTTGTAATTTTGGACATTGTATGTAACTGATTTGAACATATGGTTAGTTACCTGAGACCATCCATTCTAGTTTCCACTTCATTTTCGGTGTCATAGATGTACAATTGTGCAAACTTTGGTTTTTGACCCTATGGTGGCAAGAGACTACCAATTCGATGACAAGTTTGGCCTTGAATGTGTATTACGGGAGGTCCACAATCATTGTTGTACTTGTTATCCATCTTGGCGCCAGGACATGTGAAGGCAAACATCATGTTGTAAACTCTTATCTGTTGTTGAAATTTTTTGCTAATTAGAGAGTCATGATCAAAAAGAAATTTCTTTAAAATGGAAGGTGGTGTTTTCAATAATGGAAATTTGAATTTTCCGTTTCCATAACATAATGTATATTTAGGATTATCCGATTGCTTGTGTTTTTGCATCCTCTCTTGATACCACTTTAATGTTTGGCAGTATCGACATTCGAAAAGCGGACCCGCAATGTCGTAATAGTATACGAATGGCATTCAATGAAATGGGTTAAGTATTTTCAAAACATCAAATCTTGATATAAAGTTATAAATATATCTTAATTTGAATCAATACCCTTTGGTGGATGAGACATTGGATGTACATCAGATTCGTTGTCATCCTCGAAACTAAAATCAGACTCAGAATTGACAACTGCAAACATGATGTATAATTATGCATAAAAAATCTTGAACATTGGTATAAAAAATTAAAACATAGTAGGATCACAATGTAGTAACACATAGCGTAACATCTAGTTAGTAAGGAAATATATTGTTCCAAAAGATTCTATAGTTGTAGAAAAACCTGAAAAAGGATCATAATCTGAATCATCTTCATCTTCACTCTAGAAATCCAAATTCTCCGTGGGATTGAAAGTTGGATGTGGAGTAGTAGTTGTTGGGGAAGAATGTTGTATGGTGGTGGGAAGGTGTTTAAAAGGTGTTGATGTTGTCATGGGATTTAGGATGTCATTAAACAGTGTCCGATCATTCAATGTTCCAGATATAGTACCTGATGTAGTACCTGATATAGTACCTGAATATTCAAATGGTGTTGAAACAAAAGATTCATAATCACTTTGACATTCAACAATTCGGTAATGTAAAAAACAAAACATGTAAAACTTGGAAGTTGATCTTAAGTAAATGTAAATGTACCTAATAGCTTAATATGTTCTATTGGCTTCATAGTAATCCACTTAGTTCAATATCCAATGTATGGCACTGCACAACATTTTAGCAGATTATGAAGAGGGACGTTT
The DNA here is from genome assembly GCA_948472305.1 of Vicia faba. Classification (NCBI taxonomy): domain Eukaryota; kingdom Viridiplantae; phylum Streptophyta; class Magnoliopsida; order Fabales; family Fabaceae; genus Vicia; species Vicia faba. The sequence continues at coordinate 1,158,293,938 of OX451741.1, forward strand.
TTTCAGTGTGTTATGAAGAGAGTCTTGCAGATTTCTAATACTAAAGAATACAGAACAAAGTTGTTTGTAATTTTTGGAATTTTTTTATCAAAATTCAATGGTATAAGTCAAACGGTCCCATGTTTTGTTAAAATTTTGAAGTTGGCGCCAATAGATGAGTAACAATGAATAATTGGAAAGAGTAGTAAGTTTGATATTCACTACAAGAAAGATGGTCCCCAGCGACATATATTAGTGATGTGGTTATCACGTGAGTAATAAATGCAGTTGCGACGTAATAACCACGTCACAAACATATTTTAATGATAAATAAAGCAAGTCAGAGAATGTTGTTTAGTAAAAAAATCAGCGACGTGTCTTACACGTCGCTACAGAAAACAAAAATTTAATATGTATAAACTCTGAGACATTTAGTTGGAAGGAGTTTAAAATTATTTTGAAATTTGGTAGTGACGTGAAGAGGAAGAAGATTACTTGAGTGAACAATATCCCCCTGTTGATGAAAAATACAAGCAGCTAGAAGATCTTCTAAATGCTATGGAGAACCAAAAAGTGTCTGGGTTGGATTTTGAGGATTTGGTTTTAGTCTCAGGAGTTGTCATTCCTCATAAGTTCAAAGTCCCCACTTTGGCAAAGTATGATGGTGTTTCTTTTCCAAAGCTTTATTTGATGTCATATGTCTGGAAGATTCAACCATACACTGCTGACAGGAAGTTATGAGTGTATTTCTTTCCAGAGAGCCTGTTTGGAACATAATTAGAATGGTTATATCAACTAGAAGGGACCAATATATGTACCTGAGAAGATTTAGATGCTTCTTTCTTTAAGAAATACTAGTATAATGCCTATCTTGCGCCAACCCATATGCAACTAAAGAGTATGACCATGGGCTCTAACGGAGGCTTTAAACAATATGCCCAGAAATGGAGAGATCTAGCGGGAAGAGTTGAGTCTCCCTTGTCTGATAGGGAATTGGTTGACATGTTTATGGGAACTTTTATAGGTCCTTTCTTCAATCATATGATTGGAAGCTCTTCAGTCGGGTTCAACGAGTTGATATTAACAGGGGGAAATGTTGAAGATGGAATCAGAAGCAGAAAAATTCAAGCGGCTGCATCTTCAAATACTGCGAAGAAGTCTTTCAACAGGAAGAAAGAAGCTAGTGTTGTATATGTCCAGAAAGGTCGTAGTAAAGGTGATCGCCATCAATATATGAGGGAAGTAATGATTTCCAATCCTGCACCAACGCAACATCAATAACAAGACAATCAACATAGGCCAGATGCACCCAGGAGATAATTCACCAAAATCAATATATCATTGTCTCAAGCATTACAACACATGTTGAAGGCAGAGTTGATTACATTGAGAGATCCCCAGAATCCCAACACTTCCTCTCCCAGGTACAATCCCAATGTAAGATGCGCCTATCATTCCAATAGTCCCGGACATGACACAAATGGTTGTTGGGCTCTGAGAAATAAAATCCAAGATATGATTGACTCTGAGGATATTAATTTGATCCTCTTGAAACTCCTAATGTGATCACTGCACCTATGCCTAACCATGACAAAGGTGTTAATGCTATTGGTGATGTTTCTTATGTTTCTACTGTAAGTGACTTGACTACTCCTCTGATGATTGCTAAGAAGAATCTGTTGCAAGTCAGTTTATTTTCGGGTTCATTGAAAATTGTTACCATTGTGCGTCCCAATCCAATGGTTGTATGTTGCTGAAGAAAGGTATTCAGTGTTTGATGGATGATCGTGTAATTCTATTCGAGAAGACTCCTTTCATGGAGAACTTGTGTGAAAGTGTGTCTCAAGACCTGAGACTTGAAGACGTGTCTGTGATTATAATGTCCAGTACTCCTTTAAGGATCACTTCTAAGGATCCTATGAAGATTAATGTTGATCCTAGGGTAGCTCCTCTGATCATTACTGCATCGGGGCCAGTTCCATATTCCTCTGATAAGGTTGTCCCTTGGAATTATGAAGCTGATGTCTACTACCATGGCGTTAAGCAGGAACTGTTGGTTGTCGAAGGTGAAAATGTTGAAGTTACTAATCTCAATATTGGCAACATTGTTGGGACTAGTAAGGTTACTAGAAGTGGGGGGTTTTCTCTCCAGATATATCTCCAAAGGCTGTTATTACACCAGTTCATATCCCTGTTACTGAGTCAACCACTGAGACTCGGGGAAAAGAAAATATGACTGAGCCTGCCCATACGGGGGCGCCAAAAGAAACTGAAGATGTGAAAAACACAAGAAGGGGGGTTGAATTATTAAAACTTGAAATCAAATGCAGACAACACATTATTTATATCCTGGTTCGTTTGATCTCAAACTACTCCAGTCCACCCGTCAAGGTGATTTCGCCTCTCTCCAACGAGGTCTTAATCCACTATATTCAACTGAATACAAACTGCTTTAACAACTGCTAAAGCCTTCTTGAGTCTAAACCACAGACCGGTTTCTCAAGGAAATTCTTTCTTACAGATAAGTGAACAATTATGTGTGTTTGATGTTTTCTACAAAAACTATATATCACAACTGTGATAATACACAAATGAAGCTTATGTAAAACTAGATTTCTAGAACTATGGAGTGAGCAGTTGAGAGCTTTAGCAAACTGATTTAGTGAGGACGAAGATGATTATTGGCTTTAGGCGTGTAGAGTATTGTAGAGCATTAGCCATTTCACTTCTCACTGATTTGTTTAAATACTTCTTGGAAAAGATACATTGATGCCAATAATTCCATTTCAATGCTCATTACTTTCTTTCCATTTTGAGAAGATCTTTGTCTTGGAATAATGTTGTTGGTAATTAATGTGCCTTGAATGCAGTACTGTTGACACTTCAGAATGTTCTGCTTGATGACAATCTGAGCGTTCTTGGCTTTAGCTTATTCTGGCGCTTCTGAGTGCTGATGACATAGTTAGGGTCTTGATCAGAGTTAGAGTATGTTGAGCGTAGATCTTGTTCATCAGACTACAGCATAAACATATGTACTGATCTTCTGATGCAGACATATCTTCTGATGCTGATGTTGATACTGATGTTCTGATGCTGATTCCATCAGAGTTTCCTGTAAATACACAACATAATTTTTAGGTAGCATCTATGTCATATATAAAACTCATAATTCATTTAATCTTGTATTTTGTTATCATCAAAAATCTAACTGAGGGTTGTAGAATCAAACTATGTTCTAACAATCTCCCCCTTTTTGATGATGACAAAAACTAGATTTTTTTCAATTAAGATAGAATGATGAGAGTATCAGAGTTTAAGAATAAAGAGGAAATGATATCAGAGATAATCAGATAATAAGTAAAAATATCAGAGCTAAGAGAGTAAGGAATAAAATTATCAGAGTAGTGATGAGAAAAACTCCCCCTAAGTTGATTATTTCCCTTTGATTCCTTGAGAGCTTGAGCTTCAGAACTTTACTGAACTTTCTTTGAGCATCAGAATTTTACTTTATCAGAGTTCTTCAGATTCTTGTACCTGTAAGATTTTCAGAACAGCAAGTATATAAGGATGTTAGAATGTTTGAGACTTTTGTCTCAGTAAACCGTTATTGAAAAATATCATTCTTTCTCCCCCTTTTTGTCAGCTATCAAAAAGCATAGTTAATCAGAGTTAAAAAGATTAGAGCAAAACACATTTGTATTAAAACAGAAGCAATGATAGTTTAGAACAAGTAGAAATATTACAGACAAACATGTAAAGAAAACAAGGAAAACACAAGAAAAAAATATAAGAAGAAGGAGGAAGTCGTTTGAACAGAGCTTCCAACATGCTCTTGATTTGTTCACTGGTTTCGTTTTGCTTAGCTACCATGTTTGCTATAGAGTCAATCTTGATATCCTGCTTGTCCATCCGTTCATTCATCAGCATATCTGATCTCTTCAAATCCTCCACAGCCTGCCTGTCAAGAGAGGAGGCTTGAGGATCTTCAGATACAGACTGCTTCTCAAAGCTTTCTGTAGCTTCTTTTGCTTGACCCAAGTCTTCATCTTGAATAACCTATTCTTCTGCAGCTTGAACTGTAGATGCTGGACGCTTTTCAGACCAAGGCTCAATGTCCATAGGGAGAGCTTCTTCCTTCAACGGCTTGCTCAGAACTGGGCCTTCCATTTCCTTCAGCAGATTGCTAAAGTTCTGTTGAGCCTGCCCATATCTTTGGTCTTGTAGCTTGAAGGTTTCAGCACAAACCCATCTTCTGAATTGAGTCCAGAGATGATCTGATACAGCAGGATCAATCACTTCCAGACTTTCTTGTTTCAAAGAAGATATCCACTTCTGCATATCTGTTTCAAAATTCAAAATGCTGGAACCAACATCTGGTTTTTTCAGTTTGGGAATAGCAGTTTTCTGGTTTATTGCAGCAAGGCGTTCAAGGATTGTTAGATCAATGACTGTCTTGCTGTGGTTTTCTGTATTTTTCTTAGGTGAGGGAGTAGGAGAATCAGAAATAACGATTGGACTATGAGGAGTGTTTGGAGGAGTTGTTTCTAGTGAGGAGGGAAGTTGAGACATATTAACAGTAGTACCACAGGGCAATTGAATGGACAAGGGTTGTGGTTCAGGGGACTCAGAGGTTTGAGCCTCAGAGTTTTGAGTCTCAGGCTGTGGTGATTGTGCATGTGGAGGAGATGGTGGATTACTTTCTGGTTGGGGAGAGGAAGGTTGTGGAATTTCTGGTTCTGGTATGGGAGAGAGTGGAGTTTCTGGTATTGGTGAAAGTGGGATGTCAGGTTGTGGAGAAATGGGAATTTCTGGTTGTGTATTTGGATTTTCTGTTTGGGGAGCGGAAGAGTGTTGTTCTATATCAGAAAGAACTTGAGCAAGTTCTGGTTCTGGTATGGTTGCAGTGTTTAGATTTTGTGGTTTGGAGCGGGATCTTCTGAGAGTTAATGACTCAGAAGGGTCAAAATCAGTGTCAAAATCTTCAAAGGTTTGGGGTGTTGGGATATCAGTTGGAGTTGGAATGGGAGTAGGAATAGATGAGGAAACAACACTTGAACTTAAAACAGATATAGAAACAGGATTACCTCTTTTCTTTGGAGTCTGTTGTGATGATCCTTCTGGAGCAGCTTTTCTCTTCTTAGTCTTCTTCAGAACCACCTCAGGTGCCTTCTGCTGAAGATCTTGAATATTTAAATTAGGTGATGTACCATCAGCTTTGCATGCATCCAAATATCTCAGAATGATCTGAGGCTTAGAGTCAATCTCTGAGAACATAGGGAAGTCGTCCAGAGGGATTCTCCTGCTGGAGATTTCAGCAAAAGGAGTGATGCTGGGCTCCTTCTTAATGTTCTCTATCAGCTTCATCTTCTTTAGATTCTTGGCATTCATCTGCTTGCCAACAGACGGTTCTAAAGTGCTGATCTCTTGTGCCTCTGTCAAGTGTTCAATCAGCCTATTCTCAGTCAGAATATCTGATATCAATCTGCCCAAGGGTATCCAATCCCTTTTAGTGCGTTCATCTTCTCTGGTTTCCTTGACGCTGGTTCTCAGATGGTTGAACAGAAGATGAGCTAGATTAATCTTTACCTTCTGATTGATAAAATAGATCAGAAATTGTTGATCTATGTTTATGTAGTCAGGAGAGCTTGTGGGCTTCCTGTGATTGAAACATCCCAGAATAATCTTTACCCAAATTATGTGCTTATCTTTCAGATCCCTTATCTTGCTGGAGGGAAGCCCCAACGTGAAAATCTCCCTTGCTATAACAGCAACATCTGAGCATCTTTCTGCCATGTCTATACTGAATACCACCACCATTGTACCCAATGAGTTTTGCAATTAGGTCTTCAGTAATCATAATTTTCTTCCCCATGATGTAAGAAATGACTTGGTTATTTGAGGAAGAGGCGTGAATCCAGAATTCCTTAACCAAGATAGGAAAAGTTGGACCCACCAACCTGTCAAAGTATTTCTCCCATCCTTGAGCTTGAATCTCTTCTGATAAATCAAAACCACTATAATCTCTGACAGAACTTCAAGATTCTTGACTGGAGTGAGTAGCATTCTGAGAGGAACCTCATATTTCTCAGTTGATGCATCTTGCTGGGAACCTGAAGAGAGATTGCTGCTAGAAGCCATGTTCACACGAGTTCTTGAGAGAGAAAAAATTGAAAGGGTTTTCTTGAGAGGAAGAACACAAACACAGATATCAGAAATATTGCTTGAAAACGAAAGTAAGGGTAAAAGTTGTGAATGTGTGTTAATAGTGTTTAAATAGATTTTGAAAAAGTTGTTTTTTGAAAACATAAATGCTTAAGAGAGAGAAATAAATCATGATTAATAGCATTAATTGATTGCTGATTTTAGGGGATTTAAAAAAGATACTTAAACGGTTACCAGTGACATGTGTCTCAATGCATCCAATCAGCACTTTGCCTTTTCAGAAGCGTGAACGCGTGTTCTGCCTCAGGAAACAGCTGATGACTGGATGAGACTTGTTTGCTTTGAGTGAACATAACTTCTATCCTTGAACTGAAGAGCTCAGAGCTTCATGGATAGATCTGATACAATCTGCATTTCTAAAGACTCTGAAAGAAGATTGATCAGAAGTTCACAGAGTAATAACCATAATTCTGAAGGTTTAATATATAAAATTAAAACAGTTTTATTCTGGACAGAGCTTCATGCTGAGATGATTCAGAATGAAGTTGAACCTATTTGCAGAAAGTGGTTTTGTAAAGATATCAGCCCATTGATGGTCTGTATCAATAAATTTTAAGTTTAAAATTCCTTTCTAAATATAGTCCCTAATAAAATGATGTTTTATTTCTATATGCTTAGCCCTAGAATGCAAAATTGGATTTTTACTTAAGCAAATGGCAAAGGTGTTATCAGAGGATAGGAATGTTACTCTCATAAATCTGGAAGTCCTCAAGCTGACTTTTCATCCAGAGCATTTGTGTGCTGCATCCAGCTGCTGCTATGTATTCAGCTTCTGTTGTTGATAGAGCAATGGTGGATTGCCTTTTGCTGGACCACGAGATCAGATTTTCTCCCAGAAACTGGCAGCTTCCAGAAGTGCTTTTGCGTTCTACTCTATCTCCAGCAAAGTCAGCATCACAGTAACCTACTAAGCTGTAATCACTAGATTTTCTATAAAACAAACCCAGATTAGTAGTACCTTTCAGATACTTGAAAATTCGCTTAACAGCTGTTAAGTGAGATTCTCTAGGATCTGATTGGAATCTTGAAAAATGCATACACTGAATAAAATATCAGGTCTTGAGGCTGTCAGATAAAGAAGAGAACCAATCATACCTCTGTAGACTTTCTGTTTTACCTTTTTGCTTACCTCTTCTCTTTCCAGAATGCATGTGGGATGCATTGGAATCTTTGATGGCTTACATTCTGAGAGATCAAATTTCTTCAGAAGTTCTCTGACATATTTGCCCTGATGAATGTAAGTTCCTTCTGGGGTTTGATTAATCTGAATTCCCAGAAAGAATTTCAGTTCCCCCATTAGGCTCATCTCAAATTCTGCCTACATACACTTAACAAATTTTCTTCCCAGAGAGGGATTAGTAGATCCAAATATTATATCATCAACATAAATCTGTCAGACTAAGATGTCATTCTTAATTGTCTTACAGAGTAAGGTTGTGTCCACTTTCCCTCTGGTGAATTCCTTTTCTAACAGGAAGTTACTCAGTCTTTCATACCAAGCTCTGGGAGCTTGTTTCAGACCATACAGTGACTTCTTTAGTTTGAAAACATATTCTGGATTTTTTGAACTTTCAAAACCAGGGGTTGGTGCACATATACCTCTTCTTCTATATAGCCATTTAAGAATGCACTCTTGACATCTATCTGATATAGAGTGATGCCTTTATTAACAGCAAAAGAAATTAAAAGTCTGATAGATTCTAACCTAGCGACTGGAGCAAAGGTTTCTGTATAGTCTATCCCCTCTTGCTGACTATAACATTGTGCTACCAATCGTGCCTTGTTTATGATGACTTCACCTTGTTCATTCAGCTTGTTTCTGAACACCCATTTTGTTCCAATGATGTTGAATCCTTTTGGTTTAGGAACTAAATCCCATACGTCATTCCTTGTGAATTGATTCAGCTCCTCTTGCATTGCTAGAATCCAGTCATTGTCCAGAAGTGCTTCATCAATTGAAGATGGTTCAATCAGAGAAACAAGTCCCATGAGGGATTCTTCAGAGTTTCTGAAGTTGGCTCTTGTTCTGATTGGATCTTCCTTTCTTCCTAGGATTGTTTCTTCTGGGTGATCCATGCTGCTTCTGGATGGTCTTTTCTGAGGTTGATCAACAGAAGATGCTGGATTTCTTGCAGTGCCTCTTTCTGATGATGAGGGAGTGTCTCTGTTAAGAGCTTCTGATGACTTGTCTTCAGTACCTGTGAATTCAACTTCCATACCTGCAAGTAATTCATTCTGCTTTGACTTTTGAGAGTCAAGCTTGTCATTAAAACAAACACTGATTGATTCTTCCACAATCTGTGTTTCTGTATTGTATACTATGTACCCTCTTGAGTGTTCAGAGTATCCTAATATAATACACTTCTGTGCTTTAGAGTCAAACTTGTTCAAATAACTTTTAGTATTCAAAATAAAGCAAGTACATCCAAATGGATGAAAATATGAAATGTTGGGCTTTCTGTTCTTCCCCAATTCATATGGAGTCTTTTCCAGAATAGGTTTTATGGAGATTCTATTCTGAATGTAGCACGCTGTGTTTATTGCCTCTGCCCAGAAGATCTTAGCAACGTTAGTCTCGTTGATCATGGTTCTGGCCATTTCATGCAATGTTCTGTTCTTTCGTTCTACAACTCCATTTTGCTGGGGAGTTCTAGGACAAGAGAAATCATGCAGAATGCCTTTGTCATTAAAAAATGATTCAAAATCTTTGTTTTCAAACTCTCCACCATGATCACTTCTGACTTTGACAATTCTAAGATCCTTTTCATTCTGAACTTGGTTACAGAAGGTAACAAACACAGAGTGTGACTCGTCCTTGTGTCTTAAGAACTTTACCCATGTCCATCTGCTATAGTCATCTACGATTACTAACCCATACTTCTTGCCACTGACTGAAGCAGTTTTAACTGGTCCAAATAAGTCAATGTGCAGAAGTTCTAATGGCTTAGAGGTGGAAACAACGTTTTTAGATTTAAAAGCAGGTTTTGCAAACTTGCCTTTCTGACATGCTTCACACAGAGCATCTGAATTGAACTTCAGGTTAGGAAGTCCTCTGACCAGATTGAGTTTGTTAATCTGAGATATTCTTCTCATACTAACATGCCCCAATCTTCTGTTCCAGATCCATTGTTCGTTGTTAACAGACGGAAGACACTTTACATTCTGACTTTTCAGTTCAGAAAGTTTGATTTTGTAAATGTTGTTTCTCCTCTTTCCATTAAACAGGATAGTCTCATCTTTCTGACTAACAACTTTACATGAATTTTGATTAAAGATTATATCATAACCGTTATCACTTAATTGACTCATGGATAACAGATTATGCATTAATCCATCTACTAATAAGACATTATTGATAGAGGGAAGATTTCCATTACCTACTGTTCCAAAGACAATGATCTTTCCCCTCTGATTCCCTCCAAAGCCTACATGGCCTCCAGGCTTAAGTTCCAGGCTTTGGAACATATGCCTTCTTCCCGTCATGTGTCACGAGCAGCCAGAGTCCAGGTACCATGACTAGTGTTTCTGCTTTGCTGCTAAAGATATCTACAACATGTATTATTTTATCCTTAGGTACCCATATTTTCTTGGGTCCTGATTTGTTAGTTTTACCAAAACTCTGGTTGAATTTTGGTTTGACAGAATAATTGCTACTAGTGTATTTGATGTCATGTGTGTGCCCATATACAAAGTGTGACTTAAGTGGAGTTCGTTTAATAACTAAGTCCATGGCATTCTTTGGTGTAGGTACCTTACCTTGGTATCCTATTCCTTTTCTGCTATTTCTGCTAACTCCATAGATCATTGAAGCCATCTTGCTTCTATCTATGCTTTTAGCAAGAAACTTCTGAAAGCTGTGATCATACTCCTTGATGATCTCATCAGCACTACTGGGAGTTTCAGGAACTGTTTTCTTCTGAGAGTTTTGTAAAAGATTTTCTAATTTTGAAACTTTATTTTTCAACTCAGAATTTTCCAATTTGAGACTCTCAGTTTTATCAGAGTCAGAAGCAAGATCCCTTTTCAGGTTTCTGAATTTGACTCTGATCTGCGGATATCTTTCCAGAATCTCATTAAGGCTTTCATCAAGTTCAGCCTTAGTAAAATTAATAGCAAAGTCAGGAAATACCTCTTCTGTGTCTGATTCAGAGTCTGATTCAGAAGCTTCACTGTCTTCTGATATGTTTGCCATGAGAGCTATGTTTGCTCTCTCATCATCTGATTCTGAGTCAGCTTCAGATGTGTCAGAGTCATCCCATGTGGCCATGAGACTTTTCTTCTTTTCTTTTCCAAACTTTCTTCTGGGCTTTTCCTTCTGAAGCTTTGGGCAGTCACTCTTGTAGTGTCCTTGCTCGTTGCATTCATAGCAGATGATGTCCTTGTTGTTTGGCTTTCTTCTTCCTGAAGAGCCTTCAGATCTTCTGTGTCCAGAGGAGGATTCTGACCTTCTGTATCTGGAGGAGGATTCGTTTTGGTTCTCAGATCTTCTGGGATTCCTGAACTTTCTTTGCCTCTGCTTCCACAGTTGGTTCACCCTTTTGGAAAGGAGAGATAGTTCATCTTCTTCTGATGAGGACCCATCAGAGGTTTCTTCAATAGCCTGCAAAACCTTGGAGTCAGATTTTCTGTTAGATTTTAAAGCTAATGGCTTACCTTGCTTTTGAGGTTCATCAGCTTCTAGCTCTATCTTGTGACTTCTGAGGGAGCTGACATGTTCCTCCAGAGAGATTGTATTGAGATCCTTAGCTAGCTTCAGCGCTGTGACCATTGGCCTCCACTGTTTTGGCAAGCTTCTGATGATCTTCTTGACATGATCAGCAGTAGAATACCCTTTGTCCAGAACTTTGAGACCAGCAACCAAAATCTGAAATCTTGAGAACATTGTTTCAATAGATTCACTTTCTTCCATCTTGAATGCCTCATACTTCTGAATGAGCGCAAGAGCTTTAGTTTCTTTAACTTGAAGGTTGCCTTCATGCGTCATTCTGATAGAATCAAACATATTCTTTGCAGTGTCTCTATTTGATATCTTTTCATATTTAGAGTAAGAGATAGCACTGAGAAGAATAGTTCTTGCTTTGTGATGGTTTTTGAAATCATGCTTTTGTTGATCAGACAGATCAGCATCGTGTATCCATCTGTCACCATATCCCACAGATCAGCATCGTGGGCCAGAAAGAAGCTTTCAATTCTGTCTTTCCAGTAATCAAAGTTCTCTCCATCAAAGACTGGAGGTTTTCCACTGAATCTGTCTTTTTCTTCATTGTGGTCATTGTTGATGTTTTGATGTTGTCCTGCCATAGTGTTTTTCAACGCTGGATCTTGTACTGACACGGTTAAGTGTTATGAACTCAGAACCAGGCGCTCTGATGCCAATTGAAGATGTGAGAAACACAAGAAGGGGGGTTGAATTGTTAAAACTTGAAATCAAATGCAGACAACATGTTATTTTTATCCTGGTTCGTTTGATCTCAAACTACTCCAGTCCACCCGTCAAGGTGATTTCGCCTCTCTCCAACGAGGTCTTAATCCACTATATTCAACTGAATACAAACTGATTTAACAACTGCTAAAGCCTTCTTGAGTCTAAACCACAGACCGGTTTCTCAAGGAAATTCTTTCTTACAGATAAGTGAACAATTATGTGTGTTTGATGTTTTCTACAAAAACTATATATCACAACTGTGATAATACACAAATGAAGCTTATGTAAAACTAGATTGCTAGAACTATGGAGTGAGTAGTTGAGAGCTTTAGCAAACTGATTTAGTGAGGACGAAGATGATTATTGGCTTTAGGCGTGTAGAGTATTGTAGAGCATTAGCCATTTCACTTCTCACTGATTTGTTTAAATACTTCTTGGAAAAGATACGTTGATGCCAATAATTCCATTTCAATGCTCATTACGTTCTTTCCATTTTGAGAAGATCTTTGTCTTGGAATAATGCCGTTGGTAATTAATCTGCCTTGAATGCATTACTGTTGACACTTCAGAATGTTCTGCTTGATGACAATCTGAGCGTTCTTGGCTTTAGCTTATTCTGGCGCTTCTGAGTGCTGATGACATAGTTAGGGTCTTGATCAGAGTTAGAGTATGTTGAGCGTAGATCTTGTTCATCAGACTACAGCATAAGCATATGTACTGATCTTCTGATGCAGACATATCTTCTGATGCTGATGTTGATACTGATGTTCTGATGTTGATTCCATCAGAGTTTCCTGTAAATACACAACATAATTTTTAGGTAGCATCTATGTCATATATAAAACTCATAATTCATTTAATGTTGTATTTTGTTATCATCAAAACTCTAACTAAGGGTTGTAGAATCAAACTATGTTCTAACAGAAACTACTGAAAATTCCTTCAAGCAAGAAATGGGGGAATTACTGAAAATTATCTGAAAAGTGATTATAATATTGTTGAACTGTTGGGGTAGACTCCCTCCAAAATATATATATGCTCTCTATGTTGTTGTGCTCTGAATCCCATGCTCGGGCTTTGGTAAAGTTTCTAAAATCTGCTCATGTACCACAGAAAACCTCTGCTGATCAGTTTGAAAATTGTGTTGCTAGCCTGACAGCTAACAATGGACTAGGCTTTTCTGATGCTGACTTAACTCCCTAGGAAAGGAACCATAACAAGGCCCTGTATGTTTCTATTGAGTGTAGGGGCACTACCTTAGCTCATGTGTTGGTTGACACTGGTTCCTCATTGAATGTCTTACTGAAGGGTGCTTTAGACAGGCTTAACTGTGAAGGGGTTGTGCTGAAACCTAGTGATATTGTGGTAAGAGCCTTTGATGGTTCAAAGAGAATGGTGCACGGAGAGGTTGATCTTCCAATCAAAGTGGGTTCTCAGGTCTTCGACTCTACCTTCTATGTGATGGACATTCGTCCCGCCTATTCCTGTTTGCTTAGACGCCCTTGGATTCATGGGACAGGCGCTATTACTTCTACTTTACACCAAAAGTTGAAGTATCCTGTGAAAAGAAAAATTGTTACAGTTTGTGGTGAAGAAGAATACATGGTGAGCCACTTGAACTCCTTCAAGTATGTTGAAATAGACAGTGAATTCATTGAGACTCCTTGCCAGACCTTTGAAGTTGTTCCTCGGACAACTCCTGTTGCTAAAACCACTCCTGTTGTTCCTAAGTTTTCAATGGTTCCACCAAGAATGGCTTCTCTGAAAGATTCTAGGGATGTGATAAAAGAAGGTGGTTGCACTATTTGGGGTCAGCTTCCCGACATTCCTTACAAGTCCAACAAAATTGGCTTGGGTTTCACCTCAGAGGCTCAAAGGGCTCTTCGTCGTACTCGTGCTAGGAGAACGCCATTCCGCGTCAACAATAATGGAGTTCACAAAGCTCAAGTAAATATTATGGAAGATGCTGATAGCGACTACAATATATACAGTTGGATCTTCCCTACTACCGACAGTGGACTCAACAATTGAAAGGCTAAAGACTTTATACCAATCTCCTTTAGTCAGGAGTAAATGTTATTTTCTATTTTCTTGCTTTCAAGTGTTTGGATATGTAATTTAAAACAATAACTTTAAGCCTTGTGCCTTACCCGGGGCACAACGGTCCATTTGTTAGGGTTGTTATGTTTCATCCACATATTTTCATTTAATAAATCATTGGACGTTTGCATTCAAATTTTGCGCTCTTTGTCTTTCTTTTACTTTATTGCTTTCAAAGTAGCTATGTGTTCTTATACACACCCATATAATAAATTGCAGATCCACATCCACTCTGGATCCCATTGATGACAATTCTGCTATTACCAATTATGACTTCGAAAATCCTATCTACCAAGTTGAGGATGAAGTTGAGGAAGATTGTGAAATACTTGGAGAGCTTGTTAGGCTGTTAATGCAAGAAGAAAGAGCCATACGATCGCATGAAGAACCAGACGAGGTTGTGAACTTGGGTATTGAAGAAGACAAGAAAGAAATCAAGATAGGTTCCAACCTAGAAGACAGTGTCAAAAAGAGGTTAATTCAGATGTTGGGTGACTATGTTGAGATTTTTGTTTGGTCGTACGAAGACATGTCAGGGTTTGATACGGATATTATGGTACACCGTCTACCAATGAAGGAAGGTTGTCCCCCTATAAAGCAGAAGGTTCTTCGTATGCGTCCCGAGATGTCTTAAATGATCAAGGATAAGGTTATGAAACAATTCAGTGTAGGTTTCTTAGTTGTTATGTCCTATCCTCAGTGGGTTGCAAATATAGTGCCAGTACCTAAGAAAGATGGTAAGGTGCGTATGTGTATATACTACAGGGATCTAAATAGAGAAATCCCCAAAGATGACTTTCCGCTTCCGCATATTAAAATTCTGGTTGACAACACTGCTCATCACAAGGTGTTTTCCTTCATGGATGATTCCTCCGGTTATAATCAAATCAAGATGGAACCTAAAGACATGGAGAATACCACTTTTGTCACACAGTGGGGCACTTTCTGTTACAAAGTTATGCCTTTTGGTTTGAAGAACGTCGGTGCAATGTATCATCGCGCTATGGTATCTTTGTTCCATGATATGATCCATCATGAAATAGAGGTTTATGTTGATGATATGATAGCCAGGTCTCAGACTGAAGAAGAGAACCTTGATCACTTGCACAAGATGTTTGAGAAGTTGAAGAAGTACAAGTTGAGGCTAAATCCAAACAAGTGCACCTTTGGGGTAAGATCCGCTAAACTCATAAGTTTCATCATTAGCGGTAAAGGTATTGAAGTTGATCCCTCAAAGGTTAAAGTTATTCAAGAAATTCCAGCCCCCCGTACTGAGAAGGAAGTCAGAGGTTTCTTAAGATAATTGAATTATATTGCTAGATTTATTTCCATTTGACCGCTACTTGTGAGCCAATCTTCAAGTTATTGAAGAAAGATCAAGTGGTGAAATGGAACGTCGACTATCAGATAGATTTCAACAAAATCAAGGAGTACCTTCAAAAACCTCCAATTCTGATGCAACCAGTTGAACGAAGACCTCTTATCATGTACTTGAAAGTGTTATAGAACTCAATGGGGTGTGTATTGGGGCAACATTACGAGTCTGGTCGAAAAGAGCGTGCAAAATACTACCTTAGCAAAAAATTTACCGACTGCGAAACAATATACTCACTGCTCAAGAAAACTTGATGTGCTTTGGCACGGGCTGCTCGCCGACTGAGACAGTATATGTTAACTCATACTACTTTGTTGATCTCTAAGATGGATCCAATAAAATATATATTTGAGAAACCCGCTCTCTCCAAAAGAATAGCAAGATGGCAAATGGTCTTGATAGAATACGACATTTAGTACACTACTCAGAAAGCAATCAAAGGAAGTGTACTAGCAGATCATTTGGCTCATCAGGCTGTAGATGACTATCGGTCCATGAGTTTTGAGTTCCCGGATGAGAATATTATGCTAATTACTGATTATGAAGAACCTAGACCATATGAAGGACCTCAGTCGGGATCCCGACGGACCATGGTTTGATGGAGCTTCCAACGCACTTGGTAATGGAATTGGTGATGTGATTGTCTCTCCTAAGGGTTTCCATACGCCCTTCACCGCCAGATTATGTTTTGACTGAACCAACAACATGGACGAATACAAAGTATGCATCATGGATATCAAGGCTGCTATCGATATGAGAATCAAATTCTTGAATGTATATGGGGACTCGTTCCTAGTAATCAGTCAGATTAAAGGAGAATGGGATACAAAGCATACGAATCTCATCCCTTATCGGGAGCACGTGTTTACATTAATTCTATACTTCAAACAAATCACTTTTGAACATATCCCACGAGAAGAGAATCAATTACCAGACGCATTATCTACCATGTCATCTATGTTCAGAGTCACATGGGACAATGAAGCTCCTCGAATTACTATTGAGAGACTAGACAAATCGACACATTTCTACGAAGTTGATACTGATGGAGTATAGGAAAAGCCTTGGTACCACGAAGTGAAAAGAAACCTCGAGGCTCAAGAATACCCTGAGGGGCATTAGTCAATGATAAGAAGTTTTTAAGGAGGTTTCTCGCCAAGTTTTTTGAGTAACAAAATCCTGTATAAGCATAACCACGATTCAACTTTTCTTCGTTGTGTAGACAAGAAGGAAACTTAGAAGATTATGGAAGATATGCACTAAGGAGTCTTTGGTACTCACTCCAGTGGGCATACTATGGCTAATAAAATTCTAAGAGTGGGTTATTATTGGTCGACCATGGAAACCGATTGCCACCGTCATTCTAGAACTTGTCATAAATGTCAGATTTATGCTAACAAGGTACATGTGCCTCCGGTTCCTCTGAATGTCTTGACTTCTCCTTGGATGTGTGTAGTGTGGGGCATTTATATGATTGGAGATATTAAGTCTATTGCTTCTAATGGACATTGTTTCATCCTGGTCGCTATTGATTACTTCACGAAGTGGGTAGAAGCAGCCTTGTTTGCCTCATCTACCAAGTATGTTGTGGCCCGGTTCATCAAGCATAACCTTATATATCGGTGTGGCATTCATGAAAGAATCATCATAGATAATGGTACCAATCTTAACAATACTATGATCATGGAACTTTGCATGCAGTTCAAGATTAAACACCATTATTCTTCTCTGGATAGACCGAATATGAATGGCACAGTGGAAGCCGCCAACCAAAATATCAAGAAGATTTTGCAGAAGATGACAGTAACATACAAAGATATGCACGAGATGTTACCATTTGCTCTTCATGGTTATCGCACTTCAAGACGTACATTAACTGGAGCAACCCCATTCTCTCTAGTCTACGCTATGGAGGTCGTCTTACATGTCGATGTCCAGATTCCTTCCTTAAGGATTATGAAAGACGCATGTTTAGATGAAGACGAATGGATTCAAACAAGACTCGACCAGATAAATTTGATTGATGAAAAAAGGCTTGCGGATGTTTGTCATGGTTAGATGTATCAGAAGTGCATGATCAAGGCCTTTAACAAGAAAGTCAGACATCGGGTGTACTAGGCTGGTAATTTGGTAATAAAGTAAATCATCCTACCACAAGGTGATCCCAGGGGAAAATGGACTCCCACATACGAAGGGCCATTTGTAATAAAAAATATATTTTTATGGCGGTGCGATGATACTTACCACTATGGACGGTGAAGATTTTCCACACCCTGTGAACGCGGACATAGTCAAAAATTACTATGCATAAAAAATACCCGCTAGGCTGACTGGCCTAGGCAAAAATAAGGGCATCCAGTTGAACCAAAAGGGTTTGGGCAAAAATTAGGGATATATATATATATATATATATATATATATATATATATATATATATATATATATATATATATATATATATATATATATATATATATATATATATATATATATATATATATATATATATATATATATATATATATATATATATATTGTACATCCAGTAAGTCAAAAACCTGAAAAGGCGGCTTGGACAAAAAAGGATATCTCGGTGGACTGAAAACCCGAAAGGGCGGTCAAGGAAAAAGTTAGGGATTAAAGCGTACGACTATGTCCTGTTGGATCACCCATCTACTTACAGCCAGCATAATCACCAACGTCAAGTTCAAATGGTATAGATCGATTCAATCAACTTCTTCCAACAGCGAGGGATGAGATGCTTGAAGACATAGAGGTAATAGCAGAGTTGAAACTCGATGGGATCATTTTCGCATAGTTGTTTTTGTTTTATTTATCACTTTGTATTTTTTTCAATTTCACAAACTTCCTCTTACTAGGATTTTTGTCTCCTTGTATAAAATTGTCTATTAATAGGTAAACTTTCAAAGTCAATACAACTCAGTCTATTTCAAAGTTCAAAACTATTTGGTTTTACTTCCTCTGTTTTGTTTCTGAATAAGTCCAATGGTTACTTTGAATGAACATATGCATTTGAATATGATCACCATTTATAAATATTTGCATAAAAAACACGATTAGCATTTATAAAAGACTATAGGAGTTAGGATAATGTTTAATTCATTCATAAATCTCCACATAGAAATCTCCACGAAACTATCTCTATAATGCTATCTTCGCAAGCTCATCCCCAACAGAGATATATTCCACAACAAGTCTAATATGCCCTCAGGCAAAAATTGGGGCATCTTCCAGCAGTTCACCTCCATATCCCTAATGGATAGCTTGATCTGATCATCATCCCTAATAGATCCCCAAGAGGATAAGGAAGTTTGATCATTTCCCCAGCATACAGTGGAGACTTCCTTAGTAAAGACTATAAAACTCCAATCCCCGTCAAAGTTTATTCCCTAGACACGGTTTACAAGAATTTAATTCCCCAGCGGAGTTTATTACTCTAACACCATAAATCCCTAACAAAATTATCTTCTCCGGCAGGGTTTATCAAAGTTTCTATCCCCAGAATATTTATTACGGTATCTGAAACCTAAACAGATAGCACACCGGAGGAATATCCATCTCTTATATCCCTAGTCAGGGTACCTAAGGATCAAATCCTTCAACAAAAAGAACAGCGAACGACCGACTCTCCTTGAATGCCTCTATCCTCAAGAAGAAGTAGAAGTCCCCAGCGGAGTATCCTCAAACAGAAAGCGGGAATCCCCGGCAAAATTATTCCCAGCAGAAATTGAAGAATCACTTTCTTCATCCCCTGCAACAGACCGGGATTCATTTTCCCCAGCTAGACATTTCTACAAGGAGCTACCGATAGACTTCAACGATATATTTCATCCATACATCATTTTAAAATAAATTATAGCATATTCATACCGAAATGCATATAACATTATCATTTATTTTGAGAGCATCATTACGCAATGCATTACATACATCGTGACATTACATTAATCTAATTTTATATTTTTAGGTAAAACTCACAAACATACGAATATCATCATCAAATTTCAAACAGGTCAGAGATTAAATCCCAAAACAGGAGGGGGAAACTTTCTATATGACCAGGCAGTATGAATTCTCGAAACAGGACGGGTTTACCAACAAAAAATAGGACAAATATTAATTCCCGAAATAGGATGAGGCAACTATCTATATGAACAGACGGTATAAATTCCTGAAATAAGACGGGTTTACCAATAAAAAGCAGGTCGCAAATTAATTCCCGAAACAGAACGGGGAAACTATCTATATGACCAGGTGGTATGAATTCCCGAAACAAGGCGGGTTTACGAATGAAAAACAGATTGTAGATTAATTCCTGAAACAGGATGGGGCGACTATCTGCATGACCAATTTTTTCCTTCAGAAACTGAACTCTGGCGAGCATGTCCCTTTAGAGGCTGAATTCTGAAAAGAATCTTCCTCCAGAGGTTTATCCTGAAAAGAAATCTCCTTCAGAAGTTATTCTGAAAAGCATTCTCCCCCAGAGACTGAATTCTGGAAAGCATTCTCCTTCAGAGGTTTATTCTGAAACGCATCCCCTTCAGAGCTTCATTCTGAAAAGCATTCTCCCCAGAGACTAAATTCTGGCAAGAATTCTCCTTCAAAAGTTTATTCTGAAAAGCATCTCCTTCAGGGCTTCGTTCTGAAAAGCATTCTCCCTAGAGACTGAATTCTGGAAAACATTATCCTTCAAAGGTTTATTCTGAAAAGCATCTCCTTTAGGGTTTTGTTCTGAAAAGCATTCCCCCCAGAGACGGAATTCTAGAAATCATTTTCCTTCTGAAAAGCATTCTTCATATACAGTCGAGCGTAGACTCATTTTGATACTCCTATCAAAAGTTACTTTGGATGGCATCTGTAAGCCCATATTTGGCAACACTTTATCACCTCTACAAATGGCATCTTTAAGCCCATTCAAGAAATATAATTAACCAACAGTGTTACTTCATGCACTGGCAAATGCAAATTTCTGGCCACTTAAGTGTTCAATCCTCTTCCACCTTCAGACCACAAATGGCGGACATGCCAATCTGACTCTTCAGGTTTAAGAAGATTGAATAGGGGAAGCTGTTGTACCCCAAAATTTCCCCTCCCATTTTGAATACAATTGATTCAAGACACCTCCTCATATTCCTAGGGTTCTCAAGTACTCAAGACTACTCAAGAGTTGATTAAATGAACCCTCCTCCTAAGCAGTGGCCTACAATTAGAAATTTGGTTTTCTCAAAGAAAATTGAGCTTCTAATGCCTCAAGTGAGTTTCATGGTTCCTCATAAGCTTCCAAGAATCTTCATGTCAAATTTCAAGCATTGCATCACAAGTTTGCTTAGTTAATTGCTTAGATGATTGAAAAACAACTGAATTGGACAAAAAGTCAACTATGGTCGACATGCAGTCAAACTTCAAGATTTTTGGTCAACATCAAGATTTTGAAGTCACATTCATCATTTGATCAAGGTTTGATCATGATTCATCAAGAAAGCTCAAGATTCATCAAAAGTCAAAAGTTACTAAATTAGGGTTTTCTTAAGGAGAAGTCAACTGAACTTTGACCAAGCATAACTTTCACATGCTCTGTTGTACCCCAAAATTTTCCCTCTCATGTTTTCTAAGATCTTTTCTTACAAGGTTGGTTACAAACACTTGCCTAAAGAAAATGAATTTTTTTGAAGATGAACAAGGTGTCTTTCGATTGGCATCCTGAAAAGCTTCGATTGGACATCTAAACCCTTCGAGCAAGCTTTGTTTCAAAGTCTCCGATTAAGAATTTGGAACTCTTCGATGCAGGTCTGATTCACAAGATTCGAATGGGCCCTGGGTCCCCCTTCGATAATGTTCAAATTACAAGGCTTCGACTGCACATTGGCTACTGCAGGCTTGCCTTCGATTCACAAGACTAACGGCCTCTACAAGTTCCTTCCGGTTCACAAGGCTAAAGGCCTCTTCAAGTTCCCTTCGATTCACTAGGCCAAAAGCCCCTTCATGCTTGCTTTGGATTCACAAGAGCAAAGGTTTCTTCTATGATTGCCTTTAATGCATAAGGCAAAGACTTCTTATGTGCTTGCTCTCAATGCCAAGACCCCTCAACACAGCTTCTGCACTATGACACACAAATATAACCCCTTTGAAATAGCACTATAAAAGCCCATTAGAAGGACATATATTGTTGGCCATTTGAAAGAGACACATAATCACTGAATGCAATTTTGTCTTATGATGGGTCTTGGTCTTACATGTGGCAAGGCCCAGGTCTCTTGTGCATTAGCATTCGAAGGTGGTGACAAAAGAGGTTTTCGATTGGCCAGATTGAAAGTTTTCGTTTGAGTTTTGTTTGAATCAAGTAGCAAGCATAAGTAGACTCAATCGAAGAAGCCCTGATGAAGGAAACTCTGAACAGATCTGAATCCAGAGTCATCGAAAAGGACAAATGCTCTGACGAAGAGAATTCTGGGCAGTTCGAATTAATGCAGATATTGACTTAATTAAAGAAACTCCGATAAGGGAAAACTCTGAATTCAGAGTCATCAAAAATCTGAGCAATTCGAATTGATGTGGATGGACTCCATCAAAGGAGATGAATTAGAGTCATTCGAAGGAGGCAATCAGCGCCATTCAAAGGAGGCCATCAGAGCCATTCGAAGGAGCTGAATCAGAGCCATTCGAAAGAGCTGAATAAGAGCCATTTGAAGGAGGAAATCAAAGACATTCGAAGGAGGAAATCAGATCCATTCGAAAGAGGCCATCAGAGCCATTCGAAGGAGCTGAATCAGAGCCATTCGAAGGAGGCAATCAGAGCCATTCGAAGGAGGCAATCAGAGTCATTTGAAGGAGGGCATTCGAAAATTAAATGTCCAGGTTCATTCAAATTCAAAAAGGGACAAGAAACCATGTCTTTTGAAACATTTCGAAATGGTATTCATGGCCTTAAAACACCAACTTAATGGTTGTTTATTCCTTGATCCTCTTGTCCCCTACATCCCCTCTATATAAGGAGCACACTAGAAAACTCAAAGGAGGCTGGAGACAGCCAGAAAGTCACACGAAAAGGAGAAAAAAGAGATGGAAGCCCAAGGGAACCATACACACATATTGTTTTACACACATACACGGCCTAATAGAAGCACACCAAAAACTCTTAAAACTCAACAAGATCACACCACACTTGCTCTCTCTCCTCTCAAATCCAAGAGCATCCAGCAACTATAGTCCCCCATACAAGTTACAGTTTTAAGCAAGGTAAGTCCCTTGACCTTGCATCTTTCGTTTCAGCATGACATGTAAATAGCCCTGTACTTACTTTTCGGTTCAGCATAACATGTAGATAGCCTCTTAGTTGTGTTCTTCGTTTTTGCCCTCTTGTTTTGTTTGCGTTTCTTGTTAGAATTAACCTGTACATATTTAAACGAAAGACAAAAAGAATGTGAATGAAGGATATGCATTCATGCTGCTCCGTAGGTCCATGTTACTTCATATTCTAAATCGAAAGAAGTAGAGAAGGTTGCAGTAAAAGGTTGCTCGTGCCCACTCCCTGACTCAATCGAAAGAAGTAGAGAACGCTGAAATCGAAGGTTGCTGTGATACGGTGGCAGAACCGACTGTTTGAAATGCTGGTTTGCATTTTGGGTTTTGTGTTCGCAAAATGTCGCGGTAAGCAAGAGTCTCCATCGACTTTTATTTCATCCAATCTTGGAAAGGAAAATAGTACAAAAAAAATCCTTTTCGAGATATTCTGAGTACGAGGGGTAGATTATAGAAAGGGAAGGTGTTAGCACCCTTTCTATCCATGGTTTTCCATGGGCTCTTAGGTACTTGCTCATCTTTTTAAATTGCTTGTGTATGTGCTTTTCTTTTGAAAAGTTTTACTTCATGATAACCCTTATATCAGTCCTCAAAGGTATGACAAAGTTGTTTTGAAAATTGATTTGAAAATGTGCAGGTGTGAAGATTTTTGATTTGAGCAAGTACCTACTAGCATCAACCTACTCGAAAAAGATCATTTATATTCTCGTTTCCCTTGGACAACGCTATCCTACTATTGGGAAATAGGTAGCACCGTCGTTGAAGTTGTAAGGGTCAATTCGAAAGGGACGTACGATCACTAAAGCAATGTTAGGATGACTTAGTAATAACCCTAAAGTCTTAAGATCATATTCGAGGCAACATTTCTGAGACAACATTCAAATGGGACGCTTGATCTTTTTGGACAGGAGGGCAACCACTAAGACACCTTATACCTAATGATCGCTTACCAAAGGTAACCGAAGTGAGAGTATAACCTAAGAGTGATATGTGCGAGTGATTTGTTTCAGTTATTCATCTTTGCACATTAGGTTTTTCTAATTGTATTAACTTGTCATACATTCTTGCCATACAATCCTATTAGCATACATCTAAACAGTTAAATATTTGCGAGAATTAAAATGCGAGAAAGTAAATCTACACTATTACAAGGCTTCGGGGAAGGGGATTAATTACCTAGCCAAAAACCCCGGGAAAAGCGATAAGTAAAAAGTCCTAGATTAAACTATTACAAACCATGAACAGTTACAACAATATTGGCAAAAATCAATAACACGCGCGCGATGAATCGAATATGAGATAATTAGGGTTTTGACCCTTTTCTAAACCTAATTGCGATTGATTAAAAAAATGTTTTTGTTATTTAAGAAAGTAATGAAATAGTTAAATTAAGAAAAAAATCCTAAGTTCTAATTAATTTTAAATTTAAAACATTAATTAATTCAATCTAATACCTATTTTTGTATTTTTATTTTATTTGAGAAAGAAATAAAAATTAAATCAAGAATTAACCTAATTTTCTAATTGAATTTTAATTATGAATGAAATTAAAGTTGTCCTAAATAAATTTTACTAATTAATTATAAAAACTTTTATTAAGAAAACAAGTCTTTTTTTTTGTGATTTTTGGTTGGTTAATTTTAGAAAATAATTTTGGTGTTGATAAATAAATAAAAATAGAATAATTAAAGAAAATAAATTAAAGAAAAATAATAGAAATAACCAAAGGGGCTTGCTGTCAGCGTATCTGATTGGAGATGGATCCAGAAGATGATGGTCCAGAGGATGAGGTGCGTTGGATCTGATTCTGGATGATGAATCCAGAAGGTGATGGTCCTCAGAAGGTGCACGTGCGTTGGATCTGATTCTGGTTGATGAATCCAGAAGGTGATGGTCCTCAGAAGGTGCACGTGTGCTGGATCTGATTCTGGCTGATGAATCCAGAAGGTGATGCGCTGGATTTGGTCCTGGCTAGTGGATCAGAATATGCTGCTCCTTGGAAGATGAGGTGCACTAGATTTGATGAAAACAATGGAGAAAATTCAAAAAGCTTACGCCTGGGATCGAACCCAGAACAATGAGATTTTGACTTCCTCCTTCTGACCAACTGCGCTGGGTGTTAATTTGTTAATACAATAAAAACAAACAATATATCAGAACAACAAGTTTCTGGCTAGAATAACGCGCCAGAATTTGAATTAGCCAATCTGGTTGTGACACGTTGTTGTCTTCTTCCCTGGAACCGTCATTTTAAGTTCTGATTCTTTTACCTACAAACGCGGGTCTGTTGCTGAAACTTGTGTCATTCAAAAATCAAGTATATACAATATGAATTCAATTGGGGACCATGGATCAGCTGGGTTTGAAATTCTGATCATCATGGTACCCATTATCAGGCCTAATTTTTCTTGAAAATCAAAACCCCAAATTGGAGCACGAAACCCTAACAATGGAAAAAGCTTATTCCTGCACTGTAACTCAAATTAAACTATCCAGAAACATTGCAAACATGCTGATGAACACAAATATGTAATTTAGACATGCTGAATATGCAAGAATTACAGTAATTGAATATGGATAATTTTGCAAACCGTGAGAATGCTAGGCGGTCATTCTGGATGTTCTGATGCCTGCGAACAATTGGGAATGATTCCTGTGATATCCTGGAATTGATTTCTGGCTTTGAAACTCCTTGATTAGCCTTCTATTCCAGAATTTGGATCTCACTTTTTATCAAAAATTCTGAGTTTCTTTTCTGGAAGTTTCACGCCTCCAACCCCTTTCTTTGATCTGCAAACCTTTCTTATATAACCTAGAATGAACTAGGTTAACAAACTTGGATTAAATATTTGCCTTTATCCAAGATTTGATTTGATTTTCAATGCATAGGATATCTTTCTATTATCATGCCAATCGTGCCTTTCTTGTACCAATTGCCATTGATGTGATTTTATTCTGATATGCCAGCATTATGACCTCATGATTATGTCCTCAAATCCAATCAAAACAAATATTTGCTATTATTTACCAATTATTTGATTTAATTCAATTTTTAATAAATAAAAAATAAATAAAAAATAAATAATGAAGCAAACAACATGTGAATGGACAATTGGGTCGTGGAACATGGTATATTTAAGGTGCAAGCATAAAAAGTTGGACCCATTTAGCAAAAAATGCAAATTTGAGCACATTTGACTTTTGGCAATTTTGCAAAAAGGGTCAACTTGGCCAATGCATAACTCTCTCAATTTTAACCCTAGAGAAGTGTTCTTGGAATTTTTAGAAATATTAGGATGTCCTCTAAGCAACCCTTTTAGTCTCATCTCAATTGAGTCTTCCATGTTCATGTATGAAGCTTTGACCCAAAAGGTGTTTTTGTTGACTTTTCAAAATGACCTATAATGTCAAAATTCATATCTTTTTGTGAGTGAAAAATTTGGACTTGGGAGCTGAAGATGAATTGTAGGGAATTGTTTCCTATTCATAATGAGCTTTGGATGGGTCATTTATGATGAAGTATGAGAAAGTTATGCTTGGTCAAAGTTGAGTTAACTTTTCTTGCAAAACCCTAATTTAGCAACTTTTGGGTTTTGATGAATTTTGAGCAATCCTTGATGAATCATGATCAAAACTTGATAAAATGATGGATAATACTTAAAAATGAGGATGTTGACCAAAAATCTTGAAGTTTTACTATATGTGGGCCACAGTTGACTTTTGACCTAGCATAGTCGATTTTCAGGCCTTTGAGCAATTGACTGAGCAAACTTCTTCTACAAAGCTTGAAACTTGACATGTATGATCTTGAGAACATGTTAGGACAATGGTGAGAATTTGGGATCCTTTGGACTCAAGCATCTTGATTCAAAATGAAACCCTAATTTAAAGTAGACTGCCTTAGGAGAGAGTTTGTCTGGTCAACGCTTGAACTTTCTTGAGTAGTTTGGGGACTTCACTTGCCATGTTTTGAGAAATATGGGAGGGAGAATTTTGGGGTACAACAGCTTCCCCTGTTCAATCTTCTTAAACTTGAGGATGTAGATTGGCTTGTCTGCCTTTCGTGATCTGAAGGTGGAAGATGATTGAACTCTAGAGTGCCCAGAAATTTGCACTCACGTGAAGTGACATTTTATTTGCGATATCGGGAATGGGCTTGTAGATGCCATTTGGAAGTTGCTAGAGAATTGTCAGAGATGGGCTTAAAGATGCCATCCGAGAAAGCGTCGATCGCATAAGATAATCCTTTGCGAAAACCCGTATACCTGTTGTTAAGGAGGACTTCGCCGGGGAATGTTGGTCTCTGTCTTGAGAGAAATAGAGTTTTAGGAGCTTCAGTTGTCTGTTACTCTACTGGGGAATAATTCTGGTTTGGGAAGCAAAAGTTAACTACGTATCTGGTCGGGGTATATGCTGCACCACGACTTACTGGGGAAAGGTGAAATCAATTGTGTTTGATCAAGTCCCAGTTTTACAGTGTTGTAGACTGTTGTTCTGGGGATAAGAGAGGAAGAAAACCCGGATAGTAAGGTTATGAGAAGGAACCTGGATAGTAGGGTTGCCTTTATATGAAAGCCTAGATAGTAGGGTTGTGAGAAGGAACTTGGATAGTAGGGTTACTTCGACATGAAAGCCTAGATAGTAGGGCTTGAGAAGGAACCTGGATTGTAGGGTTACTTTGAGATGACAGCCTTGATAGTAGGGCTTAAGAAGGAACCTGGATGGTAGGGTTACTTCGAGATAACAGCCTGGAGAGTAGGGCTTGAGAAGGAACCTGGATAGTAGGGTTACTTTGAGATAATAGCCTAGATAGTAGGGCTTGAGAAGGAACCTGGATAGTAGGGTTACTTCGAGATGACAGCTTGGATAGTAGGGCTTGAGAAGGAACCTGGATAGTAGGGTTACTTCGAGATAAAAGCCTGGATAGTAGGGCTTGAGAAGGAACCTGTATAGTAGGGTTACTTCGAAATGACAACCTAGATAGTAGGGCTTGAGAAGGAACCTGGATGGTAGGGTTACTTCGAGATAACAGCCTGGATAGTAGGGATTGAGAAGGAACCTGGATAGTAGGGTTACTACGAGATGACAGCCTGGACAGTAGGGCTTGAGAAGGAACCTGGATAGTAGGGTTACTTCGAGATAACAGTATGGATAGTAGGGCTTGAGAAGGAACCTAGATAGTAGGGTTACTTCGACATGAAAGCCTGGATGGTAGGGCTGCTTCGGAATGAGTCTGGGTAAAACTGCAGAGGGAACCTGGGTAAGGTTGTTCTTGTCGGGCCGATGATTACTCTGTTTAATTTCGAGTGTTGATCATGGACCTGTTGGAAATTGTTGATAATAATTGTCTTTCCTGAAAGAAATACAGGGTTAGTTATATGCGATGCATGAGATGCTTTGTATGATGACGTTCTACAAATAAATGAGACTATGTTATATGTGATGTATGCACATGTCATGATGTATGAACATGAAATGTGGACGTAATAATTTGAGTCCGGGAAAATAAATCCTTGACTGTTGTTTGGAGAGTGTGAGAAATGGTATTCTTGACTGCTGTAAAAAACCATAGTTCCTTTGCTTCTGTTAGGGATGGTGAACAAAGATGACTATGCTGTGGATTTGCCCCTTGGCTAGTAAACATTATGTCGGGCGAGACTTGTCTGAAGACAAATCTGCGGAGAATAACTATGTTGGAGAAGAGATACTCTGTTGATGGATCTGCCGACTTGGAGAAATAAACTTAGTTGGGGATGAATTTATGTTGCTGGTGATAATGAATTCTGTTTGAGATTGAATTTCTGCTTGTGAGAGAAATAAACTCTTCTTGGGGAAAGACTTACTGACTCGCTCGCGATTGTGAACCTTAGCTGGGGAGAGTTGTGTCCTGTTCGGGACAGCCAACATTACTGTCTTTGGATACTTCTTACTCTGTGGGGAGTATATGTACCACCGCTCATATTCTCAAGTTGGCTATATCCCTATACCTGATGGGCAAAGTAACTGTAAGGTTTTAGACATTTCTTGTTTGTCCCTGTTCCTGGAATTACGAGAAATCGTCTTTTGTTTTTTATGTAAATCTTTATGAGCAGCAATTATTTTCAAATGCATATATCAAAAATGAACCATTGGACGTTCTAGCAAAACAAAACAGGAAAAAGGAAATAACTCAAAGCTTTATGGAAATAACTTGTATAAATTTTGAAGTTGGCCTGTAATAGGCGTTTGTACAAGGAGGCTGACGCTCTAGTAAGAGAACACCGCCGAAATATATAAATTACAATTTTTGTTTAAGAAAGAAAAACAGCTATGTGAAACAGTCCCATTGGGTTCCAACTCTACTATTGCCTTTATGTCCTCAAGCATCTCATCACTTTGATGTCTGGTAGAAGGTGTATCAGATCGATTGGCGCCGTCCGAGCTTGATAGTTGATACCGAAGTCTGGTTGTAAGATGATCTAATGAGACATAGTGTTACGCTTTGATCCCTAATTTTTTCCTGGACCGCCCTTTCGGGTTTTTGGTCCACCGGGATACCCTTTTTTGCCCAAGTCGCCTTTTCAAGTTTTCGACTTGTCGGGTGTACAGTTTTTTTTTCATTTTCATCCCTTCCTTTTGCCCAAACCCTTTTGGTTCGCCGGGAAGCCCTTATTTTTGCCTAGGCCAGTCAACCTAGTGGGTCTTTGATTATGCGTAGTATCTTTTCACTATGTCTGCATTGACGGGGTGAGGAAGGTCGTCACCATCCATGGTGGTTAGAATCATAGCTCCTCCCGAGAAAATGTTCTTAACCACAAATGGCCCTTCATATGTGGGGGTCCATTTTCCCCTGGGATCACCTTGCGGCAGTATGATGCGCTTGATCACTAGATCCCCGACTTGATATTCTTGATGCCTGACCTTCTTGTTAAAAGCCTTGATCATTCATTTTTGATACGTCTGACTATGACAGATAGCAGTAAGTCTCTTTTCATCGATTAAATTCAGCTGACTAAGCCGGGTTTGGATCCAGTCGTCTTTGTTCAAACCTACATCCTTCATAATCTTGAGAGAGGGTATCTGGACTTCGATGGGTAGGACTGCCTCCATGCCGTACACCAAAGAGTAAGGTGTTTCCCCTGTCGATGTTTGTGCTGAGGTACGGTACCCATGAAGAGCGAATGGTAGCATCTCGTGCCAGTATTTGTATGTCATCGTCATCTTCTGCACAATCTTCTTGATGTTCTTGTTAGCTACTTCAACAACCCCATTCATCTTCGGCCGTTAAGGGGAAGAGTTATGATGTTGTATCCTGAACTGTTTGCAGAGTTCGGTGATCATCTTGTTACTGAGATTTGTACCATTGTCAGTAATAATCCTCTCTGGTACACCATATCGACAGATCAGATTGTGTCAGATGAACCGCGCCACGACGTTCTTGGTTACTGTAGCAAAGGAAGCTGCCTCAACCCACTTTGTGAAATAATCAATTGCTACCAGAATGAAGCGATGCCCATTATACGCAGTAGGTATAATCTCGTCGATCATGTCGATGCCCCACATTGCAAAGGGCCAAGGAGCTGTCAAAACATTTAGGGGAACTGGAGGTACATGTACCTTATCAGCATAGACTTGGCACTTATGACAGGTTCGAGAGTGCTGATAACAATCGACTTCCATAGTGAACCAATAATATCCAGCCTGTAGGATTTTCTTCGCCATGGTATGTCCACTAGAATGAGTTCCGAAGGTGCCTTCATGTAGGTCTGCCATGATCCTTTCTGCCTCGCTCTTGTCTACACACCACAGTAAGGTTGAATCATGGTTACGCTTATAGAGAATTCCATTACTGATGAAGAACTTCACAGCGAACCTTCTCAGAAACTTCTTATCATTAACAGATACCCCCCTCAGGGTATTCTTGAGCCTCAAGATGCCTCTTTACTTCGTGAAACCAGGGTTTATCTACTACCTCTTCAGTCTCAACGTCACAGCAATATGCGGGTTCGTCAAACCTCTTAATGGTAATCTGGGGAGCTCTATTATCCCACCTGACTTTGAAAATAGAAGACATAGTAGCTAACGCGTCCACTAAGTGGTTCTCTTCTCTGGGGAAATGTTCAAAGGTTATCTCCTCAAAGTGTGGGAGCAATGTCAGTACATATTCTTTTTAAGGAATAAGATTCGGGTGCTTCGTATCCCACTCGCCATTGATCTGACTTATCACCAGAGCGGAATCTCCGAATACACTCAAGAACTTTATCATCAGGTTGATAGCAGCTCGAAGACCCACGATACACGCTTCATACTCCGCCATATTGTTGGTGCAGTTAAAACATAATCAGACGATGAATGGAGTATGACAGCCCTCAGAAGATATGATTACAGCGCCAATGTCGTTTCCCAATGCGTTCGAGGATCCATCAAAATACATGGACCATCGGGATACCTCCTCGGGTCCTTCATCCAGTCCAGGTTCTTCACAGTCGGTCACTAACATGATATTCTCATTCGGGAACTCGAATTTCATGGACTGGTAGTCATCCACGGCCTGATGCGCCAAATGATCCGCCAATACACTCCCCTTGATTGCCTTTTGGATTGTGTATTGGATGTCGTATTCGGTCAAGATCATTTTCCATCTTGCTATCCTTCCGGAGAGAGCGGGCTTCTCAAAGATATACTTGATCGGATCCATCTTTGATATCAATAAGGTGGTGTAAGTCAGCATATACTGTCTCAACCGACGAGCAGCCCATGCCAAAGTGCAACAAGTTTTCTCGAGCAATGAGTATCGGGTCTCACAGTCGGTAAACTTTTTGCTAAGGTAGTAAATGGCGTGCTCTTTTCGGCCAGACTCGACATGCTGCCCTAGCACACACCCCATTGAATTGTCTAGCACTGTCAAGTATAAAATCAAAGGTCTTCCTTCAACTGGAGGCATCAGAATTGGTGGTTCTTGAAGGTATTCCTTGATTCTTTCGAAAGCGGTTTGGCATTCATCATTCCACTTTACCACTTGATCTTTCTTCAGCAGCTTGAAGATTGGCTCATAAGTAGGAGTCAGATGTGAAATGAACCTGGCGATGTAATTCAGACGTCCCAAGAAACCTCTGAATTCTTTTTCTGTGCGGGGTACCGGCATCTCTTGTATGGCCTTTACCTTTGCAAGGTCCACCTGAATACCTTTATCACTGACAACAAAACCCATAAGTTTACCAGACCTTACCCCGAAGGTACACTTGTTCGGATTCAACCTTAGCTCGTATGTCTTCAACCTGTCAAACAGTTTTTGGAGATGATCAAGGTGCTCTTCCTCAGTCTGGGACCTAGCTATCATGTCATCAACTTAGACCTCGATCTCGTGGTGAATCATATCGTGGAACAAAGCGACCATGGTGCGTTGATAAGTTGCCCCAGCATTCTTCAACCCAAAAGGCATTACCTTGTAACAGAAGGTGCCCCACTGTGTAATAAAGGTTGTCTTCTCCATGTCTTCAGGAGCCATCTTGATCAGGTTGTAGCCAGAAAAACCATCCATGAAGGAGAAGATCTTATGTTGCACGGTGTTGTCGACTAGAACATCAATGTGAGGAAGCGGGAAGTCATCCTTGGGGCTTGCCCTGTTCAAGTCTCTATAGTCCACACACATTCGTACCTTACCGTCCTTCTTAGGTACTGGAATAACATTGGCAACCCACTGCGGATAAGAAGCGACAGCTAAAAATTCGGCGTCAAACTGTTTCATGTCCTCTGCCTTAATTTTCTCTGACATTTCGGAGCGCATACAGCGAACCTTCTGCTTTACCGGAGGACAGTCTTCTTTGGTCGGCAGGCGATGTACCACAATTTTAGTGTCCAAACCAGGCATGTCCTCATAGACCAGGCGAAGATCTCAACATAGTCGTGTAGCATCTGTATTAACCATTGTTTGACACTAGGCTCCAAATTCGCACCTATCTTGACCTCTTTCCTGTCTTCCTCTATACCCAAATTCACTGACTCAATTGGCTCTTCATGAGGCTGTATGGCCCTTTCTTCCTGTAGTAATAGTCTAGAAAGTTCTCCAGGCACCTCACAATCATCCTCACCTTCGTCCTCGGCTTGGTTGATCGGATTTTCGAAGTCATAACTGGCAGTAGCAGGGCTGTTATCAATGGGATCCAGAGTGGATATGGATCTGCAGTATGATATGTGAGTGTGTGTAAGAGAATAGTTGTTTTGATAAAGTGAGAGACAGAAAAGAAAAACAAGGAGCGCAAAATTTGTAATGCAAGAAACGTCCAATGCTTTATTAATGATATATGAAAATGACAAATAATAAGCCCTCACAAGCAAAGCCAAGGTGCCTCGGGCAAGGCACCGGGCCGTAAAGTTTCAAACTGTTTATTACAAATCTTAAAACAAAAGTCAATTACTGCGGAATAAAAGAAACATGTATGAAGTCCTTCGTCGTCCAGTTGTTTAATCCACCATTGGTTGTTGGGTAGATCCAGCTGTCGATGTCTGAATCATCTTCATTATCCTCAATTGCATTAACCCCCCGATTGCTGATGTGTAGAGGAGGTCTTCCAATCTGTGCGTGCCTAACAGCCCTTTGAGCCCCTGTAGTAAACCCCAAACCAAATTTGTCAGTTTTGTGAGTTAAATCAGGAAGCTGACCCCAATTGGTACACCCACCTTCTTCAACTGCAGCCCTGGCATCTTTAAGAGAAACCATTTTCAACGGAGGTTTGTCGGTAGTAACTTCAGTTGATACCGAGAACTGAGGGACCTCTTTGAAATTTTGACAAGGCATTTCTATGAATTCCCCATCCATCTCTATGTAACGGAAGGAATTGAGATGGCTCACCATATACTCTTCCTCACCTTGCACCGTAACAATCTTCCCCTTCACCGGATACTTCAGCATTTGATGGAGTGTGGAAGTCACTGCCCCAGCCTTATGAATCCAAGGACGACCCATCAAGCAAGAATACGACGACTTGATATCAATTACGTAGAAGGTAGACCCAAAAGTATGAGAGCCCACTTTGACAGGGATGTCCACCTCCCCGTGCACCATTCTTTTTGATCCATCAAAAGCCCTTACCACAATGTTGCTCGGCTTTAGGATCAAACCTTCACAATCCAGATGGTCTAACGCTTTCTTTGGCAGAAAATTCAATGAGGACCCAGTATCTACCAGCACAAGGGCCATAGTTGTGCCCCTGCACTCGATTGAGACGTGTAGAGCATCATTATGATTTCTCCCCATAGCAATCAGATCTGCATCTGAAAACCCTAGCCCATTGTCAGTAGTCAGGCTAGCCATACAATCTTTGAACTGATCTGCAAAAGTTTCCTGCGGCACATGCGTAGTCTTGAGAAATGCAATCAAAGCCTTCGCATGGGCTTCAGAACATAACAATAAGGACAACATGGAGATCTTTGACGGGGTCTGCCACAGCTGCTCGACTACGTTGTAGTCGCTTTTCTTGATAATTTTCAAAATTTCCTCTATTTCTTGTTTAGAAGTTTCTACAATGATTTTCTTAGGTGCCTCTGTCCGGGCAGGCTCACCTATGATTTCTTTGCCCCGAGTCCCAGATGGCTCGACGACAGGGGTGATAACTAGAGTGGGAACTTGGACAGTAGTTAATGTACTAGCAGATGGAATGACAACAGGTTTGTGGACAGTCGGAGGGGAAATCTCAGGGGAAAAGAGTCTTCCACTTCTGGTGACCTTGCTAGCCCCAACAATATTACTGATATCCGTATCGGCTTCTTCAGTCAACAGATCTTTCTTAACAATGGTGTTGTACCCCAAAATTTTCCCTCTCATTTCATCAACATTTTCTCACTACAAGACCCTTGGAGCTCAAGATCAAGTTAGGGTTTGCTCTGCTCAAGACTCCTCCTTGCACTGTTTACCCAAATTAGGGTTTGAGTTTGCACAAAGATATTTTAACCTAAAATGCCCAAAGTTACTTTCATGCTTCATGTTGGACTCACAAGTTTATCCATATCAAGTTTCAAGCCTTGATTCCAATCTTTGCCCAGTCAATTGGACAGTTGACCTAAAAATCAGCTGTATTGGGGAAAAAGTCAACTGTGGCCAATTGACAATCAAACTTCATAATTTTTTGACCCACATCAACATAATGAACTCACATGAACCATTTGGTCAAGTTTGGATCACAATTCCACAAGAAATTTGATCAGATCACCAAAAGGGTAAAATGGTCATTTTTAGGGTTTTGACTGCACAAAGGCAATTTTTGACTGTTTGACCTAACTAATGGCAAACCAAGTTCACATATGGACTCAAGGACTCAATGGCATGGTCTTGAAACATTCAACAAGTTCAAAAGATCCCAGATGCACAAGATTGACAGATGAATTTTGCAGTCAACTGATCCAAATTTGACTGTATACTGAAAAGTCAAACTTTGACTTTTTGGTCAAAATCAAGTGCCAAGATTCATTTTTCATCAAGACATGTCAAATTATGAAACTTGTTCATCAAGAAACCCAAAATTGCAAATTAGGGTTTAGAATGAGAAAATTTCATAACTTAGAATTTTTCTAAGTTATGAAACTTCCTTATTTTTTTCCTAACTTTGTCCCATTCTTTCACAAAGATGAAAATGGATTCAAACAAAACTCAAAACATGAAAGTTGTAGTCCATTACAAAATCTACAACTTTGATTCACAAAGTTTTCTCAAAGGAAGCTTGTAGCTCAAGTTATGATTTTTGGAACAAGGGTGCAAAACATTCTTAACTTAGAAAAATTTTGACCTATTCTAGGCAGGATTTTTGTCCAACTTCATGGCCACTTTTCACATAGTTCCACTTGGAATTTCAATTTGCATTACAAAGATGGATTGTAGTACACATTCCAAGATTTCCAAATTGTCCAAGAACTTCTCAAACACCCTTGTGGTTAGGGAGAATCGAATTGGCAAAGTTGGGCAAAAGTCACTTTTGTTCATAACCAAATGCATGTTCATACATTGGCATTTTTCAAGTCAGCTTGTACAAGCTAGATTACAGGCCTCTAATCCTCTTCACACTCAATAATTAAATGCCAAACCATTGTGTTCAAGCATTATTTTGATCATTTGGTCATTGCATGCAAGATTAATCCATAATTAGAAAAAGTAAATTTGCCATTTTTGAAAAAATGCACTTTATGTCAAATAACAAATCCAAGAGGCATGGGCCAGATCTTTGAAGCTAGCATTTGTACACAAATCACTCTGATCAAGAACAAGATGTGCAGCATAGTTTAGGGCATTGGACAGGCCTGTTTTGAAACTTGCATTTTCTTGCTTGCATTAGAAGAAAACTTGCAAACTCACCTCAATCTCTCATTCCTAAAAACACCAACCAAAACAAAGTTTGCAAACACTTTCCATACATCAAACCAAGCTTGAAACACGACCCAATCATCCCTAATCCCTCCTCATACAGAAGATCACATTTTTTCTGCAAAACAGGGCACCTGTTGCAGTTTGACTTCCACAAACACTTCCACTCGTGCGTTTTGGCCAAAGCTTGTTCAAACACACTCCCTACCATCCATTGAAGCTATCCCAAGCATTGAACACAAACTATAACATCCCTAACATCACTTGCCATTTTCAGTTTTGCAGGTGGACTTCCATAGTTTGATTTAGAGAGATTCAAAGCAAGCTAAGCATAGGAGAAGCATCCTTGGACTTCAGGCAAGCTATACCAAAGTTCACACTCCATTGAAGATACCTTCATTGCTGTACACGACTCAAGCTGAACAGGTAAAAATATGAACTTATATCTCTCTATCCAGGCATGATTAGGCTTAGGTTTGTGAAGAAAACATGTTCTACTCATAGCCCTGAAGCCATCCATGTATTTACTTTTCATTTATGTTGAGTGTGCAGTGAGAATTTTGGCCATGAACATTGAAAAAAACTTAGGTCAGAAATTGGGGATGAAGAAATTCTCCCTCGTTTCTTAGAGTTAGGTCAAGTTTTTTATATGTATGAATTCGTCTCTTGATGCTCTACATTATTGGCGTTATGAGTTTTGCATGAAAGCCCAGGAATCAGGAGTTAGGAAGCGCGCGTTCTGGCTTGTTCAAACAAAGCTGGAGGTTGAAGATGACTGGCTTGGGCTGGGCCTGAGTCAGTTTTGCTTTTTGCACCTCTTTTCTCATGTTGCACCCCCCTGGCCCATTGTGTGAAATATCCATTATTTTTGACTTTTTATTTTTTCTTCTGACTTATTATTTTTTGTCAAAACATAAAAAAACATTAGAAATATTTTTTCACCCATTTTTGCATTTATTTGGCATTTATTTGTTTTATTTAGCATATATATATATATATAAACAAATATATTTCTTTTGATTTAAAAATATTAAAAAATAATACAAAATATATATATTTTCAGTCCTTATTTTTTATTTACATTTTGAAAACATTTTCTAAAATATACCATTTTTGTAAATAATTAATATTTTTATTCTTGTATATATTTAGTATATTAAAATATATGATATAAATACTTGTATATTTATTAGAATATTTAGGATAAATATGAAAGTAATATTTTTTTTTATTTTATTAATATATGACATTAAAAAATACCTTTTTTTATAATATACTTCTTTTTTTTATTCTTTGTATAAATGAATATATAAATATTTTATATAATTAATAAATAATTGCTATTTATTCAAAATTAGGGTTTTGCCCTAAAACCATAAAATATCAAAAATTAACCTTTTATTTTTGTTCATATTTTACATTGAAAAATACTTTTACATACATAAAAAACCATTTTTGTGCATAATACATTTTGCATATTTATTGTATTTATTTAATTATGGTACAATTTAATATTTGACTATTCAATATGGATGTAATAGTAAATTAGGGTTTATATTTCTTGTCAAATACCCCCATTCAAACATTTGTACCCCCATCCCCATAATTATGTTGTAATAATTTAGGACTTTAAATTTCCGCATTTTAAAGCTTTCAAATTATGCCATGATAGACTTAGGGTTTGTATGCAAATCAACCAACAAATAGTTTGACTAATACAAAGACAAAAAAAGCATGAAAATGGACAACACCAATCACACTTGCACCCTTAGGGTTACTCCACTTGTTGCCTTCCAAAATGGGCCATGTTTGCATGTTGAGTTTCCTTGGCAAAACAAAAACAATTCAAATGATCATAGTCCCTCGATGACGCTTTCTCAAGTTGCCTAAAAAATGATTAAGTCCCTTAAAGGAAAAAATTGCCAAAGACACTTGGCACTATTGCATTCATGGTCTAAACGATGACCCACGCCCGTCCCGTTAACATCCTAACACAAGATTGTCCACCAAATACAATGGTGGAACAATACTGTTAAAAGGGTTAAAACATAGAAAAAAATCTTTGAGTAAATTTAGGGGTAGACAACTCTTAGTTACTTGATCAAACTTGCAAAAACAAATCCTTGCCATTTTTCAAAACACACATCACAACACAATTTCAAAACAAACTTTCAAAAACATTGAAAACTTTTCAAAAGACAAATACACCTTTGTATACATTCAAACATGGATCATTACAAAGGTTTCCACAACAAATGGCCTCTTTTCAAAACCTCTTTCAAAATCACACACAAAGCACCATTTCAAACAATTGAAAGCACCATTTCAAACAATTGAAAATGCAAGGCAAGTGATCTAATCAAGTAACTAAGAGCCCATGGATAACCATGGATAGAAAGGGTGTTAATACCTTCCCTTTCTATAATCTACTCCCTGAACCCAAGAAAACATCTCAAAAGGTTTTTGCTGTGCTTTTTAACCTTTCCTTAGGATAAAATAAAAAGTCGGTGGCGACTCTTGCTAAACCGAAACATTTGCAAATACAAACGCAAAACCCAAGTCAGTTCTCCCACCGTATCACAAATGGTAATACACATCAGCACCGTAGTGCCAAGGAACATCCTTATCCGAAGTGTATGGGATGGGACTAGGAACAGTGATTATTAACAGAGCAATTCTTGGAACGGGTGTAACCCTAACAGGTTTTCTCGAGGAAACCTTGGAAGGATTGGCGGAAATGGTAATAATGGCAACATCTTCATTTGGAACAAACAGAAACATAGTCTTCTGAAACAAAATCTCTTTATTATCCATCAGGCGCTGAACACCTGACTTCAACAAACAGCAACCGGAAGGCAAAATTGAACATAAGTGGCAACCTTCACCACAACCCGAAAATAAACTGGCTAACAGCAAATTCTTCTTAATTATCATCAGAGGAGTAGAGATTTCTTCAACAGAGGTCACAAACAAATCAGTATCAACAACATTAACTCCACGACCATGTTTGGGCATAGGAGCAGTTATGACGTTGGGCTTTTCCGGAGCATCAAACTTAATCTCTTTGACTTCGAGCAAATCTTGCACTTTGTTTCTCAGAGCCCAGCAATCGCTTGTATCATGGCCCAGACTCTCGGAATGGTAGGTGCACCACACGTTAGGATTGTATCTGGGAGAAGCAGTATTTGGATTCTTGGGAGCCTCTCTCAAGGTTGCCAAGTTGGATTTTAACAGATGAGGTAGGACTTCAGCCAAAGTCAAATTGATGCGGGTAAACTGTTGTTGCGGTCTTTCCACCATTTGTTGATTGTTGCATTTTGGAGCAACTGCGGGTCTTGGTATCACTACAGTATTTACCGTTTGACGTTATTCCGATCTGTTTTGGCCCCTCGGACCATAGACTGCACTAGCTTCCTTCTTACTGGTGAAAGGCTTCTTTACCGAACTCAAAGAGGCGTTCTTCTGTATTTTACCAATTCGAATGCCAGCTTCTACCCTTTCTCCAGTCAAAATCAACTCAGTAAACCCAGATGACGAGTTGTCGATCAAGTGATTGAAAAATGGACCAGATAGCGTCCCTAGAAACATGTTAACCAACTCCCTATCAGACAAAGGGGGTTGGACTCTTCCATCCAGGTATCTCCACTTTTGAGCATAGTCCTTAAAACCTTCACCTGCTACCATGGACATACTCTGGAGTTGAGTACGAGTGGGAGAAAGGTCGGTGTTGTACTGGTACTACTTGTAGAAAGTAGCAGCAAGATCTTCCCAGTTTTGGACATTGGCTCCTTCCAACTGATAGAAACCATTCAAGCTGAGTCCCTGACAGACTATCTTGAAAGAAATGCACCCACAAATTTCTATCAACAGTGTGGGGTTGGATTTTTCGGACATACGAGCAGAGATGGAGTTTTGGGCAGGACACCCCATCATACTTGGCGAAAACCGGAGCTTTTAACTTATGAGGGATGACCACTCCCGATACCAGTCCCAATTCTCCGAAATCCAAACCAGGTATTTTCTGAATCTCTATAGCACTCATACGGTCTTCTAACTGCTTGTACCTATCCTCAGCAGGAGGATATTGCTCATTATAGTAATCCGTATCATTATTAGAAACTGCAGGACTAGGGTCTTTTACCCTTTCTTGGTTCTCCACTTCCTTGGATGAGGAGGTCATATCAGCTGGTTGTCTCAACCTTCCTCCGAATCTTCTACCCATGTTCAGAATACCGACCTTCTTCTTCTTCTTCTTCTCTTTTAGAATAAGGGTCTTTAGATCCTCCTGCCCTTTAGCCAGACTTATGAACATCTGTTGGAATTGGGCGTTTTGTACCTGAAGATCTTTGATGGCTTGCTCGGAATACATTTCATGCTGAAATAAACAGCGAAGAAGATGAGAAACCTGTAAGGGTACTGTAATGATGTGCATGATAATGGGATGCGCATGTAATGATTTCAAAGACTTTGGGAGATTTAAATTTGCAAACCAAAAATAAACAAACTTTATTAGATTAACTTTGAAAGGTTCAACAATGCCTTTAAGGCGTTACAAAGAAGTAAATAAAACAAGATCTAAAACTAGAAAAAGCAAAATCAAAAGTCCCATGGTCGCTTCCTCTTTGTGTTGATGTAGTCATTATTCACTCTTTCTTCCTCGAGCTGCCTGGTGAGCTCCAAAATCTTCCTTTCTTGCTCATGGTACTGTTCCCGGTAAGTATCCCACTCATTCTTCAGCTGAATCCAAGACCTCTGCAACTCCCCAGGATCAGTGGGCATGTAATGATATAGAACCGTGTAAGGAATTCCTTCTTCATTAGTGGGCTCCACAATCATTGGTGATACGGCCTCATAAGGCATCCCAAGCTTCTGGGCACGAGCTTGGACCCATTGGAGGTAAGGCTGCATAAGAAGGGAAGTCATTGGTCCCAACTCTTGGGGGTCAGATCTGTTCACCATGCCCCAAGCTCGTATAAACCTCTGACGGTGCTCCTTAACGTCCTCCTTGTAGTCAAATACAATGTCCTCAAGAAGTAGCTCATGGGGACCATCTCTCCTAGCACGACCAAATTGTCGCAAAGCTAGACAAGGATTGTAAGTTATACCTCCTATAATTCCAAGCAACGGGACATTTGGGTATCCCCCACAACGGTCAATAACAGCAGTGTCTTCCATAACCCGGGAACACCAAAGAATATATGTATGAGCAAGTGACATTATTCTGTAGGACCAACCCAAACCTTCTTCGTTCTTCAACACGGACTTAGGGAGGTGAGAAATAAACCACCTCGATAGCAACATCATGCAACACATAAGAGTCCCTCTTCTCCTCACGTTACGAGTATAGAGGGCATGCAAGATATCTCCAAGCAAGGTAGGCACAATGTTGCGGGAAAGGAAAATCTTGACAGCATTCACATCTACAAAGGAATATGGATTCAGGAAGAGAACCAAACCATAGATAAGGAGAGCCAAGATATCTTCAAAAGCATGAAAATCCAAATTATCCCAGAATAGCTGAGCCTGGTCTATCAGAAATTTGGCTAGAAAACCTTTGACCCCGCTTCGTGTTTCCCAATTGGATACTACATCAACCCGTTTCAAATGCAAAGCTGAGGCAATGTCTTCTTGTCTATGAACTTCTTCCATATCGGTGAAGGGTACCTGTTCAAGAATGTATATGCCCAATAGGTGAGAGAACTCTTCCAAGGTGGGAACCAGCTGGTAATCTGGAAAGGTGAAGCAATGATGCACGGGATCGAAGAACTGAAAAAGTATGCTCATCATCTACTCATCAAGATTTAAAGTGACCAGGCTGAGAAGTTGACCGTGTCTCTTAATGAACATAGAAGTCTCAGAAACTCTTGAGGCTAGCTCTTTAAGTTGGACAGGTATTTGCACAAAGTTGACTCGGATGGTATTTCTACGCACGGAAGCTATAATCTGCAAAATAGAACAAAGATAAATTCCCTTGGTATTTGAAATGGTTAGTGTAATGAAGTATGAATGCCATGTTATGATGCATGATGTCATGGTAAACCACAGGTATAGCAAACATAGATATTGCAAACACAGTCAAATCACACAAAGCCCTTAGGTTTAAGGCTTGCATGAGGTAAAAGGTAGTACCCTCTTGAAGTTTAAGTTGGCTTCAACCTGTCCTAGCAAAAATTAACCGGGTTCTAGAGGATCTCAATATCATTGACCATCCTTCATCGGTCATGGTTTCAGCTCACGCAATCTTTTCCTGTGGCCAGAACTATCTCGAGAGTATGGTCTAAGCATCGAGTATCAACCAGTTCTCAGCTTTACACCGAGGCCATCTATCTCACTACTTTCTAATGGCCAAGTTGGGTGATTAAAGGTTCTAAGGCCATTTGATGTTTAACGACACCATCAATGTGCCACATCAATGTAGCTACTGCTTCAATCGTATCGGTCTACGTCGTACAGTTCCCTCACAGTCTATTTCTACTTACTTAAAAGGTATCCCCATATCTAAGTTAGGATCTATTGTAACTCCCAAACAAAACCCTTTAAAAGTAAAGCAATCAAAGCAATCAAGAGAAGCAATTATGATGAACTAGATCCTAAGGTATACCCCACTTATTATGTTCCCCAGAAGAGTCGCCAGTTCTGTGATACGGTGGCAGAACCGACTATTTGAAATGCTGGTTTGCGTTTTGTGTTTGCAAAATGTCACGGTAAGCAAGAGTCGCCGCCGACTTTTATTTCATCCATTCTTGGAAAGGAAAAAAGTACAAAAAAAATCCTTTTCAAGATATTCTGAGTACGGGGGGGGGGAGATTATAGAAAGGGAAGGTGTTAGCACCCTTTCTATCCATGGTTTTCCATGGGCTCTTAGGTACTTGCTCATCTTTTTAAATTGCTTGTGTATGTGCTTTATTTTTGAAAAGTTTGACTTCATGATAACCCTTGTATCAGTCCTCAAAGGTATGACGAAGTTGTTTTGAAAATTGCTTTGAAAATGTGCAGGTGTGAAGAGTTTTGATTTGAGAAAGTACCTACTAGCATCTACCTACTCGAAAAAGATCATGTATATTCTTGTTTCCCTTGGACAGCGATATCCTACTATTGGGAAATAGGTAGCACCGCCGTTGAAGTTGTAAGGGTCAATTCGAAAGGGACGTACGATCACTAAAGCAATGTTAGGACGACTTAGTAATAACCCTAAAGTCTTAAGATCATATTCGAGGCAACATTTCTGAGGCAACATTCAAATGGGACGCTTGATCTTTTTGGACAGGAGGGCAACCATTAATACACCCTATACCTAATGATCGCTTACCAAAGGTAGCCGAAGTGAGAGTATACCCTAAGAGTGATATGTGCGAGTGATTTGTTTCAGTTATTTATATTTGCACATTAGGTTTTTCTAATTGTATTAACTTGTCATGCATTCTTGCCATACAATCCTATTAGCATACATCTAAACATTTAAATATTTGCGGGAATTAAAATGCGAGAAAGTAAATCTATGCTATTACAAGGCTTCAGGGAAGGGGATTAATTACATAGCCAAAAACCCCTGGAAAAGCGATAAGTAAAAAGTCCTAGATTAAACTATTACAAACCATGAACAGTTATAACAATATTGGCAAAAATAAATAACACGCGCGCGATGAATCGTATACGAGATAATTAGGGTTTTGACCCTTGCCTAAACCTAATTGCGATCGATTAAAAAATGTTTTTGTTATTTAAGAAAGTAATTAAATAGTTAAATTAAGAAAAAAATCCTAAGTTCTAATTAATTTTAAATTTAAAACATTAATTAATTCAATCTAATACCTATTTTTGTATTTTTATTTTATTTGAGAAAGAAAGAAAAATTAAATCAAGAATTAACCTAATTTTCTAATTGAATTTTAATTATGAATGAAATTAAAGTTTCCCTAAATTAATTAAACTAATTAATTAGAAAAACATTTATTAAGAAAACAAGTCTTTTTTTTGTGATTTTTGGTTGGTTAATTTTAGAAAATAAATTTGGTGTTGATAAATAAATAAAAAACAGAATAATTAAAGAAAAGAAGTTAAAGAAAAATAATAGAAATAACCAAAGGGGCCTGCTGTCAGTGGATCTGATTGGAGATTGATCTAGAAGATAATGGTCCAGAGGATGAGGTGCGCTGGATTTGATTCTGGCTGATGGTCCTCAGAACGTGCACGTGCGCTGGATCTGATTCTGGCTGATGAATCCAGAAGGTGATGATCCTCAGAAGGTGCACGTGCACTGGATCTGATTCTGGCTGATGAATCTAGAAGGTGATGCGCTGGATCTGGTCCTGGCTAGTGGATCAGAAGATGTTGCTCCTTGTAAGATGAGGTGCACTGGATTTGATGAAAACAATGGAGAAAATACCAAAAGCTTACGTCTGGGATCAAACCCAGAACAATGAGCTTCTAACTTCCTCCTTCTGACCAACTGTGTTGGGCGTTAATTTGTTAATACAATAAAAACAAACAATATATCAGAATAACAGGTTTCTGGCCAGAATAACGCGCTAGAATTTGAATCAGCCAATCTGGTTGTGACACGCTGTCGTCTTCTTCCCTGGAATTGTCGTTTTAAGTTCTGATTCTTTTACCTACAAACTCAGGTCTGTTGCTGAAACCTTTGTCATTCAAAAATCAAGTATATGCAATATGAATTCAATTGGGGACCATGGATCAGCTGGGTTTGAAATTCTGATCATCATGGTACCCATTATCAGGCCAAATTTTGCTTGAAAATCAAAACCCCAAATTGGAGCACGGAACCCTAACAATGGCAAAAGCTTATTCCTGCACTGTAACTCAAATTAAACTATCCAGAAACATTGCAAACATGCTGATGAACACAAATATGTAATTTAGACATGTTGAATATGCAAGAATTACAGTAATTGAATATGGATAATTTTGCAAACCGTGAGAATGCTAGGCGGTGATTCTGGATGTTCTGATGCCTACGAACAATTGGGAATGATTCCTGAGATGTCCTGGAATTGATTTTTGGCTTTGAAAATCCTTGATTAGC
Organism: Vicia faba; assembly: GCA_948472305.1. Classification (NCBI taxonomy): domain Eukaryota; kingdom Viridiplantae; phylum Streptophyta; class Magnoliopsida; order Fabales; family Fabaceae; genus Vicia; species Vicia faba. Next base: position 1,158,338,735 of record OX451741.1, read on the forward strand.
CTTCTATTCCAGAATTTGGATCTCACATTTTATCAAAAGTTCTGAGTTTCTTTTCTGGCAGTTTCATGCCTCCAACCCCTTTCTTTGATCTGCAAACCTTTATTATATAACCTAGAATGAACAAGGTTAACAAACTTGGATTAAATCTTTGCATTTATCCAAGATTTGACTTGATTTCCAATGCATAGGATATCTTTCTATTTTCATGCCAATCGTGCCTTTCTTGTACCAATTGCCATTAATGTGTTTTGATTCTGATATGCCAGCATTGTGAGCTCATGATTATGTCCTCAAATCCAATCAAAACAAATCTTTGCTATTATTTACCAATTATTTAATTTAATTCAATTTTTAATAAATAAAAAATCAAAATAAAATAAATAATGAAGCAAATAACATTTGAATGGACAATTGGGTCGTGGACCATGGTATATTTGAGGTGCAAGCATAAAAAGTTGGACCCATTTAGCAAAAAAATTCAAATTTGAGCACATTTGACTTTTGGCAATTTTGCAAAAAGGGTCAACTTGACCAATGCATAACTCTATCAATTTTAACCGTAGATAGGTTTTCTTGGAATTTTTAGAAATATTAGGATGTCCTCTAAGAAACCCTTTTGGTATCATCTCAATTGAGTCTTCCATGTTCATGTATGAAGCTTTGACCCAAAAGGTGTTTTTGTTGAGTTTTCAAAATGACCTATAAAGTCAAAATTCATATCTTTTTGTGAGTGAAAAATTTGGACTTGGGAGCTGAAGATGAATTGTAGGGAATTGTTTCCTATTCATGATGAGCTTTGGATGGGTCATTTCTGATGAAGTATGAGAAAGTTATCCTTGGTCAAAGTTGAGTTGACTTTTCCTACAAAACCCTAATTTAGCAACTTTTGGGTTTTGATTAATTATGAGCAATCCTTGATGAATCATGATCAACCCTTGATCAAATGATGAATAATACTTCAAAATGAGGATGTTGACCAAAAATCTTGAAGTTTTACTATATGTGGGCCACAGTTGACTTTTGACCTAGCACAGTCGATTTTCAGGCCTTTGAGCAATTGACTGAGCAAACTTCTTCTGCAAGGCTTGAAACTTGACATGGATGATCTTGAGAACATATTAGGACAATGGTGAGAATTTTGGATCCTTTGGACTCAAGCATATTGATGCAAAATGAAACCCTAATTTGAAGTAGACTGCCTTAGGAGAGAGTTTGTCTGGTCAACTCTTAAACTATCTTGAGCAGTTTGAGGACTTCACTTGCCATGTTTTGAGAAATATGGGAGGGAAAATTTTGGGGTACAACAGTTTCCCATATCATTCCTAAACCCATTCGAAGGAGGTAGGAAAGGGTGCAAATCTAAGCTTGCTCGCGTCAACCCTTAAGCCCAATTGAAAGAAGAAAAGGCGGGTGAATCGAAGGAGTCCATGGCATGGATCAAAGAATTCATTTCTCTTCTTTATTTTTACATTTTTTTCTTGTCTTTCGATTTGGTTGTAATAGCGTAGGACCCTTACTTTCTGCATTTTTTACTGCTTTTCATATTAACTGCTAGATGTATGATTAATAGGATTGTATGGAAAAGACTAAAATCAAATGCTAGCAAACCTAATAAAAAATACAAAAAATAACTCAAACATAACACACATGCACATATGCACCTCTAAGGTACGCCCACTTTGGTTGCCTTTGGAAAATGGTCACAATTCTCGAAACGCGAGAAGTTTTAGTGACTATCCTCCAATTTAAAGATTACTAGTCCCTCGGTGATCCTCTCGATGTTGCCTCGGTTAAAAGTGATCTTAGAACTTTAGGACAGTTACTAAAATTCCTTGCCAAGTTGCCTTTGTGACCGTAACGTCCCTCTGAATGTCCCTCACACATCCAACGATGGGGCTTCTTATCAATAAATGGTAAGATAGCAACATCTAAAGGAGGAGGAAAAGAATATTAGACCTTTTGAGTAGGTAGGACGCTCATAGTTGCTCGCTTGCTCACAACAACAAAAATCATTTTCACACATACACTTTCAATTGAAACATTTTCAAAAGTCAAAACCCTTTGTACACATTCTTATAGAGACGAGAATCATTACAAAGGCACTTTTCAAAATCACTTTCAAAAAACATCTTCCACAAACAATTCTTTGAACTATTTTCAAAACCAACACTTTGTACGCATTCTTATAGAGACGACAATCATTACAAATACGTTTTCAAAAATATTTTCAAACCCACACCACAAACACATTTTCAAACAAAAGCAAAGTGAACTAGCAATCAACTAAGAGCCCGTAGATAACTACGGATGGAAAGGGTGATAACACCTCCCCTTTCCATAATCTACCCCCCTTACTCATAAAATCTCGAAAAGGTCTTTTCTGTTCTTTTCACCCTTTCCTTAATTTGGATAAAAGAAAATTCGGTGGCGACTCTTGCTTACCGCAACATTTGCAAACACAAACGTAAAACCAGTATTAAACAGTTGGTTCTGCCACGTATCACAGAACTGGCGACTCTGCTGGGTACTTATAAAAGTAGGGTTACCTTAGAGTTATTTCATTATTTAACTGCTTTTTTGTGCTTTGTTTGCTTTACTTTTGAGGTCTTTATTTGGGTTACTATAGATCCTACACCCGGATCTGGGGCATCCTTTTAGGTAAGTAGAAATAGATCATGGAAACTGTGCAGTGGTATACCGACATGGTTGAAGAGATAGCTACGTTAATGTGACACTTTGGTTGGTACCGGTGGCCCATGAGTAGTCAAGGAGAATACGGGGATGCTGTATGGTGTTATGAAGCATCAACTGACCTTAGAACCTTTAATTGAACAACTTGGCCATTAGGAAGTAGTGAGATAGTCATATTTGGTGTAGTCCTAAGTCGGTTGATACTCGATACTACACTCATTGATATTTTACTCCCGAGTTTTGTTTGGTGGCAAGTCAGTTGTCGATCGAAACGAAACTTGTGGGAAAAATCAGTGATATTGAGATTACCTAGAACCATGTTACTATTGATAGGGAAGGTTGAACCAACTAAACCTCAAGAGGGTACTTACCTACAAACTCAATGCAAGCCTGAACCTAAGGATATTTGTGTGACTTGCTTGCTTTCACTATCTAACAAATTGAACGCATTGCAGGGTTTTGTTTGTACTCCGTGCAGGACTTGTTTGTAGTCATTATCCAATAACTTGGATTTCCTGCAAGACATACTTGTCTTCATCACCTTACATTTTTGTTGGACGCATATCATACACAACATAACATCAGACTATAGCATCTCCTTAACCATTTCAAGGGTCTCAGGGGTCTGTGATGCCAGTTATGATGAACCAGATGTTTAGCAGGGGGCAAGGGGATTTATTTTTCTCTAGCCAATGCCTTCAACATACCAAAACATAACAACTTGAGTCAGAGGCTATGAACCACTCGATATATTGAGCTTGACTCTTGTAGAAGGACATTCAACGATACTGTGATACGGTGGCAGAACCGACTGTTAATACTAGTTTGCGTTTTTTGTTCGCAAATGTCGCAGTAAGAAAGAGTCGCCACCGACTTTTCTTTTATCCAACAAAGGAAAGGGTGAAAAGTACAGAAAAAGACCTTTTTTGAGATTTTCTGAGTAAGGGGGGTAGATTATGGAAAGGGAAGGTGTTAGCACCCTTTCCATCCGTGGTTTTCCACGGGCTCTTAGATGCTTAGCTCATGTTTTGAAAATTTCTTGTGCTTTGTATGTTTTGAAAAATTTTGTTTGAAAATGCCTTAGTGCGGCGATTCGCTTTATGATAATTCTTGTATCAGTCCTCAAGAGTGTTGACAAGGTGAATGTTTTTGAAAGTGTTTTGAAATGTTTTTGTGTAGGTGCAAAAAGTTGTTTTGAGCAAGCATCTAACAACTTGTCTACTTATACTTGAAAAGGTCATTCTTTTCTCCCTATCCATTAGACAGTGCTATCCTACTATTATTGAGTAGGTAGCCCTATCGTTGGATGTGTGAGGGAAAGGTGCGGGTCATCGTTATGGTCATAGAAGGTAACATATAGGGATACCTTAGCAGTTCGAAGGGACTGTCGTCATATATTCGTAGGCAACATTGAGGGACAAGATCATTTCTCATAGGAAACTCGAGGGACATTGAGGGACTATGATCTTTATGATGACTTTAACTGAGGGTCTTTGCTAAGGGTATCCTTACGTTCGAGGGACATGCCATTGTTTTTCGGAAGGCAACAAGTGAGGTTACCCTAGAGATGCGAGTGTGCAAATAATTCAGTTTGATTATTTATCTTGAAATTAGGGTTTTCTATTGTTTATTTTTATCTTTCCATACAATCCTATTAGTCTAAGCATTGCATAAAATATAGTAGCTGAAGGTAAAGGAGGAAATGTAAACCTAGGCTATTACAGAGCTTTGGGGCAGTTACACAATAGTGAAGAGTGCGGAAAAGAAATCCTAAAACTATTACATCCCGGAAGCAATTACATGATAATGATAAAAAAAGTGGGGAAAATAAAGCTATGTTATTAAAGTTGAACGCGCCCTATACACTTTATCTAGGAAAATAAAAATAAGATGAAAATAGCAAAGAAAAATATTTTGATGATTTTTTATGAAAAAAAATGATTTATGATAATTAATAAAATAAACCTAAAAAACCTAATTAATTTTAATTAATAAAAAATGTTAATTTTGAAAAAAGTTAATTAGAATAACTAAAACCTAATTAGTTTGAATTAATAATGAAAAAAGGTTAATTTAAAAAAAAAAAGGTTAAAAAACCTAAAACCTAATTAATTTTAATTTAAAAAAAGTTTATTTTGAAAAAAGAGGTTAATTAAAAAAACCTAAAAACCTAATTAATTTGAATTAAAAAAAAATTGTTTTAAAAAAAAGTTTATGTGTAATGACTAACAAGAAAGAATTAAGTTTGCCAAAAAATAGATAGGGGAAGAAACATCAATGGAAAATAGGGTTAGAAAATACAAATAATGCAAATGTTAGGGGTGGGTGTTGAACCAAAAATTAATTTAAAAACCTAAAATTAATTATTCGAGTTTATTATGAAAAACTAAAGGTTTGTGAAAAATGTTAGGTTTTATGAAAAAGGTGGTTTTAAACAGAAAGAATGAAAATAGGTAAAAGGATAAATATAAAGGAAGAAAACCAAAACCACCAATAGGGGTGGATGTTGAACCCACGCCCTTAGCCTCCTCAAGATGCCTATCTTTCCATAAATCATGCATTGATTGTTATTCTATTTCGGCCTCAGCGTTTTGTAATAAACATACATGGGACTATTGGATGATCCAAACCTGTAGTATTGAATCTCATGAACACATTAAGCAAATTAGTATACCATGAAATACAAAGAAAATAAATATATGAAATTTTGTAATGTTAAAACCAATATGGCATGTATGAATGCTTCTACACCCTTTTGATCATGGAGATTAAACCAACCTTACCCTTACTGGAGAAGTAGTGAGATGGGGGTTTGTAACAAGGATTTCAAGATTTTTAGGGTTCTTGAAAGACTTTGATATTTTGACAGGGTTGTGAAAAAGGTTTTTTTTTGGTGTCCTGTTTGCGTGAAAATAATGAGAGTATATAATAGAAATTAGAGCAAAGATATGAGTTTTGAATGTGCAATTGGGCCTCCAATAATCACAAGCAATAGTGCAGATTTTTATTCACTTGAGTCTGACACGTTCTAGGCTAAATCGCAGGGACTTAAATTCAATTTTTGAAGTTGAAATGTGAAAACAAAATATAGCCGACAACGAGAACTAACTCATATCCGAAAATAAACTCAATCAGATAAACGGTAAATTAGTTATGAATTTTTGAAGTTTCGCCTCAGACAAACTTATTTTGGGCTCTAGTGTCAACTCTGACATGTTCTTCAATAAAAAACTGGTATTGATTGGAGCAGAACCTGGTCTCGACTTTGGAAGCAAAGTTGTAGATCTGAGTCAGTGACCTTGTGTAAAAATATGGGACTGATCCGATAAAAATTGACCGAGTTATAAATTTTCGAAGTTTCGACCCAGATGAAGTAATATTCAGCATTCAGGATTTTTGGCGCGTCACGTGCACTCTGAGAAAAAAAAGAAGGCCTTTTGGATACCGTTCGAACTCGAAACCACCTGTGAAAACGTATCCAACTCAATTTATGAAATTTTTGCTCTGAAACCAGCTCGAAACGATGAAAATCGACCAAGTTATGATTTTCTGAACGTGACGCAAATAAACTTCTGTCACAAATTTTCTGTATGAAAATACTTGATAAATGCACATTTTTGAAGACCTTCTGATCGAAATTAGATTCCATCCGTGAGAGATGAAAACTTATATGACGCCAAGAAAGAATTTTGGCCCTCAGAACGGGTTCAAAACGAGCCACGGTATTCAAGTTATGAATTTTTTAATGTGTAAAAACTGCACTTTCAACACACTTTTTAACCATATTTCTTCGAGAAAAATTGCACATTTGGAGACCTTCTTTAAAGAATTGGCTCTCGAGCCGAACCTTAAGTTGAGAATATGTTATCAGGGATATCTTAGCGAAAGAACATCTGAATATGACACACCGGGTTGGACTTGTGAATCTTTGAACCCTGAATCGTTGCGAAACGGCGAACGGATCTTCAGCATGAAAAATACTCTGACGAAATAAACATCACTTGTAACCTGAAGAAGCTTTCTAAATATACCTTGATTGCATAACCATAAAACCAATGATATGCATGTATGTAATAATGAATTGTAAGCCAAAAAGGTCGAAATAAATAGGGTAAATTTTGGGGTACAACAACTGCCCCTGTTCAATCTTCTTAAACCTGAACATGTAGATTGGCTAGTCTACCTTTCGTGATCTGAAGGTGGAAGATGATTGAACACTAGAGTGTCTAAAAATTTGCACTCGCATGAAGTAATACTAATTTTTGATGATGTCGGGAATGGACTTACATATGCCATTTGGAGAAGATGACGAAATATCGTTGGAGATGGGCTTAAAGATGCCATCCAGAAAAGATATCATTCGCATAAGAGATTCATTTGCGAGAATCCTTGTACCTTCCATTGAGGAGGACTTAGTCGGGGAATGTTGATTTATATCCTGGGTAATAGAGTCTGGGAGCTTTGGTCGTCCATTATTCTACAGGGGAATTAACTCTTGATTGATGAGACAAAAGTGAGTTGTTATCTGGTCGAGTCCGGGTTTCACGACGACTTACTGGGGAATACGAAATCGGTCGTATCTGGTCGGGTCCAGGTTTTACAGTGTTTTAAACTGTTGTCCGGAGATAAAAGAGAAGGAACTTGTATAGGGCTTTCTCGGGACACGTCCATGTAAAACTGCATCAGGTAATTCATGAAAAGGAGCCTGGATAGTGGGGCTGTAAGAAGGAACCTGGGCAGTAGGGTTACTTCGAAATAAAAGCCTGGATAGTAGGGCTATGAGAGGGAACCTGGGTAGTAGGGTTACTTCGAAATAAAAGCCTGAATAGTAGAGTTATGAGAAGGAACCTGGGTAGTAGGGTTACTTCGAAATAAAAGCCTGGATAGCAGGGCTATGAGAAGGAACCTGGGTAGTAGGGTTACTTCGAAATAAAATCCTGGATAGTAGGGCTATGAGAAGGAACCTGGGTAGTAGGGTTACTTCAAAATAAAAGTCTGGATAGTATGGCTATGAGAAGGAACCTGGGTAGTAGGGTTACTTCGAAATAAAAGCCTAGATGGTAGGGCTATGAGAAGGAACCTGGGTAGTAGGTTTACTTTGAAATAAAATCCTGGATAGTAGGGCTATGAGAAGGAACTTGGGTAGTAGGGTTACTTCGAAATAAAATCCTGGATAGTAGGATTGTGAGAAGGAACCTGGGTAGTAGGGTTACTTCGAAATAAAAGCCTGGATAGTAGGGCTGTGAGAAGGAACCTGGGTAGTAGGGTTACTTCGAAATAAAAGCCTAGATAGTAGGACTGTGAGAAGGAACCTGGGTAGTAGGGTTACTTCGAAATAAAAGCCTAGATAATAGGGTTGTGAGAAGGGACCTAGATAGTAGGGTTACTTCGAAATAAAAGCCTGGATAGTAGGGCTATGAGAAGGAACCTAAATAGTAGGGTTACTTCGAAATAAAGCCTGGGTAGTAGGGCTATGAGAAGGAACTTGGGTAGTAGGGTTACTTCGACATAAAAGCCTGGGTAGTAAGGCCATGAAAAGGAACCTGGGTAGTAGGGTTACTTCGAAATAAAAGTGAGTTGTAAGGCTATGAGAAGGAACCTGGGTAGTAGGGTTACTTCGAAATAAGGCTCGGGTAGTCTGGCTGCCTCATTTGATCATGTAGATTAATTGACCTGTTTGGTTTCGGGAACTGATTTTCCATTAGTTGTTTGCAGATATGACATGTATAGCTTCATGGGTTTAATCTTGAACTGTTGTAATTGTTGATGATAACCATCTTTCCTGAAAAGGTACATGATTAATTATATTTGTTGTATGAAATGCATTGTATGATGATGTTCTCAAAATAAATGAGATTATGTTGTATGCAATATGTATGTGCATGTCACGATGTATGAACATGAAATGCTATTGTGACATATCTGAGTATGGGAAAATAAATCCCTGACTACTGCTGGAGAGTACTGGAAATTGAATTCCCGGCCGTTGTATAAAAAGTGGTTCTTCTACTTCCGCTGGGGATGGTGAATGGAGATGACTATGTCGTGGATTTACTCCTTTCTGTTTGTGAATATTTTGCCGAAGAGAGACTCTGCTTGAGAATAACTCTGCGGGGGAATAACTCTATTTGAGAGAGGGGATGATTTGCTGGAAGATTTTGTTGATTCGGAGAAATAAACTCCCTGGGGATAAACTTCCATAGTTGGAGGAATAAACTCTATTGGGGATTGAGCTTCTGTATTCAGAGAAATAAACTCTGCTCGAGAGAGAACTTTATGAACGGCTTGCGATTATAAAATTCGGCTGGGGAATATAGACGTTGGCTCTCTGAAGGAACTTGGCTGGGGGAAGTAACTCCTGTTTGGGAAAGTCGATGTCAAAGCTTTGGTTGCCTCTACTCTGTGGGGAGTGTAGATGTCACGAGGACGTATGCTGAGGATACAACGATGACTTCACATCAGGATGTTTCTTCCCCTGTACTTGTTGGAGAAAGTACCTGCGGAGGCTTTATGGATGGATCTGTGTGTTGAAATAAGTGTTAGAATGGCATCCGTCTCGGGATCGTATCTGAACTGTTTCTAGAAGATAATCTGAGCAAGTGTCAGGATGGCATCCGTCCTTGGATCGTACCTGAACCGTTTCTAGATGAGAATCTGGAGTAAGTGTCAGGATGACATCCGTCTTTAGATCGTACTTGAACTGTTTCTAGATGATAATCTGCTTTATTCAGAATGTTTTTGTTATGGAAGAGAAACTCTGTAATCCGCTTAGGGAATCCTGAGAAGCTTGGCGACTTCACTGAGGAGTTTTCATTGGAGCAGTAATTCGAAGATTTTGCTCTGTCGAGGGTATGAGAACACCTAACATCAATAGGTTATAAGCTGGGAATATGGCAGTGACCTGGTAGTAGAATGCCCCTGTCTCGATACCTATTATAGAAAATATCAACCGGGGATTTTGTAGATGGTTTGACTATTATCCCAAATCTTGGAGTCCTTGGTGAATGCAGATCGGGGTAATAAGCCTTCTACTGATTAGACAAGTGACGAGATGAGGGATGTAGTCATACGCTTTGATCCCTAACTTTTACCTGGACTGTCTTTTCAGATTTTCAGTCCACCGGGATATCCTTTTTTGATCAAGCTGCCTTTTTAGGTTTTTGACTTGCCGGGTGTACATATTTTGTTTTTATACCTAATTTTTGCCTGAACCCTTTTGGTTCACCGGGATGCCCTTATTTTTTCCTAAGCCAGTCGACCTAGCGGGTCTTTTTTCATGCGCAGTATTTTCCGACTATGTCCATGTTCACCGGGCACGGATAATTATCATTGTCCATAGTAGTAAGTGTTACCACACTTCCATAAGATGTTTGTTTGATCGTATAGGATTCGTTGCTGGAATTCATGTCCAATGTCCCAAGTGATTCGGATGGTGATTTGTCCCTGGCTATTTGGTATTTTTTAGAGATACCTTGAACCTTGACTTGACTGCCCCATATCAGCTGAACATCGAGATATGCCCCTTGATTATAAAAGGCTTATCAATGGAATATCTTTCCATATGAGGTGATCCTATTCATTGAGAAGATCTTTGTTCACTGAATATCCGTCGTGCGAATTTCTCTACTGTTGAACAAATAGTCATATGCAAACAATGGTATTTTAAGAATGGAAAGCTTATGTCTGTCTTGAAGTTTGAAAATTCATTTTTTAGTTAAAAAAATGAATTTTATAAAAGTGTGATATCAACTCAGGATTTATAGCAAACCCTACAGGAATCAGGATACCTATTGTAACAATATGCTTTCAAACTAACCCATGCCTCAGCTAGGACTTTTAAGGGTTATAACGTAGCCTGGTTCACGGTTCAAGAAGCAAAGGATAAAGGCTCAAAATTTATTTTTACCCACCCGCTCTTCGTGATGTTCTTCAGTCATATGCTCAGTTAATTGCGCGTTTAGAATCCCAGTTGAGTTCTGGAATATTGTCCTTGATGTTCCGGTGATGGTTCGGATACTGACAGTTTATTTTGAATATGCAGTCATCTTTTTTGTCGAGTATTTGTACGACCTCTTTCTTTTTTATTTTACTATCCCTGTCTTTTGCCTGAACTATTTATTTTTGTGATTACAGCCAGCGGGGTGCCTCGGTTTTTTTTCTTAAGTCTCCTTCATAGGTTTTGACTTAGCGGGCTTTTATTTGGAGAGATAATGACTGCGTGTCTTAACGATTATGCGGAACCATCACCGTCTTCTAATTTGGAAGGACGTCTTCGAGGCCATTCATTGTGTGCGAAGCGGGAGATTGCGACTGAATACGCCTCTGAATTAACTGAGAAAACTACCCTGCCCCAGGTTATGATTAAGGGTTTTAATTTGTGTGAAAAGAAAAACTCCTACTTCTTTGGCTCGAATGGGTTGACTAGGGATTATCTTCCTTATAATTCCATTGTTTAGGATTTGAAATAACGCATGTACATCGTCAGCGGGGTCTGTTCAAAAGCATACTGTAGAGATTGTGGTATCATTTTCTTCATCCTCCCTCTAAAGGCTTAGAGCTTTTAATCAAGAGTTGAATATCACAAAAGGAAGTAAGAAAGCAGTTTTGAAATAGTGAATACGAATGAATTGATTCAAGACAAACATATGCAATGCAATGATGAAATAACAAGGTTTGATATGAATAAATGTTCAAACAATCGAAAGAAAATTACAAATTGAAAATTCTAATGAACAAAAGCCTGCTTGTCTGATCTTGTCAGTTCAGATGGTGTGCCTTGGAGGTATGGCAGAAGACTTTAGTCTGATCACCTCGTGTGAACTCCAGCACTTCTTCATTGATCAGGTCCTAAATCTTATTTTTCAATGTCCAACTGTCATTCGTATCATGTCCAGGGCTATCAGAATGGTATGCACACCTTTCGTCGGGGTGGTAACTAGGAGCAGAAGTATTGGGATTTTGCAAAGGAGCCCTTAACGTAACCAACTTTGCCTTTAACATGTGTTATAACGCTTGGGCTAGTGACATATTAATTCTGGTGAATTGTCTCTTGGGCTTGTCTTGCTTTTGCTGATTACCCCGTTGTTGTTGGTGAGATTGTTGTTGGACTTGTGATGTAGCAGTAATTTGGAAAGGTCCACTCTTCACCAAAATAACTCCTTGTCTCATCAGGGGCTGACTAACGACCTGATCCTCGGCCCTGACTGTTTGCTTCATATGGTTGTATCTGTATTGATGAAGTTGGTTGATGATGGCTCTCAGCTCTTCTTTTCCCCGGGCTAGGCCTTGGATAAGATCCATCTGCCCCAGCATTTAGGTTCTCATTGCCTCTACCTCAGCTTGCAGTTGTTCCAACCGTTCGTCCTTATTGTCTTCAGGACCTTTCTTGACCAAGTTCCTAGTGAGGAGTGTTTTCAACTCTTCCTGCCCCTTGGATAGGTTTAGGAACATTTCCCTGAACTGAGCCTCTTGAGTTTGGGGATCTCTGTTGTCTTGTTTGAGAGCCATTGCTGAAATAAACAGCGAGAACATGAGAGACTTGCTTTGAAACCTTCTTATACAATGATATGTATGATATAGGAATGCCATGTTTTCAAGGATCCACAGGGTAAACAAGAAGATGTTAGGCGTTGAACTTTACAGCTTTGATAGAAGCACTTCGTGTCGTTGAAGGTCCTTTTACAAGAGTCAAGCTCACCATATCAAGTGGGTCATAGCCCCTGACTCGAGTTGTTGAGTTTTTATCTTTTGACGGCATTGGCTAGAGGAAAATAAATCCCCTTTCCCCTTGCTAGACGTCTGATTTATCATAACCTGCATCACAAACCCTTGATATCCTTGAAATGGTTAAGGAAATATTGTGGTATGATGTGTATGCTATGCGTTAAGCAAAAATGCAGGGTAAGAAACCAATTTATTGGATTTATACAAACAAGGTCCTGCAAGGAATACAAACAAAGCCCTGCAATGAGTTCAAATTGTTAGGCAAAAAAGAAAACAAGTCACACAAGTAGCCTTAGGTTTAGGCTTGCATGGATTCCATAGGTAAGTACCCTCTTGAAGTTTAGTTGGCTCAACCTGTCTTAGAAATAGTAACCGGGTTCTAAGGAGTCTCAATATCACTGATCTTTCTTTATCGGTATTATTTCAGCTTAGTAATCTTTTCTTGTGGCCGAAACATCCCGAAAGTCAGATTCCAACGAGTGTAGTATCGAGTATCAACCGATTCGCAGCTTTACACCAAGACCGGCTATCTCACTACTTTCTAATGGCCAAGTTTGTTCAATTAAGGTTCTAAGGTCCGTTAGTGCTTCACGACACCATGCGGCGGCCCCGTATTCTCCTCGATTCGACACAAGGGATACCAGTACCAACCAAAGTGTCACACCAACACAGACATCGCTTAAACCATATCGATCTACACCGTATAGTCTCCACGATATATTGTTGTTTACCTAAAAAGTGTCTCATATCCGGGTATAGGATCTTTACAAGAATACCCCCAACAAACCCTCAAAGATAAAACAGTCAAGGCAAACAAAGAAAGCAATTTAAAATGATCTAGACCCTAAGGTAAACCCCACTTTATAATTGTCCCCAGTAGAGTCGCTAGTTCTATGATACGGTGGCAGAACCAACTATTAATATTGGTTTGCGTTTTTTGTTTGCAAATGTCGCGGTAAGCAAGAGTCGCCACCGACTTTTCTTTTATCCAACAAAGGAAAGGGTGAAAAGAACGGAAAAAGACCTTTTTTGAGATTTTCTGAGTAAGGGGGTAGATTATGGAAAGGGAAGGTGTTAGCACCCTTTCCATCCATGGTTTTCCACGGGCTCTTAGATGCTTAGCTCATGTTTTTAAAAATGCTTGTGCTTTGTGTGTTTTGAAAAGTTTTGTTTGAAAATTCCTTAGTGCGGCGATTCTCTTTATGATAACTCTTGTATCAGTCCTCAAGAGTGTTGACAAGGTGAATATTTTTGAGAGTGTTTTGAAATTTTTTTGTATAGGTGAAAAAAGTTGTTTTGAGAAAGCATCTAAGAACTGATCTACTTATACTCGAAAAGGTCATTCTTTTCTGCCTATCCTTTAGACAGTGATATCCTACTATTAGTGAGTAGGTAGCTGTGATACGGTGGGAGAACTGACTTGAGGGTTTTGCGTTTGATCACAAATGTTGCGGTTAGCAAGAGTCACCGCCGACTTTTCTTTTATCCAAAAGGAAATGGTGAAAAAGCACATGAAAGACTTTTGAGATTGTTTCTTGAGTTCGGGGGGTAGATTATGAAAATGGAAGGTATTAGCATTCTTTTCATCCATGGTTATCCATGGGCTCTTAGTAACTTTCTAGATCACTTGCTTTTGTTTGAAATTGTGCTTTGTGTGGTTTTTTGAAAGTATCTTGTAAAGAAGCCATTGTTTAGGCAATCTTTGTAATGATTCTTGTTTGTAAGAATGTATACAAATATGTTTGATCTTTTGAAAATGTTTTCAATTTTTCAAGATGTTTGAAATTGTATGTGATTGTTTTGAAAATAGCAAGGACTTTTGTTTTGAAATGGAGCAAGTAATTAGGAGCAATCTACCTACTCAAATGTCTTTCTTGTTCATTTTCTTTTCCTTTGACATTGTTGTCTTACCATTGATTTGGTAAGCAACCCTATCTTTGGATGTAAACGGGACGGGCATGGGTCGTCGTATAACCATCATTAGCAATATTTCAAGGTATCTTAGCATTTTTCTTTAGGGGCTAAGATCATTTTTAAGGCAACTTAGATAGCGTCATCGAGGGACTATGATCTTGTATTCGTTTGTTTTTGCTAAGATACCTCACATGCGTAATATGGCCATTTTTGTAAGGCAACCAAGTGGAGTAACCCTACGGGTGCTTGTGTGCAAATGTGTTGATTTACATGCTTCGATTTGTCTTAATTAGGGTTTTCTATTTGTTGGTTTTAGTCTTTCGATACAAACCCTAATTTACGAACATGTATATATGAAAGCGATAAATTGTGGAATTTTAAAGTTACTACGCTATTACAATATTTGTGGGGATGGGGTGTACATTTTGAATGGGGATTTCAAGAATGTAAGCCTAATTAATCTATTACAACCATATTGAATTGATATCAATGTACAAGGAAATGAATAAATATAAAGTACAAATGCAAATGCAAATGGAAAGAAACATGATTTTTGTTTGGATTTTTTTATGAAAGGGGTTTTAACCTAGACCTAATTAGAGAAAAATAATTAATCAAAATTAAATTAACTTAAACTAATTAAGAAAAGAAATTAATTAAGAAAAGATTTTTAGGTTTTCTTTAAGAAAGGGTTTTAAATTAAAAAATAATATAAAACTAATTAAAATAAACCTAAGTTCTAAATTAATTTTAATTTACAAGAGGATAATATAGTAATTAAATATAATTATCTAAATATTATTTAATTAAGAAAAGAAATTAATTGTTAAAAAAAATTTTTATCTTTTGTTTTATGAAGAAAATAAAATGAATATATTATTGCCTAAATAATAAATAAATTATTTTTGGGATTTTTTATTAATAATAATAATAATGAAATAAATAAATAATAATAATAATAAAATATGAAATGAAATGAAAATAAAAGAAAAAAAATGAAATAATAAAAACAAAGAGCCAGGGGGGTGCTGAAGCAAGGCCTGAAGTTAGTTAGTAAAAATAAAATAAAAACAAGACAGGCCCAAAGGGCCCAGCGCCTGTTAAAACAAAACAAACAAAAAAGTGAAAAAATATGGAAAATGAAAAGGGTACCACTGGGGCTCGAACCCAGGTCCTATAGGTTAACAGGCGTGCGCTTTACCACTGGGGTGGCTATACATCTGTTCATAAAAACAAAACAATAAATATGTAAGGCAAATCAAGTCCTGATGACTTCATCTTCAACCTCTAGACGGTGTACTTGTAACTTCTTCATTTCTCAACAAAAATGGAAGATGACAAAATGAAAGTTGTTGCCTTCTTTCTCACGAATCTAACCATGTAAATAACTAAAGCTAAAAGTCAAAGATAAATGAGAATTTCTCTGGCCCTAATTTGAACCCTAAAAATTTCAGAAACTTCAACTCTAAAATTCTCTAAGCTCAGGCCATGTAAATGCAAACTATTGATATGTACAGCTTTGTGGCAATGAGGTATACATTTTATCTTCACAAATGCAAGCCTTACAATGCCTAAGTAATGAGATAGAAGTTCAAGAAAAATACCTCAAAACTGGAAATCGTGAAATGCAAATGAGCTTGAGGTCCCAGGAAGCTAATGCAATGATTAGCTTGAGCTGAAAATGGTTGAGGAGCTCTGGAGAAGTCAAGTTGCAAACCCCTATTTTTGAAAATGGAACTTGATGATAGAGGTGTTACAGTTGAGCAAATGGACTTTGGATGGTTTGTATTTGATGTTTAGAAGCTTTTGGAAGTGAAAGGCCAAAGAACGCACGAGGGGATTTGGAGTTTGGTATGTAAAGTCAGAACTTGCACAACAATGGTATTTTGAGACAATTTCTGGCTAGAGGGAATTTGAGTGAGTTTAAGGGTCTTCAAGCTAGTATCCTAGCTCACAAATAGTGGCTCTATTGATAAGCAACAAGTTTGGGATGCTCTAGTTTATCAGAATTCAAATTTGCATCCTTAAGCTAAACATGTGATTTTTTGACAAAACAGGTTTAAAAGTCTTGTGTACTTGCTAAGATAGAGTAGTTATGCTTTAAACAAGCTTTCTTATGACTTTGTGGATGGAGTGTGATCAGAGGGAACATGTTAGAGGCTCAATGTGAACTTTATGCAAAAGGCTTTCTTTACAAGAATGGTATTGTTAACTTTCTTCCCAAAATGGCAATGTGAATTGGATAAAGCTTAAACCACTTGGATTATAGCTCAAATGTTTGTGTAATCCATTAATTATGGAGTAACAAACAAGTTTTAGGCCTGCAAAGCAAAGATTATGCAGCCTAACATTGAAATTGCATTTGTGTTCATCATGAAAATGACCTATAATTCAAGTGACAAAACACCAACTTCATCTCCTCGATTCTCCCTACTCAAGAATGATCTCAAGGAGTTCTTATACATTTTGGAAAGCTTGAAATGTTCTCTACAACTCATCTTTGAATTTCTTTTGAAGATTCCCATTGGAACTATGTGAAAAATTTCCATGAAGTTAGGTCAAAAATCTGCCTAACTAGGGCAAAATTTCACTGTCTTTTTTAGTTCATGAGCATGTATTCATAAAATTATAACTTGAGATCTAATCACTTTTAGGAGAAGTTATGTGAAGAAAAGTTGTATATTTCATGGAGATCTACAACTTTCATGTTGTAAGTTTCCTTTGAATCATCTTGCATCATAATGAAAAAATTGCTCAAAGTTATGAAAAAATAAGAAATTTTTTACACTTAGAAAAATTTCTAAGTTTAGAAATTTTGACTTTTCAAAATGAAATCTTGATTTATTGATGAATAAGTTTCCTATTTTTACATGCTTTGATGAATTTTAATCTTTGGTGCTTAAATTTGACCAAAATGTCAAAGTTTGACTTTTTAGTATACAGTTGACTTTTGATCAGTTGACTGCAAAATTCATCTGTCAATACAATGGATTTGCAATGTTTTGAATCATGTCATTAGGTAAAAATGATGAAATTGGAATCTTGAGATCATTCCTTAAGCCAATTGACCATTTGCTAGGTCAAAAATCAGAAATTGCTCTTTCCCAGTTAAAACCCTAATTTTGACCATTTTGCCCTTTGGAGATTTGATCAAATTTCTTAAGGAATTATGGTCCAAACTTGATCAAATAATACACATGGGTTTAAAATGTTGATGTGGATCAAAAATTATGAAGTTTGACTGTAAATTGACCATGGTTGACTTTTCCCTAATACAACTGATTTTTAGGTCAACTGCTCAATTGACTGAGCAAAAATGTGATCCAAGGCTTGAAACTTGACATAAGTAATCTTGGGGTCCATAATGGTCCATTAAAGTCATATTAAGCATTGATAGTTCAAAAATCCTTGTGCAAACTCAAACCCTAATTTTGGTCATCAGTGCCTAAGGAGGTGTCTTGAGCTAATCAAACCCTAGTGCAGTCTTGAGCCCAAGGAGATCTTGTGAGAAAATTCTTGATAAGTGAGAGGGAAATTTTGGGGTACAACAGCTGCCCCTATTCAATCTTCTTAATCCTAAAGAGTTAGATTGGCAGGTTTTGCCAGTCGTGACTCGAAGGTGGAAGATGATTGGACACTAAAGTGCCCAGAAATTTGCACTAGGTGATGTGATAGTTTAGGGAATGGGCTTAAAGATGCCATTTGGAGAGGTGATAGAAAGTTGTAGGAGATGGGCTTAAAGATGCCATCCAAAAGTGATTGTTTGTATTGTAATTTCTAAGCTGAAAGAATGAGTATCAGAATGGCGTCCGCGTCTGGAGCGTATCTGAACTGTATCTGGGAGCTGATTTTGAATGAGTATCAGAATGGAATTCGTGTTTGGAGCGTACCTAAACTGTATATGAAAGCTAGTTTTGAATGAGTGTCAGAATGGCATACGTGTCTGGAGCGTATCCTAACTGTATTTGAGAGTTGAATTTGAGTGAGTATCAGAATGGCATCCGTATCTGGAGTGTATCTGAACTATATCAAAAGGTTGAGTTTGAATGAGTATCAGGATGGCATCCGTGTCTGGAGCATATCTGAACTGTATCTGAGAGTTGAGATTTTGAATGAGTATCAGAATGGCATCCGTGTCTGGAGCGTATTTGAACTGTATCTGAGAGTTGAATCTGAATGAGTATCAGAATGGCGTTTGTGTATGGAGCGCATATGAACTATATCTGAAGACTTTGAACATTGTTAATGGTAGTTGTTTGATTAATCTTATCCTGAAAAAGATAAAATGTTAGCTAATATGCAATGTTATGTTGTATGAAATGTATGATATAATGCATTTGTTTTATCCATGTTTATGATATATGGATGTGATGTATGCGCATGCGAGCTAATCTGCCACACTACTGTTGGATTGGGGAAAATAAATCCATGACCGCTGCTGAGGATATGTGTTGTACCCATAAATTTTCCCTCTCACTTATCAAGGATTTGCTAACAAGATCTCATTGGGCTCAAGACTGCACTAGGGTTTGATCAGCTCAAGACACCTCTTATGCACTGATGACCAAAATTAGGGTTTGATTTTGCACAAGGGTTTTTGAACTATCAATTCCCCATATGGATTTCATGGATCATTATGGACCCCCAAGATTACTCATGTCAAGTTTCAAGCCTTGGATCACACTTTTGACCAATCAATTGAACAATTGACCTAAAAATCAACTATATTGGGGAAAACGTCAACCATGGCCAATTTACAGTCAAACTTCATAATTGTTTTATCCACATCAACATTTTAGACTTATATGTATCATTTGATCAAGTTTGGACCATAATTCCTCAAGAAATTTGATCAAATCTCCAAAAGGACAAAATGGTCAAAATTAGGGTTTTGACTAGGAAAGGGCAATTTCTGATTTTTGACCTAGAAAATGGTCAATTGGTTTAAGGCATGATCTCAAGATTCCAATTTCATCATTTTTACCTAATGACATGATTCAAAACATTGCAAATCCTTTGGATTGACAGATAAATTTTGCAGTCAACTAATCAAAAGTCAATTGTATAATGAAAAGTCAAACTTTGACTTTTTAGTCAAATTCAAGTGCCAAAGATCACAATTCATTAAAACATGTCAAAATAGGAAACTTATTCATCAATAAATCAATAAATCAAGATTTCATTTTGAAAAGTCAAAATTTCTAAACTTAAAAAAAAATTCTAAGTGTTGAAAATTTCTTATTTTTTCATAACTTTGAGCAATTTTTTCATTGTGATACAAGATGATTCAAAGGAAACTTCCAACATGAAAGTTGTATATCTCCATGAAATCTACAACTTTTCTTCACACAACTTCTTTCAAAAGGGCTTGGATCTCAGGTTATAATTTTGTGAATACATGCTCACGAACTAAAAAAGACTTAGTGAAATTTTGCCCTAGTTAGGCAGATTTTTGACCTAACTTCATGGAAATATTTCACATAGTTCCAAGGGGGATCTTCAAAATCAATTCAAAGATGGGTTGTAGAGCATATTGCAAGCTTTCTAAAATGTCCCAGAACTCTTTGAGATCATTCTTGACAAAGGAGAATCGAAGGCAAGAAGTTAGGGTTTTCAAACTTGAATTACAAGCCATTTTGTGAAGAACACTTGATCAAATCTTCAAGCATGTTGTACAAATATTGCTTTGCAGGTTCCAAACTTTCTAATAACTCAATAATTTAATGTTTACACAACTGATAGAGCCATTGTCCAAGCATTTGAGCCATTATCCAAGTTGCATTTCCATTTTGGGAAGAAAGTCACCACTTCCATTTTGGAAAAGTGACTTTAATCACAATGTCAACTCTTCTTTAGCCCATACATTGTTGTTTCTGACTCCAAAACATTTAAAAGAAAGAAGCAACATATCTACAGCCTGCTAACCACCCTACAAATCATTGTACTTCACATTGAAACCATGTTTGTCAACTTTGCTTCAAAATCAAGTAACCAAGCCATAACATGTGATTTCAATTTCTGAGTTGTTTCAAGCCTCAAAACCTTTTTCCTATAAGTACATACACTATTTTCAAGCTAACACACGATTCCAAGAATCTTAAAACTCTCTAAAACACCATTGTTGTACAAAACCTGCCCAACTTGACAGTTTTGAGCAAAAACTCATGATCTTCATTTCCACTCGTGCGTTTTGAAAATCAATCATTCAAACACCTTCTATACATCATAACAAAGTAATCCAGACCCCTATTTCAAGATTGTAACTCCTCCATCACTATCCACCATTTTCAAAAATCAATCTTGCAGGTTGACTTGAGTAGAGAGATTCAGGGACTTTCAAGGCAAAGTAGGAGTTGGAATACACTCAAGGAAGTCTAGGCAAGCTAAACAGATCCTCGGGCCATCTCAAAAGTTGCTCAAACTCCATTCACAACTCCAGCTGCAAGAGGTAAGTTTTCAAACTTCCATCTCTTCATACAGGCATCATTTGTTTCTGATTTGTGAAGATCAAATGTAGATATCATTACTCTAAAACTGACCATGTTCATAGTTCCCATTTATATTGACTGTGTATAGAGAATTTTGGATTTGAAATTTATGAGAAAATTAGGTTTCAATTTAGGGCCAGCAAAATTAATCTTCATCTTTTACTTTTAGCTTACATATGTTATATGGTTAGATTCGTGAGGAAAAATAGCACAACTTTCATGTTTTCATTTTCCATTTTTGTTGAGAAATGAATGAGATACAGATGGTCCGACTAGCTGGAGGTTGAAGACGAAGTACAGGCCATGGAAATGTTTTACCTTATGTATTTATCCTTTCATTTAAGTTAACGGATGTACAGCCACCCCAGTGGTAAGGCAGCGCGCGTTATTGATAGAGGTCGTGGGTTTGAACCTCAGCGCTGCCTTTTGCAAATGTTTTTACATTTTCTGTCTTTTTTTTGTTCCTTCCAGCGCATGGGCCTCCCACATCCTGGGCCTGACTTTTTTCTAACCTTTCCCCCTCGCTTCATATTTGCACCCTGGCCCAATTTATTTATTTGTTTATTTATGTCATTTTTATTTTTCTTAAATATTTCTTTTCTAAAATACTAAAAATCATAAAAACACAAAAAAATGATAATTTTATATTTTGACTTTATTTTGTTTTTTTTCTATAAACAAAAAAATACTTTGTTTACTATACTTTATTTATTTTTATTAACTAAATCTTATAGACTTAATTAATAATTATATTATTTATTTTTTCTTCATACCATTTAAAAATATATTATATTTTTAATGCTATAAATATTTTCAAGATAAAAATAATGCTAAAAAAATATACTTTTCTTAACTTATTTTCCTTTGATTAATTAATAGAATTAGGGTTTTCTTTTAAAATCTTTTTCTTAATAAATTGAAACTTAATTAATTATTTTCTTTATTTAAATTAGGTTAAGACAAAAAATCTTTTTTCATAAAAATCAAACAAGATGCATGTTTCTTTACATTTCTCATCCTTATACATTATTCATCATTATACTTTGTAATTTTTGTACATATTCAATTTGGTTGTAATAAATTAATTAGGTTTATATTATTGCAATCCCCGTTCACCAATTGTATACCCCCTCCCACAAGTTTTGTAATAGCGTAGTAATTTTAAATTTCGCAATTTATCGATTTCATATATACAATGCTAGTAATTAGGTTTTGTATAGAAAGATTAAAACCAACCAAATAGCAAACCCTAATTCAAGACAAAATCAAGCATGAAAATAATACACTTGCACACAAGCACCCCTAGGGTAAAATCCACTTGGTTGCCTTACAAAATGGTCATATTAAGCATGTGAGGTATCTTAGCAAAAATAAGCAAATACAAGATCATAGTCCCTCGATGACGCTATCTAAAGTTGTCTTACAAATGATATTAGTCCCTCAAAAAAGAATGATAAGATACCTTTAAATATTGCTAATCATGGTTATACGATGACCCACGCCCGTCCCGTTTACATCCAAAGATAGGATTGTTTGCCAAATCAATGGTAAGACAACAATGTCAAAGGAAAAGGAATGAACAAGAAAGACATTTGAGTAGGTAGATTTCTCCTAATTACTTTCTCCATTTCAAACAGAACATCCTTACTATTTTCAAAAACAAACACTTACACTTTCAAAACATCTTACAAAACTTGAAAACATTTTCAAAAGATCAAACATATTTGTATACATTCTTACAAACAAGAATCATTACAAAGATTGCCTAAACAATGGCCTCTTTACAAAATACTTTCAAAAACCACACTAAGCACAATTTCAAACAAAAGCAAGTGATCTAGCAAGTAACTAAGAGCCCATGGAAAACCATGGATGAAAAGGATGCTAATACCTTCCCTTTTCATAATCTACCCCCCAAACTCAAGAAACAATCTCAAAGGTCTTTCCTGTTCTTAATTCACCTTTCCTTTTTGGATAAAAGAAAAGTCGGAGGCGACTCTTGCTAACCACAACATTTGCGATCAAATGCAAAACCTTCAAGTCAGTTCTCCCGCCGTATCACAGAACTGGCGACTCTGTTGGGGAAAATTCTAAAGTGGGGTTACCTTAGGGATATATCACATTTATTTTCTTACATTGTTTGACTTGTTTGCTTTACATTATGGTTCTTTGTTTGGGTTCAAATCCTCTACCCGAATTTGGGATACATTATAGGTAAGCAGCAATACATTGTGGAAACTGTGCGAGGTATACCGACATGGTCTAAGCAATAGCTACGTTAGTGAGAAATATTTGTAGGTACTGGTAGCCTTTGAGTTAATCAAAGAGAATATGGGGCCATTGAGTGATGTCATGAAGCACTAATGAACTTTTAGAACCTTTACTTGACCAACTTGGCCTTTAGGATGTAGTGAGATGACCGGCTTTGGTGCAGTCCGAAGTTGGTAGATACTCGATACTACACTCATTGAGGTTTGGTTTGTTGGGATATTTCGGTCGCCATTAAAGAGGATTATGCTGAAACAATAACCAAGGAAACAAACTAGTGATATTGAGCTCCTTAGAACCCGGTTACTATTACTAGGACAGGTTTAAGCCAACTAAACTTTAAGAGGCTACTTACCTATAAAACTCCATGCAAGCCTAAAACTAAGGACTTATTTGCTTTGTTTGTATATGCATACTTGTACATAACATCATGAACATCATGAACATCATATACATCCACTAACCATTTCAAGGATTTTTGGATTCATCTTTGTTCTTGTATTGTAGGATATGGATTCACTTCCCATGAAAACTATTCAAGTCAACCTTGTAAGAATACCTCCACAAGTTAAAGAGCTAGCTTCAAGGATTCTTTAAAACTCTCCATTCACCAAGAGACACGGTCGCCTACTCAACTTGGTCACCTCCAACACAGATAAGGATATGATGAAGGTGCTCTTTCAGTTCTTTGATCCTTTACATCATTGCTTCACATTTCCCGACTATCAACTTGTGCCTACTTTGGAGGAATTCTCCCAACTCTTGAGAATTCCCATTCTCAATCAACTACCTTTCAACGGTACAGAAAGAGACCCAAATCCAGAAGAGATTGCTCAAGCTCTACACTTGCACTCATCTGATATCACAACTCATTGGGAAACAAGGAGTGGTGTCAAAGGTTTCTTAGCAAAGTTCCTGTTTGAGAAAGCCCAAAGCTGTTGGAATTCCTTGGACTTGCAAGCCTTTGAGGAAATTGTGGCTCTCCTCATCTATGGGATGGTTTTGTTTGCAAATCCTGACCAACTCATAGATGTCAGCACCGTCAAAATCTTCATATCCTGCAACCCGGTACCTACATTGCTAGGGGATATCCTACACTCTTTTCACACTCGCACAATGAGGAAAAGAGGTGTCCTTATGTGTTGCACTCCTCTCTTGGAAAGATGGTTTATTTTGCATCTTCCCCAATCTATATTAAAAAATGAGCAAGGTTCAAGGTGGTCACAAAGGTTGATGACGCTCAAACATTCGAACATTCATTGGTTCTCCCGATTCAAAGAGAATGTTATCATTGTCGACCATTGTGGAGAGTTCCCTAATGTCCCTTTACTTGGCATTAGGGGAGGTATCACCTACAACCCATGATTAGCCTTAAGACAGTTTGGTTACGCCCGAAGGGATGGCCCGCACGAGATGTTGATTCAAGGTTTGGTATTTGACTACAACAACGACGATCAAGGTCTTCGCCTGAGATTTATCCGAGATTGGAGGATGTTAAACAAAGTGGATACCAAGACTTTGGGGCATAAAAATTCCATCCCTCTTGAGCCTTACCTCAAATGGTTATTGTTGTACCCCAAAATTTTCTCTCCCATATTTCTCAAAACATTGCAAGAAAAATCTCCAAGTTGCCCAAGGTTGCTCAAGAGTTGGTCAGACAAGCTATCTTCTAAGGAAGTCTACCCCAAATTAGGATTGTGTGTTGCATCAAGATCCTTAAGTAAAAATGACCTCAAGTTCTCCCCAATGTCCTAATATGTTCTCAAGATCATTCATGTCAATTTTCAAGCCTTGCAGAGGATGTTTGCTCAGTCAATTGCTCAAAGGTCCAAAAATCGATTGTGCTAGGGAAAAAGTCAAATGTGACCTATATACAGTCAAACTTCAAGATTTTTTGTCAACATTCTCATTTTTAAGGATATTTCATCATTTGATCAAGGGTTGATCATGATTCATTAAGGATTGCTCTAAATTCATCAAGATTAAAAAGTTGCTAAATTAGGGTTTTGCAGGAAAAGTCAACTCAACTTTGACAAGGCATAACTTTCTCATACTTTATGCGAAATGACCCATTCAAAGCTCATTTTGAAGAGGATGAAATTACCTAAAATCCATATTCATATCCAAAGATCACAAAATGCACTCACAAAAAGTTATGAATTTAGACATTATAGGTCATTTTTGAAAGTCAACAAAAACACCTTTTTTCCAAAGCTCCTAACTTGAGTATGGAACATCAAAATGAGATGATGCCAAAAGGGTTGGTTAAAGGACATCTCAATATTTCTAAAAAGTCCAAGAACACATCCAAAAGTTCAAAATTGAAGAAGTTATGCATTGTTGAAGTTGGACTTTTTTGCAAAATTGCCAAAACTCAACTATCCCCAAAACTTCAAATTTTGGCAAATGGGCCCATTCTTTTTCACTTGTTTTGAGTTTTCCTTATTGCCCATGTGCCCTAGCCTTGGCCATGTGTCCATATCTTATTTTTATTATTTAATTTGATTTTTATTTGAATTAATTCATTTTAAATCAAATAAAATCAGATAAAATCAAAGATATTGATAACCAAAGATCTTTTAATGATTTCAGGTTTCAATGGACAGCTAGTACCTCATCAAACTCGAATAAAAGCTTGTATGCACAAAAAGATCCAAATCAAGCCAATTTTGGAAGGTTTTAATGGAGAATCAAATCCAATATTCAATCATTGAAAGAGGGAGATTTGAACAACAAATGCTACCCTAATGTATTGTACAATACATAAGGAAGCGTGCAAGACAGAAACAAGGGTTGGAGATCACTGGTGGAGGCAGAACAAAAGTTGCAAAAAATCACAAAAAAGTGGGAGATCGAGATCAAGGTTAGAGACATTTTCATGGCTTGAGACTTGTCTCAGTCGATTGCTAGCCATCTCGAGAAGCTAACCCAATCCAAACCACGCGTTTTCAAGCATTCTAAAGCACTATAAGTAGTCCACGAATCCGCCATGTTCTTGAAATCTAAAATCACTATTCTTGCATCCATTGAATGAAATAACTGCATATTCTTAACCCTCGCATCATTTACAAACTGTTTGTAATAACCAATTTGATTTATATGCTCTGTATCGTGAATCGCCATTGCTAGGGTTTTGCTTTTGTTTTTAGGGATTTTTGTTTCAGGTATAATTGGTCCACATGAAGGACATGGTTGTGATCAGGAGGTTATGACGAGTCCAACCATGGTCTTAGATTCCATTGTTATGGCCTGTGTGAGATTTTGAAGGTGGGAAAGCTTATAGCGACGGACCTTTGTCCGTTGGTATAAGTGTTCTGATTTTTAGCCACGGTTGGGAGGTCAGCGATAATACGTGGCATATATCCATTGGTTGGTTCAAACGAAGCGCGCTTTTTTTATTTTGTCTGGCAATTGATTTGTTTTTTTATATAATATATTGTTTGTATTATTATATCAAAAACGACAACTTGGCCTAGTTGTGGCCACATAAGCGTTAAAGACCAAAAGGCTGGAGGTCATGGGTTCGATCCCTACCTCCAGCAAAATGCATTTTCTCAATTGTTTTCAGGGAATCAGGTGTGTGTTTAAGCTGGAGGTTCACCATACTCCATCACCCTTCAACACGCCAGATGCCCAGATGCCCAGATCTGGTGGTTAGCATCAGAGGAGCACCAAAAGCCAGGTCAACGCATGTGTACTGGATTCCAAAAGTCCAACGGATCAGCTTCAAATGGGCCAAGAAAATTGCTTCCAACACCTCCAAATCAGGCCCAATTCCTCTACTTTTTCTATTTTTGTTTATTTAATTTAATTGCTTTATTTTAATTAATTAATTTACTAATCAATCACATATTTCCTTTTTATCTAAAAAATCACAAAAAAAAAAATACTTTTTTAATTCAGAATTTTATTTTTATTAATAAACACTAACTAATTAATTCAGGTTTTTAATTCTAGGAAACTCTAATTTATTTTTTGTAAATATTTAAAATTGATTAGAAATCATTAGGTTTTAATTCATTTAATTATTTTTTTTAATTTCTTTCTTAAAATATCAAAAACTCCAAAAATATGTCATTAATTATTTTTTTCATTTAATTAATTTATTTAATAATTAATTTAGTATTTTATTTTAGGATTAATTTCTTTTCTTAAATAAAAATAACAAAAAAAAGCAATTTTCTTTCAAAAGGGTCAAAATCCTAAATTTCGCATTCGACTTAATTTCACTCACGCGATTTATTTTTCCTTATTTAAATATTGATGTATCTGCTCCCGGTTTGTAATAGTTAAATTGGACCTTTTTATTTATTTTTACCGCTTTATTTATTTTCAAAGGGTTGCTTTTGGCGATGTAAATACCCGACGCCTTGTAATTTAATTTCTGCACCTTTAATTTCTACTAATTATAACTGTTAGATGTTTGATAATAGGGTTTGCATGGCAAGACTGAATGTTTAATCTTAAAATCAAATTAGATCACCCTTAACATGTGCAAAGATAAAAATAACTGAAAACAACACACTCGCACATGCGCACTCCTAGGGTACACCCCACTTGGTTGCCTTCGTACACGATCATTGAGTATAGGTCGTTTTAGAGTTTGCCCTCTTGTCTAAAAGATCGTAGTTGCCTCGAAACGGTTGCCTCGGATATTTTTGCCTCAAACAAATGATCTAAGACATTAGGGTTACCGCTAAAGCGTCCTAACATTGCTTTAGTGACCGTATGTCCCTCATTTGAATTGACCCTCAAACTCCAACGACGATGTTACCCACTCACTAATAGTGGGATAGAATTGTCTAAAGGAAATTAGCATAGAACGGTTCCTTTTTCGAGTAGGTAGATAGTTCTTAGATACTTGCTCATTCAAAAAACAAAACTTTTTTCACTTACACTCTTTTTCAAACAAAGTTTTCAAAAAACACTTCATTACACTCTTGAGGACAGAAGCAAGAGTTAAATCTAAGTTAAAAATAAAAACTTCGCAAACCCACAAGCACAAAGTAAACAATTTTGAAAACAATTGAGCAAGTACCTAATAGCCCGTAGATAACTACGGAGAGAAAGGGTGTTAATACCTTCCCTTTCTATAATCTACCCCCCGTACCTAGAAAATCTCGAAAAAAGGAATTTTTCTGTGCTTTTTTCCTCTCCTTGTTGGATAAAATAAAAATCAGTGGTGACTCTTGCTTACCATGACATTTTGCAAAAACAAACGCAAAACGCAAACCAGCATTCCAAAAACAGTCAGTTCTTCCCACCGTATCACAGAACTGGCGACTCTGCTGGGGATATTTTATGAGTGGGGTGTACCTTATGAATAGTTCATCATAATGTTTTCAATTGCTTGATTTGTATGCTTTATCTTTGTGGGTTTGAATCGGAGTTACTATAGATCCTAACCCGGATCTGGGGGATACCTTTTAGGTAAGTAGCAATAAACTGTGAGGGAACTGTACGATGTAGACCGATACGATTGAAGCAGTAGCTACGTTGGTGTGGCACTTTAGTTTGTACCGACATCCCTTATGGTGGAACAAGGAGAATATGGGTCTTCTAAGGGGTCATTAAGCACCAACTGACCTTAGAACCTATAATTGACCAACTTGGCCATAGAACAGTAGCAGTATGCTACACTCATTGAGACCAAACTCTCGCGATGATTCTGGCCGCAAGAAAAGGTTTCCAAAATGGAATTATGACCGATCGAGGGTGGTCAGTGATATTGAGATCCTCTAGAATTCGATTACTATTACTAGGACAGGTTTAAACCAACTAAACTGAAAGAGGGTAATACCTAAACTCCTTGCCAGCCTGAAATCTAAGGGCTATCTGTGTGACTTGTTTGCCCTTACCATGTTTTCTATTTGTGAATACTTGTGGTGTGTTTCTATCATAACATCATGCATCATGACATTGCATGCATCTTGCATCAGACTAACCTATTTCAAAGACAGAGGGGATTCATCTTTGTTCTGTTTTGTAGGTCATGGCCTCTATGCGTAGAAACACTATTCGCATCAGCTTTGTACAAATTCCTACTCAGTTTAGAGATTTGGTTGCAAAGGTTCTAGATACTTCCTCCTTTATCAGAAGACATGGTAACCTCCTTGGTTTGGTCACATCCATAATGAATGAGCAGATATTGAGTGTCTTATGCCAGTTCTTTGATCCATTGTACCACTGCTTCACTTTTCCGGACTATCAGTTAGTCCCTACTCTGGAGGAATTCTCTGATCTGCTTGGTATCTCTATTTTAGAGCAGACCCCGTTTACAGGTTGGGAGAAAGCCCTTAGGCCGAAAGAGATTTCTCCAGCCCTCCATCTGGCAAAGGTTGAGGTAATGTCTAATTTGGACACTCGGAGTGGGACAAAAGGCTTCTTGGCTAAATTCTTGGTTGATCGGGCTAATCAGTTTTGGGACAGTCTAGACTTTCAGGCATTTGAAGAAATTATGGCCCTTCTCATTTATGGTTTGGTGTTGTTTCCTAACTCAGATTATTTTGTTGACGTGAATGCGGTGAAGATCTTCATTTCCCGTAATCCAGTACCCACTCTCTTGGGTGACATTCTGCACTCTCTTTATGGTCGTACTGCTCGGAAACTGGGAACCCTTATGTGTTGTGCACCATTGCTGGTGAGGTGGTTTATTTCTCACCTCCCCAAATCAGTTTTGAAGAAAAAGGAAGGCATGGGTTGGGCCTACAGAATTATGCCTCTCGCTCACGCGGACATTATCTGGAGCACTAAAGACATGGAAGACGTAGCTATTATTGATCGTTATGGGGAATACCCCAATGTTCCACTACTTGGAATTCGAGGAGGGATCACCTATAATCCTTGTCTAGCCTTACGACAGTTTGGGCGAGCTAGGAGGGAAAGACCTCATGAGTTGTTGATGCCAAGCATTATCTTTGACTTCCAAGGGGATAGTGACGAGCATCGCCGCAGGTTCATACGAGCTTGGGATAGGGTACACAGGTCTGATCCGCACGAGTTAAGGATGAATACCTCTCTTCCGATGGAACCGTATCTCCGATGGGTTCGTACACGTGCTCAAAAGCTGGGAATGCCGTACGAAGCTGTCTTGCCTGTGATTGTTGAGATTGTTGATGAAGAAGGGGTTCCACCTACCATCCTCCACCCATACATGCCTACTGACATTGGGGCATTAAAGAGGTCTTGGATGCAGCTAAGAGAGGAACGAGATACTTACAGAGAAAAGTATCACGAGCAGGAGTGGAAGATTCTAAATCTTACAAGACAGTTGGAGAATGAGAGGGTCCTCAACGACTATGTCAACACCAACGGGAAACGGCCATGGGAGCGCTGATGTCTTTTGATATTTCTAGTTTTGATTTACTTTTCAGTATTTCCTTTTGTAACGACTTAAAGGCACTTATCAAACATTGTTTCAAGTTTATCTAATAAAAGTGTGTTTCATTTTGGTTTACAAATTTGAATCTCTCGACGTCTTTGAAATCATATCATACGCATTTCATTCCATGCACCTCATTACAGGTACCCTTACAGGTCTCTTATTTTCTTCACTATTTATTTCAGCACTCATCATGTCTTCCGAAACATCAACTGATCAAGCTATCAAGGCTCTGCAAGCTCAAAACGCTCAATTCCAGGAAATGTTCATGAATTTGGCTAAGGGTCAGCAAGATCTGAAGACTCTTATCTTGAAAGATAAGAAGAAGAAGAAGAAGAAGAAGAAGAAGAAGAAGAAGACGATCCTAATGAATATGGGTCGCAGATTTGGAAACAATTTGAGATAAGAGGTTGATTTTACTCACTCATCTGGAGGGGGAGAGAATCAGGAAGAAAGGAGGGCTCTTAGCCCTGTGGTTTCAGACAACGAGACTGACTTTAATGAAGACCAGTATCCTCCGGTTGAGGATAGGTATAAACAGCTTGAAGACCGGTTAAGTGTGATGGAGATCCAGAAGGTACCTGGGTTGGATTTTGGTGATTTGGGTTTGTCATATGGGGTGGTGATTCCCCACAAGTTTAAAGCACCTATCTTTGCTAAATACGACGGGGTTTCTTGTCCAAAGTTGTATCTCCGCTCGTATGTTAGAAAGATCCAGCCATACACTGCTGATAAGAACCTCTGGATCCACTTCTTTCAAGATAGTCTCTCAGGGACTCAACTTGAATGGTTTTACCAGCTGGAAGGAGCTAGTATCCGTAATTGGGAAGACCTTGTTGCTGCTTTTTACAAGCAGTACCAATACAATGCCGACCTCGCTCCCACGCGTACCCAACTTCAGGGTATGTTTATGGGTGCGAGCGAAGGTTTCAAAGACTACGCTCAGAAATGGAGGGACCTTGCTGGAAGAGTACAACCCCCGCTAGCTGATAGGGAGTTAGTGGATATGTTTCTAGGGACCTTGTTTGGTCCGTATTTCAACCATCTGATTGGAAGTTCATCGTTCGGGTTTACTAAGCTGATTATAACCGGGGAAAGAGTTGAAGCCGGTATCAAGAGCGGTAAGATACAGAAGGGTGTTTCGTCAAGTACCGAGAAGAAGCCTTTTAAGAAGGGGTCTAGTGCAGTTTACAGTTCAAAGAGCCATAATAGACCTGAGTGCCACCAAGCAATCAATGTGGTTATTATATCAAGACCTATTGTTGTCGCGCAATGCAACAATCAGCCAAAGGCCGAGAGGCCCTGAAGACAATTCACTCAGCTCCATATGACCCTGTCTCAGATTCTTCCGCAGATGCTAAATACCAACTTGGTGATTTTGAAGGAAGCCCCGAAGAATCCCAATACAACATCACCGCTATACAACCCGAACGCCCGCTGTGCTTTTCATTCTGATAGCCCGGGGCATGATACGAATGATTGTCGGGTCCTGAAGAATAAAGTACAGGACTTGATTGATGCTAAAGAGATTGAGTTTGAAG
Source organism: Vicia faba (assembly GCA_948472305.1). Taxonomy (NCBI): domain Eukaryota; kingdom Viridiplantae; phylum Streptophyta; class Magnoliopsida; order Fabales; family Fabaceae; genus Vicia; species Vicia faba. The sequence goes on from OX451741.1 coordinate 1,158,370,741, forward strand.
CTTTGGAAAGGCCTAATGTTGTGAATGCTCTGATGCCCAAACATGGAGTAAATGCTGTAGATGAAGACTCGTTTGTGGTTTCTGTGAAAGACATTGCTACTCCATTGATGACTATGAAGAAGAACCTTTTGTTAGCCGGTTTATTTCCGGGTTGTGGCAAAGGTTGCCGTCTGTGTTCCATCATACCTACTGGTTGCCATCTTTTGAAGTTAGGTGTCCAACGCCTGATGGATAATAAAGAAATTCTGTTTGAGAAGACTTTTGTTCCTTTGGTTCCTATTGAAGAAGTTGCTATAATCACCATTTTCGACAATTCTTCCAAGGCTTCCTCGAGAAAGCCTATTAGAATTACATCTGTTCCAAGAATTGCACCGTTGATCATTACCATTCCTGGGACTATCCCCTATACATCAGATAAAGTTGTCCCATGGCACTATGGGGCTGACGTGTATTATCACAGGGTTAAACAAGATTTGAGTATTGAAGAATCTGATACTGACGTCAGCAATATTGTTGGATCTAGTAAAGTCACCCGCAGTAGAAGACTTTTCTCCCCTGAGATCTCTCCACCAACTGTTCGGAAGCCCGTTGTTATTACGTCGACCAGTACATCTGCTACTATCCCTGCTCAAGTTCCAATTCCTACCCCTGTTGCCGATTCATCCGACACTCGGGGCAAAGGGACCACCGGTGAGCCTGCCCAGACGGAGGCACCGAAGAAAATTACTGTTGAAGCCTCTAGACAAGAGATAGATGAAATTTTAAAGATCATCAAGAAAAGCGACTACAATGTAGTCGAACAGCTGGGGCAAACCCCGTCGAAGATTTCTATGTTGTCCTTATTGTTGTGTTCAGAGGCCCATGCTAAGGCTCTGATTTCTTTCTTGAAGACTGCGCATGTGCCGCAGGAGACATCAATTGATCAGTTTAAAGATTGTATGGCTAGTCTGACAGCAGATAATGGGTTAGGTTTCTCTGACGCAGACTTGACTGCTAAGGGGAAGAATCACAATCACGCCCTGCATGTCTCCATTGAATGCAGGGGCACTACTCTAGCTCATGTATTGGTGGATACTGGATCTTCGTTGAACGTTTTGCCTAAGAAAGCTTTGGACCGGTTAGGCTGTAAGGGGTTGGAGCTGAAGCCAAGTAACATTGTTGTTAGGGCCTTTGACGGGTCCAAGAGAATGGTACATGGAGAAGTGGATATTCCAGTTAAGTTTGGTTCTCAGATATTCGCATCTACATTTTATGTGATGGACATTTGGCCATCTTATTCTTGTTTGTTGGGTCGCCCATGGATCCACAAAGCTGGGGCAGTCACCTCTACGCTTCACCAGATGCTGAAATACCCAGTTAAAGGAAAAATTGTTACGGTACGAGGAGAGAAGGAGTACATGGTGAGCCACCTCAACTCTTTCCGGTGTGTGGAGATGGATGGGGAGTTCATTGAGACCCCGTTTCAACATTTTGAAGAGGTGCCACAGACGCTGGCATCAACTGAAATTATTACTGAAGATCCTCCAATGAAGATGGCTTCCCTCAAGGATGCCCGGGCTGTTGTTGAAAAAGGTGGGTGTGCAAATTGGGGCCAACTCCCTAATTTTGCACATAAGACTAACAAGTTTTGTTTGGGTTTCACTGCAGAAGCTCAAAGGGCTGTACGGCGTGCACGGATCGGAGGACCTCCCCTGTTTATCAGTAATTCAGGAGTGAATGCCATTGAAGACGATGTTGAAGAATCTGAGTTCGACAGTTGGATCTATCTGACTACTGATGGCGGACTAAGAAATTGTATGGCAAAGGACTTCGTCCCAATTTCTTTTATTACCCAGTAATGAGACTTTTGTTTTGAATTTGTAACAGACAATTTTTAAAACTTTACGGCCCGGTGCCTTACCCGAGACACCGTGGCTTTGTTTGTGAGGGATTTATGTGTGTCATTTTCATATATCATTAATAAAATCATTGGACGTTTTCTTGCATTTCAAATTTTGCGCTCCTTGTTTTTCTTTTTTATCTTGCAAAACAGCTATTTTACACACACTCACATATACAGGTCTACATCCACTCTGGATTCCACTGATAACGACTCTGCTACTGCCGGTTATGACTTCGAAAGTCCGATCAACTTAGCCGAAGACGAAGGTGAAGATGATTGCGAAGTGCCTTTTGAACTTGCAAGACTGTTGCTTCAGGAAGAGAGGGCCATACAGCCACATGAAGAGCCAGTGGAAACAGTGAATCTGGGTACATAGGTAGACAAGAAAGAGGTCAAGATCGATGCAAATATAGAGCCTAGCATTAAGCAACGGTTGATTCAGATGCTGTGTGACTATGTTGAGATCTTTGCTTGGTCTTATGAAGACATGCCTAGTTTGGATACCGAAATTGTGGTTCACCGGTTGCCTACCAAGGAAGACTGTCCTCCAGTGAAACATAAAGTTCTCCGAATGCGCCCAGAGATATCTGAGAAAATCAAGGCTTAAGTGATGAAACAGTTTGACGCCGGTTTTATAGCAGTTACTTCTTACCCGAAATGGGTGGCCAACGTGGCTCCAGTGCCGAAGAAAGATGGTAAGGTTCGGATGTGTGTTGACTATAGGGATCTGAACAGGGCGAGCTCCAAAGACGACTTCCCTCTGCCTCATATCGACGTTCTGGTTGACAACACCGCTCAGCATAAGGTTTTCTCTTTCATGGATGGTTTCTCCAGTTATAATCAGATTAAAATGGCTCCCAAAGATATGGAGAAGACAACCTTTGTTACTCAATGGGGTACCTTTTGCTACAAGGTTATGCCTTTTGGATTGAAGAATGATGGGACAACATATCAGCGTGCCATGGTCGTTTTGTTCCATGACATGATCCATCATGAGATCGAGGTATACATCGATGACATGATTGCAAGATCCCAGACTGAGGAAGAACATCTGGACCATCTTCAGAAGTTGTTTGACAGGTTGAAATTGTACAGGCTAAGGTTAAACCCGAACAAGTGCACCTTCGGGGTGAGATCTGGTAAGCTACTGGGTTTCGTCATAAGTGATAAAGGCATTCAAGTGGATCCTTCCAAGGTGAAGGCTATACAGGAAATGTCAGCTCCCCGAACAGAAAAAGAAGTCAGAGGCTTTCTGGGACGTCTGAACTATATTGCCCGATTCATCTCGCACCTGACTGCTACTTGTGAGACAATCTTCAAGTTACTGAAGAAAGATCAAGTGGTAAGATATAACGACGAATGTCAAGCCGCTTTCGAAAGAATCAAGGATTATCTCCAAGAGCCACCTATTCTGATGCCTCCAGTTGATGGGAGACCCTTGATCCTATACTTGACAGTACTCAATAATTTGATGGGGTGTGTGCTGGGTCAACATGACAAGTCTGGTCGAAAAGAGCATGCTATTTATTACCTTAGCAAAAAGTTTGCCGACTGCAAGACCCGATACTCGTTGCTTGAGAAAACTTGTTGCGCTTTGGCATGGGCTGCTCGCTGGTTGAGACAGTATATGCTGACTCACACTACTCTATTGATATCAAAGATGGATCTAATCAAGTATATCTTCGAAAAGCCTGCCTTATCCGGAAGAATAGCAAGATGGAAGATGATCTTGACTGAGTATGACATCCAGTACACGACTCAAAAGGAAATCAAGGGAAGTGTGTTGGCAAATCATTTGGCACATCAGGCAGTGGACGATTACCAGTCTATGAACTTTGATTTCCCAGATGAGAACATTATGTTGGTAACTGACTGTGAAACACCTAGACCGGATGAAGGACCTGAGGAAGGATCCCGATGGTCTATGTACTTTGATGGAGCTTCAAACGCTTTGGGTAATGGCATTGGAGCTGTGATCATATTGCCTAAAGGCTCTCATACTCCATTTACCACCCGAATATGTTTCAACTGCACCAACAACATGGAGGAGTATGAAGCGTGCATTATGGGTCTTCGAGTGTCTATTGACCTAAGGATTAAGTTTCTAAGTGTTTTCGGAGATTCCACTCTCGTGATCAGTCAGATCAAAGGCGAGTGGGATATGAAACACCCTAATCTTATTCCTTACAAAGAGTATGTGTTGACATTGCTTCCGCACTTCGAAGAGATAACCTTTGAACACTTCCCTAGAGAGGAGAATCAGTTGGCGGACGCGCTAGCTACGATGTCTTCTATGTTCAAAGTCAGATGGGATAATGAAGCTCCCCAGATTACCGTTGAGAGGTTGGATGAGCCCGCACATTGCTGCGACATTGAGACTGAAGAAGTAACAGATAAACCCTGGTTCCATGAGGTAAAGAGGTATCTTGAAGCTCAGGAGTACCCTGAGGGTGCATCTGTTAATGATAAGAAGTTTCTGAGGAGGTTCGCGACGAAGTTATTCATCAGTAATGGTATTCTTTACAAGGGTAATCATGATTCCACCTTACTGCGTTGTGTGGATAAGAACGAAGCAGAAAGGATTATGGTAGAGTTACATGAAGGTACTTTCGGGACTCATTCCAGTGGACACACCATGGCAAAGAAAATCCTACGGGCAGGATATTATTGGTCTACTATGGAAGCCGACTGTTATCAGCATTCTCGGACCTATCATAAGTGCCAAGTTTATGCTGATAAGGTGCATATACCTCCAGTTCCTCTGAATGTTTTGACAGCTCCCTGGCCTTTTGCAATGTGGGGGATTGACATGATCGGCGAGATCAGACCTACGACATCTAATGGGCATCGTTTCATCTTGGTAGCTATTGATTACTTTACGAAGTGGGTTGAAGCAGCTTCCTTTGCTATAGTGACCAAGAATGTTGTGGCGTGGTTCATTTGGCACAACCTGATCTGTCGGTATGGTGTACTAGAGAGGATTATTATAGACAATGGTAAAAATCTCAACAATAAGATGATCACCGAGCTCTACAAGCAGTTCAAGATACACCATCACAACTCTTCTCCCTACTGGCCGAAGATGAATGGGGTTAAGAACATTAAGAAGATTGTGCAGAAGATGACGGTGACATACAAAGATTGGCACGAGATGTTACCATTTGCTCTTCATGGGTACCGTACCTCAGCACGGACGTCAACAGGGGCAACACCCTATTCCTTGGTTTATGGCATGGAGGCCGTCTTGCCCATTGAAGTTCAGATACCCTTTCTTTGGATTATGAAGGACGCAGGTTTGAGCGAAGATGATTGGATTCAGACCCGGCTTGATCAGCTGAACTTAATCAACAAAAAGAGACTTACTGCTATTTGTCATGGTCAAACGTATCAAAAGCGGATGATCAAGGCATTTAATAAGAAAGTTAGACGACAAGAGTATCAAGTTGGGGATCTGGTGATCAAGCGCATTATCTTACCTCAAGGTGATCCCAGGGGCAAATGGACCCCTACTTACGAAGGGCCATTTGTGGTTAAGAACATTTTCTCAAGAGGAGCTATGATTCTAACCACCATGGATGGTGACGACCTTCCTCACCCCGTCAATGCATACATAGTGAAAAGATACTACGCATGATCAAAGACCCGCTAGGTTGACTGGCCTAGGCAAAAATAAGGGCTTCCCAGCGAACCAAAAGGGTTCGAGCAAAAATAAGGGATGAAAATGAAAAAAAACTGTACACCCGGCAAGTCGAAAACCTGAAAAGGTGACATGGGCAAAAAAGGGTATCCCGGTGGACTAAAAACCCGAAAGGGCGGTCCAGGCAAAAATTAGGGATCAAAGTGTAACACTATGTCTCATTGGATCACCTTGCAACCAGACTTCGGTATCGACTATCAAGTTCAGACGACACTAATCAATCTGATCTACCTTCAACCAAGTGGCAAAGTGATGAGATGCTCGATGACATAAAGGCAATAGCAGAGTTGGAACCCAGTGGGATTATTCACATAGCTGTTTTGTTTAATTTTTTCACGAATTATGTAAATTTTGTTTGTTCGGAAGCGTTCTCTTACTAGGACGTCAGCCTCTTGTACAAAAAATGCCTATTTACAGGCCAAACTTCAAAGTCAATACAATTCATTTTCAAAGAAATTTCAAGTTGTTTTTCCTTTATCTGTTTTGTTTTGCAAAGAACGTCCAATGTTCATTTTTGATATATGCATTTGACATTAATTACTGCTCATGAATATTTACATGCAAAACAAAAGACGATTACTCGTAATATCAGAAACAGGGGCAATAAGAATTGTCCAAACTTTATAGTTGCTCTGTCCACCAGGTACAAGGGTAAATTTAGCTGAAGAATATGGCTGAAATACTTTCACTCCCCGCAGAGTAAGAGAAGGCAGTAATGTTATCTCTCCCCAGCTGAGACTCACAACCGCGAATGAATCGGTAATATTCTCCCCAAGCAGAGTTTATCTCTCATCAGCACTGAAAAGACTTATCAGCCCCGGTGGAGTATAAAATATCCCCAGTAGAGTTTGAATATTCTCCCCAGCGCAGTCTGAAAAAGCTTTCCCAGTGGAGTTTGGAGAATCATCCCCAATAGACGCTGGAAGATTGTCCCCAATAGAGCCTAAAAGGTTATCCCCAGTAAGGTCGCTATTGAAAAAAATCATCCCCATCGGAGTACATTCCTTTCCCCAACAGGAGTTCAATCCCCAACAGGAGTTCAATCCCCAACAGGATTCCGTATCACCAGCAACAGTAATTCACCCCCAACAGAATTTATCAGTGGAATCCTCTACAGAGCATATATTCCCTACAGAGTAATCTCTTCATCAGTTTATTCCCCAACGGAGTTATCCTCTCCTGCAGGTTTATTCTCACAATCATCTTCGTTCGCTATTGTTGTACCCCAAAATTTGCCCTCCCATATTCATCAAGATTTGTCAAGCCAAGGTCACAAAATTCCCCAAGGATTGTGCAGCTCAACTGTCTCCTATACAGTCAAAACTAGGGTTTGAGTTCTGGTCAAGCAAATGAACTTTTCAAAGGCCCAATCAAGTCTCATATGCCTACAAATGTGGTCAAGCATCCTCATATCAAGTTTCAAGGCATTCAGCTCAAAATTGCACAGTCAAAACCCTAAAATTGCACTACAGTCAACTGTAGGGGCAAAATGGTCATTTGGCAGTCAAAAGTTCAAATTTTTGGTCAACATATCATTTTGAAGCCACAAACATCATTTGATCAATGCTTGATCATGATTCTCAAAATTTGACTCAGAAATCATCAAAGATGCAAAAGTTGCTATATTTGGACAGCTGAAAAAGTCAACTGAAATTGACTAGGGCATAACTTTCACATGGATTATCAGAAAAATTCCATCCAAAGCTCATTTTGAAGAGAGAGACATTTCCTACAATTCATCTTCATGTTCCAAGTCCAAGAAATGCTCTCACAAAAAGTTATCAATTTCAACATTATAGGTCATTTTCAAAAGTCAACAAAAAGTGACTTTAAGTCAAAGGCCATAACTTGAGATTGGTAAATCAAAATGACATGGGACCAAAGGCATTGGTTAAAGGACTCAAAGACCTTTCCAAAATGTCCAAGCACATGTGAAAAGCTTAAAAATTGACCAAGTTATGCCTTGTGGAAGTTGGGAAATATTTGGGAATTTTGAAAAGTCAACAATGGTTCAAATGATCCAAAAATGCAAATGGGCCCATGTTTCTTCCAAGTTTCTTCATGCCAAGCCTATGCACGACCATTAGGCCCAAAGGGAAGTATTTTCTCATTTTTTAATTATTTATTTGAATTTTTATAATATTAATTCATTTAAATTATTTAAATATGTAGAAAATATAAGTTTAACCTAAAAAAATCTTTTTGTGCACATTCTAATCTCAATATTTCGTGCTTGATTGATTATGGCAAGTTTTGATAAGATTTGAGCTGATTGAACACAAAAATACATGAAAAAAAGATTCAAAAAAGATTTCATAAAATCAAATATGTAAAACAATGAATGCTTGAGATTTTGTGTAGTTTTGTTGACCTAGCATGCTCTATACATACTCAGAATCATAAACCTAATGCCTAGAGACTGCAAGCTGCGCAGGAAACCAACATACAAACTTGAGAAAATTGCCTTAAAACTGAAATCTGAAATCAAGGTTCTAGGTCAATTCAAGCTTCAATTCTCGTTCTATCATCATCCTCAAGCTTCACTGAACGTGTACCTATCACAAACAATAGGCAAAACATCCTGAATTGGTATCAAGAACTCAAACCGCAAAACAAAATTCTTGAAATTGTATAGCATCATTCAAGCATCTTTTTGCATTTTTAGTTGTTGATTCTTATTCCTTGTGAAGTTCTAAAGCTAACTGTGGTGTTTAATTGCGTTTTTATTGATCATACAAGATTATGCCATGTTTGAAATCTTAGGGTTTGCAGGTTACGAAATTGGGGTTTCCCAAACCAAGTAAAATTAGGATTCCAAACCTATGCCATTGCAATCAACGCATCTGGACGAAGCAATCTAGACCATCGCGCCTAATTTATATTTGGAAACGAGCTGATCGCTATTTTTTGTAAAATGGCCTAAGGCAACGTTTCTAAAACCGTTGCTGTACGCTTATGTTTCAGAAAAAAAGAAAGAAGATGAAGATGTGGCACGCTGTAATTCGTTAATTCAAAATCTGGCGCGCTTCCCTCCACTAACCTTGCTTTTCTTTCATATGGTTTGATTATTAATATATATTAAAAGAATTCAAAGTGCTTCAGTGGTGCAGGTGTCGCTTTGCCAAGTCCAAGACCTGGGTTCGATTCCCAGGTCTGTATAATGCTTCATATTATTTTTCAAACCAAATTCCCATGCAGGCATAATTCTGAGACGCACCATGCACACTCCAAGTTCACCATACACGCGTCCACAATAATCAGATCAATGGCCAAGATTTAAGACGCATCATACACCAGGTCAACACGTTGATACACGATCCAGAAAGTCAACCAATTCTGAACATTAATGGGCCAGAATTTCCAGGCCTGAACCTCCTAATCTGGGGCTACACCCCACCCTGGTTTGCATTTTTTATATTTTTCTTCTTACCTTTATTTTGTTGTTTTATTTATTTTATTGTCTTAATTTAATTAATTTATTTTAATCAAAATACAAAAACATCATAAAATAAAAAATGCCCAAATAAAAATATAATTTTTATTTTAAATAAATGCTTGTAAATTGCTTAGTTTAATTAGGTTTTTGACTTTAATTCTTTTTAATAAAAATCCAAAAATAGAATTTAGGTTTAAACTTTTTATTTTCTTTTTAATTTTCCCTTTTTTCAGAATAATAATATTATTTATTTATTTTCATAAATTAAAAATTGTACATAAATAAATTAGGGTTTAATGTAGATTATATTTTAATTCTTTCATAATAAATGAAAATATAAGAATTAGGGTTTGCCTTTTAATTTAATTTCAATTAACTCCTTTTCCTCATTAAATCTAAAAAACGCAAAAATACCATTTGTCATTTAATTTTAATTTTTAATTCCTTGTTAATTTTAATTGTTTGCAAAAGGGTCCAACGCCCATTGTTTAATCATTTAATTTCGCATGATTTATTTTTATCGTTCATTGTAATTATGTAAATCTCCCAAAGCCATGTAACTTTACTTTTCGCACTTTATTTTTCCGCTTTATTTATTTTTCGCTAAATCGGGTCCGGTTTAATTTTGGCGATGTGGACCCGCGCCATTTGTAATAGCCTTAGATTTATTTTTCGCAAACTTTATAACTGTTAAATATGCATGCAAGAATGAATGACCTAATTAAAATCAAGCGTAGAACACAACAAACATGACAAGACAAATAACTGAAACATGACACACGAATTCGCACACACCACCCCTAGGGTACGCCTCACTGTTGCCTTTCGAAAGGTGGTCGTCGAGTAGAGGACGTCTTAGTAAGTCCTCATGATCCGGGAACCTGGCATGAGGGTAGCTTCTAAGGTGTCTTCCCATTGCTCTGGTGATCACCATGCCCCTAAAATCGAATTGACCCGAACACCTCCAACGGTGGTGCTACCTACCTCTCAATGGTGGGATGGCACTACTTTAAAGGACATCTACACAGACGAATTCCTTAGGGTAGGTAGGTTCTCAAGGATACTTGCTCTAATCTCAAAACAAACTCAAAAAGACTTTTCACACTGACACATTTTCGAAAGCTTTCAAAGCAAACTTTTCAAACACTCTGACGTACGAGTCGAACTGAAATTTTTCAAAGAAACTTTTTTAAACCCACATTGAAAAGCAAGCAAACAATTTTGAAAACACATTGAGCAAGTATCTAAGAGCCCATGGATAACCATGGATAGAAAGGGTGCTAACACCTTCCCTTTC